>CM071799.1:3329956-5729956 GCA_036559045.1 Platycarya longipes | reverse complement strand
AGTCTCAAAAAAGAAGACATTAAAATATATACATTTTTAGTCTTTGAGTTTTTATAGATCTACATAAACTTGAATCATCCACAATTTTTTTAGTTATGTGATTATTTTTAATAAATAATATAATTTTTTTTTAAAATAAATTATATAGTTTATAATTTATATAAAAGAATGTTATATTATAATTTATAACATGAAATTTTAATCTTAAATACGTAAATTTATTAGATCATATATATTTCAATTAAATATCAAACATATATAATATATTAATTATATTTATTGTCTATTATTACCAATTTAATATAATTATAAATATATACCGTATATTTATCAACTCAAAAAATAAATAAATAATACATTCGTTTTAAAATTATAAAATAATTTTTAAAGAATGAAATTATTAATCATATAATAGGAATAAATTTTCATGATTAAAATTAAACTCTCTCACGTATAAATTAATATCTCTAAGTGAGGATTGCATTGCTATATTGTTATGAATGGTTTATTTATATATATTGTTATATATTCTATACTATTATTATGTCATTCTATACTATTATTATTATTCTATATTTATTTTACATAAAAAAAAAAGTTTTAAATGAAAAGTTTATCATTATAGAAAATTGAAGTGGTGTAATTAAATTTAATGTCAAGAACATTATTTCGGCGATTAATGGAATTAATGTATTGTATTTAAAATAATATTTCTCATTAAATGCAGTATTTATTTCAACAAAAATGGATAGAAAGTATTAACTTTAATAGAAAAATAAAATTTTCCGTTAAAACAAGATTTTTCATTAGATAACCACTTTATATACATAAAGACATATGGTCCGTAATTAAATATATTTGGTGCCTGATAAATTTTTTCAATCGCATAGTTAGGAGTGCAATCTTTTGCATAAACGATTTCTTTTATGAGAGATTATTCTTTTTCTGTAACAAAGTAGAACGCCAATGCAATAACGCCTTCAACTTCAAACAATCCCATGTACTTTAGGCATTTATTTTTGAATAGAGAAAATCTGGGATCCAATCCCTTGAAAAATGGATGTCAACGATTTCAATTAAAATGGATTTAAGATTGCATGGAGCACGTCGAAAGTCACTTAGAGTTGCTGTCGCAGGGGTGGGATCGCCAGAGGCCGACAGTCACGATAGTATGGGTGGTGTTGCCCACCGCCACTAGCTCCAGTCTAAGCTGAGGCCGAACACCCATTTAAAATTATCTTTATTTTATTTGTTTTATTATGTTTTTTATTTTATTTTTTATTGTATTTTTTAACTTATATTTTTTTATTGTATTTTTTTTAATTTTTTATTATATAACTATTTTTAATAGAGATCGAACGAACCGATCCCCGACATTTTTCTTTTGAATAATGATATATAAAAGTGTTGTGTACAAGTTTTATGTAATTTCTTTTTATAAAAAGGTAAATTCTAGTACTATGAAAAAGTGAGACCTTTTTTTATGGTAAGATCTTCCATTTTTTTTTATAAAAGATCTGTCCAAAATAAAAGTTATGTATTTGAAATTTGTCCTTAACATTACACTTTATTTATTTTGTTTAAATTTCAGCTTTTATAATAACAAAGTCAAACTTATGCATGGCCTAATTATGAAGTCAGCGTCATCATCCGTCGTATTGATATTACGAGCCTAGTTGATTTTTAATTTTATACTAATAATATGTATTTGTTATAAAATTAAAGAAAGAAACTACTATTGTAAGAGAGAAATAAGAAACTCTTTAGAATTCTTAAGAACTGAAACTTTCTTCTCTCTCTATATTTTCTTATGAATTTCATTACAATTGAAACTCCTATTTATAGGTCTTGAAATTACTATACAAGTTACTATATAAATTACTATGTAGGATTTAAAATAATAGTGGTGGGTCATTTACATAATTTTAGTGGTGGGACAAGGGGCGGCAGCCGTCTCACCTATCGTTACAATTCATTACACTCCCCTTGAATGACCATCCATAAAGAATCTGTCTCGTTAAAACTTTGCCAAGGAAAAACCCAATGGGAAGAAAAATCAATGGCGAAAGAAAAAGAGTACAGTCTTCTTATGTATCCACAAGTGCTTTAAGATTGCCTCATTAAAACCTTGCAGAGGAAAACCCAGTAGGACAAAACCTCAGCGAAGGAAAAAGAGTATAATCAGCACAAGTCTTTTACTCCCATTGAAAAGTGCATGACTATAGATATTTGAATCTTCGCATCCCAATGTTATGCATAATCTTCTTGAATGTCGAAGTTGGTAATGCCTTTGTGAATAAATCTGCCAGATTATCACTAGATCATATTTACTTGACATCAATTTCACCTTTATCTTGAAGTTCATGAGTATAAAAGAATTTAGGTGAAATATGTTTAGTTCTGTCACATTTGATATATCCTCATTTGATTTGAGTGATACAAGCAGTATTATCTTTATATAAAATTGTTGGGCTATTATTGATTATGGGAAGTCCACACTTTTTCTGGATATGTTGAATAACTGATCTCAGCCAAATACACTCTCGACTTGCTTCATGAATAGCAATGATCTCTGAGTGATTTGAAAAAGTAGCAGATAGTGTCTGCTTAACAGATCTCCATGATATGAGAGTATCTCCATAAGTAAATAAATATCCAGTTTGAGATCTACCTCTATGTGGGTCTGAAAGATAACCTGCATCTGCATACCCAATCAATTGTGGACTTGTTCCACATTGATAAAATAATCTCATATCAACCGTACCATGAAGGTAACGAATGACATGTTTAATGTCATTCCAATGCCTTCGAGTTGGTGCAGAACTATATCTTGCAAGCAGATTAACTGAGAATGTAATATCTGGTCGAGTGCAATTTACAAGATATATCAAAGCTCTAATTGCACTAAGATATGGTACTTTAGGACCAATAATTTTTTCATCGTTATCACAAGGACGGAATGGATTATTCTTCACATCAAGTGTTCGAACAATCATTGGAGTACTCAGGGGATGAGATTTGTCCATATAAAAATGCTTTAAGACTTTCTCAGTATATATGGACTGATGAATAAAAATTCCATTTGGCAAGTGCTCGAGCTGTAGGCCGAGACAAAATTTTGTTTTGCCAAGATCTTTCATTTCAAAAATATATAGCGGTTTTTGAGATCTCTACAGGAGTTCCCACAATATTTAAATTATCAACATAAACCGCAATAATGACAAATCCGGATTCTAATTACTTAATAAAAACACATGGGTATATAGGATTATTCTCAAATCCTTCTTTCAATAGATATTCGCTTAAGTGATTATACCACATGCATCCGGATTACTTCAATCCATACAAAAATATTTGTAGTCTGATTGAGTACATATTTCTAGATGTACTTGTAGATGCTTCAGGCATTTTATATCCTTCAGGGATTTTCATATATATGTCATGGTCTAAGAATCCATATAAATATGCAGTGACTATATCCATCAACCGCATTTCTAATCCTTTTGTAACAACCAGACTAATAAAAAATCTAAATGTGATTGCATCCATAACAGAAGAATATGTTTCTTTATAATCAATCATGGGTTTCTGTAGGAAACCTTGTGCGACAAGCCGTGCTTTGTACCGCACAATTTCATTTTTCTCATTACGTTTTCGTATAAATACCCACTTATATTCAATAGGCATTACACCCTTTGGTGTTTGGACAATAGGTCCAAATACTTCTCGCTTTGCTAGCGAATTTAATTCAGCTTCAATAGCTGCTTTCCATTTTGACCAATCATTTCTACGTCGACATTTTTCGACGGTTTTTGGCTCACTTTCTTCATTACTTCTGGTAATGTCAATAACCATTTTATATGAAAATATGTTGTCAACAACAGTTTTATTTCTATCCAGAATTTCTCCAGTATTCATGAAATGTAATAAGATCTTATTATTTTTAGGTACCTGTTCCTCTTCAGGGGAAAACATTTCATGACACACCTCTTAAGGAGGTCCCTTTTCAGGAGATTTATACTCTTTAGGAGTTTCCTCTTTAGGAGGTTCTGGAATAGAAGATTTGAGTTCTTTAGGAGCACCAATTATATTTGTAGCCTATATTGTGGGTACGTGTTATTCAGGAACACCAAATTCATTTTATACTCTTTTCCTTCTATGAATTTTGTCTTTAGCACCAATAGTTCCACGCTTCAGGCGTGCTTTAGACTCACCTATTGCTGTTTTGACAATTTGTCCTTCAGGAACTTCAATCCTTGCTAGAGCATTAATAGCAGGAATATAAGATTTTACTACACCTTTAGTGCTAGTAAATATATCCGGTAATTGATTTGCAACATTTTGTAAATGAATAATCCTCTGTATTTCCAGTTTACATTCATTTGTAGGAGGATCAAATTGAGACATGGTCTTATTATCCCAAGTTATATCTTGTCGTGCTTCAGACACCGACTTTTCTTTACCCATTAATGGAAAATTGGATTCATCAAAGTGACAATTCTCAAAACGTGCTTTAAACATATCCCCTGTGAGGGGTTAAATGTATCTAATAATAGATGGAGAATCAAAATCAACATATATCCAAAGTCTACGTTCATGGCCCATTTTTGTACGTTGTGGATGTGCAATTGGAACATATACAGCACATCCAAAAGTACAAAGATGAGAAATATTTGGTTGTTGACCAAATGCAAGCTGTAATGGAAAATATTTATGATATGCAGATGGTCTAATGCGAATTAAAAATGCTGCATGAAGTATAGCATGTCCCCAAGCAGAAACATGTAGTCTTGATTTCATAAGTAAAGGTCTAGTGACTAATTGAAGCATTTTGATCAAAGATTTAGCTAAACCGTTTTGTGTGTGTGTGTATGGGCAACATGATGTTCAACATCTATTCCTATTGACATGCAATAATCATAAAAAACTTGAGATGAAAATTCACCTGCATTATCCAATCGAATGGTCTTAATTGGATACTCAGGAAATTGTGCTCGTAGTTTGATTATCTGAGCAAGAAGTCTAGCAAATGCAACATTTTTAGTGGAAAGCAGACAAACATGTGACCATCGACTAGATGCATCAATCAAAACCATAAAGTATCTAAATGGTCCACTTGATGGATAAATAGACCCACATATATCTTCGTGAATCCTTTGTAAAGAGGATGGAGCTTCAACAATGACTTTTGAGGGAGATGGTCTGATAATCAACTTACCTTGAGAACATGCAGAGCACGGAGATTCATTGGGTAGAAATATCTTTTGATTCTTTAAGGGATGCCCATGCGAATTTTCAATAATTCGTCTCATCGTTATAGATACCGGATATCCAAGGCAATCATGCCAAGTCATAAATATTTTGGGGTCAATGCACTTCTGGTGCATTACCACATATGATTCAATTGTTCTCATTTTTGTATAATACAATCCAGAACATAGAGCAGACAGTTTTTTTAATATGAGCTTTTGGCCCGATATTGTTTTAGTAATAAGAAGATGCTCTTTACTGCCTTTATTGGTCGTTTCAATATGGTAATCATTACAACGTATATCTTTGAAACTCAATAAATTTTTTCTGGATTGTGAAGAGAATAGAGTATCATCAAATATAAAATTTGGTGTCATTAGGCAACACAATATAAACTCTTTCGGAGCCTTCAATTAAATCCGATGAACCTGATATGATATGAACATAGGGTTTACTTAGTGTTAGATTTTGAAAATATTTATTTTCTTTGAGAATTGTGTGAGTTGTAGCACTGTTAGTCAGACATATATCTTTATCATTCAACTCAGAGATAAAAAGCTCATCAATGTGATCCATGATTCTATAAAATATACAAAACTTTGATTACAGATAATAGAAAGAAAATACATTAATTGAGTGGAACACTTCCATCTCCAATTAAGTGGTCAATACTACCTTCAGGATGATTAAAGAAATCAGAGACATCAAGATGAGTAACATCTACATCTACTGAATCTAGTAAATCATCTGATGGTTCTACTAAATTTGTTTTATGCATTTTATTCTTTCCTTTAATAGATGCTTGATATAAATCAGCTAAGTGTCTGGCCGTACAACAGGTACGTAACCAATGTCCAGTCATTCCACATCTATGGCACACCTCTTCACTTTTTTTTAAGAATTATTCTGGGGATTTTTACTCCTTTCTGAATTGTACAACTTCTGGTGATACGGTATATTATTATCCTTTTTAATGTTGTCACTTCTAGGACCAACAATTCTATAATTTCTTCTACCACGTCTACGCCCCCGATTTCTTCTAAAGGATGCACCATTCACTTCTGGGAATGATGCAAACCTATTACATTCACTTAAGGAAATGATATTGAGCCAGTAGGGCGTAACTGGTGGTTTGCTAATAAGAGCTCATTGTTCTGCTCAGCTACTAGAAGACATGATATAAGTTCAGAATATTTCTTGAACTTTCTCTCTCGATACTGCTGCTGCAGGAGCACATTCGAGGCATAAAATGTAGTATAAGTCTTCTCTAGCATATCATCATCGGTGATTTTCTCACCGCATAATTTTAGTACTGAACTTATTTTAAAAAGTGCGGAATTATACTCACTAACACTTTTATAATCTTGCAACCTCAGGTGCAACCAATCAAAACGAGCTCTTGGGAGGATGACAGTCTTCTGGTGTTCATACATCTCCCTTAAACTATTCCACAAAATATAGGGATATTTTATTGTAAGATATTTAGTTTTCAATTCTTCGTGAAGATGGTGGCGAAGGAAAATCATTGCTTTAGCACAGTCCTGCAGGGACGTTTAATTTCCTTCTTTAATCGTTTCACAAAAGTTTATCGCATCAATATGAATTTCAGCATCAAGTATCCAGGATAAATAATTTTTTCCAGATATGTCAAGAGCAACAAATTCAAATTTTGTAAGATTTGCCATGTTCTACACATATAAATAATAAAATAAATATGTGTATCTCAGAAAATATATTTATAAATTCACACAGATAATCATCAATAAAATATATTAAAGACTGCAAATAATATATTGAAAAACTTACAAAGGAATAAGACCACTAGTTTCAGAATTGGTAGAACCGTCATGCTGATAACGTGTTATAAAATTAAAGAAATGAACTATTATTGCAAGAGAGAAATAAGAAACTTTTTAGAACTCTTAAGAACTAAAACTTTCTTCTCTCTCTATATTTTCTTATGAATTTCATTACAACTGAATCTCCTATTTATAAGTCTTGAAATTACTATGCAAGTTACTATACAAGTCACTATGCAGGATTTAAAATAATAACGGTGGGATCATTCATATAATTTTAGTGGTGGGACAGGGGGCGGTAGCCGTCCCACCTATCGTTATAATTCATTACAGTATTTAATTTTTAATTTTTAATTTATATCATATTATCTCTAATAATTTAAAATTAAATAAGACTTTAATCTTGCTCATATTCAAAAGTCAACATTCCTAAAAACTAGCCCATGTTTGTATTTAAAAATTATTTTAATTCATCTTATATAATTATTTTAATATTTTTTAGATTTTTATGTAAAATATAATAAATAATTTACTTTTTTTAAATTTTAATTCAATTTTTTGAAAATTTAAAATAATAATAATATTAAAAATTTTAATTTTTAACTTTTAAAAATAAAATTCTACTAATGTTGAATGGTGAATGCATCTCACCAACTGTAAAGTGAGAAAGCAAAAGAAATGTATCCACGCTTAGGGCTGTAAAAAGACCGAACCGGACCGGCGGACCGGACCGGACCGGTTGTCCCGGACCGGGACCGGACCGGACCGGTTGGAGTTCGGTCCGGTCCGGTCCAAAAAATATATGGACCGGAAAATTTCGGTCCGGTCCCGGTCCAAGGAGTTCATCCCCCTGGACCGGACCGGACCGGACCGAACCCCTAGAATTTTTTTTTTTAAATTTTAATTTTTAAATATATGTATATAAAAATAATAATATATAAATTTTAATATTAATATTAATATATATTAATATATAATATATACTCTTATAATATTAACATATAAATAATAAGTGTATTATTATTATTTAATATATTATTACTAATTTATCACTATTTACTAACATATAAATATATAATATACTAATGTAAATTATAATAGTATTATTACTTATTAGTTATAGTTTATTAACATGTACTAATGTAAAAGTGTTATTAGACTATTAGACTATTAGTTATAATTTACTAATATACTTAATATATAATATATACTAACATATTAATATATAATATATACTTTTATAATATTAACATATTATAATTTATATTAGTTAAATTTGGACCAAAAAAATATTTGATCATTGTAGAATTTTATATTAAATTTAGCCCATTAAATCATATGGGGCACTCCTGGACCGGACTGGACCGCCCCTGGACCGAATTGGACCGGACCGGTATGGACCGAACTCCTGTTCGGTCCGGTCCAGGGTGAGAGAATTCTTGGATCGAATGAAATCGGTCCACAAATTTTCCGGACCGGACCGGACCGGACCGGACCATTTACACCCCTATCCACGCTTGCTTGCAGATACTAACTACTCTGCTTTTTGCTTTTTCTTTCCCTCTGAAAAAAAAAAAAAATAGTTGGCTGGGGGCGGCGATTACCGGAAAAGGACTACACATTACACAATGCTAATAGTCGCACAAAATTCATACCTTTTCGGCCGAATCCCGCACATAAAATTAGAAAATAAAAAAGTGGATGAAGAAAATAAAGAAAAGAAAAATACAGAGTTTTCTCCTCTTTTCTTTTGGGCTTTTTACGTAGAGTCGGTTATATTTTGTGGCCATCTGATTTAAGACTCTCTTTAGATTTGAAAACGAACGGAGGTGAGATAAATTAAATTTATTTATAATTATTATTATTATTTTAAAATTTTAAAAAAATTGATTTAAAAATTAAATTTTTTTTATTAAAATTTAAAAAATCTATATTAAGATTTATATTTTATATAAAAAAATATAATAATAAATTTAAAATAAGTTAAGGCGATATCAACAGACTAATAAAGATTTGTTATGATTTTAATAAATTTTTAATGAGATTTGGGTTATAGAGCTAGCATTTTTTTACTTTTTAATCCGATCCGATAAGTTAATTAAGACTTATTATATATTATATTATTTTCATACGATATCGTTGTATTTTTTAATTTTTTATCTAATTAAAAAACTTTACAGTTTCATCGACCTAGATAGATTGTTAAACAACGTAAATCTTATATACCTGTGCGAATATTGTTTTTACTTTACTTTTTTCTTATCGTTATTAACAAATTAGGATGGATGAGTTTGCTTTAAAACTTAGGTCGAATACATGTATTTAAACTTTTTATATCACTACAAAAAATAGGTATATGTAATTAATTAATTAAAGTCAAAATGACTATTTATAACGAAAACAATTATTTAATTATATATATATGTCTGTTTTTCTTATAGTGATTTTTTTTTTTAATTTTTATTTATGAGCTCTCTTGTATATATTTAAAGTATATATTTAAATGGCGAGAAGTCTCAACTTTTTAATTTTTCCTATTTTTTATTAGATTGATTTGACTTATAACCTTCTCGCAATCGATCTTATGTGTAAAATAAATTATACTCGATGGATAGCTTGTGCAAATTTGCAATTGACATGAGTTTCATCAACTTGACATCATGTTTATAGAAATTTGTAGTTATAATTTTTGATCCACCAAAACGCAAGAATAATATCTCCTCCTATTGTTGGGCTTGTTTGTATGGAACCTGGTTTTGTTTGTGTACAATTCGATTTGATGATTAGACTCAATAAAGATTTGTTGCCTTTTTTTTAATGGATTTTCAACGAGATTTAGGCGAATGAGAGAAAAGTTTTAGATCAATAGACCCAAACCGAAGCAACCCACTAATTTGGACTCTTTTTAATTGATATTGAAGCGATCGGATCCGACCTATTAATTAAGATTTGTTCTGTTTGTTGGTTGTATTGTATGTTTTATTTGTATAGAGAAAATGTAAAATAAAGAAATAGTATTCTCGATTTTAAATCTGTGGAATTTTAGTTTTTTTTCTTTGAAGATGAGATTGTAGTAATTGTCATTGGCAATTGTTAGTATCTCAAACTTTTAGTTGAAGAGTTTTAAAAGCTGAGTATCAATATGTAATTAGTTGTGTGTAATTATATTGTAAGCTTCATATTTATTTGATTTCAATGAAGGGAAATTATTTCTTAGAAAAAAAAACTTCCTTTGACACCGTAGGTTGATTAATTTTCACGTTAGACTCTAGAAGTTGGGCTATGTTGCCGTGTCTTCCGGTCTAATATGGCGCTGCATTTTCGGGCTGATCATAAATACCACCTAGTTGAATTAGTGGCTTCAAGATGATGGCTGTGACATAAATAATTTTAATTATATAAATGAAGCTTAATTTAGGTAGAACCGTAGAAAATTAGTGATTTATTATTGTTGAATAATTATACTTTAGACTCATAGAATGAAATGGGTAATCAATGCCACTCATGTCCTCTAGGGTAGGATACTTTACTAAATTTAGCAATTTGCAATTTGAAAAATAATAAATGCAGTATTGAATCCATAAGTGTCGTATAGTCATTTAAAAAAAAGAATAAATATAGGATTTAAGTAAAAAAATTAATTTTTTAATAATAGATCATATCATTTTTTAAAATAATTGTACAAAATTTACACATTTTATGACGATATATAATATTATTCTTACAATTTAGATTACAATACGATCTCATAATTTTAATACACATTTTTTAAATTTTAATTCAATTTTTTGAAATTTTAAAATAATAATAATATTAAAAAATAAATTAAGTTCATCTCAACTTATTTCATATCTGAATCTAAATGGAGCCTAAATCTAATTTTAAAAAGATAATGGAAAAAAAAAACCATGCTCAAATCGCTTCAAATCAACTTGCAGAATTACTGGATAAGACAGAGGAAAACAAATCCTTAAATTTTTTTAATTCTCTTTTTAGTTAAAATGAGAAATGGTTCAATATTAAGTTTAGAGACGTGCTATCTCCAGCGTCAAAAGTAGTTTAAAAATATTTGGGTTGTTTTTTGATGATAAATATAATAAAATTAAATTAAACGCAATAAAAAATATAATAAAAAATATAATACAATAAAAAATATAATAAAAAAATAAAATAAAGAAAACTTAATAAAAAATACAATAAAAAATAAAAACATAACAAAAAACACAACAAAAAATAAAATAGATATGGATTTTAAGGGAATTCGGCCTTGAGCCGAAGCCCGCTGCCTCTAGTGGCGGTAGACGACACTACCCACCCCATCGAGACCAGCGGGCTCCAGCACCAAACTCATTTTAGGTTTAAGCCTCCGTAGGATACACTAAAAGTCGTCGGAGGAGTGAGCTCGCTGGACCCTGCAAATCTCGATGAAAAAGGTAGTGTCACCCACTGCCACTAAAAACGACAGACTATTTTTAATGAGATCAGCCCAACCGACCTCCAACAAATCCCTTAAGATTATAAATTTATATAAATCCTCTGAAACGTGCATCGACTTCCATTGAGACCCAAAAAATTGAAACTGCGGCTGCTCCCATGGTATGAGCACAAAGATTCTCTTTTGAGTTGCCCAAAGTAGCCAGCGTTGCAACTTGCAACTTGGCTGATTATCACAACCACAGTAACTCAAAAGTGCGTCGTCGGGTTATATAAATTATTTATCTCATATAATTTAATAATTATGATTTTTTTAAAATTTTTATATAAAATATAATAATTTATTATAATATTTTAGAAAAAAAAATGAAAATTTATCTTTTAAATTTCCTCTCATCTAATTATATATGGATAACCAACCAGAAATAAACCTATATTCAAATTGCAAAAACAGGATATATTTTAATGAGAAATGATAGGTGTAGTCATGGAGTTGCAAGCGGCGTGCAGTCGCTTTGGAAAAAAGTAAATATATATGGGACCCACGTGAAAAAGTTAACTTTTTTTCTAAAGCGACTGCACGTCGTTTGCAACTCCACGACTGTATGTAGCATTACCCTATTTTAATACTGATACATAAATATCTTTTCATTTTGTTTTATATAAATTAATAAATATGAATGTGTAATAACATAAGACATGATCAAAAAACCGTCAATCCGTTCTCATACGCCTTACTTATGTCATGTTGGCTTTCCATTCATATTCATCGAGTTATTTCTTGATCTTGATCTTCCTTTTTTTTTTAATTTTTAGCTTTTATTATTATCATCCTTTGTAATGCTAAATATATATGAGTTTAGATTGTGCAAATAGTTTATTTAAAAATAGCCTTTTATATGGACGTGTTTTTTTTAAACGAGTCTACATTAAGAAACTTACATACTTTAGACTTATAAAAATTATTTTTCTTTTTTTTTTTCTCATCTTTTCACTAGTAAATATTTGAGGTAATCTGTCTCGTGCATTGATTATCCAATAACTTTGCTTCCATGAACACGCATTGCCTTTTATTATTAAATTTAGGTTTTGTTTAAATTCGAAGTTGAGACAATATGCGATAAGTTGATATCATAGTTTTAAATACCGTATCGGCTGGTATGGCCAAAATATGCCATACTGATCGATTTTTCGGTATATATTATAGGGCTGTACCGTTTTGCCTAAAATATCGGCCGTACCAGATTGTACTGGCCATTTTGGTTAATATTTCGCTAGTACTGGCCTCGTACTAGCTATATCGGATTTCGGCTATTCAATTCTTTTTTCTTTCTTTTATTTTTGCTATTTTTTACTTTAATTCATATTAGACTAATCACACACCCATATATATAATTATTCATATATTGACTATTATTTTAAAATATATTTTATATATGTATTTATATATATTTTTTATATAAACTATTCCGAAACGATACACAAAACGATATCAGTACCGAAATATTTCATTCAAGTTTCTTGACCGGTACGTTTACCGGTACGATATTCAAAATTTTGGTTGAGATAAGTTTTGAAAGTTGAATAAAATATTATTATTATTATTTTAAAATTTGAAAAAATTGAATTGAAATTTGAAAAAATTGTATTAGGATTTGAAAAAGTTGTATTGGGATTTGTATTTTATATAAAAATTTGAAAAAATATAATAATGAATTTGAGATGAGATAAATTGAGATAGAATTAGATAAAATGAATTTGTAATACAAGCGGGACCTTAATTTATTTTGCACATGAATCTACTTTCAACCACTCTATTGATTTTATTACATACAATGTACCATTAATTGGAAAGTTTACCGATTATCTTGGTCAAAATAAACCAGCCAACTAATTTGTGATCGGTAAGTTCCAATTGGGATGATTATACCCTAGGAATAGGATCCAACTGCAGTTCGGTAAAACTTATGATATCCATTTATTAGTACAAAATATATTTTGATCATATATATATATATATATTATATTATCAATTGTACTGCAATGACCAAATTTCTCATATTTTGTACAAATTACTTAATGAAAGTTCATGCATACTGAGTTTCAATCACATCTAGCAGCATAATAATATCTAAAAAGTTTTTTCTTGAGAACTTATCTAAAAAAACACATTTCCTTGAGATTTAAAGCCTTTTTTTTTGTCTAAGTTTATTTATCATTTGAAAAAAAAAATCTATTTTCTATAATATATATTAGTAAAATATTTATATAATATAATTTAAATTGAAATATAAACTTTTAAATTTAAATTTAATGCCAAAGGCATGTGACCTAATTGGCATAAATAACTCTTAATCTTTTGGCAAAAGTCATATGCTATTTTATTGTAAATTAAAGTGTTTTGTGCTCAAGTTGCTTTCACAGCCGAAGTAAAGTTTACATCGTAAAATAACGATCGAGGCATGTCAATCTCATTAGAATATGAAAAGGGTTTGCAGCCAATCAAGGCGAAGAGTAAGTTGTGTTTAAGTAATAAAGTAATTTTAAATGTTTGTAAATATTATAATGACAAAATAAGAAAAAAATACTTAATAATAGTAAATAATAATAAAAAATAGATATAAAATAATAAATAATAATAAAATATTATGAAACCATTTAGTACCCATGAGCCTAAAAAGATGGTTTAAAAATTATTTGAGTAGAGGAGTGGACGCACGCGGACAGTTCAGAAAAGTCAAATACTTCATTCTCATTGATATTTCTTGAGCCGAAAAATAACATCTTATTAATATATTTTGATACAAAGTAAACATAAAACTGACTCACTGAGGTACCTAATATAATATAATTTATTTTATAATATAAATAGTTTAACAATATGATATACAAGTCAAGTTATATCAATAAAGAGATTTATTTTTATAAAAAAATTTGTAACTAAAATATTTTTTAAATACTCTAATGTTTCTACAATCATAATAATTATTTGTGATAAATTATTTACAATAAAAATAATTATTTACGATAAAAATAAATTTATTTTAATTAAAAATTATTATTTTATTAACAATAATTAATTATAAATAAATAATTTTCTTGTATTGAATCTCATCTAAAAAATGACATTTAGATAATGGGGATAATTTACGGGGCATAATTAATTTTACTTTGTATTTTTAAACAAGTTGATCGATAAACCAAATTAAGGCTATGTTTGGATTCATAAATGAGATGAGTTGAGATGAGTTTAGTTTATTTTTTAATATTATTATTATTTTGAAATTTGAAAAATGTGTATTGAAATTTAAAAAATGTGTATTGAGATTTGAAAAAAGTGTATAGGAATTTGTGTTTTGTATTAAAAATATAAAAAAATAAAGATAAAATAAAGATAAATTAAGATGAATTTTAAATACAAACTAGACTTAAAACCCTCCATTCACTTCATGGTTCATACCCTACATGGCCCAGCTCCACTTGAAATTCTCTGCCCTCAACCTCAAAAAAAGAAAAAAAAATCACCAACAAAATTCCGGCACCTCCTTTCCATCTTATTTTCCAACAAAATCCTATATTTTCCTCCTACGCCATGTCTTCCCTTTTACTCCAAATATATGGTGTTCATCGTTTGACACCACCCTCTTTTTTAAAAACTTTGGTGGTGCTTCAATCCTGCCAAGAAAAAGAATCTAATATTTATTAGATAAAATGAGATAAAAGTTAAAAATAAAATAAAATATTTTTTTAATATCAATTTTATTTTAAGATTTGAAAATTTTAAATTATTTATTTTATTTTATATAAAAATTGTAAATAATAATAATAATGAGATGAGATAAAAATATTTATGAAAGTAAGAAAAAAAAAAGTTAGAGATTTGATTTGCCACCCAAAACTTATCAAAGGATTCGAGGATGGCAAATTTATTTCGATGATAATAGGGTCTGGGCTCTGATTCTGGACACAAGCACTCAAAAGCAAATACCTTCTAAATATATTGGTTTGTTTTAGGGATGAGATTAAAAATTTATTATTATATTTTTTAAAATTTTTATATAAAATATAATAAAAAATATAATTTTTTAAAATTCTCATACTATTTTTTAAAATTTTTATATAAAATTAATATTAAAAAAATATTTTATAATATATATATTTTTTTCACTTTTATCTCATCTCAAGTCTAAAACCAAATCGGATCTAAATTATCTTCCAAGCTTCTTGAATATTTTTTTTATTTGAAAGAAGCTTCTTAAATATTTGAATATGGAAGAAACCCAAAAAAAAAAAAAAAAGTGACTACTTATCTTGAACCATAGGTATCTTCTTTACCCGTCTTCAAACCCACACCCTATTCCCGACCAACTTCCACTGTTTCTATTTTCATCATTCCCCAAAGCCCTCGAAAGTGCAGATTCAATTTTCCAACACTATAAAGCCATTAGCCAAATGCTAATGGGAAATCCTCGGTCAAACTACTTATCTTGAACCGATGTAAGACCTCCACAAAATGCCAAATGTCATCACAATTGAAGAAGTGAGTGAAGCTATTGATTCACTATGCTTCAATGACACTGACAATATGGAAACATTCCCCAGCTTGGGCAATCCAAATGAATCACTTTCCATGAAATCGAATATCTGGATGCATAAAAACTATCATGGATCCCCACAAATAGCTTGGAATATACATAACGAATTCTCAATTTCTGGTCACTTTACAGTCTATCCTCTGGTTGTTATGAATCTGTTGAGTAATAATCTTATATCATTTGTAGATAAAATCCTGAAGATGTTTATAAAAAATAAATAATTCTATATTTTTAAATTAATTTTATGAGATGAGTTAAGTTTCTTTATGGTATCAGAGCTTTACACAAGATAAATGAGAATTCATACTACTTACTCATTGACAATGATAAAAAAATATACTGATCTGCATGTGAGAGAAAATGTTGAAGAATAATCTACATTGTCCGTGGATAAAATCTTTGACATATTTATAATGAATGAGCAATTATTTTTTTTAAACTACTTTTATGAGATAAATTAGACCTATAAATTTATTCCAAACCTATCATTGATGAATACAACAATATGGTAAAGGCACCAAATACCATACTGCAAGTGGCACATGTAAAGGAACTTACCAAACCGAGCAGAATGAATACCATCCCCTGAATCTTTCAAACTCGGTTCTTACGTGGGAGTCAAATTCATTTGTTGTAGCCATCTATAACAGGTACCATAGCTAGCACGAAAGCAATGTCACATGTAACACAGGACGAACTTGGAGGCTATAAATAAAACTGAAATTCATAAATCAAATTATACCCTCTAATACAACTTTGCCACTAATGATGTCTTAAGTTGATGGTCTTACAAGTAGCAATGACCTTATGCACCACCTTGTTTTAAACGAGATATATTTTTATAAAATAATTTATAAAAATAATAACGTTTACGTAAATATATTTAACTTAAAATGTAATTATATGAAAAATTATAAAGAAATATAAACCTATCACTTGGAATGGTATACAGATATTTTACAAATAAGATTAATTTAATAAATTACTTAAATACCGTACATAATCTTTTAAAAATTTGAGAAATATAAAATGTATATAAAAAATTAAATATTTAATAATATATTTCATTATTTAAAAAAGTGCATTTCACTTGCCCAACTTTCTTTTAAGCAAACATTTTATATGTATATTAAAAAGTTACATGATATAATAATTATCCGAGTGGGAGGTCTTGACATTCATCTCAAATTAATAAATACAATACAAGAAAAAAAAATATAAAAGAAAGAAAAAAAGTGGATTATGAGGTCAATGATGACCTGCACTCGATTCAATAAGCTCAAAAGCGGATAAAAAGTAATCTGATAAACGGACAATAATATTGCAACTAAAAGTCGCAATATAGATTCTTACACAGCCAGGTCTGGATTGGCTGCATGATATTTCTATTATCCATTGAGATTCTTAGTTGGGAGAAACGAAAATTTAGATAAATAATAAATTGAAAATTTGATGAGTCGCTAAAGTGCAGTAGCTGGCGACTGTGGTGGTGTGCGGGCACATACGCCACACTAGGAGAGGGAGGAACATTTGGATCTGAAAGATCTTAGGTCGCTGGCCCTAGAAGTGTCACTCGTGGCAAAAAAAGATCTCTGTCCAAGCGGTGGCACGTGGATCTCATACGTGTTGAGAGCTGCATGTGCGACTCATGCGCTTCACGAAATAATGAAAATCTTCAATCGATTGAAAGATCGGCGATTGGGGACTCTTGCGATGGGGCGCGTGTAGGCCGCTAGGCTCTAGTATGCAGTAGATCGATATCACTCCATGTTATAGACCAAAAAAGATAGGAAAAATAAAAATTAAAAAACTTTTTAAAAAATGGACTATTTCGTAGAGAAAATGGGAGGAGAAAGCTCCACCCACTTTAGGAAGGGAATAATTTTTTTTTACCTTGGAAAGAGTTTTCGCTGGAGAGGGGAGAGAGACTATTTTTTTCGTTGTCACTTATCCAATTTAGAATTAAAGGTGACAATATGTTACACGATTCGTTAACCCAACACAAACATGACACGGTAATAACGGATTAGGGTTTAATTTTAATGGATTCAGGTCAAAACGAGCTGAATCGTTAAAACACAATTGTTTAATGAGTTGATAGTGGGTCAACTTGTTTTGACCTGTTATGACACGTTAAGAAGGTTAAAATTATAATTATACCTTTAAACTTAAAAGTAAAATTGTTAGAATTTTAATTTTGATATTTTAATTATTTAGATTGTAATTTTGGCCTTGTACTTATTGTTATAATATCTTTAGATATTGTGATTTTAATATTTATATAAAATTATGTTAAATTTAATCAAATCAAATAAATTAATTCGAGCATCTTTAACCTATTTATATAAATATGTTAATACAGATCATATTGTATTGTGATAATTCATTTCGTAATATCTATTAATAGATTTAAATTGGTTGATACGACATGATACATTATATTAACAAATCGTATTAAAATTTAAAATTTTGACATGATAAATTTAATTGATTGGATTATGATTAAGTTATATAATATAATATATATGTCTTTTTTATTTTTTTAAGAGATAATATATATATGTCTTAATATCATATAACACAATTTATAAACACGATTGGACACCCTACAAGTTAGAATCATACCTAATATTATTCATAAAAAGGAAAAATAAGCACACTTACCCAAACTTAAGGAATCAAAATGTGGAAGGCCGACAAATTTATGATGAGAGTCCCCACCAACCGGCAACCAGTTGGTTCTAATCCACCAAAGCATCATGTAGCCAATCCTAAGAGACATGACAACGATCTAACTTCTAACCAGGAACAAGGAAGTAAAAGAAAAAAAACTGAAAACCCTATTTTTCAGTTTGTATTCAAATGAATTAGTCTTAAATTATTATTATATATTTTTAAATATATTATTATATATTTTTAAATCTATTATTATATATTTTTAAATTTTTATACAAAATACAAATTTCAATATAATTTTTTTAAATTTTAATATATTTTTTAAAATCTTAATTCAATTTTTTAAAATTTTTAAATAATAATAATATTAAAATATAAATTAAACTCATCCCAATTTACATTATTTCTCATCCAAGTTGAACCTTAACGTGGGAGAAAGGATATAATAGCTTGACATTTGACACGAGAGAGGCAGGCGGGGAGGTTAAAGTTGAAAGAGGATCAAAAAGCTGGCTGGATTGAATGAGAAAGAGTTTGGTTCGTTGCTAGTACAAGAACAGCAGCAGACGCAGTGATGAGTTCACAGAAATCTTTAATCCTCTTTCTGACCAAACACTGCCACCCTCATCACTGGCTTCATCAACAGCTCGTATAGGCCTATAGGAATTCTTCTTTCCTATAACCTTTATTTACTGTTCCATCACCTCCACACAAATCCCTCTCTCTCTCTCTTCTCTCTCTCTCTCTCTCTCTCTCTGCCTCTCTTCCAGTCTCACACAGCAAGAAAAAACTGCAGGAAGATTCCCAAGAAGATCTCTCTTGAAATTGGGTGTATCTCGTTCAGGGTTTGCTTGGTCTAGTGGGGTATTAAACTATTTACCAATCAAAAAAGTTCCATTTTGGTTGGGGTATTCTGGGGGTATCAAAAGCTGTGTAAAGAGACAGGAGGCGAGGCAAAGAGATGGGTTAGGAACTTAGGCTGAATATAGAGCTGGTCTTAGCCTTCTGGGTCTGGTTCATTTATATTTTTCCAATTTAGAGGGCTTTGGTTTGTGGTGTTGGGTAATGGAAAGTGGGAAAACTGAATGGCGGAGCCTTTTGGGAAAGGCAGCAGCAGAAGTATCAGGTCTCAGTTGGGTGGCAGTTGCACAAGCAACAAGAGGGGATTGGGAAGCAAAGGGAGAGTAAAGAATCAACAACCCACAAAGAAAAAGTGTGCTGCTCCTTCAAAAGCTGGAAGGGGAAAAGCACAAGCGGCCGAGTCTGGATTCGCAAAGGAATAATCATCATCAACATCAAAACCCAGTTCTAAATTCAAGGCATGTTCAAGAAGAGGGAGAAGAAGAAGAAGACGACGACCAAGATTCCACATCACAGCAAAAAGAGCATCACCATCATCAACAGCAAGAGCCAGTCTTCCATCTCCAGCACCATCATCTCCATCAAAACCAACACTTGTATGAAGGATTAGACTCACAACCACAACCATCACAACCTGCAAAGAAACGCTCTCACTTTCCTTCTAAAACTTGCATCGAATATGCAGGAAAAATGGGAGAGAACCACCGCCAAGCTGCCACAACATCGTCGAGATTGGGGATAAGAGGTGGAGGCGGCGAGATCGTGGAGGTTCAAGGAGGGCACATTGTTCGCTCAACTGGACGCAAGGACCGCCACAGCAAGGTCTGCACCGCCAAGGGGCCCAGAGACCGTCGTGTCCGTCTCTCCGCCCACACCGCAATCCAGTTCTACGACGTCCAGGACCGGCTTGGCTACGATCGACCCAGCAAGGCCGTCGATTGGCTCATAAAAAAAGCCAAGGCCGCCATCGACGAGCTCGCCGAGCTCCCAGCATGGAAACCCACGACTTCGGTCACCACCACCACCTCACAGCAAGAGCAGTACAACCAGCAGCCACAGATACTCGACGCGAACGAGAATCCAATCGGTATCCACCGTGGCCAGATGGATACCATTCCTTCAAGCAGTAGGACAGCAACTGCAATGGTGGGCTGCGATGGTGGTAGAGTTTCAGAAGCTGATATGCATAATCTTCAATCAATCCAGATGGGGCAGAACCTGAATAATAGTTGTAGTTTTCTTCCACCATCGCTGGACTCGGACTCTATTGCTGAAACAATCAAGTCTTTTTTCCCTACGGGTGCATCGGCGGAGACAATGCATTCTCCTTCGCCGATAGAGTATCAGAATTACCCACCAGATTTGCAGTCGAGAGCTAGTAGCCAGAGCCAAGATCTTCGGCTCTCACTTCAGTCTTTTCACGACTCAGTTGATCTTCTGCACCAACACCAGCACCAGGCCCAGACCCATCATCATCAACATGAACAAATGCTGCTTTCCTCCGGAACACTCCCATTGGGTTACGGCGGGTCCTCCTCTGCTGGGTGGTCTGAGCACCACCAAAACCACCCAGCAGATACTGGCCGGTTCCAGAGAATGATAGCTTGGAATAGTGTTGGTGCAGACACTGGTAATGCAAACAGTGGAGGCGGTAGTGGATTCGTCTTCAATTCACCACCGCCACCTCTTTTGTTCGGCCAAAACCAGTTTTCTACACAGAGGGGACCCCTTCAGTCCAGTAACAACACCTCTTCGGTTCGCGTTTGGATAGACCCGACAATTGCCACCGTCTCCGCTTATCACCATCAAATTCCGCCAACAATCCATCAGTCCTCAACATCGAGCATTGGATTCACCTCCGGTGGATTCTCCGGGTTTCACATTCCAGCACGTATCCAGGGTGAAGAGGAGCACGATGGCATCTCAAACAAGCCGTCCTCTGCCTCCTCCGATTCTCGTCATTGATTGATCAGAATAAAGAGGCTGGTTTCCCTCTCTTTACGAGGTGCTACCTTCAAAACCCACTTCTCAAATTCATCTAAAATGCCTCATTACCGATTTTTAACTTGACCTTCCCACAAATAATCTATCTGTTTGTTAAAATGCTTTTACAGGACTCTCTTATCATGTACAAGGAGAACCAAGAAGAGTAGTTATTATATCAATAGAGTATTGGAAGAGAGGAGACTTTCAGTCAATTTGATCCGATGGCGTATCCCGTGGGAAGAAGAAATCTGAGTACCTTTCAGGCTATTCTGTCCGCGGTTTGTTTAGTTTCTATCATCTGATTATGTTCTAGCTTTGTTGTTATGTTTGAGTGGGCTCCTAGTCCTAGAGCTCAACTTTGTTTAAGTTGTTGGATTGCTGTGTTTCTGTCGGCAGATTTGGTACATGTCATGCTGTTTGATTTCACTTTCATTTCTAGCGTTTCCAGCGGTGAAACAGCAACTAGTTTGTTCTAATAAACCTGGGCAGAGCATGGCTCTGTTTCGAACATTTGTCATAAAAGAGCGTTTCTCTCTTTTACCTCGTCTTAGAAATGGACATCTTCCTAAAGAATTTCCAAGTAGATGAAAGAGTTTTTTTTTTTTTTTTTTTTGTAGCAATTTTTTCTGAATGATTTGTGATTGCTTTGTTCCTTCGCCACTTTCCGCTGGAACGGTTCTAATTTCCTTCAGGGGTTCTTCCTTAAACCTGCAAAAGGAATTAAAAGATTATCTTATCTTTTACATCTTGCTCGGATATTGGGATCACTGGACTAGAGGTCATTTTCCTTGTACAGTAGATTGTTGAGAAGAAAAGTAGTTCGTTCCACAATTCTCTCTCCTCCCAATCTAAAAAGGGAAAAATGGCAAATTTCTGCTTTTGTAGTAGTGTCGTATCTTCTCAGTGCCGATCTTTATAGCCTCTTTAGCATATATAAACTAACTGGAACAGTGTTCACTAGGACTGCGAAATTGCTATAGGCCTCGCTCTTGAAAGGGAAAGCAAAACAAGGATGAATCTTGACAACTAATTTACTCAATTAGGTGGGGTCTAGAAAAGTTGAAACCCCTATATACCCCATATTAGTATAATCTGGTTTCTCTTATTCAGCCCTCCTATGTATTAGATTTGGCGTGTCTTCAAAAGGTGTAACAAAGGATTAGATTAAATAAGTTGAGTATATATATATTATTATATTATATTAGATAAAAAAATAGAAGCATATATATGGTGTAGGGATGATGAGTAGAATATTTTTATATATAAAATAGCCATGGGAAGTGGGCTAACTGGAGTATATCTGCTGGAGGAACCATGAAAAAGCTGAATTATTGAACACATGTTCACCAAGCTCAATTATTATAGAAGAATGCGTGACAAAAAGGATACTACCAAAATGTATTTTTGGCCATCTGTCATGGTCCCCTACCCCGTTAAAAACCACTTCAGCTTAGGTTGGAACTTTCTTCTTTTCTTAAGGGAGATTAGGGAGAAACAAAATGAACACATGGCTTATATATTGTTGATACTAGGCATTCTGAAGAATGTGGGTCATCAATGGAGGAAAGGTGCTGTGACACCTTTAGAATCAGAAGGACGCAAAAATTAGTTGCTAACCAAATCACTGTCTTTTAGATGAGAAGAATAGGGTAAAGTATTGGATTCTCTCTAGTTCACCTGAAATTCAGTATTTGCAATATTATTTCTATTGAAGAATGTTGTAGGGGGGAAGGTTAACAGTGGAGGAAACAATATTCTTGTTGCTATTCAAATGCATAATATAATATGTACAGGGGATCTAATAACACCCTTTAACAATTCAAAATATGCGGTCTTTGTCTTATTTTACACTCCTGGAGAAAATCACACAAAATCCAATTTGTCCAAATAAGAACACAAGATACACTAGAACCCCAATCAATCCCTGCCTCGTGACACCAACAATAGGTAAATTCTTAGTTAAATATCTGCAGTCTTAGGCCAACATAAAGCTGCTGATTCTTAGCTTAGACAGCTGATTTCTCGGTGTTTGGTTGCACTAAGTCTTTTGCTTTTGTGGTTCCTTTCTCATTCGATGATGCTGGTTTCACTGAAACTGATATTTTCTTCTCTGGCTGGTTTGCCACTTTGTTTAGCGTGCTCTGCTTGGCCTGCACTTTGTTTGAATCTGCAGAATTTGAGTGAACTCGGATCTCCCATGGGCGAGCAGCTATCCAGCGCTCCATCCAGCTCCAACCCCAGTTTTCTTTGCCAAGACTGTAGGAAGCCTGGCCAAGATAATGGCTAGAGTTGGCCCTCCACTGAGAAAATCACATTCATGCATAAAATTCTCAAAAGGAATCCATAAACATAATTAGTATTAGAATTGAGGATGATGAAAGTGGGTTGTCATGGTTTAGCAGAGACCTGATGAGAGAAGGCATATGCCATGGCTCGCTCCCGCTTAATAGCTGCTTCTTCTCTCTGTCTGATCCTGCAAAGGATTTCCTCCATGGTGTCAGAGCCACCGCACCACTCCACCTGTTGAGCAAATTAACAATTGTGAATTGTTAATGCTATTATTTGATAATGGCAATGAAAGCAAAGGTGTAACGATGAGTAGGAGAAGGGTTAGAGTCAAAGAGTACCTCTAGCTCATGAAGCTTAGCTTCGAATTTCAACTGATTCTCCGACTTCTTTTGCCTGAGTCGGCCTTCTGTTACCATTCGTAGTCGGCGAGCTCTGATTTGATCTTGTATCCTGCTCCATAAATGGATATGGCTCAATGCTGTTGATGCTTGCTGCGGGACAGTCTGAATCTGAATCATGCTCTGATGTCTCACTGTCCCCTTCTTCAGATGGCACCATTTTTTTCTTACCTGTATTACATAAGAGGCAGCAAAGACCACTGCGTTGATGATAGAGTTATACAAATGGTACAAGTTAATTTCTTGAGATATACATTTTGTATATTTTAATTATCTATATGTTTTGTATATTCCAATCTGACTCTACAAATTCACGTAATCATTTAAAAATTGAACACCAACTAATAGTTGAACACCAACTAATAGTTGAACACCAAACAGAAGCAAATAAAGTTATTGGGGCGAAAACCATGCATGAGCTTTATACTATGGTGAAATATACCATATATGCCCGAAATGTAGTTTGAATCCGAGTTGCAGCTTGAGTCCGAGTTGCAGATATATCCTCTTCGACTGGAACTGGAGGAACATGATCAAGATTTTCAATGGGACGATCATTGGAGGAGCTACTTGACTCGTTATGAGATTGATCCTTCGACTTCGACCCATTTGGTTTATCAAGAGCTGAGTGTACCTATATATGTTGATTACCAAAGCATATTAGGGAGACGTAGTCAGGAAAACAAAATGAGAGAGAGAGAGAGAGCTGCTATATCAACTGTAGTTAATAATTAAACATGTGAAACTGTTTACCTTTGCTTGCTTTGATCTGTCATCCTTGGCTCTTTTTATGCTAATGAATGACCTAAAGCAGTCTCCTGAACCCATTGGTATTGATCAGATTGAAGAAGAAGAGAAGAGGCAAAGGCAATGAGGGGCTGGGAGGATTTGTGGGTAGTTTTAAAGGTTTGGAGTATAATTGAAGAAAAGAACAGTATAGTTCTCAACTCCCAAATGACAACCCAACTAAACTGAAGCTGCTGTTTGATCTTTGTAAGGTCCGCAGTCAAAAACATCAACACGGGGTAAACTTCCAATCCAACAATTATCCCCAAAATTTATTAACATTTATGTTATGTTTGGAACATTCCCAGTGGGTCCTTCACGTGCAGATTGATTATCTACTCTCTAATCGATTGGCATTGCTAACCTAAGAGGTTGAGATATGCTGTAAAGTGATGAGGATTATGAAGAAAACGATAATCTAAGGATTGATATGGTCCCGGCGGGGCTCGAACCCGCGACCTTCGGCTCATAAGACCAACGCTCTAACCAACTGAGCTACGGGACCCATTTGGGATAAGTATTCCCTTCAATTAATTTGAATTTTTAATCTTTCTAATGACTCTCTTCAATCAGTTCCTGACTTGCTGTTATTTCTCTCTATTGATAAGTAAAAATTTCTGCAATTTTAGAATTACGGTAGAAAATATAGTTTATAACTTAAATAATAAATTTTATATTTTAAAAATTATTTACTGTTTGATAAATATGTATTTAAAGCGTTTTTAAAATTATTTACAGTAATTTTTTAAAAAACTTTGTACTCATCCAATGTAAATATAGACCATCTGTACACAATTAATATAATCTGCAGCTTTCTTATTCAATACAATTATTCTCTTTAGTATATATAGCTAGTTTTACTTTTCTGTTGCGTGTTAGAACTCTAATCAACACAAATCTATAAATGATCTGTTTTTCTGATACAATAATAATGTGTCTATAATTTAGAGTTACTTTATTGTTAAATTGTTGTATAAAACACATCATCCACATAAATGATAAGATTTGATTTATAAAATTTAATATTTATTTTTCAAATCAGATTATGTCATATGCACTTTACTAAGTGCTCTCATACACATGCTTGATATACAATTGAATTTCTTTATAATTTATGGTACCTCAAATTGCCAATGACTCAATAGATCAAAAGAAATATAAAGGAAAATATTGAAATTACTTTATTTTATATCAAAACCATAAATCTTACCTATTACTAACTCACCAAATGCATGATGACTATATGTTCAAGCTCTAGCAAGTCATTCTATCTGGCTTCAAGTACTAACTATCTCCTCTTAATCAAGTATGCACTTTAATGACTATATGTTCAAGCTCTAGCAAAGTATATTAGAGATGTTTGCGGCGATTATTAAATCGCTGCAACTGAGTACTTTAATGGGAGGGTGCCAACATGCAAAAAACACGATTTTTTCCCCACCCTTCGACATTTCCCTTTCTTTGCCGCGATTGTTCTTCGAGTACATCTCTAGACTACAGCCTGCAAACAAAAGAAAATCTACACACCCCTGTTGCTTCACGACTGTGTCCCTCCACTGAGAACAACCACTAACTCGCTGCCTCCACCCATTTCGCGCCTGCGCAAGGAATTTGCTACATATGTCGAATAGCGCGGTAATTGACAATTTTTTTATTTTGATTTGTGAAGATGATTTATAACAGTGAAAATCTCAAACTTTTTCTTTTTTCTAATATAGTACTATTCCACACTTGCATGGGTCAAGACCCGTTGCTAGATGTTTTTAAGGGGTGGTGCTAGAATGTTCACCAAAATTGACCATTCCATCTTATACTTATACTTAGGCTAAATTTTACTTTCTAATTTTTTTTTTAATTTTTAATTTTTTAATTTTTTAATTTTTTAATTTTTTAATTTTTTAATTTTTTAATTTTTTAATTTTTTATCATTTTAAAATATTTTTAAAAAATAGAAAAAAAATGTTAATATACTAATAATCATTTTTTAATCATTAAATAAAAGAAAAATTCTAAAAAAAAATATTGGAGGTGTCAAATTGAGTTATCAAACTATCATTTTCCGTTTTCCAGATGTATATTGGGTTGCCTCTTGTGAATAAGTCTAACTATATGGTTTTTTAATTTTATAAAAAAATATTATTGTAGATTTCTTGGTAGTCATGATTTAAACTTTTGTTAAGTTAGGTTGTTTTGTTTATCGCTAATAAAACTATAATGTTAAACACATGTAGATCAGTATCTGATGAATGCCCAAATCTTATTAAAAAAGGAGGCAAATGATAGAATCTAAACTCCAAATCACTGTTGGCAACGGGTTAATTAAGTTAGGTTGTTAATATTCTCATCATTATTCATGAAATATTAGGAAAATGAACAAGGCAATCCATAATTTTTGTGATTAAATCAGGGCCATCAACAGTACCAGACTAGCAAACTAAATCAAAATAAAAAAACACCCCACTGACAACTAGAATTTCAGGACATGAAAGTAGTTGAAAAACTAGAGTACTTAGGAGGCGATAATTGACGAGCAGTGCTTGAAACATCATAGCCAAGCCTAGATAATACATTCCTACGTACACATCACATGACAGAAAAGCACACATCCAAATGCTTTAAGCCTAGAAATTAAAGTTCATTTTCATTTTCACAATCCAACAACTTCTACATGACTTAATTAACAAGTAGTACGGATTGTGAGGAAATCATGAAATTAATATAAAATTATATGGCTTTGCTATAATAGCTGTTGAGTTTGTTCCTTGGCTTCAATCCCACATGGGTAGGAAGTGAAGCCACAATAAGCCTCTTGGGCTATATAAGGAGGCTAAGACTTCTTGGTTAGACACACCAACTAACAAGTTATCAAGTAATAACTTGTGAGTAAAATCCTCTATTAGCCTTTTCTTGTAAAAGGGAAAGAGGTGAAAGTTAAAGTTTTCTTAGTGAGAAAATTTTGTGAGTGTCATTTGTGGTGAGGAGAAAAATTGTGTGATTGTAACAATTTTTCACATAGTGTATTTTCTTCTCTGGGTCTGCTGGTTTTTTTTCTTCCTACTTTGGGAGTTTCCAGGTAAATTCTTGTGTTATTATTATTTCTGTATATCTCTTTATATTCCTGCATAGAGGTGGATCCTGGGGGTGAATTTGGGAGGTCCAAATTCCCAACAATTGGTATCAGAGCTGGGGTCCTCTTTCTTTTGTGGGGTGGAGCTTTGGTATGGTAGTGTGGATACGTACAGTCTAAGGAGGTTCTGTCTAAGGAGATTGGAAATTCTAAGTGTGTCCATTGTGACCCTCCAATCTTTCCTGGGAACCTTGAAGTTCTGTCTAGGAAAGAGAAATCTTTCCTGGGAACTTACTTAGTGAGTACTATTCATTCCTACGGTAAAAGAATCAAGAGCCAAGGTTCGGGTCTAAGGAGATGGCTGGAGCAGACGTGAAAGTATCAGGGATCGAGAAGTTCGATGGCACAGATTATGGATACTGGAGGATGCAGATAGAGGATTACCTATATGGGAAGAAACTTCATCTTCCATTGTTAGGGAAGAAGCCAGAGACCATGGCAGTTGCTGATTGGGACCTGCTAGATCGACAGGTTCTGGGGGTTATTCGACTAACCCTATCGAGATCCGTTGCACACAACGTCATCAAGGAGAAGACGACTGCAGATCTCATAGCGGCTTTGTCAAGTATGTATGAAAAGCCGTCAGCAAATAACAAAGTACATTTGATGAAAAAGTTATTCAACTTGAAAATGTCAGATGGTACGTCTGTTGCACAACATCTAAATGATTTTAATACTATCACAAATCAATTGTCATCTGTTGAAATTGAGTTTGATGATGAAATACGTGCATTGATACTATTGGCCTCACTGCCAAATAGTTGGGAAGCCATGAGAATGGCTGTCAGTAATTCTGCTGGTAAATCAAAATTAAAATATGATGATATTCGTGATTTGATTTTGGCTGAGGAGGTACGCAAGAGGGATTCAGGCGAAATCTCGGGTTCGAGTTCAGCGCTTAATGTTGATTCTCGAGGGAGATCACAAGACAGAAACTCAAACAGAGGCAGATCAAAATCAAAGAACAGGGGCAAGAGCAAGACAAAGCCTGGGCAGCAGGCAACTTGCTGGAATTGTGGCAAGACTGGTCACATAAAAAGGAATTGCAGAAATCCTAAAAAGGAGAATGATAGTGCTAATGTGGTAACTGAAGAAGTACAAGATGCACTATTACTTGCAGTTCATACTCCAGTTGATGACTGGATACTGGATTCAGGAGCCTCTTTCCACACAACTTCCCATCGGGAAATAATGCAAAACTATGTTGCAGGTGATTTTGGGAAGGTGTACTTGGCTGATGGAGAGGCTTTGAATGTGGTGGGAATGGGAGACATTGATATTGCACTCCCTAACAAGAACAAGTGGATCCTGCAGAAAGTCAGACACATTCCTGAGTTGAAGAAGAATCTCATCTCTGTTGGGCAACTCGATGATTGTGGCTATTCAGTAGTGTTCTCAGATAGCACCTGGAAGGTCACTAAAGGGGCATTGGTACTGGCTCGGGGTAAGAAAACTGGTACACTTTATATGACTACTGGTTTGAATAATACTGTTGCTACTACTGTTGCAGAGAGCACAGCAGATTTGTGGCATTGTAGGCTTGGCCATATGAGTCAGAAGGGCATGAAAGAACTACTGGCAAGAGGCAAGCTACCAGAACTAAAGTCAGTTGATCTCAGTACGTGTGAGAGTTGCATTATGGGAAAACAAAAGAAGGTCAGTTTCTTGAAGAGTGGTAGAACACTGAAAACAGGAAAGTTAGATCTTGTGCACACAGACGTGTGGGGACCTTCCCCAGTTGCATCTCTTGGAGGTTCTCGGTACTATGTCACGTTCATTGACGATCACAGCAGGAAGGTATGGGTTTATTTTTTGAAGCATAAATCTGATGTGTTTAATGTGTTCAAAAATTGGAAAGCCCTGGTTGAAACAGAGACAGACTTAAAGCTGAAATGCTTGAGGTCTGATAATGGTGGAGAATATATTGATGGAGGATTCAATGAGTACTGTGCAACTCATGGTATCAGAATGGAAAAGACCATTCCTGGAACACCACAACAAAATGGAGTTGCTAAGCGTATGAATAGAACCATTAATGAGCGTGCTAGAAGCATGAGGCTGTACGCTGGATTACCACCTACTTTCTGGGCAGATGCAGTCAGCACTGCTGTGTACTTGATAAACAGAGGGCCATCAGTTCCATTGGATTGTGGACTGCCTGAGGAGGCTTGGAGTGGGAAAGAGGTCAAATTTTCTCACCTTAAAACTTTTGGCTGTCTTTCTTATGTTCTTGTTGATTCTAATGCTCGTAGTAAACTTGAAGCTAAGTCAAAGAAATGTTATTTCATTGGCTATGGAGACGAGGCATTTGGCTATCGTTTCTGGGATGATCAGGGTCGGAAGATTATAAGAAGCAGGAATGTGATATTCAATGAGAAGATTATGTACAAGGATAAGTCCAGTACAGTTGCTGAAGCAGCTCCTCATGAGTTCGAGTTCGAGAACTTGGATGACCTACCAGAGACCACTGTGCAGTGTAGAGATGTGAGTGACGGGGAGAATGGGTCTGATGCACCCGTTCCAATTATTCCGCAATCAGAACCAGAGCCGTCTACTCCTGCAGCTGCAGTTCGCAGGTCAGTTAGGACTATTCGTCCCCCACAGCGTTTCTCACCTACTTTGAATTATATTCTGTTGACAGATGGTGGAGAACCGCAGAGCTACCAGGAAACCTTGCAAGATGAACATTCTAGCAAGTGGAAGCTGGCCATGAAAGATGAGATGGATTCCTTGTTAGGGAATCAGACATGGGAGTTGACAAAACTTCCATCAGGAAAGAAGGCATTGCACAACAAGTGGGTGTACCGGGTAAAGACTGAGCAAGATGGTAGTAAAAGGTACAAGGCCAGACTTGTTGTAAAAGGCTTTCAGCAGAAGCAGGGTATTGATTACTCTGAGATCTTTTCTCCTGTGGTAAAAATCACAACCATCAGGTTAGTGTTGGCTATGGTTACTACTGAAGATCTATTTCTTGAGCAACTAGATGTGAAGACAGCTTTTCTTCATGGAGACCTTGAAGAAGACATCTTCATGCACCAACCTGAGGGGTTTGTAGTACAGGAAAATGAAGATTCAGTTTGCAGACTGAAGAAGAGCTTGTATGGCCTGAAGCAAGCTCCTAGACAGTGGTACAAGAAGTTTGACAGCTTTATGTGCAGTGCAGGATACATCAGATGTCAGGCAGATCACTGCTGCTATGTCAGGCAGTTTGACAATTCTTATATTATCTTGTTGTTATATGTGGATGACATGCTTATTGCAGGGGCCAGTATTGATGAGATCAATAATCTGAAGAAGCAGATGTCAGAGCACTTTGCAATGAAGGATTTGGGAGCTGCAAAGCAAATTCTTGGCATGAGAATTGTTAGGGACAGAGTCAGAGGCACGTTAAGACTCTCTCAGGCTGAGTATGTGAAAAAGGTACTCAGCAGGTTCAATATGGACAAGGCCAAACCAGTTGGCACACCTTTAGGCAATCACTTCAGACTCAGTAAGGATCAGTCACCAAAGTCAGAAGAGGAACAAGACTACATGAGTAAGGTTCCTTATGCTTCAGCTATTGGTTCACTTATGTATGCTATGGTTTGCACTAGACCAGATATTGCCCATGCAGTGGGAGTTGTGAGTAGATACATGAGTATCCCGGGAAGACAACATTGGGAAGCAGTAAAGTGGATTTTGAGATACCTAAAAGGCTCCTCAGAAACGTGCTTGTGTTTCTCAGGACAGGGCTTAGAGGTGCAGGGCTATGTTGATGCTGATTTAGCTGGAGATGTTGATAGCAGAAAGAGTACCACAGGGTTTGTCTACACCCTGGGTGGTACTGCAGTTTCATGAGGTTCTAATCTACAAAAGACAGTTTCTTTGTCGACGACAGAAGCTGCAAAGGAAATGATTTGGCTACATGGTTTCTTGGAGGAATTGGGCAAAGATATTAAAAAGGGCACTCTCTACAGCGACAATCAGAGTGCAATATTCCTCGCCAAGAACCCAGCATTTCATTCCAGGACTAAGCACATACAGATCAGGTATCACTTCATACGATCATTGGTAGATGATGGACAGTTGTTACTTGAGAAAATTTGTGGAAGTAAGAACCCTGCTGATATGTTGACAAAGAGCGTTACACTTGAGAAACTGAAGCTGTGCGCGACTTCAATTGGTCTTCAAGCATAAAGATAGGGGCAAAAAAGGATAGCGGAAGCTATGAAGATCTTCATCCAGGTGGAGCATGGCTGTGGGATCAGCCAAAGTCACAAGGTGGAGATTGTTGAGTTTGTTCCTTGGCTTCAATCCCACATGGGTAGGAAGTGAAGCCACAATAAGCCTCTTGGGCTATATAAGGAGGCTAAGACTTCTTGGTTAGACACACCAACTAACAAGTTATCAAGTAATAACTTGTGAGTAAAATCCTCTATTAGCCTTTTCTTGTAAAAGGGAAAGAGGTGAAAGTTAAAGTTTTCTTAGTGAGAAAATTTTGTGAGTGTCATTTGTGGTGAGGAGAAAAATTGTGTGATTGTAACAATTTTTCACATAGTGTATTTTCTTCTCTGGGTCTGCTGGTTTTTTTTCTTCCTACTTTGGGAGTTTCCAGGTAAATTCTTGTGTTATTATTATTTCTGTATATCTCTTTATATTCCTGCATAGAGGTGGATCCTGGGGGTGAATTTGGGAGGTCCAAATTCCCAACAATAGCAAGTCATGATCATGACTTGCTAATGTACGTAGTCCAATATAGTGCTTAATCAACTGCCATTTGGCTAAACCAATTAATGAGGGATGCTCTTAGGGTTGGTGTGGCAACAATATTATATTAATGTTGGTTATTAATGATTAAGTAGCTGTAAGGGAGGACTCAATCATAATATAATATCACCTGTGAATAAACCAAATGGCGCCTGCCTTACGAGCTCGGTAAATGTTTGGGCGTTATTCGTAAATGAGCCTTCGAAAGGTTATTTGAGCCAGTGGCGAACAGAGGCCCGATAACCAAAAGAGTTAGTTCCCATTTCCTTGGTTCAATTAGGCCCGATAACCCAGTGGCGCGAACAGAGCCTGACGACCTTTTTACCCCGTTTGGTTCAATTAAGATAAGCACAAGAAATTCATTAAATGAACCTCCTACCCTTATCTCTGTCTTCAGAACGGTAGAACAGTCTAAACTATTAAGAGCATTTAATGATTGACAAATACGACTTCCTGCGTTCAATACAATTTGAAACTTGAGAAACACGAAGGAAGGATATTATGCCCACCAAGTAGGTAATTTGCCTAGGTATGATTACCCTGATGAAGTTATTATTCGGAAATGACAAAAACAATCAATGGTTTAAAACAACTGAGAGAAGATATCATCCGGTTAACTGACATCATCACTGATCAGTACCCCAAGTCATGACACGCATACTCACACAGCACCTCAATCCAGATAAATAGGAAGATCATCAGTATTTGGAAGAGGTAAGGAAAACTATATCATCTTTTTCCTTTAGTGATAGTAAATTTTGACGACTAACAAAGGCATCGAAGAGCTGTCCGGGCTAAATGCCCGACTCTCAGTTTATTCTGTGCAGATCTATTAACTTGGAACAATCCAATAACTCGGGATTGTAGAACACGCATTAACAATAGCTTCCAAACTGCTTATTAACAAGCATATATAAGTATTTGTAATTAGTACATGTTACTAGCGTGATATAATTTTAGTATGATATATATATTATATAGGATATTGTTGGCATCATTTGGGGTGAGTTCAACCATCATTGGAATACGTGGTTCTCACCACTTTGGCGCATGAGGAGTACCACTGCAGAAGATGATCTATCCTTCAATTTTTATTTTTAAATTTTAAGAAACAAATAAATTATTCATTTCTTATTGGAAGATCATGTAAAGGGACCTGGCTATATATTTTTATTAAATTTATATATCTTTATATTTTATAAAAATATGTATGATATTGATTAGGACCTGCACATGAAGTACTGTTACAGGCTGAACTCAAAACCTTATGATGATCATAGCAATTAGTTAAACCATTATTAATCCACTCAAACATAGGATGGTCGAATCCATATTTTAAATGGCCAGGAGAACGACTTCTCAAAGATTGATGCATGTATGCCTAGCTGCTTGATCGAGTCATAACAAGCTGCTCAATATAAATTGTGTAATGTTGGGTACAAGCTGTACTCTCAAATAAACAAGTTACATATAAGCCTTTTGTAAAAAATTCAATAAATATTATTTTTTTACACTGTTTTATGAAATCCACTCTTTTACAAGAATTTAGTTGTATACGGTTTGTCTATTTGGAGTTTGTACAAATCATTTTTCATAAAATTTAATCTTAAATTACATATTTTTAATGTTTTAATAAAGGGATTATTATATTAATTATAAATTTACATAAAAATCATTCTTGTGAATGTATGATAACGAGCATATCTTAATATTTTTAATAAAAAATAGCTAGTATATATATTTTGCAATAAAGTAATTAATATATATATATTTCAATTATTTTTGGTACATATCCATCTTCCAAACTCACGTTTGGAAGATGGAATCAGCTCATGATCAGTTCATCTTGAGTTGAGTTTAAACTTAAGCCTAATAATTAGTTAGCCAAACAATTAAATGCACAACTCCCAAATTACGTTACTAAACACCACTTAACTCAAGACCTTTAAAAATTACTGAACTCAAGATCTATTTACATGTGGGATCCACAATTTTTTTCAATTCAACACCTTTTAATATACGGGACCTAAAACTTTTTTTAACTTTCCATAAATACATTTAAACACATCTAAACTCATCTTAAGTGATTCTCACAAAACTTACTCCACCACCTCAACTCATTAATACTATTTATAAAAAATTTAACTCATCTCAACTCAACTCAATTTAACATTTAAATGCAATCGGATTAATAGGGAGGCCTTTAAAGGCCAATTGAATTATACCTAGCTAGTACTTTCTCTCATCTTTTGTTCTGCCTCCCATTTGAGGTGGCGGCATTAAGCCGCCTAGCTAGCTATGACTACGAATTGCAAATTATGTAATAGGTTGGGGATGTATAAAGCAAAATACAATTTTTTAAGTACTCTAAAATAATTATATTAGACTAAGTACTACAGCGCGCAGGACAAAGCGATCGAGAAATCTAATTTAGGGCCAAGGCATATGTAAGAATTTATATAAAAAAGTTGCATAACTCTAGATATATATAGTAAAAGAAACTACATGTTTAAGTACAAGTTTGAATGAATATAAAAAAATAAAATATAATCAATTATACAGCTAATTGAATTGAACTGCTCTTTCAATAAATAAAATTCATTACGTGGCCGACCCCCTCGAGCCAACCTTCGTCCATACTAATTAACAGCCGTATGGGATATTTAAAGCATGCAAAATCAACCCTTTTCATGTATCATTTATGTCAACTGACGTACGCGGCAGCTGCATTTAGTTATCTCTATAAATAGCTGAGTTGCTCTTCGACATATTGAAGCACAAAAAAACCCACATCGATTGATCGCCAGCCACTTGCAGCTTTTGCATACAGCATATATACAAAACCCTAGATCATCTGAAATAGGAAATTGATCAGAGATCATCATCATGTCACTCCCAATTTCAGCAGTTCCTTCTTCAACCCAAATTGAAGCCTCTGGAAAATTAGTGGGACGTAACTTGGCGCATTTTAGTCCCAGCGTTTGGGGAACTCATTTCCTATCTTATGCTTCTGATTCCAACGTGGTGAGATACTAGTCGATCCCTACATATAATTTTATTTAATTACTACATATAATATATGGCATTTAATATATATTTTCCTTTCTCATCATGTACTGTTTACGAAATTTATAATTGATGCAGTACTAGTACTAATCTTATCGGAATTAAACATGAATATTCTTTTATATTGATGTGAACAAATTTGCTTGATCGGTTGTGTAGGACTCAGATGATGATCATAAAATCATGCAACAAGTTCAAGAATTGAAGGAGGAGGTGAAGAGGATGCTAATTATAGCTCCCGGTAGTACTCATGATCAAACGCTTTTAGAAAAGCTAATATTCAAGCGAATCATGAATATATAACAGCATTCGATCCGGCCTCCAGAATTTAAACCGGCCAAGGACATCTAGCTACATGCATGCAAATATCAGCATTAATATTGTTATTCACATGATTGGCTGATTTCCTTCATATTTTTTGAGTGCTCGATCATTAACTGGACGTGTGGCTCTGAAACAGACATTTTTAACGAGTTCAAAGATGACAAAGGTAGCTTTAAGGCATCTTTAATTTCTGATGTGAAGGGCATGCTGAGTTTATACGAGGCTGCCTATCTTGGTATAAATGGAGAAGACATTCTAGACGAAGCCCTTGCTTTCACTACCACTCATCTCGAGTCAGCTGTGAATCATATAAGACCCGAGTTGGCAAAGAAAGTTAAACATGCTCTGAACCGGCCCATCCGCAAAGCGTTGCCGAGGTTAGAGGGATTATATTACATCTCTATCTACAAAGAAGAAGATTCATACAGCGAAACTCTGCTCAAGTTTGCCAAGTTAGATTTTAATCTATTACAATCTCAACATCAGAAGGAAATAGGCGGTATTACAAGGTATATGCGTCCAATTACTTGATATATATATATATATATATATCGATCGCTGAAGGGTTTTTTTTCCCCTGTCCTTTGGCACATGATTGCAAATATCATTTCTCTGAATCTTTAGAAATATAATTTCTCTAAATCCTAACGTAAAGTTAAGTCGAATTTCTCTTTCAGGTGGTGGAAAAATTTGGACTTCACTACAAAGCTGCCTTATGCGAGGGACCGAATTGTAGAGGGCTATTTTTGGGTTGTGGCAGTGTTCTTTGAACCCCAATATTCTCTTGCAAGAAGGATTATGACCAAAGTAATAAGCATGGCATCCATTATAGATGATACCTACGACGCTTATGCTTCATATGCAGAACTCAAGCTCTTTACAGAAGCAGTTGAAAGGTTAGGTACTAGAGCACAATGCTCATGTTATAATTTTAGTTTATAATCCAAGCATAAGAAATTTAGAGCCTCCTATTTTAAAATTAGCTATTCTCAGTACCATATATACATAATTAACATGTTGAGATCATGGAAATTCTTCTTGTTTGTGCTTCAGATGGGACATTAGCGCCATAGATATGCTTCCCGAGTATATGAAATTAATTTATCAAGCACTGTTAGATGTTTACGATGAAATTGAAGCAGAGACTGTGAAAGACGGTAGTGTTGAAAACCACCAAAGTGTGAAAAACATCTGCAGCATTTTCTGGTCTTCCTTGGCTGCACCGTCCACCTCCTTCAACAAAGTCTGCACCACCTACCTCAATCCATCAATTTCTATTTTGGCTGCACCTACCATACCAAATTTGTGTAAAACCTCTCCTATAAAAGGAGAGGTCTGATATTCGAAAATGGAGTGCAAGGAGTGCAGAAGAGTGCAGAGGGAGGTGTGTGCATTTGAGAGTTACGTGAGAAATTTTTGAGTGATTTGTAAATCTCGAAAATTATAGTAAATTTGGCACCTGTGGATGTAGGCAAATTGCTGAACCACGTTAAAATCGTCTTGTGTGATTTTTGGACAGGTTTGAAGGCTCAACAATTGGTATCAGAGCTTTGGTTCGTGCTGCCCAGAAATCAACTTGGTCAAAATTGATTTTTGACAACTCCAGGCTGTTCCTTGCGTCGAGACGAATCCGTAGGCGCAAACGGAACCGAAAACGGACATCAGAGAAGCCCGTACGCGCCGGTAGAAGGTCCGAAAGTGCACCCACGCGCCCCACTCGCAGCTGGAGGTTGAAGACGACTGGAAAACACCCGTCACGCGCCCCCACGCGCGTCCCGAGGAAGAAGACGCGTGAACCGCACGTTCCACGCGCCTCCCACGCGCACCACGCGCTCCCACGCGCCCAGGGAGTCCTCTGCGCGTGATCGTCACGCGCCAACGCGCCGTCACGCGCCCACGCAGCTCCCGCGCGTGAAACTCACGCGCCACACGCGCTCCAGAACCACTCTGGCGCGTGAATCCCACGCGCCTCACGCGCCTCTGAACACCTTCAGCGCGTGTATCACACGCGCCTGACAGATCTGGACCGTCCGATTTTCAGATCTGATTTTGGGCTTGATCTTAGCCATTTGGAGTCCGATTTCGACGATCAAATAGTGCTTTCCAACTATTTGGATCATTCCGGACTCATCCGTACGGTTAGAATTTCGAAATTTGTCTTCTAAAATTTCTTAATTAATATGGAAGTTGTTGGGGAAGTTAGGAACTCTGGAAATGCCAGCAGTTCAGGGCGTAGGTCCACAGTTTCAAATGCCAAGTTCGAAGTTGAGAAGTTTGATGGAACTTCTAACTTTGGTATGTGGCAATGTGAAGTGATGGACGTTTTGATCCAACAAGAGTTGGATATGGCGTTGGAAGCAAAACCCAACGATATGTCAGAAAAGGATTGGAAGAAGCTTAACACCCAAGCTTGTAGTACAATCCGTTTGTGCCTTACCAAAGATCAGAAGTATTTTGTCATGAGAGAGACAAATGCAAAGGAACTTTGGCAGAAATTGGAGGATAAGTTCATGAAGAAAAGCATTGAGAGCCGTTTGCATTTGAAGAAGAAGCTTTTCAGATTCCAATTTCGTGAAGGTATTAGTATGTCTGAACATTTGAATAGTTACAATCAGATTCTTGCTGATCTACTAAACTTGGATGTTGAAATCCAAGATGAGGATAAAGCTTTACTTTTGTTAAATTCCTTACCTGATACATATGATCATTTAGTTACAACATTATTGTATGGGAAGGAGAAAATTAGTTTTAACGATGTATCTAGTTCTCTGATTAGTAATGAGTACCGGAAAAAGGATAAGCAGGTACAGCTAGATACATCAAGTGAAGCACTGACAGCAAGAGGGAGATCGAGGTCAAGGTATCCCGGAAAGAAGAAAGGTTTTCAATCGAAAACTCGGGCCACATCACGTGGTTCATCAGTCGGTAGAAAACTCGCCAAAGATGAGTGTTCTTATTGTCACGACAAAGGACACTGGAAGAAGGATTGTCCCAAATTGAAGGGACAACAGAAGAATCAACCCACCACAGCAAATGTCGCGGACAGAGATGAAGATCAAGACATTGCCTTGACAAGTTCATCATTGATTTGTCATCCCGATGAATGGATTATGGATTCCGGATGCACCTATCATATGTGTCCCAATCGGGACTGGTTTACTGACTTCACAGAGATTGAAGGTGGAGCAGTACTTATGGGCAACGACAGTGCCTGTAAGACTCTGGGGATAGGGAGCATTCGGTTGAAGCTGCATGATGGAACTGTCAAGATTCTGACCGAAGTTCGGTTCGTTCCAGACCTGCGGAAAAATCTTATCTCATTAGGATCTCTGGATTCAAAGGGATTCAGAATCACTATTGAAGACGGAACTCTCAAAGTGTTAATGGGAGTTCAGGTGGCTATGAAGGGTTTGAGGCGAGGAAACCTGTACTTCTTGCAAGGAAGTACTATTGTTGGAAGAGCTTCTACAGGTTGTGAGAAGCTAGATGAGACTGATGCTGACACCACCAGACTTTGGCATATGCGTATGGGACACGCTGGAGAAAAAGCTTTGCAAACACTCGTAAAGCAAGGCTTACTCAAAGGTGCCAAGACTGGTAAATTGTCTTTTTGTGAGCACTGTGTATTGGGGAAGCAAACGCGGATCAAGTTCGGAACCGCTGTTCACAATACACAGGGGATACTTGACTATGTACACTCCGATGTTTGGGGACCTACCAAAATTGCATCTTTGGGAGGTAAGCATTGGTTTGTAACTTTTGTAGACGATTATTCTCGTCGTGTGTGGGTGTATACGATGAAGAATAAAGATGAAGTGTTGAACATCTTTCTTGCTTGGAAGAAGATGATTGAGACTCAGACCGGCAGAAAAATTAAGCGGCTCAGATCAGATAATGGAGGGGAGTATACTCTAGACCCTTTCATGGAAGTATGTCGGAGAGAGGGAATAGTCAGACACTTTACAGTACGAGGAACACCGCAGCAAAACGGTGTGGCAGAACGGATGAATCGTACTTTGCTAGAGAAAGTACGATGTATGTTACTGAATGCTGGATTCAGTAAACAATTTTGGGCTGAAGCTGTGACATATGCATGCCACCTCGTCAACAGACTACCCGCAGCTGCCAATGGCGGGAAGACACCCATTGAAATGTGGAAAGGTACACATGCTACTGACTATGACTCTTTACACATTTTTGGATGTCCTGCTTATTATCATACAAAGGAAAGTAAGCTTGACCCTAGAGCCAAGAAAGCAAAATTTTTGGGCTTTAGTTCTGGTGTAAAAGGGTATAGACTCTGGTGCATAGAGTCTAAGAAGGTAATTATCAGTAGAGATGTTACTTTCAACGAATCTGAGATGCTTAAGTCACATAAGCATAAAGATTCCAGTGAAGGCAGCTATGATGGCGAAACACCCGGTGATTCGCAGAAGGTGGAGTTTATTACTCCAAATGATTCAAGAGAAGACAGACAAGAGGAGGTTGATAGTCCAGTCACAGCACCTCCAAGTCAAATTGAATCAATAGCAACCAGTAGATCGAGACGAGAGAAACGTGTGCCGACACGTTATGCAGACTACGTGACATATGCACTACCAGTTGAAGGGGGTGAGATCCCCACCACTTACAGAGAAGCCATACAATCCAGTGAAAATGATGAATGGATAAAGGCGATGACAGAGGAGATGCAGTCTCTTCATAAGAACCAGACTTGGGAACTTGTGCCACTGCCACAAGGAAAGAAGTCAATTGGCTGTAAGTGGATCTTTAATCAGAAAGATAATCCAGCAGATATGTTGACGAAAGTCGTCACAGGGATCAAGTTCCAACACTACTTGGAATTGATCAATATTGTAAGTTGCTGAGCACCTTCGGGTGCGTTGGCACTTTTGGGTGCATTTGGCGTCTTATGGCGCATTTGTTAGTAGAAGACACTCACGTCAAAGAAGGAGGTGCATTCATTTGAAGAATGAATCAGTTTAGAAGCAGCCTAGTATGGCACACTTCAGTGGAGGGGGTGATTGTTGAAAACCACCAAAGTGTGAAAAACATCTGCAGCATTTTCTGGTCTTCCTTGGCTGCACCGTCCACCTCCTTCAACAAAGTCTGCACCACCTACCTCAATCCATCAATTTCTATTTTGGCTGCACCTACCATACCAAATTTGTGTAAAACCTCTCCTATAAAAGGAGAGGTCTGATATTCGAAAATGGAGTGCAAGGAGTGCAGAAGAGTGCAGAGGGAGGTGTGTGCATTTGAGAGTTACGTGAGAAATTTTTGAGTGATTTGTAAATCTCGAAAATTATAGTAAATTTGGCACCTGTGGATGTAGGCAAATTGCTGAACCACGTTAAAATCGTCTTGTGTGATTTTTGGACAGGTTTGAAGGCTCAACAGGTAGGCCATTCTGTGTGCATTATGCGAAAAAATCAGTAAGCGGCCAACAATATATTCCTGCTTTACTTCGAACTTTTTTAATTCCCTTTTGGACGAACAACTTTACATTGACGACGTTGGATATAATATATTTGGTTTGCAGATGAAAAAACTAATCCAAGGTTACCTCATCGAAGCCAGGTGGTGCAACGAAGGCTATGTTCCAACAATGGAGGAATACATGTCTAATGCCATGGCGACGTCAGGATATCAAATGCTGGCCACAACTTCCTATGTTGGCATGGGAAAAATTGCAGATGAAGAGGTTTTTAAATGGATATTCAATGACCCTAAAATTCTGAGAGCTGCAACAGTCATTTGCAGACTCAGGGATGACATTATGAGCCATAAGGTATAATAAATTAATACTTGTCATGATTTTCACAGCTTTGATATAATTTCCCCCCAACATGATCCTTTTTTTATTTTTGACACTGGCAGTTTGAGCAAAAACGAGCACATGTTGTGTCAGCGGTTGAATGCTACATGATGCAGTACGGTGTTTCGTCGGAGGAAGAGGTATACAAATTGTTGGGGAAACAAGTTTCAAATGCGTGGAAAGATATCAATGAAGAGTTCCTCATCATGAACCGGACTAGTACTGCAGATCATCATGTCCCGATGCCCATCCTTGAACGTATTCTGAATCTTGCCCGTGTGATAGATTTGCTATACAAGGATGACGATGCGTATACTAATTCTCATTTGATGAAAGATTATGTTGCCTCCTTGTTCGTAAATCCTCATGTGCTACAGTGATCGATGCACGTATATGATATACTAGTAGCTAGGGTTATCATCATGCACCTGCATGCTACGTACGTACGTGTTCCCTTCAAATAAATTAGGTATTTTCAATTTGCCCGCTACAATACATGCACCGTAAGTGTTTGTGCTTGTATTTGTCTTAATGTATTCATCAATAAATTATGAAATAAGGTGGTCAGAACTGGTTGATGAAGCAAGATCAACAATATGTATGCAAAGATGTTATATTATATTGAATCGATATACATATTCATGGAGTACCTCATGATAACTTTTGAGTCCTTCGAGTTATCTTCAATATTGAATTTGCTATCAACTTATATAGCTTAAACTCTCGAGGATATATATTAATTAAGTGAATCATTTCACGTGTCATAGTTGACACGTGATCACCTTATTAACATGTCCAATAATCAGAATATTGTTCCAGCTAGCAAATTAACCGAGCGAATTAGTCTGAAGGCTCGCTGCACATGATGAGATCAGCTTCAAGCTGGTCCATTGCAATAGAAAATTCTCAGGACAATTAAAGTACGGCCCCAATGTTCCTGCATGTGGTGGCTCATGGATTTAAACACGTGCACATTAGAAAAAGAGGAATTAAGAGATCAGAATTAGAAAAATCTAATACCAGAGACTGAATAATCATGGATTGTTATATTATATTATGGTTCTTGAAAAACTCTCAAACATTTAGCTATCAAAAGCCGATGTTAAAATATTTGCTATTTTTGTGTGCTTTTTAGCTTTTTTTGTGGGGGGGGGGGGGGAGTTTTCGTCCCTTTCGTACGTCAATATTGTATTATTACTCCATTTTGTTTCTGCAAGTACTCCTTTTAGTTTTGGATTTGGAGAGGACTTTGGTGTTCGAAAATTGTAGGCGAGTGCCTGATCACCAGAGATAACGTACTTCATCGATCGTCATGATCTGTAGACAGTAGACTGTGCTAAAGTTTCGGATGGAGCTGGTATTGCAACTATACATGATTCACCTACCTGGCCCTTCTCGTGTAAATGCATCATGCTTGAGATTTTATTTTATTATCTAATTATTACAATTTTTTCTAAATTAAAACAAAATATATACTGCAAAATAATTACTTTACATTAATCTATTACTGCATTATGCTCGAGGTTTTATTTATTACTTAATTATCATAACTTTTACAAACTTTAAAACAAAATACAAGAAAATTTATATAATTGTTTTTCAAATTAAAAAAATTTATATATTAAAAAATTATATTCAAATAATTTTCTAACTATAATATTTTTTTCAACTTTTTATCTCTCATTTTCTAAAACTCAATAAAATATCTTAATTCTTTCACATAATTATGAGATAGTTTAAGGGCCTGTTTGGAACATAACTATTTTATATTTTGAAATATTCTTAATATCCAAAATAACAATCCCTAAACATAAATTATAATTTATATCCAAGCCAGCCCTGATTAAAGGTATTACAAAATGTCCCAAGGGTCCAAGTGAGCCCCTAAATAAAATAAATACGATTAAATGTATTACAAAATAAACAAGAGAAATGATAGATGCAGTCTCGAAATTACAAGCGGCGTGCAGTCGCTTTAAAAAAGAAATGAATATATATGGGACTCATGTGAAAAAAATTAACTTTTTTTTAAAGTGACTGTACGTCGTTTACAACTCTTCAAGTGTATATAGCATTAAAGTAATAAACAGTAACATCTTATCAAAAAGAAACCACCTCGGTTCTTCTTTTAGGAACACTATAACAAAATGGGTCTATTTTGACATTTTTTACAAACGTTGCAAAAGAAATCACTGCAAAAACAGCTCATTTGCAGCAATTTCTTTATCGCCGCGGACTTTCCATACGGAATTGATACGCGGGCCTAAATTGTGTTTTTTGCGGCATTTATAAAATATTTTGCGACGATTTATGATGCCGCAATTAGAAAAAAGGATGTAGCAACAGGTGCCTACGTCGCAAGAACAAAGTCTGGAGCGCGAAACAATTAGAATGTTTTATTTTTCCCCCTTCTCCTAATTTCCTCCTTCACCATCCCGATCGACTCCCACACCCATTTTCCTCCCTCACCATCACGATCGACCATGCCAATTTCTCTTCATGATCATTGTCGCCTACCTGCAAATCCACCCGCCCGAGTTTTCCTAGCCACTCGGTCTACTCACTTTGATTTTTCCTTCCGCAGAGTGAGCCATCGTTCCCTTCCCATACAAAAGCCAAAGTCTTTGCCGAAAAATCTTGGGTTTTCGAGTGACTGGCCATGGGCATTCCATCATCGGTGCTGATAATCGTCCATCAATTAGCTTGGGACTCTATTTCACGCACCACAAGTGTTTCTCCTCCTTCATCCCCCCTCGTTTCTTTCCAAAAATTGTGCATTTGGGCTGCCATAATTAAATTTTGCCAAACAATTTGTGAAAGCATGTCCTTTGTGGATGTATGAATGTGCGTACATTTGAGTTGTCTCTATTTTGGTTTGTAGTTTGCCCTGTTTTGTTCTGCTCCTTGCATGTTTTCTTCTCACGTTGTTTGACTTTATAGGTTTGGCTTGATTTTTCTCATGTTGTAAAGCTTTTGATTTGGTTTCCTGTGCATATATTCAAGTAGCTTTTGTTATCTGTTGTATCTATCTAATTTAACCAATATCGGGAAGTTTTTCTCATACCTTTATTTATTTATAATCTGTGATTTATTTTCTTTAGGCTAAAGTTTGATGATAAGTGAGTGACAAAAGAAGATGTTAAGAGGGCATTAAAGGAGCAGCATGGGTGATTCTGTGGTAACATCTATCTGCTTGTTGGTTTTATGTAATTTCTTAGTAAGTTAATTTTTATTTATAGTTAATTGATGCCTTCCTGTTATGCAATGAGAAGGACATTGCAAAACACCTCAGGGTAAGATGTTAATTAATCTCTTGTGTAGTGGATTGAGTTTGCAAAACAAACTCAATATTTTGGGTTGAGTTTGTTTACTTTAAAAAATGATTTAATTTAAGTGATATTCTTAAGTGGTAATATATAGTGGAGTTATTTTTCTTCGTTCTTAACTAGTTGCAGGAGAGGAAAGTAGAAGACATATATATATTTCTTCTATATGCATTTGTCAGTGTTTATAGTTTATATCCTCAAAATTGATGCTTATAATATTGACTATCACAATTTGAATATCTTGTACAAGGTAGAAAAGTGGAGATATGCAATTGAGGAGGAGACCCTGACTATTCTTTGTTGGTTAGAGTATCGGAGGTCAAGATCCTTTGTGAATCCTTGCCGATTCTCATGCACCACAGGTATCTCCTTCTCGGTCGAGATGGATTTAGGACTATTATATCTTTGTTATTATTCACGGTAATTAAATTGAACCTAAAACATAGGTTTATATTCAATTTAAACCTATTATATAGAGATGAGATGGAGTTTATGTATCTTGTCATTATTTGACTCCAAGATAAGATAAAATTTCTTATCTTTTATTCCAATGTGCATATATGTTCAAATCTCTTTACTTAGATGATAAGATAAAAGATCAAATTCATGCAGATTTATTTTGTTGTTGCATGGTGTCATGTGCGTGTATCTCCTTAAAATGCATGTTTCTTTTCTTTTTCTTTTAAAATTATTTAGCTTGCCAGTTTTATATAATTGCCAGTTTTATCAGAAACTCATACCATTTCATTGGAAAGACAATGCATCAAACAATTGTCCAGCTTTGTCTTTTTTGGTATAGGGAACTACTCATATCTTTTCATAGAGCAACAATAGATCCCACAACGTATCATATTTTACAGGTATGGCCATTTCTTCTATCACTGCATTCTAGACTTCTAATCTCTTTTTTTTTTTTTTTGACAGAAGTTCTAATCTATTCTGATACATAGCAGAACATGAGTAGTTTTCATACATATATGATCATTGATCTCTTAGTCAGATTGATAAATTTGTTTACCTTGATCTTATATATATACATATATAATACTTTTTTGTTTTTGAAAGTATATACATATATAATACTGCTGCAGGGGCAATGTAAAATATTTCCATTAGTCGATTACAATATTGGGTTAGTGGGACAACATTAATTTCACAAATTGGTAACTGGGTTGTTCTTAGAGTACTGAGACATGTATTTTATTGTAAGGTTAACATTATAAAACATTATAAATATGTCAGATATATATATATATATATATATATATATATATTTACACCAAATATATGCATGCTGCTTCAAATTTTATTTGCAAGGTTCAAATAATAAGAATTACTCTGATAGGTAATTCCAGATTAAAAAAAAAAGAAAGATCAAGATCATTCTACACTTGATGGATGTAGAGTTTTGAGATGTTTCCATCCGTATCGCTACACTTGATGTAATATATATATATATATATACATATGTGGTGATTTTTTAAATTTCTTTGTAATTAATTATAAAAAGAAATTGTAAAATTGTAAAAAATGTGTGTATTTGGATTTTGATTTTTCAAATTTGTAGAAAGACTTTGTCATTGAGTTAAATTTATGGGACAAGCTTGTCACCAGCTGGCGTCTGATTATCTGTGGGCACTAGTGGTATGCCAAAATATCTTCATGCTTTGACCATATAGATCATATCTTAAGGGATATTTCACAAAACATGCATGTATACTTTGGCAGGTATCCTTCAAAACAAAGGTTTTCCACCCTAACATCAACAACAATGAAAGTATATGCCTTGATAATCTTAAAGAGCAGTGGAGCTCTGCTCTTACAATTTCTAAGGCCTTTTTTTTTTTGATATCTTTCGTTTCTTACCTATGCAATTCATCTTGGTTATTGGGTTTGGTAATGCAGACTCTAGATGTTGTGACTTTGATAGGAATTGAAGCTCATCTTTGAATTCACGGTATGGTTTCTTTGGAGTAAATCTATCTAAAATTGTTATCAAACCACCTGGCTTAATTCTGAAAATATTTTTTTGTTACATGCAACATTATGTTTTTAAATAAGTGGAATAAGTGACACTTCTTGTAACAGAGTTTCCTCGGTTGGGGCTTTGTTGATATTCTTATATGTCATTATACACACTTATGCACGCGCATGGATGAAGCACTCAAATATATACTAAAGAGGGCGGTTCTTGTGTAGGCATAGTGAGAGGAACTATCCTGAACTAGAGGCTGAAACCTAGAAGTGCCTGTCTCTAGATCAAGTTTTTAAACTTAACTCTAGGGACCTTGCTTCTTATTCTCTAACTTATATCTCTCAGTTGGGGCTTTGGAATTGATTGTTGTTTTTGGTTTCTACTTGCAATTTTGTAAATTGTTTGCTTAGATCATTGGAGATCCTAGTTAAGAGGAAGAGTCTCAAGGTGAGTCCAACAACTAGGGACCCCAAAACATGCTTGTTTGGTAAAGAGATGGAATTGAGCATCTTTTTCTGGTTATCCCTTGACATAGGGTTTTTTTTTTTTTTTTTTTTTTTTTTTTACGATTTATGGCCTATAGGGGATTTTTTTTTTCATTTCCTGCAATTAAAAACGTATCTATTGACAAAAATGGGTATATAATTCTTTATCATCTTCTAAGTACTTTACATGTTTAATACTCACCATGAAGTTCTTAGAATACATTCCTCTGGATAGGTAATTGTTTAATAACTGAGTAAAAGAATTAAACTACACTTATTTGACTTCAATAAGTCCACCTTTTCCTCTGAATGGTATCGTTTTGAATGCAACATATAACGATATATGTATTTTTTGCTCTTGAGGCCGACTCTTTGAATCTTTTGTCTTGCTATATATTTCTACTTTAGTTTTGGACTCATGGCATTGTATGTTTCAATTTTTGGTTCATAAGGTTGTTATGGGAAAAAGTGTTGTTGTGTACATGATCATTTCTTTAATGAATCGAACAAATGTTTCAATTGATGGGATAATACATGGGTTCAGACGGTAGGACATTTTTTTGACTTCACTGAAGCTTAGTTGCCTTTCAGAACTTAAATAAGATTTCAATAAACTTAATTGCCTTTCAGAACTTAAATAAGATTTCAATAAGCATGACCGATAAGAGTTTTAAAACTTAAATTCACATATATCTTGGAATTATATTAGCAAATTAAGAAAGAGATTCCTATAGCTAGATGTTTGTATAAGAAATATTAAAGTGGCAAATAAAAGTGCTGATTTGGAGTGCTGATTTTGCTTTTTGTATTAAAGTGGCAAATAAGATTTGGGGAAAATGAGGGACTACCAACTTGCTGGATTAAGCTGGCTCATACGTTTTTATGAGAATGGCATAAATGGAATTCTTGCCGATGAAATGGTATGCATATGATTTTTTACATTTTAGAGAAAGTGGCTCTTATTTGTAGATTTATCATTGGTTTGCATAGACTCACTCAATGAGGGTTTACTTATAAGTTTGTCATAATTCTGCACAGCAAATTTCTCCACTCATCACGGCCTTAATTACCATTAAAGCATCACCTTCAAATAATAGCTTGCTAAAACCCAAATCTAAGCATATTTCAATCACCTTACTGGGTATATATATTTTCTTCACTCATTCCAGGCTTCATAACATTGCTGCTAGTTAGGTATGGGAAAACATGGGCTGGGTATATATATTTTGTGTATGCAGGAGGGGAATGTATAGTCAAGTAGGTTATGACTGTCAGATTGACAAATATGAGTGATATATAAACTACTGCAGGTTGTATATTAATTTGGCAAGGTTAAATGTATATCTACATTATGTGTACATGGTTTTTACCGAAGTGGAGTGAAGGTACTGTGGACCTTTATGTTGAATCACAAAATGGGACACCAGTGGGTTAATGATGTCGGACATGGGGTGCCTGAATTTGCAGATGTGGCTATTTATGTTTACATTTAATTATTGGAAGTTGAAAAGCTGGATGATAGAGAGAGCCTGGTGATGGAGATGGTTTTTGAATGGTGCAACCAATGCATGATCCACACCTGAAGAATGTCCAAGCATCTTTGATGTTGAAGTCTACCCCCAGCTGATTCAGTGCATGGCAAGTTAACTTGATTGAAATGATTGAAATGATGTGATGGTCCAAAATTATTTGATTGAAATGATGTGATGGTCCAAAATTATTTGGTGTATTTGACACTTGATTGGATGAATGCACCAGTATATATTACATATTTGAATCTGTTATTAACACATGTAAGTAATAGCATGCTCCAGCTATAGATAATAGGGTTGTAACTTGATGCCCACCCACATGTAACACTAAACATGATTGTATAACATGCACTAAACTGGAGTGTAAGTTGGCTTCATGGAGCAGCAAAATTGTGTCCATCATGTGTATACAATTTGTACATATTGATGGATAAGTACTAAGTTGTGATCAAGTTGAGCATTTTGAAGTGTTTTTTTTAGAAGGGAATGCTTGCAACCACATATTTTCATGTCATTACTTATATATAGAATGTTGGGCTGCCTGGAAAATAGGTTCATGACAAGTTTGGGATACACCAATTGAAATATTGGTAATATATGTATATATATTTCCGACTAGCTATATATAATATATATTGTGCTGCTAAGTAATTTGGGATGTGATGGAAGGGAGATGGAATTAAAAAAATAATGAGTTACCACAGTGATAATTTATATATATTATGTTATGTGAATAAATTATTAGAGTGGTAACTATGTGGAAATACAGATCGCATTATATATCAAAGGCAAGCATCTTTAGTTCCATTTGCAGCAAATATAGTAGTCCAAATAAATGTCCAGTTTTGTTGTTATAGACCATTTGCAGCGAATGTGATTGCCCAAAAACATGTCCAATTCATTGGCAGAGACCATTTGCAGCGAAATGGGCAGTCCCTAATTGGATGGTACCAAAATTGCAATATATTGGGCGCATATTGAAGTTAGCAACGATTTGTATAAATTTGCATCGACTTACTAAGCCTAACATGGATGTATACACACCCGACGATTTCAACGCTTTTACAATGAATATGAAGCACCGCAATTAAGTGATAAATCCAGCGAGATCTTGGAATAGCTGGTGTTGCGTAAAAGTGACAATTGTTTGGCGTCCAACGCGCGACAAATTACAATTCGACATGTCCAACTTTACCTAGCGTTTTTCGGGGATTATTCTGGCTAAAAAATTAATTGGGAAAGATGCAAACTGTTGTAGTGGAAATGGAATGCATCCAAGAATCTATGACCAACCCACAACATAGTGAAGAACATAGACCAGGGCAAGGGAGAAAGGATAAAGTAGGAAAGCGACAAGAGCCGTCCAGAGAGGGAAATGGGTACGGAAGCTAGCGAAGCCACCCACCACAACGCAGACAATAACAATAACCAGCACTTCAGAGGAGAAATCCCATGTCAATCCCCTAATGTTAACAAGGGCTAAGAACACTGAGATACATAGAACATTATTAACTGTTACTACCCCATATAGCTGCATGCACCAACAAATATATGAATTATAATCAATCACTTCATGAAATCAATCGAGGTAGAAGAACAAACTTCTATAATTTAATTGACATTCTACCTTTATATAGAACAAGCACTAAACACTGATATGAAGAGGGGGGGTCCTGAGAAACGAACCTCGGAAAATGTTAAGGAGGCAGTTATACGTTTGTCATGGCTAGCAGATATAATTGTTGACAAAGCTTCCCTAGAGTTGGTAGCTAAAGGCAGCGCGATGAAGGAGACGAAGAAAGAAGGAATACTGGTGGCATCAGCAAAATTATCAATAGCATCTACCAAGGGGTCAGCAAATGCGATAGCAATGAGAGTTCCCAGCAACAACAATAGCACTGCTTTGATAGATGTCCACCTGGAACCCCCAGCATCCTCAAACTCTTCATCGCTTTCATCACCCACATCCAATAATTCATGCTCTCTATATGTGTCCTATAATAAATGGATTTCCAAAGAGGTCAAGCATATATCTTGTTTCATATGAAAGTCAGATCGCGAACACAATGCAGCTGAACTTAATTACCTCGTGAATGTCATCTAAAAACTCAAGCGTGCGAGGATTAGGATTCCCAGAGGTAGTCCGTATACGCCTTGCCCTCTTCAGCCAGTTAGAAATGACCTTGACAAACTCTGTCTCGTCAATGCGATGATCCTGGGATGTATCAAAATCTCTCATTAGTTTATTTATAGCATCATCCTTATTCAGGTCATGAATCTCTTCAAACTGAATTGCAACAATCAATGCTCTCAATTCACTATATGAAATGTTTCCATCGCCATTTGTGTCTACTGCAGAAAACAACCTGCCATGATATTGAACAAAATTCAGCAAATACCAAAAAAAGCTTAGTAATGGGAAAAAAACTGTTACATAGTTTAACAAAATCAAGATTTGAAAAAAAAAAAAAATTAATAACTTACTTTTTAATGCCTTCCTCATTAGGTTCACCATTAACCCTTAGCAGCCTCCCCACTGACCGGTCTCTTAGATGCCTTAGAAGTCCTAATATAACACTCTTGTGCTTCACATAAGCTACTTTCCGTCTCTGAATCCAAGGTTGGAGGACCTGCAAAAGGTTTTCCATGTTATCCATCGAACAACCAATGCTCTCAATTCACTTATCCAAAAGGAGAGAGTTTGAGATTATGGTTAATGGATACAAGTTTAGTTTATCAATGTTTCAAGTTTTTGTCAAACCAAAAATATAGCTCATCAATGGTTTGACGTTGTCAAACTTCTTAAGAGGCCAGAGTTCACTTCCCTCCTAAGACCCCTGACTAAAACTCTTGCCATCCCCAAACTTGACTTCAACCATGTGTTAGTTAAAACCAGGAATTTTAACAATCTAATCAAGGTCCATAACATAAATTGGAGCCCTTTTCACATACTTGCGTATGTGGCCTGTTTGCTTCAAGCTCATCAACATGCCGGACCACAGGTCTTTCATTCTGACCACCTAGAATACAGGTCTCTTTGGTAGAACAAATTTCCAAAGTTTCCACATCAGACGACAATGACCATTCAATATGATCCACAGGAGAATGCAAATTGTCGCATAGAAAAATGATTTGTACAGGTCTTTGTAAAAAAGTAGACCTCACCTAAAAAAAAGTATAAAAGAAACTATTTTTTATTAATGAGATTCATTTTTTTACAAATGGCTTGTATAAAATTTATCTATTTGAAGATTGTATCTAACATTACTCTATAACATATACACACTTACTTGATAAAGACAATAGGAAATCAATAGTAGAAGAGAGACAATAAGCGCAATCAAGACTGCCAAGTGCCTCCCCAAGGTTGAATTGAGACCTTGTGGAATTTGAACGATTAAAAATGGGATGGCAGAAATCACCATAATCCTTGCTGTATAGCTAGTCCAGATATCAGTACTAACACCCGATTCTGCAACCATGGGGATGTTATGGGGTCATGAATCCATCTAACATGTTCAATCAAACGGTTAAAATGCAGTACTTCACTCTACAGGAAACATAAGCAAACGATTCATGTGTCTAGGATATAAATGACTAAAACATCCATTCATAACTCTGATAATAAGTTCACAATGCAATACAGATGGGTGGATGGCATAATTTATGCATGTGTACTGCATATCAGATGGGTCCCTGCATGTAATAAAAAACCCAAAGGACAGACTTACCAGTTAAGTTAAACCCTTTTGTATCTTGTGCATCTTGTGCAACATCGTCAACGAGGTCGCACTTGCCAACAATAACGCATGTTCCCCATATTATCGTAAGAAGCGTAATAGTTGAACCAGCTAGCAAGCCCATACCAACAGAAACTTGACTTTGAGCAGTTTTTGTGCTTCCTGAAAGACCGGATACTAACCAAGGCAACAGATTATAATAAGAAGCATTAGAAAATCAATCGCGAAGTGGGGAATTTTCAATGGCTCTGACGGATAAAATGTAGTAAGAAAGAGAGAGATTAATATGAGAAATCATTTCTCAAAGATAATAGAGTCAAAGTAATTGGCTGGGGTGTAAATGATCTGGTCTGATCTAGAAAAAATGTGATCCGATTTTATTCGATTCAAAATTTTTCTCACTTTGAACCAGACCGAACTCCTATTCAATCCATATCAATTCGGTCCAATTCAGTCTAGGAGTAACTGGCTGGGGTGTAAATGATCTGGTCTGATCTAGAAAAAATGTTATCCGATTTTATTCGATTCAAAATTTTTCTCACCTTGAACCAGACCGAACTCCTATTCAATCCATACCAATTCGGTCCAATTCAGTCTAGGAGTACCTTATATAATTTAATGGATTAAATTTAATCCAAAATCTTGTAATGATGAAAATTAGTTTTTTGCCCAAGTTTAATTATTTTCAGCCCAATTTACGTATTTATTACAGATTCAAGCCAAATAATATTTAAAAAAACTTATTCTTAAAAAAATTGGCAAAAGAAAAAAAAAATTTTAAAAAAAAAGTAAAAAAAAATTATAAATTATAATTTTTATTCTACAACTAGTCAACTACTATATATTATAATATGTTAATATTATAAAAGTATATGTTATATATTAATATATTATACTACCACTCTTAATCTATATTAAGATTAATATTATAATTTATATACTATTATTTATATATACATATATATATATAAAAAAGTCATTCGGTCCGGTCCAGGGGAAAAATGCCATGGACCGGGACTGGATTAGAAATGTTCGGTCCGTGCAAAAAAGGGACTGGACCAGACCGAATTTCATGCGGTCCGATTTAGTTTACTGGTCCAATTCGATCTTCTTACAATACTCCTAGTAACTAGTCAGACCTTTTAAGCACAATGAATCAAACGAGAGTGTTATATGACATCTAAAGCAAACTAAAATGAGCAAATTTTGGAGAAGTTAATTTTGAGGTTTAACTCACACCCTAATTGTACTATGATAAAAACAATGATAAGTAATTTAATGGTTAAATGATCAATATCATCATTTTTTAATTATTTTAATTGATAAAAGACAATCAAGAAATTAGCTTCAAGGCACTACAAGAAAAGTGGCTTTTTGCGACGTTAAATTTTGTCGCAAAAAGTAAAAAGAATGATGCAAAAAAATATTTGCAACAAAAATAGTCATTTTGGCTGCAATTAAAATGCTACAAATAGCTGTTTTTCTTGTAGTGAGGCTTCTTAACGCTACCAACATTCAGTAGCAAACTCCTAGTTCTTTCAGATTATCTAAGAAATTTAATTTTAAGCGTGTTCAAAGCCTTTTTAATAAAACTCGATAGGAAAACAAAATAGAACATTATTTAGAGCCGTTTTAATGAAAAATTTTGTTCAGCATGCCTACACCACACACCTACAAAGAAAAAAATAAAAGAATTCTTTTACTTATAATTAACAGGTATATAGTGTAGAATTACGAAGTAGAATAATTAGCGTGTATTTCCTACAATGTACGTAGAATTACTAAGTACAATGTATTTCTCCCTTGTTTATTAGTGTGAAATTACTAAGTACAATAAGTCTCACTACTCAATTCATTTCTCGGCAGGGTTTTTTAGGCCTTTTGAAAATTTCAAAGTATTCTTGTATTTCAATATAGAGATCTACCAATTTACTAAATAAATTGGTTAGTTATCAATTATGCAATAGTTTTATAATCAATCAAATATATAAAATAAATAGAGTGTGTAACACCAATCTTTATTTTGAAGGAAAACTCTTTGAAGAACTATTCAAAGATAAAATCCTATGAGGCAGTCGAATTCAAAAAAGTCAATTTTATTTGATTAAGATCATTTACAATTATAGTTCTCATATTACAAAACCTTTACAACTAGATACTCTTACTTAACCAAACAAATGACCTGTTTGTTTTCTACCGTAATAGTAACTAGAATCTCAGACAATTTTCAATCTATTGGCTCTCCTATTAGAACCTCTAGTGGCTGAATACAAACACCTCTACTCTTTCTTAGAGTGTGGACACACTCAAACCAAGAGGATGCGCAAGTAGAAAATTCTTATATCAAGAAGTTTCTCACACATGAACGCTTGAAATTCTTTCAAATCTTCAAGCTCCTAATAAGCTGATCAAAGTGTTGATTAAAACCTTCAGCGGCAATCTCTTTAAATAGGCAAATCATTAGTTATCGATTTCTGCTAGTGGTTTAATATATATATAATTCTGTTATATTACTAACAGACTGTTAACGAATAAGAACTTATAGAAATTTGAGTTACAGTAAAAATTTGCTGACAGTTTATTGACGTGTAGTTCTGAAGCTCTTTTTCAGATAACAGATTTAGTTTGGATAAGTATTGTTAGTTTGAACTTCGTTATCTCCTTTCTCAATCCAGATTATTTTCTTTTGAATCTTCTTATCCATATATGAGCTTGATTCACAATAGAATTTTATTGACAGATTCTGCTGCATAAGATCTAATATTTATCTTCTCAATATTAGCCATTTCAATTTCAAACTCTTCTTTAGATAAAATCTATACCTTGAAACTTGACTTCTATACTTGTGATTTATTTAAAACACTTCCTAACAACTTCTAGATAAAATCAAATAGCTATAGATAACATCAAAGTATTCTACATTCATCCAAACTTCAAACTCAAAGATAAGAAAAACTCTTATCATTTGATCACATAGTCATATCCAAATTCATCATCTTAATCACCTAATCCTTACAAATAAACTTTTACATTTACATCTTGTTTGTGTAGACAATGTTTTCAATAATATTTTCTTGCAACATATCACTCAAATATAAAATATAAAAATAAAAATAATTTTCGATTTTTAACTTTTTCATCTTATCAATTACCTAGCCATTGTTTACAATTTAAACACAAAATCCAATACAAAATTTTCAAACTTACAAACAAAATTTTCAAACTTACAAACAAAATTTTCCACACCCGGTCCAAATTAACTTTCTAGTAAAAATGTTATTATATAATTCTTTTTTCTTATTTTTTAAAATTTAATAAAATATTTTTTTTTTAAATTTTATGTCTACGAAGTAGTATTCGACAACTAGATACTCTTATAAATTTTTGTTTGAATTTAGAAATGAGATGGGGTGAATTATAAATAGTAATAAAATAAATAATTAAAATAAATTAAAATTTAAAGTAAGTGACAAAAATAAGTTAAAAATTTGAAAGGATTGAAATGAATTATATAAGGGAGCCCTTTTTCTACGCTTATCCGATGCGAAGCAATCAAAACTCGAAAGCAAATTCGTTGCCACGTCGCAGCCAGTCTTATCAATTTATCAATTGTACAAACTCCCAAGTGGTACCAACAGAAATGGTCCCAAAAGTTGAACTTAACCATAAATTAAAAGAGGATGACCCTCACAATTAGTACCGTAAAAGTACTGGAAGACCTGGGGAGGCCGGGAGGTACAGGTACTGGGGGAAGCAAACTGAATCAAAAAATTTAAGACATCTCCACAGATTCTTAGCAAGAATATTTTTATGAAAGTTGTCTATTTATATGATTAATTATTTTTAATAAAATGATTATTTTTAATTAAAATAAATCATAAATAATTTTTCCTTTATAAATAATTAATCACAAAAACTTGATTTTCTTGTATATATATACATATATATTATTTTTTTAGAAATTTTTTATCATAGGAATAAAGGGAGAGCCAAAAAAAAAAAAAAAAAAAACACACACACTTAACAAATAGGATCCACATTAACTTCCAAGTTTTGAAAATTTCTTTCGCTTTTCAACGGACAAACAAATCAAAGAAACAAAAAGAAAAAAGTAGATCTAGATTACAATTTCTTCTCAAAATAAATAGAGAATGAAAGTGCGCACCGAGAATAAGCATGGCATCCGGAAGGGCGCCAAGGATTGGAAGGAGCAAACCGCCGACAATACCAGGTCCAAGAATCTCCAACAAGACCTCGCTGCCATTGGACAAATAGGTGGCGGAAAGGAACATGAGGTAGTCATAGACGACGATGAGGAAGATATTTCCAAGGAGGCTGGTGGTGCACGGTAAGAAGCCGTAAGTCTGGTCGCAAGTGGACTCAGCAGAGAAGGAAGAGGACCGGTTGAGAGCGAGCTGGTAGGGCGGGCCACGGAGTTGCTGGACCCCATCGGAGACTGTATCAGAAGATAAAGAGAAGTACATGCGGTGGGTGATGAAGCGGCCATAGGAGAGATTGCATAAGATGAGGAAGAAGAAGAGGAGGAGGAAGGAGAGGGTTAGATACTTGGACATGATGGCCTTAGCCTCAGCCTTAGAAGAAAGTTTTTAGGCCGTGTGTGGGGATTTTGGGGGAGTGTTGATCATCAGTTAGCCATCTCAGAGTGAGCTTCTGGTATGGTTTTGTGCGGCCATGATCAATATCACTACATACATAGATGCACACAGAATGTGGTGAGAGGGAGAAGATCGAGGGTCGAAGACGAAGAGTACCTTACCATTACGTACGTTGACTTTGGCTTACGTTCACATAAAAATTCACCCGATAATATTTTTGAAAAATGAATGGATGAGTTGTTTTAAGTACTAAAAGATAAAGTTGATTTTTCCATGATCTTCCAATCTTGTCCATTTGTAAGCCAATTTAATTTATTATATATTGATGATCTCTTTCTCATTTTGGTCCTAGAATTTGAATAGAAACTGATCATCTATAAAATTTAAATTTAATTTCATACTCTTAATAAGTTCTTCCCTTTTTAATTTGTGTCCAAAAGGTTATTTTCAAATGTGAAATTTAAGCTTATATAATTAAATGCACACATGACTAATTACATTCTCACGTGCAAATTTGCAGTTGACTGATCTGACTTAAGATTACGTACGTACCAATTAATAATATTAACATTATGAAATCCCCACATGACGTCCTTTCGATCACATGTAGATCAAACTTTAATGTACAAACAAAAATGTCCTAAACATGGCCTTCCATGTGAAGAACGTGGTCCACACTCCACAGTGACGATCAAGACACAACATCTTTGTTTGGAGGTGCCGAATTCGATGGTTGGCATCCAAATGTCAGCCTCACCTATTAATCATGATATCAACACATATATGGCAAAGAATAATGAAATTAGGTGGTTATTGCTCCTGCAAAATAAAGTAGACGTTGGGTTAATGGGTGTCATGTTGAGATGTGGATAGCACGCTAGCGTGTCACTTTTTATGGCAGGGAAAACACATACCAGTAAGGCTTGTCTGACAGGATAAATAAATCAACTCATTTTATTTTATTATTATAATTTTTTTAAATTTTTATATAAAATATAATAAATAATTCAACATTTTTTAATCTCAAAATAAAAATAATATTAAAATATAATATTTTATTAATATTTTTTTTAATTTTTAATTTTTATCTAAATTCATCTTAATTAACTTATCTCATCTAAAGACATTTATAAAATCTGATGGTCCATGAATGATAATATTCCAGAAAATTACAAATAATAAAGATAATTATAGAAATTAGTGTATATAATATATATGGTTGGCATCTTGACAATTAAACCCCAATATTCCCATGCATGTAGCTCATGGATTTAAACTCGTGCATTATTAGAAATATCTAATATCAGAGATTGATTAATCATGGATTATTATATATTATATATTATATATAAAAAAAAAAACTCAAACATAGTAAAAACGCTTTTGCTATATATATATATGGAGAAGGGGGGGGGGGGGGGGGGGCGCGGCGCCGGGGTAGTGTGTTCGGGGAAGCTCTAAAATTTATACCCACATGCGTATGATTTCATTTGATTTTTCCGTCTATTCTCCTCTCTCATGCAACTACAGAAAGGAAGCTAATCATCCTCTCCAACAATTGCCCCTGCTGGCTGCTGCATAAGTTCGAGATGAATACTAAGTGATAAGGATAAAATTCCCTTGGATAAATCGAAGGCCCAGTCATGATACAAGAGGATTAATCACGTGAACTAATGGATACACAAAGCACTACAAATCTTCTGCAACTTGCTGCATGCCTAGCTTGTTTGCTGCTATTTTTGTTTTTTTTTTTAATTTATCAAAGAGTCGGTAGCCTCACATATAATGATCCTGTTCTAAATTTATTAAAAAAAAAACTCTCTTTTAACAGAAGAAAACCATAATTACAACCAATCCCTGAGTATGAATAATTATTAAAACCAAATAAACCAACCCAGTTACTACCACTACATTATTCCCAAAACAAATTACAATAAACCAATCCTATACAATAAACAATTTTTGCTGCTACTTATTTTCTCTTTATTTGTAAAAAAAATCAAAAATCAAACAACAAACAACAAAATATTCTTTACTTTTCATTTATTTTGTACACTACCCTATATATATACGGGTCCCTTGTAAACAAAAGATACAAACGAAAAATATCTTGAGTTGCAGCAATCTTAGCATGGTACCAGAGCCATGCTAGGATCAACATCCATGGCTACCTCCTCACCTTCATCTTCTCCCAACCCTCCACCCTTAGACATCTCTCACACAATCTCTATAAAATTCACACCTGGTAATTATTTGTTGTGAAAAGTCCAGCTAATTCCGTACTTTCAAAGACAACGACTCTAAAAATACGTCGATGGATTGACCACTCCACCAAACCAACTACTCAAGGATGGAAAACTCAATCCTGAGCATGAAGCTTGGATGTAGCAAGACCAACTGGTTATGTCGGCCCTCATCTCCTCTCTCTTAGAACCCCCGATTGCTCAATTGGTGGGCTATGACTTTGCTCGGGCGGTATGGCTTTCTCTCGAGAAAACCTTCGCTTCTGACTTCGAAGCCCGAGTCAGAAAACCTAGTTGCAGTTAGCCTCCCTCAAGAAAGGTGCCGACTCCATCTCCATGTATTTCCGACGTGTAAAGACTTTGGCCAACACAATGGCCTCTATTGGCTGTCCACTACCACCAGCCAATTTCGTCCCCTGCCTCCTTGCTGGTTTAGGGTTGAAATATGACGCCCTTGTCTCTTCCATCACTACTCGTTTAGACCCTATCACCCCTAAAGAATTACTTGAACACCAACTGGCCTATGAGGCACGCCTCATACATCCCTCGGATACCAACATGTTTTCAAATGACCCATCTGCAAATTTCATAGCCAAGTAATCCTCTGCTCCACGATATCGTGCTCAGTCTCAGGGTGGCCGAAACAACAACAGGGGACGTGGTGGTGGTGGCCACCAAAATTCAAATCGCTCTCAAGGAGGCTTCTCAGGTAACTCTAGCACTAATTCATCTTCTACTGATGATAACAACCAAGGAATAACGCGGTAATTGTAATTCAGTTTTGAGGTGTCGATTTCACAGGAAGACAAATTAAAATAATAGTAAAAAGAACAAAGAAACTAAAAAAATATATTAAATGATTAACGATAGAATAAAAAGTGATTTTAAATGCAAATGAAAATTAAACTAAATAATTAACGAAAAAGAATAATCAGAGTTAACGAACAGTAGAGTGTTGGCAATCCCTTGCACATATCTGGTATTTTAATTATTTTTAATTTACTGATAACTCAATTGAGAATTCAATTCCGTAATTCTCAATCGGAAGATATAGAATTATAAACCAAAAATTAAATCAAATGTAACTCTTTGAAAAATCACTCATCACTTTTAAATTACGCAAATTGATATTCACATTGAGAAAACCTAACGATGACAACATACTCAGAGAGCAATATTGCAGCAGAGAATTAAATTAATATAAATAATCAATGGATTCAACAATAATCAAATAACAAATCCATTCAATAGAAAAAGCATGACTGAATCTATAAACGGAATAAATTCTAAAATTATTCGGAGAAGAAAACATCAATAATATGTTGAGAATGATAAAACAAAAAGTTTTAATAAATTAAAATTCAAATACATGAATTAAAAATAAATTAAAAAATACCATCTAGTATGCAAGTTCACCCTAACCCTATTTGAGAATTTAGTTATCCATGCACATGATGGACAACATAAATTCTTCAAGAAAAATCCAAGAATAATCGGCCATGAATAAATTTGCTCTATCGTCTGCGTACGTTCATTCCAGCCGTCCGTGTACGTGTCCCACTTCTTCAACTTTTCTTCATATTTATATGCAGACCGGTTTCAAAATCCAACTGGGATTCAAGTTTAATTGTTGTGTATATGGGAAGTGAAATTCACTTGAGTTGTCGTGGGCCTTGTTATGTCTTCAACTCACAATAGAATTAAGTTGCTATATATATTATGTGAAGCCCATGAGGTTAAACTCAATGTGCAAGCCTAGGTTTTGATTTAATTGCTAGTGTTTGTGGGACATTGTGCATAAAATCAAAGATACATGTGGCCATTTGAAGTCCAAGTGATGAAATGTGACCCATTGATCTTGAAGTGCTTTTTGTCTTCTTCAACTATATCTAAGAAAGAAAATAAAATAAAACAAAATAAAATAAAAATAAATAAAAATAAAAATAAAAGAAGACAAATAATGTTTAAAAATATCTTAATGTAAATAGAAATATAATTCAATAAAATAAGTAAAATTCAAAAATTTCTATTTTTATTCTTTACAATTTAATCAAATATTAGGATATTTCAAATGCACTTTCGCGCACTTATTAACTGACAATCACATTATCTGCCAGGTATGCAATAGATAAGGGCATTCTACTCTAACCTATTTGTATCGCTTCAACCAAGCATATACTGCATCACTTACTGCCACTACAAATTACAGCAACTACACCTCGGGCACTAGGGCTGTAATCGATCCGAGTCGAGTCGAGCTTTTGAGTTATCGAGTCGAGCTGGACTCAAATAACTCAAGCTCGAGTTGAGAGCTTGCCGAGCCGAGCCGAGCCGAGCCGAGTTCGAGCGGATCAAACACAATCTCGAGCCGAGTCGAGTTATTTATCGATCTTGATTTTATTCTTTAACGTGTTTGAGTCGAGTCGAGTTATTATTTGAGTTTTATTTATACTCATCTATATTTTTTGAATAAATTAAAAAATTAAAAATACCAAATTATAAAATATAATATTAAATATAATAAAAACTTAATTAATATATAAACCTTATATTAAACTATAAAGTTATAACATCTTTATGAATACATTTTTTTATATGGTTACACATTATAGTATATAATGAAATCACTAAATCTTATATACTAACTATTACACATTATACATCTACTATTATTATTCACTCAAGTACATAATTAACTAATATATCATTATAAATTATATTCAATATATAGGTATAAATGATTAGGTATAAGTAAGTGAGTTATATACTACATATTTAATTTTTCAAGATAACTATATTTATGTTATTAAATTTAATATGTATAGAAGTATGTGTGTGTATAAAAATACTAATATATAGAAAAAACATTATATATATTCATGATTTATGGATGAGTTCTAATCGAGTCGAGCTAACGAATCGAGTCGAGTCTGAACAAGCGAGTCTTAACGAGCCTTAATCGAGTCGAGTCAAGTTTAATCGAGTATGTGTCATTTACTAATCGAGCGAGTTTCCGCTTTCACGATTGAGTTTTTTTTTTCACAAGTCGAGCTCGATCCGAGTTTAGCCGAGCGAGTATCGGGCGAGCAATCGAGTAATCTAGTTCATTAACTACCCTATCGGACACAAGCTAGTATCCCAATACCGCTGCAATCCATCATATCACAAGTGAACTAGACAAGTTGGACTTGCAAGCTACTGCATACCATGGAGAGGATCAGCTATAGGTTGGTGATGGTTCAAACATTCCTATCTCCCATACTAGTTCAACCTCTCTACCTTCCCCTCATTGCACTTTTCTTTTAAACATTATCTTTTGTGTTTCCTCTTTTCAGAAAAATCTTATTTCAATAAGACAATTTTGCATTGACAATAATGTCTTATTTGAATTTTTCTCTAATTGTTTTTGCGTCAAGGATTGCAACTCGGCGACCCCTGTATTTTGCCGGACAACCAATAACAGTCTCTATTGTTTTTCACCGTTTCTCCTCATGCAATGACCAGCTCACTCTTCTCATGGCACTCACACTTAGGCCATCCCTCCTTCAAGATAATTTGGCTTAATTTGCAGCAACATGATTTAGCTTATGGTCCATCCCAACTCTCTTCTTTTTGTAATGCTTGTGTCGAGCAAAATCTCATCGACTTCCTGCACATGCTAGGTAACATAAATCTATTAAATGTTTTGAACTAATATTTTCATATTTATGGAGACCTTCACCTTATGTATCTATTAATGACTATCAATACTATGTTTCGTTTATTGATGACTTTTATTGATTTACTTGGATTTCTCCTTTAGAATCAAAGTCTCAAGCATTTGATGTCTTCCTCAAATTTAAAGCTCATGTTGAACTCCAATTTAACACTAAGATTAAACAATTTCAATCCAATTGGGTAGGTGAGTTTCGGTCATTTTCTTCTTATCTCTCAACGTGTGGTGTTTTGCAACGAATAACATGTCCTCACACTCATTCACAAAATGAAATCGTTGAATAAAAACATCATTACACAATTGGCACGGGTTTGGCTCTTCTTACACATGCTTCTGTTCCATTAAAATTTTGGTCTTATGCCTCTCTTCATGTTGTTTATCTAATCAACATTCTACCATCATCATCTTTAAATAACTCATCTCCTTTTATATTACTCCATCAAAAAGTTCTAGAGTACAATTCACTCAAATCCTTCGAATCCAAGTGCTGGCCGCTCATCACTGCATACAATAAACATAAGTTCAACTACATAATTGTGTCTAGTGTATTTTTGGGCCTCTCACCACTTCACAAAGGCTATGTATGTTACGATATCCCAATGAGCCGAATTTATGTGTCTAAAGATGTCAAGTTCAATAAGCTTTCATTTCCTTTTGCGCATTCCGCTCTGCCCAAGCCTATTCCTGAGCCCACTCACACGGCCTTACCTTTATTTCACTTATTCCCGCATCTTATTTCACCATCTTCTTCTTCAATCTTAGGACCTCTCCCCTCTGCTTCGTCTAAACCTTCACCTACACGCGGCTCCCCCTCTTTGGATATGCAGCACCTTGCACCTTCAATGGTTACTAGATCACGTACAAGTTCTCTTTGTCCAAGACAATTTCTTGATGGTACTATCAGATGGCCTGCTCCTCCAGCCCTCATCATTGATACCACCTCTATTCCTGAAACTCTCACTTGTCTATCCACTGTGCACAACAGTACAAAGAATGACGTGAGGCCATGTCTAAAGAATTCAGTGCACTTCTTGCAAACAACATATGGTCTCTTGTTTTAACTGCTCAAGCTTCCAACATCGTCTCTTGCAAGTGGGTTTTTCGAACAAAGAAGTTGGTTGACAACACTATTGAGTGATGGAAGGCACGTTTAGTTGCCAAAGATTTTTTGCAACAATCTGGAGTTGATTTTAACGAGACATTTGGTCCCATTGTTAAGGCAACAAATGTTCGCCTCGTGTGTACCTTTCTTTCACAAGACCAGATTTGGCTTTTGCTGTGAGCAAAGTATGTCAATTCATGCATGCTCCACATGTTCCCCATTGGCAAGTAGTGAAACAAATTCTATGGTATCTCAAACACACATTGCATGTTGGCTTACAATTCTCTACCTCACTCGCACCAAATTTGGTTGCATTTGCCGACGCTGATTGGGCCGGTTGTCCAACGATCGGCGATCCACCAACAGGTATTGTGTGTTTGAGATATCATTTCTTGGTCATCAAAGAAGCAACCAACCATAGCGTGCTCGACCACTCACTACAACATTTGCTCTATTTTGCGGCATGCTATAAACACAGGGAGAATGCAAAAAAATGCAGCTTAAACTAATTAACCGCGTGTTTAGGCTCGTGGATGAAACGCTGCAATCTCGGTGACATTTGAGCTTCATCTCGCCGTTAGGGTTTCGTCGAGAAATCTGGGAGCTTCTCGACGATCTTCACGCCAATAAAGATCGGCGGTAACCGCAGATGTTGAGGTCCAGGCAATCTCATCTAAGCGTTGTTAATGGATGATTTCATCTGCGGTTGCTCTGTTCGTCGCGAAAGGGGAATCGGGTTCTGCGAATTCATTTTCGCCACAAGATTGAATATGCAATTTAGGAGTAGCTACCTTCAGCTTCTACGATTTCATTTTCCGGCATTAGGTATGCATTTTTTGGCCCCCTTTACCCAATGTTACTGTTTTGCATATATTTATCAGATTTGAGTTCAAATTTTGAAATCTTCTAATTTTAAGGCCAATCATAAATTTTCTATCTGGTTTAGTTTTGATGTTCCTCCCAAACGACCATTTAATTATCCTGTACTGTTACTCTTGGAAACTTCTTGTTTTCTTAGATAAAAATGCCAAAGTTTGCTGTCAAAATTAGAAGGCAATGCGCAAAGTTGGAAAACACTGAGAGGCAACAGGCTTGCCAGCAACTTTAAGCATAATTATGTGTCATAGTCTTGAATTATTTTTGCATGTTTTTAGAAGGCACTGTACTTCAATGATTGAACTATAATTATATTGAATAAAATCATGAGAATACAAAAGTAAATGATTTGTTCAAATGATTCAATCAGTATTGAAGTATAACCTCTATGCAGACAAAATATCCTTGAAAGGAATTAAATAATGTAGCCACAAAAAAAAAAAAAACAATTATACAAAAGTTGAGTGACCATGTGTACACATGGTCATTCAACTTTGTCCATAACTTAGTTTAACTATACATCTCAAACTATATATCCATACATGTTACTTCCTTGTGTGCCACCAGTCCTTTAGTCCTTTGGGGTCTTTGTAGCACATCCAAATCACCAATACCCTTGAAATATATAAATATTGACTTGTAATGGCATAAAAATCAGCTCAAAAATGGAATCAATATGATTAACCATTTAACAAATTATAATTCCTTCTTTAATAGTAGTGCTAAAGTAAAACCAGACAAATAATGCAAATAGCTATCATATATGTTTTTGATGGGCAGCCTAAAACACTATATAAACCTGTACCATCAAGATACTTGGTTGTAGCTAGAATTCACCATATTCATAGATCATTATAACAATTGTTAGTGACTGACTATTCATGACTAGTTGTAGCTATAAATCATGACTATTCACAAAAGAGCACCATTAAATGACTTGATAGTGACCAATATACATGGTCCATGTATTCATATGAAAGCAGTTTTTAAATGCAATAAACTCCAAGTAACTCTGTTTTGGACAGAGCATTTGTAGCAGATGGTAAGATGATATTGTTAGTAGACCTAAAAACCACAACAAACTTGCAACCACAACAAGTACTTGACATAGAGTGACCACCCATGAAATTAAATGCCAAATTCTTACAATATCATCCATGTAGTTTATCCATTAGTTGCAATTAATTGTCAGGTTTTTATTCAAGATGACAACTCAGCTAATTTCAACTTCTCCTATGCACAGCCAAAGCTACTAAAATCAGAACTTGAGTTTAATAAATCAAATGAAAGCAAAGTACAATATCATTTTTGTATTTACATAGATCTAAATCATTAACTTACATTATATAAGCTTTGATTACCTATAAAAAAAACTTTAAATTATATCAGCTTGTTCAATATTAGTTTATTAGCAGTAAAATGCACCGATTTGTGGCTAAACAGCACCCCACTACTTGTGTTGATGTTTCAAGCTTGTTAAAAAAATATTATAATTGCTGGAACATGTAGAAATTTTCATGCAGGCCGTATATAGAACCATCTAACAACCTTTCACACTAGAAGAATTGAGGTTGAACAGCACCCCATTACTTGTGTTGATGTTTCAAGCTTATAAAATAAAAATAAAAACTCTCTTGAACATCAGTAGGTTGGACAAAAATATAGCATAGTTTAAGAATGATACTTTTAACAAAGAGTATATGGAAATTTTCCTGTGTAAATGTACGTATAAAAAATTGGAAATGTGTTGTGGACTACCAGCTTATAATAGAAAGGCATACTCATATTTGAATCTATGTTCCAGAATGGATAAGATTGGAAAAACTGGTTGCTAGAGGAAGAACACCTTTGCAGGAGAAATGTTGTCTGAATCCTAGAAAGTATAACACCTTTTGAGGGCCTCAAATGAAAAGAAGTAGCAAGCATATTACGGAGATAGCTTATTTCTCGCTTATTTTGAATTCATCCCCCTTAGGTACAAGCTAGAAAGATTTTGCCAAAGTTTGGTAATGATGCCTAGCTATCTACTCCCGTGTAAGGAGTGGTAAAATCTGACTCAAATTATTTTAGCTAGATTAGTCATTGTCCATGTAACATACACTTGGCAATTGTGTTCAGTACACGTGTATTGAACTATCTTTGTAGTGGACCCACCAATTTAATGGATTGTAATATATGTGTGCTACAAAAGCAACCACAGATATAATGCTAACTCTACATTTTTTCAGTTGTCGACATGTTACGGCGAGATGGCATTGGCAGCAAAAATATAAACCAACGGCGACTCCTGACATCGTCACATGGTGATTAATCTCTTGCTGCAGTTTTATTTCCCGTGGAAACAACTCACGGAAAATGAATAAGTGATGACTTGCGAGCTCCAAACTGGTCGCAAATTTAGCAATGGCAAGTGAAGTACAAGTAACTTTGCCACACTCTTGACACGCGAAAATAAAAAACGCAGCAAATGCTGTCATATGTTGTAGTGACTGAAGCTGAATTCAAGTCTGTCACCAATGCTACGGTCGAGATAGTGTGGTTGCAACTATTATGCCGTGATCTCGGTATAAACTTATCTGCTGCACCACCCTTGTTCTACTGTGACAATTTAGGAGCAACCTATTTATCTTTTAATCTTGTTTTTCATGCCCGAACCAAACATGTGAAAATTGATTTCTACTTCGTTCATGAATGAGTACTCAACAAGTCTCTCACTGTCGCATGAATCTCTAACAAGGACCAGCTTGCTAACATACTAAGTAAATCATTATCTGCGGCTTCTTAGCCTAAGTTCAAGTCTTCGGCTCCACTTCTTGCTGCTCGACTTGAGGGGGGCTGGTAAGGATAAAATTCCCTTACATAAATCAAAGGCTTAATCACATGATACAAGAAGAATCACGTGAACTAATATATGCACAAAGCACTACAAATCCTCTGCTACTTTCTGATATTGTGATTTTTTCCTCTCGTTTTGGCTAAACATGTCACTGCAACTTGTTGCATGCCTATCCTTTTTGCTGCTACTTATTTTCGACTCTTTATCTGTAAACAAATCATACAGCAGACAACAAAATATTATTTACTTTTCATTTGTTTTGTGCACTGCCCTATATATATAGGGGTCCCTTGTAAACAAAAGATATCAACGAGAAATACTTTGAGTTGCAGTAATCTTAGCACTACGCAATGCTTGCTAAGGTTAGCGTCCACCATTACAATGGAAACAATGTTGATCTGGGAACAGCTTGCGGAAAGTATTTTCGTGTGTCGTGCCTTAGCATTGTTGATCCAGGTGATTTGGATATTATCAAGTCGCTACCTGGAGATCACAGAGAGATGTTTTCAACTCGTTTACTCTTTTGGTAGAGTTCCCAACATTTTACGTTCAAGTTTTTGCTACTATAAAATTTTAATCTAAAAAAAATTAAATATGTTGCAAGCAATGTCCAGGGTCAACAAATGCGCAAACCATAATTATAATCCAATTACTTTCTAATCCATCTTTGTTGTTATATTGGTATCTGTTATTCTTTTTCTGCGATAAGTAATCAGAAAATTCTTTTTTCCTGAGAAACAAACAATGGCTACTCTAATCACCTCCCAAGCCGTTCTCATCCGTACTCTCCTCCCACCTCCAAATCTCAAACTCTTGTATTTTTGTTGAGATTTACAATATTTGAGATTCTATTCACGTTTAATTAACTATATTTCTCCTTCAGAATTTGAAAAAAAAAATTGAACTCTTACATTTAGATGATTTTCTGCAATCCCCTCCTACACATAGAAAATAGAAAATAATCTAAATATTCAGATATAGAAATGAGGCATTGGGTAAGTAAAGCTTCAAGCAAGAGAAGGTGGCAGCACTGGCAGGCATATTTTAGAGAAAGCAAGAGTGTATTTAGAGAGAGACAGAGAGGCATTGCAAACGTTGGGGTGGAGAAGGGATGGAGCCATGGAGAGGAGAGAGAAGGGAAAGAGAATAGAATCATGTGAATGTTAGTGTAAGTTTGGTTTGGTAGACGTTCTACGTGGCCAATTTGTATAGGCTGGTGTTAAAGTTAAAACTTTCACATAGAAGGTTTTCTCGTTTTGGATTTGAAGAGGACTTTGGTGTACGAAAATTGTAGGCGAATGTCTCATCATGAGGTACTTCATCGTCATCTGAAGTCATCTTTACTAAAGTTTCAGATGGTGCCCTCTCCAAACCAAAGCTGTTATTGCAGCTATACACCAATCACGTGGCCTCCTTCTAGTGTAAATGCATATGCTCAAGATTTTATTTTATTATCTAATCATTATAATTCCTATAAAATTTAAAACAAAACACACAATAATTAGTACTTTATCTAATTATTGCATTATCTATGCTCGGGATTTTATTTTATTACTTAAATCATTATATATAACGTTTACAAACTTCAAAATAAAATACAAAAAACCAACATAATTTTTTCAAATTAAATATTTAAAAATTATATTCAAATAATTTTTTAACCCTATAATATTTTTATTCAACCATATATCTATCAATTTTCAAAACTCAATAAAAACATCTTTATTAAGATATTGAGTTAAATTGAAATGAGTTAAATTTTTTTGAATAATAATGATTTGAGATAGTAGAATAAGATGAATTTAGATATATTTGAATGTTAATATAATTTTAAATGTATTTATAAAAAAAAAAATTGAAAAAAATTGTAAGTCCCACAGTAAAAAAATGTTAATTGAAAAAGATTGTGAGTCTCACGTATAAAGAAGTTTTGAGTTGAGATGAATTTAATAATTTGAGAATTGTGTATTTTGATGTTAAACTCAACTTAAAATTAAACTGAACTAAATTGATTTTAGTTGAGTCTTCTAAGTACCAAACGTGGATTTTCTTTCACATAATTTTGAGATAGTCTAATGGCTTGTTTGAACATAATTATTCTTAGATATTCTCAAACTAATTCACTATTATTCTCCAACTATTTCACTACATGAATTTATAGATGTTTTAAAATATTCTTAAAATTCAAATTAACAAGCCCTAAATACAAATATTATCCAAGCGAGCCCTGATTAAAGGTATTACAAAATGTCCCAAGTCATGTCCAAGCGAGCCCTAAATAAAATCAAAATGATTAAATGTATTACAAAATAAACAATAACATCTTATTAAAACGAAACCACCTCTGTTCTTCTTTCAGGAAAAGGAATACATCCATGAATCTATGACCATCCCAAAACATAGTTAAGAACATAGATCAGGGCAAGGGAGAAAGGATAGAGTAGGAAAGCGACAAGAGCTGTCCAGAGAGGGAAATGGGTACGGTAACTGGCGAAGCCACCCACTATGAGGCAGACAATAACAGTAACCAGCACTTGAGAGGAGAAATCCCATGCCAATCCCCTAATGTAAACAAGGGCTAAGAACACTGAGAGGCTGAGAATATTTTTTATTGTTACTACCCCATATAGCTGCATGCACCCACAAATATATGAATTATAATCAATCACTTCAAATCAATCGAGGTACAAGATAAACTTCTGTAATTTATCCGACATTCCACCACATAGAACAAGACCTAATTATTGATTTGAAGAGTAGGGAATGAGAAACGAACCTCGTAAAATGATAAGGAGGCAGTTTTACGTTTTTTGCACCTGACATGTATAATTGTTAACATAGCTTCCCTAGAGTTGGTAGCCAAAGGCAATGCGATGAAGGAGACGAAGAAAGAAGGAATAGTGGTGGCATCAGCAAAGTTATTAACAGCATCTACCAAGGGGTCAGCAAATGCGACAGCAATCAGAGTTCCCACCAACAACAATAGCACTGCTTTAATAGATGTCCACCTGGAACCCCCAGCATCCTCAAATTCTTGAACGCTTTCATCATCCACATCCAATAAATCATGCTCTCTAGCTATGTCCTGTAATAAATGAATTTCTAAAGATTTCAAGCATCTTGTTTTATAAGAAAGAAAAATGTTAAACGTCCTTAAAAAGAAAATTTTACAAAAAATTTACTTCTCTACATATCAATTATTGATACTCAAAATTTAAATTAAAAAAAAAAAAAACTAACAAAATAAGTGAACAAAAGTGTAAACATCGGAAGACAATACAGCTCAACTTAATTACCTGGTGAAAGGCATTTAAAAATGTAAGTGTGCGACTGCGAGCACCAGAATCACCCGAATCAGTCCGTATGCGCGTTGCCTTCTTCAGCCATTTAGAAGTGCCTTCGACAAACTCTGTCTCATCGATGAAAGAATCATGGGATGTATCAAAATCTCTCATTAACTTATCTACAGCTTCATCATTCTTCTGTTCAATCTCTTCAAATCGAATTCCAACAATCAATGCTCTCAATTCTCTATGTGAGATTTTTCCATCACCATTTTCGTCTACTATCTGGAACATCCTGTCATGATATTGAACAAAATTCAGCAAATACCAAAAAAAAAAAAAAAAATTTAATGGACAAAGAAACTGTTACGTATTTTAACAAAATCAAGATTTAAAAAAAAAAAAAGACAAAAAAAAACAACTAACTTTCTAATGCCTTCCTCATCAGGTTCGCCATTATCCGTTAGCAGCCTCCCCACCATCCGGTCTCTTAGATGCCTTAGGAGTCCAAATATAACACGCTTGTGCATCACGTAAGATATTTTCCTGGTCTGGATCGAAGGTTGAAGGACCTGCAAAAGGTTTTCCATGTTATCGATCCAACAACCATTGCTCTCAATTCACTATGGGCATTATATGTGCAAAAGGAGCAAGTTTGAGATTACGGTAATTCCTCACCTTCAGATTCCCTTGGCAACAGTGAACAGGGGAAAAAAAAAAAAAACAGAAAACCTGCCCAATGTGCACTGACCCAGTCACCCAAGTCTCTATGGAGGAGCTAAGGAATCAAAACTGCTGGTTTTAATTAATGCATGGTTGAAGTCCGTTTTAGAAACACTTTCAATATCTAAGAGTTTTAGAAGGGTAGTGAAATGTGGCTCCTTAAAATCACTAGCAATGTTTTTGTTAAAATAAAAATTCAAAAAGTAGAACTTTACACACTTTTTAAAAAAATTTGATCATATTTGATTAATTTAAAAATTTTTAGAAAATTACTATTTACAAGTAAAAAAAAAATTACATTTATTTTCTTCTTTCTACTTTTTTTTTATTATTATTAATCAAATATAACCATTTTTTTTTTAAGTATATAAAATTATACTTTTTGAAATTTTTTTTTAACAAGACCATAAAAGCTCGACATGAATGCCAAACTATTGAGCTACTTTTTTCGTTTGACAAAATCTTATAACATTCTTTTTCTCATGAAAATCTTGCAACAGTGATAAACTAAACCTGTATATAATATACTTAATACGCATAGTCAAATACTTGGTGCGGCTTTAATGAATGCTTGGCGCGGCTTTAATGAAGGCGCCAGTAAGAATAAGAGAGGAATTCGATGTAAATACCATATATTTGGTTTAAGGTGATGCTAGTTATTCCGGTGAAACGGGTCTCGTTTGGGTCCCGTTTCACCGGTTTATTTTTTTTTTAAGTTTTTTTTTTATATTATTTTTAAGTATATATTTTTAAATAGTAATATAATTTTTTTTATATTTTTAAATAATAATATAATTTTTTTTATATTTTTAAATAATAATATAATTTTTTTTATATTTTTAAAAAATATTTTAAGATATTAAAAAAATCATATAAAAATAATATAAAAAAAAAACTACAAAAAAAAAATATACCAGTGAAACGGGACCCAGACAGGACTCATTTCACCGGAAAGCTTAGTATTTTCCATTTCGTTTAATCTTAGGAAAATGTTAAGTATCCCACTCTTGGATTCAGATGGGATTTTTTTTTTTAGTTTTTTTATATAATTTTTAAGTAAGTATTTTGAAATAATACTGTAATTTTTTTTGTATTTTTAAAAAATATTTTAAAATGTGAAAAAAAATCATATAAAAAAATTATAAAAATCATGTAAAAAAACTGAAAAAAAAAATACCATCGAGATCCTAAGAATGGAATATTTAGCATCTCCCTTAATCCTATTCCATATAAATATGATTAAGAATATTTTGACCCCACAGTATGCAAGTGGTGAAATTTAATTTTCTGTCAAGTAAATTTGAAGAAAGAGTCCCGAAGCGCACCTCAAGCTTTAACAATTTGATCATGGAACCAGCTTGGTTGTTTATCAGGCCCATAAGGTAAACTGGAGCCTAAAAGAGATCTTTCATTTAGGGAAATGCTACTTTCCCTTAGAAAAGTATCCTAATAGATCCTGTTTCGAGATTTTTGTTTTAAATTTTTTTTATAAAATTTTTAAGTAGATGTTTTTAAATAATATTATGATTTTTTTTTTTAAAAACGCAAAAGTAGATAAACAGATTGAATCTAAAAGATTGAAACAAAGACCAGATAACTGGATGTAAAGAAACGCAAAAGTAGATGAACAGATTGAATTTTAAAAAATTGAAATAAGAACTAGATAACTGGATAAGATAAAATATAAAACAGATATGAGGCGGCAGAACCGGCTAAATACATGAAATGTAATGCAAAAATAAAATAATTAATATAAATAAAATTGGATAAAAACTTGAATCGAAATATTTTTTATTTTATTGAAATTAAATACTCACAAGATTATAAGAAAAATTGGTTACAAGATAAGTTCAGAAGGAGAATGGTAGAATTCGCTCTCTCTGTCCAAATGAAACGAGGTCTCCTTTTATGAATGAGTTGCATTTTACAATGAAAATCACATGCTTTACAGTGACCATAGTGAGTGAATCATGAATTAAACAGTAAAGTAAAACAACTGTATTTCTGCACTGAAATTCAACACTGAAAGTTGGTCGGAAGTAGAATCCAATAGTGAAACAGTGACTGGATCAATCATCTCTTAGTTTTGGGGGGGATAATATGGTGAATCATGTCAAAAGATATTGTTGTAGGGATCAGAATCATCTTCTGATTCTTTTGATTTTTCAGTTGAACTATTTTTGTTGGCTTCATTCTAGATAGATTTTTCCAACAATTGAATTAATTCTTTCTTCTTTAATCCTTGAAGGGGAGATTTCTTCTTGGATTTAGAAGATGAAGAACTATCTGAATCTTTTGAATCTTTTTTTTTTGAATTCTTCTTCTTTGAAGATGAAGATGAATCTTTAGTTGAATCTCTTGATATTTCACTTTCTTGAAGGTTGGGATAAGTGATTAAAGCAGTTGAAGTAGTTGAAGTAGGTGAGGGGAATTATTCTAGGCTTTTTAAATTTGGTACTTTCGGAAGAAAATCCCTTGAAACATGTGAAATAATATCATCTGTGTGAGGATATCTATCCCACCATTTGACAAAGAAATGACAAACCATTATATCACCTTCCTTTTCATAAGTCCATTTGCAAATCCAGGGAATTTTATATCTTTTGCAAAGATGAACTAGGAAATGAAATTTTGAATTATGATGGTCCATTTTGGGGGTATTTGAAATATTGAAATAGTTGAGAGTCTGTTTAAGATTATCAGGAAATATTTCAGGAATTGGGCGATATTGATGCCACCATCTTTTGAACTAGAGAGGGAAAGTGTGTTTGCACTTTTTATCAAAGTTGAAGAACCAAGAGTGAGAAAGATCTTGAGTTTGAAACAGAGGAAACTTATGCCAAACTTCAATATAATCATTGTAATTATATTGAATTTCTGAATTGAGAATGATTTTGGGGGTATAAGGCTAAGTTCTCCATTCTTCTTCGGTCATGACTGACAGAAGATAACAGTTATGAAATGTAATTTTTGAAGCATCAATCTTGCAATGAATTGGTTTAATAGAAATGGATCCTGTATGAACCAGGATTGCAAGGTAAAACTTTAAATCGTTTACTAGATTCTCAAGAAACCAGTAGAAACCAGTGGAAACCAGGGAAAAAGTAGTTTGAAGCAATTTGGAAAGAGTTTGTATACATTGTTCTATTGGGTTCAATGTAAAACAGGTTTTGAAAATAAGATTTTTTGAAATATTCTACCTTAGAGGCAAGAAGGAAAATATTTGTAGGCCTAGGCCTAGGCTTGGCCGTTGCTAGGGGAGTAGTATACGGGTCATAAGGCATAGCCAGGGTTGAAGCAAAAGAACTAGGTGAAATAAGTCTAGAAATACTTCACAGGGAAGTGAACCTGTTGGCTATTTCAAGGGAACTTGAAGCAGGTAAATGGAATGGCCTTATGAGAGTGGTTGGCCTAGGAGGAGGTGGGGGATTTGGCTTCTTATCTTTTTTTCTGCTCATTTTTCTGCAGGAATTCACAGATAAGGAAGTCAGAAATAGAATTATCAGATCCTTTAATGTATTCAATATCAAAATCAAAAACACTTAAAATAGCTTGCCATCATGCAAAAATATGTTTGGATGCAATATTCTGAACATCTTTTTCTAATACATATTTAGCACTTTTGCAATCAATGCGTAATAAAAACTTTTGATTAAGTAAATCACTTTGAAACTTTGAAATACATAATACTAGGGGTGTAAATGATCCGGTCCGGTCCGGTCCGGTCCGGGAAATTTGTGGACCGATTTCATTCGGTCCAAGAATTCTCTCACCCTGGACCGGACCGAACAGGAGTTCGGTCCATACCGGTCCGGTCCAATTCGGTCCAGGGGCGGTCCGGTCCGGTCCAGGGGTGCCCCATATGATTTAATAGGCTAAATTTAATCTAAAATTCTACAATGATCAAATATTTTTTTGGCCCAAATTTAACTACTATAAATTATAATATGTTAATATTATAAAAGTATATATTATATATTAAGTATGTTAGTAAATTATAACTAATAGTCTAATAGTCTAATAGTCTAATAACATTATTACATTAGTATATGTTAATAAATTATAACTAATTAATAATAACACTATTACAATTTATATTAGTATATTATATATTTATATGTTAGTAAATAGTGATAAATTAGCAATAATATATTAAATAATAATAATATATTTATTACTTATAAGTTATTACTAATACTTTTTCTAGATATACTATAATTTATATTTTTATACTATAACTAATCAACTACTTGTCTACTATAAATTATAATATGTTAATATTATAATAGTATATATTGTATATTAATATGTTAATATATATTAATATTAATATTAAAATTTATATATTATTATTTATATATACATATATTTAAAAATAAAAATTAAAAAAAAAAAAATTTAGGGATTCGGTCTGGTCCGGTCCGGTCCAGGGGGATGAACTCTTTGGACCGGGACCGGACCGGAATTTTCCGGTCCATATATTTTTTGGACCGGACCGGACCGAACTCCAACCGGTCCGGGACAACCGGTCCGGTCCGGTCCGCCGGTCCGGTTCGGTTTTTTTACACCCCTACATAATACTATGGATAGTATTTCTTTTTTTATAGTATTATAATTAAGCTGTGCATGATTCCAGGTTCCAAAATGGAATCGAACAATTTGTTCAGGAGAACCTGTTGAAACAATTTGTTTCAGAATGCCACCATAACCTATGTCAAAGGCATTTTTTTCAACTATTTTAAAAGAATTTGAAGTAGGAATACCAAGGCATGGAAGAGTTTTGACATATGCCTTGATTTGTTTAATCAATTTAGTATGAACATCTGTCCATGAAAGATGATTGAGATGAAGTCTCTCAAAGAGAGGACGACATTGTTTTCTCATGTCTTTGTAAAAATCTGAAATGTAATTGAGTGAACCAAGAAATCTTTGAAACTAAGTTTTGTCAAGGATAACCAGCAAATTGAATAGTCCTTTGAATTGGCTTGATTTTGCCTTCAAAAATGTCATAACCAAGAAATCTGATTTTGGTTTGAAACAGTTTAATATTTTTAGCAGAAACTACTAGGCCATTTTGTCTTATGATGTGAAGAAAAGTAGACAAATATTTCCAGTGATCATCAATGGATTTAGAAAAGATAAGAACATCATCAATATAGACAATGGTGAACTGAGTGAATGAATTGAAGATATCATTCATGATATTTTGGAATTCACTTGGAGCATTTTTTAGGCTAAAAGGCATTACATTCCACTCATAGTGACCAATTAGAGTGGTGAAAGCAGTCTTGTAATGGTCGGATTCTCTAATTTGGATCTGTCAAAATCCAGACTTAAGGTCAAATTTAAAAAAAAAATGACTGCATCACTTAACTTATGAACCAAGTCGTTTTTGTTAGGAATAGGGTATCTAATCCATTCTAAAACTTTGTTCAAGGGTTTGTAATTAATAACCAACCAGGGTGTCCCTCTCTCAATTTTAGCATTTTTTTGAACATAGAAGGCAGCACATGACCAGGGTGACTTACTATGCCTGATAATACCTTTAGAGAGAATATCAGAAATTTCAGTTTTGCAAAACTCCAAAGTCTCACTATTCATTTGAATAGGTCTGGCTTTGGTTGAAATATTTTTCTCAGAGAAATCTTTAATGTAAGGAAGAGAAACCACATGTTTTTTCTCTGCCAGAAAGCATTGGGAAATTCAGAACAAATATCAGAAATTAATTTTTTATGAAAATCATTGATTTTTTATTGAAGCAGAAGATCAGACAAATGTTTAGAAATTTTTTTGAATTTAACTTCTTGTTATAAGAATTTCAAATGTTTTGTTTTTGCTGAAATCAAAGAATTTAAACCTTTTGAAGTATCAATTTGAAATTTTGAAGCAAATGTAAACTTAGCTTTCTATCCAAAGGGATTGGTAGTAATCCCATCTTTTTCAGAAAGAAATAGATAAATGGACGAAATGAAAGGCATTCCTAATATGATATCATGAGTCATGTTTTTGACAAGCACAGAAGGAATTTTGAAACAAACATTGTCCTGCAAACATGAGCATTATTTAGCTCATAATTGATCTTCATCTTAGATCCGTTTGCAGAGAATAACTTTTCAGATGACTTTTCATAGTTTATGGTGGGAATTAGACCTTCACGAATGCAATTAAGATTCAATCCAGAATCAATCATAACAATTACAGAGAATCTAAAGTCATGACAAATAACAATATCAACTTTAGAATACCACTTAGTAGGAAGAGAATGTCAAATTAAACAAATATCCTTAATCGGATTAGAAGATTCAGTATGGTCTGCATTGTTTGCTTCCTCAGTATCAGAAGGACATTCCAAATCAAATTATTTTTCAATTTTAAAAGAAAGTAAATCCTGTTTAAAAGCTGAATTTTCAGACTTGAGAACATCGATCTCCGACTTGAGTTCAACAATCTCTTTTTTATTAAAACAATTTCATGCTGTAAATCATTTGTGGAAATGTCTTTGGGTTTTTTCTTTTCAAAACGTCTCAAAGTTTCTTTAAAACTGATATTTCCTATAGAAGTCGACGGTGTTTTACGCACCATGGTCTTCTTGAGCTAGAGGAGGTATTTCTCTTTGAGTTCAAGATTTTCAATTTGTGAAATCAAAGTGAGTAAAAGATTCTCTTGTTCTTCTTCCTTAGTTAAAACATTGATTGTTTTAATTCTGGATTTACAATAAGAGTTATTGCAGTTGCACCCAAGCTTAATTTGTAGAATCTGATGACTCGGCCTCTAACTGATATTCTGAATCACTAGAGCTAAATTCATCGAGGTCAGACAATGAAGTTCTAGATTCTAGGAGATTAATCAATTCTTCTTTATCGCTGTCCTTAATATCCAAAGAATTAAGCTTGTTTTTTAGTTTGTTTGACTCCTTGGGACACTTATCACCAAAGTGTCCAGTCTTGCCACAATTAAAACACTTCCCTTTTGAGGGAGTTTTATAAACTTTTTTATGAAAAGATTTCTTATGAAAACGTTTTTTGTAAAACTCATCACGGGCTTTTCTCCTATTATCCCCATGAGATTTTTTGGAAAACCTTTTGAAATGTTTGTTCTTCTGACAGGATGGAGCAATAGGAGGAATGCCAAATTGTTCATAGAAATTACCCATCTCATATTTGGCTTTCTTTCTATCCTTCATCTGTTGGTGGATTAAACGTTGGTCATTACACATACTAATACCAAGTTTGTTAACAGTACTCACGATATCACCGTAAGTATAATGATCATAATTAAGAAAATCAGTAGTATCAGTAAGTGAATCTTTGACCTTAAGAGCAAACAAACGAGGTAAACCATCAATATATTTCTCTTCCAATAAGGTTTATCACTATCATATCTAAGCATAACCCTAGACATGAAAACATCTTTATACCAACGATAATCAGACATTTTGTGACATTTTAAATTATTCAAATAATCAAAAATCCTATTAGTGACGTTGGAAGGAGTTCCCACAAAATGTTTAATAATAGTATAAATCAAAATATTGATACCATCAGGAATTCCTCTTCCTATGATTTCGTCAAAAATGGGCAAACATGCATCATCATGCTTGATAGCATTTTGTATGGTTTCTCTTACTTCTAATGTGAGATGTTTATCCCACCAGTTTCGAAGCATACTCGAAAATCAATAGTTAAAAGAGTAACAATCTCTGGCTGTTGGAAATTGTTATTAATATAAGCATTTGCAACCATAAACATTTTTATTTAAAGTATTGAGGATTTCTTGTTCAGATTGTCCATCAATATTTCATTCATAAATCTTATCAGCAGAAATCGAAAACTGAGATTGAAAAACTCTTTCTTCAAATTGTAAATCAGGGGGAGTGGGTCTGGTGTACCAGTTCTTTGTTAAACCCATTGGTTTGGGCTCTTTTGAAGAGAGTCTGACAATTTCAGATTTTTTTAAGGCAATATCTTGGAAATTCTTTTGAATTAAATCAATATCAAGGTCATCTTCAAATGATTCATCAGTGGTGAAAACTGTGAAATCAACCTCTTAGCCACTTTTGTCTAAAACACTAGTGGATGGTTGTTCTTGCTTCATTTGACTAAGCATTCGATCAATTCTATCCAAAGTATTGGCATTTTTTAAATCAATTTTTGGCCTATTATCTGGTAAAATGATCAAAAGTTTTTCAATATTCTTTGATAAAGTAGATGTAGAATTTTTCAAAACAGGATTTTCAACCTTTTCCTCAATATGGTCTAACTGGCGACCTATTGTGTGGAGGGTCTGGTTGACAAAATTGTTTTATTTAATGATCTTTTTTGTTTCATTAAAAATAGAGGAATTTTTTTTATCAGCCTCTGAAAATTTAAAGGGTGGAGTTTTAACTTTTTCTCCTTAAACAGAAATTAGGATGGTTTCAAGAGGGGAATGGCTAGATTTTACAATAATTATACCTTCATCCTTTGTAAAACTAATTTTCAAAACATTTAAAGAGTAATTTTTTGAAACATAGAAATTTTCAAGGAAGTCAAAAAAGAGAATATGCTTGTTAGAGGCATACATCATCTCTTTCCATTTTCGTCTAATTCTCTATTTTTCAGCAGATGTAAAATTTGCGTGATAAGCTTTTCACTTTTCACGATTTTGTGCAGAGTTAAATTCATTAAATAAATAAATCATATCAATCTCAAAGACTTTTTCTAACACTAAAAATTGACTATGGTGATGGAGAGGATCAACCATATCTGAAGCTGTGGAAGATAAAGAAGATGTGTCTTCTTCTATCTCAGCTTCTTCCTTTATGGATTTTTCTTTGGACGGGATCTCGTCCTTAGTGAAGTAATAAGCATAAGTAACTTGTGAATCTATAGATATTCCTTTCAATTTCAAATCAGAAGTTGAGGGTTTTTCTTTAAGCAAAATCGGACATTTAGGATTTGCTGCTGTTTGGGCAGAATCCTCCAGAAATTGTTTGAGATTTGCATCTCTTCTTTCTGGGTTTGAAATACAGGAAGATCTAGAACCGGCAAAAGAATGTCTTATTTCATTGGTCAGGAGAGATCGGTCATAAGAAATCATTACAATTCCATCAAGAAACTGTTGAATATGATTGAGGTCCTTATCCTCATATATAACCTCAATAGGTGGAAGTTCTTGTTGAAGAATTCACTCATCTGGTAAGGTAATATCCTTCTAGTAAAGTATTTTGGGAGTTCTGATGTTGGCACCAAAGATAGAACTATGCATCATAAGGGTCTCATTCTTGGCAGACTTGATCTTAGCCTTAGGATTAAGATTAGTCTTTAAAACACAGTAGTAAATACGATAAACTAAAGCAATAGGGCTACTGCCTTCAACCATGTCAAATCCAAAGGTTAAAATGTTCAGAGTTAAAACAGACAAAACATTTTTATCCTGCAAAGAAACAATTAAATCAAGAAAACAATCAAAGTGGACAGGACCTTCCATAAGGGATGTCTGGACCATTCCCAGCATACCATCATTGAAAATTTTGAATCTACCTTCACGCAAACATAGAAGCACCGAAGCATTTATACATTTTCTAACTAAAGGTTTAACAGCAACTTGAACTGAAGCAATATGCAGGAATTTATAACATTTTTTCAATAAAGGCCTGAATCGTTTTTCTTTGAAACAAACAACACTTTTTTTGAGATTTTGAAATAGCAAACGTTTGTTCAACTGTTTTCACATTGAAGTCAATTTTGAAAGTAGATTCAAACCAAGAAGTATTATAGAGAGAAGTAGTATCAATCTTTGGCATAGGCCATAGATCAATATCAAGTGAATCTGTTTCTTCAAAAGCACAATCTTTCTCATTAATAATATCAGGCGATAAACTAGACTGGAACTGACAGGTGAATTGGATCTAAACATCCTATTCATCATGATAATTACCAAAATAATATTCTGGTACTTCCTAACTCTAGGTCTGGGATCTCTCCCTGTTGCACATATCCTTGACCCACAACATCAGTATCTCATGCCCAACATGCTTCCCTAGCAAACAAAAGGTCTTATTGTTCACGGATGTATTCGGATGGGATGGCAGAGAAAGAGATTAGAACTGCAATAAGAAATTAGCAAGATAAACAAGCTGTATAAACACAAAAAATCTACCGAGGCCAGAAGTTTGGCCCTGATACCAAAGAAACAGAAACGCGGAAGTAGATGAACAGATTGAATCTAAAAGATTAAAACAAGGACCAGATAACTGGATGCAAAGAAACACGGAAGTAGGTGAACAGATTGAATCTTAAAAGATTAAAACAAGGACCAGATAACTGGAGAATCAAATAACTGGATAAAATATAAAAAAAATCACAATATTATTTAAAAACACCTACTTAAAAATCATATAAAAAAAATTCCAAAACAGAATCCATCGAGATGCTTTTCAAAGGAATCAGTAGCACTTCCCTTCATTCTAACCATATAGTAAAGAGATATCCATTTCTTCACTTAAAATGTCTAATAGGAGTGTGGTAACAATCGTGGAACCAACAATTTTTCTTAGGAAAGACCAACTTTTCTATCACACGAGATGTTTATATATAATACAAAAAATATTACAAAATCATAAAGCATATATAAAATTAATTTTGATAATCTGTCAAATGACGTAAAAAGACACTTAATATTTATTTCAAAGAGTAACATCCATTCATTATTATTTTTGTAAATATTAAATATTTAAAAATTATTTTCTTTGTAGAAATTATCAAATGATATTTTAAAATACTATTTTTCATTCTAATATTTAAGCTAGTTGATCAAATTTAATGTAAAATCTATCTATTTTTGTGTCACATTAAGTATAGAATACTACAAATGAGACTTTAAATAAATAAATAAAATTGCTCAACGAGGTTTTAGAGGATAAATCATTTCTACTATTTTATATATAAATCATCAATCTTAAATAATTTTTTCAATATTTTTATTTTGGATTCTATATTAAGAAACTTAATAGTGTATAATATAAAACTGGAGTAAATATTAATAGTTTATTGTTTAATTTAGTTTTAGTATGACCACATCCTAGAAAATAGATAATATATAGAAATTAGACAAAATATAAAAGTTATAAAAAAAAAATTAGAGAGATATATTTTAAAAAGCATATGAGAATAAGAAAACTATAAATCTTTTTGGGACAGCCAATTTTTATATATATGGAATTATAAATAAAAATTAGGGATTATTTTAAATTTTAAAAAAGTTTTGAGGGACTAATTTAAATTTTGAAAAAGATTTGAGGGGGTCATGCCCCCTACCTAGTTTCATCATTATGAGGTAACTTTTTTTAAAAAAAAAAAATTAGAATAAATTTATTTCTAAGTGGTATGAGACTTATCAACAAATAGAGTACGAGTTTAATAAGCTGTCTAAAACCCTCCGTAGAACAAATTTCCGAAGTTTCCACATCAGGCAAAAAGGACCCTTCAATATGATCCACAGGAGAAGTGAAAATCTTAAAAGAAAAATAATAGGAATTCTATTTTTGGATTCTTATTCGAGAATTTTTATTTGAGATTTTTTTTTTAGTTTTTTATTTTACATGATTTTTATATAAGTGTTTTAAAACAATGCTGTGATTTTTTTATATTTTTAAAAAATATTTTAAGATGTTAAAAAAATCATATAAAAAAAATTATAAATTTCAGTGTTTTAATATTGTTTTATTTATATGACTTTTTTAATATCTTAAATCATTTTTAAAAATATAAAAAAATCACAATATTATTTTAAAATACTTATATAAAAATTATGTAAAATAAAATAACTAAAAAAAATATCTCAAATAAAAATTGCTAAGTTAGAATCCAAAAATAAAAATTATAAAATAAGAATTCTTAGCGTTACTCATCAGGGAAAGGATGGCTAAAGAAACTGTACAATTAGGGCAGAGACGTCACACTTACTTGATAAAGACAATAGGAAATCAATAGTAGGAGAGAGACAATTAGCGCAATCAAGACTGCCAAGTGCCTCCCCGACGTTGAACTGACAACTTGTAGCATTTGAACGATTGCAAATGGGATGACAGAAATTACCAGCATCCTTGCTGTATAGCTAGTCCAGATGTCAGTACTAACACCCGATTCTGCAACCATGGGGATTTTATTGGGTCATGATCAATCCATCACTATATAGGAAACATAAACAAACGATTCAGATATATTTAGAATAATAATTTAAACATCCATTCATAACTGATCTCAAAAGTTCAAAATGCAATACAGTTCGGTGGATGCATGGCATAATTTATGCATGTCTACTGCATATCAGGTGGATCCCAGGTAATAAAAATATTAAAGGACATAGTCGTGACATACCAGCTAAGTTAAACCCTTTTGTGGCTTGTTTATCTTGTGCAACTGTGTCAACGAGATCGCACTTGCCAACAATAACGCATGTTCCCCATAGTATCGTAAGAAGCGTAATAGTTGAACCAGCTAGCAAGCCCATACCAATAGAAACTTGACTTTGGGCAGTTTCTATGCTTTCTGAAAGACCGGATGCTATACAAGGGCGCAAGAGATTATAAGAAGCATTAGAAAATCAATCAGATAGTGGGGAGTTTTCAATGGCTCTGGCAGATAAAATGTAGTAAGAAACAAGCAGATTTGAGCCCCGTTTGTAATCGAAAATGAGTTCAACTCATCTCAACTTATTTTTATTTTATCATTACATTTTTATAATTTTTTATATAAAATACAAATTCCTATACACATTTTTTAAATCTCAATACATATTTTTTAAATTTCAACACACATTTTTTAATTTTTAAAATAATAATAATATTAAAAAATAAACTAAACTCATCTCAATCCATCTCATCTCTAAATCCAAACGAGTCCTGAAATATTTACACTAAACGGTAACATACGAATATGGGAAAAGTTGTCATCATTAGTTTAAAAGTATTTGGATTTAAAAGAATTAAATTGTATCCAAACCTTTCCTGACTGGCCAAATCCCCTTTTGAGCACGATGAACCAAACGAGAGAATATATGACATCTAAGCAAGAGCACTCCCAATGGATAGTGCATAATACATTCAGAGTTCAAATTTGAAGGATTTCACTGTTCGCCCCCCTAACCACGTCCAACGGAGCCTCTACTCAACATTGTATTTTGAAGGGATCTATAGTGATTCCTCATGGAGCCGCTACATCTAGTAGGCCACTGTTCACGGAGGTAAATATTTTATATTCAATTTTTCTGTCTTCTGGTTTTGGTTATTGAAGGATTTTGTCGTTGGGTTTTTCGTCGTTGGTTATGGTGGGTTTTCGTTGTTGGGTTTTGGTGGGTTTTCGTCTAGAGTCTGCTCTGTCGCCATTGCTATGTCGCCGATGGAGTTTGGTTTACATTTTCGTCGATGCTCTGTTTGTTTCACGGGAATTAGTCGAGAATCTGTCGAGAAAATGACAGAGGGTTGGGGGTTTTGATGCTGAGCCTCTGTTTGTTTCGTGGGAATCTGTCGAGAAAATGACAGATGGTTGGGGTTTTGCGCTTGCCCTATGTTTGTTTCTCGGGAATCTGTCGAGAAAATGGCTAGCTATGTCTGGGCAGAAGAAAATTTTGGTAAAAGTTAATATGGAGAAAATATTTTAAAATGAATAAAATAAGAATATATAGATAATATAGAAAAAAAAATAGATTTATTATAAAAATAGATAATTAAAATAAAAAAATTTAAACTATCTATTAAAAATGTTCTAAACAAGCTAAAATTAGCAATTTTTCGAAAAGTTTGAGGTTTAACGTCAACTCGCGGTACCCTGTTAGCTATGATAAAAAAAATAATGATAATGCTTGATTTGGATAGGAAATCGAGGTGGTATAAGTAGAAGAGTGGTGATTATTTTTGGTTTGAGCAGCACTGATCCAATGTATGTTAATATAAAACTAGTTTTTTTCTTTTTTTCTTTTGTATTCTATTTTTTATTATTTTAAAATATTTTTTAAAAAATTAAAAAAATAAATAAAAAAATAAAATACATAAGATGTCAAAATAAGTAGACAAAATAACATTTTTCTAAGTAGAAATATATATTTTATGAATAGTAATGACATATTTGAATCAAGATGAAATAAATTAAAAATTATGGCTTGAGTTAAAATGTCTTATGAGGTTTTGAAAATGAAAAAAAAAAATTAAATTAAAATATTATAAAATTAAAATATATATAGTTAGAAATTAGAATATAATTTTTTAATAATATTTTTATTTTAAAATTTGAAAAAATTGAATTATATTTTGTGTTTATTTAAAAATTTGAAGAAATTATAATAAATAGGTAATGATTGATAAAAAAAAGTTCAAGATGTAAAATTGAAAAGTATATATTTGTGTTTGTAGTGTTTAGATATAGGCCCCATTTGTATTCAAAACTCATCTTCATTTCATCATTATACTTTTATAATTTTTTATATAAAACACAAATTATTATACATTTTTTTCAAATCCAAATATACCTTTTTCAAATTCCAATACACCTTTTTTAAATTCTAAAATGATAATGATATTAAAAAATAAATTAAATTTATCTCAACTTATTTTATCTCCAAATCTAAATAGAGCTTAAGATTAGACAAGATGAGATGGAATGAAATGAAAGTATTCTCTGTCCAAACTAATCTTTAAGAGCAGTTCTAGAGTCACAGACTATGATTCCTAACTGGAAATCCTGCCTATGTAAAAGTTTTTTTTGTTATTTTTTTTCTTTTATTGTTTTAATAGTTTTTTTAATTTTCAAAAAAAAAATTATAAAAATTAAAAAATCATTATAAGATATATCTTTTATCATTAAAAAAAATTAAAAATATATATATATAATTACAGTCGAGATTCACAGTCGGGAATCCCGTCTGGAACTCTAGAATTATTCAATCTTTAATAGTTAATTAATATAACAACTTTAAAAAAAAAAAAAAAACGAAGGATAAAATTAAAACAATCAGGCCGAAAGCTTCAAGACTTCTTAACGCTATCAAAATTCAAAATTCAGTAGCAAACTTTCTAGCTCTTTCAAATTATCCAAGAAGTTCCATTTTAAGCGTGTTGGAAGCCTTTTTAGCGAAATCCAATAGGAAAACAAAATAGCACATTTATTTAATCCCTTTTTATTTATCCTTGTTTATTAGAGAAGAATTAGTAGTGAACTCAACAAAATTAATTCACTGTATTAATAGACTCAATAAATGGACAATGATTATAGTCCAAGATAATTATTTCACTTGCCAACTGGTCAACCTCTTAGATTGACTAAATATTATTTTTAGGCTGAAAATTTCAATCTCCCTCGCTATCTACCCATCTCTCTATCTGTCTTCTTTTCCTAGATTGACGAGAAGAATTTTCTCGTGGGTAATTTACAATTTAACTATTATTTATTTGTCACTTTATGTGTATTTATTTATCTTTTATTATTTTTAAGATTTTTTAATATTTTTAATCATTAAAAAATATTTATATATATCTTTATTAATAATCAATTACTTACTCATTAAATAAAAAAAATGTTAAAAAAATAAAAAGTTAAAAGAAATAGTAAAATGGTTATAAAAAGGAGAGATGCTAGGAGCCGATCAGGCTGCTCCCAGCATCAAAAGTAGTTGGGCTGTTTTTTGATGATAAATACAATAAAATAAAATAAAACATAATAAAAAATATAATAAAATAAAACATAATAAAAAATATAATAAAATAAAAAACACAATAAAAAATATAATTAAAAAATAAAATGAAGAAAAAATAATTTTAAACATAATAAAAAATATAATAAAAAAATAAAATAGAGATGAGTTTTAAGGGAATTCGGCCTTGGGTTGCAGCCTACCGCCTCCGATGGCAGTGGGCGACACCACCCATCCCATCGGAAATGGCCGGACCCATTTCAGGTTTAACCTTCCATGAGGTACACTGAAAGTCGCTGGAGCCCACCAGTTCGATGGAGTGGGAGGTGTCTTCCACCGCCACCGGAGGCGGCGAGCTGCTTTTAATGAGTGGGTCGACCCGACTGACCCCTAGTAAATCCCTATAAAAAATTGTAAAGTTATCATTTTTCTTTTCTTATTTCCACTCTATGCATGTGTCCTTTTTTTTTTCTTCGTTTTTTCCTAATTGAGTAACTCTCATTACTCAATAGGTGTTTCCATGGTTTGGATTCAAAAAAATCTTTCAAATTATTTCATTTAATTATTATAATTTTTTAATATTTTTTACAAAATATAATACAAATATAATTTTTTTAAATCTCAAAATTATAATAATAATATTAAAAAATTATAAAATTCTAAGAATATGTTATTCAACTTATAATTTTTATGTTACCTCATCTCATTTTATGTACTCATATCCAAATCTCTTTTTGCTCGAATATTTATTCCTGAATAATATAGGTTCTATTATTCACGATTTATAAATCATTTTAAATATAATAATATTTTTTATTTAGTTTAAATCCATTAAAAAGATTGCCCAATAATTTTATATTTAGTTGGGAGATGATCTAAAAGAGAGTACAAAGGAAAGAAAGAAATAAACTCGATCGACATGTTAATATAAAATTTTCTTCCGCTTTGCAACAGACCAAAGAAACAAAAAGAAAAAATAGATCCAAATTACCAATTCTTCACAAAATAAATAAAGAAAAATCGAAAAGTGAACAAAAGTGCGCACCGAGAATAAGCATGGCATCCGGAAAGGCGCCGAGGATTGGAAGTAACAACCCGCCGACAATACTAGGGCCAAGAATCTCCAACAAAAGCTCGCTGCCAATGGACAAAAAGGTGGCGGAGAGGAACATGAGGTAGCCATAGACGACGATGAGGAAGATATTCCCAAGGACGGTGGTGGTGCACGGCAAGAACCCGTAGGTCTGATCGCAAGTGGACTCGGCAGAGAAGGAAGAGACCGACCGGTTGAGAGCGAGGTAGGGCTGGCCATGGAGGTGCTGGACCCCATCGGAGACTAGATTAGAAGATAAAGAGAAGTACGTGCTGCACTGGGGGATGAAGCGGCCATAGGAAGGATGGCAAAAGATCAGGAAGAAGAAGAAGAAGAGGATCGGGAGGAAGGAGAGGGACGTTAGATGCTTGGACATGGCCTTAGCCTTAGAAGAAGGGTTTTAGGCCTTGGGTGGGGATTTTGGGGGAGTGTTGATCACTTAGACATCTCAGAGTGAGCTTCTGGTATCGTTTTGTGCGGCCATGATCATCACTACATATATGCACACACATAAACATGACATACAACTTACAAGCACGCAGAATTAATATGGTGAGAGCCAGAGGGAGAAGAGGGTCGAAGACCTAGCTGGTACGTTGACTTTGACTTAATTACGTCCGCTTACAAAATTTGCTGGATAAAGCGCGTAGGCGTCATGCACCTTTTGAAAATAATTAGTAAATATGGAATATACTTAAAAAAAATTAATTTTACAATAGTTAGAGTTATTATGTTATCTCAATTTGTCTAATGGGTCTGATTTATTTTTACAGATAAAATAAGATAAAAATTAAAATTTGAATAAAATATTATTATAAAAAATTATTTATTTTATTTTGTATGTAAATTTAGAAAAGTAATAATGATAAGATGAAATGAGAGTATCTGTGAAAGTGAACAAGGCCTACTGTAAATTAATTTTATTTTTTATTTAAATTTTTTATTTCAAATATTTCTTAAGCATGTTTAAACATTAAAAAAAAAAATCTTAATACATTAATAGTTACTTCCTTAAATTTTAAGCAATTCTTTTTTTAAAATTGAATATACAAGCTATTAAAATAAGGAGGCAAAATGAGGTGGAATATTAGCATTATTCATAATAGTTGGCCCTACTCTTTTTCTCAAGAAGTGTGCGGCGTTTGTACAATATATAATTATATCAAACATTATCTAAAGAAGAATTTTATTTATAGTCATGAGTGAGAAACTGCATTGCAGTTCTATTGATTAAAAATAATATTTTATAATGTCAAAATTTTTAAAATTAGACTTATATGATAGTCCTCATTTGAAAATTTTATATACACCAACTCAATAAGAAATTCGATGTATGGTTGGCATCCGCTTGAAGGGAAATGATAATACAGGAAATTACAAATAATAAAGATAATTGTAGAAATTGGTATATATATGAATTAATGTTCTGGTATTTTATTCTAGTGCTAATTCTTACTTATTATTGGAGTCTAGGACTAAAATCAATAATATTGGTTAAAAACCTAGCTAGCTAATGGAATTATACGTACGTGGACAAAAGGGCTATATTTTATGAAAAGGGTCATCAAGACCGGCCAATCTTTAAATAATCAGAATTTGTGCAAGTTCTTGGGCATGGTTCGTAACTTCGTACTACATTCAACAGATTTGCGATGAAATATGTGTATTAATCTTGGATGTCCGAGCTGTGAGCTATTACGTTTTTAAAAAAATTATTTTGGCACAAAATATCATGCAAGTACGGCCGTATTTTTGGACTGGTTCGATAGGTAAATACGACGTAACACGTTCGTAAGTATGAATAAGTTATATAAGAGAAATGATATTTAAAAATCAGAAATGATACTTTGTTCTACTATTTTATAATTATTTTTTTTATTTTTAATTCTATTTAGTAATTAAGAATATAAATATTAATAAAATTATATTTAAAAAAATGATAATAAAAAAAAAAATCATCAACACTAAGAGTTATAAAAAAAAAATGTAAAACACTCAGTACTCTTTAGAAATTCCTAATTTGAGCAAGTCTTATTCATTCTCGTTAAAAAAAAATATAGATAAAATTAAAATTCATATAAAAATTATTGTTATTAATAATAAGTCCTACTATTTTTTCAAAAAATACTGCAGACTTGCACGTTATATCTACTAGCGTTACTCTATAATATAACGAATTTTCTCTTGGTAAACAGTACTTGAGTCTAATGATTTTAGAGTGATTCTAGCTAGCTGCATATATATATATATATATAACATTATTAATATATATTTCAAGTCAAGCAATCACATGCCTGCTTGACTTGAAATATTTTAATCATAAAATAATTATATATAAAAAAATAATTTTATAAATTAATATAATTTATTTAAGTTTAAAATTATTTTTATTATAAAATAAATTTAATAAATCACATAAAATTACACAAATTTATAAAATTATTTTTATTTGACCCTTTCGTGATGGTAGCACTCATGCAATATCGTTTAGAAAAATTTTAAATGCACGTAATTTTGAGTACTTATATGTGCACCAATGTTAATAGGAAAAAGTAGATTTAATAAAATATTTAAATTTAAAATAAAAAATATGAAAATAATTAATTAAAATATATAAATAAACATATGAGTACGTAATATTATTTATATATAATATTACTCCATGGTCTAACATACGCATGACGTCGACTTGCCTACGATGGCTTAAGGGTCATGATCAATAATAATGAGTTATTATAAAGACTCAACTAACCCGACCAAACCAAGACCAGCCACGGGCACGAAGATATCTATCTCTATTAAATAAGTGAACAGGAGGTGAACATTATTCTTGTCTAATTTTTTATTTTTCAATTTTACCCTCTGTTTTTTCATTGTTTTTGTTTTATCTTTCTCTCACCGACGGTCTAAAGTATTGTCGAAGTCATTAAAATTGGCCAATAAATTAAGACGAGAGAAATAATTATTTTTGACACGTTAGGGTGAGTTGAATTTCATTCGAAATTATTTGAGACTTCCAACGAGGTTTTGGCATAGCCAACATAAATGTAAATAATAGATAAAATAAATAGAGATAGACATAAAATTACGTGGTTCAACAAATGCTTAAGTTTAAGCGTGTTTAGAGATGAAAATCTACTATAATAAATATTTTACAACCTTTTATAACTACTATACAAGAATCAAGAAAAATTATAAATGATAGTAAAAAATTTTAATTGTAAAAACATACTTGCTAGAAGAGAAAACAGTCCAAGAAAAAGAGATTGAAGCCCCCATTTCAAACAAAAAACTCTTTATCATCTTATCAAGCTTTTTTATATCAGTTTTGATATGTGATATTTGGATATTTAACTTGCATATATCAATCGAAAAAATCTTTACATCTTATTATTAATTCACACAACCTCTAAATATTATATTTTTTTAATTTTATTTTCATTAAATATTTGATATATAAATAATGAATTAAAAAATTAAACTAGTTTTAAAAGAATAAATTTAAAATAAAAATTTATAAATAATTAAAAATAATTAAAAAATAATTGTATGTGAAAGTTAGAAAATTGTGTAAAACTTCCCATGTCAGAACACTGATATTAGATTAACTAAAATTTTTTTAAAAAAAGTATAAATTTTGCACACAATCTAAAAAATTTTCATCATAGTTAATTAAATTTTAAAGAAATTTTTGAAGATATAATTTATTTTTGAAAAAGAAAAATATTTTTATTTTTTATATATATATTTTTTTATCATAATTAATTAAATATAATTAAAAAAATTTAAATTATCTAATGTTGTTGAGTATGACTTAGGAATACATGCTCAGACCTGTCTCGCTCGACCCTCGCTCGAGCAAGACTTCGAGACTTCCAGAATTGCTCTAACTCGAGACTTCGCTCGACCCTCGCTCAACCTCCAGCTCGAGCGAGGATCAAGCAGTGACTTCGCTCGACCTCCAGCTCGAGCGAGGATCAAGCAGTGACTTCGCTCGACCCTCGCTTGACCTCCCGCTCGAGCGAGATGCCACGTAGCGCTAGGTGTCCGATTTTTAGTTGAGCGAATCTGACCTAGAAGTCCTCGCTCGAGCGAGTTTAAATCTCGCTCGAGCGAGATTGCATAATATAAATATCGCGAAGGCATTTCGCGCAGCGAACGACGAAGAACGCAGCAGGCCTCTGTTTTCGGCGCCAGTGAACAGTGCTTCCTCCTAGATCATTTTCTTCTCCATTTCTCCACTATTCTGAGTGAAACTTGTGAGGATTGAGTGTATACACATAAGGTGAGTGTTCTCTGTTGTAAGAATCTTCTGATTCTCTCTCTGTAACCTCCATTTGATCTAGTGAAGTTTTGAAACCAACCCCACAGTGGATATAAGTTCATTTTGAGCTAAACCACTTAAATCTGTGTGTTCTTTCTGTGTTTACTGTTTTATTTCTCATTGTTGCATCTGCTGCAGTTTATTTTATATCTTTGTTGTTTGTTTCCTTGGCTATTTCCCAACAAACTGGTATCAGAGCATTTTCAGGCTCTGTGAATATTTGAAGGGATGGCTACAGCAAGATTTGAAGTTGAGAAATTTGACGGTCAGAACAGTTTCAGCTTGTGGCGCCTGAAGATGAGGGCATTATTGCGCCAGCAGGGGTTATTCAAAGTTCTAGAGGAAAGGACGGCAGATTCTCCTGTACCGTCTAAGGACGATGAAGAAAAGGTACATAGTACTATTCTATTATCATTGTCTGATGGAGTGTTGAGAGAGGTGGCGGAGGAGGAGACCGCTGAGGGTCTCTGGAACAAGCTTGAGAGCTTGTACATTAAGAAGTCTCTCACAAACCGGTTGTATTTAAAACAACGGTTGCATACACTCAAAATGACTGAGGGTTCGTCAGTTACTGAATACCTAGATGAGTTTAATAAGATTGTTATGGATCTTAGAAATGTTGACATCAAGCTTGACGAAGAAGATCAAGCTCTAATTATATTGTGTTCATTACCTGCCTCTTTTGAGAATTTTGTAAATTCTATGCTGTATGGTAGAGATACTATCTCCTTAGCAAATGTGAAGTCAGCTTTGAACTCGAAGGAGTTGAGGAGTAAGTATGATAAGGGTGGTGAAGCACAGGCCAGTGGTTTGTTTGTCAAAGATACCTCCGACAGAGGAAGATCCAGTCAGCAGGGTTCAGAGAAGGGCAGAGGCAAGTCCCGGGGGAAATCAAAGTCCAAGTCCAACAAGAAGAATGTAAAATGTTATTACTGTCAGAAGTTTGGACACTATAAGAGTGAGTGTACGAAGCTAAAGAAAAAGGAGGAATCTACGAGTTCCTCTAATGCCGTCAGTGCTGCTGATGAATCTGACGGCTCCGATGTAGTTCTTGCAATCAGTGATTCAAACAGTTGGTTCAGTGATAAGTGGGTGATGGACTCAGTTTGCACGTTCCATATGTGTCCCAGAAGGGACTGGTTCATGTCTTATGAATCAGTCAACAGTGGTTCTGTTTTGTTGGGGAACGACACTGCTTGCAAGATTGCGGGAATGGACTCTATGAAGATCAAGATGTTTGATGGGATGGTTAGGACATTAACCAACGTCCGGCACATTCCAGACTTGAAAAAGAATCTTATCTCTATGGGGGCCCTTGATTCTTTGGGTTTGAAGTACACAGGACAAGGTGGAGCTTTGAAGGTCAGCAAAGGCTCCATGATCATTATGAAGGGAGACCTGAAAGATGGTCTCTATTTCCTCCAGGGCAGTACTGTCAGCAGTGAAACTGCAGTTTCAGTATCTGATCAGTCAGAGTCAGATGTTACTCGTCTATGGCACATGAGATTGGGCCATATGAGTGAGAAGGGGATGTCTATCCTCAGTAAGCAAGGGTTGTTAGGGAATCAGAATTTGGGCAAGCTAGACTTGTGCGAGTACTGTGTATTCGGCAAGCAGAGCAGGGTTCAGTTTGCAACTGGGGTCCACAGAACAAAAGGTACAGTGGACTACATTCATTCCGACCTTTGGGATCCGTCTTCAGTTCCATCAAAAGGTGGAGCTAATTACTTGCTTACATTCATTGATGATTACTTACGGAAAGTGTAGGTTTATTTTTTGAAACAGAAAAGTGAAGTCTTAAAGAACTTCAAGCAGTGGAAAGTTCTGATAGAGAATCAGACCAGCAAGAAGGTGAAACGGCTTCGGACTGACAACGGGATGGAATTTTGCGGCAATGACTTCGATGAGTTCTGTAAGAACGAAGGAATTGCCAGACACCGTACAGTCAGGTACACTCCACAGCAAAATGGAGTGGCTGAACGCATGAACCGGACCCTCCTAGAAATAGCACGCAATATGCTCTCCAATGCCGGCCTGTCTAAAGACTTTTGGGCGGAAGCAGTCAATACAACCTGTTTTCTGGTGAACCGCTCTCCAGCCACAGCTATTGAGTTGAAGACACCTAATCAGGTATGGTCTGATGAACCTACTGATTATTTGAACCTGAAGATATTTGGTTGTCCTGCTTATTTTCATGTAAATGATGGTAAGCTAGAACTTAGGGCAAAGAAGTGTATTTTTATGGAATATGCTTCTGGGGTGAAGGGATATAGATTGTGGTGTACTGATCCCAAGTCACCCAAGTTTGTGATAAGCAGGGATGTTGTATTTGATGAGAAATCCATGCTTAATCCGACAAAACAGATTCCCGTGTCTACAGGGAAGAAGGTGGAGCTGCAGGCTTCACTTGAGACACCACCAGTAACTCAGGATCATGCTATGGCTGATGAGCATGGTTCTGAGTCAGAGACTGAGACACCAGCTGAGGAGCAATACAGTATAGCTGCTGGTAGACAGAGGAGGCAGATCAGACCACCTCAGAGATATGCTCATGCAGATATGATCAGTTATGCACTCGCTACAGCAGAAGAAATTGTGGGGTAGGAGCCTTCCAGTTACTCAGAGGCTGTGAAGAGTACTGAGTCTGCACAGTGGTGTTCAGCGATGACTGAAGAGATTGAGTCTCTTCACAAGAACCAAACCTGGGATTTGGTTAAGTTACCAGCGAAGACCAGAGTTGTGGGCTGCAAGTGGGTTTTCAAGAGAAAATAAGGAATTCAGTCTGATGCAAGATACAAAGCTCGTCTAGTTGCTAAAGGCTACAGTCAGAGAGAGGGGATCGACTTCAATGAAGTGTTCTCTCCAGTAGTAAAGTACAGTTCAATCCGAGTTTTACTAGCCATCACAGCTTTGTATGATCTGGAGCTTCAGCAGCTTGATGTGAAGACAGCGTGTTTACATGGTGAGCTTGAAAAAACTATCTATATGCGTCAGCCAGAGGAGTTCACAGTTGAAGGTAAAGAAGACCGTGTATGCAGACTGAAGAGGTCTTTGTATGGGTTGAAGCAGTCACCTAGGCAATGGTATAAACATTTTGATTTGTTTATGAGTGATCATGATTATTTGAGAAGTAATTATGACTGCTGTGTATATCATAAACAATTGCCTGATAAGTCTTTCATTCATTTATTGCTTTATGTTGATGACATGCTTATAACTGCTAAAAGCATGGTTGATGTTGATTTGTTGAAAACTCAACTTAAAGATGAGTTTGAGATGAAAGATTTAGGTGATGCTAAGAAAATACTGGGGATAGATATCTACAGGGATAGAAAAGCTGGGAAGTTATACTTGTCCCAGAGAAAGTATATAGAGAAGGTTCTAGACAGGTTTGGAATGTCTGACTCCAAACCTTTCAACACGCCGTTGGCGTCGCATTTTAAACTTTCAGCTTCCCTATCCCCCTAGACAGATGAGGAGGAATAGTCCATGGCAAACGTTCCTTACTCTAATGCTGTAGGTAGCATTATGTATGCTATGGTGTGTACCCGTACAGATATTTCACAGGCAGTGAGTGTAGTTAGCAGATACATGGCTAAGCCTGGTAGAACTCACTAGCAGGCCGTGAAATGGATTTTGAGGTACTTGAAGGGAACCTCGCATATGGGCTTGATATTTGACAGAGATGTAGATCTCAGTTCTGTTGTTGTTGATTTTGTTAATTCTGACTATGCTGAGGATTTAGACAAGAGAAGATCATTGACAGGCTACATTTTCACATTATGTGGTTCTGCTATTAGTTGGAAAGCAACACTTCAATCAACTGTTGCTTTATCAACTACAGAGGCAGAATACATGGCAGCAGTTGAGGCTGTTAAGGAGGTCATTTGGGTGAAGGGGCTAATCAGTGACCTGGGTCTTCAGCAGACAGAGATGACAGTGTTTTGTGACAGCCAGACTGTTATACATTTGACCAAAAATCAAATGTATCATGAAAGGACAAAGCACATTGACGGCAGGTATCACTTTATCAGAGGAGTAGTGTCAGATGGTACAGTCAGTATTCAGAAGATTGCTACTTCAGAGAATCCAGCAGATGTAATGACCAAGCCAGTTGCAGTATTCAAGTTCAAACTTTGCTTGGACTTGATAGGGGTTCGGGGTTTCCAGGTTCCTTAGGAAACTCAGATGGGGTTGGTTTTCACAGTTGCTGCATTTTACATTCTCAGGTTAATCTGGATTTTATGGGGCTGTTAGGTATTCAAGCCAAGGTGGAGATTTGTTGAGTATGGCTTAGGAATACATGCCCAGACCTGTCTCGCTCGACCCTCGCTCGAGCGAGACTTCGAGACTTCCAGAATTGCTCCAACCCGAGACTTCGCTCGACCCTCGCTCGACCTCCAGCTCGAGCGAGGTTCAGGCAGTGACTTCGCTCGACCCTCGCTCGACCTCCCGTTCGAGCGAGATGCCACGTGGCGCCAGGTGTCCGATTTCTAGTTGAGCGAATCTGACCTAGAAGTCCTCGCTCGAGCGAGTTTAAATCTTGCTCGAGCGAGATTGCATAATATAAATATCGCGAAGGCATTTCGCGCAGCGGACGACAAAGAACGCATCAGGCCTCTGTTTTCGGCGCCAGTGACCAGTGCTTCCTCCTAGATCATTTTCTTCTCCATTTCTCCACTATTCTGAGTGAAACTTGTGAGGATTGAGTGTATACACGTGAGGTGAGTGTTCTCTGTTGTAAGAATATTCTGATTTTTTCTCTGTAACCTCCATTTGATCTAGTGAAACTTTGAAACCAACCCCACAGTGGATGTAAGCTCATTTTGAGCTGAACCACTTAAATCTGTGTGTTCTTTCTGTATTTACTGTTTTATTTCTCATTGTTGCATCCGCTGCGATTTATTTCATATTTTTGTTATTTGTTTCCTTAGCTATTTCCCAACAAATGTTAGGGCTCTCAAACAGCTCCCTGTTCGGCGTGCCTTCTTTCCATCACTTCCAACCTTTTCCCGTTTGCTGAAACATATCTCGTACACTCTGTCTTTATCCTTGACAGCCCCATCACCCCCGTGATCGTGTCTCCTTTTATCTTTATGCAATAGATATTTTACTTAGAATTGTTGACTTTTCGTTTAATCCCGTTCAAGTATATTTTGGCGTTTCAGTTTGTTTTGCCTTTTTTAATTTTTGGCTTTTGTTTGCGTTTTTCCTAGCCTTTTTTTGGCATTTTTCCTCGCATTTTTTGACTTTTTTTTTTCTTTTTTGCGTTATTTTACGTTTGTTGAGCTTTTCATTTATTTGCGTTTTGTGTGCCTTTTTTTCCTGCATTTTCTTATGTGTTTTATTTTTTTATTATGCATTCACTTACTTATTTTTGAAAATCAGAACTCTTCTGCTCATTCATTAAAAATAAAAGAATCAAGCATTACAAACTATATTTTAGTTGCGTTTAGATGTTAAATTGAATTGAATTGTTTGAATATTTTTCTAATAATAATAAGTTAATATAATTGAGTGAGTTTTATGAACTCACTTAAAATAAATTTAAAGTGTATTTAAATATTAGTATAAATTTAAATATATTTATAAAAAAAAAGTAATACTACATATAATCGTGGAATTGCAAACAACGTGCAGTCGTTTTAACTTTTTTAATAGTAGACTCTACTTTTTTTTAAAGTGACTATACATCGTTTATAATTCTACGATTACATCTACCATTTCTCAGAATAAAATAGCACGGATATGGTATACTGATCAATGCACTGCACCAAATGCAAAACTAATAAATTAACAGCATAAAATAATAAATAAGTATGCAATTCCTGAAAAAAAAAACAGAAATAAAAATGCAGCAGTGAAGAATTGGGCGCCAACCATGTGGGCCCATATCGGAAAAAGTATACAGCAACGTGATAACTTGGGCGCCAACGACGTGGATCCCATGAAAGAGATAGAAACTCAACTCCTTAATATCTGTCAATTATTGCGCCCCACAAAGAACTCAATCTTGAACTGAGTTCAAACCGTGTAAAAGCGGTATAAAATGTGTGTTTGGATGCTTAGCCCAATTGAAAATGAACTGCACTGAGTAAAGCTTGACAACCAACCCAGCCTATACCTTTCATTATAAAGAGAAAAATCTCAATTGGTCCATCTTTAATCTTATACTGCTCTTCTTCTAACTATAAGGCCCTTTTGAACAAATTATGAGTCATATTGTTTCCTTCTCGGTAGATGATTGAGTATCCCAAATCTAATCTTTGAGAGAAAACATCTTGTTAGGAAGGGGATTGTTCATGGACCTAACTGGCTTAGGATAACCTCCTTCCAAACTTGGCTCTGATATCATAAAAAAATTTATGAACTTAACTCATCTTATAAAATCGATTTAATAAAAGATGATTGTTTATTCCTTATCAACATGTCTAAGATCTTATCCACAAGTAATATAAGATTATTCTTCAATATTCGATCCCTTACGTATAAGTCAATATTTTTCTTTATCCTTGTCATAAGATAAATAGTGTGAACCCACATACGTCCTATTCTAAGCTCTAATACTATAAAAAAGCTTATGCACTATTCTCTAATTTTTTTTTTTTATGAATGGGAGAATATATCTCATATAAAACCTAAAACAATTTCCTTCTTAAATAATATGAGATTTCTTACAATATCATCCATCAGCTGACCCATCCATGACCATTTGTCCTTACCATCTTGTAAGGCCTTGATCACCGTTTGACCATCATCTTAACAAATTACATCTTTCAGATCAAGCTATTATTATGGTTTGGGATTGCTATTGCTTTGGATTATTCAAGAAGGTATGGTAAAATTGTGAAACTTGGAATGGTTTGATCTTTTTATTCTAGTTTGGATATCAGTTAAGAATTATAAGTCTGTAGATGGGTACCAAGTTAGGGTGTTTTTCTTGGCTACAAATGATTGTTATGAATTATCGATACCTTTATGAGGTATTAATAAAAGCTCACAAAACATTTCCATTCCGACAATTAGTTTTCTTTCAATTCATTACTGCCTTTGCTAAATCCTTTTAGGGTTAGTAGGTGAGATGCTTATATATAGAAGTGAAGGTTTTGTACTTTGGGATTATGCCTCATTTTCATATGAATAAAGTTCTTGGTTACTTATAAAAAATATCAAAGTGAAAGATTTAGCATTATGTTTAATTTGCCAAATTTCTTATTTATGTAATATTTATATATCTATATATGTTTTTTTTTCTATTACAATTTTGACCTAATGTATTATCATCTTTATTTAAGATGTAGATATCTCTTTATGTAATTTTACTACTTTAATGAGTCGGTGACTTTAGTAAGTCAGTGATGTAATTAGTATAAATATTTGGTATTATGCTTACATTTAATTCATTCACATGAGATATTTTTCAACACGTGTAAGTTTGATATGGTATCAGAAGTCTTTTAACTTTATAGAGTCTTCTGCGATTATCTTTCTCTTGAGTTTTTCCGCTTTTTCTCTTGCAATTCCTTTTCTTCTTCGATGGAAGAATCTCTAAGCCCATTCTTCCTTCATTCAAGAAATAGTCCTGGACTCGTTCTTGTCACTCAATCTCTCAATGGTGATAATTATCACTCGTGATTTCGGTTGATGCTTATGGTGTTGTCTGTGAAGAACAAGTTAGGGTTTGTTGATGGGTTTATCCTCAAACCTTCAAAATGGTCTGATCTAATGGTTGCTTCTTGGACACAATGCAACAATATGGTGATCTTATGGATTCTCAACTCTATTTCTTCCAAAATTTCTGCAAATCTTAATGAGCAATTCTCTCAAAAAATGGACCACGAATCTTTCAATTATAGAAGTCGATTTCAACTTTATCTCAAGTTCAGTTGATTGTTAGTGCCTATTTTACTAAATTGAAAGATCTTTGGGACGAATTGATTAATTACAGACCTATTCCGATTTGTTCTTGTAGAGTTGTTCAAAGCCTAAACTCCTATGTTCAACAAGAACGTATCCTTCAATTCCTTATTAGTTTGAACGAGTCATATGCCTCTGTTAGAGTTCAGATCCTACTGATTGAGCCTTTGTCTCCTCTTAACAAGGTGTTTAGTCTTGTTTTACAGGAGGAGTAACAGCATGAGATATTTATTCTCCATATTTCTCCATATGGAAATCATGTTTTTGCTGTTAATATTGATTCTAATCGATCTGTGAAGCCTGCGTTTAAAAAAAAACGTCTTATATGCAACCATTGTGATATTGTAGGACACGTTAAAAGTGTTTCAAACTAGATGAATTCTCTCATGAATACAAGTTCAAGCTAAAGTAGCAGTCCATGGCTAATTAAGTTGTCTCTAATAACATTTCTTCGGTTGCATCTACTATTTCTTTAACTGAGTTTCAATATCAACAATTATTGGCTATGCTTCAATCTTCTGATTCTGTTCCCTTACAACACATTACTAATGTAGTTTCTTCTACATCCAATGCTCGTATAATTTTTTCTGTCTCTCATATTCTTTTTGTTTTTTCTTCTACTCGTATTGTACCTACTAATATTGATTTTTCTGCTTGGATTCTTGACTACAGAGCCAAAGATCATATGGTTTCATTTATATATTTTTTTCTTCTTACACTCCAATTATTAAAACTACAGTTAAGCTTCCAAATGGTCAAAGTGTCTCTATTACACACATTGGCACTATTCACATTTTTAAGGATTTAATTTTTAGAGATGTTCTTTATATTCTTGGTTTTTTCATTCAAATTAATTTCTGTTAGTAAGTTAATTTCAAATATAACTTACTGTTTGTCTTTCTTCTCTGACCGTGTCTTCATATAGGACTTGAATCATTAAAAATTGATTGAAGTGAGTAAACACAAAAGAGGTCTTATCTTCTACAACAATCAAGCTCATCTTCTAGTAATTTACATCACTTCTTATCTATACCCTTGTCTGCTTTAGCTAAACAATTGTTTGTGTGTTCAAAAACATCAAAAAATGTCTTATTTGACCTTTGGCATCATAGATTAGGTCTTCCTTCTGTTTCAAGGATAAAATTACTACATAATGTTGTTCTTGATGTAGAAGATACTAATATTCCATGTCTTCTTTGTCCTTTGGCTAAACAAAAAAAATTACATTTTCTTAATAATCCTCATTTTTCAGAATTTTCATTTGACTTGATTTATTGTGATGTATGGGATTCATTTTCTACCCTACTATTGAAGGTCACAATTTTTTTTAACAATTGTTGATGATTGCACACGGGCCACATGAATTTATCTTTTAAAATGCGAATCTGAAATTTCCTTTCTTATCCCTCAATTTTTGAAGCTCATTAAAATTCAGTTTCATACAAAAATTAAGAAAATTTATACTGATAATGGCACTGAATTTCTCTTAACATATTTCCTCAAGTCTAAAGGTGTTATTCTTCATTCAATTGTGTTGAAATTCTCCAACAGAATTCTGTTATTAAGCGTATATATCAACATATTCTAAACATAACTTGGGCCTTAATGTTCCAAGGAAATATAAGTTGCTTTTTCATTCTCCTCCCACTTATGAGCATCTTAGAACCTTTGATTTTAGAGCACGATAGTGCCTTTTTCTTGTTTATCCATTTGGCATGAAGGGTTCTAAGTTGTTAGATCTTGCCACTAACATTACATTTGTTTCAAGATGTAGTTTTTCATGAGCACATTTTTCTATATAAAGATTCCATTTCATTACCATTTATATATTCTACTCCTTAAACTTCAATGCATTTTAATAATATTCCATTGCCGGTTTCAAGCCCAATCTTAACTTGATTAATTTAATGTAACTTCGATTAGGTCTTTACCTATTTTTGAGGACACTTCTCTTTCAAATATAGGTCCCCATACTCATAGGGATGCTGCTGAAACATTATCTCCATTAATTTCTTCCCCATCATCACAGCATTGTTCAGCTCCTGTTATTCTAGTTCCAAATTTTCAAATATATGTTATTCCAGTTTGTAGGTCTTCTAGAATTAGATGAACGCTTGATCCTTACTATTGTAACTCCCTTACTACACACTCCTAACTTCCATAGGTTCTACACCTATACCAACAGGTATTCCCTATGATCTCAATTATTTTATATCTTATCACATATTATCTCCTAAACATAAATCATTTGCTTTAGCTTACTACTTATATAGAGCCTGAATTTTATCATCAGGCAGTTAAGTACACTCATTGGAGAGATGCAATGGCTTTCGAGATTGTAGCCTTAGAAAATAATATCACCTAGACTTTTGTCTCTTTACCCATTGAAAAAAAAAAATTATTAGATGTAAATGAGTTTTTTAGATCAAGTATAAAGTTGATGATTCTATTGAATGTTATAAAGCACATTTGGTTGCTAAGGAGTATACCCAACGTGACGGTTTGGAATTTTGAAATTTTTTCTCCCGTAGCAAAAATGGTTACTATTCGTACTCTTCTTGCCATAGTTGTTGTTCAGATTGGTCTTTGGTCTAACTTGATGTGAATAACGTTTTTTTATATAGTGATTTATTCGAGGAAGTCTATATGACTCTTCCTCCTGGTTTTCATACTAAGGGGAGTCGTCTAAAGTGTGCAGATTAAACAAGTCTCTTTATGAATTGAAGCAAATATCTCATCAATGATTTTCCAAGTTTTCTACTGGTTTTATTGAACTTGGTTTTAACCAATTTATAGCTAATTATTTGTTGTTTACTCTTTCCAAAGGTGATTCCTTGAACTACTTATATATGTCGATGACATCTTAATTATCAATAATGATTTACATGTTGTTGATGAATTGAAATTATTGCTGGATAATAAATTTAAGCTAAAAGACCTCAGTCAACTTAAGTACTTCTTTGGATTGGAAGTGACAAGATCACCTCAAGGTATTTTTTTGTGCCAACATAAGTATGCACTTGAAATCTTACAAGATGTTGGGCTTCTTGGTGCTAAACCATTATCTTTTTCCATTGAACAAAATTTAAAGCTTACTCGAGATAATGGTGATTTGTTAAAAGATTCCATTATTTTTAAAAGATTGATTGATAGATTGTTATCTAACTATTACACAACCAAATTTAACATTTTTTATACATTGGCTTAGTAGTATATGGATAAGCCTCATGAACCTTATTTGCAAGCAGCTTATCGTATTTTGCAATATGTTAAATTTACTATAGGCCATGGTTTAATTTTTCCAGCTACTTCTTCTCTTCAGATCAATGCTTTTACATATTCAGATTGGGGTTCTTGTCCTAATACTCGAAGGTCTATTACTAGATATTGTGTTTTTCTTGAAAATTCCTTGGTGTTTTGAAAATCCAAGAAACAATAAACAGTTTTTAAATCATCTGTAGAGGTCGAATACTGATCCATGGCTACCACAACTTGTGAAATAGTTTGGCTTCTAACCTTACTTTCATATTTTCTAATTTCTCATCCTAATGATGCTCATTTTTTTTGTGCAAGTACAATTGTTCTTCATATTGCTGCTAATCAATGCATAAGATATATTGATCTTGACTGTCATTTGTAAGAGACAAATTTTAAACTGGAATTATGAAGACTTTCCACGTTGCTTCCCAATATTAATTATTAATGTCTTTATTAAAGTTTTAGAATTTCAACAATTTTCTATATTAAAAGTCAAGATGGGAGTTCATTCATTTACTCTCCATGAGGGAGAATATTAAAATTTTGTACTATTGTATTATCATCTTTATTTAAGATGTAAATGTCCCTTTTTGTAGTTTCACTACTTTAGTAAGTCGATGACTTTAGTAAGTCAGTGATGTAATTAGTATAAATACTTTGTTTATGCTTACATTTAATTCAATCACATGAGGTACATTAGTTTAATAGTTTCTTAGTACTCCAAAAAAAAAAAAATGGTTTCTTAGTGAATCTTTTCCAGTTTTATGCATCTTAGTTAATGTATTTGTTTTTGTAGCGGACCTTTTTTGTTGACCAAATCTTGCCAGAAATAATTTTTGCGAATCAAGTGTTTTGCTGCATATGAGTATTTCCCGTCGTAGAACTAAACTGAAAATACTTTTTCTAGCGCTAGTGGCGTGACAAATAAATATTCTTGGCAAGAAAAATTGCCAAAAAACTACTCCCGACGACTAACCATGATTATTTTTATAAATATTATTTTTATTTTAAATTTTAAAAAATTGAATTATTCATTTTATTTTATGTGAAAATTAAATTAAAAAAATTATAATAATTAAATTAGATGAATTTAGAGAAATTATAAAACAAATGAGGGCCGGCTAAAAGACTAGCCACACTGGGAGCCGATTATATATATTCGGAAATGATACGATTCCTTTTTTTTTTTACAACTTCTATATATATAATAATATTTTAAATGAGAGATAATTTTATACACAACTTATGAAATAACATAACTTTACACAAGAAAATGCTATTCTAGCAGATGAAATAGACAGATGAAAGCAGCCGATGCTTTATTTTTGTAATTTTTAGTAATTAATAATGAGTTAGTGGCAACGAAAATTTCGATTTTCGGGTGAAAAATTATTGTGGGTGACAAGAAGTTTTTGCAGGTTTGTAGACATCCTATTTGATGAAATCTCTCTCTAATCTAATAATCGATGCATATGATCGTGTCTTCTCACCAGGGACGTGAGAAGGAGCTTCTCTCGTTGCAGAGATGGGTAACTAGGCTAAAATCCCAGCCATTTCTATTGCTGAATCGACTCCACTCTGGGCATTAAAGAGGTGGCCCTTCCCATTCCAAGCTTCCCCCAACCAGAAAGCACAAATGAAAGCCATTGCTGCTATTGGCTGATGAGCCTGGAGTCTTGGGCAATGGGCTGTACTAGGCCACAGTACCTGTGGGGCTACTTTGCTTTGTGCTGACTAGGCCGCAAGCCCAGGCTCTTGTGGAGGCCCATCCTGTCAATAAATCATTAAGATCTCCTTCTCGATTGACATTGGGGTGGTTCAGTAAACTCCGAACTCCTTCCATCTGCATCAATGGTGAACTGTGATGCTCAATGCTACTGAGCCATTGAATGCTTAATCTTATTTATCTAGACCAAATTTATTACAAATAATTATTATTCCGATACCTTATTTTGAGAATTTATGTATTTAAAATTTTAAAATTTTTTTTTCTTTACTTAATAATTAAGAAAGTGATTATTAGTGTATTGATTTTTTTTTCAAACATATTTTAAAATGACAAAAAAATATGAATAAGAAAATTTAAAAAAAAAAAAAATAAGAAGATGATTTTGGCTAAGAGGTAATTTAGAGTACTGGCATTGGATTAGTTAAAATTTTCTTTCAAAATATATAAATTTACACAAATATCAAAATAATTTGTCATATTTGATTAAAAGTGAGGATAAGAAAGTGTAAAAAGACAATAAAAGTACTTTTTGTTTTCAAAAGTAAATAGTAATTCTTTAAAACTTTTTATTTTTGAAGGGTTACTATTCACTTTTGAAGACAAAAAATATTCTTATTTCCTTCTTCCACTCTCTTTTCCTCATTTTTAATCAAATATGATAAAAAAAAATTGATATGTGTGCAAACTTATAATTTTTGAAAGAAAATTTTGACTAATTCAATATCAATGCTCTTATAGCAGGCTAGATCAAACCGTAGAGTATCACCACTTTTATTAAAACCATAAGTTATAACCTATAAACTCTTTATAATTTATATTTTAAAAATAATTCTTAACTTTCTCTAATTATTTTAAAAATATATCCAATATTTAAGTTTCGTTTGGATTCAAAGTTGACATAAAATAAATTTTAAAAGTTGAATAAAATATTATTATTATTTTGATATTTAAAAAAATTAATTTAAAATTTGAAAAAATTATATTAAAATTTGAAAAAATTTATATTTAATATAAAATTTTAAAAAAATATAATAATAAATCTAAAATAAATTGAGACGAATTAAACTATTTTCGAATCCCAAAAGAGTCTTATAATAAAATTTTGATACATTACACGACAAAAGAGGTACGTGCGTGGTGTCATGTCATGGAGACTCGAGTGCCGTCCTCAAAGGATCTTGAGTTGAAGACAAAACAATTTGTTTCATCAGTCGGTTAGAGATGGTTTGTTTTTTAGGTAAGGTGGGTCCCTAATCGAGAAAGATAGAAATCATAAGCTTGACTCATCGACATGATATCCATGGAATATATTATCGTTGAATCTCCATAACCTTGACCTCTCAACTTGCTTTCTACATTTCTTTTTGTTCCAATAATATTAGTTCCTCAACATCAGTTCTATTAGTTGTAAAATTGTGTGATCTAGATCATAAATTATTTATTGAGATACTCATTATAGTTATAAAATAAAAATAAAAAATCACACTTCTTTATACTAACTAATCTGACAAAATTTCACATTGATAGTAAGTTTGTGTATCAATAAACAGGCATTTTTTTTTATCATTTGTACTAGAGTAATTGAACCTCATTGCATTGCGACAAAATTCAGAATCCCCAGATCGAGTTCTTCAATCCCCCAACTTATAATATTTGACAAAGAAAATCAATTGTTAGGAGATCTAAATTGCAAGTATTGACATGTGTTCCATGCAAATATAAAAAATAGGTTGATTTCTTTTTCCTTTTCTTGTATAAGATTAGGACATCAGACCTACCAAGTACATTAATGCACCTCCGGAGACAGACAAATGGGATTGTAATGTGCTCAATAAAATATCATTTCCATTTTTATCTCATTCATTATTGAAAAACCTTACTAGCTAATATCTGAATATATATATATATATATGTCGAGACTGTTAGGTCATTGCGCGGGAACATAAAACCAAACATTCTATATAGAGATTAACAATGTGGACAGTGTAAACATTATAGATGCATTATACAATTGCCAACATAAGTTGTGCTTAAGGTTTTTTGCCTTTTATTCCTTTCGGCCGAGCCGCATGAGCTGCCAGTTTATAAATGAGAACTACCCAATCCAAGAATAGGAAAGGGAGCAAGTGATTTTGATTTCTTATGCACAGAGCCCATCCAATCAGGATTTTAAAACACTGCCCACAGCTAACCTGACTTATTTCTTTCCGTTTGAGTTCTAACCCACCAAGAACTACAAAGTTCCTTTTTATTATAAAATAAAAAAATTATTATTATAAGAGAAAATATATAGAATTATTTATTACTCAAAAACTAAAATTTTCTCTCTTCCTTCTCTTTCTTTTTTCTTCCTTACTCATACCCAACTGAAGTGAATGCAATTCATTAAATAGGCGTTTGGAGGCTTTATGGCAATTATTGATGGATGCACAACATCCATTAATTATACTCTTTCTTTTTCAATATCATAGTGAGGGGGGTCATTCATGTTTCTCCCTTAAATTACAATACTCCCTTTTGAATGATCACATATAAAGAATCTGTCTCATTAAAACCTTGCCAAGAAAAAATCCATCAGGAAGAAAAATCAATGGCGAAAGAAATATAGTATAGTATTCTAATGTACCACCAAGTACTTTAAAATTGTCTCATTAAAACCTTGCAAAGGAAAATTCAATGAGATAAAACCTCAACGAAGGAAAAAAAGTACAATCAGTACAAGCTTTCAAGACATTTATTCCTCCTAAAAGTGCATGACGGTAGATTTTTAAATCTTCGCATTCCAATATTCTGCACAATTTTTTTGAATGTCGCAGTTGGTAATACCTTTGTGAATAAATCTGCCAGATTATCATTTGATTATGGGATTACCGCACTTTTCTTGAATATGTAGAATCACTGATCTCAGTCAAATACACTTTAAACTTGTTTCATGAATTGAAATTATCTCTAAGTGATTTAAAGATGTGGCAAATAATGTTTGTTTAATAGACTTAGTAGAAATCTGAGATCTGCAGTAATACTTAAACTCTCCTTGAGAATATGCGTCAGTTTTTCAAATAATAAACAAATATAATTTCAGCATATATAACAGGATTAAGAATTCAAACATGATTTCCATCTAAATAATGTATTAAAGAAAACATGTTAATATTCTCATTTAAAATTTCTCCTCCTATCGGCGTTATTAGGGAGAACATATTCATGCATAACGAAAAGAGTATTAGAAACCATTCATGTTTAACAAAAGCTGTAAAAACTCGAGGATTAGTTCTATCGATTCGGCGGAAATTCAAATCTGCTTGATATTGTTGACAAATGAGATTTTTATGAAAATTTGAAATTTTTGAGTTGCAGTTTAAAGATGATCATTTTCGCTCATCGAATACTCATGCAAAATCTCATATTCCTCATTGATTTATTTGTTGTTTATCCAGAACAATTCTATGGCTGAGAGAAGTTCTTTGGTTAATGTCCCAAATTTGAACCAAGAACCTTTTATACCCAAACCACTCATCTTTACTCCTGAAGCTATCAACACCATGATAGGAGCAGAAATACATCTTTCTAGTAAAACTGATCCTGAAATTATTGCAGCATCAAGAACCCTCAATGTTCAATATGCCGCCTCTATTACAATCATGTCTCGGAGGCTACTAACGAGAGCGAGTGAGGTTGATGATCTTAACAAACAAATATCTTAAATGTATCAAAAGCTTGCAACTAAAAATAGGAAGAATAAAAAGTTAACAAAAGAAAACAATGAGCTAAAAAAATTTACAGATTGGTATTCTCATTACCTGAAACCTCGAATAAAAGAGCTAAAACGAGAGAGAGCTCAAATACAAAATCAACAACAACAGTTGACAGCAGAGTTTCAGCGTTTACGAAAAAAATTGAGATAACTACAATTAATCTCGCTGACTTTTGAAAATATGCATCCAACATATTTTGTAATCTTGATTAAGTGAGATTTGAAGAAATGATGGTTTGTCTTGTTCTTATTTTCGTCTCTATAAGAATCATCTTTAACTTTATTTAATTCGTATCAAATCTTCTTCTCATATCTATAATTCATCTGCATTTACATTTTTATTCTATAAATTTTTAATGGCTCATCAATTTCCTTTTAATATTTCTCATGATCAATATATGAGGTATCCTTCACCTCGATTACAAGTTATTCATGTATCTTCTGAAGGTGCCACATTGCAGCAAGCGAATAATCTGACTAATAAGTCAGATCGTGAAGCCGTTTATGAGCTGGTGATCCTCGAAACTCGATACTCCTCCTCTATTGTCAAGTTTTTTGGTCTGTTACAATCCAAAAATCGTGAAATTGAGAAGGTTAACGAGAAAGTTTTCATCCTTCAACGACTCGTTCAAGAGTCTAACAACAAAGTTGTAGAGTTAAAGCAACAAAATAAGAATTTAAAATCATTACTTGCCTCTTCATTTTGACTGCCTAATCCTTTAGATAAGGATGACATGTTGATTTATGAAGAGCAAATGCATTTGAGAGATAAGGCTAAAAGTCTCAAATTGTGTAACTCATCTAGCATTTAAATAATAAGATATTTCTTTTTCAAATGCATTATTTGAATATATAACAATTCTTGTAATCTTTTCAGGAGTTCTAATAAGGTAAATCATCAATGTAAACTGCAATAATGGCAAATCCGGGCTCTCATAAAAATGCATGGGCATATAAGATTATTCTCAAATCCTTCTTTTAATAGATACTCGCTGAGTCAATTATACCACATGCGTCCGGATTGTTTTAACCCATATAAAGATCTTTAAAACTTTATAAAGTACATAATCTTAGATGTACGTAGTTTAGATGCTTTAAGTGTTGTATATCCTTATCTGTGTTATGATCTAATGATCCTTATAAATATGCAGTGACCACATCTATCAACCGCATATCTAATTATTTTGTAATAACCAAGTTGATTAAAAATCTGAATGTGATTACATTCATAACGAGAAAATATGTTTCCTCATAACTAATCTCGGGTTTCTACAATAGATACTCGCTGAGTCAATTATACCACATGCATCCGGATTGTTTTAACCCATATAAAAATCTTTAAAACTTTATAAAGTACATAATCTTAGATGTACGTAGTTTAGATGCTTTAAGTGTTGTATATCCTTATCTGTGTTATGATCTAATGATCCTTATAAATATGCAGTGACCACATCTATCAACCGCATATCTAATTATTTTGTAATAACCAAGTTGATTAAAAATCTAAATGTAATTACATTCATAACGAGAAAATATGTTTCCTCATAACTAATCTCGGGTTTCTACAGGAAATCTTGTACGACAAATCGTGCTTTGTACCACACAATTTCATTTTCTCATTACGCTTTTGTATAAATACTCACTTATATCCGACAGGTATTACACCCTTTGGTGTTTGGACAACAGGTCCAAATACATCTCGCTTCACTAGCGAGTTTAATTCAGTTTCAATAGCTATTTTTTATTTTAGCCAATCATTTCTACGTCGACATTCTTCGACGATTTTTTGTTCATTTTCTTCATTACTTCTAGTAATGTCAATTGCCATTTTATATGAAAATATATTGTCAACAATAGTTTTATTTCTATCCAAAATTTTTTCAGTAATTATAAAATGTATTGAGATCTCATTATTTTCAAGTATTTGTTCCTCTTCAAGGAAAAACATTTCATGAAAAGTATTTTCAGGAGTTTTCTCTTCAGGAGGATTATACTTTTCAAGAGTTCCTCTTCAGGAGGTTTATTCTCTTTAAGAGTTTCTCTTCAAGAGTTTTGTACTTTTCAGGAGTTTCCTCTTCAGGAGGTTTGTACTCTTCAGGAGTTTCCTTTTCAGGAGGTTTGTATTTTATACAGAATGTTTGGATATATTTCATTGCTTATTTTGTGGGTACGGTCTCTTCAAAAGCATGATTTTTTTTTCTTTTACACCAATAAGTTTTCAACACTTTAGGTGTGTTTTAGACTTATCTATTACTGTTTTAAAAATTTGTCTTTTAGTGATTTCAATTCTTACTTAAGCATTAACAGTAGTAATATATGATTTTACAACACATTTAGTATCAGTAAATATATCCAGTAATTGATTTGCAACAATTTATAAATAGGTAACCCTCTGAACTTCTATTTCATTCATTTGTAAGAGGATCAAATTTAGATAGGGCTTTATTATCCCAAATAATTCTTGTCGTACTTTAGGCACCAACTTTTCATTATTTCAAAACATGAAAAAAAAATAACTATAATATATAAAAAATTAGTATAAGTAAATCAAGTGTTTGACAATACAATATGTATGTGACCAATATTCAGTCATACCATATCTATGACAAACATATTCATCTTTCTATGAAAAATTATTCTAAGTACATTTATCATTCTCTGAATTGGATCACTTATGGTGATATAATATATTTATATTGTTATCCTCTTTAGTGTTGTTGCTTCTGGAACTCACACTTCTATAAAACAACAATTTTACCATATCTACGCCCTTAGTTCATTTGAAATGATGCACTGTTTACTTTTGAGAATTGTGTAAATTCAGTGCCATTTACTTCAGGAAATTATGTGAAACTAATAGTACGTAACTGATGATTTATTAACAAAAACTCATTATTTAACTCAATCACTAGAAGACAAAATAAAAGTTCAGAATATTCGTTGTGTTGCCCAGATAACTAACACAAGAGGAAGGGTGAATTGGATTATATTAAAAAATTAGGTGAATTGGATTATATTAAAAAATTAACACTTATAAACCAAATATACAATATAAAATATAAATAAAATACGAAACAGCAAGAAATATAAAATGTAAGGGTAAGAAGAAGCAAATTCAGTATTTTAACGAGGTTCAGCACCACTGCCTATGTCATTGCCTCAAGCTACCCCTTGAGGATCCTAAATTCACTATTCAATCTCATTCATGTGGAGATAGAAACCTATTATACTTTTGAGCAATACCGCTACAAAGAATTCGTGTAGAACACCCTCTGCACTTGCAATCACCTCACATTTGGTAATTTAACTATTCCCTGTGTTAAACAAATTCTACACAAACAAGAGTTATACACACTCTCTTACAAATACAAAAGTTGATAATTGGTAGGTTATCAGAATATACTCCTCAATGAGTGAGATAAAAATAATACAGCGCAATTTATATATCTCTCAAAATGAACAAGCATTAAGGCACAAAACTTAGAGAAGATAGAATAAGGACTTTGAAAGAATGATACAAAACTTAGTAATTAATGTGTAAGCTCTTATTGTGATTTTTGCAAAACTCAAGTGAGCTATTTATAGGCAAATGAGTCTTCATATTCAAATTTGAAAAAGTTCACATGTCAAATAAGAGCATTATTCACTTTTCAAAAAATGCAAATAAAAATATCTCATTTTTATATTTGTCAAAAACAACTCCATTTATTTTTCAAATAAATCAAATCAAATCTTTTATTTTTCATACATGACAAAATGAGCATGATTTATTTTTCAAACCAAATCATTTTCTTTTTACATATATCAAAAAAACACACAATCACCCTTCAAGATTTTCAAATAAAATCATCTATCTTTTACATTTGTCAAAAAAATACACAACCACTCTTCAAGATTTTTAAACAACACATGTATATGTTAAAGATGACAATTAATCATCTTACAAATTCAAATCTTTATGCATATGTGAAAAAAAAAATCGAAATTAAATATTTTAATAAAGTTATGCAAATGTAAAAAATGCAATTTGATACTTTATGAGAAAATATTAATTTTGAGCCTTAATCCAATTTTAAATTTTAAAAGATGTACAAAATTACTCTATGAACTTCATTTGTAGACTTAATCTTCTTTTTGCTCATGTTTGATTTCTTGATATGCTTAACTTTTTTCATGCGTAGACAACTTGAGTTTAAGTCTTGAATTTATTTGTTATCATCAAAATCTATATGTAGATACGAGACTTGAAATTTTGGGTTTCAACAATCTTCCCATTTTTTATGATAACGAATACTTAGTAAAAATCTGCGACCTGCAGTAATACTTAAACTCTCCTGAAAATATGCGTTAGTTTTTCAAATAAAATATAGACATGATTCTAGCATATATAATAGGGTAGTATAATACTAGTATAAGACTTCTCCCCCTTTTGGCATCATTAAAAAGAAATCGCAATTGGCTTCAGTAAGATTTCTTCCCGCAATAACCAATAACCAAATAAAACAATGCGTTAGTAGAAACTATAGAGAGTTGAATAATTAGAACCACCCATTTTCGACAAAAGCTGCAAAGGCTGAGGCCTAACTTTATTGTCTCGATGTGGAATGAGATTTAAATTCGCTTGATGTTGTTGACGAATTAGATGTTACAGAGATTTGAAGTTGAATAAGTGGAGTCATCCGTGTCCGACAAAGGCTACAAAAGCTATAAGCCTAGCTCTGGCAATTCGGTGCGAAAGGAGATTCAAATCCGCTAGATGTTGTTGCCAAACGAGATTTTGTAGAGATTTGAAAACTTTCGATTTCTGTTTAAATGACTATTTTCACCTATCGAATACTCATAAGAAAAATTTCTCATTCCTCATTGATCAAGTATTCGTTTATCCAAAATAACATAATGATGGAGAAAATTTATTCTAGTAATCTTCCAGATTTGAATCAAAAATCGTCTCAATCAGTCATATCTCCCGTCTCATCCAGCATATATTGTAAGTTTGACTAAGTAAGATTTGAAAAGATAATAATGTGTTTTGTTCTTATTTTCGTCTCTATAAGAGCAATCCTTACATTTATCTAATTTGCATAAAATCTTCTTCTCATCTTTACAATTCGCTTGCATTCTCATTCTACAAAATTTTAATGGCTCGTCAATTTCCCTTCAGTACTTCTCGTAATCAATCTATTTTTGATACTATCGTATGTGCTATGAAGTAATAAAAAATTGATTTAGCTAATAAATCAGATCATGAAACCATTTATGAGCTTGTGAGTCTCGGGACTTGATATTTATCATCCATTGTTATTTTTTTCGCTCAGTTGTAGTCCAAAACTCGCGAAAATGAGAAGCTTAGCAAGATTGTTTCTATACTTTAACGACTTGTTTATGAATCAAACAGAAAAATAGTAGAGTTAAAACAACAGAATAAGGATTTAAAATCCTTATTTACCTCTTCATGTCGACTGCCTAATCCTTTAGATGAGAATAACATGTCGATCTATAAAGAGCAAATGCAGTTGAAAGATAAGGCTAGAAGTATCAAGTTTTTGTAAGTCATTTGAGATAATGGAATAAAAATATTCAACAAATATTTATGATATGCATCATTCCTATTTCTCTTCTAATTATGCATAATCTATCTTCTGGTGAGGTTTTGTGAAAATGTCCGCCAATTGATCGTGTGTGCTTGTGAATTTTAGTACAATATCACCTTTCTGCACATGATCTTTAAGAAAATAATATATAGTTTCGATATGCTTAGTCCTAGAATGTTGTATTGGGTTCTTTGAAAAATTTATAGTACTAGTATTATCACATTTAATAGGAATATGATTGTACATTAGTTTAAAATCCTCATATTATTACTTTATGTAAAGAATTTGAGCACAACAACTACTTGCAGCAACATACTCTGTCTCAGCAGAGATAATGCAACAGAATTTTACTTTTTACTAAACCATGAAACAAGTGTATGACCTAAAAAATGACATGTTCTACTAGTGCTTTTTCGATCAACTTTGCAACCAGCATAATCTGCATCTGAATAACTAATAAAATTGAAAGAAGTGTGCTTAGGATACCATAACCCTATACCAATGGTACTGGCAAGATATCTAAAAATACGCTTAACTGCAATCAAATAAGATTGCTTTGAAGATGATTGAAAACATGCACATAAACATATAGTGAACATAATATCAGGTCTACTAGCTGTCAAATATAATAAACTACCAATCATACATCGATATACCTTTGAGTCAACTGGCTTACCGCTTTCATCTTTATCAAGTTTGGTGGTTGGACTCATTGGTGTTCCAATTACTTTCACACCTTTCATCTCAAACTTTTTGAGTAACTCTTTGATATATTTTGACTAATTAATAAATGTTTTACTTTTTGCTTGCTTGATTTGCAATCCGAGAAAGAAATTAAACTCTCTCATCATACTCATTTCTTCCTGCATACTCTTAACAAAATCTTGATACATATTTTCATTAGTAGCACCAAATATTATATCATCCACATAAATTTGAACTAGAAGAATATCATCCTGTTCATATTTGATGAAAAGAGTTGTATCGATATTTTCTCTTGAAAAATCTTTTTCAATCAAAAAAATCACTAAGCCTCTCATAGCAAGTTTTAGGAACTTGTTTAAGTCCATATAATACTTTGGTGAGTTTAAAAATATGATTAGGAGAAATATAATTTTCAAAATCTGGAAGTTGCTCAACATATACCTCTTCATTTATAAAACTATTTAAGAAAGCGCTTTTAACATCCATTTGAAAAAATTTAAAATTTTTATAACATGCATATGCAAGTAACATTCGAATAGCTTTTAATCTTGCGACATGTGCATATGTTTTATCATAATCGATTCCTTACTCTTGATTGAAACTTTGGGCTACAAGTCGAGCCTTATTTCTAATGATGATTCCAAACTCATCTTTCTTATTTCTAAAAACCCATTTTGTTCCAATAATAGCATGATTTTTGGGTTTAGGAACAAATATCTATATATTATTTCTTTCAAATTGATTTAGCTCTTCTTGTATAACTAGAATCCATGATTCATCAATAAGTGCTTCATCAAAATTTTTGGGTTCAATTTGAGATAAAAAAAAAACAGTGTGATTACAAATATTTCTAAGAGATGATCGAGTACTTACACCTCGTGAAGGTTCTCCGAGAATTTATTCTACTGGATGATCTTTTACATATTTTCACTGTTTGGTTGCATCTTGTACTAAGTTTTGATGATCTTTCCTGATGTCTCCATGTTGGACTTCTTTCATTGTATTCTCTTTGTTGAGATTGAGAGTATTTGTGTTATTTGTACATTCTGATTCTTCATCAATAGTTTCTTAAAGAGTAGAGGGTTAGATTCATCAAATACTACATGCATAGATTCTTGTACAGTCAAAATCTTTTTATTGAATACTGTATAAGTTTTACTATTTGTTGAATACCCAAAAAAGATACCTTCATCAGATTTTGTATCAAATTTTCCTAAATTATCTTTGTCATTGAGTATAAAATATTTGCATCCAAATATATGAAAGTAACCAATGTTGGATTTTTTCTCATTCCAAAGCTCATAATGGGTTTTATCTAATTTAGATTTTAACATAACTCTATTTATAACATAACATGCAGTACTTATCGTTTCAGCCCAAAAATAACTAGGTAAACTATTTTCATTAAGCATTGTTCTTGTCATTTCTTGAAGAGATATATTATTCCTTTTTATTACCCCATTTTGTTGAAGAGTTCGAGGAACAGAAAAATTATGCAGAAAACCATTTTCATCACAAAAAGACTCAATATCTTTATTGACAAACTCTTTCTCCCTATCACTTCGGATGTTTAAAATAGTATAACCATTTTCATTTTGAATTCTTTTGTATAACTTGGTAAAGAAATTATATATTTTATCTTTATGAGCGAGAAAAATGATCCAAGTATATCTAGAGAAATCATCAACAATAACAAATGCATAATATTTTCCTCCTAGACTCGCAGTTCTGTTTGGTCTAAAAAGGTCTATGTGTATTAATTGTAATAGTCTAGTAGTGAAAATATATTTCTTGGTTTTGAAAGAAGTTTTTGTTTGTTTACTAAACTGGCATGCATAATAGATTTTGTCTTTAAAATAGTTCGTTTTTGGCAAACCTCTCACAATATCATTTTTTAAAAGTTTGGAAATAAGTTTCATATTTACATGACCTAACCTTCTATGCCATAACTAACTATTTTCATATTGAACTGATAAACAAATAATATCTTGTGAGGCAATTTCTTCAAATTTGATTGTATATACATTATTGTTTCTAAGAGTAATAAAACAAACATTACAATCATGATTATTTAAAATAATGCACTTATCATTTTTTAAAGTAACTGTAAATCTTTTATCACACAATTGACTTATACTCAAAAGATTATACTTTAGACTATTAACAAATAGAACATTTTCAATTATAAGAGAATACTTCTTATCAACTTTACATATTCCCATGATATTTTTTTTTTGAATTGTCTCCAAATGTCACGTGTCTTTTTTCTTTAGAAGTGAGGTCAATGAATTTAGTTTTGTCTCCTGTTATGTGTTTTGAGCATCCGTTGTTTAAAGACCATTTACTTTTACCTATCGATAACTTTATGCATACCTGTAAAAATAATTAAAATAATTTTTCTTGGTACCCAAGTTCTTTGGATCATTTATTTATTAATATTAAAAAAAATAAGATTTTTTTGTACCCATATGGCCGTAATAGTCATTGTATGTGTTCTTCTAATATGACAAGTATGATAATTATGACCATTTCTATTATAAAAATTACAAATAACATGTGAAATATTTAAAAATCTTGAGTAATAATATTTTTCTCTAAAAAATTTATTTTTATGAAAAGAATTTTGAAAATCTGATTTTGATTTAGTCAGTTTATCAAAAAAAAATTATGAGATTTTAATTTTTCTTTTGGCATGTATCCCAAACCTACTTTATCAAAAACACATATTTGACTACCAAATTTTTTTTTAAAGTTTCTTTTTCCGTTTGTAAAGTTTTCAATAATCTTTTCTAAACCAATCACTTTCTTTTTCAGCTCATCATTTTCATCTTTTGAAATTATATTTTCTTTTCTTAAAACATCAATTTCATTTTTTAAAGAATGATTTTTCTTTTTCAAAGCGGTATACTTGATATCCAATTTTTCAAATTCCTCATATACCTCTTCCAAAATATTTTACAACTCTTCTTAAGAAAGATTTTCAATATTTTTAGAATTTGTTACATCAAGATCATCTTTAGTCATGAGACAAAGATTTGCAGATTTTTCAGTACTTGCGTCGCTGTTTTAGCTACTTGAATTATCATCACATGTAGTTTTCATTGCTTTCTTACCTTTATATCAATCTTTTTTTAGCAAGAGACAATATGTTTTGATATGTCCAGGATTTTTACATTTATAACAAGTTAAGAAATCATTTTTACCTGTATTTTTATTGGAAAACCTTTTGAAAGATTTTTTTGGATGAGTTTTATTTTTCTTTAAGAATCTCTGAAATCTTCTTGTGATCATTGTAACTTCTTCATCTTTGTTATTGCTTTCCTCATCTTCATCGCTTTCACTTTCATGGGAAATAACTTTGAGTGCCAAGCTCTTCTTTTACTTTCATTCTTCTCCTCCTCTTTTCAATGTATACTCATGAGTAATAAGTGGCCCAATGAATTCTTTTAGTTTGAGTTTTTTGAGATCTTTAGTTTCAAGAATCGCCATCACTTTTGATTCCCAACGTTTTGGCAGAGAGTTGAGAATTTTTCTTATTATTTCCAAGTTAGAATAAACTTTTCCAAGAGCTATCAAGCTATTTATAATGTTAGTAAAATGAGTATACATAGAAGAAATAGATTCATCATCAATCATTTTAAACATTTCATATTCATACGTAAGAATATAAATTTCGATTATTTAACTTGTGAAATTCCTTCATAAGTTACTTTTAAGTTATCCCAGACTTTTTTTGCTGTCCTGCAAGTCATTATTCTGTTAAATTCATTGTCATTGAAAGCATTATATAGAAGATTCATAGCCATTACATTCATTGTATAAAATCTATCATCTTTACTATTAAACTTTTATTCTTTCTTGTTGACCTTTATTCCATCAACAATTTTTGTTGGAATATAAGGTTCATTTACAATACATTTTCAGATTTCTCGACCTTGAGACTGAAGAAATATTCTCATTTTAGCTTTCCAGAAAGTATAATTGTCTTCACAAAATAGCGGAGGCCGACTACTGAATTGACCTCAGCGAATGTAGCTGCAATGTTAATTATATGATCTTAACTCAACAGATTATTAATCTTATAAAAGAGCCTTTACTCTGATACCAATTGTTATCCAGATGACTAACACGAGAGGGGGTGTGAATTGGGTTATATTAAAAAATTAACACTTATAAACCAAATACACAATATAAAATATAAATAAAATACGAAACAACAAGAAATATAAAAAGTAAGGGTAAGAATAAGTAAACTCAGTATTTTAACAAGATTCAGCCCCACTGCCTACGTCATCACCTCAAGTTACCGCTTGAGAATCCCAAATTTACTATTCAATCTCTATCAGGTGGAGATAGAAACTTATTACACATTTGAGCAATACCACTATAAAGAATCCATGTAGAATACCCTCTACACTTGCAATCACCTCACATTTGATGATTCAACTATTTCCTGTGTAGAACACCTTCTACAAACACAAGGGTTATACACACTCTCTTACAAATACAAAAACTGGTAATGGGTAGGTTATCAGATTTCACTCCTCAATGAGTGAGATAAAAATAATACAGCGCAACTTATATTTCTATCAAAATTCTCTCTCAAAATGAATAAGGATTAAGGCACAAAAGTTAGAGAAGAGAAAATAAAGGTTTTGAAAGAATGATGCAAAACTTAGCAATTGATGTGTAAGCTCTTGTTGTGATTTTTGCAAAACTCAAATGAGTTATTTATAGGCAAATGAGTTTTCATATTCAAATTTGAAAAGGTTCACATGTCAAATAAGAGCACTATTGACTTTTCAAAAAATTTAAATAAAAATATGTCCTTTTTATATTTGTCAAAGACAACTCCATTCATTTTTTAAATAAATTAAATCTAATCTTTTACTTTTCATACATGACAAAATGAGTATGATTTATTTTTCAAACCAAATCATCTTCTTTTTGCATATATCAAAAAAATATACAACCACCTTTCAAGATTTTCAAACAAAAACATATATCTTTTGCATTTGTTAAAAAAACACACAACCACCTTTCAAGATTTTCAAACAACACATGCACATGTTAAAGATGACAATCAATCATCTTACAAATTCAAATCTTTATGCATATGTGAAAAAAAAATTTGAAATTAAATATTTTAATAAAGTTATGCAAATGTAAAAAATGCAATTTGATGGTTTATGAGAAAATATTAGTGTTGAATTTTAATCCAATTTCAAATTTTAAGAGATGTACAAAATTACTCTATGAGTTTCATTTGTAGGTTTGATCTTCTTTTTGCTCATATTTGATTTCTTGATGTGCTTAACTTTCTTCATGCGTAAATAATTTGAGTTTGAGTTTTGAATTTATTTGTTATCATCAAAATCTATACGTAGATACGAGACTTGAAACATTGGGTTTCAACACGTTGAACTTTCGCTTTCGATATTGCTATTGCTGGAGCACATTCGAAACATGAAAAATAATGTGTCTTCTTTAACATATCATCATCAATAACTTTCTCATTACATAATTTTAGTATTGAGCTGATTTTAAAGAGTGCAGAGTTATATTCACTACCACTCTTAAAATCTTGCAACTTCAAATGCAATAAGTTATAATGAGTTTTTGGGAGAATTACATCTTCTAGTGTTCATTTCTCTCTCTTAAATCATTTCCCAAAGTAAGAGATTTTTTTTTTCACCGTAAGATACACAGCACGGTCCTGCAGAGACACGTGATTTTCTTTTTTGATTGTATCTCTCAAATTCATCATATCCAAATGGATCTCATAAAAAATTCTAGATAAATAACTTTTTCCAAAAATATCAATAATAATAAATTTCAATTTTATAAGATTTGACATTTTCTATATATATGAATCACAAAAATAAATATGTGGATCTAAGAAATATATTCATATAATCATGAGAGTAAAAGTAAAATTTTATCAAGTAATATTCAGCAATATTACATTTAATATTCATTTCGAGGACTGCAAATAATATATTGAAAAACTTATTTGAAGTAGAAGACCATTAACTTCAGTATCGAAAGAATTTTATACTGATAACGTGTTATAAAACTTAGAAAAAATTATTATTGTAAGAAAAAATATTTATAATCATTTATTACTCAAAAACTAAAATTTTTATTCTCCATTCTCTTTCTTTTTTCTTCATTACTCGTACCCAACTAAAGTGAATGCAATTCATTAAATAGGCATTTGGAGGCCTTACGGCAATTATTGATGGATGTACAACATCCATCAATAATACTCTTCCTTTTTCAATGTTATAGTAAGGGGGATCATTCATATCCTCTTATAATTATAACACTTTTTGTATTTGAATTTTTATGAATGCTCCCTTGAGGGACAGGCACCATATGACCATAATGCACAGCACAACCCATCGCCACGGCTCATAGAGCTTTATTATTAATAAATATTGATTTAGAAAAATGATAGTTATGATAGTGACTAGTAAGTGTGTAACTCTCACATAATTATTTTAAAAAATATAAATAAAAACAAGGTTTATTTAAAAATAGTTAGTTTTTTTATTTTTTAATTTTATTATTTTTTAAAATAATTATATAATATTTATATATGTAACATTTTCATTATTAAAGGTTAGTATGAAAAAAAGGTTTGGAACATTTTAGTTCGTTGGGGCTAATGTGACTGAAAGAGTTTCATGCAGTTGCACGCATTGTAGGACATGTTGGGGGTCCCACATGAGTTGGGTCCGACTCCTACTACTGCAATGCCAACCAGAGGTTTTCCCAAATGAAACAAAACGGCCTAAAGGTAACACTCCTCTGTCGTGGAGTTTACTTTTTGCTTTCAGAGAGAGAGAGAGAGAGAGAGAGAGAGAGAGAGAGAGAGAGAGTATCTGATGTGGATTGGCCTTTAGTTCTTATGAGAGAGAGTTCAGAAGAGTCGGTCTAGGAAGGAAATGAGGAGTGGAGCGAGGATTTGGGCGAGAAATGAGAGAGAATATTATGCATAGTGCTTAAGATTTGCATGGTTTGAGTTTTGAAAAAATATAGGCCTTTTTAATTCCTTTATTTCTGTTTGTGTTTGACATATATTATATATCTATATCCGATTTGTCTCCCAGGCAAAGAACCGGGTCTCGGAAAAATCAGAAACCTTTCAGATACTTCTCTCTCTACACACTCTGCTTTCTACCTCTCCTTCTCAGTTTTGAGTTCTGGGTTTGTTCCTCAAATTCGTCAACCTGCGAGATTAGAGGTAACCTTTTCCAGCCTCCATTCTTCAAATTTCTTTAGATTTTACTTCTCTTTGATTTCGATATAAAGGGGTTTGTGAAAGTTGAGATTCGATTCTCTCTTTCAAAATCTCTGTATCTGCCTCAGATTTCCTTGAAATAAAACGACAGTCTCGAGAAGACAAAACATGAGTACAGCAATACAAGCAATAACTTGGGTCTTTCTCTGTGTCTTTGCATCTGGTTTTGCTTCTAACTCACTTGAAAGTTATTGACTTTAGATGGAAAAGAACAAGAATGGATAAAGCGGATCAAACCCAGAGGTATAACAATAGCGGGAGTGGTGGTGGTATCGGCGGCGTTGCTAGATCTTCCAAAAACCCAAAGCAAAAGAAAGCCCCACAAAGAGGACTTGGGGTAGCGCAGCTTGAAAGGATCAGGCTCGAAGAACAGCAAAAGAAAGATGTAGCGGCAATTTTGTCACCACCAACTTCAGTAGCACAGAGAAAATCTTCCTTTCTATCTTTGCCAATTCCAACTTATCACCATTCTAATCCATCTTCATGCTCAATACCCTTTCCTTCTCCATCCCTGCCTGATCTTTCGTCGCCGGATTTGTTAATCCGGCCACCTCAACCGGCTCAAAACAACGATGTAAAAGATTTAAGCACGGCAAATAGTGGTGGGTTTGAAGTCGGATGGTTGGGGATTTCAGTTCCTGGGCAGGGCTGCGTGCCTAAATTGTGGAATTCCCACGAGTATAATCTGGAAAAGGAGGATTCTGGCATGGATCCCGGATTGGCATTTCGGTCGAATTTGAATTTGCCTTACGAATCGGACAACGATATTTGGCCTCCCCCTAATTTGATGCCAAGAACACAGCAATATGAGCAACAGCCGATGGTAAAATATTTGCTGCATATATGTGTTTTTTAGCTTTTGGGGGAAAAAAGCTTTCATCCCTTTAATCATTGCATTATTACAACTCCTTTTAGTTTTAGATTTGAAGAGGACTTTGGGGTGTGAAAATTGTAGGTGAATGTCTCATCAGGCACTTCATCATCATCATCTGTACTAAATTTTCGTATGGAGCCCCCTTCAAACCAAAGCTATTATTGCAACTTTACACCTAGGTGGCCTCCTGAGGAAGAGAAGGTACGTAATCGCAAAACCTGCATTTTAAATATGGAGACATGAGTCTTGGTGTCAGATTCACAAGAATTTTTCTCATTGATTGAATTGAGCTCTTTAAATTGCAATTACTTTATATGCTACTACTGCATTATGCTCGGGATTTAACTTTATTCTTACAACTAAGACATCTAAAAAATGAATTTATTTCTTATGGATTAGTAGTTTAAATGTAGTATAGATGGTTGGCAAGAAGAGGCTGTATCCATTCTCTCTCGACAATTCTTCAGGCCCCTCTTCCCACTACAAATTACCTACCCTTGTTGCTCCTGTCAGATCAGATGAATCAGCCTCATGTGAAAACTTAAGCATGTTTAATTTCGAGGGCAGCAATTCAATTCTAAGGTTAGCTTATATTGTTTCCAATCTATATGTTGGTCTGTACTTATAATGTTACATAGATGGCCTGATCTTGTGTTTTCTTTGTTTTCTTTTTTTTCCCCCCATTTTCAGAGAAAGACCCTCATGGTCAACTTCCATTTCCAACTCTAACCTGAATTCAAATAAAAGGATAATAGAAAATGAGGTTATCAAAGGAAAGTTTCTGTCATTATCTCCCAGAATCACTTCAACATGTCCAAACTCAAAGTTCATGCAGCATTCAGCTTGTCTGGCCTCTCAAGACCCCAGACTTCGTGATGAATCACTACTACCTTATCAAGTAAGATCACAGAACAAAAGGCCACATCCCATTTAAGCAATATTGTGTTTCTCTCAATTTTGATACATCTCTTGCCGATGGTTCTATTTTATTTGTTGAAGGGAATTGTGGAAGACCCAATTATCAAGCCGGCAGGGTCAAGTCGGTTGAATCAACAACCGCCTTTTTATTACTTCCTCCCACCCGCAAAGGAGCAAATTGGAAAAGCAACAACCACTATGAACAATTGCAATGGCGGGGTAGGAGAAAGGATTGATCTGAATTTGAAGTTATAAAGGGCTCTGCCCATTCTACTAGTTTGTTTGGCAGGCTGTTTGTTCCTCTCAATGAGACAAAATATGCTAAGAGATAATCCTATCGTCTTGGTTTGTTCTTTTGAATATTGCAGCAGATTACATACAATATATCTCTAAATCTGCATATGTAAGCTTGAGTAGAAAGAAATGCGGAATCCTTGACATGTGAAGGGATGAGTAAAGAGTAGAGAGAGAAAAGGGAGAAGTAGATTTGTTTGTTAGAATGTGTTGTAGTTTGATGAAGTCATGGTTGGTTTAGTGGGTGGTGATTTTGGGGCCTTTTGCATTAATGTTTGTGAGTGGTTGGTGGCACGAGATTGGTAACAAACTGTTTGCGTTTGGATTGTGGGAATCTGACTAAGCTTTGTCTTCACCTTGTTAATCTGGGGTCCTCATCTCTGACCTTTCATTATGGTTACAGATGGGTGATGCAGGAAGGGCCTACCTAGGGCCACAGAGAGAGCATGCGCCTGAGGTTTTGTTTTTTCAAGGGCAGTGCTAGTTACCTCTTTAAAACTCATATCCCGTTCTCATCCTGTTATGGTTTTTAATTTTTTTCAGTTTTAATTTTTTTACATGCGTTTTTAGTTTTTATTATGTAAAATAAAAACAAAAAATAAAATAAAAAGAAGGGGATGAAATTGAAAAGGGTAAATAGCATTTTCCTTTTTTAAAAGCTAATTGTGCAAATTGCTTTTCATGATTTTTTTTTCCTCTCTTTTTGTCTGAAAATCTATTTTGAAAGGACCATCTTGGAAATTAAAAGTATAACTCTGCTCCAAGTTTGAAGTGAACATTCATGCAACCTTCTGCAAACTGGTTCTTTCAAAATAAACAGGAGAGTTTATAAAATTCTGATTTTGTTTTCTGGTATTGCAATCATGGAAATGTTCTTTAGCAATTTCTGAGCTGTAAATTGAAATACTTCAATCACACTCTGCTATACCCATTTTCATAGAAAGTTAAATGCTAAAGAAGTAATGGAGATTAATGATTAGCCACCAGCAGACCTAAAGATTTTGTTCTTCAGGGATTTCATCAACAGCAGCCAAAGGCCAAAGGCCAAGAAAAAAGATAATAAATAGAAAATATGAGAGACTTTGAAAGCAATAGTTATGCAACTACAAAATTACCAATACTGTGGCTGCTCTCAAAAAATTCAAATATAAACCAAGACACTTAAAAAGTATTACAAAACAATCAGTAACATCTTATTAAAACGAAACAACCTCCGTTCTGTATTAGTTTTTACTCTGTTTTAGCTTTCAGGCTTTGTAACTGTATTTTACTAAATACTACTTGTCTTGCCTTCAAAAAAAAAAAAAAAACAACCACCTTCGTTCTACGCACAGGAAATGGAGTATATCCTCCAATCAAACTTCCAATCAAACTTTGTGCAGCGATCCGTGAATTTATGACCAGTCCAAAACATAGTCAAGAACATAGATAAGGGCAAGGGAGAAGGGGTAAAGTAGGAATGCTACCAGAGATGTCCAGAGAGGGAAATGGGTGCGAAAGCTGGCGAAGCCACCCACCACAAGGCAGACAATAATAATAACCAGCACTTCAGCTGAGAAAGCCCATGTCAATCCCCTAATGTAAACAAGGGCTAAGAACACTGAGAGGCACAGGACATTATTCATTGTTGCTGCCCCATATAGCTGCAAAATATATGACAATATAATTAATCACTTCAAATCAATCGAGGTACAAAGAGATGCCAAAATATGTTAGTTGTAATTCTATCTATCAATTAGGAATGACATTGACATCCATATTTTGGTATGAAAAATACTTTAGCCACAAAATGATTAAAAAAAACAATCATACAAACCAATGTATCTTTATATGATCTGTCACATTATAAAGTTATTTTTATTACAATCCAAATCTGACGACTCACATGGAGCTATGTCAATTTGTGAGATTACTTTTATATAATCCTTTTATAGGTGTAGCACTCATTTGGTATATATATCTTGAAAACTATGTAATGTATCCGGCATTTCGCCGTATAGAACATGCACTAAACATTGATACGAAGAGTGAGGGAGGAGAAACAAACCTCGGAAAAAGTTAAGGAGGCAGTTTTACGTTTGTCACGGCTAGCAAATATAATTGCTGACACGGCTTCACTAGAGTTGGTAGCGAAGGGCAGCACGATGAAGGAGATGAAGAACGCAGGAATACTAGTGGCATCAGAAAAGTTATCAACGGCATCTACCAAGGGGTCAGCAAATGCGGCAGCAATCAGAGTTCCCAGCAACAACAATAGCACTGCTTTGATAATTGTCCACCTAGAACCCCCAGCATCCTCAATTTCTTCATCGCTTTCATCACCCACATCCAATAAATCATGCTCTCTAGATGTGTCCTATAATAAATGAATTTCCAAAGAATTCAAGCATCTAAAGAAAAATGCTAAATATTCTTGAGAAAAATTTACAAAAAAAAAAAAAAAACTTACTTTGAAAATCATAAAATTTGAAACTCAAAATTTGACTTTTAAAAGAAAAATAACAAAATGAGTGTGGTAAATGAAAGTGTAAACATCGGAAGACAATACAGCTCAACTTAATTACCTGGTGAAAGGCATTTAAAAATGTAAGTGTGCGACTGCGAGCACCAGAATCACCCGAGGCAGTCCGTATGCGCGTTGCCCTCTTCAGCCATTTAGAAGTGCCTTCGACAAACTCTGTCTCATCGATGAAAGAATCATGGGATGTATCAAAATCTCTCATTAACTTATCTACAGCTTCATCATTCTTCTGTTCAATCTCTTCAAATCGAATTCCAACAACCAATGCTCTCAATTCTCTATGTGAGATTTTTCCATCACCATTTTCGTCTACTACAGAGAACAACCTGTCATGATATTGAACAAAATTCAGCAAATACCAAAAACAAGACTTTGTAATGGACAAAAAAACTGTTACATATTTTAACAAAATCAAGATTTTTTTTTTTGAAAAAAAAAACTAACTTTTTAATGCCTTCCTCATCAGGTTCACCATTATCCGTTAGCAGCCTCCCCACTATCCGGTCTTTTAGATGCCTTAGAACTCCAAATATAACACGCTTGTGCATCACATAAGATATTTTCCTGGTCTGGATCAAAGGTTGAAGGACCTGCAAAAGGTTTTCCACGTCATCCATTCAACAACCATTGCTCTCAATCCATTATATATATGCACAAAGGAGCGAGTTTGTTCCTCACCTTCAAGTTCCCTAGGCGAAGGTGAACAGGGGAAAAAAATAGAAAACCTTAGGGCCCAATGTGCACTGATCCGAATAACTAAAGAGGAGCTAAGGATGGTGGATAATGAAGTTACTTAAAATTATTACCTCAGGAGTACTTCATTTGAGATGTGCTTCGGGACTAAAATTAAGTAATTAAAGCAGCACCAAGCATTCAACAGGTTATGCGTATTAAGTATACAAGTTCAGTTTATCAATATTACAAGTTTTCATCAAACCAAAAAAGTAGCTCAACGGTTTGGCATTGCCAAGGTTCTTAAGGGGTCATAGTTTACCTCCCATCTGAAATCCCCGACTAAAACTCTTGCCATCCCCTAGCCTGACTTCAACCATGTATTAAGTAAAACCAGCAGTTTAAACGATGTGAGCATGGACCAGTTTGGTTGTTTATCGGGTCCATATGGTAAACTGAAGCCTAAAAGCAGGTCTATCATTCTAACCAGCTAGAGTACAGGTTTAGTAACGCTGTCTAAAACCCTCAGTAGAACAAATTTTCAGAGTTTCCACATCAGAAGAAATACCATTCAATATTGGTAAATAAATTTTTATTGAGCAAACGAGTAGGCAATAGCCCAAGTATAAAGATGGGGTACAAGAGAAACGCCTAAGTGTGCTAGTTTAGTGATACAAAGAATTCATAGAAGGGCATGCCATAAAAATTAATTACAATTGACCAATGGAGTAAAGTATTGAAAAATAGTTTCTAAGCTCATCCATTGACTGATCTTGGTCTTCAAAACTTTTTTTCAATAAATGTCTTCAAAACTTATTCCATTCCTCTCCCTCCAACTGCACTACTATAGACATATTGGGACCATCTTCCATATTGATGCAATTTGAGAGTTTCCCAAATGCCTCTCCAAGAAGCTAGGAGGTTGCCTACCCTTCTAATCAACATCACCCAAACTAGTCCCAACCAAGCAAAGACTTCATTCCACAAAGTCATGAAAATATCACAATGAAGTAGCAGAAGGTCAATGGTCTCTCTGCTGTTTATGCATACACAACACCAATCCATGACTATGATTCGATGTGTCCTCAAGTTGTCTAGAGTTAGAATCTTTCCAAAAGAAACTATCCATACAAAAATTGTTGCCTTTAGCGGTGCATTTTTTCTTCCAAATGCTCTTCCATAAGAATGAATTTGTGTTGTGTATGGTCATGGTTTGGTAGAAAGAGCGTACTATGTATATCCCTTTCTTAGAGGGACACCCAAGATCTTGCTTTCAACTCCCCTCCACGAAAGATGGAGTATACAAGTTCAAAGAATATCGAAAAAACATCAATTTCTCAATCTTGTGCATCTCTAAGGAATGTAACATTCCATTGAGGAAAACCGTTGGAGATTATTAATAGATTCGCAAAAAAGTCTTCTTTAATTCTTGCTAAGCTATAAACTTGTGATAAAGTCCTTGAGTGCCCAATTGCTACACCATACTTGTTGCATATGCACACAGTAAAGCGGATATTTGTTGCATATGCATCCAACCTCTTCTTATATGCTTCTATAGCCCCACTCCATAAAAAGTTCACTCACCTCATTAGAACACCATCCTTCCCATGGTTCCACATGCTTCAATTCAATGACAATTCTCCACAAGTCCCCCTTGTTCATAGAGGCTGGACAGACCCATTATGCCTCACTTGAGGAGCTCACATCAGCTAAGAAGAGAGCAAGAGAACCTATAACGGTATGCTTGGAGAATGCGACGAGATGATGATTCTATGAATAGTAGTAAAATGGTTTGTGAATAATAATGAAATGACTTAAGTTGATTTATTGGATTTTGAGAAAGAAGAGAGAAAAGTTGAATAGAAATATTATAAAATTAAGATATTGTTAGAATCAAATTTTTTCTTTTTTCTTTTTTTGAAATTTAAAAAAGTTTTATTGTTTTTTGTTTTTTGTATTTTGCTTGAAAGTTTGGAAAAGTTGTAATGATTAGGTAATGATTAGATAAGAAAACTAAAAATTTGAAATTGAAAGTGTTTGTGTTTGAGTGTTATTTGGAAAAAAATTATAATATGAGATGAGATGAGATGGTTTGTATTCCCAAATAAGCTCTCAATCACCTTCATTACCCTCCCTTTAATGTGTATTGCTCGACTTCCTGCATACTAAATCTCAAACTAACTTTGTCTCTACAAGGACTACCTTCGAGGCTTTATGCACCCCATCCTTAAAAGTTACACTTCCTAATATCTTCCAAAAAATAAAAATAAAAATGCTAATCGTGATGGAGGTTACCAGCCATGAACATTGATCACAAATATCAAAAAATGAAAGAAGATGCACAGAGAGAAAGTTTAGAACAAATGCTATTCAAAGATACCATTCAATATGATCTACAATTACAAGAGAACCGAAAATTTAGATAAGGATGGCTAATGAAATGTACAGAAAATATAATTAAGGTAGATTAGACGTCACACTTACTTGATAAAGACAATAGGAAATCAATAGTAGGAGAGAGACAATAAGCGCAATCAAGACTGCCAAGTGCTTCCCAGAGGTTGAACTGAGAACTTGTAGTATTTGAACGATTGCAAATGGGATGACAGAAATTACCATAATCCTTGCAGCATAGCTAGTCCAGATATCAGTACTAACACCCGATTCTGCAACCACAGGGATTTTATTGGGTCATGATCTCCATGTTATACTTTTAATCCTACAGTTACAGAGAAGCACTACAGGAAACATAAACAAATTAACGATTCGGATGTCTATGATAATAACTTAAGCATCCATTCATAACTCTCACAAGTACTTTACAATGCAATACAGTTAATGGATGGCATAATTTTGAGCTACATATCAGGCGTGTCCTATATATGTAACCTCAGGATCAAATCAAAAAGGAGAGATTATTAATACGGTTACAGATCTGGGAAAATGGAAAATCTTTGATTTTCATAATTGACAACTAATAAAAAATCCGAAGGACATCCTGATGTGTTTATGGCAGTACTGCATATGGATAGAAAGAAATGGTAGGAGTTTTGAGGATCATGAACAGACAATGGACAAGATTAGAACCTGTTTTCATAATATTTTACTCCATTAGTTGATTGTAATAGACTTTAATGTAGTGAATGTAAATGATTTCCTTGTATCTTTAGACAATTATGCATAAGTATTGCTCTTGTCTATGTCTCGTGCACTTGACCTTGCCTATTTTATTAAAATTTTTATTAACTGATAAAAAAACCCAAAGAACATACATACCAGTCAATGCAGTCAAGTTAAACCCTTTTGTATCTTGTGTATCTTGTGCAACTGTATCAACGAGGTCGCACTTGCCAACAATAACACACGTTCCCCATATTATTGTGAGAAGCATAATAGTTGAACCAGCTAGCAAGCCCATACCAATAGAAACTTGACTTTGAGCAGTTTCTGTGCTTCCTGAAAGACCGGATACTACACAAGGCAGGAGATTATAAGAAGCATTTGAAAAATGTGGAATTAATTTTCAATGGCTCTGACAGATAAAATACAGTAAGAGAGAGAGAGAGAGAGAGAGAGAGAATATGGTACTCAAGTTTATGTAAGATAACATAAGAAGTTAAGAACACTACTCAGTAACTGGTCAGACCTTTTGATGAGCACAATGGACCAAACAAGCTGAGTGTATATGACATCTAAGCAAACTAAAATTATCAAATTTTGGAGAGAAGTTTGAGGCCTAGCTCACACCCTAAGTGAGATAGCTGTGCAATTAGAAGGATTCAGGTCTTATGTTAAAAAAATAATAAGCAAATTAATGGTTAAATGAATGTCATCATTTTTTTAATTTAAAGAATAAAAAGCAATCAGGAAAACTTCAAAACTTCTAAATGCTACCAAACTCGGTAGCTAACTTCCTAGTTCTTTCAAATAATCCAATATTAAGTTTCATTTTAAGCGTGTTTGAATCCTTTTTAATGAAACCCAATAGGAAATCAAATTGATAACACATTATTTAGACTTTAGAGTCCTTAATTGTTTATAATTAGTCCGCAACCAGTGAGCAAACTTATTGAATTTCCTGCATCGTATTTGCTCACCATCTCCACTAAAGTCCTCGTTACTCAATTCGTATTGCAGCAGAGACTTTTTAAGTCTTAGGTGCAGTTTGGATAATAAATTGTGATGAGATGAAAGTTGAATAAAATATTATTAAAATATTATTTTTTTTAATATTATTATTATTTTAATATTTGCAAAAATTAAATTATTTATTATATTTTATATACGAATTTAAAATATATATATAATAATGAAATAACATAAATAAATTAATATAAAACATTTTCACTATCCAAACTGACCTTACTCTTATCCCAATTCAAAAGCAAATTCGTTGCCACCAGCCTATCGAGATGTAGCAGTATCTACTCAACATTATCTTCTTTATCAAATGTAACAGTATTCGTTGCCACCATCCTAATGGTTATTTTTAACCATTTATATTTTTAACATTTTTTGGCGTGATATCAAATGATAAATTTATAAGTGAAACACAAAATATAATCTTTAATTATTTAATACTATATCAATGAAAACGGAAATGATCAGTAGCTTAAAGCCTGAAATGGATAAAAACCCAAAAGAAATCTGGCTCCAAAAGTTCATACATCTCAACTTAACCATAAACTAAAGGAAAATGACCCTCAATTGAATGAGGAGGGACAGGAAGTGTTAGGTGTGGAGTCAATATTACTGTGGAGGTAGAACCGTAGAAGAACCCAGGGAGCAGGGTGGAAACAAACTGGTCGAGTTTGGTAATGAGATCAGTTCAGATATTTTATAAATAATAACGGAAAAAATAATGCTAAAATATTAAATAATAATAAAGTCTCTGATAAATAAGGGAAAAGCTACGTACTGGATGGGTTTAAAACTTAAGTTACACCCGGCCAATAGTACCATGACACGTTAGCTTTCCCTTTATCCACAGTGGACCCTGCCACACACGATCTGAAGTTTAAAATCCGAACTCTCTTCCGCTCTCCCTCTCCCCCTTTCTGCAAGACCATTAGACCTCCTTTCTCTGGCCACACACGTTTTGAGAATGAAACTTAGCAACTAGCTGGTAAGGGCTTATTGTATACTAATGTTATTTGGAATTTGGAATTAACTCAGCAATTTAGCCTACGTTTTCTCAATTTCATTTCCTGGGGAAAAACAATCTGAGTTGCATCCAAATTCTGATAGTTCACTTTACCCTTTAAAGCTGTGTGTCTCGCCGTTTTGATCAATTGATTTGAATGCTCGCCGGACTTCTACTTTCACAGTAGTGTAGTCTTGTTTGTATCGGATTCTCTTACCTTCGAGGCTTCAATCCTGGCGAAACATGTTCTTTTTGTGCGAAAAGGGTAACTAGATCCGATGACGACAATAGCATTTTGAGAATTTTTATTGCAACATATCACTGGTTCAACGCAGGGAAAAGTGAGGTGAGGAGGGGGTTTTGCAAAAGGGATTTCAGAGCTCCTTTCTTTTAGCCCTCTGTCACTGTGACGGCGTCGAGTGAGGGCAGACCGTCACGGAGATGGGTTTCGGGAAGGGAGTTGCAAGACAGAGGTGAGGGGCGTTAGGGATTTCAGTGGTGGTCTGATGCAGAGAGAGAGAGGGAGAGAGAGGGAGAGAGAAATTTCAGTAGGTGTGGTCGGGTTTAGCGCTTTTAATGTAAAACAGATGATGTGTCGGTCTATTACTGGTCAGGTGTGAAATTGGGTTTCAACCCCATCAGACCCCTAGTCTCTCTCTTCTGATAATACTCTATTCAAACTAACAGGTATTTTAAAGATATTTTCACAGATCGAAGCAAGAGTATTCTTTTCTCTTTTTTTTTTTTTTATAAAAGAATTTTAAGAAATTAGTTTCCGTTAGGATTTTTGACCAAGTAATCAAGGGGAGGAAAAACAAAAACTATCCAAAATTCCATTATATTTTTTTTCTTATATTGGTCAGTCTTTGAACTAGGAGTTGGAGTTCGAATAGAGGAAAAAATAAAGAAACAGAGTCGACATGTTAACCTTAACTTCCAAGTTTTAAAATTTTCTTCCACTTTTCAACAAGAGACGTGTTAGGGCAATCAGCACGTCGGCAGCTCTAATAAACAGTAACTTTACTGTTTATGTGAAGGGCTGCCGCTGGTGAGCTAGGCCCTGTCATTTTTGTTTCAACAAACAAACAGACCAAAGAAACAAAAAGAAAAAATAGATCCAATTTCAAATTTTTTCAAAAAATAAAAAGAGAAAAACTGAAAAGTGAATACTAGATCAAGTGCTCACCAAGAATAAGCAAGGCATCCGGAAGGGCGCCGAGGATTGGAAGGAACAACCCGCCGACAATACCAGGGCCAAGAATATCCAACAAGAGCTCGCTGCCCTTGGATAAATAGGTGGCGGAGAGGAACATGAGGGAGCCATAGACGACGATGAGGAAGATATTCCCAAGGACGGTGGTGGTGCACGGCAAGAACCCGTAGGTCTGATCGCAAGTGGACTCGGCAGAGAAGAAAGCGGCCGATCGGTTGAGAGCAAGGTAGGGCTGGCCATGGAAGTGCTGGTCCCCATCGGAGACTAGATCAGAAGATAAAACTGAGAAGTCCGTGCTGTACTGGGTGATGAAGCGGCCATTGGAGGAATTGCATAAGATGAGGAAGAAGAAGAAGAGGATCAGGAGGAAGGAGAGGGTTAGATGCTTGGACATGGCCTTAGTCTTAGAAGAAGGGTTTTAGGCCGTGGGTGGGGATTTTGGGGGAGTGTTGATCAGTACTTAAGATATCTGACTTCTGAGAATGAGGATGAAAGTGATCGATATATATATATATATATATATATATATATATATATATATGCTTTTGAATCTGTAAACCGTGCAAACGAGCTGCATGCAACGCAGGATATTATATGTCGAATAACATAGCTTTACTGCTAATTTACCATTCTTTTACTATTATTTTTATTTTCTTATTTTTTTTAAATTTTTTTACTTAATAATTAAATAAATAATTATTAATAAAATTTTATATTTATAAAAAATTCATAATTAAAAATGTTAAAAAATATATTTTAAAAAAATAAAAAATAAATAAATGTATTAAAGATAATAAAAATAAATAAATACATTAAAAATAATAAAAAGTAATAAGTGTATCATCACACATATGTCAGAGCATTCACAATGAGTCGGCTGTCGGCAAATCCATTCTTTGGTTATATTTTAAATAGTTATCTTTAAAAAAAAATCTACAACAGATCAGCTGAAGGTAAATACTAAAAGTAGCGCCTAGAGCTATTTTCACTAGCTATTTAATTCTTTTGCTTATTTTATTTATTTTATGTCTTTTAAAATTCTTTTTAATAGAATTAAAGCTTATATAATCTCTTGTTATTAAAAAAAATACAAATTAATAGAAAAATTATCATATTAAATTTAGTTTGTGTTTATCTGTAAAAAGTTCTATGTTGAATTATCATATTATATTTATTTTTATAAGTAGTTATGTTGAATTAAAAATCTATTTATTAAAAATTATCATATTTCTTTATTTGCATCAATTTTTAACTGACCAACTTAAATAAGCTTTTCAAATATAATCATAATGAAAGTTGTAAAGAAAGAATAGAAATAAATATTTAAATGAAATAAAGATAGATTTAGAGATTCTGTTATTTATCATTAGCTAAATTTATAAAAATAAACTTAGCTAAGCCACTACTAATGCTATTAATAGAAAAACTATAGCCACAAATAGATAATATAATAGACATCCAAGAGCGAGAGGCGCTTCTGGTATTGGTTTTGTGCGTCCATGATCATGACTACATACATACATATATACTGCGTAGATAATATAATGTGGTGAGAGAAAGAATAGTTTTGAAGAGCTTACGTGTCATGAAAATTGAATTATTATAATAGAAAAGTCTTCACCAAAAAGGAAAAGACTCGCTCTACAGCAGTGGTCCATATATATATATATGGGTAATGCTACATACAGTCGTGGAGTTGCAAACGGCATGCAGTCGCTTTAGAAAAAAAGTTAACTTTTTCACGTGGGTCCCATATATCTTCACTTTTTTCCAAAGCGACTACACGCCGCTTGCAACTCCATGACTGCATCTATCATTTCTCTATATATATATACACTCTGGAGCTGTACAGCAGCAAATGATGTGTGGTCTGGTGTATTTAACTCAATACAAAAGTGGTCGAGTCCCAGAGACAGATCATCAAGATGATCATCATTTCATGCAGTTATGGGAAAAGTTTACTAAAAAACCACCGAAAAAGGACTTCGAATGGATTGCGATTACAATGAGAAGAATCTAAGTAAGGAGAAATGAGTTTATCTTTTAAAAGAAAAAATGAAGGAAATTAAGTAGTTCAATTTACTCAAAAGGGGAAATGGTGTAGCCCATCAACTTGCAAAGTTGGGTTTTCCTTCACTTAGAAAAAACTTGAGGACCGATCCCTTATACAAAATAGTCCAACAAAAATATAATAAAAAATTTTTAAAAATATAATAAAAAACATAATAAAAAATAAAATAAAATTTAGAAAACACAATAAAAAATAAAATGAAGATAATTTTATATGATAAATAAAAAGGCATTCGGCCTCAGTTCAGACGGAGTCGCAGCCGGTCGTCGTGGGCAATACCACCCATACTATCAGAACTACCTGTGACTGCGGCCTCTGGCTACCTGATAGTACCCCATTTAAAACCGCCCTAGATCATGCATTGACACCCCTAGTGGAAGGTCAGGACAGTCACTTGGCTAGCCTGCATGCATGCCTTGGCTCAGGCCTTGACATGCAGCAAGCAACCATGAAGGCTACTGGCCACGCGCAGCTCATGCGCCCAGACCGCCAGCTTGGGCCATTCATGACCATCACCCCGGCACTCAGCCCGAGCCATGCAAGACCACCGCCCAAGCCACCTGACTGGGCCACACTACCACAGCACGGCATCACCCGGGACACGTCATCAAGTTTAGGCATGTCACCATGTCATGCACACTATCAGATGCCATGCAGCCAGGCGCCATGCAGACAACCATCCGTGGGCCATGCCATGTCACAGGCCACAACATGCCACGGCCCATCATCATTGGTGCCACATTTGCTTATTTATGTATTTATTTTATTTATTTATGCATTTGGTTATTTTAGTAATTATCTTATTTTGCTAGGGACCTTTTGGGGGTTTCCAATTTGTTAGACTCTATAAATAGGACCTCTAGGTTTTCAATTCACATCTTTGGACAATTTGAGAATTAGACTTTTGCTCTTGGAAAAGAGTTAGGCCGGCCACAAGCATTGTGGTTTGGATTTCGGTGCTTAGCACTTGGGCTTCCCTAGGGTGCAATTCGTGAATCCCTTTGGAAGAGGATCATCGTGCAATTCGTGAATCGGTGATCCACATCTATCCTTTTATTTGTTTTCATTGTTATTTATAAAAAATCTTGAGGTAATTCATAAAAAGAGTTTTGGTTTTGGAGTGAGTTGTGTTGAGTGATTTTCATGTTTTTGTGTTCTTGAGAGGTTTGTTGATTGTTGAGTGATTTTGTGTTTGTGAGGCCAAATCCACACCACTTGTGGATTTGAGAATTTGTGTGTGTGTCCATAGAGGAATTCGAAATCCTCCTCCATAGGGAGATTCGGATTGCTCATGTGAGTGAGAGTGAGTGTGTGATTGATTGAAGGAAGTTGAAGACTTGGAGCCTTGTGTGTGTGCCGAATCCACTTGGTGTCTTGAAGGAGTTGGCTTGTTCACCTATTGTCTTTTGTTCAATCATCATTTGGTTGTTCAATTGATCAATTTGGTGTTCATTTTGCCCCATAGCAGCCACGGCATCAAGCCCCACAAAACCCTAGAGCCACACGGCATAGTGCATGAAACCCTAGCCTAAACACTTGTCCATTTTGCCCTTTACCCTAGCCGGCCACTTAACCCCATCCTCTCCTATAATTCCTCACTTAAATCCACCTCATCCCTCGTCCAAAACAAACCAATTTCGTGCCCCTCAAACCCTAGCAAGACCGGCCACCCATTGGATTTGAATTCAAAAGAATTCAAATTCAAATCTCACCAAAATCCCTACAAAGTCTCAACCGGCCATCCACCCTTATCCTAGCCGAAATCACCTTGCCACATCATTTAAATTGCCACCTCATACTCTTATTTGATTGGTCATCAAGTGAAGAAGAGAACCAATCAAATCCCTCCCTATAACCCTAGCAAATTCGGCCAAAACACTAACCCTAGGTGCCGCCCCACTTCAAATGGCTATAAGCCATGTTCCTACTTTTTAGGACTTATCCAAACTCATATTCGGCCATCATCCATTTGCTCTAACCGAACCCCTCACTTGCCAACTTTTCCATCATAACTTCCCATAGTTCTCTCAACCAAGTCAATTCAAATTCAAAACCTATTCTACCGACCAAATCCATTCCATAGCCGACCACTACAATAATCCCTATATCCGGCCACATACATTCCTCCATTTCAAATCATTTCAAAATTTAAATCAAAATTCCAACCAAATCTCCAACAACAATAACCGGCCATCATTCCCTTATCTTCTCCTAAATTTACCCAATCAAATCAAATATTCCCTCATCCAAAAACAACGCAAATCACAGCCCCAACAAGTCTCCACCAACTCTAACCAAATCAATTCAAAATCAAAGATTTCCACTTTCCATAAATATCTCACTTGACCATTCCATCCCTAGCTATTGCCGAAATTCTCCACTTGCCACATCACCAAATTAACCTTAATTCTCTCAAATGATTAATCGATTATCCAATTGATTGAATCAATCAAATCTTATCCCAAAATAGAAGCAATACTCGGCCAACAACCCTACCTCATTGCCGCTCACTTATCTTGCTAAAATCCTAATTCCTACATTTTAGGAATTATCCAAAACATCTCAAAACCCTATCCCACCTAATTCTAACCACCTTAGCTGAAACCCATCTTCCCAAACTTTAGCCAATTGACTTCCAAACCCTAACCTAATCTCAATCTCGAAATTCCCCTTAGCCTCCACTAAAACCCTAACCCTACTACACTATATGACCCATATTCCTTACCAAAGAGACCCTAATGCATAGGCCTACTCAAAGGACATTCACCTAAACCTTTTCTACCTTAATCTACCACTCAGCCCACCACATCTCCCTTCCCATTACCATAACCAAGACTACCATAGCCTAAATACCACCTTATTGCTCCATACACTTAGCCATCCAATCCCATTGCCGTACACCACTCTACCCTACTTAGCCAAGACGAACTCAATCAGATTCTCTTAACCATCTCAACCTCATATCACCATTTCATCCATTGTTGGTGCACGTGAACCATCACAAGCAAAAGGAGCCTTACTCGGTCATTGAGGAGCAACAAGGCGAGGATGACCGACTTGGTTGACTAAGGACACGACCGAGGTCCCTATCACTACCTCCAGTGTGCCCGCCGCAGCCTTACAGAAAGTTGTCGGAGGTTGCCGTCACAGGAGTAAGGTCGTCGGTACTCGCCGATCCCAATAGTATGGACGGTATCGCCCACGGCAGCTAACGGCAACTCTAGCTACTTTTGTGGGGGGTCGATCCATAGCGTCTCCCTTTACTTATGATGAAGAAGAACATGTTTGGATTGAAGAGGCCGGTTCTGAATATCATATTAAAAGCCCCATGGGGACGACTGCGCTCTCTTTGGCCACATCCCATTTAAGCAATTTTGTGTTTCTCTCATTCATTTTGATGCATCCCTAGTCGTTGGTTCTATTAATTTGTTAAAGGGAACTGTGGAAGACCCAATTATGAAGCCAGCAGGGTCAAGTACTTTGTTGAATCAACAACCCTCCTTTTTATTACTTCCTCCCACCCACAAAGGAGCAAATTAATTGGACAAGCAATAATAGAAAGAAATAAAAGGAGCTCTAAATATTCATCATTGTATTGATTTCTCTGTAGTAATGTTGTAGTAATGTATTGTCTTAATATAGGCACAGAAGTCGTGAGTATACAAGGAGAAAATGGTAAAAGATATTGAGAGTTTGTTACAACCGTTTCTGCTGTCGAGAATAAAGGAATATTCTGAAGCTTCTAGTCATGCTGATCTGTTGGCTAAGGTGTCTCTGATGACTTGGACTTTGCTGAGTGTGCATTTTCAGAGGTTATGTTAATAAGCAATAACCGCTAGTATGTTCGGTAGAGACTATTTGTTTTTATTTATACTATATATCATACTACTATTTTACTTTCATCTGATTATATAAAATGACATATTTATTATTATTAGATGATAAAAAATTATCTAATAAAAAATATTTAATAATAATATATGTGTCATCTCGAAAGTATGAGAGTGATATTGTGTATAAAATTTTCCTTTACATTAATGTTTGTGATGCGAGGCGGGCACGAGATTGGTAACAAACTATTTGCGTTTGGAGTCTGCGAACCTGACTGAGCTTTGACTTCGCCTTGTTTATCTGGGGTCCTCATCTCTGACTTTCCATTGGGGGTTACAGATGGGTGATGCAGGAAGGGCCTACCTAGGGCCGGAGAGAGCATGTGCCTGAGCCTGAGGCTTTGTTTTTTTTAAGCGAATTGTGCTAATTGATTTTCGCTCTTTTAGTCTGCAAATCTTTTGAAAGAACCATCTTGAAAATTTAGGCTTGTTTGTTTTCAAAAATAAAATGAGATAAAAATTTTAAAAAAATTATAATATTATTATAATATATTTTTTTAATATTTAATATTAATTTTATTTTTAAACTTCAAAAATTATTTTAAAATTTAAAAAAATTAAATTGTTACAAACAGGCGTATAACTGCGGTGCCAGATTCAATAACAACAACAACAAAATTGCCCATACTGTGGCTGCTCTCATAAAAGTTTAAATATAAACCAAGACGTTAAATGTATTACAAAATAAACAGTAACATCTGATTAAAAAGAAACAACCTCGGTTCTCATACAGGAAATGGAATATATTTTCTAATCAAAATTTTATGCATCGAACCGTGAATCTATGACCAGCCCAAAACGTAGTCGAGAACATAGATCAGGGCAAGGGAGAATGGGTAAAGTAGCAAAGCTACAAGAGCTGTCCAGAGAGGGAAATGGGTACGGAAGCTGGCGAAGCCACCCACTATGAGGCAGACAATAACAATAACCAGCACTTCAGCTGAGAAATCCCATGTCAATCCCCTAATGTAAACAAGGGCTAAGAACACTGAGAGGCAGAGGACATTATTCATTGTTACTGCCCCATATAGCTGCATGCACCAACAAATATATGAATTATATAATCAATCACTTCAAATCAATAGAGGTACAAGAGATGCAAAATATCGAGTTGTAATTCTAACTATCAATTATGAAAGACATTGACATCCATATTTTGGCTGATTGTTTTCCTTTAGCTAAGACACCAAAAACACTAAAGGTAGATATATTGAAACTTCTGTTTATCCAGCATTCCACCCTAAAGAACAAGCACTAAACATTGATATGAAGAGGTTTTTTTTTTTTTTTTTTTTTGGGGGGGGGGTGGTGTTGAGAAACAAACCTCGGAAAATGTTAAGGAGGCAGTTTTACGTTTGTCACGGCTAGCAAATATAATTGCTGACACAGCTTCACTAGAGTTGGTAGCCAAAGGCAGAGCGATAAAGGAGATGAAGAAAGCAGGAATACCGGTGGCATCAGAAAAGTTATCAACAGCATCTACCAAGGGGTCAGCAAATGCGGCAGCAATGAGAGTTCCCAGCAACAACAATAGCACTGCTTTGATAATTGTCCACCTTGAACCCCCAGCATCCTCCAATACTTCATCGCTTTCATCACCCACGTACAATAAATCATGCTCTCTAACTGTGTCCTATAATAAATGAGTTTCCAAAGAAGTCAAGCATCTCATTTGATATGAAAATCACGATTGAACACAATACAGCTCAACTTAATTACCCGGTGAAAGTCATTTAAAAAACTAATCGTGTGAGAACCAGGATCACCAGAGGCAATCGGGAAATGTGTTGCCCTCTTCAGCCATTTAGAAATGCACTTGACAAACTCTGTCTCATCAATGTAACCATCTTGGGATGTATCAAAATCTCTCATTAATTTATCAACAGTACCATCCTTATTCAGGTCAATCTCTTCAAACCGAATTCCAACAACCAATGCTCTCAATTCACTATATGAAAATTTTCCATCGCCATTTGTGTCTACTACAGAAAACAACCTGTCATGATATTGAACAGAATTCAGCAAATACCAAGAAAAAGTTTGTAATGGGAAAAAAACTGTTACAAATTTTAACAAAATCAAAATTCAAAAGAAAAAATAAATAAATAAATAAACTAACTAACTTTTTAATGCCTTCCTCATCAGGTTCACCATTATCCTTGAGCAGCCTTCCCGCTGCCCGGTCTCTTAGATACCTTAGAAGTCCTAATATAACACGCTTGTGCTTCACATAAGATATTTTCCTCCTCTGGATCCAAGGTTGAAGGACCTGCAAAAGGTTGTCCATGTTATCCATCCAACAACCAATGCTCTCAATTCACTGTATGCAAAAGGAGCGAGGTTGAGATTATGGTTAATGGAGTGTTCCTCACCTTCAAATTCCCTCAGCAACAACGAAAAGGAAAAAGAAAACCTTAGGGCCTAATGTGCACTGTCCCAAGTCTCTAAATAGGAGCTAAGGATGGTGGACAATGAAGTACTTAAAACTACCTCGGGACTACTTCATTTGAGGTGAGCTTCAGAACTGTTTCTTCAAAATTATTTGGCAGAAATTAAATTTCACCACTTGCATACAGTGAGGTCAAATCTCAATCAGATTTTATATGAAATAGGATCAAACCTAAATACATGGGATTACTCTCTTATTCTTAAGCCGGTGTGCCAAGTGTTAAACCCTAGCATCTAAAACTAAGTCATTAAATCCGCACCAAGCATTTGACAGGAAATGCATATTAATCTCAATTAGATTTTATATGGAATAGGACCAAACCTAAATTCATGGCAATCCCTCTTTTCTTATTCTTTAGCAGGTGTGCCAAGTGCAAATTCTAAGAGTCTAAATTTAAGTCATTAAAGCCGCACCAAGCATTTAACAGGTTATGCGTGTTAAGAATACAAGTTTAGTTTTATCAATGCTACAAGCTTTGTCAAACCAAAAAAATAACTCAATAGTTTGGCATTGTCAAGCTTCTGAAGGTGCCAGAGTTCACTTCCCTTCTAAAACCCCGGACTAAAACTCTTGCCATCCCTAAACTTGACTTCAACCATGTATTAATTAAAACCAGCAGTTTTAACAATCTGATCATGGACCAGTTTGGTTGCTTATCAGGTCCATAAGATAAACTAGAGCCCAAAAGCAGGACTTTCATTCTAACCAGCTAGTACAGGTTTAATAACGCCGTCTAAAACCCTCAGTAGAACATATTCCCAAAGTCTCCACACCAGACAAAAAGGGCCATCCAATATGATCCACAGAAGAACGGAAAATTTAGACAAGGATGGCTAATGAAACTGTACAGATAATATAATTATGGCATATACACACTTACTTGATAAAGACAATAGGAAATCAATAGTAGGAGAGAGACAATAAGCGCAATCAAGACTGCCAAGTGCCTTCCCGAGGTTGAATTGAGAACTTGTGGTATTTGAACGATTAAAAATGGGATGACAGAAATAACCATAATCCTTGCAGCATAGCTAGTCCAGATATCAGTACTAACACCCGACTCTGCAACCATGGGGATTTTATTGGGTCATGAATCCATGTAACACGATTAATCCTACAGTTACAGAGCAGTACACTCTACAGGAGACAAACAAACGATTCAGATGTTTAGGATAATAATTTTTAACATCCATTCATAACTCTCATAAGTTCACAATGCAATACAGTTCGGTGGATGGCATAATTTATGCATGTCTACTACATACCAGGTGGGTCCCGTGTATTCTTGCCTCAGGATCACATTAAAAAGGAGAGATTATTGATACAGTTACAGATCAGGGACTACAAATAAAAAGACCAAAGGACAAACATACCCGTTAAGTTAAACCCTTTTGTATCTTGTGCATCTTGTGCAACTCCATCAACGAGGTCACACTTGCCAACAATAACGCATGTTCCCCATATTATCGTAAGAAGCATAACAGTTGAACCCGCTAGCAAGCCCATACCAACAGAAACTTGACTTTGAGCAGTTTCTGTGCTTCCTGAAATCCCGGATACTATACAAGGCAAGAGAGATTATAAGCATTAGAAAATCAATAGAAAAGTGGGGAATTGTACTGCTCTTACAGATAAAATACAGTAAGAACCAACGAGATAATAGAGTTAAATTTATGTAAGATAAAATCTTGATTGAGAAACAAACATAATGAAAATATTTACACAAAACGTAACATAAAAACACTAATCAGTAACTGGTCATACCTTTTGAGCACAACGAACCAAACAAGAGAGTATATAACATCTAAGCAAACTAAAATTAGCAAATTTTGGAGAAGTTTGAGGTTTAGCTCACACCCTACGTGAGCTATGATAAAAACAATGACAAGTAAGTTAATGGTTAAATGAGTATCATCATTCTTTTAAAAAAAATTTGAAGGATAGAAAACAATCAGGAAAGTTTCAAGACTTCCTAACGCTACCAATATTCAGTAGCAAACTTCTTAGTTCTTTCAAATTATCCCAGAAGTTCCATTTTAAGCCTGCCTAAGCATGATTGAAGCCTTTTAATGAAACCCAATAGGAAAACAAAATAGCATTATTTAGAATCCTTGTCTATTTGTCCGCAACAAATGAGCAAACTGATTTAGTTTCCTACACCTTATTTGCTCACCTTCTCCACCATACTCTCATTACTCAATCCGTATTTTGGCCGGGTCTTTTATTCTTACGCTTATCCCAATACGTAGCAGTCAAAACTCAAAAGCAAATTCGTTGCCACCGTTATTATCTAATGTACAAAGTACACCATCAGAAATGGGTAAAGGACCTAAATGAAATGAGAAATACTACTCTTACTAGTTACTCCCCGTTATTCCTGACTGTTTTTTTTTTAATATTTAAGAAAAGGGTGACGTTGGGGACCGGTCCGGCTGTCCCCAGCGTCCAAAGCAGCTCAACGTTAGTTGGGCTGCTTGATGATGAAAAACACATGAAAATAAAATTAAAAAATATAATTAAATAAAAAAATGAAGATTAAAAATATATTTAAAAAATAAAATGAACAAAACATAATAAAAAACACAATAAAAAACACAATAAAAAAATAAAAACATAATAAAAAACACAATAAAAAAATAAAATGAAGATGAATTTAAGAGGGGATTCGGCCATGGAGCAAACGGAGCCGCCGCCGGTGGCGGTGGGTGACACCACCTACGCCATCGGGACCGGCGGACTCAGGCGACCTCACGTACAGGTCCGAAACGGGTTTAAAGCTGCCGGAGGCACACCGGAGCTCGCCGGAGCTCGCCGTCGTAGGGGTGAGGTCGCCTGAGTCCGCCGGTCCCGATGGCGGGGGCGGTGTCACCCACCGTCACCGGCGGCGGCGGGACTGCTTTTTTTAAGGGGACAGCCCGTCTGCCTCCAGGATTCCTCTTAAGAAAAATGCTACATCCAAACATGGTTTTTTTTTTTTTTTTTTATTGGAAAATGTACAACACACTGGGCGGGAATCCCGACTGGGATCCCTGGATGTAGAAATATCATCACAGAACCTGGGCCTAAAAGTACGTCTCAATTAGGGTCAGGAACTGTTAGGTTTGGACTCAGAAGTCAAAGTACGTTGAAAGTTGAAGAACCGGTAAGGTTAGTTGGGGTAACGAACGGAATCAGAAAATTTTAAAGACATCTCCACAGATTCACAGCAAGAATATTATTTTTTCTATATCTAAAATATTTTTAAGAAATTAGTTTCAGTTAGACTTTTTTTATCAAGGAAATATATGGGAGGAAAAAAAAAACTTAACAAATAGGGATCCAAAATTTCTTTTTGCTTTTCTTTATGATCAGTCTATCTTATATTCTGTTGCAGAGAAAATCTAAAAGAGAGGAAAAAAGAAAGAGAGAAAGAAACTCGACTTGATAGCATTAACTTCCGACCGCTTTTCAACAGACAAACAGACCAAAGAAACAAAAGGAAAAAATAGATCCAAATTACTTTTTCACAAAATAAATAGAGAAAAATCGAAAATTGAATTAAAGTGCGCACCGAGAATAAGCATGGCATCCGGAAGGGCGCCGAGGATTGGAAGGAACAACCCGCCGATAATACCAGGGCCAAGAATCTCCAACAAGAGCTCGCTGCCCTGGGACAAATAGGTGGCGGAGAGGAACATGAGGTAGCCATACACAACGATGAGGAAGATATTTCCAAGGATGGTGGTGGTGCACGGCAAAAACCCGTAGGTCTGGTCGCAAGTGGACTCGGCAGAGAAGGAAGAGGACCGGTCGAAAGCGAGGGCGAGGTAGGGCGGATCACGGAACTGCTGGACCCCATCGGAGACTAGATCAGAAGATAAAGAAAAGTACGTAGGGTGGGTGATGAAGCGGCCATAGGATGGATCGCACCAGATTAGGAAGAAGAAGAAGAGGAGGAAGAGGAAGGAGAAGGTTAGATGCTTGGACATGGCCTTAGAAGAAGGGTTTTAGGCCGGGGGTGGGGATTTTGGGAGGAGTTTTGATCAGTACTTATGAGTGAGAACTACTGGAATGGCTTTCCCGATTTGTGCGGACATGTTATGCATACATACTACGGAAAATGCCGGGCGAGGTCGAAGAGCTTACGTGTCACGATATTTGAATTACTTGAATTTTGTAAAGAAAAATGATACATACAATATTATATCTACACACAATATTATACATAATATTTATAAAATAATTTATAAAAATATTATTATTTTGTATAAAATATTATATATAAATAAAGTATATGTATCACTGCCCCTTTATAAATGGAAAGTCCCGTGAGGAGGACATCTTTGTCCTTTTTCCCCAGCTGCGAATCTTACTCAAAAGGAAAGTTATTTAAAATATGAACAATTCAGTAATCTTATTTATTTTAAAAACAATATATCATTACTAATATTTATATTAATTCTATTTCTTAATAAAATATATTTAATAATAAATTAAAAACATTAAAAAATACATTCTTCCGTCCAATCCAAGTAAACTTTTATTTTTCACTGGTTTTTTTTTTTTTAATTTCAGGTGAAAAGAATCTTGAACACTATTAGGACTAGGAGTAAAGGGATAAAATGCAGTGGATAGCAACAGCAATATATAACATAATTTCTTAATTTAACACGAACCTAATAAGATAATAATACATTTAAATTTAGTTTTAGTGAGTTTGAATTAAAATAGATTGATCTGATAAAATACGATTGCTTAACAATTTAATAATGAATTAATCTGTTTTGATCCACTACAATTTATGATGACTCATTAAGAAAGTTAAAATTATAATTATATTTATATACTTGAAAATATAATTATTAGAATTTTAATTTAATATTTTTATTATTTGAATTATAATTTTAAACTTATAGTTACTTTTATATTTTTTTTATGATATTATAATTTTAAAATTCATATAAAATTATTTAATTTTAAAATTCATATAAAATTATATTAATTTTAATCAGGTCGTAGGTTAATTTTGAATTTATTCAATCTATTTATATAAATAAATTAAAATAAGTCAATTTGTGTTATATTTATTTATTTGTAATATTTGCTAACAGATCAAAATGTCTTAATGTATGGTACCAACATATTAGGTTAATGAATGGTAATAAAATTTGAGATTTTCATACCATAAATTTAATAGATTATGTTAAAAACGATTTATATAGTATATGTAATATATATACTTTAATGCTATACTAACCCGACCTAACACCCCTTCGTGGGGGTAGTCCAGTGGGTGATTAGACTGACAGTGTGGGGGCAGAATAACCTCTTTGATCCTAGAGGAGACCTATTTAATTCCAGGTCGGCAGAATTAAGTGATTTGATAGGGAGAATCCGGAGTAGACGTGTTAATTTGTTATGCGAAAGAAAAGGGAAAAAGTCTTACGCCTACTATATTTTTATTAAAGTTGAGATGCTATAAATTAAAATTAAAATAAAATATTTTTAATATAATTTTTATATTATATTAAGATTTTTTTTAAAAAATATTTATACTATTTTTAATTTTTTATGAAAATTTAAAAAATATATAATAATTAGATAAAATGAGATGAGATAAAATGAAATATTTTTAAAAATAAACAGGACCTTAAAACATATTGACTATTTTTTTTAAAATAAAGCACATCTATCAAAATATTTTATCATATTTAATTAAAAATAAATAGAAGAAAATAAAAATATTTGTTATCTTTAAAAATAAATAGTAATTCTTCAAAATTTTAATAAAATATGACAAAATTATTTTGATATGTGTCCAAACTTATATATTTTTTTAAAAAATATTAGTTATTTCAAAAAAAAAGTTCTTAGATTACAAATTAAGAGTGGTTTGATTCGGAGATGACTAATCTCAAATGTATCATTATATTTTTAAATTTTAATTTACTTTTTTAAATTTCAATAATTTTTTTTTTTAATTTAATATAATTTTTTCAAGTTTTAAGATAGTAATAATATTTTATTCAATTTTTAAAACTCATCTCTAGGACTGTAAAAAAAATTGAACCGGATCGGATCGGTTGGACCGGAGCGGACTGGTTGGAGTTCGGTCCGATCTGGTCCAAATTATACATGGACCGAATAGTTCTGGTCCCGTCCCGGTTCATGGGATTCCTCCCCTTGGACCGGACCGAACTCCTAATGTTTTTTTTTAATTATATATATATATATATATAAATAATAGTATACAAAATTTAATATTAATATAATAACATATTAATATATAATATAAACTCTTATAATATTAACATATTATAATTTATAGTAGTTGACTAGTTGTAGAATAAAAATATAAATTATAGTATATCTATATAGAATATTAGTAATAACTTATAAGTAATAAGTGTATTATTATTATTTAATATGTTATTACTAATTTATTACTATTTACTAACATATAAATATATAATATGCTAATGTAATAGTATTACTAGTAATATTTTTTTCTATTTTTTTATTTAGATTATTTTGCTTTTGTCACTTTTTTTAAAAGTAAGTTTTTTAATATTTTTTGATTAAATTTGTAATAAATATGTAAATTTGGTTGAAAATAATTAAATTTGGGCAAAAAGAAATATTTGATTATTGTAGAATTTTAGATTAAATTTAGCCCATTAAATTATATGGGACTTCTTTGGATCGGACTGGTATGAAGCAAATAAGAGTTATGTCCGGTCCAGGGTGAAAGAATTCTTGGATCGAATGGAACCGATTCACAAATTTTCTGGACTGGACCATTTACACCCCTACTCATCTCAACTCAACTCATCTCAATTCTAAATCAAAATCAGACGTTAACGAGCGAGACTCTATATTTTTCTTTTTATTAATATATCAGTGTTGACTTGCTCAAAATAAAAATTACTACAAACGTCAACACCTAATTAAAACACGTATGTTTTGTTTTGTTAGCGGAGTTAGATACAATTTATTAATAATGAATTAACGAGAGTAATGTATACGATTAAGTATTGTGCAATTCATATAAAAAAAAGTATTTTGCAATTATTTTTTAAAAAAATAAAATTTAATAATTTATTATTAAAAAATAATTTTTTTATAAATAATTCTTCTTGTAGTTTATATTTAAAAGACTACATTGTAGTTCTCATTAAAATACTCTCATTTTATTAGTAAATAAATAAATTTTTAAAATTTTTAAAAGTTTTGATTTATAAATAATAATTTTTAATTAATTTTATTCTAAAATAAATAAATATTTATTTATTTATTAGATGAATGATAAAAAGTTTAATTTTTTAGACGATACGTAATATTGTCTTTTTTTTATATAAATTTATTATCATTGCTTCTGTATTATTAGCTGCATTTAAAATATATATATATATATATATATATATATATATATTATTAGCTGCTGACAGTGGTCTTGGACCTTGGACCTCCTGGGGGGTCAACAAATGTTCAGACCACCCATATCTAATTGGGCCCTACTTCTTCGTACCTGATAAATAATGCAACCACCTACCTTCCCCCAACTACCCTCCCCCAACTTTAGAGGTTACGCTCGCGGTATTGAACAATTTGAACTAGCTACCTTTAATTAAATTAATTGTTTTTTTTTTTTTACTTCTACTTCATAGTTCATACACTACATATTTATTAAGGTAAAAAACAATAATAAGTCAAGATAATCATCATTATTATCCCTGAATTCAAGATATTTAATTCTGTCTATTTTATTTTCTCAAGCAAAAAGCTGAAGAAGTAATCAACTTTAAAAAAATATAAATAATATATAATATGATGGATTTTTTCAATTTACTATTTATTTGAATATTCAATATAAAATTAACATTGCCTAATACCTATAACATAAGATCAAATACTACTATAGAATTTGAACTGAGAATCAAATGAATGATTTTGATTAACTGATTAAGCTAAGTAAAATGGTCAATGGTGTAAATATTGTTTAACCAAATTAAACAATATGCTGCCCTAAAAGTGATGATCATCAATTAAACGTGATATTTACTGGATTTAAATAACAATAAATTTAAAAATTCAAAGTTAATAATTTGGAAATATGTCAAATTGATGGCTAGATTAACAATATTAATTATACTACCATCTTGATTTCAACAAAATCAGGATTTGATTTCAAAAAATCCAATATGGTTCTCCTCATGTATCATTAAAAAAATTCCAAAAAGTATTAACTAGGTAGCAAACCAACAAATTAATTTAAGTGATGGTTTAGATTCGTAAATGAGATGAATTTATTTTAATTTATCTCAAATTTATTATTATATTTTTTTAAATTTTTATATAAAATATAAATTTTAATACAGTTTTTTTAAATTTCAATACACTTTTTTTAAAAATTTTATTTAACTTTTTTCAAATCTTAAAATAATAATAATATTAAAAAATAAATTAAACTCATTTTAAATCATCTCATCTTTTAATCTAAATCGGACCAAGTGTTGGTTAATTAATTCTTGTATAATCATGCAAATCAATGATAAAATAAATATTTAATTAACTATTAAAATAATTATTATAGTAAGTGGGCCAATCAAAAATGTTACTATATATTAAATTGTTATCCTAATTAGTGGTCGAATTAAGTAATATATCTCAAGATTTGCGCTTTTTGTTGGTTGGTGGCAAATCGCCAACGTTATGTAACGTCCCCACGTTTATTAAAAGTAAGGTTTTTTATTTTTTCAATATTATTTTATTTCAATATAATCATAGGATTAATAGAAACTCTATAAAACTGAAATCCAATCTCATAGGATTTAAATAGTGAAAGTATTTCATTTTATTTTATTATTATAAATTTTTAAATTTTTACATAAAATATCTAAATAATTTAATTTTTTTAAATCTCAAAATAATAGTAATATTAAAATTAATATTTTAATCAATTTTTAATCAGTTTTTAATTCTTATTTATATTTATCTTATTTCAATTCAATTCAATTCACTATTTAAATATTAATCTATATATACTTAATGCACATTATTTAAATATATATAAAATTAACTGCACATAAAATTTATAAAATTTTCTTTTATAAGTGTTGCATGTGCAATTGACTCATATGTTCTACAATTCTTGAAAACAGAAACAACTCATATAAAATTATTCGAATATTACGTACGAATTAATTAACATTATAAAATTCCTAAAATCATGATGTCCTGTCAATCAACTTCAATGTGCGAACACAAGAAAGTTTTTACCTCGACATGATCAGCCGCCGTGCGAAGAATATGCTCCACATTTATCCGTGACAAAGTTGACAAAAACCACCACACAATCAAAAATATTATTCGAAAATATATATATATATATAAATTATTCGAATATAAGTGTATTGTATTTGTATTGATTTATAAGATACTCTAAAATATTTACATATTAATCAAAAATCAATTTAAAATATTTATATATCAATTACAATATAAAAAATAATAATAATAATTAGGCTAAAATCATGGGCTAATTATGGTATATACATTAGGCCTTAGAATAAGACAAAGTATCCTTAACACCCACTTACAAACTAAGCATCAAATTGAAGCAAACGTGAAGCTTAAATCGAAAGAATTCAAAAAGTAATTGAGGAATACTTTAGATGAAGATATCTGCAACCTGTAGATGAGAAGAAACAAATTGAGTATGAAGTTTGCCAGATACAATAAGTTCTCTAAGGAAGTGGTAGTCTAATTTAATATGTTTGGCTCGCTTGTGGAAAACAAGATTAGAGCTCAGAAAAGTTATACTTTTGTTGTCACATAAAAGAAGAGACTGTTGTGGAAGTGACACATGTAGCTCCTAAAAGAAGTGCGTAATTCAAAGAAGTTTAGCTGCGAGCATGATAGACGTGTGTCAGGACAACTTGCCCAGTCAACATCAGAGTAAACAATGAGAGTGCCAAGAGTAGCATATGAACGGAAAGTGAGGCCAAAATGAATGGTACCCTTTAGATAGTAAATAATACACTTGACTGCAAGAAAATAATTTGTGGTTGGTGTATGCAGGATTTGACTAACAAAGTTGATAGCATGAGCAATGTCTGGGCGCGTGATGGTCAAGTACTAAAGGGCTCCAACAAGAAATCTGTAGAGAGTAAGATTCGAGAACAGAGGACCCTCTATAGACAAATGCTGAGAGATAACTATGGGAGTGTGGATTGGTTTGATGTCAAGTAACTGAGCTCAAGTGAAAATATCTTGTGCATACATTAGTTGACTGATGAAAAAACCATTTGTAATTGGTGTAGCTTTTAGGCCAAGAAAATAACTGAGAGGACCCAAATCCTCAGTGGCAAATTTAGAGTTGAGCTTGCTAGTGAAACTGCAATAAGAGATGAGTTGTTGCCAGTAATAATAATATCATCAACGTAAAGAAGCAGATAAATAATGTCAGAGTGCTTATGAAAAACGAATAGAGAGGTATCAGCACGACTACGGGAGAAGCCAAGCTGAGTAAGAAAAGAGCTGAAGCACTAAAACCAGACACGAGATGCTTGCTTGAGGCCATAGAGAGCTTTCTTCAATCGATAAACATGATTGGGAAAGCAGGAGTCAATGTACCCTAGAGGTTGCTCCATATAGACATTTTCAATGAAAGTGCCGTTGAGAAATGCATTATTGACATCTAGTTGGCGAATGAGTCATTTGTTGGTCACAACAATTGAGAGTACAATCTTGACAGTGGTAGCCTTGATAATAGGATTAACAGTATCAGTGTACTCAAAACCAGGTACCTGGGTGTAGCCTTTGGCCACAAGACGGACTTTGAGACGCTCAATTGATCCATCAGGTAGATATTTTGTTCGAAATACCCATTTGGATCCTACATTATTGGTATTTGCAAATCGTGGAACCAGAACCCAGGTACGATTGTTTTGTAAAGCTTGAACTTCTTCATCCATAACAGCAAGTTAAGCAGGGTTCTTAGCAACATATTTGAATCATTTAGGCTCAATGGAGGCAAGAAAAGCAGGCAAGAGTCCAAAGGATCCAAAGACACCGAGTTTGCTGGATGACGAGTTTTGAAAATGCCAGTCTTTGCTCATGTGAGCATAGGATGAGATCCCAATGGAGTAATGCGTGTCTCATCAGGAGGCAAACTAAATGCTGGTGGTGGTGAAGATGGACCTGCAATAGAATTAGTGACCTATAAAGACTCATCCACTTGATCAGTACAAATAGCACACAGGGTGGATTCAGAATGAGTAATGTGTGAAGAGTGATGCTCAAAGGGAAATGGAAGGGAGACTGTATGGATATGGCGGGGTTCCAAGAAATTAGAAAATGAGAGAGACTCAATGGATTGGGCTAGGGAGGTGTCGTGGAAAAGAAAATTAATTTTGTCAAATTAGGCATGACGGGTGATGTATAGTCGAGAGGTGGTGGGGTCAAGGCAATGAAACCCTTTGTGAGACGAACTGTAACCAATGAAAACACAGAAAAAGCTGCAAGATAAAAGTTTGTTAGGCATGTAATCACATAAATAAGGGTAGACAAGATAACCAAGTGGATGAAAATTTTCATAATTTAGAAGGGAAGCATAGAGAAGTTCAAATGGCGACTTACCTCCAAGAAGTGGCGTGGGCAACTGATTAATGATGTAAGCTGTAGTGCTGAAGACATCAACCCAAAAGCGAGTGAGAAGATGAGAGTGGAAAAGGAGAGCCAGACTAGTTTCGATCAAATGATGATGTTTACGTTCAACATGACCATTTTGTGCGGGTGTATAGGGACATGACAGTTGGTGATGGATGCCAGAGTTACGAAGATGGGCTTTGGAGTAATTGCTAGTTAACTCGGTACCACCATCACTTTGAAAGATTTTAATGTGAGCTGAATATTGATTTTCTACAAATTTTTGAAATTGAGTGAAAATATCATAAAAATCATATTTGAATTTTAAAGGATAAATCCAAGTAAACTTAGAATAATCATTGCTAAAGAGAATGTAATAAGTATAATCCGAATGTGATTTGACAGGAGAAAGGGCCTATATGTCGCAATAAATAAGATTTAATACATGAGATGATCGATGTTCATTACGAGAATAAGGCAAATGATGATTTTTTGCAAGTTGACAAGTGCTGCACAATGTTGAAGAGGGCAATAAAAAATAAGATGAAGATGTCATTTTTTATTTAAATAAGAGATAATAAAGTGATTCACATGGCCAAGGCGAGCATACCATAAATCATATGAAGCAAGTAAAGATTTATTTTTAAGGACATAAATAAAATCTGAATTGCCACGCTCTAACATATATAAGTCTCCATCTCTCTTACCGGTTGCCACCACCCTTCCTATTTAAATATTCTGAATATAAAAAAATTTATTAGTAAATGTAACTGACAAAGGAAAATTATTAGTTAATTTACTATTACATAATTAAAATCGAATAAAAAACACATTTACTTAATGAATGATAACCTTTTAAATTTGAAAGATCTCATAAATTTATCGTAGCTCAAAACTTCCCACCCGTCTCTTTAGCTAATCCAATGCATCTGAATTTTAATAAAATTCATCATATGTTACATTTGACCAAACTTTGAATAAAATCGGCACCAATAATTTTGTTTACATGAATGATTGATTGAAAAGAGGGAGAAAACTTACAAAGGATAAAACTAGATCATATTATTTTTTTAGACATCTTATTCAACCTCCCCAACCTTCACATAATATATTTTTTTATTTTTTATTTTGTTGATTCTTCTAAAACTAATTGAATTCTTTCATTCTTTTTTGTTTTTAGCAAGTTGAAGGATGTTATATATAAACCAACGTCATTACAAAGGGTAACTAGGGAGGATCTTTTTCACTATCTAGAAAGATAAAACACCAAGAGAAAATGTTAGTGGGTATGCTACCAAATACATGATTTGTAACTGCCCATTACATTATGAAGTGCATACATAAATTCGCAGATTTGTGTAATTTATGAAAAAGTCAACTGGAGTGAGTTGAGGCCAAAGTATGAATGTCTCTAATGATTGGGGATTGCCAAAAGCTAGTTTTATCAATGATGACGTCTAAGACTTGTTGTGAGTCCCCTTTAAAAATAGCTTGTTCTTTATTTCTTTTCATTGCCATCTGTATTGTTAGAAGTGCTGCTTGGTTTTTATTTCATTCAATTATTTATATATCAAATATTTGTTTAAAAGAATTAAAAAAATTAAAAAAATTATGTGTAAAAATTATGTAAATAGTAAAAAATTGTGTAATTTTTTTATTTTTTATTTTTTATTTTTATAATGGGGCCAATGTAGTAGTTGTATCTTTGTTGCTACGTGTACGAATTTTTTCGAACATGGCCCCCCGCATGATAGCTAGCGTGTCACTTGTTGTGACAGGAATATACAGATCACCGGTACGTTTGGGTGATGATATGAGAAGAGTACTGAGGATGCCTTTTACAAACTTTTTACAATATTTAGTGTAATTGAGTTTTTTTTTTATTAATTTTTAAGTATTTTTTAAATATTTTTAATTATTAAAAAAATATACAATTTTATTAATATTCATATTTTTAATCACTACATAAAATTAAAAATTAAAAATTAAAAAAAAATTAAATATAAAAAAGTTATAAAATGATAGTAAAATAGTAATAAGGGTATCATTTTTGAAGAGTAATAAAGTCAGAACATTGAATTTTTCAAAAATACTAACAATTTAGATTTTAAATATTAAATACAAAACACTTTAATTTTCGTTTTTAATTTTTTTTTATCTAATTATTGCAACTTTTATAAATTTTAAAATAAAAGACAAAAATCAATAGAATTTTTTTCAATTTTAAAATAAAAATAAAATTAGAAAAGTATATTCAAATAAATTATTAGTTTTACAATATTTTAATTTTCTCTCAATTTCAAAACCCAGTAAATTTTTGTAAACTCAAAATATTAATTTAGAGAGAAGATTTTAACTAGTTGCAGATATATAGAAAAATTATGTTCATCATTTCTAAACACTATATTTTTTTTTTCTTTTACTAAATATTTAATATATAAATAATGAGTAGAAAAATTCAATTAATTTAAGAATAATAAATTTTGATTATTTTCAAAAAATTTAAAAAATATAATATGTAGTGAGTAATATATGAAGATGACAAGTAGCAAAGTTTATACATAATACATTACTAATATTAAGTCAAGCAACGACATGCATTCATGCAATGTGGTCCAACATCTGGTGCGTTGACTCAACTATTTAAATGTTGCATCGAGTCAAAATGAATTAAATTTTTTATAAATAATAATTAGTTGAGATAAAAACAAGTTTTGTCAGTTTTTTTAAGAAAAGTTTATATATATTTAGATATTAAGATAAATTTAAATTTAGATATATACATGAGAAGTTAAAAAATATTATTAGTATAAAGATGTATTGAGTTGAAAAAAATTATGAGGTTTACGTAAAAAAAAAATTAAAATTAAGATTAATTTAATAATTTAAGGATAATTATATATTCAAATATTAGATATTTTTTTTAAATTAGATTAAATGAAATTGATATCAATTCAATTTAAATTATTATTATTATTTTTTTACATACAATAGCTTTTATGTCTCATCAACAAAATCGATCAGTATGCACCGCGTTATCAGCAAGTCCAAAACTTCTACAATATTATTATTATTATATATTGATGGTCTTCAACGTCTTTATAAGTTATGACATTCGATTGAATTTGTCAACCCTAGACTGATGAATAACCTGAAAGTCTTCTTCTTCCAACCAATACAAAACAACTTCATGTACGTACGAGCTAGCTATCCACTATTTCTTCTAAAAGCTTAAGTTGATAGGATAAAGTAGATTTTTATTAGTTATTTTAATTTTTTTTTAACACTTTTCTCATATATGAGTTAGACTCTAGTTTAATAGATAATTTAATATATAAAATATTTTATTAAATAAATAAAAGTAAAGCGTTAAATTTGAATTCAAATTTTTTATTTTAATATCATGCAAAATTATTATTTTTTTAAAAAAACTTAAATTAATAAAATAAAATAAAATAAAATTTTATTAATTATTTTATATGTTAACAACTGCATCACGTGGCCTCTCCTAAGACCACCTCGGATATTTCGACAAAATTTACAAAGTCAAATGTTCTAGCCTTTTCAAGGCCTGACTGACTGCAAGGACAATCTTCTCTTGTAAAATCTGCACAAAGCAGTTTGAATCATATACAGTTATGGCTGTGAAGTGTCAAGGACTCCGATCCTAGCTAGGTAGCTATTACTGTTGAATTAATGCTCTGCCATCGACTATTCCTAATTTTTTTGCCAAAGACTCAACAAACCCAAGTTGAAAAAGACTACTCTTTGATTAAAAAAAAAAAAGAAAAAAAAGAAAAAAAAAAAGACTATTCCTATATATTTTGCACCGTGTGACCAATTACAATAGATCTCATAGCTTTAGATACAATATTGACGTGTCAAATTTTGTGTGGAGATCAGACGGCCAATTCAAACATTCTAGTTCTGGTGGACTTTTACAAAATTGGGTTCAAACATTGAGGACCTGCCCGGTGATCCCTCGTATTCAATTCCAAATACCAAGACCAGATCAATCTGAGAAACGCCTATCCATGCTTACGTATAAATAGAATGATCACTCCAGTTGTTGCAAATAATGTAAGTTTTGCATCAAATGGACATGTTTTCCTTCACTTTCTTGGCCTTTGTTTTCTTACTTGCACAAGAGGCAACAGCAAATGATGTTGGAAGGACCACCACAGTAGGGAAGGACCACGTCTGGGGCAGCATAGGAGCGATAGTAGATGACAGCAATCGAGCTGGGAAAGAGCAGAAAGTGGCCATGGAAATGGCGATTAAGGATTTTTATGACAGGACAAATCAAGGTTTCGATCTTCACTTGAAAATTTGTCAAGGGGAGCAACCTTATCAGGAAGCTCTTGCAGGTTTGTAGACCTCCCATTTGATGAAAGATCTCTCTAGCTAGTTTAACGATCGATGCATATGATGGTGTCTTTTCCACAATTGCTCACAAGATTACTGAGATGAACCGTCCAACAAAATTTCACTTTTATCTTCACAATTCAAGTAAGCTAGAATCTTAGTGTCAAAAACAAAATTTGTAAATGGTTTTGAGTCTTTTTGCTAAACTTAATCAAAATAAGAACATATATATTCTGCAACCCATACATGAACGTCATTAATTACTTGCATGAAAACATTAAGATCATGCCCTTCATTAATTACTTGTATGAAAACATTAAGATCATGCCCTTCATTAAAACAAGTGATGATGTGCTAGTATTTTTCTGATAACAATATTGTGGTAATTTGCAACTTGGGATCTTATCAAATAAACAGGAAGTCCAAGCTATAATCTCACCAGGGAAGTGGGAAGGAGCTTCTCTCGTTGCAGAGATTGGTAACCAAGCTAAAATCCCAGTCCTTTCTATTGCTGACTCGACTCCACTCTGGGCATTAAAGAGGTGGCCCTTCCTACTCCAAGCTTCCCCAAACCAGAATGCACAAATGAAAGCCATTGCTGCTATTGTTCAGTCCTGGGAATGGCATCGGGTCACTGTAATTTATGAAGACATCGACTCTTTTCGCAGTGGAGTCATGCCTCATCTTTCTGATGCCCTGCACCAAGTAGGAGCAGAAATAAGCAATCTTTTAGCTCTCTCACCATTTTCGTCTCCTTCATTGTCTAAAGAACTTGAAAGGCTTAAAGGTGAACAATGCAGAGTTTTTGTGGTTCATTTGTCCTTGCCATTGGCTGTGCAACTTTTTGAGAGTGCTAAAGAAATGAACATGACGGAGACAGATTATGTCTGGATCACAACCGATCCCCTTACAAGCCTTGTCCATTCTCTCAATGCCTCCACCATTTCTTCCATGAGAGGTACTTTAGGAGTCAAGAGCTACTTCCCCGAAGAAAATCCCAATTTTCAAGACTACTATAATAGATTTCGTAGAAAGTTTAGCTTGGAATATCCAGAAGAGGAGGACAATCATGAACCTGGGACTTTTGCAGTGCAGGCCTATGATGCTGTGTGGACAGTGTGCTTAGCAATGAAAGAAAGCAGCAAGGGTGGCAAACAGTTACTAGATAAAATGATGCTGAGTGAATTCAATGGTTTGAGTGGAAAGGTTCAGTTTCTTGACAGGAAAGTAGCTCCTGCACATAGATTTCAGGTCATCAATGTGATTGGGAAGAGTTATAATGAACTTGGGTTCTGGTCAGATGGATTGGGTTTCTCAGTGACCATTAATGAAAAAAGTGAGTACAAACCTTCAATGAGAGGGTTGGGGCAGGTGTTTTGGCCTGGTGGACCTTTGATTACTCCAAGAGGATGGACTCCCCCAACAGATGCCAAGCCATTGATAATTGGTGTACCCACCAAATCGAGTTTCAGAAAATATGTGAATGTAATACTCGGTAACTCAACAAACACTACTCATTTTGAAGGATTTGCAATCGATCTGTTCGAAGCAGCCGTTGGAGGTAATTTTAATGTGGTCGTAGGTTAATTTTGAATTTGTTTAATTTATTTATATAAATAAGTTAAAATAAGTCACATCGTGTTATATTTATTTATTTTGTAATATTTGCTAACAGATCAAAATGTCTTAATGTATGGTACCAACATATTAGGTTAATGAATGGTAATAAAATTTGAGATTTTCATACCATAAATTTAATAGATTATGTTCAAAACGATTTATATAGTATATGTAATATATATACTTTAATGCTATACTAACCCGACCTGACACCCCTTCGTGGGGATAGTCCAGTGGGTGATAACACTGAGAGTGTGGGGGCAGAATAAAGGTTGCATCTTTGATCTCTAGGGGAGACCTATTTAATTCCGTCGGCAGAATTAAGTGATTTGATGGGGGGAATCCGGAATAGACGTGTTAATTTGTTATGCGGAAGAAAAGGTGGAAAGTCTTACGCCTGCTATATTTTTATTAAAGTTGAGATGCTATAAATTTAAATTTAAATTTAAATAAAATATTAAATAAAATATTTTTAAAAATATTTTTATATTAAGATTTTAAAAAATTTTTATTTATATTAATTTTAATTTTGTATTAAAATTTTAAAAAAATTAATAATTAAATGAAATAAGATGAAATATTTTTTAAAAATAAACACGACCTTAAAACATATTGACTATTTTTTTTTTAAAAAAAAGCACATCTATCAAAATTTTTTATCATATTTAATTAAAAATAAATAGAAGAAAATAAAAATATTAGTTATCTATAAAAATAAATAGTAACTCTTCAAAAATTTTAATTAAATATGAAAAAATTATTTTGATATGTGTCAAAACTTATATATTTAAAAAAATAATAATTATTTCAATAAAAATGTTCTTAGATTACAAATTAGGCATGGTTTGATTTGGAGATGACTAATCTCAAATTTATCATTATATTTTTAAATTTTAATTTAATTTTTTTTAATTTCAATAAAACTTTTTAAAAATTTAATATGATTTTTTCCAGTTTTAAGATAGTAATAATATTTTAATAATATTTTATTCAACTTTTAAAACTCATCTCTAAGGTTGTAAAAAGACTGAACCGGACCGAATCGGATCGGTTGGACTGGATCGGACCGGTTGGAGTTTGGTCCGATCTGGTCCAAATTATACATGGACCGAATAGTTCCAGTCCAGTCTCGGTCCATGGGATTCCTCCTGCTGGACCGGACCGAACTCCTAAAGTATTTTTTTTTAATTATATATATATGTATATATAAATAATAGTATGCAAATTTTAATATTAATATAATAACATATTAATATATAATATATATTAACATATTAATATATAATATAAACTCTTATAATATTAACATATTATAATTTATAGTAGTTGACTAGTTGTAATATAAAAATATAGATTATAGTATATCTATATAGAGTATTAGTAATAACTTATAAGTAATAAGTGTATTATTATTATTTAATATATTATAACTAATTTATCAATATTTACTAATATATAAATATATAATATGCTAATGTAATAGTTTTATTAGTAATTATTTTTCTATTTTTTTATTTAGATTATTTTTCTTTTGTCATTTTTTTAAGAGTAAGTTTTTTTGATATTTTTTGCTTAAATCTGTAATAAATATGTAAATTGGTTTGAAAATAATTAAATTTGGATAAAAAAAAATATTTGATTATTGTAGAATTTAGATTAAATTTAGCCCATTAAATCATATGGGGCTTCTCTAGACCGAATCGGTATGGAGCAAATTGGAGTTCGATCTAGTCTAAAGTGAGAGAATTTTTAGACTGAATGGACCAGGTTCACAAAATTTTCAAACCGGATCATTTATACTCCTATTCATCTCAACTCAATTAATCTCTATTCTAAATCAAAATCAGACGTTAACAAGCGAGACTCTATATTTTCCCTTTTATTAATATATCAATGTTGACTTGCTCAAAATAAAAATTACTACAAACGTCAACACCTAACTAAAAACGTATGTTTTGTTTTGTTGGCGGAGTTAGATGCAATTTATTAATAATGAATTAATAAGAGTACTGTATACGATTAAGTATTGTGCAATTCATATAAAAAAAAGTATTGTGCAATTATTTTAAAAAATAATAATATTTACTAATTTATTATTAAATAATAATTTTTTTTAAATAATTTTTCTTGTAGTTTATATTTAAAAGACTACATTGTAATTCTTATTGAAATGTTCCTATTTTATTAGTAAATAAATAAATTTTTAAAATTTTTAAAAGTTTTGATTTATAAATAATAATATTTTAATTAGTTTTATTCTAAAACAGATATTTATTTATTTATTTATTAGATGAATGATAAAAAATTTAATTTTTTAGACGGTACGTAATATTGTCTTTTTTTTATATAAATTTATTATCATTGTTTTTGTATTGAGTATTATTAGCTGCATTTCAAAAAGAAAAAAAAAAGTATTATTAGCTGCTGACAGTGGCCTTGGACCTTGGAAGTCCTGGGGGTCAAAAAATGTTCAGACCACCCCATATCTAATTGGGCCCTACTTCTTCGTACCTGATAAATAATGCAACTACCTAACTGCCCCCAACTACCTTCCCCCAACTTTAGAGGTTACGCTCGCGGTATTGAACAATTTGAACTAGCGACCTTTAATTAAATTAATTGTTTTTTTTTTTTTTTTACTTCTACTTCATAGTTCATACACTACATATTTATTAAGATAAAAAACAATAATAAGTCAATATAATCATCATTATTATCCCTGAATTCAAGATATTTAATTCTGTCTCTTTTATTTTCTCAAGCAAAAAGCTGAAGAAGTAATCAACTTTAAAAAAATATAAATAATATATAATATGATGGATTTTTTCAATTTACTATTTATTTGAATATTCAATATAAAATTAACATTACCTAATACCTATAACATAAGATCAAATAATATTATAGAATTTGAACTGAGAATCAAATGCATGATTTTGATTAACTGATTAAGCTAAGTAAAATGGTCAATGGTGTAAATATTGTTTAACCAAATTAAACAATATGCTGCCCTAAAAGTGATGATCATCAATTAAACGTGATATTTACTGGATTTAAATAACAATAAATTTAAAAATTCAAAGTTAATAATTTGGAAATATGTCAAATTGATGGCTAGATTAACAATATTAATTATACTACCATCTTGATTTCAACAAAATCAGGATTTGATTTCAAAAAATCCAATATGGTTCTCCTCATGTATCATTAAAAAAACTCCAAAAAGTATTAACTAGGTAGCAAACCAACAAATTAATTTAAGTGGCGGTTTGGATTCGAGACGAATTTATTTTAATTTCTTTCAAATTTATTATTATATTTTTTAAAATTTGTGTATAAAATATAAATTTCAATACAGGTTTTTTAAATTTCAATATACATTTTTTTTAATTTTTATTTAACTTTTTTCAAATCTTAAAATAATAATGATATTAAAAAAATAAACTAAATACATTTTAAATCATCTCATCTTTTGATCTAAATCGGACTAAGTGTTTGTTAATTAATTCTTGTATAATCATGCAAATCAATGAAAAAATAAATATTTAATTAACTATTAAAATAATTATTATAGTAGGTGGGCCAATTAAAAATGTTACTATATATTAAAATTGTTATCCTAATTAGTGGTCGAATTAAGTAGTATATCTCAATATTTGTGCTTTTTGTTGTTTGGTGGCAAATCGTCAACGTTATGTAACGTCCCCACGTTTATTAAAAGTAAGGTTTTTTATTTTTTCAATATTATTTTATTTCAATATAATCATAGGATTAATAGAAACTCTATAAAACTGAAATCCAATCTGATAGGATTTAAATAGTGAAAGTATTTTATTTTATCTTATTATTATAAATGTTTAAATTTTTACATAAAATATCTAAATAATTTGATTTTTTAAAATCTTAAAATAATAATAATATTAAAATTAATATTTTAATCAATTTTTATATTTATCTCATTTCAATTCAATTCACTATTTACATATTAATCTATATATACTTAATGTACATTATTTAAATATATAAAAAATATATGTAAAATTAACTGCGCATAAAATTTATAAAATTTTCTTTTGCAAGTGTTGCATGTGCAATTGACTCAAATGTTCTACAGTTCTTGAGAACAGAAACAACTCATATATATATATATATATATATATATAGAACTGTTACATGCAAGTGTGGCCTGTACAGGCTATTCTCATCTAAATAATATTTTTATTATTTATATGAATAATAAAAATATAGTTTATGTGAGAGTGATTTGTAGAAACTACGCTTGCACCTAACAGTCTTTTATATATATATATATTCGAATATTACGTACGAATTAATAAGATTAACATTATAAAATTCCTAAAATCATGATGTCCTGTCAATCAACTTCAATGTGCGAACACAAGAAAGTTTCTACCTCGACATGATCAGCCGCCGCGCGAAGAATATGCTCCACACTTATCCATGACAAAGTTGATAAAAACCACCACACAATCAAGAATATTATTCGACTATATATATATATATATATATATATATTATTCGAGTATAAGTGTATTATATTTATATTGATTTATAAGATATTCTAAAATATTTACGTATTAATAAAAAATTAAAATAGAATATTTATATATCAATTACAATATAAATAAAAATAACAATAATTAGGCTAAAATCATGGGTTAATTATGATTCATGCATTAGGCCTTAGAATAAGATAAAGTATCCTCAACACCCACTTGCAAGCTAAGTATTAGATTGAAGCAAATTGTAAATGAGAATGAACAAATTAAGTATGAAGTTTGCCAGATACAACAAGTTCTCAAAGGAAGTGGTAGTCTAATTCAACATGTTTGACTCGTTTGTAGAAAACAGGATTAGAGATAAAAAAAAATTTGTACTTTTATTGTCACATAAAAGAAGAGACTGTTGTGGAAGTGACACATGTAGATCCTAAAAGAAGTGCGTAATCCAAAGAAGTTCAGTTGCGAGCATGATAGACGTGTGTCAGGACAACTTGTCCATTCAACATCAGAGTAAGCAATGAGAGTGCTAAGAGTAGCAGATGAACGGAAAGTGAGGCCAAAATGAAGGGTGCCCTTTAGATAGTGAAGAATACACTTGACTGCAAGAAAATAATTTGTGGTTGGTGTATGCAGGAATTGACTAACAGAGTTGATGGCATGAGCAATGTTTGGGCGTGTGATGGTCAAGTACTAGAGGGTTCCAACAAGAGATCTGTAAAGAGTAAGATTCGAGAACAGATGACCCTCTGCTTTGAGATGCTAAGAGATAACTAAGGGAGTGTGGATTGGTTTGATGTCAAGTAAGTGAGCTCGAGTGAAATTATCCTGTGCATACATCAGTTGACTGATGAAAAGACCATTTGTGGTTGGTGTAGCTTTTAGGCCAAGAAAATAACTGAGAGGACCCAAATCCTCAGTGGCAAATTCAGAGTTAAGCTTGTAGGTGAAACTGTCAATAAGAGATGAGTTGTTGCCAGTAATAATAATATCATGAACGTAAAGAAGTAGATAAATAATGTCAGAGTGCTTATGAAAAATGAATAGAGAGGTATCAACACGACTACATGAAAAGCCAAGCTGAGTAAGAAAAGAGCTGAAGCGTTGAAACTAGACACGAGATGCTTGCTTAAGGCCATAGAGAGCTTTGTTCAACTGATAAACATGATTGGGAAAGTGGGAGTCAGTCTACTTTGGAGGCTGCTCCATATAGACATTTTCAGTGAGAGTGCCATTGAGAAATGCATTCTTGACATCAAGTTGGCGAATGAGTCATTTGTTGGTCATGGCAATTGAGAGTACAATCCTGACAGTGGTAACCTTGATAACAGGATTAAAAGTATCAGTGTATTCAAAATCAGGTACCTGGGTGTAGCATTTGGCCACAAGACGAGCTTTGAGACGCTCAATTGATCCATCAGTTAGATATTTTGTTCGAAATACCCATTTGAATCCTACAATATTGGTATTTGCAAATCCTGAAACCAAAACCCAGGTACGATTGTTTTGTAAAGCTTGAACTTCTTCATCCATAACAGCAAGTCAAGCAGGGTTTTTAGCAACATATTTGAAACCTTTAGGCTCAATGGAGGCAAGAAAAGCAGGCAAGAGTCCAAAGGATCCTAAGACACCAAGTTTGCAGAATTATGAGTTTTGAAAATGCCAGTCTTAGCTCGTGTGAGCATAGGATGAGATCCCAATAGAGTAATGCGCGTCTCATTAGGAGGTAGACTAAATGCCAGTGGTGGCGAAGATGGACCTGCAATAGAATTAGTGACATGTAAAGACTCATCCACTTGATCAGTACAAATAGCAAATGGGGTGGATTCGGAATGAGTAATGTGTGAAGAGTGATGCTCAAAGGGAAATGGAGGAGAGACTGTATGGATATGGCGGGGTTCCAAGAAATTGGAAAATGAGAGAGACTCAATGGATTGGGTCAGGGAGGTGTCGTGGAAGGGAAAATGATTTTTGTCAAATTGGGCATGGCGAGTGATGTATAGTCGAGAGGTGGTGGGGTCAAGACAACGAAACCCTTTGTAAGACGGACTGTAACCAATGAAAACACAGAAAATGCTGCAAGATAAAAGTTTGTTAGGCATATAATCACATAAATAAGGGTAGACAAGATAACCAAGTGGATGAAAATTTTCATAATTTAGAAGGGAAGCATAGAGAAGTTCAAATGGTGACTTACCTCCAATAAGTGGCGTGGGCAACCAATTGATGATGTAAGTTGTAGTGCTGAAGACATCAACCCAAAAGCAAGTGGGAAGATGAGAGTGGAAAAAGAAGCCAGACTAGTTTCAATCAAATGATGATATTTACGTTCAACATGACCATTTTGTGTGGGTGTATAGGGACGTGACAGTTGGTGATGGATGCCAAAATTACGAAGACGGGCTTTGGAGCAATTGCTAGTTAACTCGGCACCACCATCACTTTAAAAGGTTTTAATGTGAGCTGAATATTGATTTTTCACAAAATTTTGAAATTGAGTGAAAATATCATAAAAATTAGATTTGAATTTTAAAGGATAAATCCAAGTAAACTTAGAATAATTATTGCTAAAGAGAACATAATAAGTATAATCCGAATGTGATTTGATGGGAGAAGGGGCCCATATGTTACAATGAATGAGATTTAATACATGAGACGATCGATGTTCATTACGAGAATAAAGTAAATGATGGTTTTTGCAAGTTGACAAGTGCTGCACAATGTTGGAGAGGGCAATAAAAAAATAAAATGAAGATGTCATTTTTTATTTAAATAAGAGATAACAAAGTGATTCACATGGTTAAGGCGAGCATGCCATAAATCATATGAAGCAAGTAAAGATTTATTTTTAAGGACATAAATAAAATCTAAATTGCCACGCTCCAACACATATAAGTCTCCATCTCTCTTACCGGTTGCCACCATCCTTCCTGTTTGAATATTCTGAATGGGAAAAAATTTATTAGTAAATGTAAATGACAAAGAAAAATGATTAGTTAATTTACTATTTGAAATAAGGTTTTTGGTGAGGTAAGAAACAACTAAGACATCTAACAAATGAATATTTGAAATGGGAGAGAGAGTACCAATATGTGTAATGGGTAAAGAAACAACTAAGACATCTAACAAATGAATATTCTCCACAATTACTGAGTTCTTACCCGTGTACTAAATGGGTTGGTCTAAGTGTGATGGGTCATTAGACATATAGGTCGAAGCTCCAGTGTCCAAAAACCAGTCCGAAGCTTCTCGATCAGTGATGGAACACGAGGTGTTGAATGCTTCGGCTAGTTGGGCGCTTAGACCAGAGGGTGCATACCGTTGGTTGCAACGATCGATATAGTGGCCATCCTGCCGACAGATTTGGCAACAAGGGTTCAGCATTCTTGATTACGGCCCTTGTTTGAAGAGTTTTGACTGTGGCCATTGTTTTGGCCATGAGAGTTGCGTGAAGAACTATGCTGGTTTGGGAAATCAAAGGCAAGATTTGTGGCAGTGAATGCAGTGATAGGAGGAGCACCAGCCTCGAGTGACTTCTGGAGGAGCTCAAAGCTCTCGACCTTGGAAACAAAGTCTTCTAAATAGAGGAGAGGAGTGTCCACCATTTGTGTCGTGGAAAAACTCGTGAAATTAGCATCGAATCCTCTAAGAAACCAATGCACCTTATTGGTGCCAGCAATCAGTCGACCAATTGCGTGGAGTTGATCACATAGCGCCTTGAAGTCACGAGCATAGGCAGTGACAAGTCTAGTCCCACACTGCATTAGTTGTAGGTCATCTTTTAGGCGAATTTCACGAGTCTTCGATCGATGACTGAATGCATTATCAAGGGTGAGCCAAACCTCGCATGTGGTGGAGAGTCCAATCACCTCCGCCATGGCCTCCTCGATGAGGGAGGAAAGAAGAAGGCTGAAGAGACATTGATCCGCAGCTTTCCACACAAAGTGTTTGTCATTTGGCGTGTTAGAGGTTGGAGGTTGAAAACATGGTGGCATCAACATAGCCCAATAACTCTTGGCTTTCAAGAAGATGGAGAAGTTGAGATTTTTATAAGAGGTAGTTTGTTGAGGAAAGTTTGATGGTGAGCATATGAATTAACGTGTTGAAGGGAATGAGGGAATTTTCAGTAGTCATAGGAGGGAGAAGGTAGGGATCAATTTTTGGGAGGTTAATCCAATGTTGCTCTTGATACTATGACAATGTTGATGAAAACCACCACACATCTTGAAGTGATGAGTGTGTTGTATTTATATTGATTTATAAGATGCTCTAGAATATTTACATATCAATCAAGAATTAATCTAAAATCTTTACATATCTATTACAATGCAAGTAAAAAGGAAACAATTAGGCTAAAATCATGGGCTAATTATGGTACATGCATTATGCCTTAAATTAAGACAAAGTATCATCAACAATCCATAATGAATAGACGACAATATCTTTGTTTGGAGTGGCCGACTTGGATGGTTAATGCGTCGTTTAAATTCAGAGTTTCTTATCTTTACTCATCTTAAATTTATTATTATACTTTCAAAGTTAAATTTTATTTTTTCAAATTCTAATACAGTTTTTTCAAATTTAAATACAAAAATTTTAAATTCTAAAATAATAATAATATTAAAAAAATAATCTTTTAATAATATTTTGTTCAACTTTTAAAATTCATCTCAACTCATCTGATTTAAACTCTAAATTCAAACCAGACCTAATTGGCATCCGAATGTCAGCCTAGATCATATATCTTAGCATATAGATGACAAACAATAAAAGGTTGGTAAGAAGTAATATTAGGGATAAACGTCATATATAAGTGACAAACAAACGTAAATTGATATAGTATGATAAATAAAACGTTTTAAATCTATTTTTTTCAGTTTCATATTTATTTCTTCATTTTATTACACATATAAATATATAACATTTACCAAATATTATAAATTATCAGCTAATATTTATCCCTCACTTGATTGTTATGTCTATTCCTGATATATTTGGTTGGTAGATGCAGCAAAATAAAATGTTGATTGGGTGCGTAGAAAAGTGGATTGCGTGCTAGATATCTGACAATGAATAGAGTTAGAATACTGAGAAATATGAAAAGACAATGTACTTTTAATTCTAGAGTTGATATTAGGTTAAATAATTTTAATTTTGTTTTTAAAATTAAGTTGAGTTTAATTAAGTGAAGTTAAGATAAAAATTAAAAATTGGATAAAATATTATTAAAATATTATTTTAATAAAATTTTTATCTTAAAATTTTAAAAAAATAAAATATTTATTTTATTTTTAAAAAAATTATAATGATTAAATTAGATGAGATGATATAAGATAAGATGAAGTCAAAAAATAAACCAAGTCTTGAGCATTGACATTGGTTTCATCAAAATCATTTTTTAAATTTGATAAAAAGTACATGTTTTTCATAAATCCAAAATCTTATTATCCATAACTCTATATTGAATTAGTCATTAGATTTATCAAAATAATAATATAATATTATTTTTTTAATAATAATATTTTTAATATTTTTAATCATATTTTATAATTACACTAACTATATGTATATTAAAATCGTCTTATAAATTATCACACACTAGAAATGAAAATCTAGAAAGGAAAAGAATAAGATCCTTGCATAATTGAAATCGAATAAAAAAAACATTTGCTTAATGAATGATAACCTTTTAAATTTGAAAAATCTCATAAATTTATCGTAGCTCAAAACTTCCCACCCGTCTCTTTAGCTAATCCAATGCATCTAAGTTTTAATGAAATTCATCATAGGTTACATTTGGCTAAACTTTTAATGAAATCCACACCAATACTTTTGTTTACATGAATGATTGATTGAAAAGCGGGAGAAAACTGACAAATGATGAAACTAGATCATATTATTTTTTGAGACATCTTATTCAACCTCCTCAACCTTCACATGCTATATTTTAAAATTTTTTTTTTGTTGATTATTCTAAAACTAGTTGAATTCTTTCATTCTTTTTTTTTTCTAAGCAAGTTGAAGGATGTTATAAATAAACCAACGTCATTACAAAGGATAACTAGGGATGATCTTTTCTACTATCTAGAAGGATAAAACACCAAGAGAAAATGTTAGTGGGCATGCTACCAAATACATTATTTGTAGCTGCCTATTGCACTGCAGAGTGCGTACATAAATTTGCAGATCTGCGTAATTTATGAAAAATCCTACTGGAGTGAGTTGAGGCCAAGCCAAGCCGCCAAAGTATGAATGTCTCTAATGATTGGGGATATTTGCCAAAAGCCAGCCTTATCAATGATGGCTTCTAAGACTTGTTATGAGTCCCCTTTAAAAATAGCTTGCTCTTTATTTCTTTTCGTTGCCATCTGTATTATTAGAAGTGCTGCTTGTTCTTTATTTCATTCATTATTTATATATCAAATATTTGTTAAAAAGAATTAAAAAATTAAAAAATTCAAAAAAATAGTGTGTAAAAATTATGTAAATAGTAAAAAATTGTATTATTTTTTTATTTTTATAATGGGGCCAATGTAGTAGTTGTATCTTTGTTGCTACGTGTACGTATTTTTCGAACATGGCCCCCCGCATGATAGCTAGCGTGTCACTTGTTGTGACAGGAATATACAGATCACCGGTACGTTTGGGTGATGATATGAGAAGAGGAATGAGGATGCCTTTTACAAACTTTTTACAACATATAGTGTAATTGAGTTTTTTTATTTTTTTATTAGTTTTTTAAAGTATTTTTTTAATATTTTTAATTATTAAAAAATTTTAAAATATACATAATTTTATTAATTTTCATATTTTTAATCACTACATAAAATTAAAAATTAAAAATTAAAAAAAATTAAATATAAAAAAGTTATAAAATGATGGTAAAATAATAATAAGGGTATCATTTTTGAAGAGTAATAAGGCTAGAATATTGAAATTTTCAAAAATACCAACAATTTAGTTTTTAAATATTAAATAAATAACCCATGTTTAATTTTCGTTTTCAATTTTTTTTTTATCTAATTATTGCAACTTTTATAAATTTTAAAATAAAAGATAAAAATCAATAGAACTTTTTTCAATTTTAAAATAAAAATAATATTAGAAAAGTATATTCAAATAAATTATTAGTTTTACAATATTTTTATTTTCTCTTAATTTTCAAAACGCAGTAAATTTTTTTAAACTCAGAATATTAATTTAGAGCGAAGATTTTAGCTTGTTGCAGATATATAGAAAAATTATGTTCATCATTTCTACACACTATATTTTTATTCTTTTACTAAATATTTTATATATAAATAATGAGTAGAAAAATTCAAATATAATATTTAGTGTGTGATATATGAAGATGACAAATAGCAAACTTCATATATAATACATTACTAATATTAAGTCAAGCAACGACATGCATTCATGCAGTGTGGTCCAACACTGGTGCGTCGACTTAACTATTTAAATGTTGAATCGAGTCCGAATGAATTAAATTTTTTATAAATAATAATGAGATGAGATAAAAATGAGTTTTGTCAATTTATTTGAAAGAAGTTTAGATGTATTTAGGTATTAAGATAAATTTAAATTTAGACGTATATACGAGAAGTTAAAAAATATTATTAATGTAAAGACGTATTGAATTGAAAAAAATTATGAGGTTTACGTATAAAAAAAATTAAAATTAAGATAAATTTAATAATTTAAGAATAATTATATATTCAAATATTAGATTTTTTTAAAAATTAGATTAAATGAAATTGATATCAATTCAATTTAAATTATTTTCTTTTTTTTTACATACAATAGCTTCATGGTCTTATCAACAAAATCGATCAGTATGCACCGCGTTATCGGCAAGTCCAAAACTTCTACAATATTATTATTATTATATATTGATGGTCTTCAACGTCTTTATAAGTTATGACATTCGTTTGAATTTGTCAACCCTAGACTGATGAATAACCTGAAAGTCTTCTTCTTCCAACCAATACAAAACAACTTCATGTACGTACGAGCAGGGGCGGACCTACAGTTAAGGGTGGGGGCTACCAAAATTTATAAAAAAAAATTATTATATAAATATATAATCTTTCTATATATAATTAAAATTACTCCGTCAAATATTAAAAAAAATAAAAAAATGTCTCTCAATACTTAAAAAATTATTATTTATTATTTTTTGAGAAAAAAATTATCAAGAATTCTATTTCAGAAATAATAATAGATGAAATTTATTTCATAAAAAATCATCTTTAAATATGTAAAAGAAAAACTTAAGTTTATTTATTTGTTATTATTATTATTATTTTGTAATAGTCTTTAGCTAGTAATTTTTTTTTCTTTTTTTCCTAATTCAAAGAAAAAAAGAAAATAAATGAAGAAAGAAAAAATATAAGTATTATTTTTTATATAATTACATGTAAAAAATATATATTATTTATATTTACACATATTATATATTTTATCAATCGTCCCTCAAAATATCAAATCCTAATTTCATCCTTACGTACGAGCTAGCTATTCACTATTTCTTCTAAAAGCTTAAGTTGATAGGATAAAGTAGATTTTTATTAGTTATTTTAATTTTTTCTAACACTTTTTTCACATATGAGTTAGACTCTAGTTTAATAAATAATTTAATTTTAATATATAAAAGATTTAATTAAATAAATAAATAAGAGTATAGCGTTAAATTTGAATTCAAATTTTTTATTTTAATATCACGTAAAATTATTATTTAAAAAAAAAACTTAAATTAATAAAATAAAATAAAATTTTATTAATTATTTTATATGTCAACAACTGCATCACGTGGCCTCTCCTAAGACCACCTCGGATATTTCGACAAAATTTACAAAGTCAAATGCTCTAGCCTTTTCAAGGCCTGACTGACTGCATGGAGTCATGTACAATCTTTTCTTGTAAAATCTGACAAAGCAGCTTGAATCATATACAGTTATGGCTGTGAATTGTCAAGGACTCCGATCCTAGCTAGGCTAGCTATTACTGTTAAATTAATGCTCTGCCATCGACTATTCCTTTTTTTTTGCCAAAGACTCAACAAACCCAAGTTAAAAAAGGCTATTTCTTGATTAAAAAAAAAGAGATTATTCCTATATATTATTGCACCGTGTGACCAATTACAATAGATCTCATAGCTTTAGATACAATATTGACGTGTCAAATTTTGTGTGGAGATCAGACGGCCAATTCAAACATTCTAGTTTTGGTGGACTTTTACAAAATTGGGTTCAAACCTTGAGAACCTGCCCGGTGATCCCTCGTATTCAATTCCAAAGACCAAGACCAGATCAATCTGAGAAACGCCTATCCATGCTTACGTATAAATAGAATGACCACTCCATTTGTTGCAAATAATGTAAGTTTTGCATCAAATGGACATGTTTTCCTTCACTTTCTTGGCCTTCGTTTTCTTACTTGCACAAGAGGCAACAGCAAATCATGTTGGAAGGACCACCACAGTAGGGAAGGACCACGTCTGGGGCAGCATAGGAGCGATTGTAGATGACAGCAATCGAGCTGGGAAAGAGCAGAAAGTGGCCATGGAAATGGCGATTAAGGATTTTTATGACAGGAAAAATCAAAGTTTCGATCTTCACTTGAAAATTTGTCAAGGGGAGCAACCTTATCAGGAAGCTCTTGCAGGTTTGTAGACCTCCCATTTGATGAAAGATCTCTCTAGCTAGTTTAACGATCGATGCATATGATGGTGTCTTTTCCACAATTGCTCACAAGATTACTGAGATGAAACGTCCAACAAAATTTCACTTTTATCTTCACAATTCAAGTAAGCTAGAATCTTAGTGTCAAAAACGAAATTTGTAAATGATTTTGAGTCTTTTTGCTAAACTTAATCAAAATAAGAACATATATCTTCTGCAACCCATACATGAACGTCATTAATTACTTGCATGAAAATATTAAGATCATGCCCTTCATTAATTACTTGTATGAAAACATTAAGATCATGCCCTTCATTAAAACAAGTGATGATGTGCTAGTATTTTTCTGATAACAATATTGTGGTAATTTGCAGCTTGGGATCTTATCAATAAACAGGAAGTCCAAGCTATAATCTCACCAGGGAAGTGGGAAGGAGCTTCTCTCGTTGCAGAGATTGGTAACCAAGCTAAAATCCCAGTCCTTTCTATCGCTGACTCGACTCCACTCTGGGCATTAAAGAGGTGGCCCTTCCTACTCCAAGCTTCCCCAAACCAGAATGCACAAATGAAAGCCATTGCTGCTATTGTTCAGTCCTGGGAATGGCATCGGGTCAATGTAATTTATGAAGACATCGACTCTTTTCGCAGTGGAGTCATGCCTCATCTTTCTGATGCCCTGCACCAAGTAGGAGCAGAAATAAGCAATCTTTTAGCTCTCTCACCATTTTCGTCTCCTTCATTGTCTAAAGAACTTGAAAGGCTTAAAGGTGAACAATGCAGAGTTTTTGTGGTTCATTTGTCCTTGCCATTGGCTGTGCAACTTTTTGAGAGTGCTAAAGAAATGAACATGACGGAGACAGATTATGTCTGGATCACAACCGATCCCCTTACAAGCCTTGTCCATTCTCTCAATGCCTCCACCATTTCTTCCATGAGAGGTACTTTAGGAGTCAAGAACTACTTCCCCGAAGAAAATCCCAATTTTCAAGACTACTATAATAGATTTCGTAGAAAGTTTAGCTTGGAATATCCAGAAGAGGAGGACAATCATGAACCTGGGACTTTTGCAGTGCAGGCCTATGATGCTGTGTGGACAGTGTGCTTAGCAATGAAAGAAAGCAGCAAGGGTGGCAAACAGTTACTAGAGAAAATGATGCTAAGTGAATTCAATGGTTTGAGTGGAAAGGTTCAGTTTCTTGACAGGAAAGTAGCTCCTGCACATAGATTTCAGGTCATCAATGTGATTGGGAAGAGTTATAATGAACTTGGGTTCTGGTCAGATGGATTGGGTTTCTCAGTGACCATTAATGAAAAAAGTGAGTACAAACCTTCAATGAGAGGGTTGGGGCAGGTGTTTTGGCCTGGTGGACCTTTGATCACTCCAAGAGGATGGACTCCCCCAACAGATGCCAAGCCATTGATAATTGGTGTACCCACCAAATCGAGTTTCAGAAAATATGTGAATGTAATACTCGGTAACTCAACAAACACTACTCATTTTGAAGGATTTGCAATCGATCTGTTCGAAGCAGCCGTTAGAAGGCTGCCATTCAACTTGCCATACAATTTCACTCCCTTTAATGGAACATATGATGACATAGTGAAGGAGGTTCATTTAAAGGTGAGGAATTTTCTACCTTTCTAATTCAAGTCATGATTGAGAACATCTTATATCCATTGTTCTGCCATCTCAATTAGTTTTAATTTTAGAGTTGTGATGATTTTTTTTTTATTCTTCCATGGAAGTAGAAATTTGATGCAGTAGTTGGTGATATAGCCATAGTGTCCAAGCGATATCAACATGCACAATTTACAACACCCTACACAGAATCAGGATTGGTGATGGTAGTTCCCGTTCGCCCCCAAAGCAGCAGTGATAGAGCATGGCTATTCATGAAGCCCTTCACAAAAGCCATGTGGGTCCTAATAGCAGCCATAACTGTCTACAATGGCTTTGTCATCTGGTTGATAGAGAGAAAGCACTGCCCTGAATTCAAAGGTTCCGGATTGAATCAAATGGGCACCTTGCTTTCTTTAGCCTTCACTACTCTCTTCTCCTTACATGGTAACATGGAAACTTTCTTTATCTTAATATCAATCTGAAAAACTTTGAGTATATGGCTAATATTACTTCATTTCATCTGATTGAGCACAGGGGAAAAACTGCACAGCAATCTGTCACGGACGGCAATGGTGGTGTGGCTATTTGTGGCACTTGTCCTCACTCAAACTTACACTGCTAACCTCACCACTATACTCACATTGCAGCGGCTTGAACCCACGGTAAGTGACGTCGAGTCGCTGCGGAAAGGCAATGCAGTGGTTGGTAACTGCAGGGGATCTTTTGTGGCAAGTTATTTGGAGGAGGCCTTAGAAATCCACCCCACAAACATTAAGAATTATGACTCTCCTGCAGAATATGCTCAGGCATTTAGAAGCAAGGAAATTGCAGCTGCCTTTCTTGAAGTTCCTTATGCCAAATTATTTCTGGCAACATATTGCAAAGAGTTTACAACAGCTGGGCCAACTTTCAAAGTTGGAGGATTCGGATATGTAAGTCTTCAAATCTCTTTTTCCTTTCCTACAAATAAATGCAACTTAACTTAACTGCCATGTTATTTAGATTAATGATTAGAGTTTTCATTGATGGTGCCTCAGGCATTTCCAAAGGGTTCTCCACTTCTTCCTGAGGTAAATAAAGCACTTCTGAACGTATTTGAGAATGGTAAATTACGAGATTTAGAGACCAGCATGATTGCTTCCCAGAGATGTGTGGACATGGAAATGATTGATGACATTTCAAGTCTTAGCCCTAGTAGTTTTTGGGTTCTGTTCCTTTTAACAGCAGGTACATCGACAGCTGCTCTTGTGGTCTATGTTGTTGCTCACAAATTGTTTGGACATAGAACAATCTGGACACTCGTGTTGGCTGTAATGAGACATTGGTGGCATCTGAGGAAATCATTCTCACGAAGACTCAGCATCACTGAAAGATCAGAAAATTTTTCCAACACATATAATTCAAGGACCCAGGTGTAAAAAATTTTGTAGGCAGTGGCATGGGAGAAAGAATTTTGCTATAAATCTTTCCAAGGCTTCCCATTTACAGAAGTAGAAATTTTAGTTTTGTTAATAGTTTTATTGCTTGCTCTTTGTAATTAGGTTCATATGTACATTTAGGCTCGTTTTGGATTCGAAGTCATCTCATTTTAAACTCAAGATTATACTTTCTCAAATTTTCATATAAAATACAATAAACAATTTAATTTTTAAAATCCTATTTCAAAATTTTCAAATTTTTAAATAATAATAATATTAAAAACTAATATTTTATTCAATTTTTAAAACTCATTTAATCTAATCTAATCTAATCTCGTCTCGTATTTCAATTCAAACGTGACCTAAATTATTTTGATATTCACCGAAGGCACATATAAAACAGATAGAACACGCAATGAAAATGATCTAAAATTCTTGTTCTCTTTAGAGAGGAAAGAGAGAAGTTGGGTATGATTTGGGCTTCAAAAAAGACCCATTACAGAGACAGCTGAAAGCAACGAAACGAAACGAATCCATTGGGATTCTTCGGCTTAATCCCAAAATCTTTCTCAAAAGTCAATATATTTACATTCTTACAGGGACAAAAAAACTAAATAAATAAACAAAGTCATATCACATTATTAGGCCAAAGGGGATAGAAAAGAACTGAAAAAGATACAACAATCAGGCATTAACAACCCTCAGTCCTGACATCTTTCTTGTATCCCAATGCAACCCCACCAAACAAAAACACACCATCATTTGCTACCATCCTCCTCCCCACACAAAGAAAAAAAAAAAAAAAAAAAAAAAAGAAACAACTAAAAAGTTAGAGATGAGAAAAGAAAATTGTAATCACGATAACAGCAATAAACAAATAAATAAATAAATAACCCAACTCCAGTCTCCAACCCCCAAATCCCCACATATATTGGAAAAGAAAAACAAAGATGATTCATCACCCAATCTAAGCAGTCAACAACACCAATCTGGCCTCTAAAATCCCACCCAAAAAAAAGCTTGGTTGGAGGGGCCCCATGTCAGTCAACAAGTGGGAACACATCACGTGAAAACCCAGGTTAGTCGAATGCATGCACCCATGCTCAACCTCTCGATCAGAAGCGAGCTGCTCCTAATTGGCCGTACATCCCAAGGTATCAGAACCTGGGTGCTGCTGTGCTTGTGATGCTGCTCCTGCTGCATTTTGATTGCCTTGGCTGCTCATCTTCTTTAGGTTCTGTTGGTGATAGATGTGCCTTAATCTCTCTATTTCCTTCTTCAATGCCTCTTGATGAGCTGCAAATATTATAATATAACAAAAACAAAAGATCAAAAGCGGCCATGAGGGAGTAGTACTAGTAGAGATCCATATTTTAAGGGTACAAACCACGTACAATTATATCATCATCAGCTCCAATAGATAGCTAGTTACTCATATATTTACAGCTCATTAAATTTCATTACCTTATGTTTTCTTTAATTTCTAAATGGTTATTATAAGTAATATATGTAATTAATTATCTGGTAATTTCATGTTAAATTAAGCACGCAGATCTTAATTAACTTATTCACCCTAAAATTAATCATGAATTCTCGTGTGTCATGCAGGAATATTGTGAAACGAAACTATTTCTCTCATGTGTTAAAAAATTAGAAGAAGAAGAAGATAATGAATTGAAGTGCTAATTAATTACCATCTTTGAAAATCTTATCTTGAGCCAAAGCAGCAATCCGTTGCTTGAGAGCGCTATTATCAACATTAAGTATCAACCTTTGGTGGTCCAAGAATGCAACCCTTGGTGACAATGCTGATACTTCCGTCTTCAGTGGTAGTTTGCATTACAAATAATAAATATTCAGGTATTAAATTTGGAAAAATAAAGAAATCAATTTTATTGATGGCAAGTAAAATTATTCATGACCATGAGTACCTGTAATGTTGTCACGCTCCGTTCAAGCTCCGAAATATACTGTAGTTTCCTCACTCTTGACCTCTGCGCTGATTGCCGGTTTGCCAAGATTCTAGCACCCACCCATGAAATAATTCAGATTTCAATCTTCTTTTACAGATCCGATATGATCGATTAGTACCTCATGCAGTTATGTTAACTAATAATAATGAAGAACGTTTCTGTGTTTTCTAATGCGTAGGTTAATATCGATATGGTTACCTTTTGACCCTCTTTGGATCGACGGCAGAGTCTCCGGCAGGGATGCCAGAGGTTAGTGGCGCCTGTTCCTCGGGTTTGCATGAGCTTTCTACCTCGCCCGGTTCACTTTTGAGCTGTTGGTCCAGCGGCATTATTGCTTTATTCTCGTCGTCAATGCTGTTGTGCTCGGACGGCGTGGAGGCGTTAGAGGAAGACACAGTGGGCGGCAGCGTGACGGAGATGTCGTCGGAGAACATTGACATGAGCTGCTCGTCGTCCAAGCGGTCGAATCCGCTGGCGCCATGCATCAGCGAGGTGCCGTTGGTAGGATTAATATTCCGGCATTCCTCGATGAATGGCGCCTCGAGAAAGGCTATGGAGTCGCTCATGGAGCGGCGGTGGGAACCACGCCGGGAGGATGAGAAGTCGAGGAACTCATCCACCCAAGAAGGTTGTTGTTGTTGGGCGGTGGCGGTGGCGGTGGCCATGGAAGTGGAAGTGGGAACGAAATTTGCGGTGGAAATGGGCATTCTTTGGTGAGAATTAGAATGCCAATTTTGAGCCATGCTTGGTATCTTGGGCGGTAATTGTGCCATATAAACACCAAACAAAGTAATAAAACAGATATATATAACGAAGTATATGTTCAATTTAGAGAGAGAGAGAGAGAGAGAGAGAGAAAGATTCAAGACGAACCAAAACTACAAAAACAGACAGCGAAAAAAGTGTGCTATATATGATAGGGGAAATTAAGTTAAGGACAACATGAAAACCATAAGCTTTATCGAAATCTTGGAATCCGGAGAACACTTGGGAGAAGTTGAAGGTGTTGAGAACCAGATCATAACATGGGCGCGCAACAAAGACAACAACAACATATTCATTGACAAATCAAGGAAATTAGCAGCATTAATTTGTTGATGATACATATGATCTCTGATCTCTTTTATGATGAATTGTGGTGACTTTTCTAAGGACCATAGGCCTTGGGAGGGGTCACATGGGAGGGATTAGAGACAGCTAGCAACAGCTGGTAGGGGGGTGGGGGGGGGTGGCAATATGGAGGTGAAAGGAATTAGAGGGCTTGGACTTGGGGGGGACTCAAAAGGCTTCGACAGGGAAGTCCTCAGCGTAGTTTAATACATGGCGGAATCAGCCACCACGTGCCGATCGATGTGACACCTCTGCTTGGCATCCATCACCCGAATACTATATACATTATTAATTGATCTACTCACCTACATACATTATTAATTGATCTAATCGCCGATATAATTTTATAAATTAATATGCTTTTGTTATATTATAAAAATTAATTTTATTATAAAATAGATATAATGAATCAAATTAAACAATATCAATTTATGAGATTACTTTTATGAACGTAACAATATATATATATATTGATATATGTAAGATTTTTATATATTATATACATATATAAAGATTTTTTTCTATATTAGATATATATTGATATATCTAATGAATTATATTATATACTTTTATGAATGTAACAGTTTGTGAGATTACATACTTTTATAATTAATGTAGCAGTACTCATGCAAGTTTTCCCTCTATATCATATGCATATGATCTCATACATTGATGTTTGTTCATGTGTACAAGTGTAAAATCATCTTCATGATCATGGCCCGCTTTTCTAGCTACCAATACCAAAGAATATATAGTGCATATCAAAACTATGATCTGATTGATGATCATGATCAGGATTTAGATCTTGGGAATTGGCCGTAAGTACCCATTATTTTAGTGCTAAGGTTATGGATTAATATTGTGCTCGTTTTCTTCAAGGAAGGAAAGGGAGGAATTGTGTCATGATCATGATTTGGATTGGTGTAAAGATGATGATCTAAAGGTCAATTCTGTGTGCAAGCGTATATATATTGTTGGGGAAAGAATACATGGGAGAAAATCTCATTGGAAGGATAAAATATAAATAAATTGGATAGTGGAATATAGTGGGATCGAGATGTAGCAGGATTTAGGGAAGGATATCGATGAGCTGTGAAAAAAACAAAACAAAACAAAGCTGGTTGGGTTTGTAAGAATCCTCCCATGTGACCTCTTTGTAAGATCATCAGCCTTTGCTTTGTCCCCAAATCAGTCTCACATGGGAGGCTTTGTGACCCCCTATCTATGTTGCATCTCTCTCTCTCTCTCTCTCTCTATATATATATATATAAATTATGTGCAAGTTTCTTGATAACTTCCATCATATCTCATGTCGGAATTTATTAATGAAAGTACCTGGAAGACACCGATAATGATTAGTGGAAAAGGTTAGAATGCATGTTATGTACTTCCCTTGTTTAATACACAATGAACAGCTTGTCTATATCTTTGTTATTTTTTTCTAGGGCAGCATACATTAAAAATAATATATTAAATCAAATTTGTAATTGGTCAATGCCAAAAAAAAAAAATGCCATAAGTTTTAACGGTGGTGATCTTGTCTTTCAATTCATTCGAAATTTATTTAATTGTAAAATAATTCGAATTTATTTAATTATAAAATAATAAGAGATGGGATAAGAATTAATATTAATTTTATTTTAAAAATTAAAAAAATTATTTAAAATAAAAAATTATTTTAGAATTTAAAAAAATTGAATTATTTAAATTATTTTATATAAAATTTTAAAAAGTGTACTAAATAATTTGAAATTAGAATAGATGATTTTTAAAAATAAGCGTGCAACTAATCCCAAGCACGTTCCGATTTGTAATTGTTTATAAACACCACCCAACCAATACAACCTTTTATCTTAAAAAACATATTTATATGGATATAAACTAATATATACTGATAATTTAATTATTTGATCGTCACAAATAAATGCTACTTAAATGGTTTCCATGTGCATGCGCAACCTACCTAGCTCGGACGTTCACCAATTAATAACCCAAAATAACAATATATAAATAATTTTTTTATTTTTTTATTTTATCTTAGGGATTCTAAAAACAAAAACTCTCAAGTACCGTACAGGAGAGAGAGGGGAGGGGAGAAGGGGCAAAGGACTGCTGTGAACTGAACACAAAAGAAGCATTATTGCACGTGGAAGCAATATCAAAGCAGAACCCAGTACCCTACTTTGTGTACTCTTTGTGTGTGTTTGTATTTTGTATTTTTATTTATTTTTAGATTATTTGAATCAGTAAATAATAAAAGGTCGAAAAAGAGGACGCGCAAAGACATTAATAAAAGTAGCAACGGTGGGTGGTGACCACATTTTGCACAGTCCCATCCATTTGCACCATGCAACTAGACTTGTTTGGTTTGGAAATCGAGAATTTTTAAAATATTTTTAAACATTTATTGTTAATTATTATTTTATTATTTATTTATTATTTAATATTTTATTATTATTATTTACCTACTTTTTACTACTATTCATAAATATTGTCCAAATAATTAATACAAGAGAGAGATAGATTGAGTTATATTAAAAAATTAATACTTATAAACCAAATACACAATATAAAATATAAACAAAATACAAACCATCAAGAAATGTAAAGAGTAAGAACAAGAAAAAGCAAACACAGTATTTTAAAGAGATTTAGCCTCACTGCCTACGTTCTCGTCTCAAGCTACACCTTGAGAATCCCAAATTCACTTTTCAATCTTTTTCAGGTAGAGATAGAAACATATTACACTTTTGAGTAATACCGCTACAAAGAATCCGTGTAGAACACCCTCTACATTTACAATCACCTCACACTTGGTGATTTAACTATTTCCTGTATAGAATACATTCTACACACACAAGAGTTATAAGCATTATCTTATTGATACAAAAGCTGATAGTGAGTAGATTATCAGAATACACTCTTCAATGAGTGAAATAAGAATAATACAGCACAACCTATATCTCTATCAAAATGAATAAGAATTAAGGTATAAAATTTAGAGAAGAGAGAATGAAGACTTTAAAAAAATGATGCAAAGTTTTGCAATTGATGTGTAGGCTTGTGTTGTTGTGATTTTGCAAAACTCAAGTGAGCTATTTATAAGCAAAACGAGTCTTCAATTTCAAATTTCAGCAAATGTGAAAACATCATTCATATTTCAAAATATTCAAATAAAAGTATCTCTTTTCAAGACAACATCATTTATATTTCAAAAAAATTCAAACAATACATGCACACGTCAAAAGATGATACTCAATCATCTTCCAAATTCAAAATTTAAATTCTTGATGATGTCATTACTTATGTCAAGCACACATGAAATATAATTTTAATTTTTGAATTTAAACATTTTGATAATGTCATTGCATATGTCATGCACATGTAAAATATAATTTTCGAAATTAAACATTTTGATGAAGTCATTGCATACGTCATGCACATGTAAAAAATGCAATTTGATATTTTATGAGAAAAGATTAATTTTGAACTTTAATCCAATTTCGAATTTTATCAAGAGATGTAGAAAATTACTATATGAGCTTTATTTGTAAACTTGTTCTCTTTCTTGTTCATGCTTAATTTATTTATATGCTTAACTTCATTCATGCGTAGACAACTTGAGCTTGAGCCTTAAATTTATTTGTTATCATCAAAATTTATTTGTCGATACGAGACTTGAAATCTTGGATTCAACAATCTCCCCATTTTTATGATGACAAATACTTGTAGAAATCTGTGACCTGCAGTAATACTTAAGCTCCCCCTAAGAATATGCATTAGTTTTTCAAGTAATAAACAAACATAATTTCAGCATATATAACAGGATTACGAATTCAAGTAGTATGTAACTTCTCCCAATTTTGGCATCATTAAAAATGAACCATAATTAGCATCATTAAAGCATCTTCTTGCAATAATCAATAAACAAATAAAACGATGCGTTAGTAGAAATTGTATCATCTTGGTACAGAAGAAGACTCAAATCTGCTTAATATTATTGACAAACTAGATGTTGCAGAGATTTGAAGTTGAATAATTGGAGCCATATATTTTCGACAAAAGTTGCAAAGACTGAGGCTTAGCTCTATCGTCTCGGTGCAGAGATTTGAAATCCACTTGATGTTGTTGACAAATGAGATATTACCGAAATTTGAAAGATTTAAGTTGCTAATTATATGATCATTTTCACTCATCGGATACTCAAAAAAAGATCTTACATTGCTCATTAATCAAGTATCTGTTTAGTCAAAACGATAGAATGGTGAAGAAAATTTCTTCTGGTAATCTTTTGGATTTGAACCAAGAATCGTCTCAATCAGTTATCTCAACCGTCTAATCCAGCATATCTTATAAGTTTGACTAAATAAGATTTGAAGAGATGATAGTTTGTCTTACTCTTATTTTTGTCTCTATAAGAGCAATCCTTAGTTTTATCTATTTCGTATCAAATTTTCTTCTCATCTTTACAATTCGTCTGCATTCTCATTCTACAAATTTTTAATGGCTCATCAATTTTCCTTCAATACTTTTCGTGATCAATCTATTTCTGCATCTGTCATAGGTGCCATGAAGCAACAAGAGACTGATTTGGTTAATAAATCATATCATGATGTCATTTATGAGCTTGTGGGTCTCGAAACTCGAAACTCATAATCCATTGTTGCTTTTTCCGCTCGGTTGTAGTTCAAAACTCGCAAAATTGAGAAACTTAGCGAAACGGTCTATGTAATTCAACGATTTGTTTACGAGCCAAACAGAAAAATATTAGAGTTAAAACAATAGAATAATGATTTAAAATTTTTACTTGCCTCTTCATTTCGACTGCATAATCTTTTAGACGAAAATAACATGTCGATTTATAAAAAACAAATGCAGTTGAAAGATGAGGCTATAAATCTCAAGTTTTTATAAGTCATTTGAGATAATGGAATAAAAATATTCAACAGATATTCATGGCATGCATCATTCTTATTTCTCTTATAATCATGCATAGTTTATCTTCTTGTAGGGTTTTTGTGAAAATGTCTGTCAATTGATCGTGTGTGCTTGTGAATTCTAATACAATATCACCCTTCTGGACATGATCTCTAATAAAATGATATCTAATTTCAATAAATTTAGTTCTAGAATGTTGTATAGGGTTTTTTGAAATATTTATAGCACTAGTATTATCACATTTAATAAGAATATGATTGTACATAGGTTTAAAATCATCAAGTTGTTACTTCATGTAAAGAACTTGAGCACAATAATTGCCTGCAGCCACATATTCTGCCTTAGCAATAGATAATACAATAGAATTTTATTTTTTACTAAATCATGAAACAAGTACACGATCTAAGAAATGACATGTTCCACTAGTACTTTTTCGATCAACTTTACAACCAGTATAATCTGTATTTGAATAATTGATAAGATCGAGAAAAGTGTGCTTAGAATATCATAACCCTAGGTCAATGGTACCGACAAGATATATAAGAATACGCTTGACTGCAATCAAATGAGATTACTTTGGAGATGATTGAAAGCGTGTACATAAACATATATTGAACATAATATCAGGTCTACTAACTATCAAATATAATAAACTATCAATCATACCTCGATATACCTTTGAGTCAATTGGTTTACCGCTTTCATCTTTATCAAATTTGGTGGTTGGACTCATTGATGTTCCAATTAGTTTCGCACATTCCATCTTAAACTTTTTGAGTAATTATTTGATATATTTGATTGATTAATGAATGTTCAAATTCTTCCTGCATACTCTTAGCAAAATCTTGGCACATATTTTCATTAGTAGCACTAAATATTATATCATCCATATAAATTTGAATTAAAAGAATATTATCATATTCATATTTGATGAAAAAAATTGTATCGATCTTTCCTCTTGAAAAATTTTTTTCAATAAAAATACCATTAAGTCTCTCATATCAAGTTTTAGGAGTTTGTTTAAGTTCATATAATACTTTTGTGAGTTTAAAAACATGATTAGGAGAAATATGATTTTCACAATCTGGAGATTGCTCAACATATACCTCTTCATTTATAAAACCATTTAAGAAAATATTTTTTTCATCCATTTGAAAAAGTCTGAAATCTTTATAACATGCATATGCAAGTAACATTTGAATAATTTCTAATCTTGCAGCTGGTGCATATGTCTCATCATAATCGATTCATTCCTCTTGGTTGAAACCTTAGGCTACAAGTCGAGCCTTATTTTTAGTGATGATTTCGAACTCATCTTTCTTATTTCTAAAAATCAATTTTATTCTAATAATAGTATGATTTTTGGGTCTAGGAACAAGTGTTCAAACATAATTTCTTTTAAATTGATTTAACTCTTATTGCATAGCTAAAATTCATAATTCATCAAGCATTATTTTATCAATATTTTTGGGTTCAATATGAGATAGAAAATTAATGTGATTGCAAATATTTCTAATAGATGATCGAGTACTTACACCTTGTGAAGGTTTCCATAAAATTTGTTACACTGGATGATCTTTCACATGTTTTCACTGTTTGATTACATATTGTACTAAATCTTGATGATCTTTCCTGATATTTCAATGTTGGACTTATTCCATTATATTCTCTTTGTTGAAATTGAGACTATTTGTGTTATTTGTACATTCTTTTTCTTCATCAATAGATTTCTTGAAGAGTAGAGAGTTAGATTTATCAAATATTGCATGCATAGATTATTGCACAGTTAAAATCTTTTTATTGAATACTCTATAAGTTTTACTATTTGTTGAATACCCAAAAAAGATATATTCATCAAATTTTGCATTAAATTTTTCTAAGTTATCTCTGTCATTAAAAATAAAACATTTGCATCCAAATACATGAAAGTAACCAATGTCGAGCTTATTCTCATTTCAAATCTCATAAGAGATTTTATCTAATTTAGACCTTAACATAACTCTATTTATAATATAACACGCAGTACTTACCGTTTCGGCCAAAAAATAATTAGGTAAATTATTTTCATTAAGCATCGTTCTTGTCATTTCTTAAAGAGATATATTCTTCCTCTCTACTACCTCATTTTGTCGAGGAGTTCGAGGAGCAGATAAATTATGCAGAAACTATTTTCATCACAAAAAAAATTAATATCTTTATTGATAAACTCTTTCCCCCTGTCATTTTAGATGTTTGAAATAGTATAACCATTTTCATTTTAAATTTTCTTATATAACTTGGTAAAGACATTATGTACCTCATCTTTATGAGCGAGAAAGATGACCCAAATATATCTAGAGAAATCATTAACAATAGCAAATGTATAATATTTGCCTCCTAGATTTGCAACTCTGTTTGGTCCAAAAAGGTCAATGTATATTAGTTGCAAATGTCTAGTAGTGAAAATATGTTTCTTGATTTTGAAAAAAGTTTTTGTTTGTTTACCAAACTGGCATGCATCACAGATTTTGTCTTTAAAAAAGTTTACTTTTGGCAAACCTCTCACAATATTATTTTTTGAAAGTTTAAAAATAAGTTCCATATTTGCATGACCTAACATTTTATGCCATAACCAACTATTTTCATGTTGAGCTGATAGACAAATAACATATTGTGAGACAATTTTTTTAAATTCGATTGTATAAACGTTATTGTTTCTAAGAGTAAGAAAACAAAATATTGCAATCATGATTATTCAAAATAATGCACTTATGCTTTTTGAAAGTAACTGTAAATCTTTTATCACATAATTGACTTATAATTAAAAGATTATGTTTTAAACTATCAATAAGTAGAACATCTTCAATTATGAATTATTTCTAAATGTCATGTGTCCTTTTTATTTAGAAGTGAGGTCAATGAACTTAATTTTGTCTCCTGTCATGAGTCTTGAGCATCCATTGTCTAAAAATCATTTACTTTTATGTATGGAGGACTTCATATATATCTCAAGATTATCTTTAGCCACAAGATAAAGATTTGCAGATGTACTTGAATCATCATCCCATATAGTTTTCATCTTTAACCATTTACTTTTACCTGTTTGAACTACTTGAATCATCATTCCATGTAATTTTTATTGTTTTCTTACATTTGTATCGATCTTTCTTTAGCAGAGGATAGTCTGTTTTGATATGTCCAGATTTTTTACATTTATAACAAATTAATGAATTATCTTTAACTGTATGTTTGTTAGAAGACTTTTTGAAAATTTTTTTCGAATGAGCTTTATTTTTTAAGAACCTCTTAAATTTTCTTGTGATCATTGCAATTTCTTTATCTTTATTATCGCTTTCCTCATCTTCATCGCTTTCACTTTCATGGGAAACAGTTTTGAGTGTCAAGCCCTTCTCTTGCTTTCATTCTTCTTCTCCTCTTTTCAATGTGTACTCATGAGTAATATTTGACCCAATGAGTTCATTTACTTCGAGTTTTTTAAGATCCATAGTTTTAAGAATCGCCGTCACTTTTGATTCCCAACGTTTTGGCAAAGAATTGAGAATTTTCCTTACTATCTCCAAGCTGGAATAAACTTTACCAAGAGCTGTCAAGTTATTTATAATATTAGTGAAACGAGTATGCATAGAAGAAATAGATTCATCATTATTCATTTTAAAAATTTCATATTCATGCGTAAGAATATAAATTTTTGATTCTTTGACTTGTGAAATTCCTTCATAAGTTACTTCTAAGTTGTCCCAGATTTTCTTTGTTGTCTTGCAAGTCATTATACTATTAAATTCATTGTCATTAAGAGCATTATACAGAAAATTCATAGCCATTACATTCACTGTATAAAGTCTATCATTTTCACGATCAAACTCTTCTTCTTCTTTGTTGACCTTTACTTTATCAATAATTTTTGTTGAAATATAAAACCCGTTTACAATATATTTCCAGATTTATCGACCTTGAGACTGAAGAAATATTCTCATTTTAATTTTTCAGAAAGTATAATTGTCTTCACAAAATAGCGGAGGCTAACTACTGGATTGACTTTAAACGAAAATAGTTGTAATATTAGCCATATGATCTTAACTCAACAAATAATTGATCTTATAACAGAGTTCTTACCCTGATACAATTGTTGTCCAGATGACTAACACAAGAAGGGGGTGAATTGTGTTATATTAAAAAATTAACACTTATAAACCAATTACACAATATAAAATATAAACATAATACGAAGCAGCAAAAAATATAAGAGCAAGAGTAAGAAGAAGTAAACTCAGTAATTTAACGAGATTCAGCCCCACTGCCTACTTCCTCGCCTCAAGCTACCCATTTAGATCTCAAATTCACTATTTAATTTTTTTTAGATGGAGATAGAAAACCTATTACACTTTTGAGTAACACCACTACAAAAAATTCATGTAAAACACCATTTACATTTGCAATCACCTCACACTTGATGATTCAACTATTTCATGTGTAGAATACCTTCTACACACACAAGGGTTATACGCAGGCTCTTACTGATACAAGAGCTGATAGTTGGTAGATTATTAGAATACATTCTTCAATGAGTGAAATAAGAATAATATAGCGCAACCTATATCTCTATCAAAATGAATAAGAATTAAGGCACAAAACTTAAAGAAGAGAGAATGAAGGCTTTGAAAGAATGATGAAAAGCTTTCCAATTGATATATAGGCTCTTGTTGTTGTGCTTTTATAAAACTCAAATGAACTATTTATTCGCAAAATGAGTATTAAATTTCAAATTTTAGCAAATGTGAAAACATTATTCATATTTCAAAATATTCAAATACAAGCATATCTTTTCAAGACAACATTATTCATATTTCAAAAAAAATTAAACAACACATGCATACGTCAAAAGATGACATTTAATTATCTTCAAAATTCAAAATTCAAAATTCAAATTCTTGATGATGTCATTGCATATATCAAGCACATGTGAAATATAATTTTTGAATTTAAACATTTTTATGATGTCATTGTATATGTCATGCACATGTAAAATATAATTTTCGATGAAATTATTGCATATGTCATGCGCATATAAAAAATACAATTTGATGTTTTATGAGAAAATATTAATTTTGAGTCTTAATCCAATTTCTAATTTTATCAAGATATGTATAAAATTATTCTATGAGTTTCATTTGTAAACTTGTTCTCTTTCTTGTTCATGCTTGATTTATTGATGTGTTTAGCTTCATTCATGCATAGACAACTTGAGCTTGAATCTTGAATTTATTTGTTATCATCAAAATTTATACGTAAATACAAAATTTGAAATTTTGGATTCAACAATAAACACTTTCAAACACTCTCTATTCTTCCTTCTGGTTGTAAGTTTTAATTGCTGGTAGGAGGTAGAAATTATTACGACTCCAATCCTATAAATAGAAAAAAAAAAATTAAGAAAAAAAAAATAGAGCAAATGTAGAAAGTAGCTAGATTGAGTCTTTAATTAATATGGAACTTGGGTGGCTATACTGACTTTCAATCCGCCTTTGAAACTTTGGGCGGCTATACTGTCGTTGATTTATATATATATATAGAGAGAGAGAATATCTAGAGATCAGAAGGACCGATCCCCTTAAAAAATGGTCGCAGGCGGCTCTGACGGCGGTGGGCGACACCGCCCACCCCATCGTGACCGCTGGCCTCCGAAAACCCCACCTCTGCGACGGTGACCCCTGACGATCTTCGGTGTGCTCCACGCAGCCTTAAACCTGTTTCGGACCGCCAACGCCAACTCCGTCTGGGTTAAGGCCGAATCTCTCTTAAATTCATTTTCATTTTATTTTTTTATTGTATTTTTTATTGTGTTTTTTATTATGTTTTTTATTATTTTATTATATTTTTTTTGTATTTTTTTGTATTTTTTAAATATTTTTTATTATATTTTTAAAATATTTTTATTATATTTTATTAGTGGGCTATTTTTAGTTGGGGACAGCCCGACCGACCCCCTCATCTCCCATATATATAATATAAATAGAATGTACAAGTACTATATAATATATTTAGAAAAAATATAAAATTTACATGAAGAAATTTCTTAATAACTACTCTTTTAAATATATATGCAACGCTTGCACACTTCCTGATTATACATATATCTATACATACATATATCTATACATATATACATATATATATATATATACGGTTTCTCCTATTTTATTCTCTCAATTTACTTTAATAAGAGGAGGCGAATCAAATCCAAATCCTCTATTTTAAAAAAATGAGTCTTGTGCTATTAGGCCAGCAGACCTTGGCTTAAACAGGAAATATTTGTGTATATAATTTGACTTTCCAACTCAAAACTAGTCAATAATATATAATAGCTTGGAGATCAGTAGTAGTGAAGGTCGCCAAGAATGTAATTATGGTATCTAAAGTGCGTGGTAAAACAACAGTACTAATGGCGTGTCCCATCATACTACAAGATTTGGTGAAGGTCTCGAGAATGTAGTTTTAGCATATGATTAATTTCAAGCATAATGAGGACAGCATATATGTTAAAGAGGGGTTTTCTTTTTTATTTTTTTTCCCTAAAGAGAACGACATTCATGTGTAGGAGAGGTTTTCCGAACTCTTGAATTGGTTGCTATAATTAGTTGTCGTTTTTGGTGTTCATTATATTCATCTTCTAAATTCTCTTTCAGGTTAAGTTTTTCTATATATATATAGACACAACATGTAAACCTCATAATATTAAATATTGTTTATAAACAGTGTAAAATCTAGTTTTAAAGATTATGAAGTTCCCATATCATATATTTTTAGATACGATTAAAAAAAGAATTCTTTTAATTAATTGCAATTCATAGAATCCAAACCCATATTATACAACTTGCCTAGTTGTACCGTACTAATAAATTAATACAGATCAGTCTGTTTTCTTACAATTTTAATGCTCGAAAGACTCAAATTATACAATGTCATTTTATATTATATAGTTTTATCTGTTGAGTGGGTACTGATCGATCAAATGCATGCATGCACACACATATATATTAATGTACCTAGCCTTATCATGTTCCCAAATTGCAATTACAAAGAAATTAAAAAAAAAAAAACTTATGTCTTTGAATTCCTTAACTTTTGCTGCAAAACAAACAGTACTTAAGGATCCAAAAAGAGTATAAATAGCTTAAGAAAACAAATATTTAATAAGTAAATGTTATGAAAATCATAGTTATAAACAGCAAATGTGCATAGCTTGCACAATCACGAGATTATTACACAAAGACACGACACGCAGCACCATTAGTCGAATTAGAAGAGCAGCATAGGACCTGACTCTGCCATTAGGCTGGAGTATTTATTGGACTATTAAAATCGGACTAAACAAAAAGCCCAACCGGAGCCCAGTCCACCATCATCCCCCAAAAGGACTAACGGTCCAAACTCAAAAGTATCATACCCTAACACCGTTACACCCTTCCCAATAACACTAGAACACTACTTCTCTCCGCTGCTAATCTCTCTCTCCAGGTGCATAACTCGGAGCTTGTCCAACAAAAAACTCTCTCAATTACTCTCTTCTCTGGTTTATTGGCACACGTGACTAGGGCATCTCCATCGTCTACACTCTTCGGCCGGTGCCTTACACCCATCACCGCCTTCTTCCCTTCCCTGGTCAAGGTTCTCGCCGGCAGTGTGTAACAAATTGGACTTTTGAGATTAGTTTGGTTCGGTATGGTTTCGGACTCCATAATGTTGGAAGCTCAAGAAGTAATATCAGAAGACGGTGCTGAAAGAGCCAAAAATCGTAAAAGAAAGAAAGATAAAACCGTGGATAATGCGCACGCCATACCAGAAAAACTCGACAAAAGGATTATATTATCTTTGACCAAGCCATCTTCCGTTCTAGGACTTGGCCCAAAGACTGGCTCGAAGATTGTGAGATGGGAAAATCGTGTCAGGTTATGCCATCTGGTGCGCAAGCTCGCGAGACAGCACAATTGGATAGAATTAGGCGGCGTCCTGAGCATGTTCTTAAAAGGGACATGCAAGGACAGATCTCCCGCAAACAATCGTTTGAAGTATTCGGTATGGTTTTGAAGCTAGTTTTCTGGCCTGGCGGTTTTGATATTTTCTTAATTGCTTATGCTTTAATTGTTTGTCACACCTCGATAATTTACGTTCGTTATAATGGTTATAGGTCTTTGTGACTGAATAGGCGAGAGCTACCCTACACTGAAACATAAGAATGTTATGTGTGTATTAATGCGTGTGTTTCTGTATGGAATTAGAGAAATTACATGCAGCAGTGATTATATATCACAACACATCGAGTACTTATGGATATAATATGATTACATTTAATGTTTATGACCTGAGATAAGTTCAAATTTGGTCCGATTCTATCATTCTTATAGGAGCAGTGGTTTTTCCTATTATTGGATTAGGATCTTGAGCTTTGCATTGTAGTTTTGGTCCTCTAGAATTAAATCATCATCTGATTATATTGAGTATATAATTATTTTCATATATAGAACCAATAGCACCCGGCTAACTAATGACATAATGCTCGATTGTTTTGATCTGAATTCTACTGCAGATTTTCTTTGCATGATATATATAATGCATGTATTCTTAAGACTTCATATATACTTGTATATATAAAAATATAATTTTCAGGTTCACTTGTATATTTTTTAATGGGTTCTTCTTGAAGCCATTCGTTTTTATACTTGATACATCTCTGACATTGATATCATGATTCTGAAATCCCTCATTAATGAATTTTATCTCTTACTTATCAAAAAAAAAAAGATATCATGATTCTGAAATTATAGAACCCACTCATATATGTTACCAATACTTTTAGGTTTCAATGGAGCTTCTTAAGTATATGAAAAGTGATCGTATCAACCCCAGCAGGATTAAGAACATTTATGACGTTTGGATGAGAAAGAATGGATCAATGAAAGAATGCCCAATAGAGGTAATGTCTGGAAACTTGATCTTAAATATCTCAGAATCATCGACATTAAGTGTTTGTGCTACTTTCAAGAATGAGCATATCGTATTTCAAGCTGTCCTTTTATTTTACTTTTTTTTTTTTCCCAATGATATCACATTACCTGGATTCAGGATATGGATTGTAGTTCTTTGTCTTATCAATTACTCTTTGTAGTAATTGAAAAGTGGTATCCAATGGAAGGAGGGGAATTTATAGAAGCGCAAGAGATTTCTCGTGAAATAAACATAGACAATGCAATCTGCACTGCAAATAAATACGTTATAGAGGAGAAATTTCCTCTTGAGACAATCTAATATTAGTCATCGCATTTTGTGATCAGGCCAATATGAAGAGTCAAGTCTTGCATTTGATCCCATTAATAAAATTTCTTTTATATGTGCAAGAAGAGCGGTGAATCTATTGATTATCTTTTCCTGCATTGTGAGGTGTCGTGGTTTTGGAATGCAATCTCTGCCAGGGCTGGATTTTCATGGGTGATGCCCATGCACGTCTCGGATGTATTTGCAATTTGGCCAAGAATTATTGGGAAAGACATTAAGACTGAAATTATGAGAATCATCCCCTTATGCCTTCTGTGGTGCCTATGGACTGAAAGAAATGGAAGATGTTTTGATAATTGTGAACGTACTCTAAAGGAATTATGGGTTTTTTTTCTTAAAACTTTCAGATTTTGGGTTTTTAAGCTTGTAAGGAATGGGAATGTTTGTTCTGGCTTGTTTTAATTTCCATGTTTTAGCCTGTAAATGGGTGTCTCTCAATTGTATACTCCCTGTGTACTTGGGCTATGCCTATTTACTTGGAATAAAATTTCTTTTATTACCTATAAAAATAAAAATAAAAAAATTCTTTCACTTATTTCAATAAAGTTCTTACTTATCAATCCAAAAAAGAAAATTATTTCACCTATTAGAAAAAGAATAAGAAGAGTCATGTCTTGTGTGCTATACTTGATTAAAAAAAAAAAATTATTATTCTTCTTTTTGATCACCGCCTCCCTAACCGATGTTGATAATGGATATGTTTAGACATTTTCCCTCCGTAGACCAGAGACAAGCTAAGCTGATTCCGAACTACACTCAAAGTTCAGGATTTGATAGACTCAGATAATGTTCCTGTAATGTGTTTATTGATACATTTACTTAAAAAAAGTTGTGTTGATTGATACATTTATATGTGATTGAACCTGTATGTCTGCATAAAGTATTTTGGTGAAGTAGAAAGAAAATGTTCTTTTGATGTTTGAGGAAATGAGAGGTGGGATCCTCTTTTTTAGATCTACAAAAGGAGGTTGGTATCTTGAATTATTTCGGAGGCTTTTGCACATTCCTATCTTGGGATGAATCCCTGAAAAGCATGTTATCTAAATATAGATTCCAATGGTGGGGAAGTTGATGCACCAAAGTGCATATTGTGAAGGATTTTAGTTGATAAGCGGAGGCCTTTTGGGCTTACATTATATCAAATATGGCACTTGACTCACTTCAAAAGGCTGAAGTTTCTCACGTTTATTTTTTCTTGTTGAGCAGGATAAATTTGTGGTTCACCTGGAGTTCATCCTGTTTTGTCTTATGCACGATAATATTGAGGAAGCACATCAGGCTGCCCTTTGGTAAGGTTATCATTTTTTTCCTGTACCTAGTAGCTGAGATATTGAAGCTTCAGTTTCTGATGCCTAACCTTGTGGGGAGTTCTACGTATCAAAAATCTTATATCTCAATGATGTGGTTTATGCAACGCTGCACGTAGCTTTTGTCGATTACTGGAATTAAAAATTGTGGCCAAGATTTTTAATCCATAAGCCATTGAGCTGTAGCTCCAATTGCCACACCTGCTCCTTTAAGAATCTGACAGAGGGCATGGTTGTGGTGTAAGATCCACCAGATGCTGCCAATTAGAAAAAATACTATGGCTGGCAGAGTCTTAGCAAGATTCCTTTTGAAATGTAACTAGATTTTGAAAAATCACTTGTCTGATTGCATCTCAATGCTAATAAGTTGTACCATAACATTTTTTTATCAGTAGTAAGAACTTATTTAAAAAAAAATAGGCTTAGCCAAGTACCATAACATATTGTAGATAGCATTCGAATTTTTTTAGGCTGGGCTGGTATCTATAGTATATTATAGATGTTTTCTTAGTGTGCTCCCTTTTGAAGTCATAAGACATCCTTATATAGTGGGATGAGATAAAAACAAAGCTTAAAAGAAAAAGCTAATTAATCAGTTATGGTTAAAAGTGAAGAGTTCTATTGTTGTGTGTACCATATGTTTTTTTTTATAGGTAAAAGTAACTTTATTGCTTAAAGAATAGGCCTTGCCCAGTATATACTGCTGTGTGTACCACATGTTAACCTTCTTTTTAACAAGCTTGAGAGCTTGTAGGTTGAAAATATATTCTATATATATATATACATATATATATATAAACTAATTGTGAATTCAAATATATTCTATTCCTGTAGGTTGAAATAACCGTGTTAATTTAGTTACTTTGATTGCAACACGATTTGGTTTTGCAAAAATGGTGAAGGCAAAGAGCACAATAAGATTGCCTATAATTCTATAAACATTTTTTTTATCTCTCAACTTCTTGAGTTTGCAGTGTTCTTTATTTGAATTATGTGGTCTAAAAAAATAGTGTCAAGTTGTATGCTCCCTGTGTAGATGGACTATGCCTAATTACTTGGTTTAATAAAAATTCTTTTACCTATGAAAACAAATTATGTGGTCTTGAAAAAATGTGTTTGCATACCTTGATACAATTGCACAATATACATGTATATATATATATATATATGTATAATATGGTCTACTGTCAGGACATGATTAGTGTCTTCAGAAACAGTTGCACTCTTGCTTTGGTTGCATCACTAATAAGTTTTGGCCTTCTTTGGTAATAAGTTTTACATTGATGCTGAACATTGGCATGATTCTAGGAAGAGTATGAAGGGCTTAATGAGAAATTAGCAATGTTGGGTTTCAGTCATTTATCACTTTTCTTTTCAGCCTTAAGCAAGAACGTGAACTTGCTGACCCTATTTCAAATATGGTCTTGGGCTTGACATTCTATCAGCTTTGGTACTCAACTATCCCAAAAGAGATACAGTTGGGAGATTCAGATCGGTTTTACTCCCCCAGGCACTCAGACATGTTGGGAACAAGATTCATCAACTCAGTTGGAAATTCTGAGTGGGATAATGGAAATGATACTTACAAGGCTGATATTCCCTCTCGACGTGATTCAGAAACCTCTGTCATGAATGATAAACAAATATCTGGGGATGCTGATATTAATCAATCCAGAGAAGTATCTATGGATGTTGATGTTGGTCTACAAGGAGAAAATCATACTCAGAACTTCCAGCCTCAAGATTTTTCCATGAACTCTGATGAAAATACAAATGAAACCTCGTCCTCTAATCATGACCATTATATGCAGTATGCTTCCAATTTATCTACTCTTTGTGAGTTCTAAATCCTTTTCATTTTTTTAGTGTTAGGTTTTTCTCCTTAATTGCCTCATGGGACCACCTCCACCCCCAGGCAATGGGGCACATATATCTATTATGAGCTTCAATTGGGGCGGCTTGCTTTTTTTAATTGTCCTTTTCTTTTTGTGATATCCTTTGCCACCATTGTTTATTAAAATGCATTCTTTCTCCGAATGCTTTTCTTTATTTCCAATAGTACGAGAAACTCTGACACCAGTGAGAATAATTTCTTACACTGACGCGCACACATTTTTTTTTTGATAAGTAAAAATGTATTATTAATCAAAGAATGGGCAAAAAGCCAATTAGCGCACACACACACATTCAGAGGCCAAGTATTTTAACAAGTGTATTAACCAATTTTAAATTCCTGGACTAAGAAAAAAGTGCTACTAAATGCTATCTCCAGCTAATATATATATATATATATATAGAGTAGGAGTATTTTTGCTCTTCCCCTAATCCCGAAGTTTTCATGTACTAATCAACTACATTAGGAGAAAGTCTGATTTACTGATTAAAAACAATTATTATCCACTGAATTTCTCTCTCTTGACGAAGGGGGCATGAATACCTGGCTGCTGCCCTTGCAATTGCCGCATCCTACAGAGAATCCTGAGGACTTCATCAATTTGCATAGGAAAATGCTTAATGACTATTATATGGATGCAGTTAAGTATTTTCAACAGGCTCTTCACTCGACACCCCCTTTGTTGGAGGCCTTACACCCTTTGATACAGGTATTTAAATATTTATTCCTATATTCTGAAAACGAACTTTCAACTCCAATGGGATCTAATAGAATTTGAATTGATCCACAATATTCATTCAATTCTAACATATATCAATAATGGAATTAACCTATCAAAAAAATAATAATGGAATTAGTGCAGCTTTTTCATTTTTGCTTTATCAGGCTCAAGTAGGAGATTTTGGTAAAAGATAGTCCTTCAAAATGGTCTAGTGTTATTAAATTTCTCTTTTAGTGAAGAATGTATTAGAAGGGGAGTTTAGTGTGGAAAGGATGTACAGGTACATGTTGGAAAGACTTGGGGTGGTTGGTGCTCGAATGAGGTACGAGGACCATATGGGATGGGTTTGTGGAAATACATTTGAAAAGGTTGGGAGATGTTCAGGCAAGATGCACATTTTGTAGCTAGTTATGGCTCTCGGATTAGATTTTCGTATGACAGTTACTATTAGCTTGGTGATTGAAGCTTCAAAGACTCTTTTCCTGCCATTTTCGAACTTGCACAAGAGAAGGAGGCAATGATATCAAAGCTCTTGGTTTTTTCTATTGACTTACCTCAATGGAATGTTGATTTCATTAGGGCAGCCCAAGATTGGGAATTGAAGATGATCACTGAGTTTTATGCGGCCTTGTATTCGGTACATATGACGGAGGGCACATTGGATAGAATGCTTTGGAAAACGAACTTTGAACTCCAATGGGATCTAATAGAATTTGAATTGTTCCACAATATTCATTCATTTCTAACATATATCAATAATGGAATTAACCTATAAAAAAAAAATGGAATTAGTGCAGCTTTTTCATTTTTGCTTTATTAGGCTCAAGTAGGAGATTTTGGTAAAAGATAGTCCTTCAAAATGGTCTAGTGTTATTAAATTTCTCTTTTAGTGAAGAATGTATTAGAAGGGGAGTTTAGTGTGGAAAGGATGTACAGGTACATGTTGGAAAGACTTGGGGTGGTTGGTGCTCGAATGAGGTACGAGGACCGTATGGGGTGGGTTTGTGGAAATACATTTGAAAAGGTTGGGAGATGTTCAGGCAAGACGCACATTTTGTAGCTGGTTATGGCTCTCGGATTAGATTTTGGTTTGACAATTAGCTTGGTGATTGAAGCTTCAAAGACTCTTTTCCTGCCATTTTCGAACTTGCACAAGAGAAGGAGGCAGTGATATCAGAGCTCTTGGTTTTTGACTTACCTCAATGGAATGTTGATTTCATTAGGGCAGCCCAAGATTGGGAATTGAAGATGATCACTGAGTTTTATGCGGCCTTGTATTCGGTACATATGACGGAGGGCACATTGGATAGAATGCTTTGGAAAACGAACTTTGAACTCCAATGGGATCTAATAGAATTTGAATTGATCCACAATATTCATTCATTTCTAACATATATCAATAATGGAATTAAACTATCAAAAAAAAAAAATGGAATTAGTGCAGCTTTTTCATTTTTGCTTTATTAGGCTCAAGTAGGAGATTTTGGTAAAAGATAGTCCTTCAAAATGGTCTAGTGTTATTAAATTTCTCTTTTAGTGAAGAATGTATTAGAAGGGGAGTTTAGTGTGGAAAGGATGTACAGGTACATGTTGGAAAGACTTGGGGTGGTTGGTGCTCGAATGAGGTACGAGGACCATATGGGGTGGGTTTGTGGAAATACATTTGAAAAGGTTGGGAGATGTTCAGGCAAGACGCACATTTTGTAGCTAGTTATGGCTCTCGGATTAGATTTTGGTATGACAGGTACTATTAGCTTGGTGATTGAAGCTTCAAAGACTCTTTTCCTGCCATTTTCGAACTTGCACAAGAGAAGGAGGCAGTGATATCAGAGCTCTTGGTTTTTTCTATTGACTTACCTCAATGGAATGCTGATTTCATTAGGGCAGCCCAAGATTGGGAATTGAAGATGATCACTGAGTTTTATGCGGCCTTGTATTCGGTACATATGACGGAGGGCACATTGGATAGAATGCTTTGGAAAACGAACTTTGAACTCCAATGGGATCTAATAGAATTTGAATTGATCCATAATTTTCATTCATTTCTAACATATATCAATAATGGAATTAACCTATCAAAAAAAAAATGGAATTAGTGCAGCTTTTTCATTTTTGCTTTATTAGGCTCAAGTAGGAGATTTTGGTAAAAGATAGTCCTTCAAAATGGTCTAGTGTTATTAAATTTCTCTTTTAGTGAAGAATGTATTAGAAGGGGAGTTTAGTGTGGAAAGGATGTAAAGGTACATGTTGGAAAGACTTGGGGTGGTTGGTGCTCGAATAAGGTACGAGGACCATATGGGGTGGGTTTGTGGAAATACATTTGAAAAGGTTGGGAGATGTTCAGGCAAGAAGCTCATTTTGTAGCTGGTTATGGCTCTCGGATTAGATTTTGGTTTGACAATTAGCTTGGTGATTGAAGCTTCAAAGACTCTTTTCCTGCCATTTTCGAACTTGCACAAGAGAAGGAGGCAGTGATATCAGAGCTCTTGGTTTTTTCTATTGACTTACCTCAATGGAATGTTGATTTCATTAGGGCAGCCCAAGATTGGGAATTGAAGATGATCACTGAGTTTTATGCGGCCTTGTATTCGGTACATATGACGGAGGGCACATTGGATAGAATGCTTTGGAGTCCTTCCAAGAAAGGCAAATTCATTGTTAGATCTTTTCACAAATTTATAACGAACCCAGGCATAAGCATGCACACATTTCCTTGGAAGAGCATTTAGCAGACAAAAGCTCATTCAAAAGCTGCATTTTTTGTTTGGACCACAACATTAGGCAAGATTCTTACCATAGATAACTTGAGGAAATGCCAGATGATGGTTCTGGATTGGTATTGTATATGCAAGAAAGATAGGGAATCGGCAAATCACTTGTTTTTACATTCCGAGGTGGCAAGAAACTTGTGGGATCACTTCTTTACAGGACTCGGAGTCTCTTGGGCCATGCCTTTTAGTCTCGTGGATTTTCTAGCAAGCTGGAGAGGCCTCAGGGGAAATTCACAAGTCACAGCAATATGGAAAATGGTCCCTATCTGCATGTGTTGGTATATTTGGCGGAAACGAAATGATAGATGCTTTGAAAACTGTGAGGAGACAATGGAGGGGCTGGAAGTTTTTTTCTTTAAAACATTTTCTCATGGACAAGGGCTATTGTTGGAATGGGCTTAATGTTCATGACATTTTATTATCAGTTGTAAACTCTAACTAGGTACTTCACATGTATACTTCCCGTATACGTGGGATTTGCCTACTTGTATTGAATAAAATACTTTGATTACCGATAAAAAAAAAAGTGTGGAAAGGATGGACAATGTTTGTGGGTCTTCTTGTGTACTTGGGCTATGCCTATCTACTTGCCTTAATAAAATCTCTTATTACTTATCAAAAAGAAAAATGAATTAGACTTTGACGTTGTGTATGACTGCCTCATTATCTGATGGATAGATGTGCATTATGCATTTTGGTCGTCAAGGGCTTTTTATAGATTCCCTGTGTGCTAGAGCTGCAACTTTTCTTTCTTATTAATTTCTTCACTTAAAACTCGTTCAATTATGTAGTTAGGTCTTCAATGGGCCTTGCAAAACATAATTTCTTTTACCACAAAAAAATCTCATTTTTCTACTATTAATTATAGGTTTGCAATTGCTGCAATTATTTTTTATTTGCATTCTCAAATCTACTCTATTCTTAGTTTGTTTTCTTTATGTCAGTTGTTGCTGATTGGTGGTCAAGTTGACGAGGCCCTAAATGAGCTAGAGAATCTCTGTTCTCATTCAAGCGCAGCACTTCCTATCAGGTACTATTACCTTTGCATACCAGATATCTTTTCACTGATTGCTAAGAATTTTTTTGATAAAGTAAACAATTTTATTGAAAGAATAGGCAAAGCCCAAGTATACAAGATGATATACAATAGACAAAACCTATCTAGATCATGGGTGGATTGTACGATATAAGGAAATCATGAAGTTTAAGACCATTGAAATCTATAGCTAGAGCCCATAACGATAAGGTGCGATAAAAAAAAGAACGAAACTCCTCCCGTGGCTGTTCCTTATCTTCAAAGGTTCTATCATTGCTAAGAAATGAAAGGACTCCGGAATGATAAAAACATTCTACATGGGAAAGAAACTTGAAATTAATTTTATTGGGAAAGAAGATTTAGGCCTTGTTTATTTTCAGAGATAAGATGAGATGAAATAAAAGTTAAAAAAATAATAAAATATTATTGTAATATATTTTTTTAATATTAGTTTTGTATGAGGATTTGAAAAAGTAGTTTTAGAATTTGAAAAAGTTAAATTTTTTATTTTATTTTGTATAAGGATTTAAAAAAGTGTAATGATGAGTTTGAGAGTTTTGGTTTTATCTCCTAAAACAAACGGGCCCTTAAGTTCATCTGATTTCTTGAGAAAGCATAGGATCAAAACAATTAAAGAATGGCTGCCACAGGCTTTGACCATAGGAAGTGGCAGTGGTGCTTGTCATGTTGGAGGTATATTGCCATCAGTGGTGGTGCCAGCTTAAAACTGGTAGGATGCTGTTATGGTTTGGTATAGAACTTTGTTCAGGTCAGTTGGTCTGCATTGTGGGAGATTTCTTGTACTGAAATGAAGTGGATGGTTTGATCTCTTTTTCTTTTAATGGATAACCTAGCCAAGGCAGTTCACCAACCAATGAAAACTGAAAATGTGATTATCTTGTCTCAAATGACAAATGTGATGAATTCGTATAGAACGTCACCAACCAGTGAAAACCGAAAATGTGATTGTGTTGTCTCAAAAGACAATTGTGATGAGCTTGACTTACAGAATGGTGGCACAAGTTCAAAGACACCACTGAGGCAGAGCAATAAAGGTGATTGAAGGAGGGGGAGAGAGAGAGAGAGAGTAGATAAAAATGAGAAAAGATTTGCATCTGTGGCAACAATGGACAGGGGTGTAAGGAAGCAGCAAGGATTGAGGGGGAAGTGAGATGTAGAGGAGAGCATCGAATATTGAATTGAACTAAGGGCAAGCAGATTAGGTTTTAGTGGAGGCCCAATAAGCACAAGAGATGACAGTTAAGGCATACTTTAAATTTTGTCAACAGAAGATTATGCTCTGTTTTCTTAGAAAAACATTTGGAGATCTCGTGTGCCTTCTAAAGTAGCATTTTTTGTATGGAATGTTGCTCTTGGGAAGATTTTGACCATGGACAATTTGAGGAAGAGGGGATGTGTAGTTATGGATTGGTATTATAAGTGTAAGAAGAATAGAGAATCTGTGGATAAGCTTTTACTACATTGTGAGGTAACAAGTGTGTTGTGGGATAAGATCTTTTAAAGGGTTGATGTTACTTGGGTTATGCCTTCGAGGTGGTGGATTTGTTTTGGAGGAAGATGCAAGGTTGTCCTCAAGTGGCAGCAGTATGGAAGATGATTCCATTGTGCAACATGTGGTGTATTTGGTCCAAAATGAATGCGCGTTGTTTTGAAGATAAGGAGCGCACAATGACGGAGCTGAATTTTTTTTATCCATTCTTTACTGCTTTGGTTTTCAGCTATTGTATTAAATGGGAACAATGTTCACAATTTCTTGTCTTTAATTTATCGCTTTTAGAATGTATTTAGGTGTTTTTTTGTATACTTCATGTGCACACGGGCTATGCCAATTTCATTTATATCAATAATATTTATCTCTTACTTATATATAAAAAATAAAAAATAAAAACAGATTAGGTTTTAGTGGCAGTTTATCAGGTGTATACATGTTCGTGGTTACATATGAAACAGTCACTAGACTTTTGCCATATACCCTTTTTGACAAAATATTTATGTCTTTGGGTATTCTTAATCCGCCTGCAGAAACGACTCTAATACTTTATAAAAAAAAAAAATAGCATCTCTTAGCTCCAAATTCAGTTGTTGCTCTTTTGTGGTTTTGTTTGTAATTATATACTTGTTCACCCATGATACTCATGCCATGAGGTGTTGACACCAATAAAAACACATGCTGCAGGTTGAAGACTAGTCTTTTGGAACATCTTAATCCCAACAACTCTGTCGTGCTTTGTGCCTGCTTTGAGGATATCCTAAAGAAGGACCCAACATGTTCCCATTCATTGGGGAAGCTTGTCAGGATGCATCAAAGTGGTATTTCATCATTCTGAGTCATGATCTTCAATACACTCTGGATAAGACATGATGTTTTCGTTTAATTCCCTTCTCTTGGTGATCAAGCTGTAAAATCTCCGCCCTAGTTTTAAAACCATTTTTTAATAAGTAATAAATATAATGAAAAGAGGAAAATAGGAAAATAGGAAAATAGGATACTCTAGTATGTAACCACTGTGCCAGTGGATAGTAGACCAAAAATTGGTTGACTGATTCGTGATATTTTCATACTGAACCAAACTATTATTACTTTTTCATTTAATTTACTGTCATTTAAGATGACAATATTGCCCTTAACTAGATTCCTAAGATAGTATAAAAAAAATTCTCCTGATATTTTGCAGGGGATTATGGTCTTGAGTCCCTATTGGAAATGATAGCTTTGCATTTAGATGCTACGAATGCAGAGTATAATACATGGAGAGAGTTTGCTTCATGTTTCATCAAACTTTCTCAATGTGAAGAGGATCGATTGTCTGTGTGCCAGAATGAAAACGAAGATGTGCAGGAGGAACCTGACTCTATGCATTTTAGTAAGACGATCCCCAGGATATTTACAGAGGGGCAATCAGGAAAGAGTTGGAGGCTTCGATGCAGATGGTGGTTGACACGTCACTTCAGTAACAACATTCTTGTATCAGAAATTGCGGCAGGTACCTTCCATGATTCATATAAAGAAAACTGCTTCACTTCGTGCTACTATATCATGCTTGTGCTGTTGCTTCTGAACTTGTCTGGGAAGCCAAAGTTATTTAACTATGATGAAATTTTTGTGAAGTGATTGATGTGCATGCAATCGCAATCTGTTTAGTATTTGGTCTTAAAGTAGAGGATAGAACTAGCAACATCAACATCTGAACTGGAAAACTACCTATTTAATTGGAATATTGGTAGCCAACTTAGTGAATCAGTTTGATTCAGCTCCTTTGGTTTATTTTTGATTGGCTAAAGCTCTCCCTAATGCGCATGACTTAGTAAATTGGTCTCATGCGGTTGGATTGATTTAGTTGTGATTGGCCAAGGTTCCCCTTAATGCATATTGTGAGAAAAACTGGGCTTTCCACATTGACTAACCGTTGAAGAATATGACCTACAAGGGGATCTCCTAATGATAATGCATTTAGAGATTAGATCTGCATTGCAATGTCTCAGTGGATGTGAATGGTGAACTTTCAATCGCCTTCTTCTACCCAAATCAGCTAAAATTGGTTGTTTTGTTTTTACTTGCCACAGGTGATTTGCAGCTCCTGACTTATAAAGCGGCATGTGCAACACATCTTTATGGACAAGAGTTCAAATATGTTGTGGAAGCTTATAATCGTTTGGAAAAGCAAAATGAGAGGGATTTGTTCATATCTTTGCAAAATCACATGCAGAACTCAATCGGAATATACCCAAACACAAATTCACAAGCAGAACTCATTCGGCATATACTCAAACTTTCTGAACAAAAATAGATGATATCAATAATCTTCCATTTTGAAAGGTACAAAAGTTTTTTTTTCATTATTAGTGAATTATAATCATTTTCTCTACAAAAATAAATTGTTCCTTGTACATCTGCACGATTATTGGAAAAGTCAAGGGGCAGCTGCTTTTAATAGATGTTCTCTCTGTCTCTCTCTCTCTCAATATCTATATTGTGGTTAAGATAAGCAGCAATATAGATATATATATTTTGGGTATAAATCCTATCTCAACCCTATACATGTCAAATATATATATATATCTCAAGAGTTTTGATATTCATCATTCCTATACACCATATTTATTTTTATTTATTTTTTATTTGTTACATTTTGTACATGGTCTCCAGCCAAGGTGTCGCAAATTTATTTTTGTAGAGAAAATTATTATAATTCACCAATCAAGAATATGAACTATTGTGCCTTTCAAAATGGAAGATGATATTAACTTATCAAAAAAAATGGAAGATGATATTACCCATTTTTGTAGAGAAAGTTTGAGTATATGTCGATTGAGTTCTGCATGTGATTTTGCGTTTGGAGTTTATTCCGATTGAGTTCTGCATGGGATTTTGCAAGAATATGAACAAATCCCTCTCATTTTGCTTTTCCAAACAATTATAAGCTTTCACAACATATTTGAACTCTTGTCCATAAAGATGTGTTTTGCTATTCATCATCCTTGTACACTACATTTATTTTTTGCTTTTTTAAGTTTTGTTGGTATTATTCTTTTTAAATTCATTGAAATTTACTATTCATCATCTATACACTATATATAGAAAAAAATAAAAAATTATGTATGGTGTGTGCCTGTGTGGTGAGTGGTAAGATATTATATATTAATACAAATACTACTACTCGTAAATTAATACAGAACATTTAAGATCACTTAAGCATCCAAACGCAGCTTTAATTAACTCAAGAAGTAGCGAATATTTTTGTTTTCAGTTGTCTCAGCACGTGAAAGCCAATAGACAGGTAAAATTGGAGAAATTTAAAAGTGCTTATTGAACATAAGTATGGCACGTGAAACGGCAAGACGAATCTCACACGCCAGTCCTTTTACTATTCTCGTAAGTAGTGAGATTAGAGACTTGAAAAAGAGAGAGCAATATGAATATTAAAATATTATTGGTAGATGGTTTTTGTATCTTTTACCTGTACGTTGTACAAAAATATTAATTTTACGTATTATTTAATCTAATTATTTATATTTATATTTATCATATTTATATTTTTTAAATATTTCAATTAACGTGTCACGTTCTCGATTTTGCAAAAGTTACGTTAAGCCCTATACCCTTAATCATTCTTTGAATAAGAGGTTATGAGAAATGGGTCATTGTAAATTTAGAGGATAAATGTTTAAAAAAAAAAACCATGGAGAAGGGAAAGATGAAGCCCTCTCATTTCAAATTTAGAGAAGAAAAGAGAGAGAAGATGGATTTTTTTTTTGGAGGAAGCTTTGACATGCGAAAGGAGAAAGGGGATAGACATAAGCCTACAACCCAAAAGGATTTCTACCATGACCTCTACTCTAGTTTTTTTTTTTTTTTTGGCAAGTTAAAAGCATTTTATAGATAAACTATCCGATTACAAGAACATAAAAATTAGTGGGGTGGAAGTCTTCAATAGTCATCTCAAAACAAACAAAAACAGCACTAAAAAAAAAAGGACTATCTAACCAAAAAAATTACTCCAATCTAATTCTCACCAGAGGAAGTCGCCTAAAAGCGATTTTGATATAATTTGAAAAACAGATTATAAACCTACGACTAAAAGTCGCAATCAAAGAGGATGCGCTACATCTTGTTGATTTGTTCCAACTATAGAAGACTATCATAATTACATCATCTTGATTGCTAGTTAAGAAAAGTAAGAATATATGAGAATAAAAATCTTAGAGAAATTCGATACATCAATGAAACACCACCACCGTCAGTAGTGGCCCCAAATTTACTGCGCATGGTAGAAACCTCTCAAAGGCTAGGTTGCGCGTGAGACCCACGCGTACTGGAAGAAGCGTGTGCGTCACACACGCAACTCTTCTGAATGAAGCACTTCCACCGATCGACAGATTGGTGACTGGAGAGTCTGGAGGAGTGGGCGCATGGCAATCTGAGGAGGCTGGCAAGCAGCATATCGAAAGTCCACAAATCTATATTCGAAAAATCCAAAAATGAAATCGAAAAAGCTAAAAGGAAAACTATAAAATAACCTACCGAGATTAGACGAGCGAAGGGGGAAAACAGACAAAGCTTCGACAGAGACGCGAGGGTAGCGACTGAAACTAAGGATGAAGACATGAGCTATCTAGATTTGTGTGGGAGCGTTTTGTGTATTAGACCCGGTCCTCCCTTTTCACCGACCTCTACCATCTAGTTGAATTCATGTTATTCATTTTTTTCTTTCTTTATAAATATGGAGCCAACTCAAGTAATGTGTTATTCTTCCAGAAGAAGAATGAAGTAATTGGCAATTCAAATTTAAAATGTTACTCCATTAAGGTGCTTTCATTATAAAATATTGAATAAAGCATATCATTCACATTATTAATTAAATGAGATCTTATTTGTAAAATTGAAATTCAAAATTTATGTTTCAAATCAAATTATTATATCTTTTTGAATTGATTAAATTCATCAAATTTATTCTTTAAAATTAAAACAGTTACTTTGATGGGTAGCGCAGATTGACGTAAAAACTAAAATGCTATAGATAAAATTTTATCATAAATGATAAAAGATCAACCTTTCTACAACTTATAAAAAACCAAATAAAGTAATAATTTTTTATTTTTTGAAATTTCTCTTTACTTTTACTTTAATATATATGATAAGAAAAAATTTTAAAAAATTATGATATACCGCCATGGACATTGATTAGAAAAGCTTAAATCAATTCATCAACAAATACCAATGGATTTTCATTGCAATCAGGTTCATTACATATGATAGAATAAAGCATACAGAGCATACTTTTTTTTTCCCAGAAACCAGCGAATAAATGAGTAACTGTTAGTCCTATGCGCTAGTACGCGTTCATAATATCATCAACTTGTTACTGCAGTGAGCTTTAAAGTGAAAATACAAATGGAAAATTTTTTCACTTTGTTAGAAAAAAATTGCAGCGGAAAGTACCTCAGGCTCAACTTAAAGAAATGCTCCACAAGTTTCTCTAGCACGACAAAAACAAGCGTTTTCTCTTAGTGGTGAAGTGTACTACGTAGTTATAAAACTAGAGTAACACTTAACAATCCACAGCCTAAAAACTATTTCAAAAGAGAACAAATGAGAGAGAGATTTTCACTATTCCAAATAGTTCTCAGAACCAAAAGGAGGGGGGCTATATATAGTCCCTCTACACGGCTGGCCTTAAAAGCCAGCCTTCAATATGCTGGAAACGCATGGCTTAAAGCCATGCGTTTACAGACTGTGTAACGCATGGCTTTAAGCCATGCGTTATAACGTATGCCATAAAAAGGGGGGTCTGCCCGTGTGGGCGCCCCCTTCATTTAACACACTTTAATCTTCCAACTCTCACCCCCACTTCTATGCCTCCTTCCCTCCCGTGGTCAGGGCTTCAGATTTGCATATGGGGCAGACATTCCTAACGAGCAGCCACTTCTTTAAGCAATCCGCATGATACTCATGCCCACAATCAAGAACTCCTATATTCTCTTGGTTCTTGTATTCATCCTGCAAGTTCATAAGAACCCATGTTTTTAGTAGGAAAATGGATTAATTTTAACCAAAAGATCTAATCCAATAGTCTGAATTGCTTTGAGTTGTACGTGATAATGTCTGGAAACATAGTAGCAATATATATGAGCAGATACAATTTAAACTTAAGCTCTCTCAGTTAACAGTAGGTTTTAAGGTACCTGACATATAACGCATAAATCAGCTTCCTGAATCTGATCCTCACAAATTGCCTCTTCCAGATTGTTAATGGTAGCCAATGATTCATAAGTTTTTGTCCTTAATTGACTTGTGATCATTTCCTTCGACAACCCGGTGCTTACATTGCCAATCTGTTCCCCCAATGCAAGAAGCTCCTGAAGGGAATAAAAAATTTCTAGTTCACAAGTTTTTTTTTTTTTTTTTTATAGAGGTCTACAAAATTTGTACAGATTCCAAATCATAATTAGAAGTCCTGAGCATACCTCATAAGACACATGCTCTTCAACATTTAACCTTCTGTCTCTGTTATGGTCCATCAGATTCACCACCTCATAAAATTCTGGCAGATCTATCACGGCAGTTTCCTACACATTAACCACAACAGTTTATCCAGCTTATCAAAACAAGTAATATGAATAGTCACTTACATAAATATACACTTGCATGCCAAATAAAAAACCACCACTTATTTTCAGAAAAAAAAAGGGAAATAAGAAGGGCACAATAGAAGAGAATATTACATCAGCCCTCAGAACTCTCAAGTGTGGCAAGCTGCGTTGTCTAGGAGTTGCCTCAGGCATAAATCCCCTTCTGTGAGGATGGTCTATCCGAACTCCAGTTGATCGAACAGATACAGGATGCCTATGACCCATCTCCAAACTGTTATGAGCAGGAATTCTATATGAAGTTGCAGCCACTTGGGTGTAAGAATTAATATTCTGGCCTCTCACTCCTTGCATTGGCAGGTTTGGATGATGATGATTGTGGTGCCGCTGGTTGATGGGAGGAGGATGCGGAAAACTAGAACTGCTGCGGCCAGCTGTCTCGTGATGGTATCTCTGCATGCCAATGCTCCGGGTATCCATAGAACCTCCATTGACATTGCTGCCCGTGATAACTGAAAAAAAATGGCGTCTAATTAGTGGAAAACAGCTGAATAACCATAACATAGGCTCCATTTGTTGTAACAGAGATCTTCTTAGGAAACAGACACTTCAGAGTTATCTTTAAATGGTAACAATCATGCGTATCAGAACAGGATTGACTAATCTACACGAAACCAATAGAAATGCTTTCACAATTTTTTGGGGAGAGACAAAATCCACAAAACAAATTCAAAAGCTTTTTGCTAATTCTATCATGTAAACCTAAAAATAGCTTGTTCAGATCAATGAGAAGTATGAGCTTCCTGACATTAAATTACTACCATTGGTAAACCTGAGCACTAGGAAGGAGAAATGAATTAGGGAATAAATTATTTACCATTCACGTAAGGTGTTGCAGAAGCCTGGTTCCAGGATGAAGTACCAGCCGGTTGAATATACTGAACCGTATTATTGTCTTGAATCAATTCAGTAAGGCCTGATCTGTTCATCAAACTACTTGGGTATCCTACCCTTATGATTGATGGAAAACGAGGCCCTCTATACTCAGGCAGGGCAAAAGGTGCATAATCAATCACAACAACTCCTTCAGGATGCCTACTATTTGAGGGGGCAACTGAAGAACTAAAGCTTGAAGAGGAACTACCATGCTGAAAACTACCAGAAATCCCTTCAGAATATTTTCTCTCCCTTGGAACCCCGACATCATCCCTGAAGTGAGAGTTTCTTCCATGTTCATCTGCAGAACCACCAATGACTTCATAATTGCTGGAAGATGACAACTGACTGGAGGCCCCAAATGAAGGTGTCATGTCTACTACAAATTGGGCGTCGACATTAGTTGCATTATCTGAAGCTGATGCCATTGTTCTGATATTAGGTTGCGTAAAGGATGCTGGATTCTCAGGAAGGAAATAATTCAGGCCACGTCGACCCGATTCAAGATCAGTCATCTGATTAGTGCATAGCTTATTTCTTTGTCCCATGCTCTACAGTCTACACCTGCTGTCAAGCCACAATACTAACAAAAATAAGTCTGGTCAGGGGAATAATATCCCATAATAACAACAATAACATTGATAAATATGTACGGTTTCAACACAGAACAAAAAAACTCGTGTTTTTGTTTATTATTAGGGGATGGAACATATGACAATCTAAATTTCCGTAGGCATGTTATATCTTCCGGTAAAGCATGTTATATCCCAGGAAGAGGAAAAAATCCTGGGAAGAGAGAGAAAAAAATCCCAGGAAGAGGAGAAAAATCAAAGCCTTTGAGAGAGAGAGAGAGAGAGAGAGAGAGAGAGTGAGTGTGTGTGTGTTTTTGCAGACATGAGTCTACAATGGCATCAAGAACCCCCAACGGTCTATAAGCAACAGTTAAAAAAAAAAAAGACACTTCTGAAGTATCTCGTCAAAATCAATATGAGGAGCATCCATAAAGTCGATCTTGCTCTCTTTAGTACTCTGAAACCGTTCCTACATCCTTTACTTTCTCCTCTACAATCTACCAACCCCATGATGAGTTCTCGCATCAATAAACTTTGGTAAATCTTTGACAAACAAGAAAAAGAAGAAATCTTTACATTTATCAAACCAAACAAGCGAATACCCAGAAGAAAAATTTACCGATAACAAAAGTACTCCCTTGCTTTCAACCGACCAATGCCGAAGAGAGATGAATACCAATAAAGCTGAGCGGCCGAGCGCCGGTACCTTTTATGTTTACTTTTTGAGACCTCTGCGTCGGTGCCGGAAGCTAATGGCTGAGAGTCTGAGACGGCACAGAAGCTTGGTGCTTTGTTTTTTCTTCGACAACTATAACGATGTTGCTCTGATGGGGTTGGCGGCATGTGTTTATATACTGCAACAGAAGGTTTCCTGTCGATTTCGGGTTTCGTGGAGCGAAAGTATTACCGTTAGAGTGCGGGTGTTATAATTTCCAATCAAAAACCAAAACACAAAAAACCCTTGTTCGTAGGATTGAGATCTTGATTCTTGCTGGATAGACAATCATAAATTTCAGCTTCAAATCCGGGTTTCCGTTATTCTATGATTAATGTTGCGCGTATTGTAAAAGCGCGTAATTTAGTTCAGTTCCAACAAATAATAAGTGAGAAGATAATGTAAGTCTAATTTCTATGTAAAATACAAGGTGAGTTTAACTTGTCACTCGATAATATTTTATTCTATTCTCGAATAATTCATTAATCTTTTAAAACAATTCCAAATTTGTTCATGAACTATAAGATTTTGACAAGGAAAAGTATGGAGTTGGATGCCTGTACATGCAAAGAGAGTTGTCTCTATTTAGATGAATATTTTAAATTTCATTTTGGTGGTAATTACGACTTAGGTATTAGAAAAGAATAGTTCAATACCAACGTGTTTTGATGTACTTTATATATATATATGGAAGAATTTAATATATTTGTAAAAGAATGCAAATTTTGTTAGAAACGGAAAAGATGATACATTATAAGAGGATAGGATTATCTAATAAATTTCTCAATACAATAACCACGATGCAAACGTGGTGAAAAAAAAATAAGCGAGTTCTCGAATCAATTTTCTGATCCCTACCTATACCTTACAAAGAGAGTGTCGTCTTAAAAGACAGTTTTTAAGTAAGCCATTGTTGGAGATGGTATAAATGGGTAAATTGTAGTTTTATTGTCTTGAGATAATTTTTTGAGAGGTCTATAATCTCTTTTTCAAGATTATCGATTAGAAAAAAAGATAATATAGTAGAGAGCCCGACATCAAATGAATAGATTTGAAACGGATGATAGTCTTCTTGTGTAGGCCATGCGTAGATGGTTTGGAGATGAGGTGGGGCTAATTTGAAAGATCATGACTCATGAGGTGAGAAATTTGTTGGTACAATATGTGTAGTTGGCAGAGTTGTCAAGGTGCGAGTGGCATGTGAAAATCATGCATGGAAACAAGCCACGTGAAGCCACATGTCGAGAGTTTCAATGCAATTTCACATTGTCCCAATAGATCAAGGTCGGTAAAGTGGTGTGGTAGGGCTCGTGTTGACTAACGGTGGTCAGAATGCAGTAGATTTGAGAGAAAAAAATGAAGTGGTGGAGAGGAGAATAAAAACATTGCCAGGGAAGCATATTCACACAGAGGTAACAAAAAAAAAATGAAGAGGAGAATGAGAGTTACAACTCCAGTTTCCTCTGCAGCAAGACTTTCAAAGTGATATGAGCTTTATAAAGAGAAGAAAGAGTTTCTTTTTCTAAAATTCCACTAGGCGACGTGTTCTATTTTTTAAAAGATTGTTATTTGAACTTTGAAGTCTTGTACACCACACTATCCATATGTCATGAGTTGATTTGTAAAAATTAAATTTTATTTTTTATTTTTTAAATCTTATGTCATATAAATTGTGTGTGATGTAAAAGTTTTTAAATAGAATTATTCTTTTTAAAATAAATATATATTGAAAACATAAATAAATAAAGTTACTAGTGTCAAAATATAATGTTAAAAAAATATAAAACTATATTTGAGATAAAAAAATTAAAGAAAAAAAGAGCTGCTAAAATATTAAAAATACTGAGATTAGAAAAAGATAATGGTGAGACATTTAAAGTTACTGGCAAAATTAAAATTATATAAATCTTTTTTAGATTTTAAAATCACATAAATGACATCTACATTTGAAATTTTTATATAAAAATGTCATCAAAACTTAAGAAAATTATAAAATTATTGTTAAAATAATATGGAACGGAATGTAGTCCGGAATTGGCCGAAACTAGGGAGAGAATTGGTTGATTTGGACCGGCAAGACCGAACGGACCACCCCAAGTTTGGGTTCGGTCGGTCTTGGTCCAAAAAAATATAGGATCAAATAGGTCCAGTCTGGTCCTAGTACATATGTTTTTTTATATATATTATTTATATAATTGTAGTTGTATATAATTAATTATATAATATATATTATTTATATATATTATTTAGTATCAAAGTATTATTATATTATTTAATGTATAATTATTAACTATAATATATATATAATATATAGTAATAGTATTGTAGTAGTATATATTAATAATTTAATATTTAACATATTATAAGAATTATAGACCAAATGGACTGGATCAGACCAGATCGAAAGAGACTGGTTTAGTCTAATCCTATGGAGTATTTGATCCGGTCCAAACTAGAAAAATTCTAAACCGAATAGGTCCGATCCATAAAGTCCCCTCAAGACCGACCATACCAAACTCCCCCCTAATCGGAAGAGATCAAAATTGGCCAAAATAAAAAAGAAGGATGACGCTAGGGTGCGGTTGGGCTGCACCCTAGCATATTGCAGCCCACCCTTAAATCCCTATAATTTGTATAAAAATATAATAAAAAATAATAAAAAAATACAATAAAAAAATAAAATTTAGAAAACACAATAAAATAATAAAATGAAGAAAACATAATAAAAAACACAATAAAAAAATAAAATGAAGATGAATTTTTAAAGAAAATTCGGCCCCACCCAGCTCCCTCCGTCGCCTGCAACGGTGGATGACATCGCCCACTACGAACCCATCTTCGGGTTTAAGGCTGCTGGAGGCACATCGGAGATCACCGAGACTTGTCGTCGCAGGGGTGAGGTCACCAACTCCCTTCGATCTTGATGGGGTGGGCGGTGTCGTCCACCATCACCGTAGGAGACGGTGGAGATTGCAATAGGAGGTTTCAGTCAGACCAAAACCCAGTTTAAAATCTACAACAAAACATAATGAGAATAGGACTTATTATTGGTGTGAACTGGACAAATAGTCTTATTGTTTGATCTTGAGTGTATATTTTTGGATTCAGATTAGATCGAAATAAATAAGTTAATTATAATAAGTTAAATTGAGTGTATAATATATTATTTTATATAATAATTATATAAGTTAATTATATAAATTTTATGAGAGAGATTATAATCATTGACCATATATACAATAAAATTATTTAATATTAATTAATTATATATAAAATATTAAGGAGAACATTTCATTTTAATTTGATTAATTTAATTAATTTTTTTATATTAATTTTTTTATTAAAAAAATAGATAAAAATTCATGTTCCGAATCAAACCGAATAGAATGATTGGACCGATAGCTAAAACAGTTCAGTCCGACAAAAATGGGTCCCTGACTCCCATCTGGACTGGACCGATTAAACCCTAAATGAGAATGTATACCATATCGAGCACTGCACTGAACCAAAATATAATTTAGATATTTGTTCCCTTACAAAATAAAATTAAAAAAAACAAAAAAACAAAAAAAAACACTAATGATATCAATAGCGGACCGAGGATCTTTATTCTTTAAAAGCTCTCAGTCTCGACTCTCTCACATTTACAACCGCATATTTTCAATAGCTTACCGAAAAATATATACGCACGGGATAAGGTTAGACTTCAATTCTAATTATAAATGAATCCCAAAAATTATTCATCATTATTATATTATATATACATCTTTTTTTTTTAAAAAAAAAATAGGGGTTTAATGTAAAAATATGAGTAAAATAATTCGTTTAAATTGATTGATTAAAACGGGAAAGAATAATTATAAATTTTTCTTTAATTATTTGTAGAAAAGAAAGTAAATATTTCGTTTAAATTGATTAAAACGAGAAAAGATAATTATAAAAGTCTCCTTTTATTTTTTGAATTTTGAATAAAAGAAAGTAAAGGAATAAAGAAATTCGCAATAATGGCGAATGTGACATTATAAAATGCCTAACAAATTGGTAGAGGTAGAACTGCGTGCAAGAGCTTCCGCCCAAACACAGCGCAAACTAAACCTGTAAACCACCTCTCTCTCTCTCTCTCTCTCTCTCTCTCTGCGTTTTCTGCTTCAAAGATGGGCAGAGGAAAGTTCAAGGGGAAGCCCACCGGCCACCGCAACTTCTCGACTCGCGAAGAAATGAGTAATCTCTCTCTCTCTCTCTCTCTCTCTCTTCTCTCTATTTATAATAATATGCTATATGTAGGGTTTTAGTTCTGCTCAATTGCATCGGATTCGCCACTTTTTTTTTTTTTTTAACACCATTGAGTTTGGCTTAAATTATTGTCATTTTCTGTTCTCTGATTTGAGAGTTAGGGTAAATAAACTTCGTCTGCTTGCACCTTACACGGATTTGTACGATGTTATTTGTTAATTTTTGGGAGACTCATTAATTTTGATAGAAAAAGGGAAGATTTTTAAAGAACTTGGTGGTAATTGGTCGTATTAATGTTGATTTAGTCGAATCCGTTAGAAATTTGACCAACCTCGGAAATAAAAATAACATTTGAAGGCAGTTGCGATCATCTTATTTGGAAGGTTTTGTATTATTGATCCGGTCTGTCCTTGGGTGTAAATTTTGAAACTTGGTTCAGAAATTATCCAAAGTTTTGAGCTTGAAATTAGAAATTGTAGTGAACCATTGAATTACAAATCAATGGTTAATTGTGGGGCCGTTGTTTTTTAAGTGGTTTGGAATTCGTGAATGTTCATTACAGTTTAATGAGTGATTTTACTGTAAGGTGCCTTTAACATGCTTTCATTTTGTTAAGAGTTTGATGAAGTTCATTTATTTGATTTGACACATGTAATGAGCTGACTCTATTTGTTGCAGTTGCTGGTAGCTCTTCTCGCCCACGAACTTTTAAGAAGGTGTGTTTTTTATTTATTAGCCCAGCCAAATAAAGGTGATTTAGTTCTTGGAAAGAGTGAACATTGTTCATGTCGTTCTACACTATTTGATGCACTTGGAGTAGTCTCTGTTGAAACTTTACAGGAATGTGTGCTTCTTGACTTCATTTTGTTTCCAAATTTGTAAGAACAAAAACTACCTGCAGAACTAAAATTCTCTCTTGTCAAGTCAATAGCTACTTTGCTATTTAGAACTCAAATCATCTCCGGGACTTTTTTTGTTTGCGTCATGAGTTACACTGCTGCTTTACTTTTTAGAATTCAATTAGATTGTTTGTAGCTGTTCACAGGGGGCAAATTGCATGAATGTAAAAATATGATAAAACTGAGTCCAAGAATTAAGAATGAAGTTATGCAAAAACAAACTAGGTTTGTTAGGGATTTATAAAGAATTGCAATAACAGTCATCATTGGTGTTTTGTGTAGCTTATTTTCATCACCTTTTATGGTTCATTTGGACTTTTGGATACCCTTTAAGGAACAATTTAGGAGTACAATTCAACGGTATATGGGAATCCATTGTCCTGGTAAAATATTGCACTTATAGATGTTAATGGGGTCTCAAGAAGATATTTCCCCAAAACTAGCTTATATTTTTTATCTATTTTTTAGGCATATATGAGGAGTGGAGGGAACCAGGTATATGTTCTTCTACTGTCCAGAATCATATAAGTGCATTCTTGCTGGTAAGGAGTGTCCAAGCGTTGATTTTCTCAAAAATCTATTTTAAGAATATGGCAGGTCCTAATATCGTAAAACAATTATTGTTTCTCCTTTGTCCCATGCCTGTAGCATATCCCAAGATTATGGACTAGTTGTGTTTGGTACTGTTTGACTGTGTGGCTGACGATGAACTTTGGGCTGTATTTGATTACTATCACAACATGGGCATTCTTTTAGCAAGAATTATTGCAGTAAGATAATGGCTTGGAGGATTTGAAAGGCATTATGGCATTAAGATTTCCAAGGTTTGGCCAGTGGGTGTCCCTTCCCTCCTCCCCTCCCCTAAGAAAGAGAGAGCTAAAAAAAGTTTTGGGTTGGGTTAATCTGTGATTCATTGGCATTTGTCCTTTCCTTTTGCTATATGTTCAGAATTGTTAGTGCTGATTGAGATTGTAACTTGAATTAAGCAAATGCTATACACTAACATCTGCCTTCTTTTTATTTTTTCCTCCCCCCACCCCCCTCTCTCTATATATTATTATTATTAGATATTTAAATTCCTTGAATTGCCCGAGGTGCACTTGCAGGAAGGGCCTGTGCACCCCGGGATTAGTTGGGATGTTGTTCCTAGACACTTGGTGCCAATAAAAAAAAATTATTATATATTTAAATTGTGGTGCTTACGTTACGAAGAATTCATTTCTTTGGTAGTCTCAGGAAGAAGTAGAAGAAGAGGTAGAAGAGTCTGAAGAGGAAGTAGAAGAAGAAGATGAAGAACCTGAGGTCAGTTCAGTCTTTGGTGCTTCAGTTTTATATCTGTATGAATTTCTGGCTTCCAAATTATTTCTTGCTGAGCCTCTACCAAATTTTGGCAGAAGCGGAAAGGCACCCAAGGTCTAATTGAGATTGAAAATCCCAATTTGGTGAAAGCAAAGAATGTGAAGGCTGGAAATGTTGATGTAAGTTTGGCAAATTTCTTTTCTTGTTTGCTGCTTCAGTGGCTTGTTTGCAGCTTAATGATTTGAGTAATCTATATCCATGTTGCAGCTGGAGAAAACAACTGAACTCTCAAGGCGTGAAAGGTCAGTGCGTGTTCTTGACTTCTCCTTTACTGAAAGACTTGAGTCCCACTGCATTAAATGCATATGGGTACTGCTTGATTTGTGAAACATAAATCATAATTTAGTAGAATTTACACTGCATTGCAATTTTACCTCTCAAGAGCACAATTTTGCAATACTCAAGTATGTTCGCCAACCAAGCATGATTGATGTCTGAATACTTTTACTACAATCATGCTTGTTCTTTTTCACATGTGATTGAGATTTGAAATATTTTTTACTTTCGAATTTGGTTGGTGAACATACTGGATTCTTATGTTAATACTACATCACTTTTGAACTCTATATGTTTTAAGACATCAGTATTCTGGAGTTATTATTGTTGCATCTTTCTCTGAAATTTATATACTGGGGCTTGTGATTATTGCACTTCAAGTACTTTTGTGTCTTAACCTAGGAAGGAATTGCTTTAGGTAACAAACAACTTCTCTCATTGACTCAATTTCCATATATTTATTTACAGAGAAGAGATAGAAAAACAAAAAGCACATGAGCGATACATGAGGCTGCAGGAACAAGGAAAAACAGATCAAGCAAAAAAAGATTTAGGTAATTCATTTGAAAGTGAAAGGTCTTTAGCTTTTTTATTTTCTGTGGTTAATGGAATTATCTTGGGCATGGTATATGCCAACTGACTTCACTTTAATGTGCAAGGACTGAACTACACTTTAATGTGCAAGGACTGAACTACACTTGATGTATTCTTGCATTAAAAAAAAATTATATTCTGTATCTTTCCTTTGTGATATGCTGTTCCACTTCTTTTGGTGGTTAATTTAGTATAAATTGTGCATAAAACAAGGGAAACATATTTAAAGAATCATTGAATCTCAAGATCTGGAATCCTTGACAATCGAACAGGCCTTTAATGGCTTTCTCTTACCAAGATGTTACACAATTGGGTTTAGCATCCTGCTTCCTGATCTATACCACCTAGCCATATGCTTTGCCACCTTCATGAACCTTTGAAACGATTATTTTTCTTCTTGACACTAAAATTGTGATTGCAGAACGCTTAGCCATGATACGGCAACAAAGAGCGGAGGCTGCTAAGAAGCGAGAAGAAGAAAAGGCTGGTATAATTCTAGTATCCCTAAATGTGCCTTTACTGTCTGAGCAGCCCTCTTCTTGCTACATAATTCCTGATGCTTCCGCTCCATGGTCTTCCCCCATTGGGTTAAAACATTACAATGGAGCAGGAACAGGATGCCAATGGTTTTCTTGTTTGGTTCTTTTTGTGCTTCATTTTTTCTACTTTCCCTGGGATAAAAAGATTGATTGTTACTTATTTATTCTTGTCAGCCAAAGAACAGAAAAAGGCAGAAGCCCGCAAATGACAGATTCAGAAGACGCCAAGTAGAAAAATCTTGGTTGTTTATCTTAATATTTTACCTCTTCTACCTGTACTCTCAAACTATTAAATTTCCACAAATAGTGAAGCATTTTATCTTGCATCCCGAAAATGTCAAAAAAAATTGTAGCAGCTGTTAGCTTGTTATGGAGGAAAACTTGGTGTTGACTGTTGACGCTTATTATTCTGGTAGATTGTTGGTTTTATCTTTTATGAACATATACATATCTTCTTTATTTTCTTTCTGAGCTCTCTTGGCTACAAAACGGCTTGCAAAAAGAGCTATCTTTCTCTCTCTCTCTCTCATGATTAGCTGAACTAGATAGCCTCTTTAAGCTTTCCTGTGATTCTTAAATGATATTTGCAGTTATAGAATGAATGTTGTACAAACGTTTTGAAAAAAAGTTAGTAAATATGAAATTCACATGAAAAGAGATTATTTTTTAATATTGGATTCTATTTTTTTTAAAGTGATTGTATGATATTTACATATTATACGATTGTATGTGATATTACTTATTTTTAAATAATGCTTATGTATTTTTAATATATAGTATAACTTATTTTTAAATAATGCTAAAAGGGTGAGAGAGACGCGGCGTTCGTTGATCCTTTCTTTAAACGAATGGAACAATGTGAAGTCTTGGAAAGAAGTGGTGGGTGGGAGAGGTAGCCTCCAAAACTGACGAAGCCACCATATTTGGTTTGGTTTGGTTTGGTTTCAAGTTTTAACTTTGAGAGCAAAAGAGAACCTGATTCGACCAAATTGTTCAAGTAATTTCAGAAGCGGTTGAACGAAGGAAGATACCTTTGATAATATGCCTTGTTCATCTCAGTTGGGCGGCTAGATGCAAAAGGGCTACAAGAAACAAACTTCCATTGAAATTATTCTTTAGATTGTATATTAAGTTGGGAACTCAATCAACACCCCAGTTTCTCACGAAACCCAGTTCTGATAATCCAGTTGTCACACGATCATATTGTCGATGATGTAAAAAAGGAAAATTTTATACATCATATTATTATTATTATTATATTTTCATTCTACTGTATAAGATGTAAAAAATCATTCAATAAAAATTATTAAATAATAATAAATATAACATATTTTATAAAACAGGAAAATAAATAAAATGACAGTGGTCAACCATACAATTTTTCTTAAAAAAATGGAGAGAATTCGAGCACATGATGCATGTGGATGAGAATAAGGAACCGGTGGGCCCAACTCAATGAAGTATTTTTGCGGCTAAAAAAGAAGAGAGGAGAGGAAGGACCCACGTGAATATTTTAGCAATCTTAAACTTGACATTGCTGAGAAGAATATACTTTGGCATTTATCCCTCATGTTTTGGTCAACAACTTACTACAGTTTTAGGTTAGGCTTCGAAACAAAATATTTTTATTATTATTTATTATTTTATTATTAATTTTTACTACTTTTATTATTATTCATTATTTTTTTTATTTAATATTTTATCTACTTTTTATTACTATTCACACATTCTTAAACACTACCAACATTCAAAGATATAAATCAGGTAGCTATGAACTTGAAGATGTTCAGTGTTTTTTTCCCTGCATTTGCCTAAGTGCCTTCGTCTGTAACTTTGTATTTTTGTCCGAGAGCTTTTATCGTGCCACGTGGTATCTATGGTTAGATAATACCTAATGCTGTTGTTTTTATGCAATTATGCCCATCTTGATTAATAAAATAACATAAAATAAAATAAATTACCTCTATCTTTTTAAGAAAAAAAAAAGAAGTTAGTATTAAACTAGACAAATAATACAAAAGTTGGGAGTGAGGATCATCAACAATCACATCAAAATAAAAAATAATAGTGCAAAGTAGTGATTAAAAAAAAAATAAAGTGAGTTTCTTTAAAACCAATTTATTGATTCCTACTCATGTTTTAAAAGGATGATGTCTTGAGAAAGACGAAAATAAAGTATTTGCCAAAAGGTGAACACTAGTACTAAAGCTAAAAGTAGTGGAACCATCATAAAAAGCGGTGAAGTTGGTAAAAGCACTGTTGATCATTATCTGGAGATCATTTTTGGGTGTGAACAAAATCATAAATTACTGAAAGCAGAAACATAGAACAATCGCCGAAAGCAAAATCGAGTCATTGGCAATCAACCAGCATAAGTAATGACGGCGCGTGCAGCACATGTGCTGCCTAGAATGGAGCACAAACACCAGATCCGACAGATCTAGTGCTTTTGAGGCCAATTAGGCTGCGTGTGACCACCACAACTGCCCTTAAAATACACTTGCACGTAAAACCACGCGCACTGCAAAGGCCGCGCATGTGGCGAACGCGCCTTTTGAAAACACAAGCCCTCATTCTAGACTTGCAAATCGGCATCTGGGGAAGCTAAGGTGGTGTCACGTGTTGGAAGAAGAATACTGAAAAATAGCAGATCAGCGTCGACTAATTCGAGTAGAGAAAAACACACTATAAACAGATCGGAGACAGACTAAAGTTGAGGAACTATGATAGGAAAGGACTAATAAATAGGGGAGGAATGAGGAGGTTGGTACTGGAGCATCAAACCCCCTCTGCCCAGCAAGGCGGCATGCGATTTTTCTTTGGGCTCGAGAGAAAATCGAGCAGGAGAGATAGAAACAAGGGAGACTTAAAGTATATTACTTTTTTAAATTGCCTCTATCAGTTTCCTAAAAGGGAAAACATTGCATTCGGATAGGTTTAAATGTGATTTTTGTACCAAGCCAATTTCAAATCGACACGTAGGCAATTCCAAGCAAAATCTAGTGAACCCACCCACACCAAACTTACCTTCTCCCTAAACCCTTTTTCCCTCTCTCATCGGTTATACGCGTGAAATGGCGACAAACCAGTTGGTTGTGGCAAAGCTTGTGAGCTTGTGGCAATTGGGAGTAATGCTATTAGAAATAACACGAACAAGATGGCTACGACTGTGATTTGTTCCATATATTTTTTTTTACCCTTCTTTCAATTTTCTAAGCAACCAAACACAACATAAATACTTGCAAAAGAAAATAGAAAAGCATACAGATTCTTTACGAAGTTACCCATTAATGGACCACAAGAGATAAAAAAGCAACATTTACTTATTTCACACCTGCTTTGCAACCGAAAAGGAAGATAATCGAACTCGCTTTTTTTTGTGCGAAAAAGGGAAACTTGCCTACGTCGAGATGGGTTTTTCTTAGTATTCTGTCGGCATTGGGGATGGTAAAGGGAGAGAACATAGAAAATTTTCCATCGAGACTATCTATCGTTAATGGTAGCCAGGCTGGGGTTTGGGTTGGGTTCATCCCATTTTTGGGGAAGATGGGGCAGATGGGAGAGGAGTGGGAGAGAGGGAAAAGAGAAAGGGAGATGGTAGATTTGGTGCGAGCAGATTCACTGGATTTGACTTGGCATTGCCCACATGTCAACTTGGCATTGGCTGGTGTAAAATCAACTTTTGCACCCATCCACATCCAGTAATACTCTTTTTGAAAATGTTGATAACTGAGATCATCTCCATTGATCTCATTAAAAAAATTATCAAAATTTAATTATAAGTACAAGTTTGATAAGATACACACACTATATCCACCATAACTCTATATTGGATTTATCATTAGACTCATTAAAATAATAATATAATAATATTTAAAAAATATTTTTAAATTTTCTCTAATATTTTATAATTATACTAATAATATGTATATTAATAATTTAATTTGATATTTAAATTATTATTTTTAACAATTTTTAATAAAATTAAAATTAAAAAAAATATAATAAATACATTCATTCCATGGAAAAAAATAAAAGTGGAAAAAATACAGGAAAATAAAATATATTAAATAAATTATTTAAAGAATAAATAATAATTTTTTATATTTAAAGAGTTTGTTAAATTTTATTATAATTCAAAATTTAATAAATATATTTTGATTTTAGAATTGATTTTGATATAAATTATGAAATTTTTGGATGAGGCCAAAATGTTCTGAGAGGAAGTAGCAGTAGTAGTACGAAAAGGTTATATGCAAAAATGTACGTGTCATGATAACTAGAGGTTACTTTTTTATCGTAATGCGATCAGAATATTGTACGGTATAGGTTACCTTGTGTGGGGCCAAGTAAAAGAATAATAAAAATAAAAATAATAATCTCGTGGAGATTTTGCACTTTGTACTCAAGCTTATACATATTCTTTTTATCTGTACTTTAAATTCTCAACATTATCACTCTTATGGTGAGCTTGGATGGCAAGGTTTGGATCGGGATCATGTATTAAAATTGGGATTTAAATTTTCCAAATAAGATTTTAAGCTTTTTAAAAATGTGGTTATTTAAAATATAAATCCAAATTTATATCTAAATCCAAATTCTTATGTTTAGACACAAACTTAGTCAATTTACAACCACCCCTCTCTTTGTTTCATTAAATCAGACAAAACTATAGGCCTGCGTAGTTCATTAAATTACAACCATCCCTCTCTTTTTGAGGTAAAATGTCTAAAATGCATTGATTTTGAATATATCTTTCAAGAAATCATTTTACCCCATACCGAATATACTATTAATTATAAATATATGAAATTGATTTTAAATAATGTGTGTACCTGTTCATTTAAAGATCATGAGTAATTCTATATACAATTGTGAAATGCACAATATCATAAATATTGTATAATTATTTTAAAAAAAATTAAAAAAATTATTATTTATTTTTTTAAAATAATTACATGAGAGTTACAATTTACGATTGATTATATGTATATTTACTCATTTATTATAGACATGCAATGAATAATGAGTCTTTTGTTTTGTCTCCAATCCACAGTTTCTTGTCAATATCCTTTGGCTGTTGGCTGATGGCTGTTGTTGCACTGTTCTAGCATTTCCAATCACTTTCCTCTTCAAATGGCAGATTTTGATTTTGGGAAGATGCATTGCAAAAGAAGTTAAAAACTCTTTAAAACATCAGCCACAGTTTGTCTGAAAATACTCAGAATCCGATCATTCACTGTCACTGCATTTACCATCTATCTGCAACTCACCTTCTTTCTGGCATGCCTATTTGCAGACCCAACTCTTTATTACTCAACTCCTATCCTATGCAAATGTAGATCCAACTCTTCTTGATTGCACCTAAACAATGCTTGCTAGAGAATTGAGAATAGAGGATTAGATTAGAATTAGGTAATTTTAGGTGTCTTGGTTTTAGTTATATATATTATTTATTTATAGGCATAATTGATTTTTTAATATATATAATTTCATTTTTTTCTTCCTTTTCTAGTCTCTAATATATATTATATAAATTATAATATATATAATAATTAATATATGTAGACGGTGGACGTAACCCGCTTTCTCCATTGTTGCGCTATAAAACGTACAAACCGCTTCTCTCACAGAAGCTTTTCTCTCTCTCTCTCTCTCTCCGAGATCAAGCTTCATTATCGAGCTCTCGTTAATTTTCTCTGCATCTGTCTGAAGATTGTCTCTTTTCTCTCGGCGAGATCGTGGATCGCCTTCTCTACGACCTCAAGTGAGTATTTTATGCCGCGAATTCTTATCCTATTTTCAAAGTTCAACATGATCGGTAATAAAATAACGGTAAAATCTTGTTTTCTCTTTTATTTTTTATTTTTGAAATTTCCGCAAAGGGTTCAATATTATAAGTTTGGTTACCTGGAAACCGGGGAAAGATGATGAAAAGAAAGGGATTTTTTAAGTGATGATAAATTATTTTTCTGGGTGTACAAGAGTTGGGATGAAAATCGTATAAACACCCCATACTCTTCGATGTATTTGTTGTTTTTAACGCTTAAATCTTTAATATTTTTCTTCAACCTTCCATAATGGGTTTCATTATCCATTTTTATGTTTACCTGGAAAGCTCGGGAAATTAAGAAGAAGTGTGAAGGAAATTTGTTTGCATGTCGTGATAAGTATCCTTCTGGGCATCAAAGAATACGGTAAAATTCTTATCGACAATTCGTGCTCTTTTATGTTTTTGTGGTTTTTTTTTTTTTTGTTTTTTTCCTTTTTAATTTTTTTTAGCATGATCGTACTCTTTTTTCCTTTTTTCAAAAAACATCAAAGAAAAGGCTTTGGCCTTCCTATCCTCTGGTTTGATTAACCGGGAACTGGGGAAGGAGAGAGGAAACCGAAGGAAAATTTTGACTATTTTGTTCTGGGTATCCAAGAAACTGGTAAAAATTGTAACTTATATATATATAAAAGAAGAAGTTAAAAATCGTAGCAAGATCTTTTTTTAATGTTTTAACATGGTCGAGCTCGTATTTTCCCTGCAATGAGACGGGTTACTTTTTATTTTCCCCATTAGGCGAAAATCTGCTTGCAATTAGAAGTCAGGGTCTTAATTGGTTGAATTTAAATATAAATTTTTTAGATGTTCTAATAAATGTAAGTCCCTCTCTATGGGGTCATGATGGTAGAATGAAAGCGGGTGGTCGTGCAGTATTTGTTTGGTAAAATTGTTGGGTTGATCCAAAAGGAGATTGGATGAGACAGGGGCTCTCGCTCTTGAGAATCCTCGCACCGCTATGCAAATGAGGTTTTCATCATTTGGCGGGAGCTCCATTATCTTTGCTTGGTGTTTACAGGGAAGGTTGCGTTAATCATTGTTATAGTGGAGAGAGGGAGAGAGAGAGAGAGAAAACAGAAATAGGAAATTAGATCCTAGAATTTGGCTTTCTAGAAATACTAGCAGAAGGAGCGATAGAAAAATTTTCAAATAGGAGTTTGAGGTGGTATCTAGAGAGAACATGTTTAAGAGTAGAAGTTATTGACATGCATGGATGGTTCTCATATTGATTGGGGAGGTCTCTGAGCTTACCTTATGGATTTTGGAGGAGATAATGCAGATCTAGTTTTATTAAAATTGAGGTTTATTAACTGTAGTGGGACCATTGTGCCATTTTAGACTGAAGTGCTGTAGAATCTCTATTCATCTATCTCAATGCTTCTGTTTCTTTTTCCCCTTATTTGAGTTTTATAATTGGAAAAAGATCATTCCAATTTTAGAACATCCATTTAGGAACTTTGTATGCCTTGTGGGAGCACTCTTTCTATTTTTTGTGACTTGTTGAATGAAATCTTGAAAGAAGGAATATGGAGCCAAATTAGGGATGGTACATAGTAGCACCTTATCGAATCATGGATGCTTCACAGGAGGCTATAGTTGAACACAAGGGGAATAATCTCATATAAAATATTCTAGTTTTGAAGGTCTTCCTAATTTCTTTACTGGGTGATGGGGATGTATGGTCAATCATCTAACGAGTTGAATGGCAGCACATAAACATTTTTATATCTTGAATTGGTGCCTATTCACCAATAGTTATGGTTATTGCTTTTGCGTATATTGTGGGGCATCATTCTCCTGACTTGACTGATTTTTGTCAGTGACTCGGTATTGTGGGCTGTGGCTTGAAAACAGGTAACTCAAAATGGGGCAGAGAAATATACTATGCCCTAATCAGATGATTGGTTTTGAACCAGATCGGAATGGCCAGAGTTATCTCCATCCTGATCCCTGCATCCTTTTCGGGGCTAATACAAACTTTGCACAACCCAATATTCGAAATATGGTATCATCTTCAGGGAGCATGGCTAATGTTGGCCGCCAGTATTCACTAGAGCACTGCAACAATCCCATGATATATGGGATGCCACAGTACAATGGAATGCAGCGTCATCCTAATCTGGATTTAGCTGTTGCACCTGCAGCCAACTTTTATTATTCTTACATGACACCATCATCTGGTGGTGGGGCATTACCTGCTCCCCGAAGCCATGGGGCCTCTGGTCAGTTGCCATCTTCTAGCAGTTATGGAATCATTGGAATATCTGCAGATGGTCACTTTACGGATGACATCAGGGGTCCATGCAAGAGAAAATATGCTGAAGGAATTCCGGGGAGTTTTCAACATAATGATGCCTCGTCAAGCTCTAGTTCTTCAGCTTCTGCTTTGAATACAAGGCATCCTGATGGGGTTGCTGTGATGGACACTACCTCTTTTGACCTGTCTCTGCACAGAGGGGCAAGTACTCCATCACTCATGGAAGTAGGACCGCAGAGTAGTTTGAGGAACAGATCAGGTACTACTGGGATGGATTCTCTTATGATGCATGAGCACAATCATTTGGTTCAAGGAAATTATATGGGACAGCCTTTTCAACCAGCGGGTGCTCTCTGGTTGGACCAACAGTTGAGCAGTACGTCTGGTGATGGAGGTACCTGGAACCAGCCTCCTGCAATGCCTTATGTGCACGGTTAACCACTCTTTCTTCAAGTCCTTTCTCCTTTTCAGAGCTCCATTTGTATGAGCGGTAGTAATTATATGTCAGAAAACTCATGTTTCATACTGGTTTGCAACAAGCCATTTGTAGGTTTACATGATGGAATTAGCAATTCAAAAATCAAGACTAACAAGTTATAGATTTTGTCCTGTTCTGTATCTTTAATTTATTTTAGAATGTTAAAGCAGTTCCAGATCTTCGTATGGATTTAATGAAACCTATTCTGATAAGCATGGTTGTTTCGATTCGAACCCATTCTTCCAGATCTCTGTCATGACAAATGAAGCCTAATTATATTGCTTGACATTTTGGACTAAAGATACCTGTCTCCTCATTCCTCTTAGGGGGCAATGCCAATGGAGGTTCTATGGAGACTCGCAGCATGGGTGTGCCAGGATATCATGATGCAGCTAGCAACAGAACTCCCCCTAGTTTCCAGCATCCTCCTCCCGTCAATCACCACCACCACAGCCATCACCATCCAAGCCCGCCAATGCTAGGAGTGAGGGGCCCGAATATTAACTTTCAACCCCAAGTAGCTGCAGCTGTATATAGAGGTTCTACAAATTCTTCTCGCAGCACTCTGAATCCTGTTCAGAACAGTTTTGAGATGGATCTTAGGCATCCTGGATCTGTTCTACCAACTGGGCTTCGGATGTACCGTCCTCACAGAGGTGGATTTGTGCCAGAGGCAAACCTTAGACATCGCAACCTGCCACACCTGAGAGTTCTGCAGGCTGAAGTATGATTCTTTACTAATCTTCGTTCTTTCTCTTATTTAATTGAAATAAGCGGGTGGTCTTTTATTTGGAATGGACCATATAATATGTATATTTGTGACTGTTCATGTTACTTGTTTATACAAACTGGCTTAACTCTTGGCTTGATATGTGTAGGAAACTGCCATACTAGATATGCCAGACTTTTATGAGGTGGGGAATTTGATGGACCATCACAGAGACATGAGGCTGGATATAGAGCACATGTCTTATGAGGTTAGTGGAGGACGTTTAGTTTGGTATAGCTCTTGCTAGGAAATGAATACGCGTATAGATAATGGAAGCTGAGTGTTTGATAGCTTAAGGCTAGGTTTGGACAGTGAATTGAGATGAGATAAGATGAATTGAAATAAAAGTTACAAGTTGAATAAATATTGTTAGAATATTATTTTTTAATAGTAATATTGTTTTGAGATTTGAAAAAGTTGAATTGGTTATTATATTTTGTGTGAGAATTAGGAAAAGTTACAATGATTAGATGAGATAAAATGAGTTGATATCAACTTTCAATCCAAACAGGGCCAAAAGATTACTGCTTTGATCTTGAATTTGTATAAATTTCAGAGACCTCTATAATGACCCTTTTTTTTTTTTTTAACTTGGCATTTCTAATTTCCTCAGGACCTTCTTGCTTTGGGGGAACAGATTGGGAATGTGAGCACCGGGTTGTCAGAGGAAACTGTTAGAAGTCAATTAAGGACAAAAACCTATGCATCATCTGCTTCTGTTATAAATCTGGAGGATGCAGCTTCTGCGGACCAGGAAGTTGATTCTTGCATTATATGCCAGGTACCTTAAAAACATGCTGTTTCGTGATATAAAAATTGAATTGTATTTTGCTCATATTTCTATGAGGTATCCTGTGGCCTTGCTACTCAATTCAAAATATGTTTCAGAATATTTTATTGTTTTTTACTTTTATCATCGAAAACCCATATTCCACGGTAACATATGGGTTTCTCTTGGTTTTGCAGGATGAATATAAGAACCAAGAGAAAATTGGTATTCTTGATTGTGGGCATGAATATCATGCGGTTTGCTTGAAGAAGTGGCTGCTCCTGAAGAATGTCTGCCCCATCTGCAAATCCGAAGCACTGACCACAGGAAGGAAGGATGTATAGAGAGATGGGACGAAAATTGGAAAGATCAAGAGAAGGACTCTTCCATTTTGTCTTTTCACTTTAAAGCTAATTATCTTTAGCAAGTTTATATTTTGTACATGTACCTTAGGATATATATGACTAACTGTTGTATTATCCGACTCATTTATTTGTTGGCTCATGAGAACAACGGGTCTCGTGTCTTAAAACAAAAGCTGTACAGACTTTCTCATGATGCTCTCTCTGTATACTCTATTCTATCACATTCTTTTTCTTTCTTGTGTTGATATATAATGGGGTGTTAATATATTGTTACTTACAAAACAAAGCTAAACTAATATAGGCTTTTGCTATCGATGCCTTTTGCTTGCAGTTATAGCTGTTTGTACGTATAGTTTATGTGTACACATGACTATGCAAGGAGCAGAGTATATTTAAGAAACTCATTAACTTCATTTCTTTAAAATCAAATTTGTTATTTTAATTTTAATTTTTATTTCTAAGCTTAATAAAACATTTCGATAGTAATGGTATTATTTTATTACTATTTACGAAACTTTTTAGATGAGTATTCTCCAAGTCTTCTAGTATTTTTTAAAACTTTTTGTTTTAGTTTTAAAATTTAAAATGAAAAATAAATATATAAAATATTTTTTATGGTATTTGTTTATCATTTAAGCATGTCCAAAAAATCTTCCTTGCTTAATTATTATAAGAGCTAATCTATAATTGTATATGTTTATTTCTTAAATCATCAACAGAAACTTCAGGAATTGAAAAGCCAAACATAACCCATCATCTCATAATTTTTGCAAATGAACTCAAGTTAGAATAATTCTATATAGAGTCCGCTTTTGTTGAAGTCGGGCAGAGTCGGATGACGCGGCATGTTGCCACGTCACTCCAGATTTTTTTAAAAAAAAATGAAAAAACGAGTTTAATAGGAGTTGATGGCGGGGCGTTAGAGAGAGAAAATCATTTCAAAATCGATCTGCACTTTAGAGAGAGAAACAGCAGCGATTTCCTCATACCAAGCCTCTTCCGGCCATCTTCAACCCAAATCCCGGCCATCTTCAACCCAAACTCTGGAAATCTTCAACCCAAACCCTAGAAATCAACTTTTATCCAGCGTTGTTCATCTTCGATTTCAATTTCGCACTACCTTACCCATGTTAGCCACCTTCGATTTCCAGCCATACCCTGCCTACGTATGCTCCAGAAAGTCTTACGATTGTTTCAAACCTATTGGCGAAATTTTCGACTATTTCGCCAACAGAACCACCAGTGACTTCACCTATTATCAATTTAATGCTTTTGGTTTGGTTTCTACATATAATTCAAATCCCTCTTTTACCTTTACTAAATTTTCCTCTCGACAGTATAAGGTTTAGATGAATTTGGGCTTTATCTTCACATCTTCTTCCTGTCGCATACCACCGTAGCAAGTGGTCCTCATCGATGCCAGTAAGCCTCGCTCGCTCACTCCCTCTCATTTCTCTCTTTCCTTTGTGAGGAAGTTGTGTGATTGTGGGATTTTGATGTGCAACAGTTTGTGGGTTTCGCATCGTGTGGAAAAATTAATACATGTCTTCTATACTTAATTGGTGTGTTGCATAACACTCTGAAGTAGGCTGTTGGTGGAAAAATTATGCAGTTTGGGATGGCAACTCCTACAAGGTGCTGGTGGTTTTAGCTTGCTAATGTAGTTTTCAGATTTTATATTCAGATTGGGTTTTTAATGCAAGGGGTACTTCCAGTTATTTAATATATACCCTTTTTAAAACATATTGCATCCCATTGATTAGATTTATTTAGTTTGTTGAATTGAAGTTTCAAAATACGGGAATCTTGGTCATATGTTCGTCATAGCAACGTTGTATGAGCAACTAGTTACTTGCATGTTATGAAATGGGAGTTTAGATTCTCTTTTTAAATGATAGTAAAATCTTGTACGGGTGGGGTCCCAATTGATATTGATAATGTGATATACGGCACCTTGGTGGATGATATAACACAATTGCTGTTTCTACCCTTACTTTATCAATATAACACAATTGATATAACACAAGGTGCCGTATATCACATTATCAATATCAATTGGGACCCCCACCCGTACAAGATTTTACTATCATTTAAAAAGAGAATCTAAACTCCCATTTCATAACATGCAAGTAACTAGTTGCTCATACAACGTTGCTATGACGAACATATGACCAAGATTCCCGTATTTTGAAACTTCAATTCAACAAACTAAATAAATCTAATCAATGGGATGCAATATGTTTTAAAAAGGGTATATATTAAATAACTGGAAGTACCCCTTGCATTAAAAACCCAATCTGAATATAAAATCTGAAAACTACATTAGCAAGCTAAAACCACCAGCACCTTGTAGGAGTTGCCATCCCAAACTGCATAATTTTTCCACTAACAGCCTACTTCAGAGTGTTATGCAACACACCAATTAAGTACAGAAGACATGTATTAATTTTTCCACACGGTGCGAAACCCACAAACTGTTGCACATCAAAATCCCACAATCACACAACTTTCTCATCGAGGAAGGAGAGAAATGAGAGGGAGTGAGCAAGCTAGGTTTACCGGTATCGATGAGGACCATTTGCTACGGTGGTATGCGACAGGAAGAAGATGTGAAGATAAAGCCCAAACTCATTTAAACCCTATACTGTCGAGAGGAAATTTTAGTAAAAATAAAAGAGGGATTTGAATTATATGTAGAAACCAAACCAAAAGCATTAAACTGATAATAGGTGAAGTCGCCGGTGGTTTTGTTGGCGAAATAGACGGAAATTTCGTCGATGGGTTCAAAACGATCGTAAGACTTTCTGGAGCATACGTAGGCAGGGTATGGCTGGAAATCAAAGGTGGCTAACATGGGTAAGGTAGTGCGAAATTGAAGTCGAAGATAAACAACTCTGGATAAAAGTTGATTTGTAGGGTTTGGGTTGAAGATTTCCGGAGTTTGGGTTGAAGATGACCGGCATTTAGGTTGAAGATGGTCGGAAGAGGCTTGGTGTGAGGAAATCGCTGCTGTTTCTCTCTCTAAAGTGGAGATCGATTTTGAAATGATTTTCTCTCTCTAACGCCCCGCCATCAACTCCTATTAAACTCGTTTTTTCATTTATTTTTAAAATCTGGAGTGACATGGCAACATGCCATGTCATCCAACTTTGCCTGACTCCAACAAAAGCGGATTCTGTATAGAATTATTCCTCAAGTTATTCTATTGTAAAAATAGTTTTTTTTCTTCCTGGCAAGAGCCTGATAGCTTGAAGGCATACAACCCGATTTTTCAAATGGAGAACCTAAGTTCAAAAGCCCCCACTCCTTTATTATTAAAAAAGAAATAAAAAAAAAAACTCTTTTCTTGATGGGTTTCAAATTATTGATGGTGAATGAACATGTGGTGCTGTAGAATGGTAATATTATTATAATCCATGAATTCAACACAAATACGATTAGAAATTAACAAATTTAGGTTTGATGTTAACAGAATCAAATCAAAATAGATTGTCCTACTAAAACACTTTATAAACGGGTCAATAATAAGTCAATCCACTTCATCCAAAATCACTTCATTTTGATCCATTTAGATTTTATTTGAAAATTATAATTTTATTATTATGGAGTTGTAATATGAATATTTTTAGTATACTTGTGTTTTAATTGTTGGAGTTGTAGTTTTGAACCTATGCTCATATTTGTTATTGTAAGATTTATTATATTGATTTTATTATATGTTGTAATATGAAAAATATTAATATTTTTTTAGTAGATAATTTTATTTATTTTAAAAAATATATTGTGATTATTAATAAATATTGTTAATTAAATTAAATAAATTATGCATATTAATTTAATTTATATAAATAAAAGTAATCGTGTAATATTAATTTAATTAATTATTAAATAAATCAAAATGAATAACACACCCATTATCTAATTAAGAGTTTGATAATTTATTCGGACAACCCAAAGGTTTCTCTCTCTCTTATTTTCCAATTCTCTCTCTGCAATTTTTAGCAACCTAAAAATCCAAAAATTTTCTCCTTACTTTGGGCGGGTGTTGGTTGGGCAGGGTTAGGCTCCGCCTACCTCCACCCATTCCCTTATATTTTTAACATGTTTTTGTAACCTTTTTTCGTTTAGTTTGTCTGTTTTGTGTCTCCAGTTGTTTCCTATTAAGTGTGTCTAAGCAGGTTCTAACTGATTTCCTGCATATCGGCACCTCTCAATCATTTTAGACACCGATCTTCAAGTTCATGGGGGAGGATTTCGTATTTTCGTCCCATGCGTATGCCACACATGCGGCCTTGGCTGCATGTGTCGCATGCATGTAGCGGCATTCTAGAGTCGAGTTGGAGGTCATGTGCTGCACTGACAATCTTCACTGTCTCAGATTTTCCAAATCTGACCGCTCGTGTTCAATTTTCAAATGCCCGTGCCACCTTCACCGTTGATCCTTTACCGGCGATTCTGTCCAGAATTTAGCTTCTTTTTGTTATTGCTTTTCCTAACCAATGTTTTTGAGAAATGGATCGTGGATTTCTTCAACAAGTATTTTTAAATAACAAACGACAGTGCCCGCCATCCACTCCGCTTCGTGCAGCGGATCCACAGTCTCTATTGATTGTTCATAGTTTACTTACTTGTGAACACTTTATTTTTGTCTTTATGTAAGACGACGTCTTCTAGTATAAGGGACCAAGCTATTGATTCCAAATAAATCCACTTTTATTTTTTATTTTTTCTATTATTTATGCACTGTAATTTATTACTTTAAGGTAATTATTGAGAAATCCTACCCCTTCTTTTATATCACTTATTTTAATTTGATATATTGCACTTTAAAAAAAAGTGCTTAAAGATTTGATGTTTAATTCGGTTCTAATTGTTATACAGTCAAATGTTAGCAACTTCCATGACACAGCCCGTTTATACGAATTACCACCCCATTATTAAAAGCACGTTTGGATTACGTTTCGAAATTTTAAAAAGTGTATTTAAGTAGTTAAAAATATTTTTAAAGAAAAATAATATGTTTAGGTAATTTTATTAAAAGCATTTTAATTGGTTGAAAAAATTAAAAATTAACCTTTTTATTAAGCACAAAATTAAAACTTTTATCAAAAAAATTTTACAAATAATTATATATTTTTAAAAAACTATCATAACTAACTCTAAAAATATTTTAGACATATAAATCAAATAATTTTTTAATAATAAAATTTATTATATTAAATTTTAAATTATAAACTTTAAACTAAAATTAATATTTTTTTACCATAATCCCAATCCTGTAAGAAAGTGGCGGGGCCGTGCATTAGATTATTGAAGTGGCGAGAGCCTGTTAAAATCTCTCTCTCTCTCTCCGCAAGACCATATTCCGAGCTGCTTTGGTTTAGGTACGCTTTGTCCCTTTCGTTCCCCTGATTCCTAGCTTTTTTATCATTTTATTTTCTCGCTGTTGTGGAAATATTTGATCTTTCGATTGGGTTGCCAATAAAGCGAAAAAAAATTATTGAACTTCTGAATATTTGTATTGGTTCTTGGGGGAGAAATGTATCATTTACTAGAGTTTTCTGCTTCTTGGATAATCAATACTGTAAATCAAATAAAGTTGAACTTTTGTTTGTATTTATATGAGTGTTTATCTTATCTGGTTATGAGCGTATTTTTTTTCATTTTATCGGTCCGTATTAGGGGTTTCTATGAATTATAAGCGGGAAATACTTGTGTTCCAAGTTGGTTTTTCTATTGTAGTATAACTCTAGGGTTCTCTTCTATCAATCGAACAAGTTTTTTTTTTATTGAATGGATTCCCCTATTGGCTATTTGAATGATTTCGATGCCCTTAAAAAAAAAAAAAATCTCAGGCATATCACCCATCTTGGTTGGAATTTCTTATTATTGATTGAAAGAATTTGAAATCCCTTTACGGTTGCAATCCGTTTACTCTTTATGGATAGAGGTAAATAAATTTCGTTTAAACAAATTTGGGTCTATAAGTTAAGGTTTTTCTTTGATCCTTAATGTTTGTTTATAAATCTCTGCTGGGTATATCACCTTTGCAAGTTCTATATAGCATTGGTGGTCAGGTAATTGACTACCATCTCTTGATTGAAGATTCGTTGTTTGGTAGTGATGACGGTGGTGCCTGGTGTGGGAAAAAAGAAAATAGATATTGGAGGAAGGCAAACTCCTTAATTATCAATGAGAGAAGATTCTAGTCAGAGCACTGATTAGGGGGATTGAATATGCGTAAAAGGCTCTTGCTTTCTGTTGATAAAGTGTGGTGTTTATTGCATTTTATGTATCAATTGAGTAATGATCCCTTGCTTTGTATACTTGATTTTCTGAAAACATTAGGTGGCTTATTGAAAGATTGATATCAAACAGATCTGAGTTGACAAATGGGGAAAAGGAAGTCAAGGGCTAAGCCACCCCCAAAGAAGCGAATGGACAAGCTTGATACTGTCTTCAGTTGCCCCTTCTGCAACCATGGAACTAGTGTTGGATTTCGATGCCCTTAAAAAAAAAAAAAATCTCAGGCATATCACCCATCTTGGTTGGAATTTCTTATTATTGATTGAAAGAATTTGAAATCCCTTTACGGTTGCAATCCGTTTACTCTTTATGGATAGAGGTAAATAAATTTCGTTTAAACAAATTTGGGTCTATAAGTTAAGGTTTTTCTTTGATCCTTAATGTTTGTTTATAAATCTCTGCTGGGTATATCACCTTTGCAAGTTCTATATAGCATTGGTGGTCAGGTAATTGACTACCATCTCTTGATTGAAGATTCGTTGTTTGGTAGTGATGACGGTGGTGCCTGGTGTGGGAAAAAAGAAAATAGATATTGGAGGAAGGCAAACTCCTTAATTATCAATGAGAGAAGATTCTAGTCAGAGCACTGATTAGGGGGATTGAATATGCGTAAAAGGCTCTTGCTTTCTGTTGATAAAGTGTGGTGTTTATTGCATTTTATGTATCAATTGAGTAATGATCCCTTGCTTTGTATACTTGATTTTCTGAAAACATTAGGTGGCTTATTGAAAGATTGATATCAAACAGATCTGAGTTGACAAATGGGGAAAAGGAAGTCAAGGGCTAAGCCACCCCCAAAGAAGCGAATGGACAAGCTTGATACTGTCTTCAGTTGCCCCTTCTGCAACCATGGAACTAGTGTTGAATGTCGTATGTAAGTAGAATTAATTATAAGATTCATTTCACTATGGTACAATATGCTGAGGTGCTGTCCGTTGATTGAAATTAGATATTGGAAAGTTTTTCAGCTGAACTTTTTGTGGATATCCTACTTTTTTTTTATTTGTTTTGATTGTTTTTTGGAAGAACTTACATTGGAATTTTTTTTATCAATTCTGCTACATTCAGTTAATTACGCATACTCATTGTGTAGTCCGTTGATGTGGCTGAACTCGGCAGTTATTTGATTTAAAAAAAAAAGGTGATGTAGCCAATCACGTTGGCTTGTGTGTAAAGGAGTACATAAAAGTGACTGTACATAATTTTTATTTTAGTGGCACGGGGTGTCCGACAACAAAGTCCTGACTAATCTTAGGGTTGCATAGGTCCTCGGCATGGAGTTTCCGCAAATGCATCTTGGGTAATTCAAGGGGAAGTTTTCTCAGTTTGATGGCCCCTAAAAATTGTTTGCATACAAGAGAATTTGAATCTTAGGCCTGAAAGGAGCATACCACCAAGATCAAGGTCTTTATCACTTGAGCCAACCCCTAGGGGTTCATTGGAACTATTTTCGGTGATATAGATAATAAATAATTGTGAGAGATACGGTTATGTGACAATTTGACATCTTCCACTTCACTTCTGGACTCTTTTTACATTGTAACTCAAAAATTGGCGTAGTTTATGTGCTCATATGCTTAATTTCCATATTGCTGTTTATTGTAACTAAAAAATTTGTTTGGTCTCAGTGATATGAAGAACTTGATTGGTGAGGCTTCTTGTGGGATATGCCAAGAGAATTTCAGTACAACTATAACAGGTACCGTATTATTATTATTCTTGGATTTGGGCTGTGACCTATTAATTGCCTAGAGTTTAAAGCCTTCTCCCATGCAGGAGATTCAAAATCTCTCTCTCTCTCTCTCTGTGGCTTTCTACATGCTTGTCTTCTATAAACTTCTTTTTTCCCCAATAGAATCAGTAAAGAACTAAAATTATCTTATTGTTCTCGCAGCTTTAACCGAACCCATAGATATGTAAGTCAAATATTTTTTTTCAAGAATTTCACTTACTACTAGAGAATTCCTTTTTCTGCAATCCTTTTTTTTTTTAATCTCATTTCCTATCTTTGAATTGCAGATATAGTGAATGGATCGACGAATGTGAGCGGGTCAACAACCTTGAAGATGATGGCGCTTAGGAAGCCGTCTTTCATGAAGTCATAATTCTGGTTCTCTTAGGCAGAGCAAACCGGAAAGTCTGTAGTCGTTGTGCTTGTATTTTGTATTGAGTGTACCTTATTGGCGAGGATGTTATATTCCTGATTTCCATATAGGATGTATTGTTTTGCATGTATATCGTTTAATATCTTTAAATGACATCGATAAATGTATAAGCATTGCAATTTAGATTGTGCTTTGAGACCATTTCAAGTCAGATGCTTTATTAGTGTAAGACAGACTAGACAAGAAGTTACCTTTTGAGGGCAACTCGTTTTCTACTGGCTCTCTGGGTACATGCTAATGGCTTAGCAACGCAAGGAGGGTTTGCCTCACAAAAGTTATTTTCTTTTACGATATTGATATCAGATTATGAAAGTTATCATCTTACTAATTTCTCATAAGTTTTGTTTTTTACTCACCTATTTTTCATCTATATTAACAATCAATCTTAATGAAAAATTGTGTTTTAAATTGGAAGACTTGACAATTGTGTTTTTGTTCATGTGAAAATTAGGAATAGAAGTTTAGAACTACTACAATTGACATTTACGAATGCAAAGTAATAGAATTGTTTCACGTTACAACATTTTCCTAATATTAATCGGAGAAGATTGATTCTGATTAGATTAATGACCAAGGATGAGATCTACTTTTTGATAAATACTTTAGTTACTAAAGTAGTTACAAAAGTAAGAACGATATACATTAGCATGATTTAATATAATACGTTAAATTATAAAATTAAAATAAATAAGAATTCAGTGTGTAAATTTTATTTTTATAAAATATCTTTTTAAATTTTATAATTTTTTTTAAAAAAATTTCTTGAGATAGGAGAAGCAAAAATTTATCTAGGAAGATGGTGATTGGTTTAAAGAACAGAAGTATCATATTCCAAAGAAATTGAATAGAGCTACCAATCTCTGGACTAATGATGGAAATGTCGTTAACCAAAAAATTCTTGAGTACTTTCAAAATGTCTATGAATCCTCCAATCCAACTCTTCCTCAAAATTTGGCTCAATTATTTCCTAGGAAGATCATAGACACTGAAAACCATTTCTTTTGTCAAATCCCAACAGACGATGAAATCACATTAATTGTCAAAAATCTTCCCTCACCAAAGCTCCTGGATCGGATAGCTTCACTGCTTTCTTTTATAAAACTTTCTGGGAAATCATCAAAAGTGACACAATTGCTGCCATAAAAATTTCTTCAGTTCTAGGAAACTTTTCAAGGAACTTAATCACACCAACATTGCCCTTCGAAAACTAACAATCCAAAAGAAGTCAGCCAATTTAGGTCCATTAGCCTTACAAATGTCTGTTACAAAATCATTTCAAAAATTTTAGCTAACAAACTCCAAGTGCTTATTCCAAAGATCATTTCACCTTTCAATCTGCATTCATTCAAGGAAGATTTATTCAAGATAACATCATCCTTGCACGAGAAATCTTTCATAAGATGAAAAAAGGTCAAGGTAGAATGGGTCAGGTGGCAATAAAAATTGATATGGTAAAAGCTTTCGATTCATTAGAATTGACTTTTTTGTTATCAGTTTTACATCACATGGGTTTTTGTCCAACATGGATTTCCTGGATTAAGGAATGCATCATAATTGTCTTCTATTCTATCATTATAAATGGGTCCCCTCAAGGTTTCTTCTGTCCTACTCGAGGTCTTAGGCAATGAGACCTTCTCTCACATTTCCTTTTTATTTTGGGTACTGAAGTTCTTTATATGATTCTCTCCTTAAATCAACAATCCCAAAACTTGAAAGGAATCAAACTCTCAAAAGATGGTTTTCCCATTAATCATTTTCTTTTTGTGATGATCTCTTTCTTTTTGGTTAAGTCACCATTCAGAATGCACAATAATTAAAGAATTGCCTTGAGCCTTACACATCCTAGTCAGGTTAGAATATAAATGAAAGAAAGTCCTCTCTTCATTTCAGCAAAAACACTGCCCCAAATACCATCAACGATATTCATCGATTTTTCCCTTTCAAAATCAACCCTTCCCACACAAAATATATTGGCATCCCTCTTTCCAACCCTATAGAAAAATAAAAAAAGAAATTTTCTTTCTGAAATTTTTGACAAAATTCAACACAAAATCCAAGGTTGAAAATCCAAGATTCTTTCACAAGTTGCCAGAACATCTCTTATAAGATCTGTTGCAAATTCAATTCCTGCCTACATCATGTCTACTACCATTCTTCTTAAGCATCTTACAAAAAAGATGGACTCTATCTTGTGTCGCTTCTGGTGGGGTTTTGAAAATCAAGATCAATGGAAACTTCACATCAAATCTTGGAAATCAATCTGTATTTCCAAAACTTTAGGTGACTTAGGACTCAAAAGCATGAGAAATTTCAACTCTACTCTATTCTCAAAACTAGTCTGGATTTTTCTTAATGGTCCTCCTACCCTATGGCAAGAAGAACTCTCGAAAAACTACTTGAAAAACTGTTCTTTCTGGGAGATTTAATCACATTCATCAGACTCTACCTTTTGGAAAAACCTTCTCAAACAAAGAGATTTCCTCAAAAGCAACTTTTGTTACCAAATAAACAATGGAACCACCACAAAAGTTTGGACTGACCCCTTGATACCAAGAAACACAAACCTCAAACCTATCTCCAACCTCTCTCATCTTAATTGTGACCTGAATCTCAAAATCTCTGAGTTCACAATAGAAGAACCACGAAAATGGAACACAATTCTGCTCAATACCCTTTTCAACGAGGAGACAGTCAGAAACATTATGAAAATTTCGTTATCCAATCACAACTTCCAAAACACTCCGGATAAAATCAAATGGATCCACCATTCTTCTGGAAATTAATCGGTTAAAGCTGCTTACGCAGCCCTGACTGGGAACCAAGCTACTGATACTCGAGATTTAACCATTTAGAAAAATGTAAAATCAACATTTAAGGCAGACTCAAACTTTTTCTTTGGAAGGCCACTCACAATATCCTCCCCACTAAACTTCTCATCAGCAATATAATTCTCCTGGATGAGGAAAATCTTAAATGTTCCTTGTGTAATATGGAGTCTAAATCAATCGACCATTTGTTTTTCAAATGTCTGTATGCAAAAATCCTATGGAGACTTTCAAAATGGCCTATTGATATTTCTCTATTTGCAAACCAACCATTCTCTTCTTGAATAAAGAATATCATTAATCATTCAAGTTATTTGAAGATTCCTAAAGAAGATCATCACAGTTTTCAAATATTTACAACTCTGGCCATGGACAATATTTGATTCATTAGGAATAAAAAGGTGCATAATAAGACCACAATGGATCCTCTATCCTTTGCAATTTCAATTCAGAAGACTCACCAACAATATGTTAGAGCTTGGCAAACTAAAAGCAAGAAGTTAGAAACTAGTCTAGCTCATTACCCACCAAATTTCTTTTTACTCAAATTTAACATAGCGGCCAGACATCAAGGAAGTTTTTTGGCAGCCATTTGTTGGAATGACTTGGGTAAGACTATATTGGCAAAAACAGATTTCATTATCAGTGTTAACTCAAATGTAGGCGAAGCCTCAACAACTCTAATGGTCATCAAAGAAGCCCAAAACAGGAAGATAGACAAAATCTATATGAAGGTGACTCAAGCATCGTTATTGAAGCCGTCAATACTAACACAGAGACATAAGACTGGAGCATCAACCCCATCATCATAGACATCAAGCATTACTTTTACATGTTTACAGAATGGAAGGCAATGAAAATCTATTGATCCTACAATCGATGCGCACATATCTTTGCATAGTGGGTGACAAAAATACAAGCCTTTGATGACATTTCCCTTATCCAAATACCTTCCTCCCTTTTAAATTTTTATAGTGACAAAGATCTACTTTTTTATAATCCTATATAAACTAGTACTAAGTGTTTGCTTACTAATATATTTCGGTTTGATAGAAAAAAAAAAACAAAAGAATAGAGCAAAAATAACCGTCCCCGCAATAGTCACGTGACTTTCCATTTACTTTCGGCAACAAAATGTTCGCAGTTAGCACTTCAGCACGCTTCTCTCTCTCTCTCTGCCATCGGAAGTTTGCAGGATTTTTAACAAAAAAATCAGTGTCTACAGCTCTCAGAGCCTTCTAAATTCTAATTATTAATTATAATACCCATTTTGGCGAACACACAGGCACTGTTTTTGATCAGAATCGACCCACGTTTTTTATTTTTTTATTTTTTCTCGTTGAAGCACTTTGTTTCGGAGGGAGATAAAGAGAGGGGGAAGAGATTATGGGTCGGCCTCCTAGTAATGGAGGCCCTGCCTTCCGCTTCACACAAAATGAGGTATCTTCTTATTCTTCTCCAACTTTTGTGTTACTAATTTGCGATTGATAATCCCATCTACGAGTATGGGAAACCTGTATATGGACTTATGGGGTATGTCTTATGTATTGTTTTGACGTATTACAGAATCGAAGCCAAATGTTTGGGTTTTGGTGTGTAAATTGCTTAATGGGTCAGCTTGATTTAATAAATTTTCTTTTCTTGATTTCTGGGCTTTGGATGTGCCTTCGTGTGCGTGCGCGCGCGCTAAATTTTAAATTTAGCGGTGAAATTATTAAATAGTTCAACTAAATTTCAGGTCTATTTGCTACGTTTTCTGGGTTTTTTGAATTCCATGGTTGGTGGTTGATTTAATATAGAGCGTTGGATTTACAGTGGCATGTGAATACGTGTCAAATTCGAAGTTGAAATATTCGTCAAATGGGTCCGTTCTATTGCAGTTATCGGCGTAATTTATTGAATTATGTGTTCGTTCATTATATCCTTTCCTCATTTTTTTTTTCCCAGATTTATATTTGTTGGAGGGTAGATGTATGTATGGTGCTATGAATAACATGTTTGTAATATATATAATGTTTAGTTCTCTACCTCTGCCCGGTATCTGTTTATAGCCTTTTGTCTTGCGTGGTTTGGTATCTTTGTAACTTAGATTGCATTTGGCACTGAACGCGCAGGCAGAGGTAGATCTTATCACTGACCTCTATGTTCATAATGCCATATTAGTAACTGTCTTCATAAATATGGGAACGGAATAGAAAAATAGCGTTTGATGGAGATTCTAGCTATAATTTTTCGACCCTCAGTTATTTAATGTCTTGCTCCTTTACCAAGGTTGCGGAGATGGACGTCATTCTGCAACAACACAGTAATACTATGCCATCACGTGATGTTCTCGTTTCACTTGCTGAGAAATTCAGGTGTGCCTTCATTTCTTTCAATATTTTTGTCATTGAAATTGTACTTAGATGCATATATCTTCTGATGTAGTGAGTCCGCGGAACGTAGAGGCAAGATAACAGTTCAGATGAAGCAAGTATGAAAACTTACTGTATTTTTTTCCTGAGGAGGAATCATTTGGAATCAAGTTCTCATTTAGAATCTTCATTTTAGGTTTGGAATTGGTTCCAAAATAGGCGGTATGCTATAAGGGCAAAACTAAGTAAGGCTCCTGGGAAGTTAAATGTCTCTCCTATGCCTCGGGATGATTCAACTCCAGTGAGAAATGTGTCACAATCTATACCTGCTCCTATACCTGCTCCTTCAGGTAGGATGCGTCCTGCTCTGTGTTCAAAGTTTTGATTACCTCCTCCTTTGCTTTTTCTGGACTTTTGGTCTTATGTGCTTGTTTGAGGTAGAGCCAGTTAGCCAGATTAAAGTCACTCCCTACTCAGATTTCTTCAATTTATATACGTGGCTTCATATCTATTAGAGTGCTTAACTTAAATCTGCTAGTTTTGTCGAGCAGTCATGTATATAGCTCAAAATGTGATTTTATTGGCTTTCATGCACATGACATGTTTGTTATTTCCTATTCCGAGCTATTACAAGGTGAAAAAAAGATCTAGGCATCCCCCACATTTTCTGAGGCGTATTTGGTTAGGCATCTAGTTCTACATGTCCTATTTCCAATATATCTAGCCTCATTTTCTTTTAGCCAGTTCCAAGCGCAGGAAAAGGTGCTCCTGAAAATTCTCCAATGGAGTTTGAAGCCAAATCTGGGAGGGATGGTGCATGGTTAGTATTTCTTGTCATTTTCGTGTTGTAATTCTAGGGTATATTTTTTTATGCTTCCCCTATTCTATCTGATAATTGTCTCCTTTTTTTTTTTTTTCCTGGTGAATGAGTTATTTCTTTTTAATCTAAAACTATTGGTTTTTTTTTTCTTAGGTATGACGTTGCTTCTTTTCTTTCACATAGATATTTGGAAACTGGCAATCCAGTAAGTTTCAAGTTCTTCTTAAATACATTATTAAAGCTACTTTACCCATTAAAATCATCGTTAAAGATATTTCAGTTTTTTAAAAGAGCTGGGTATGTAAGCCAGGTATCTGGGAGGAATTTTACATTATTTATTATATTTTTGTAAATATTCGTTTCATGTGTCCATGCAGCCCTTTACATTGTGATTTCTTTCCACATTATTATTAGAAATCACTTATTTTTGAGTGAATTAATGATCATAGGATAATTCCTTGTTTCCTGGAAGAAAGATTAGTCATGAAGGTGTTAAGTTCAAATTCCTTATTTGATTTGCTCCTTATCAGTTATCTCCCTAGTCAATCCCTCGCAATTGCTGTGCTTGTCTTAAATTTTGGTTCTTATAAAGTGTGCCTTTAAATGGAAATAACATTGGCGTTATGTTTTGGGACAAATTTTTTTGGCCTCAACCTAGTGCTTATCTCGCATCATTTCTGTCGTCTTGCTGGATGTTTCAGGAAGTACTGGTCCGTTTTGCTGGTTTTGGACCCGAGGAGGATGAGTGGGTTAATGTTCGCAAGCATGTCAGGCCACGTTCTCTCCCATGTGAATCTTCAGAATGTGTAGCAGTTCTTCCTGGTGATCTTATACTCTGTTTTCAGGTGGGAATATATTTCTGTAAGTGTCAATAGGAAATGTGAGATCTCAAGTTTTGCATATTTTTGCGTATTGCTTTTATTGTTATCGTTGGTTGTTTTATCTTATTTTAATGAATTTTATTGATGGTTTACCGTACTTATTTTATTGCGAGTTATCTTGTTTTATTTGCGATGGATGTTGGTTGTTTGTGAGATCTTTGATTTTGGTACTTTTAGTTATTTAATTTTATTATTGGTTTCATCATTTGATTTGTTATTGATATTATTTTTGGTTTAGTAGTTTTAATTTTATTAATGTTACAAGTTTTGTGAGATTCCTTAGTTTTAGTGGCTTGACTTTTGGGATGACTGTATAAATCTCCTTTGGGAGAATTTAATATTTCAAACTGGTTTGTAATCTTTAAAAATTTCTGGTACTAGAATGATTGACTTTTATTTAATTTCTACTGCAAATATTTATCTGTACACTTATTGCATGTTTCACACACACTTGGAGCACTAAGCGATGGATGATTGACACATGTGACGATCATCCGGGCGTCGCGAGTCTCTCTAAATTCCAGTGGGGAGTCGTGGGCGCCACAGGAAATATATAATAAACAGAAATAAAAGGAGTTATTCCAATCAGATTTCAGAACTTTTGTAACCCCTAGGGGTTGGCTTAACTGGTCAAGGCCTTGGTTTTAATTATATGCTCCATTTAGATTTAAGGTTCAAATCTTCTTGAGTGCAAACAATTTCTAGGGACCATGGGATTGGGGGAACTTTCACTTGAATTATCTGAGGTACAGTTGCGGGAATCTCCTTGCCGAGGGCCTGTGCAACCCTTGAGGTTAGGCGGGACTTTGTTCTCGGACATCCGATGCCAATAAAAAAATAAGATTTTAGAACTTTTTTGCTTAATGTTCTAAAACTTTTCAGGAAGGTAAAGAGCAGGCTCTGTACTATGATGCCCATGTCCTTGATGCACAAAGACGAAGGCATGATGTGAGAGGTTGTCGTTGTAGGTTTTTAGTGCGCTACGATCATGATCAATCTGAGGTATATAATTGCCCGCATTTTCCTAGTTTGAGATTTCATTCTCTTTTGTTTTTTAAAATTAGCTCTATATCTCTTCTCCTTGGCCTATCAAATATAAATTTTCTTGCTTGTATGATGCCAGGTTCTTTTACATTGTTTATGTTGCCAATTTGTCTATTCTTGGTGGAATTTTTATATTTTGTTGTGATCATTTTATGTGAGTTTCTGTTCAACAGTAAGATATGAGTCCCATACGCACCTTGTCATGTCGGTGTTTATTATCTAACGCTTTAGGGAATCCATTTGATTTCAAGATGCCGTAAAGGGATTGAAAACTTTGGTTCACTCCTTTCCTTGCAATTTACCGTGAAATTTCAGCCACTATAAGCCTTTTATCCTTTCCCCACCTCGCCTTCCCATTCTTAGGTTTGAAGGAATTCATTTTTTGATACAAGACTAACGGAAGAGTGTTTTTTTTTTTTTGATAAATAATAATCTTTATTGATTGAAAGCAACTAAGTAACCACCATGTACGAAGGGGGTATACAAAAGATACTCCTAGTTACACTCTAGCAAGTTGAAAAGAACTCAAAAACTCATGAACATTCCCTCCTTTTAGTACAATGGCAGAAAACCATTGCACCAAAGAAGATACAAAAAAATCCCAGAATTCCCCCATGGTCATCTCTTTGTTGAAGTATCTCTCGTTTTTTCCCATCCATAAGCACCATAATAGACATGGCGGGATCATTCGCCACGTTGCAACCATCTTGGCGCATTGATGGTACCTTTTCCAACAAGTTAGGAGCTCCACAACACTCTTGGGCATAACCCAAGACAATCCCGCCCTCCTAAGAAGGCCGTCCTATAGCTCCCTTGCCACATCACAATGTAGAAAAATATGATCAACTGTTTCCCCGCTTTTCATATATAAGTAGCACCATTCTACAACAATCATCCATCTTTTCCTTAAATTATCAGTTGTCAAGATGGTACCTAGAGCTGCTGTCCAAGCAAAAAGGTTAGGAGGAGTAATAAATGCCAATTTGGCAAGGGTTTCTGGCAAAATAATTTAAGTGCCATACAGTAGAAACAAACCCCCCTTACGTTATGAGGTGAGAAGTTGAAACATGAGTACCCTGTTTTTTGATGAGGAATGACTAATGGTAACGGATGCCCATGAATGTTATAAATACAATTTTGTTTCATGTGGTCTTGGGAATGGATTGCTGGGGATGCTTGATGTGAATTCAAACATAATATGCAGCCCCCAACATCCAATACCCGTTGTTTCATGGGGTCTTAAAAGTATGGTCGTTCTTTGACATCTTTAATATCAATTGGATGACTATTTTGGTCATACATTTTTCAGTATCTGTAGTTGTGTTTTTCTTTTATGTGCTTTTATCTTCTGAGCACATTACAACTTTATCAAAAGGCACTGAAGATGGTATTCAATAACTCGTACTGTGTACTTTTAACAGAAGATGCACCGACTCTTAAACAGGACTTAATGATAGCAGTGTTATGCCCATTCAAATGCAGTTTATGATCTTCTCTAATTTGTTTGCTTCACAAATTTTAACCCTCAGGAAATTGTGCCTCTGAGAAAGGTTTGCCGTCGGCCTGAAACTGACTACAGGTTGCACCAACTTCAATCCGTGAATGATGCAGCAGCATCCATAGAACATCAGAAAAATAGCATGGATCCTTCAGCAGTTACTGTGCCAAGGTCTAGCACTCCTGCCGAAACAATGCAAAAGCAGCGGTATGTCGATGCATCCGTGGTTGCCCCGAATGCCAATGTTTCTGTAGCCACTCATACAGTAGCTGTAGCCCCAGAACCAAAACAAACCGAAATTAGCAACATTAACATCCCAGGAAATTCTGTTGTTCCTCCAGGTGCTGCACCCGTGAGCAGCAGCAATGCTGCCGGTGGCTCTATATAGAACAGGCCAGAAGCAAAATATAAGGTTGATCAGACATTCTGCTATGATCTCTTTTTTTTTGGGGGGGGGGGGGGGGGGGGGGGAAGGATGAACTGTTGCAATTCAGTGATCACTTCCATTTTGTTTTGGTCTGAGCTTTATGATTATTGAACATGAAATTACGCTCGCTATTTCTCTGAATGCTAAAGAACAGCAAACTGGAAAGGAGGAATGACGAAATTATAGCCGTTACTATGTCCAGTTATTTGGATATTCAATATTGTCAATCCTTTTCTCGAGTTTCCTTGGGCTTGGAGCAAAGCATTATACCATTGTATATTAATCTGTAAGGTATCAAAGCTTTTTAATTTCGACACACATATATATTGAAATGTATCCTCCCAATAAAAAAATAAAAATAAAAAAGTATTTGCAACCTTATTTGTTAATATTTAAAATTATTTACTTTTTGAGGTTTTTTGTTTTTTAATAATTGATGTGTTTTGTGTGTTTACACGTAGTAAAACTATAAAAAAAACAGAAAAAATCTACTCAATCTCTTATTATACACAACCTTCACATATCACATATTATTTTATTTTAATTTTAATCAAATATTTAATATATAAATAATGAATAAAAAAATTAAATTAATTAAAAAAGAACAAATTCAAAAAAAAATATATTAAAAAAATTAAAGAAAAAATAAAAAATAATGGTGTGTGGGAGGTTGGGAGGATGTGTAGAAGTATTCTAAAAAAAATTAGTTAATTTTTTATAAAGACAATAAAGCAATTATTTTAGGAAAATGATAAATTTACAATAATTTATACAACATGTGTTGTAAAATATGAATATTTTTATAAAATGATGTTAATTTTATAAGATAGATTATAAAAATATTATTATTTTACAATTTATATTATGTAAATATTGTAAAATATATTATGTGTATATCGTTTCTTGATGAGGCGGAGTTAGTGATTATTCTTTTGAAAAATCTTATTATTCTTGTGCTATTAAATAATAATAAAACTGTCTTATTAATAATCATTTAAATTTTAATATCATTTCCTGCGCAAAAACATTAAAAGGGAAAAAGAAATTAAAAAACAAAAAATATGCGGCGCGGCTGGGCAAAATGATGGTAGATGGCGCAAGTTAGCAACAAGTCCAACGATCCCCTCCCTGCCGCCATATCTGCGGACCAAAAGACAGACACGTCTTTACTCTGCACTCTTCACTCTTCACTCCATTTATTGACTCGATTTGATTCCCGGATTTATTCAAACCGTCTCGAATACTCCGACTCTTCTTTTGTTCTCTCTTTCCGATTACATAACAAAATAATTTTCTCAGCTCACAAGTCTACAGAAAAATGCGAATTCTGCGGTTTCGGAGCTTCGCAATGAACAGAAACTTTCTCAGTCCGAATTCAATGGCTGTGGGGCTGAGAGGCATCGTTACCAGCTGCAGAGCCGTGGTGTTGCCGCGCTTTGGTGGCCCGGAGGTGCTTGAGCTCCGGCCCAACGTCGAAGTTCCCGATCTCAAGCCCAGTGAAGTCCTTGTCCGCACTCGTGCCGTCTCCATTAACCCCCTCGATACCAGAGTATGCTGTTATTTCTTTTGTTAAAATTTGTTCGTGTGCTGGAGGCTTGGTAAATTCTTCGCTGCTATATATATATATATATATATATATTTGTTAACTATGTGCAGTGCTTAAACATTCCAAACTTCTGCCATACCCGGTGCCCCTTTCATTTCCATCCACTTTGGGCACATATTGAATATTTTAGATTTTAATGTTTTCAGGTACGATCGGGTTATGGTCGTTCCATATTTGAAACACATCTACCTCTCATTTTGGGGCGAGATATTAGTGGTGAAGTTGCAGCGCTTGGAGCTTCAGTTCGGTCACTGAGTGTTGGGCAAGAAGTTTTCGGGGCATTGCGTCCTACTGCCATTAGGGGTACTTATGCTGACTATGCTATTCTTTCTGAAGATGAGCTTGCTCCCAAACCCGTTGGAGTTACACATGTGGTAAATATTGGAGCGTTTTGCGTTTTTAGCCGAAGCATGACATAAATCTTTACCTCATGCGAGTGGACGTTTTCATCGCAACTATCAAAATCTGTTGTAGTGCCAACTGCCAAATGAAGTTCGTTTACAGGATTATTTCAATAAACTTCGTGTCCTTTCGAACAAAGTGTTGAACGGTGATGTCTAATAATCAGAATGCCTGAGACGGAAAAAAAAAAATTAAAAGTGCAAAAGATACATTTTTGGATATTACAGGTACTCAAGAGAACAAAAACAAAAAAGAATTTGGCTTCAGATTATTTGATTGATGAGCACTACTACTTTGAATTCTGAAAAGCGCTTCTTCAGAATGCACTTTTGCAAAAACTGTAGTTATTTCCAAACCTTGTTTTAGCCTGTAATTTGGAAATTTCATGCGAGAAAACATAAAGTTAGTTTTTTAATAAGAAATGGTTTATTTATGGAGAATATAGACTAAGTTGTGATGATAACATTTCTTGTTGTAGTCCAATGATAACATTTCTTGTTGTAGTCCAGATTTTCTTATTTCAGCATGACATGTGGCCTAACAGCAGCTCTCAACGTATGATGAATAACATAATTGAAAGGTTGTTAAATGTGCATATTTGAATATTTCCTTGTCTGCTGAGATTGACTTTGCATATACCCTTTGTTGTCCTAGGAGGCAAGCGCCATTCCTTTTGCTGCACTGACAGCATGGCGTGGTTTAAAAGGTACTGCTAGGATAAGCGAGGGGTATGGTTTGATCTCTCTCTCTCTCTCTCTCTCTCTCTCTCTCGAATACATTTTCTTTGCCATTTCTTAGCCACTTCTATTTTCATCAAGGTGTATAAATACTGAGTAACTTCGTATTGTTTGTATGTTTCATTTTCATTTTCTTTTCCGTAGTCTTGAAGGTAGAAAGCTGTCGCCATTATAGATATTGGTGTCTTCACTACAAAATGGCTGAAAGCTGAGAAGAATTTATTTCTGGAATTTGGACAATAATTTTACAAATGAGGATGGTTTTACAAAAAGATTTTCCTAGAAGTTTTCTGAGTTTGGCATTTTTGAGTTGATTGTGTGAATATAGACATACTTATTTAACAAGTGTCAGCCTAAAAAAAAGAGTCATTTATACAAATATCACTTCACTGGGATATGCTATATGATTGATACTGACGGAAGAATTAGTAACTGGTATGCAATTTTAATAGATAGCAATTTCATACTTTACTTCATTACATGAGCTTTGGAAAAATGATGAGATATGTGACCATGCATTTTTCAACCCAAAACCATGCATTTTTCAACACAAAATTACCATATGTTCTTTATGTTAGGTTTTCATTATGTATTCCCTCGTAAATTCGTAATGCATACTTGATCTCATCTTCACAGGCAAAGAGTATTAGTTGTGGGTGGTGGAGGAGCAGTAGGGTTTGCTGCAGTTCAGCTTTCAGTGGCTGCAGGGTGCCATGTTACAACTACATGTGGAAGTCAAAGTATTGGTCGATTATTGACGGCTGGTGCTGAGCAGGCAGTTGACTACACTGCTGAGGTCACTAACACTCTGATACCTTACTAGATAGTAATTTGATTGGAATGTGGGGACAGATACTGAAATTGTTTCATTAATATACAGGACCTTGAATCGTCAATTAAAGGGAAGTTTGATGCTGTTTTGGACACTATTGGTGTACCAGAAACGGAAAGAATAAGCATCAACTTCTTGAAGAGAGGTGGACACTATATGACACTTCAGGTAGGAGATAATTCATGGTTTTCTCTAAATAATTTCTGTATGCTTTGCTGAATTCTGCCACATGAGAGTATGAAGTTTTTAGCCTCTTACATTGTAGGGTGAGGCTGCAGCTTTGGCTGATAGGTATGGGCTAGCGGTTGGGCTTCCTTTAGCTACGGCTGTCTTCCTGAAGAAACGAATCCAATACCATTATTCTCATGGAATAGGTAAAAGGCTACAGGATACATATTTATTTTAGCAGAATATTTGATTATATATTTGAACATTTTGTAATTTCTCAATAAATTGTTGGTTCAAAAGTCCCCGTTTTAGCCTGAGTGTAGTTTGCTTTTAAAGTTTTGATCAATGTACAAAAAACCAAATGCCAAACAAGATCAAGTGAAAGGCTATAAACGGGGAAGTAAGAAGGGAAAACATGATCATACATGAAACACTTTGATTGTCGTTGTGGCACTCTTGTTAATGGGTTTGGTTTATTGAGTGTCCTCGTTAATCTGATAATTAATAAATTCAGAAATATATTATCACCCTTGTGAAAAGATCTATAGGGAGTTAAGGTCCTTCATCAAACAATTTGTGAGTGTTAATAATTACCTTGTGCTCAGAAGTTGGAGGATCAAACCTCTGTAGGGCCCAAACTCCACTTCTCCTCCTTTCTTGCTTAGTTTTCTCTAAGGGGGTTGTTGTGCACCAACTTTAGGGATACCATTGTCCTCGATTATCTTTCTTAGAGCCTAGTTCAGTTGTGCATGTGTGAGAAATTGTAAACCTTGACTCGAATCGGTTTGCGGGTCTTTGTCAGAAGAATGAGTTTATGCTAAAGAAAAAAATTCAGGGTTAAAACTCAAAATCAATAAATAGCACGTGGAGGGAATGCTACTGCCATCTTGATAAAACATTTTATCAGATGAGGGAATTGTGGTGTCCACTTATTGTTATTGTCCTATGACTTAAATGGTCTTTGACGTATCTGCAACTCTATTTAACTCTGTTAAAGTACATATCTTCCAGAATGAAATTTTGACAAATTTCAATGTCTTCTGTCATGGGTTCCAACCTTGATCCCATAGTTGATCATTTTTTAATGCCTATTAACTCTCCTTATGATACATGTGGCCTCTTCATTGTGTGTTTGTTCATATTAATTTCTGTCTTCAAATTCTATGAATTACACCTCTTCATACAGTTTTTATACCCTGCATTAACATGTGCAATCACCTTAATGTCATTTAACCAATGCCTGCAATTTTGTTTTGGTGGTGCAGAATATTGGTGGACTTACATGAGGGCTGACTCAGAAGGTTTAGATGAGATACGGAGGCTCTCTGAAGCTGGGAAGCTGAAAATGCCCGTGGAAAAAACTTTTCCCATCACACAGGTGAGAGAGGCTCACATGGCCAGAGACAAGAGGCACATTTCTGGTAAAATAGTGCTGGAACTTGACTGAAGAAAATGCCATGACTTCTACTTTTTGTTTTGCAAGACTGGGATTTTAAGACCAAAGTGCCATTACATTGAAGTGCCATTTTGGTCGGTGGATACTGCATTATAGGTCGTTCCACTACAGTAAGTATTAGGATTTTGTACGGGAGCTGAAAGTTCTCGTGGTAGAAACATTAAATATCTAGTTGGCAATCTGTAAATATTTGAGAACGAGTTATTATGCTAAACATTTGTTATTATTTCATTGCCTTCAACCCCAACTTTTCATTCCTTGCTTGCTTTGCCCAGATCTCAAGCACTACCGTACCACCACGTCCAGCACCACCTTCATCGCAGCCTTTCTGAAAGTAGTAGTACGAAATTTTTTTATCGTCCCTAAGAAAATTTTACACCAAATTATGCAAAGAACTTTTTATTATAATCATGGAAGTAGGAGAGCCAAATCGGGAGTAAAACTAATCGAGGATAGGGGTGGCAATATGTGACACGACACGTTAACACGACACGAACACGACACGGTAAAAGCGGGTTAGTGTTTAGCCTTAACGGGTTTCGGGTCAAATCGTGTCAACCCGTTAAGACACGATTTGATAACGGGTCATAACGGGTCAAACCCGTTATGACCCGTTAACCCGTTATGACCCGTTAAGACACGTTAAGAAATTTAAATTTACTTTTATACCCTTGAGCTAAACTTTAAAAAATCCTAATTTAAAATTAGATTTATACTCTTAGACACTTAGCTATCTCATTTAAGTACTTATTAAAAAATCATTAACGAGTTAATTCATTGTTATTTAATATGTTTGAGTTATAAATTTAATATTTTACAATGTGTGGATCATATTTGTGTGTTTATCATATTTTATAGTGTACTACTTATTGAATTATAATTTTAAGATTGTAATTTATAATTAATTTTTTACATTTTATAACTATTGTTTAAGTTTTAATATTTGTATAAAATCAATTAGGTTAAACTCAAACGTGTCACTAACGGGTTTGCGGGTTGAAACGTGTCAAATCGTGTTATATCGTATCGTGTCATAACGTGTCATATAGTGTCAAAGGTCTTAACGGGTCTTAACGGGTCGTGTCGTGTCAACCCGTTATCTTAACGGGTCGTGTTCGGGTTGAAGTTTTTGACACGAAATCCTTAACGGGTCGTGTTCGTGTTGACCCTTTAAGCATTATATACACGTTCTGACACGACACGAACACGACCCGTTAACACGTTTTGACACCCCTAATCGAGGATGAGTTCCAGAGAGCATGCATAGTCTTGCACTGGCTCGAACCCCAGCATCTTCAAGTGTTGCTCCTTTTTTAACAGTAACACTGCACTAAAAAAGAAAATACAATTAATGGTTGTTTCTTCAGGGATCGGTTGCTTTCTATGGTTTGGCTGGTCTGGTCAGTTTTGGGGTATTAATTGTGGTCAAACTCATCCCTTTTCAACGTCTCATTGAAGCATTCTTTTACGGTTCCAGCCTGTAATGAGTTGTGAGCTGTTTCTGTGCCTTGATGTATGGCATTAGCTTAAAGGCTTTGTAATACTTTGGAGTAAATTTGCACTAAATTCAATTTCAGCCCGTCTACACAGTGAAAAGCGGACATCGACCACCCAATCTTCAAGCACATGTAAAGTAGGTAATTTCTGCTTTAAAAAAGGCATTATTTTTGTCACATTCAAGCTGTTTATTTTCCTGCTTTCTGGGCAACATTTAGAAAACCCATTATAATATTGGATCCTATTTTTTTGTTAAAAGAAATCATTAACCTAAAGTCTGCTTTTAAAAAGTAAATAAGAAAAAAGAAAAGAAAAGAAATAATTTTGTTGTCTGCTTGTGGTGTAAATGTTCAGTCAAAGCCCTTTCCTTTAGGTGAAGTAACCTTGACCCACTCATTATTTTGGTTATCATTTCACTTTGAAGTTAGGGTTTATGATTCTTCTATTGTATCTTATTACAAAAATGGTAGTGACCACTCACACGTCGGTAATTCCTCACATAAACAATACAATTGTTCATGTGAGGGACTGCCAATATGTGGATTGTTTTAGCCCATCTAATTTTATTAGAGAAAATATTAAGAATATCTAATACTCATAATACACTATTATATAAATAATATTTATAAATATTATTTATATAAATATGTAATATGAGTATTGATATTTTCTAACATTACTCATTTTATTATTTTGGGTAGCTTTCTGCAGGCAGCTCAGGCCTTCACTAGGCCTTCACTATGAAATTACCACTTAGCACAAGCCAGAATTTATTCCGTGAATAATTACCCATTACCAGGGCGCGTGGGTCGAAGTATGCTTTTTTTTAATGATTGATCCATGCATGGGAAAGATCATCATCATGGTCACCATCTGTATTGGACTCCGGTCACGTGCACCTTTGGATTCTTATCTCTGTTGCAGTCTTAAAATCCCATGTGAGCTCCCCTCCAAAAAGGACTTTCATTGTCTCATTTAATATCGGAAATGCCACTTTGTCATTTAGCTTAAAACTCTGAGGGAGGCCGAGGCTGAGAGCCTGAGAGCCTGAGAGCCTGAGAGCCTTATGCACGAGGTCACACGTACGGCTGGGTCATGGGTTCTTGATGTTCTTCCCAATACGTACTTCCACTTTTATCTCTGTTTCTTTTTCTTCTGTTTGTCTTTGATCTGGCCACGTTGTTATACTGTAAAAGACCATCCTTAAGAACATGCTACACACATTTTTACTGTAAAAAATATGAATCAAGTCCTGACTAGTCTCTTCTCCCACTATGCCATTAAAGATATAAACCAAGTAGTGAGAATTTAAGGCACAGTATATACTGTCAGTGCCTTTAACTCGGGCATGTCTTGTATATTACAATGCTTGTTGTCATTGTATTCTACTGATTTTATCAGATGTTCATCTTGAAGGGTGTTAATGGCATTAGAAACTTTATTCCACCAAAGTTACTTGGAGGGCATACATCTCATATTCTGTCCCCAAGCTTCTCTTATCTTTAACAAAGATGATAACCGTATAAATCTATGACATTGTGGTAAGATCCATCAAGTATAATCTGTAATCTTACAACATTGGGGACTGATCTCAATCAACCTTATTGGTAATTTGGCCTACCATTTAGCGATTGCGATAGTTTGGTTAATGGGGTATTGTACACCAAAATAGATGGGAAAAGAGCTAAAACACAGAGCGGAGCACTAGCTTCTTTCTTAGGAAAACATTGCTTTTCAATTTTTCTTTTTAAGTTTTTTTTTTAAAATCTAATATTATATACAGTTATGGAATAGAGTTGCAAGTGGTCATTTGCAAGTCTACGATTGGATTAATCTTTACACCTTATTTTATGAATTTCAGACAGGTCAGAGTATTAGTAATGGACTAGTTAAAATTTTCTTTTAAAAAATTACAAGTTTGCATACTTTTCAAAAAAAAAAATCATTACATTTGATTATTTGTGGGGAGAAGAAAATAAGGAGAAGAAAATAAAAGAATAATATTCCACTTCTTTTTTTTATTTGTGAATAAACCTTCCAAATTTGGAAAGTCTTGAAAGATTACTATTCATAAATAGAAAAATATTTCCTCATCTTCACCTTTTTCTCTCCACCTATTTCCTAATTAAATATGACTATTTTTTTTTAAAAAAAAATACAAATTTATACTTTAAAAAAAAAAAATTAGTTAGTTCATTATTAGTGCTGTAAGAGCACTCCCAACAGCCTCTTTATTTTTCCTTCAAAATACATCATCAAAAACACATTTTTTCTATTTTTTCTATTCACTTTTATATTTATTCATCCATCAGTCTCTTTATTTTCTCTATATATCTTTTAAAATATTTATATTTTATTCTAATATTATTAATTTTAGAAATTGATGAAATATTGAATTATCGTTAGTGGAGCTGGAGCTAGAGCTACGCGTGGGAGAATACCGCCGGCTTGCCAGAGCTCAAATTTTAGGAGGTTGGTCACCAACGTGAGAGGTTTCCGATGAAGGGGCGGTGTGGCTAGAAACGGCTGGTGGTGGGTCAAGTGATCTTCACAAACATCGAAACCCATTTCGGCGTTTGAGAGATGCGTGGCGTTCTACGATAGGCTTATCGACGATGGGATTAACGGGAGTTTGGTCGCCAGCATGAGGGAATTCTAATGATGCCAACAATGTGACTAGAAACGGCCGGCTGTGGGTCAACGTTGAAGACGACGACATCCATCAGACTCTGGACCACTGTAGCGCAAGAATAAAATTGATTAAAAAAATTTTACATTCATGAAGAGGATTGTGCTACATTCATGAACATGTAACGTAATTTTTGTAGATGAATGTAATTTTTTTTTTTTTTTAAAGGCTCTATTAGAACATGAATTAGATGATTTTAACTATATTTCACAAAAAGCACTATTTTGAAGAACCCATCAGGACTGCTCTAAGCACCAGAATTCCACACCTAGAATTGAAAACCTCGAACAAACCGGGACACAAATCCTCCGCATCCACCTGTGTGAACAGAAAACCTCTGCTAGATGCAAGTGATGAACTTTATCCTAGCAAAGTGTCCAAAGGCTTTGTACAAAAGCTAAGGGCGAGTTATTAACACCGAGGCCCATAGAACCGGACCCTACACTCACTTGGTTACATAAACTTACATTTTGCTAAAGACAGAGAGCCCTTCTCTCTCTCTGTAGGGCTCTGCAGTCTGTACCTCTGAAACTACAGTCACAACGATACCACCAACCAAAGATCTTCTTCATCCAAGAGTCTCCTCCAATCGGTTGATTGTCCCAAAAAAAGGTCCCACCCATCTTTCACCTCCAATGGCCGAAACAAAGTGAAAGATTACCGAGAAAACTTGAAAATGGAATCAGGGAGACCCCAGCGCACAACAAGCACTAATAGCAATAGCACCAACGAGCTCTTCATCTGCTTCACCTCGCGGCTTTCCTCCTCTTCCTCAATGAAGCTCTCCAAATCCATCCTCAGCCCAGGCCGTACCAGAGAGCCATCCCAAATCTCTCTCTCCTCCTCTCTAAGCCGAAGACTGAAAAGCAGTGGCAGCATGAAGGGCGGCCAGGCATCTCCAATGTTCCCAACTGGGGGCAAGAAACGAGGGTGCGCTTTCGAAAATCCGGAGCCTTCATCCCCCAAAGTGACCTGTATTGGCCAGGTGAGAGTCAAGACCAAGAAGCATGGGAAAAAGATGAGAACGAGATCAAAAAGAAGAGGCGAAGCGAGCTTCCGGAGAGTGGAGCAGCAAAATGCGACTGTTGTCACGCATCAAGAGCTTAACATTCAGAATAATGCGAATAGTCAGTTTCAAAGCCACCAGATTTTACAACAGCATCAGGAGTGCTTGCCGCATCGGAACCAAAGATGGGTCCATCTACCAGTAACAATTTGCGAAGCTTTGAGGACTTTCGGTGCTGAGTTTAATTGTTTCCTGCCATGTCGGTCTTCGTGCATGACAAGCGAGAGAGAAAAGGAAGAAAAGGCCGCAAGATCGGACGGCGGTGAGAGTGGAAATGGCAGTTCTTGTGGGGCTGTGTTCGGGAGGTGGCTGGTGACAATGCAAGAAGGTGAAGGCAAGGGGAGGGAAATAGAGTTAGTAGTGGGAGAGGAAGACGGAGTGGCGGATAGGAGTCACAGTCTGCGGAGGGAGATTTTTGATGGGGACTTTGAGATTATGGAGCAGGGTAATGAGGTTGCTGAAGAAGAGGAAGCAAGGGTGAGTATTTGTATTCCGCCCAAGAACGCTCTGTTGCTCATGAGGTGCAGATCTGACCCAGTGAAAATGGCGGCTTTGGCGAATCGGTTTTGGGAGTCCCCGGTTCAGAAAGATGAGGACGGCGATGAAGATGAGCGTCAGAAAGATAAGGGAGAAGACCAAGAGGATGTGGTAGTGGGTGAAGAAAGGCGAGGTGAAGTTGAGGTAGAAACAGAGGTAAAAGGGGATGAGATTCGTGAAAAGCAGGTTTCTGATGGTGAAGAGCATTCAGACATGATTATTGAAGAACAAGACGGGGGTGTAGAAGACAACCCAGAAAGGAGACCAGAATATGTTAATGAGCTACAACAACACCAACTGGAGTACGACGACGATGCAGAAGAAGACGTAGAAGACGAGGAAGAAGAAGAGTTAGAGTTGTGCCAGGCGGTATCAGCAGAAGAATCTCAGTCGAGTTCTTCACCTGAGGCTCTCGTAGTTCGAGAGAACTCAGAGACGGAACAAAATATTCACAAGCTTGTTCAAAAGGATGAGGAAGTCCACCAAAATGAACCTGAGGCCGAACATGAAGAACCAGAAGCAGAAGATGATAAAGTAGCTAGCTTTTCAACTTCTTCTGTAATGTCGGCGCAGTCAGAGCAAGAATCAGAAGCGCAAGCGCAAGAAGAGAAGATTGGAGCTTTAGCCGAAGAAGCAGAGGGGTCAAAGGAGGAGAAAGAGACGCAAGAGAGGCCTCGGGAAGACGGAGAGACAGCGACCCACGAAAAACCCAAACCCGAATTACAGAGTACCAACGAAAATAATCCGAGTTTAGAGTCAAAGATACGAGAAAGTCGATCAAAGTCAGAGAGAGGGAGTTCGGGCTTGCCGGATTGCTTGCTGTTAATGATGTGCGAGCCGAAGCTGTCCATGGAGGTCTCCAAAGAGACCTGGGTTTGCAGTACGGACTTCATCCGATGCCTCCCAGAGAGACCGGTCAACAAAACCAACGGCGGAGATGTGATCAAGAAACGAGTCAGCACCGAGGACTCCAATCCAACGTATCCGGCGCAGCAGAAGCCACCTCCACCGCTGCAGCCTCCTCGATCGTCGTGTTCGTTTCCTATTGCGGCGGCTCCGGGGACCGGCGCTTCGATGGCTGACATGATAGAGCAGAAGCTGGTGGCGTCCAATGGGTACGAGCCGTTCGTGCTGACACGGTGCAAATCGGAACCAATGAGGTCTGCGAAAAAGTTCGCACCGGATGCTTGTTTCTGGAAGAATCGGAAGATGGAGCCTCACCGCCCGGCGACGTTTGGGGTGGGCGCGGCTGGGGTCGGGTTCTGAGCCGAGGTAATTATGGGAATCTGATAAAAAGAGAATAAAAAAAAAAGGGTAGCAAATTCTGAATGTGTTTTAACTGTATTTTTTACAGGGTGCTCTTATTGCTCTCTCGTGTTTGTAAATTTCTGTTTAATGATTTCCGAGCAATTTTTTTTTTTTTTTTTTGTTCTTTTTCCCGTTCTTTTTATCTTCTTACATGTGTATATTAGCCTTAATACTGTTAATTTTAATCTTTATACGTGTAATTCTAATTGTGCTCAAATTGTCAAAAACTACAACTTAAGAAAACATCTACAACATCAAAAAATAATAATTGAAAGTCTATAAAAGGAAATTGCCAAATTTGAAGAAACAAAGGACTTCTAAAATATGTTTTACCACTTTTAACTAATTACATATCGTTCTTAGTTTTCATAAATATTCAGATTGTAACTTTTGTATTTTCTAATTTTATTGTTTGGTTTCTCAAATGGTTTTTAATTATATATACTACCAGAAGTTTTTTTTTGTTTTCCTTCCTTGTGTCATGCCAAGTGGCACGTCAGGCTAACATGTGTTTATTATCTGAAGTTTAGTTTAACAGCATATAGTTCAAAATTAAGATATACAAATAATCAATAAATCCTAATAATAATTCATGGATAATGATAGTAGAGGGTGAGGTTGGCAAAAGCCACACCAGTGGGACAGTGAAGGTGAGGCAGTCAAGCTGGAATTTGATGGTTTTGGATGATTAAGTCCTGTTTGGATTCGGAATGAGATGAATTTTAAAAATTGAATAAAATATTATTATTATTATTATTATTATTATTTTAATATTTAAAAAAATTGAATTAGAATTTGAAAAAATTATATTAAGATTTAAAAAATCTGTATTGAAATTTATATTTTATATGAGAATTTAAAACAATATAATAATAAATTTGAGATAAATTGAAACGAATTGAACTCAAATCCAATGGGCCTAAAGATTGGCAGTTCGCATTAGCTGTTTATTACGTGTCTCTTAAATAATGTTTGGTAGTTATATGGTCTACTCATCCACCTTCCTCTTTATATGATATATCAATAACTCTTTTCATTACGTGCCCCTGAAATATTATGAGTTTTTTGTTGCTTCAATCAGCATTTTGATGAATATTCATGTTTGATTTTTTGCTGTGATCAAATTGAAATAGACTCCACTGACTCTGTATTAACAACTTTATAACTTGACCAGTTAAACCCTTAAAACAAAAGTCAATAAACTAATAAAAAAGGTTTATAGATTGAGAAATTATATTTGTAGTTGTGAAATATGTAAACACGGATTGAGTAAATGAATTTCCAAGGCAGCAGAAGCTAGTGGATTCAATATCATATCTCTTACTGAGATTCCAGCCTTTCTGAGGCTATATTTTTCTTTTTTTTTTTTTTTTTCTTTTTTTCTTTCACTTGTAGTAAAGCTTTGTAATTTTGTATGTATTCTTTGTGAGATGTGAACAAGAACAAAGGCAAATACTGAAAACCAAAAAGAAGAAAAAGTAAGAGCAGTACATTTGGGTCCAGAAGGACATATGCTTTAGTTTTTTGGACTGCTTCCTATTTTACCCTATTATACGTACATGCCTGCCTGAAGTTTCTCCATGAGTAAAAGTACTCTTTGGCGATCCACTTGTACAGGCTCAAGCTCTTGTCTCTTACTTCTGTGGTTTTGTTCTTTCAGCTTCATCGATATTCTAACTCGTACTCTTAACTTAAAATTAAGCCATTAAGGTCATTTGTCTAATAAATACAGAAATTTGGTTGGTTTTGTTACATTTGATTCACTTGTGATTTGAATCGACCTTGATTTATGGTTTATAAAGCATTTTTATCTGCTCAGGTTACATCCTTAAAATAATTTCCAATCTTAAATTGTTGAAACTCGTGTTTCAACAATATGCCTCAAAAGGAATGACTGAAAAGAATAGTAATCTTAACGAAACCATTCATGGAAATGGCATTAAAAAAAAGGGAATCTCCAAAGTGATTTCTAAGCCTGAACTCTTATCTCATGTACTGGTTATGTCCCAAAGTTGTTCCAAGGTAACAAGGCAACATCGTTCAAATTGAAATTTATACTATATGAACCCGAGAGTGCTGTTTTAGCCACCCTCGAGCACACATGGAAATAAGATATGGTATCTTCAACTTCAACAAACATTTTGGCCACTCACATATGGAGAGATGCATTTAAAAGAATGTCGATTGGCGATAAAAACTAAAGACTCAAAATGAGGCCAAACGACAAGCCTTTCAGGTCTTCTAGGCACCTGTTCTCTTTTTTTTTTTTTTTTGTAGTGGTTTCCTCTGCGTAGTGTTTAAGTCCATTCCAGTGTGCATCCCGCCAAACTTATTTCCAACAGCTACCTCCAAACGAAGGTGCCCGACATGGAGACAGGTAACACAGTTTAGATAAAATACTAATGAGAAATATTTTAACCACAAAGAATTACACAAAAGTAAATTCATAAATTATCGTAACTTGATGCAGTACGTCAGATTGTAAAAAGTATTTTTAATATAAAATTGATCTAACAGATTATGTAAAGTCACACAAGTTTGTAAGTTTATTTTTATGTAATCTTTTTGTGTATATGAGTTTTCAATATTAATCCTCCCATAAAATGTGGAGTATGATTTCTACTCCAAATCCCCCCCCCCCCCAAACAAAAAAAAACCACAAAAGGATTCAACAACAAATAAAACAAGTGAAACCTACAACTCAAAGACCTCAGACCTGGTGAGCTGCTTTTCCAATGATGAGTTTTAGAAAGATATGCGTAGAAAGTTTTAGCAGCCTGAACTTTTTTACACCGTCCCTCGATGATTTTCACCACTAGAACCGACAAAAAAAAAAATAGTAAGAAATTTGCATTGGGTCTATAAAACAGTAATCATCTTTCTCCAATAATAGTCTAGTAATTGCATAGAGAATTGAGTACACACCCATCAATGGTAAAGACCAAGAACCATGATGAAGAAAATGGGTTTTATATCTTTTATTTTTTCTTTTCAACAGGGCTTTTATATTAATTTATATAATTTAACCTTTGATCCCCCTTGCTGCTGCTTACTTCAGTAGTGTTTGTTGGCACTCTCAGCTGCTGAATTTGGTGGCCCATCACTTATGTTTTGGTTTTCTATATTTGTAGAAGTAGAACCTTCCATCATGGAATAAATGGCGAGATAACCAGAATGAAGGAATAAACCAATAGAGTTGGCACAAAAAAACAAAGTTTACAACCCATTTACACTAGTCCTGCCAACAGCAAAAACAGATGATAATAAGTTTTTTCACATCAACATGTGCTGGAAGGGAGTAGTAGTAGGAACCACCTCATGGTTATAGTTATCAACTTATCTGGAGGACCTAAAAGATTGGAAAACGAGAGCAGTATCGGATCAATTATATGATGACCATCTCAAGACATATCAATCATCTCAAAGATTTTCTTGAACAGGCAAGGATACTATGTATTATGTGAAGATAACATGAAAGGTTCTTGTTGTGGAGTTTCCTTCATTGGTGTTTAGGAAATCCCCGTCACATGCATCTGCATAAAAAATAATTTATCCCATTTTTGTTTTCTTGTAGACAACAAATTGATTACAGATAACCATGCATCTTGGATGTATGTATCAGTGTCACATGGTTTTGTAACTAAAACATGACTTCGATGGGACCCTGATCCTCAGCTTCAGAGGTGGATGTATGTTGGTTCAGGAACCTGGACAAGCCATGCCTCGGGTTTTGCTCGAGGGAGGGCTAAGACACGGCGGAGGGCAATGGCTGTGTAAGGGAAGTTTATAAAGAATAGATGAGGAAGGAGAGCAAGGGAAGTGGAGACTGAGAAAGTGGCAGGATTAAGACTACAGCATTTGAGGTTTTTCACGTTATGGATCAGTCACTTTCCGGCTATTGATGATTGAATTTGCGTCCCATGAAAGGGTTATAAGATGTTGCTCCTGTTTTGAAATGGAAGACAGAGATAATATAATATCTGGTATGCAGTTTAAACTTTTGTTCTCTTCTTACTTTATGTAACTCTCCCTCTTTTTCTTGTTCTTTTGGATTCTTGAAAACGACAACATTCGCAAATACAAAAGTTCAGAATTTAGTATTTCTCATGATAAGTTCATAACATGCAACGCCAACGGAATCAGGATTCAGTCAATACTAACAAGCTCCCATAGTGCATTTCATACATTGCAAATAAGACAAAAGAAACTGTTTACATGAAACTTTATTAGGACTAAATACTTGCAAAACTCAGTTTGGCTTTGGATGAAATGCTCATCAACCCCAATATATACGCCTATATTAAATTCAGGAATTGCAAAAGGACCAAAAAAATTTAATTAGCATTGTATGGAATTATGGATCAGATATCTGAGCATGATAGCCGATCGCATTCTGATGTCAAATTTCATGAGTTGATTGATCTTCAGCATTCTCAGCGGACATTGGATGCAACAGCTCTTGCCCAAAACTTGATCCGTGCTTTCATGTCTTCTGGAGATCCTTTGGGAGACCAATTTGGAACTGGAGGGTCAGAATCAGGGGCACAGCCTTGCACAAACCATGCCTCAGAAAGATAAGGTCTTCTCCCCTTATCTTCTTCCTCCAAATCCTCCTCAGGCTTAGTTTCCTTCAAACCAGGAAGTATTTTTACCACATTTGGGCTCAAGTCCTTGTCAAATGTGAACCCCAAGTCCTTAAATCCTTGCACTTCTTCAGACTCAAGATCGCTTTTGCTCTTCCTCAACTTGGTTTGTGGAAGGAGTCGTCGTCTCATTTCCACCTCCGGCGGTCTGTATCTAGGAAGACTGTAACTTTGTGCCATGCCCTATAATCCAGAAGGTACGCTAATTATGAAGTGAAATAATGTAGAAAAATGGCATGGTCAAACTTAGAATTCACTGCCATTCAATCAGCACAAATGCAGAGATTAGATATTCAAGTCAAACAAGACGATTAAAGACTTTCTGGGTGGTAATCTAATCTGGGTTTAGTTCTCATAAGCTCAAAACGAATGTCTACTTTGAAAAGCAAGGAGATTCATGATTCATCTATTCATGAATCTGACCTATGTTCATTTAGAAGGTGATGGATATGGTTACCTTTTGACGCAGAAGGTCAGGTGATGGATGCCTAGTAGATCTGCCGCTTTCTCTGTCTTGATCAGTTATTTCTTCCCTCCCTATACCTGGTGGTAGAGATGGTGTTCTAAGCAAACTGGAACGTGTTGATTGCCCAGTCAAAGATTTTCTTCTGCCATCACTTTCTTTTTCTTGAAATCCTTTTTCTCTCCCTATACAAGTTGGCAGCTGCTTTGGCGCTTGAATCAAATTCTGATGCAGTCTCTGCAGATGTAACTTGCTCGAACTGTGATTGCCTTTATATTCTCGAGTTTCTTCTTCCGGCCTCCCTAAAAAAGGTGGTAAAGATGGCGTGCGAACCAAACATGGAGGAACAAAACCATCGTCCTCTTTGAGCTTCCCTATTGACAAACTGTTTTCACCAGATAAATTCTTGACAGACATCTTTAGGCCGGAGTTTGAGGACGGATAAGGATCAGAGTTGCACCTTGATATCCTTGTTTTTCTATTAAGCAAGTTCCCAAAGAACCAACCCTCCTCTAAAAGATCCAAAGCTTCGATCTTTTCATCTATTATACTTAAAGAGGTATCGAAAAGGTCAGCAATATGCTCCATGAGTGCTCAATTTCTTCTCCCCCCTCAAGAAGTAAAAAAGCGTCCACATGGGAGTTGTCTTATCTGATCCCATACCAATTTGTTATCCAATAAAACATGCAACATCCCACCTAAATATACATAAAACGAAATAAATAAATAAATAAAATAAGGCGGCAAATGGGATGATTGCGAAAGGAAGCCATGTGGGATTGGGCACCATGTGATTGAGATTGAAACCAAGTATATTCTATGTTGAAATGGGGCTTTGTGGAGGCGTTTGAAGCGTTGATTAGGGAGAGGAGGTGAGAAATCAAGTGGGGAAATGTTGTTTGAACAAGGAAGGAAATACTGGGGAGGGTGGAATTGCTGAGGTGCATGATATGGTCATGCCAGCACACTTCCCATGTGAAGGCCTTCTTTTGTTTAGGCAACTAGATACTAGGGCTCTTTTTTTATAGTTTCATGTGACAGCCATGGTTCTCGGTGTTTATTTAATAGAACAAAAGGGCCCTATGGTTCCAGGTGTCAACATATTCGATTAATATCCGAAAAAATCAACATGACACGAAAGGAAAAAAGAAAGATTTTTTTGGATATATATATTTTTTGAAATAAAAATATATATATATATATCCAAAAAATATTTTTTGGGATTTTTTTTTTTATTTTGTTTTTTTTTTGAGAAAAAAATCAACATGACCATTCATTGAGTTTTTTGAGTAGGGTACAGTGTACATCCTGAATCCTGATCTTGCAAACATGGGCTGGCATAACCAGCCCAGATTGTCCCAAACTTACCTGGAGAGGCATCCCATTTGCAGAGACAAATGGGCCCAAGCCATGTTATAGAGAATGTCTCTGACAAGAAAAAACTGACCAAATTTTAAGTTTGTCGCTTAAAGCTTATCTGGAGTCTCATTCCATTCCTATCCAATTACTGTATTGATACAGTATTCATCAAGTTAATCTCCTAAGAGTTGTTGATGGTCATATTTGTCATGGAACGAAATATGTTTGCCGACGAAATATGGTTGCCGATTTCTTTGCGAAGGAAGTTGCTTGGAATTTTTGTGTTTGTTTTCATAGATAAGATTTAAATAAAATAAGATAAATTGAGATTAAAGTGAAAAGTTAAATAAAATATTATTATAATATTTTTTTAATACAATTTCTGTATTAAAATTTTAAAAAATTAAATTGTTTAAATTATTTTATATTAAAATTTGAAAAAAATATAATAATTTTCGTGTTGGAAGTATCCTTCCTCATAGACTCAGAGGTCTGTTGCGTATAAATAAATGATCCTTACTTTATTTGTGATTAAGTTAGCTTTGAATTTCTTCGAATGTTTCTGTTTTTTTCGAATTTTGATTGGTTATTGATTAGTGTCCTTTGTTAGTTTGTTTATAAATTTTTGAATGTTTAGTGGAATTATAATCACCGTATTCTTCTGCCATAATTTAGGGCCTATCAATAAAATTTTGAAAGTATCGTCCTTCTCAAAAAAAAAAAAAAAAAAGTACTCATCAATGAGAAATTATTATTTGGAAAAATAAAAAATAAGAAAAAAGAGTACTTGATCTGATGTTAGTGAGGAAGCTGCCACATCAACAATTGTATTATGTGGCAGGCCTATAAGATTGACTAGCTACGATCTTCACCTCTGCATAAGATTCCTCTGATCTGATGTTAGTGAGGAAGCTGCCACATCAGCAATTGTATCATGTGGCAAGCGCATAAGATTCCTCTGGCCCAATCTTCCAATTCATGCTTAGAAATTGCTTAATGAAACCACAGCAGCTACCTATTAGCTCATCAAAACTGTACAGAACAATAGCTAACTTCCAATGAATTGCTTGCCTAAAATATATTTCAAATACTACTAAACCTGCAGTTATCAGTGGCACTAATTGAAAAAATCAACAGTAAATATCACCACATGAGAGATTGTACAGTTATTAATAGCATAACCTAATAGGCATGAAAAAAAAATGAAAGGATAACCTGAAAATTATACATGTACAGGGTATAAGATTAGCTCCTACAACTTACAGGGGAGAGTTAAAATATACTTTCATAAGATATTTGTTGGGGAGGAGGAAATGCCCTTCTAAGACAGAACAATTAGAGCTTCAGGGAGGCAGTAGACAAAATTGGGTTTTTTTTTTTTTTTTTCTCTTGAAAATTGTTTCACACCTAAATCCCGTAGCAGCAGAAAATCACTGCGATGGCAGAGCAATCCATGCTGAAAACACATCAAGTTAATCAAAAGGCTGCTTGGTCATTGCTATAAACTCTATAAGAGAACAGAGGCACAGAGTCTCATATTTACAGTGAAAAGAAACATCCTTGTCAGGATCTATATGAACCAGTACACCATCTCTGAAAAGAAATTTTGAATCAAGCATGAGTTGGGTATTCCGGGAGGTGTTTTCTTTTGCAGTGCAACTTTGGCTTATGTTGTGACAACTACATTCCACCGGCATGACAACTCTATTTCCCGACTTTTTGCAATCACATGTTCTAATTTCTGAACGTTCAACGTACTTTTTGCCTTTCAGGCTCTCATCACATGAATTGGTCAAATCTTCAGCGACATAAATTTTTGTAATTGCTGAAAGAAGATGCACCGATAATGATGCAACAACATCATGTACATCCTCTACCGTCCAATGACTCCTGTTCAATCCCCACTCATGAATAAGGATTTTCCGCGTCAAACCATGGAGGTTGTATAGGCATTCAGCACAACATTGATAAAAACAAACAACCCCCTTGGCAGAAATGCCGTTGTTGCTGGAAGAGAAGCTGTTACCTATAGTGTGCTCATCGGTGTCTGGCTTACCGTCACCGTGCGTAACACCTGTCTTTATCGAGGACACATTATTTACCTGGTTGCAGAGTTCTTTGGAGTTGGATAACTTAATATTACCCAATTCACTAGAACTACCAAGACCATTCTCAGAAAGGCCAACAGATACTGTGGATACACATCCGTTGGAATGTTTTGATGACCCAGACTTGCCGCTCACCACTGCATGATTTTCACTATTTTCCAACCTGCGAAGTCCAGATTTCATCCCATTCCCCTCATTCAAAATCGCACCAACCAAATGACTTACAGCAGGTGAATTGTGAAGTTTATCCATTGTAGAATGGTCCAAGGTGACAATTTTCTGTGGAGAGCCTTCTTCAGAAATTGCAACTCTATTACCAGAGCAAGGATAACTTAAATCACCATTTCCTTGGTTCAGGTCAAGATGTTCAACGTCTACAGCAGCAATTCCCGTAGTACTTTCCACCAGCACTTCAGGTACATGGCAGCTATCACCACAAACACTTGGCCTGCATTCTTCCCTTTGAACTTCATTATCCACACGTGCATTCTGATCATCTAAAAATTCCTTACTAGTCAGGCTAGGGTTTACCATTGTTGGAGTGTCAGGCTCTAAACTGAAAATTGAAGGAATTATTATTAGGTGACAATTCAAAAGGTGAAATTAATTATACAAGCATGTTAGCGAGCAATGACAACTGTACCTCTGCAGTGAGTATACCCAGCTGTTGACCATATCTTCCAGATAAGCTACTTGTGACAAAAGACGAACATATTGATATTGATCTTTTCCAGCTTGAACCTTTTCATTGATCTGTCCAACTAGGAGCTCAAGAACCTTGCGTACCTCAATTGAGACTTCTCTAGGTGATGAGTAGACACCTCTATATGCCAATAAACCAACAGCAATGAGGCCTCTAACCAACCCAGACTTTTCTTTGCTTCTAATATTGCTGGCACTACAAGCAACAGCCACCTTTTCTAATGAATTATTTGGACGAATAATACAGGAATTGAATGGCCAGCCCTTCCAAGGCCCAATTATGTCGGCAGAGGGACCCTCTTTCAGCTTTGATGTGACCCAACAAAGTTCAGCAAAATGAGGATATCGCAGAATTTGATAGCCGAAAGTAGATGTTGCAAAGAGCAAGCTTGGTTTCCCCTTCACAGTTCTATTATTGGGTGGCTGTGGAACTTTTACAAAGGACTCATCAGGATGGTATGTTTTATCCTTGCAATCATCGGCTAATCCATGATCAGAGCTGATATTTGTTGTATCTGTGCGGCCTTCAATGGAATCGCAATTTATGTACTCCTTGCATGAACTGGCATGAATGTGAGACTTTTTATGAATCAACTGAACAAGCTGCTGAACTATATCCTTGGATAATTCTGCCACAGAAAGATTGATCACCATATCACGGTTGAACTTCCCATCAATTTGGACTGAAAATCGAGGGACTGTGTGCTCTGAAGTTGACCGACTACAATTTGATAATTCAGTCCTAAAGAACTGCCTTATTTTAACTGGAAGTGCCATATATGGAACTTCTGAAGTAGCCTGTGCGAGAATTAGAAACAATGAGTACATAACGATCTACAAGAAGAAAAAATGGACTACGACACAAAGTATTGCAAAAGCTTGACTCAAGTGAAGGCGCTAACATTTAAAACATTTTTAAAAAAGGTAATTGATTTTATTGATAGCATATAAAGGCAAAGTCAAGTACACATAATGTATACAGGAGAAACACTGATTGGAAAAATAAATCTGAGCTTTAAACATATTCACATTATTTTTATAAGTAAACATTTTAACAGATTATAAATTTAAATTGCAACCTCGAGTAATAAATTCCAACTGATTCAATTGTTTGTCAAAAAGTGGTATCTATTACAAATTACTTGAAACTTATAAATGCTTCACAGAAGAAACTAAAGATACGCAAATCCAGGAAAAAGGCTAAAATACAGCCGGTGTTGTAGTTCCAAGTGTGGAGAGAGAGAGAGAGAGAGAGAGAGAGAGAGGAGAATAAGAAACTCAAAGAAAAAAGGATAGGGACACGATTGTGAAGTCATCCCAAAATGATGGAAAGGAAATGTATGTTAAATTCGAACACAAAAGCTAAAAACTGACTCTTTGGAGATATATAAGGAACCACAGCAATCTTGATACAAGAGATACCAAAAGGCATTGTCAAGAGAACATTCGGAATAATGAACCTGTAAATTAAGCCACAAGCACATAACCTCAGGAAATATTTGAGGGTGGGGGGAGGAAGATTCATACCAGAATCATCAAAGATGTAGATACACATAGAGATTCTGCCTGTTCAATGAACGAGCTCCAGGCATGTGAAGCACTTCGACCAGCACATTGTTGATCAGTCATCTCTGCTGATTTGAATTTCTTTTTATCTGACTCACTTTCCTTTTGAACAACTAGATCAGGAAATTGACGATGCTTTGAGCAGGAATCACTCTCCTCAGGGACTTGGTGATTTATCTCCATGGCCCACAAATCAATTCTTGGCATAAATACTATACAAGGCCCAGCACTAGCACATTTCACTGCCAATGAGAGAGATAATTGTGAGGAAATTTTCAATTAATTAGCTTATCAGAAAAATAAAAATTAATGAATAAACTAGCTATCTCAGTGGCATAACATCCACACAAGCACTTAATTCATGGGCGTAATTCTTGAGTTCTGGCCTTGAGGGGCATTCCCCTTCTCAATTATGGCATACTAGGTTAGATTGCCATCTAGGTCTCCTATACGATGCCACCCATAAATGGTAAAAATTTTGACATAAAGCTTTACTTATCAAAAAAAACAATTGACATAAAGCTTACTGAGTTAAACCCTATCCACATTATAGTATGGGAGAAAAATGAAATAGCAACCACATACACAAAATGCTCACAAGACATTGAGCTCTGTCTCTTAGGGATATGAGTAGTAGAAGGAGATTGGTGGGGGAGGGGGGCTTCAGGAATTACTGTGTGAACAAAATCACACTTTTCTCTGCAGTGAGTGTTATCCTCCCAACTACTTTCTCTCCTAGTATAGCAAGTCATTGAAAACACTTAAGGACTATAGCAAGTCATTGAAAAATTTAAGGACTACAGACTAGATGTATACTGATTCACTGAATAGAGCTGCCACATGAAGGGCTTGCAATAATGTTGATGAAGGCATCATGACGGTGTAAGTACTTGGACTAGTTAGGGGCTGATTTAAGGCTTTCATCAAAGCTCCCAAGGTAGGTTTTCCAATAGTATACATCAAAACCAATTGCAAAAATTCCAAACGAAAATATTAAACCACTTGTCATGGCGCTGTAAATTAATGTCAAGAAATTTCCTCTCCCTTTGCCCTATCCTCATGCTAAGCCAAGTCAAACAAGTGTTGCCATGAGTGACAATTTTTTAGTTGTTATTTTTTTTTAACTGAGTAGCAATCTTTCTAAGCTTAATGATATATTTTATTCTAACATGCCAGAGCATGCCCAACAGCGTGACTGAGACAAGTCCAACTTACCACCTCGTGTTCTACATTGCAATGTCCCTAGTTTGCTCAAAAAATTTTTTATAAGTCCCTAGTTTGTCTTAGTTTTTACTGATCAAAAAAAAAAGTTTGCTCTTAGTTTGAACCATATCACTGAAACAGAAGATAAAGAGGTGGAACATACTTAATAAATGTGTTATCCCTTGCACCACATCTCCATGTCCTTCTTGTGAAACTGTAGCCATATCAATCTTTTGAATATCGACATTCCCAACAAAGCAGTGGAGAAGACAAGATGCAAGATGCCTCTGGCCAGATCTGGGACTTCCAGCAATCAATATTCGGAAACCTGTTTTGCTGCTAGATGCAATTGACATGTTTCGGAACAAATTTGTGCGGGTGCCACCATGGTATTCGATGGAAGGTTTAAAGCTTACAACGTTATCGACAATACCACCATTCAAAGCATCAGAACCAGCAGAGTCAGCATCTCCAAGTAAAATGCCTGAATATGAAAGCTTCCTCTCTATATCCTTCACAATATTTGCTTCCTTCAGAAAATCATCAAGATGGGACCACCAACGTTCAGTAGACATTTTCTTCTTATCCAAAGCAGAAACTATTACACTTTTAATCATTGCTGCAGCTTTAGAGATAGGAGGCGGTAACCCAAGGCGTTCATCAAGATAAAGGGAAACAATCAAACTGCAAAATGATTGCAGCAGACAAGGGATAAGATATCTGGGCAGAGGGGCAGATACTACATCATTAGCAGCAATTCCAGCTTCTCTACGAGAGCATGGAGGCGGAGAAGACAATAGGGCCTCCAGCCAATCCCTCTCCTCCACCGCAAAGGCAGGAAGTGGAAGGCGCTTATGAACAGAAGCATTCTCTGCAGCAGCAGATAAAATTCGTTGCAAAGGGAAATTTCTCTTCAAAGCAATGATGGCTGCTTGAGTACAGAGAGCCTGTAGATCAGCACCAGCAAAACCTGCAGTTCTTTTCGCAATCCACTTGAGCAAGGATCCAGTTACTGGTTTTGGCCACCTTTGAGTGTGTAGCGACAAGATAGCAGCTCTGTCCTGAACTGAAGGCAGTGGAAAATATATCTCCCGGTCAAATCTCCCAGGTCGCCTTAATGCCGGATCAACAGCATCAGGACGATTCGTTGCGCCTATTACTATGACTGAGCCTCGAGACTTTAACCCATCCAATAAAGCAAGTAATGTCGACACAACTGAACTATGTGTCTGATCTTGCTGCCTTGTGCGGCAGGGTGCCAACCCATCTATCTCATCAAAGAATATGATAGAGGGTTGACATCTTTCGGCAACCTGAAACAAGAGTCTCAGCTGACGCTCTGCATCACCAACATATTTTCCTAAGCAATCTGCACCTTTGCGAGCAAAATATGCTATCCGTTTATCACCACGAGCACATGCACCTATCAGTGCCCGAACAACTAGGGTTTTACCTGTTCCAGGATACCCATGCAAAAGGACACCTCTAGGAGGTGTAAGCCCCAGATTATTAAAAAACTCAGGATATAGCAAAGGTAATATGACAACTTCCTTCATGCATCGTATCACATCTTGAAGCCCAGCAACAGAATCCCAACCCTGAAATAAATTTCCACTTTCTGATTCTGGGCCTCCAATGTACACAGGCGCAATCCTTAATAAGTCTCGGTGAAGCCTCCTACTCTCACGCTTCAAAAATTCTTCATCCTCACCGCAGTTCTCTAACCATTTCTCTTCTGTTTCAATATCGTTTCGCCAAGCATCATTGGAAAGCTTCCTCATTTCCAGCTTCAATTTCTTAGCCTTCAGTTTCTTTATCCGTGCTAGATATTGGTTACCTTGGGGTTGAAAAATATGCCGATGATCTGTGCAGGCAATTAGAAATTTGCGATGATCAAAGATGCAACCATTCGCTCGCGCACAAGGCTGCAAAATATAGATAGAATACAAATATTTCAAGGTTGGTAACATTAGATGATAGCCTTGTCCTCAAAACAGGAGAAACAAAATCCTAAAAAAATATAAACTTCTTTTACACCAAATAACTAACCAAGTGGTATGTTTTTGGACACCGATCAACGCGACATCCAATAGTTGCTCCCGGCCTCCCACAGCGGGTGCACTTTAAAGCTCTTCCTCTGCAAAGCGCAGCTCTTACGTTCTTCAAGCATCCCAAACCAGCAAAATAAACCTGCAAACACAGATCACATATATTTACTGCACTTTTGACAGTAAACAGAACTGCAAATAAATTAATGAAAAAATGATGTCAACTTCCAGTAGCAAACATATTAAACCAATGAAAATGTAAAGAAAAGAAAAGGGAAGATGAAGAAGGCATCTATTAATAGACACTCCCTTCATCCCTAAATTTGTCCACATTTCTACTTTGGATTACCAAAACTATTACCCATGTCAAAAGATAAATACACAACGGGGTTCTTAGTTACATGATATTAATAATTACATGTTAGAAAATGGAAAAAAAAAAATGAGAATTAAAATGCAGGGCAAAAGAGTTAAAATAAAAAAGTGAAATGCTTTTAGTACCCTTTTAAATAGCATGTCCTCTCCAAAGAAATTATAAATTTGGGATAAAGGGAGTGTAAGTTGTGACGATTAAGAGAAGAAAGCTTTTAATTGAAGCCATTGATACTTAGGCCTCATTTGGTTATACATATGAGATGAGATGAGTTGGGAGAAATCTGTTAATAGTAGTTAGATAGTTTGTGAACAGTAGTAAAATGGTTTGAGTTAAGACGTTTTATAGAGTTTTGAGAAAGAGCAATGCTACATAAAGTCCCCAAATGGGAACTACAATGCAAGCCTAGTTGTAAAAAGTTTCAAAATTACAATAATATCCTTTTTAAAATAATATTTTTCCCATTTTATCTCCATTTATCAATGGGACTGCAATACAGTCCCCTACTCAAGACTGCTAATAGAATTTCTCTTTGGGAAATGAGAGAGAAGTTGAATAAAAATATTATAAAGTTAAAATATTGTTAGAATATAATTTTTAATATTATTCTTGTTTTGAAATTTTGTTTTATATGTTTTGTTTGGAAATTTGAAAAAGTTGTAATGATTAGGTAATTATTAAATGAAAATTTGAAAATTTAAAATTGAAAAATATTTGTAATTGAATGGTGTTTTGATGTTGAGATGACATGAGATGAGATGGGTTAAAACTATCTATGAAACCAAACGTGGCCTTAGTAACATTAACACCACAGTGCAAGATCTCTTTAGATGAGAGTATGTTTATGATTTTTTCAAATTATAGAAATTGTTGATTGCTTATACAAAATTTATTTTCTCAATTATAATTGCTTTCAATAAATAAAATAAATAAATAAAATTTTAAAAGAAAAAAGTGAAATGCTTTTAGTACACTTCAGCAGGGAGACCACCACAATAATTTCTTGTAGAGATGTAGGGGTTCTAAAACTTAGAACTACTCAACAATGATAGTGAGGCTGGCCTCCTATAACTCTTATGCAAACTATATCAACTAAGTATGAGGAAGTTCTTTAAATTGGAAAAATAGGGTAACTATAAGACAATGAGCACGAAAACCAATATAAAATGGCACCAGCAACAATCAGCATTAACATCTTTTCAATGCTAAATATATTAGCAACTTTCACATAGATAATCCTATCCTGTAAAGAACCAAATAATTAAAAGTGAGTGTAGAACCATACCTCTGGGCTCCATACAGCACAGTGTTGATGAACCCATATCCCAGCAATACCATAGCGATCGTTTATAGGACCCAGGAGCCGGCCAAGCCAGCCAGGTTCATCACCAAAACCATCCCATAAGTCATAGTTAGGTTCCTCTGAACCTGAAGTGCCACTATATGCCTCATTTTCACTGTCACCGGCATCTTGGATTAACCTCTTCGGTGGTTTACCATCAGTCCCTCCCCCACACAAACCACACCGTCTACCCTCTTTAATGCGTGGCTTGCCAAGTGTATCACTTGAAGCACATTTGGACTTTTCCACCTTCATGGTGTTCTCGTGTTCCACAGTTTTATTACCAACCCTAGCCAAAACAACATCCTTCCCATCATGAACCTTAGCCAAATCAACATCCTTCCCATCATGAGACTCTCCATCTTCCACTTGGTGTGTCGAAATTCCAACATCATTTGGATCTTCTCCTTTCTCCCCACACTCTGAAAGTTCCACTTGCTTATCACCAAGCTCCACAGTTTCCACATTGTCATTGCCAACACAACCCTCCTCCGTCCCTGAATCGCTTACCGTTCCTCTCTTCTCTTCCTCGACTAACTCTTGGGAACTAACATCCACCCTATCCCTTTCATTTTCACCACCCATTTGACACTGTAAAAGTGAGTCAACATCCTCATCCCTGTCCCCAATGACCTCCACTTCTTCCCTCTCATTCGTCTCCTCCAGTTCTTTCCTCTCATTTGTCTCCTCCACTTCTTCCCTCTCATTCTTCTCTCCCATCCAACTTAACACATTCTCGATCTCTCCTTCCCTCAAATCTCTCGTCCCTTTAACCCTACCTGTTCTCTTTGCCTTCACAACCATGGACTTCCCAGCCTCCAAATCCCTTTTGTTCTCATCCAATTCACCCACTACCACCTTCTCCTCCTCCCTAATTCCACTCGTTTCCCATAAAAGCTTGCGTTTCCCACTGGTTGAGCCCCTCTCCTCCTGAACGCCAACACTTACATTCTTTCCTCTCGATCTCAACCTTGATTTCCAACTACCTGGCGTCTCCTCACCCCCTATATCCCCACTCTCACAGGGAGAAGAACTCTTTGCAATCTTCTCACCACCCAACATTGCACTCTTTGCAATCTTCCTTCTCTTCTTCACCGGAGGCGGTGAAACGTCAAGCAAAATAGGAGCCCGGCGAACCCGTGAGCTCCGTCTGAGCTCCCCAAGGTCATCCCCGCCGTCGCCCTCATTTGATTCACCATGGTTTCGATTATACTCCTCTTCACATATCGCATCGAGCCTCTTGTGCTTCTTCCGAAGCCGAGGACCCGACGGATTCGTATTTCCCCGCTTTAAAGACGAAGCTGGCGCCTTCGACGGCAATCGCATCACATAAACGACAATTATATAGATTGTATATGAAGGTATAAATATCAGTGCGTAAAAGAGCTTATATAGGTGTATATAGTATAGTAATTTGCCGAATGGAAAAAAGGGTATTGAGTGATCTACTTCTTGGTCAAACTGGGTGTTCAGTTAAGTTTAGATTGAGAGGGAAAACGCTGTGTGAAGGATACATGACGGACTCACCGGGGTATTGACGAGTCGGATCGGTCCGAGATAGGAATGAAGAAGCTGAAAACAAGGAGAGAAAGAAAAACCCTAGGAGACCAAAATTACAACAAAAGATTTGTCCCCTTTCTGCTTCAGAATCCTACAAAAGTATGAGAAATCCGTGAAGAATGGTAGGCAGTTTCAGGTTGGGGCGTCCCCGAGAGAAACCCATGTATCCCTGCGAAAGTTCTCTCTTTGCTGTTGCTTCATAGGAAGACTGGGGCATGAGCTGAATAAGAAGAGGAGGGGTTCTTGATTCACAACGATATTTGTTTCTTTTCAGTCCCACGCGCCTCTTAAGGCACGTGTTGCTCTATATATTTTATGATTTAGGCGGATCAGCCAATGAGACTTCGATTATGTGGGCCCCATACGAACACTTTTGGGGTGTATTTTTGGTAGTGTGAGAACCACGCACGTACGATGTGGGTGGGTAATTTGGGGGTTGCATTTTTTGAGATAATTTTCATGTCACTAATTTTAGAGGGCCGAACGTTGCCGCCAAATATGCATAGTGTTTGCTATTTGCATATATTCATATAGGAAAGGGTAAGGGAGGTTGTTGTTTTTGGGGGCATCTCTGAAAGGTTTAAAAAAAATGGAAGGACAACGGCTCCTTCAGTGCCCCCGAAGTTCAATCTATTTGTCGAAGATGGTTCCTTTTTTTAGTTTTGTGGGGCTATTGCAATTTCCCTTAATTGTAATTTCCTCCCACCAATGGCTACTTTTTCATATAAAATATAAATATTTTTATTTGTGTGTGTTACAAGAATTCTACTATATACAAGTCATTTTTAATAATTATTTACATACTTTACTAAGGTTATTGTCTAAAATATTATTTTCTATTAAAAAAAATGACGCAACCAATCATTTTTTGTTGACAAGATTCGAATTCGCTGTATCAATTGATTCGAGACAATTCAAGTATTCGAGTTTCATCATTGTATGATTGTATCATATTATTAATACAATTTATCTACATCCAAACATAACATTAATAAGCCTTACCACTTTATAAGACCCTATTAAAACCTTCTATCGGGATTTTTTTTTTCTTTTTTACAATTTATTCATAAATATATCTACATTAATTATGAAAATATGGAGCATCCAAACACCCCCAGAAGCCGTGGAGATTTACTTATGTGTGGAAGTTACAAGAGAAGGTCTAATAAGTTTTTCTTTAATGTGCCTTTAATTACTATAGTAGGTGCCTAAATATTAAGAAGTAAATAAGATTCTTGGTTGGCAGTAGTAGGTACGTAATAATAACAGCTCCCCTGTCAAATTTGCTTTTGGGTTGGTCGAGCATTATTGGGCTTCAATAGGTGGCATAAAATATTGGGCCACTACTCTGGATTGTAAGAAGTGGGCTAAGCAAGCTCATTCCTCCAGCCCAAACAATTTCAGATGCTTGTCTACCCAGCTCGCTAATCAGAGAGCTCAATTTATTATTTTTTATTTTTTTTATATATAACAAGAGCTCATTTTATTTTAATCCCACCAAGAAAGCGCACGCTTTTTGAAAATTAGCCCCTAGTTTGAATTCAGAGTAAGATGACATCTCCTCTTATCATTATATCTTTCTCAAATTTTAATATAAAATATAATAAATAATTTAACTTTTTCAAATTCTAATTCAACTTTTTAAAATCCCAAAACAATAATAATATTCTAATAATATTATATTCAACTTTCATTTAAAATCATTTCATCCCATCTCTCTATCCAAATAAGATCTTAAATTGATCTACCAAAAATAGCCTTTTACTGTTTTCATTAAATTGCAAAAAATGCTCATTTCATTGAACAAGTGTGTTGTAATGTGACAGATTAAAGCCTTGTGTGTAAAAGTATTGTAATGTGAAAAATAATGTGAAAGATAATGAGTTTCTATATTACCCTGAGGATGAAGAGAAGGTATAACCTGCATAAAAAAGAGTTGACACAATCCATCTTCAACAGTTCCACTCGGAGAGAACCCAAACTTCCCAACTTTCTTCCAGTTCTTGCTGCATGCTGTAATAGCATAATGTCTTTGTACGTGTTTGTTTGCTCTGTGTGTGTGTGTGTGTGTGTGTGTGTGTGTGTGTGTGTGTGTGTGTGTGAGAGAGAGAGAGAGAGAGAGAGAGAGAGAGAGTGGGGATTAATGAATGGAATAAATTCATTTTTTTTTTCTCAATTTTGTCCTGAATACATGCAGTAAGTGACAAATGACAAATCTAGCCGGAAGCAGCTATCTTATCCGATTCTTGAATAGGAATTCAACATTTTCAGGGGAAGTGGAACTCCTCTTAGCGGTGATCTGCATGACTGCACCATCAGCAAGCATATGTAGCAACACTCTTGCTATGTTCTTTGTGTCATCAATCCCAAGATGATGACTTCCCACCAATGGTATTTGAAGTTCCTTCATCATGGTCATCATTCCTGTGGCCTTCAACCATAATCAAATAAACATTCATCAAGAAAGGTAGAGAAACTTGATAAAGAAACTGTGAAAATATGGCGCATTTCCCGACAGTCAAATCAGAAGAAGAATATATAATCTTTCAGTTAAAACAAAGAAGTTGTGAAAGTGTCCGAACGTACCCTCCTTTTATAGAAATTTAAATAGACATCTTTGAGATTGATCCACTCCATAAAATATGGGGGAACCTTCATCTTCGAGACTTTGCATTGCTGAGGGACCTTTGTTTTCAAATCCCAATTTCCACTGGTAAAGTAAAACAATATATGTTAGCAAACCAAATTGTTGAATTTGCTTATTCTTTGGTCCTTACTTGAATACAAGTTAATACAAGAGTAGTACTAGGTACCCCCGGAATGTCTCTCCGCCATGGCCTCGTGGTTGACGAGGCATTTAAAAAAAAAAACAAAAGACGCCAACCCAGTCTCTCCAAACCGAGTTCATCTTCACCAGCCCCAAACCTAGAAAGAAGAGTGAAGAATTGAAAGCGAGTTCCCATCCTCCCAAATCCTCAGCAGCTATCACCCTCGCCCAAAAGCAAGCTCTGGAATCCAGATTTGTCAACAGACGGCAAGGAAACCCACGAATCTCAGAAGCACTGGTTTCCAATTTTGTGCCTTTTTCCTGTCATTTTCCTGTGCCATTTTCTCAAAACCCACAAAATATTCGGAGGAGCCATTGATTTTGTGAAGGAATTGGAGCAGCTTCTCCAGTGCCTAGAATCACAAACATCACAAAGACCATCGCAGCACTTGAAGATTTGCAGCCCAATATACTTCACACCAACATCACAACAGGAACAATCAAGACGAGCGAGGAAGTGGACAGCCAACAGATGACTCACATTGAAGAGGGAGAGAGAAGACCCAGGGAGGGAAATGGAAGACTGAAGGAAAATGAGTGAAAATGAGAACAACGCTGTTTTCATGCCGCGTAGGACACGAGGCCGTGGCGGGGTTAATACAATACCATTCAAGTACACATTATAAGGTATAGATACTAATTTTGAGGCGTGCTATCAAAACGGTATTCAGTATCATATGTATTTCAATATCAATGAATAATAACCGTATTTCACAATCCATGTCAGAAGAGGAGCAAGATAAAATTTCAAAAAAAAAAAGTTTTCTAAGTGCATAGAAAAAGTATGAAAACGTAAAAGAGCAGTCAGACTTGCCAAGTTATAAATGCTGCCCGATTAAGACTGCCACCCAACTGTTTTTCCCACAAGCGATGCTGAGCCAACCAAACTTCAAATTGATTGAGTACTTCCTTAAATGGTATAGCTGTATCATGCCAGACACTGCACACTTATGTGAGTTATATTAATCTGCTTAAAAGAAGATATTATATATTTTTTGATGAATAAGAAGATATTATATATTTACTAATGGAATACTAAGGTGCAGAAATTATTTATGATACAGGCATGAGCATGCATAAAACTAAATTCATCCTCAATGAGTAATATACCATATGATCAAGGTGAAATGCTTAATAAACTTTTAACATTGAACTTAAATTTCATGGAGAATTTATTGGGAACCTCAAATATTTGAGACAAACATGAAGTGGAAATAAAAGGTATAGGTTCGGGGATGGACGTGATGATAGAGCACGGGCATCCATTAATAGATTATATTACTGAATAAAAAAACAGTTGTTTTAGTCACAAAGTTAACAAATCTACCAATTACTATTGATAAAAATGAGTTTGTAGGACTCAAGTAGTTGTAATAGCATACCGGTCAACTCCAAACTTGCCATACTTTCCTTCAATATATTCATTTATCCTTTGCTCACTCATTTCCGAAGGCCTTACAAACCTGCAAAAGATAATGGAAAAGAAAGATTAAAAGATATGTTGCCAAAGACATCACAAGAAAATACAGCGAATTAATTATTTGAAGCATGTAAGATTCTTGAAGAAACATTAACAACACGACTTCATACATAATAGATCTGCATTGTAGAGAAGTGCAGAATCTGTTTTGCCCTAAAATGGTGATTTTTTAAAAAGCGTGTTCTAAAATTTAAAATACTCCAAATTAAGTTCATAATCGCACAAGCTTCATCAGGGCCACTTTTCCTTGCAGTACACATGCAATCATCTCTTTCTTATACCCAGGAAAAAAGAAAAATCCATCTTTTCTTTTGTTTCATAATGGTCCCAAGGGTAATGAACACACAAAACAGAGTGAAACTATATCCAACAAACCTGTGGAAGAAGTCCCTGACCTCCATGGTTTTTGCATTTATCATCAGAACCGGAAACTCAAGAATCTCAACTCTGCCCTCCAAATCAAGCACCAGAAAAAAGTCTATGTTCTGGGAGGGTATACATTTCAAATTAGAAATATTCACTTCAAGGTCTGTAGAGCAATCATGATTGAACTTCCCAAGGTGGAAAGCATCATCCATCTGCACAATACAGTAACCATAATTACAATTTTCAAAACTCTTAAGTCATTTGAAATTAACATACACGTGTGACATATAACAGTTGGGTCATATAACTTATGAATTTTTATGGTTAACTGCCACTAACAGCTAAGTATGAATCAGGAAACCAGTGGACAAGGATTATGAATAGAGTTTGAAACAACTGCAAAACTAACCTGTCCATATTCTTTTTATTTTGTTATCCTATAAACCACGACATTGTCAATAACAATTTATATACTCCTATTTTTTCGGTCAGCATCATCTTCTAACTAGAAGTGAAGCTCAATTCAGGTTTTGAAGATAAACATGAAGGTTCCAGCAATATATATTAAGTAGTCAAGGAGACATTGTTTGAATTAATGCCCAGAGCATGTTGTGGCAAAATCAAAATAATGGGATGTAAATGTGTTTCCTTCTTTCATTGTTAGGTAGCACTTGAATTCATGTACAAAGCTTCTTAGCTTACTAATATCCAAAAGTCGTGTTTGAGCTTGCCCAGGTGAGTAATGCAATTTGCTTTCCGTCTATCAGTCTGCATGACTATGTTATAATGTATTATTGCTATAAGGGCTCATGGGATGGCTGTAGAGGTTTCAAAGGAATTGTACAAGCCATTAGCTTGCCAAAAAAAAAAAATGCAAGCAATTTGAGGTGAGTAATGTATTTCGTTTTGATACTTGATAGAGACACAACGCAACTTGAGTTGCCAGTCTTTTGGTTAAGATTAAGAGATCTTGGATTGTACATAAACGTAAAGAGTGACACAAGTTTGAGTATTTTCAGTTAATAATTTATGAGTAGAAATCCATCCTTTTCTCTTTTCATTTTGTTTCATCCGATTATAATGATTCAGTGTTTGATAAAAGAATCCCTATTCATATTAATCTAGTCTTATCAAACATGCTTCAAAAGTTCAATTTTCACTTTTAGCAGTCGACTTTTGTATAGCGTAACGTAACTGTAAGTCACATGTTAGATTATGTGTCATTTGATGATTCAAAAACAAAGAAAGAACACAGAAATGGATAAGAGAACGTGATTTATCCACAAAATGGAGTTTCTTACTCGTTGAAATATTTCATCAAACAAGTGGATTACAAAGCATAGAGGCCAATCAATCACGACAAACAAATAAACATTGCAAAAATGAAAAAACTAAAACCTACTGGTACAGATACATGAATTGCAGAAAGCATCGAGTTTAAAGAAAGATGATGAGGCGAGTAGGTTAAGCTCACCTTAGTGCACTTGCCTTGCGTGTAGTACAAACACATGGGCTTCCAACGACTGCTGCTTCCTTTCTGAGATGGAAGAGTAGGAGGGAGCAATTTGTCTTGGGGAGTAGTAGAGAGAGATGCAGAGAGATTGAAAGCATGCACTGGAGGGAGCGAACGAATTTGGGAAGAAAGAGCAATGGGAAGGAGAGGGTACAGATAGCTCGGGCGAAACGGAGTAACGAAGGAGAGAGTAGCTTTGGGAAAGGTATACGCCATTGCTGCGGCGTTCCTTAGTCTCTGGGAGAGTGAATTTGATGTTTTAACACAGAAAAATGCTATTTATCGTTAAAGTCGGGTACCACTACAAACACTTGTGCGATCTTTTTAACAGGTTCGAAATATGTTTGCAATATCGCATAATAACTTTCTAAAAAAAGTAAATAAATACAAGATTTATTATAAAAAATTAAATTAAATTAAATAGTTGACATTATTCTTTTTCAAGATAACTGTACAATATTTATACACTCATTCATCAAAAAATAAATAAAATTATACACTCTAAATATAGCATTACTCATACTTGAAATATTGGAGGCAGTTGAGAGGGTGAGACGATAATCTATACTAAAGTGACATTCCCAACTTGGAATGTTCTATTCTTCAATTTTGGGAGGATTAGAACATGTTCCTGCCCAATAAACCAACGTAAAAGAGCTACAAGTCATCCTTGAAAGTTGTCTTAAAAGACTCACTACTCGCAAGATAATTAGACAAGAACACTAAATCTGAAAAGGAAAGAGACGGAGTAAAACAATATATATATATATATATGGCACATACGCAATGAACTATTCATATACATTCAGTAAGATCAAAGTTGTAAACATCTTTAAATCCCAAAACAACAATCAGACATCCACCAGCAACCAGCAGGCAGCAGCTGGTTTCATCATTCATTTCCTTCTTCATCAAGCTCGGTACAATCTTCTATCATGTCAGCTCTAGCAGTTTGATTACTCATTGTGCGCATCTCGTCAATTTCAATAAGCAGCAATGGATCACACACCACTTTTTCTGCCTGCAGTAACTTAGGACAACCTGACGCGAGAAAAATGGTTAGTGAGGTTCAACAAGGAAATTATATACCAACAGGAGTAACCAAGCAGGAAATTATAAATTCGTGGGCACTAAAAAGCAATTTACCTGCTACAGGGCATTGAGAACGTTGATTCTTGGACCGCATGTAAAGCATGACAGCCTTCTTTTCATAAACATGCTTGCAAGCCACGCTGCATCCGCAAAGAAAACGTTGGAAAATATCTATGATAAATCGATGAGTCGTGCTTGCTCCAGTGAATGAAATCAGAAGTAACAAGGTAAAAATAATTCACTAGTAAATTGTAATTTTTTTTTTTTTTTGTGGTAGAGAGAGGGGGGGGGGGGTTGTGTAAGATATGAGCGGAAGAAGAGGGACAAGATGAGAACTACTTTCGTAACAAAAAGCCAAAAAAACTTAGTGATTTATAAAGTACCTGCGAACAGGTTCTGCCAGTTCAGTAACAGGCTTTCCACTTAACGGGCAAGTGATATTCAAAAGGTTGCACTGGGTACTAGTCATTACAATGTCCTCCTGCTCTTCACCTGGCATTGGCTCTCCAGCATGATGAACATTCTGCAGGAAAATAGTGAGAGCATTGCTTAATTAGTACTTAAAGCTTGAATAATTTTTGTATAGAAAAAAAGCTTGAATGATTATAGCCATAAAATGTTGCCTACGGAACCTGCTAGTATTGGGTGTTAGTGTTAATTTGTTAGCTGATGCTATTCACTGTCACTATCACTACAGTAAGTTTGCAATTTTCCTTTTTTGAAGGTAAAATTTCATTCTAAGTGCAAAATGGTGCAACCTAAGTGCACCACAAGTTTTTTTTTTTTTTTTATTTGACACCGGGTGTCCAAGAACAAAGTCCCTACTAATCCCGGAGGTGCAGAGGGGCCAGGCTCTTGACAAGGAGTTTCTCGCAAGGGAACCTAATGTAATTCAAGAGAAAGTTACTCTAGTCTAATAGCCCTAAAAATTATTTGTACCCGAGATAATTCAAAACTTAGACCTAGAGGGAGCAAACCACCAAGACCAAGGCCTTTATCAATTGAGTCAACCCCTAGGGGTTGAGTGTACCAGAAGTATACAATAGAGAATACCCAACTATAGAATAAGTTTGCAATATTGTTATCAGGACTCAGGCAAGGATAAGGAAGAATACTTTTCCTTACTTCCATTCACGGATAGGACAGCATTAAGAAGTAGGATTTTTTAAAACTCTTTGGGACCCTATAAGGCATGGATCATCAACAAGAATGATAGAGTGAAGAAGATTTTTTTTTTTTTTTTTATAAGTATAGAGTGAAGAAGAATTACTTCTAAAAAAGTAATAGATAATATTTCAGTAAAGAGAAATTAGTGCTAAATTTTGAACTTTTTGCCCATCCTTTTGATACAGCACCATCCAAGAAAACTTTGAAAGAAATTGATAGAAAGCATACCCAGATAGCTTCTCTAAATTGGCGTGTTATACGATTTATTTGTGGAGCTGAAGACGGACTAGCCTTCAGCTTCACAATCTCCTCCTCAAACAACTTCTTAAAACATGATAACTGCATTTCAAATGCCAACTGAAACATAAGCCAGCAAAAAAGCAAAGCAAATATTCTTATAAATGAATCACTGGAAGAGAAAAATGATGAATGAAATATAGAATTAAATCACCTCTCCTGCAGGCTGGTACCTATCACCTACAGATTTAATTGCTGATGAAAAATGTGTACAATCTTCAAAAGCGGCCAACAACTCAACAACAGTATTTTCAAGCTCCTTCACCTGCATCAACATCCAGTCAATATTGTTAAGGATCTAGAATACAAGGATCCATAGACTAACAATATAATAACTCCAATTATCAAACCATACAAAAGAGAATATATCAATCAAGGCATCAAGAAATAAAGAAACGGTGGCTTCAGTTTAAGTGGGACTAGGCTGAGATCATTTATATATCCAAACCATTCAAATTAATCTCCTTTTTATTTCAAACACAAATTCTTTGAACCTTATCAATTCAAATCAAGGAATTCTTGGTAAAAGCAAGAATCCATAAGATCTAATAGGGTCTCTCAGAATTCTAAAAAAATGTCATAAGATTTTCAAACCACATATCATGCTCTTTATGTTGCTAAAGAATGAACTCACCCAAAGAAAGTCCTGTAGTTATCCCAAAATTAGTCAAGTGGAGAATTTTGTAATTTGAGGTTCCAAATGACCAAAAGAAATTCACAGACAAATTTCAACTTCTTACCTTACCCAACATTTTCTCAGCCAACAATCATAGGATTGAACTAGTGCTAAAAAATTTCAAGCATCAGTTGAGTGCATCTATTTTCTTCTGAAATAACAAATGCTAAAACGAAATTCAAATCCAAAAAGTTGATTTCCTCTAACTTTTTCATATTCTCTTGCCAACAAGGTGGCAAAAACATAAATATTCGCAAAAAAAAAAATGAGAGGCTTGTTCTCCAGACTACCATCTGAGACTGATTCTCTCTCTCCAAATCAACCGCAATTTCCTTCATCATATTCAACACCTTTAGAATTTCCTGAGGGGGGAAAAAACCAAGATTGAGTTCCAGTTATACTAGAAGAGCAGTGCTACATCTACAAATGAATTATATAAAACAATCTCATAAACTAACATGACTTAATTTGATCTATTAGATCTACTTTACAATAAAAATAACTTTACAATATAATGAACCACGTCTAGCCACATCGATTTGTGATATTGTTTTTTAATTTTGTGTAATCCTTTTTTTGTGGCTAGAGTATTTTCAGTACTGGAATATGAAATACAATGTGATTCGGAATCACTTGGCTAGGAATTCAAGCGCTTATCTTACTTTCAAAAGGGAAAAAAATACAACCTATACTCTGAAAAGCAAGAGAGAACTTACAATGGAATCAAACATAAAGTAAATTAGGAGAATCGATCAATAAGATTTACCAATTTCAAATACCAGGAAGCACTTATATTTCTTTTAAAAGCAAGGGCTTACCGTTCCCATCAAACAGAGTTGTATTAAAAAAAGGGCTTACCAAGTTCACTTTCAGAAGAGAATGAAAGACTGCTTTCACAATCAAAGAATAGACTACCTTAGGGTCTAAAATTCATTACATAAAAAGGCTTCCAGTACAAACGCTTCAACGGTGCCGAACAAACAGCCCCTTTTGGATTTTGGGGGGATAGGTACAGGCACCGATAGGCCAGCATTATTGAAGAACGTAACTTTCTTTTTGAAACCGATAATTGGAAACGAATTTGATTCTTAAGAGCATGAAAAAGTACTTCCAAACCGGTAAATAAAGCAAAGATCAAAGAAGATTACGCCGATGAGGGACTGATTGTCGGAGTACAGAGTAGAAGCCGCAGTTTTTATTCTTCCGGTGGCGACTTCAGACCGGGAGGCGGAGGTGGATGCCATGGGTGGTCTCTAGGGTTTCTGAGTTTCTCAATCTGAGAAGCCGGATTGATTTGTGACCATTTTGGAGGGAGACGACGAGAAGGAAAAAGTTTCCCGCCAGACGACGACTGGCATGCACCTCCACCTTACCGCTATACCAAATCTTTCTTTTTATTATTTTTTTATTCTTATTTTTTATCATTTTAAAATATTTTTAAAAATTAAAAAAAAATTCAATATTATTAATCACTTCCTTAATTATTAAATAAAAAAAAGTTAAATAAAATTAAAATATATAAAATATCAAAATGAGATATCAAAGTTGGTAAACATAGTAAATTTATTCATAAAAGATTTAGGTTTAGCGAACTAAACTTTTTTAATATTTTTTAATATTCTCTACTACTATTTATTATTTTATTATTACTTTTTACCTATTTTTATTATTGTTTATTACTTTTTTATTATTATTTAATATTTTATTATTACTTTTTACTTATTTTTTTATTACTATTCACGAGTATTTTCAACATTTTTTAACACCAAAACGCAAAGATTAGTATTTGCTCCATCAAGATTTCTTTTAAAATTTGATGAAAAATATAAATTTGATGAAAAGCTAACATCTCTACATCCATAATCCCACATTTAATTCATTCTTGAATTTATCAAATAATAATATAATATACTATTTATGAAATCTACAAATACATCTATAATTTATTCATCTAATAAATATATTAAAATGTAATAAAAATTGTTTTGATGGGTAAATAATAACCATTCAAATACGAATAAACATGTGTGGGTATTATAGCTCAAAATTTCAGCTTGATATTTTTTATAAGTCAAATATAGGAATATTTTAGATAAAATCATCAAATTTGCATTTACATTGTCTACTCTTTTGATGGATCCAATGCCAATACTCTTATATGTTTTAATACTTTTAATAAGACTTTTTATCTCATTTTATCTCCTTTAATTATTACAACTTTTTAAATTTTTTACACAAAATAAATAAATAATTCAAAATTTTCAAATCTTAAAACAAAAATAACTTAAAATATATATATACACATATATTTTAACAATATTTGATTTATTTATTAACGTTTATCTAATATCATTTCATTTTATCTATAAAAACAAACGAGAATTGAGATTGAAATGGGATAAAAAGTAATAAGTTGAATAAAATATTATTTTTTATTTAAAATTTTAAAAAGTTAAAAAGTTAAATTATTAATTATATTTTATGCGACGGTTTGTAAAAATTATAATATTTAGGTAAGATGAGTTTATAGATTTACTTCCAAACAACGGCTTAAAAGGAAATTGATACGTTTTTAACTCTATTTTTTTACCAATATTTGATTTAAACAAATTTTCATAAATATGTCTTATTTAGAATTTATTAAAATAGTTAAATTTATTTATGATAAAAAAACATTTTACTATTTTAGTATGAGAATTTATAAATATTATAATAATTAGATAAAATAAGTTTAAAGATTCACTTTTAAGCAAGTACCCTTTAATAGGTTATTCATGAGTTTTTTCCTTTGTTTTTCCCCCAGTTTTTGATTCAAACAAAATTTCATAAACATGTCTTATTGAGAATTTATTAAAACAGATAAATTTATTTTATGATTAAGAAAAATCATAAATTTACCATCTCTTTCTCTTTTGTCACTACGAGCTAAAAACGCAGTAAGAACAAAAAAAATGCAGTTAAAAGTGATTAGCCGCGTTTTTAAACTTGCAGATGAAACGCCAGTATTTAAGCATGACATCTGCTCTTTATCTTGCTGCATGGGTTCCGACGAAAACACAGAGCCCTTCTCGACGATCTTCACCCCCGATAAAGGTCCGAGTTGACCGCCGTTGTTGCTGTCTACCCAATCGGGCCTAAGCGCCGTTGATGGATCATTACATCTGCGGGAAAAAGGTCTTCGCAAATCAAGTATCCCTTCGGCGATTTCGTATTCACCGCGAGCTTGGAGATTCGCAAATTGGGTCTCAAGGTCTAGGGTTCTGCTGGCGATTAGCTACCGGCTAGTGACCCTCACGGCAAAGTCATTTATCGTCGTTGTGAACATCCTAATTATTGACGGCTTCTAAGATTTCAGGGCGTGCCCTAAAATCGCCAGATAGAATGTTTCAAGGTATAAATTTACTAGCCCCTTTTCTCCGATGTTATTATTTTGCATATATTCATCAGATTTGGGTTCAAAATTTGAATCTTGATAATTTTAAAAGTGCATAATCTGCATATGCTCAAATTTGAAACCTATAATACTTTTATCAATCAAAATTTATTCATCTGTGGAAATGTTTCTCCCAAACGACCATGCCTTTATGCTTGTGTTACTCTAATCACAAATTTCTTATTTTGATAGGTAAAACTGCCAAAGTGCACATAAACCTACGTAATCAATTTATGCTGACACCGTATATTACATCCTAATTCAAGGTTTGACAGTACTTTGCAGATTCACCATATATTAAACTAGCCATATCTAAACATGTTTAGAATTGTTTAGAGTGTCCACTGTAGTAAACATAGTGGGTGTTTACTTTCTCACATTGGGTTTGTTGATCTAGGAGTTAATTTTCACACTTGCATTTACTGAGCATTTCAAATTGGTCAAATGCCCAATTTTGGCCACGATTTATATATATTTGCTACAACCAATCTTTTCTTTAGAGAGGAGATTGGCTTATAAATATATTGGGCTGTTAACCAACTGTGAAAAAAAACATGTATAAATTTGCTACTGATGCAATTGAATATATATGATTCTCACATTATCACATGCTAAACTAAATTTGCATCTGGATTGTAGTATGTCAAATATCATCCAATTGAGATTATACTTTCATTCATATTTGTCCACAACTTAGTTTAGCAGTGATCTCAAACTACAAATACGTCATTTCTTGAAAACATGCCAGTAGTCTTACTATCTCTATATTACATGTACATACCCCTTATGCGTAGAGGCAAATTTAAAGAACTTCTTCAAGGTGTTTGGTAGCATATCCAAGTCAGCACCGCCCTTTATGCAACAAAAAATAATCATTTGTTCCAATGCACAACAATGGCATCAAAATCATTGGTTAAATGATTTACCCTGCTATTGTGCAATTTCTATTATTGTTATGGAATCTGAATTAGTTTAATATTCAACAACCCAATATGTATCTCTTCTGTGAATATGCTTACTGTGTGTTGGGCAACCTACAACATGGAGTTAAAACTGATGAACTAATTACATGTAGCTATATTGAATCCATATCTCTAGAGCACCATAACAATTGTGTGGATATATTAAAATTCATCAACTCATGAATAATGTGGTTTTCATTCTTGCCTGACAGCAACCTATCGTTCTTTAGATCAAGTGCCAACTTTTTTAGATATATCATTCTTTTATATCACCATGCACTAGGTAATTCATAAGTCTGCCCTTGTACTAACACATAGTAACCATCCCATGTATCTACTTTGTCAGTTTAGTTTTAACATTGCAAACAGAGTATTTTTCTAGATTTCCATTCTATCAAATGGACCCATGGGCTTTTTAAATATAAGGCAACCTTAATACTATTTTTAGTCGGTTAATAACTGAATTTGTCATATAAGTTATCAAATAAACAACATCAAAATCTATCATTAAAGTAGGAAAATAGCCAAAAATTATAACTTAGATGTAATTTTTGAATAAACAAATTTACCTTCCATCCTTGACCCCCATTGTAAGCTCTTGGTAATATGGCATTTTCACCTGTTCCAATTGTCGGAACTGATGAACTAATGTAGTTGTAGCTATATTCCAACATATCTCTTCAGCACCATAACATAAGTGTGGATCAGTGAATGAAACCACTGCAAAAGCATTCATACCTTATATGCAAAAGATTCAAACTAAAGTTATGCAGCAACTCATTTAGGTTTCTTGTAATGTAGGAAACAAAAACAGTTTGCTGTCCAAGTACTATATTATATATATGCAAATACTAACTCAATACAACATATGAAACCAAAAAATTATTTCATTTTAAAAATTTAGTTCTGGTTTCACCCTCTTCATTAGTATTCGGTACTAAACCATAAAAAGGGCACAGCTATGGGAGCCATTCTATCCCAAGGTATTACTCAATACACAAATATTTGATTAAGTCAAGAAAACAGATGTAACATTAGATATAGGAGCAGCTAACACCACTTATATATTTCCAAGTTAATCTCTTATAATAATTCCTACACCCATATTATTATTAAACTTATCATATCCAGCATCTACATTAAGTTTCAGCTGGTCACAGAGCTGGAACATGCCAATATTTTTTGTGATGAGTAATTTAGAAAGGATTAGCAAGAATAGATTGTTTCCAGTTGTTTTTTTAAAAAGGAACATGCCAATATAGACTAGCTGCCTTCATAGCAGCATCATTTTCATTTTTAGGAATTAGCTGTATTATGTTTGGGACCAGTGCATTGCCTCGTGAATCTGTTTTATTTTATGCAATGAAAAAAAAAATTGGTTCTAAACCCAAAAATTTAGTTCTGGTTTCATCCTCTTCATTAGTATTTGGAACTAAACCATAAAAAAGGCAGAGCCATGGGAGTCTAAAATAACCCAAGGTGTTACTCAATACATAGAATTTATGTGAAGAACAAAATTTAATTACCATCAGTTCTGGTTTTAGTCCCTGCAGGAGTATGTTGGGGCAAAAGTGATGAAGGTATATCGTTTGGACCTTGAGTAGAGTCATCAGAGTCTGCAATACCTTTTCCTCTCAAGATCCAACTTGCTGGACCTTGAAGTGACTACTATATGCACATAAAAAAAAATTATAGATTACTAAACTTAAGTCCTAATTGAGTAATACTGAAGTTGTGAGGTTGAACAATTGTAAAGCAAACTCCAACTTGGATCTTAACAAAATCAAAACTATCTGTTTGAAATAGTTAGCACTTAAAGCTATTGCTCAGATCATGCTTCAGAATATCTACTTTGTAATTTATACCATTTATGATGCCAATAAAAATTACAGTTTGTTGGGAATGTTTGTACTAAAGTAATTGAAAACCAACAAGTGAGTGTTAAAGGCCTACCAAGCAAATGATGTCCAACTCCCTGGTTAAGAAATTACAGCCTGGGAGAACTATGTATTCCGCAAGCAAACTGATGAAGAGAGCACCAGTGAAAAAGATAGCAGCTGAATATGAAACGAGGGGTCTCGATGTATGTAGTAATTGTCTAGATATTGAAATCTATCTGATTCCCGCCTAATAATTTGCTTTTCTCCCACGCAGGAACAAGCTGTGAAGAGGTGTGAGAAACAACATTGTCATCATGGCTATGAGCAGCTGAATATTAATATCAGCGGCAGTTGACAGAAGCATGGCTCTTGTACCTCTCGTTGGCAGTAGCATGGCAATTATACCTGCTGTTAATCATGTAACTCAGCTGGAACCAATTGTTATACATTACGTGTATGGCTATCCTGAATAAACTACTTGTTCCAATGCAGAGTATTTACAAGTGCTATACACTTGTTTCAATCTAGTCGACACATGCATTTTAAAATATTTTTTAAAGCTCACTTGATGATTAAAGCGCAGTTACAACATCTGACAATTATATTGTGTTTGAAGAACAGGGGCTTCCTTTTGTCTACCTTGAGGGCATCTTAATTATAATTATATATATGTAGATGTGAATACGGCAAGCTAAACGTCGTCGCTACAAGTTAATTTGCCAAGTGACTCAATTTCTGCAATATTAAAATGATGATTTTGGCAGTTTTTGAAAAAAAAAAAACTTACTATGTTTTTTTCCGCCACAGTGAAATCGTTGCTAAATGCTATTAAAAGTGCAAGTACTGTTTCTAAAATATTTGATGATTGTAATATCGTAGCAAATTCATTTACTGACTTGCTTCTTGCCAAATCGTGATTCATCATTATTTAATTTTGTTGCGCCTTTTTCTGCCAAGACAGTACACCGAAACTATGGTTTTAATTAATGGCGAGTCCATTAGTCTCCAGTAGTCATGCAAATGGGAAGCAACAACTATAAAATCACCGGCCAATAGCCAGCGCAGAGAAAAAAAAAAGCAGCAAATAATACTATTTGTTGTAGTGTGTCAAAAGCTTATTTAATTTATAACAATTTGTAAGTTTAAAGAGTAATTTTGGAAATGTAAAGTGATATTTGAGAATTAGAGCTAGTTTATGTCAAAATATTTGTGAATGATAATAAAATTATATATAAATAATAATAAAATAATTTGAATTAAGATATGTCATTGAGTTTTAAAATTGAGAAAGAACAAGTTGCATAATATAAAGTTACTTGTAAAAAACTGTTGAATAATATAAAGTCAAAAAATTACTTAGATATTATTTGTTAATATTATTTTATTTTAAGATTAACTAGAGAGATATGCTTATAATCGTTGGTGTGCATATATGGGAAGTGTGCTCCGACTTTGCCTTATGATTATGGTTAACACCTCCTCAAACTATGTCAAGGTTGAAGACCAAATTTGGACCGGAGTGATTGAAGAGCAAGCCGGCTAAGAGGTTAGGTGAAAATATTTGCAAAATTAGAGTTGGAAATAAAATGCATACTGAGATCGATAATACTTTGGTGTTGTGTCTCAAACTCAGGTCACAATCTGTCGACTGATACAACTAGAGACACTCATAGTTGCAGTCGAGGATGTGTATAGACAGTTGGGATTAATAGCATTTTATATCTTTTATTTATATTTTCTGATGTTTTTAGTATGAACAATATTTGATATTTTGTAAGTATAATTAATTATGAATTAACTTTTTAATATAAATTGATTGTTTATTCATATTATAAATTCTTTATTTGATTTTTTTTTTTATAAAATTAGTGCCACCATTCGAACAAAAAATCATCATTCGAACGAAAATGGACCATTCGAACACTGTGTATGTTACACATGTTCATACACAGTGTTCGAACATTGATGATCTACTTGTTCAAACGGTATATATAGTGGTGTATTCAAACGTGAATCAATTTCTTGCGCTTAAACCGTCAATTTTCTAATCATCGTCGAACAATTATTTCATTAGGGAAGAAATTTATCGTCCTTACATGTACGTTTGAACTAGTAGCAGGTCCTTTAAGGGGCAGGAATGGCCCCCTGCCCTGGCCCTTAATATGGTGATTTAATTTATTATGATTTAATATATATTCATCATAAGGCATATTAAATTTGAAAAAAATGATACATATTAATTTTTTATGATTTAAAAGGATGATATTAATATCATCTTGCGTTGGTCCCTTCTCTAAAAAATTATCTTGATCCATTTCTATAAAATTATTTTGATCTTATAGTTTAATTTAAAAACCTGTAATTTATAGATCTTAAAGTTTATCGTGATTTCAGAATTTTGGAGCATAAAAATATAAATATAGATATTATGTATATACATATTAATGGTATATGCATATTTTAAGTAAAGAATGCAACAATTAGAATATAAATTATAAATATTTCAACAATCACATGCTTGCACAAAATATGTTGACAACAATAATCTATTAATCTAAAGAAGCTCACAACTTTTAATATATGTAAGATTTGGGACCTGAAGATGAGTTCCTAGTAAATGATTTAGTTGTTTATATTGAAAGAGAAATAGTTAAGAATTTTGATTTAGATGTAATAATTGATGATTTTGTTTCTTTAAAAGAGTGTAAATTACAATTTTAAACATTATGTGTTTATTTTGTTTGATATATTTGTATGAATGTTTTTATGTTATTTTAATAATATATTATTTTTGACAATATCATATATATTTTTAATATATAAGTTGTATTAAACGTATTTTATTTTTTTTTTAATTCTTATTATTAGATTATTCTATATCATAAAAAAAAATAAAAATAAAATAAAAATATTTTATTATAATTTTAATTTTAGTGGCCCCTCTTAAAATAAAATTTTGATTCTGTCACGGATTTCAACGTTTTCAAACAGTAAACATGTTTTAGTCTTCTTTTGAAATGAAATCAGAATTCTGTCCCTGTACAGCTCGATGATTTTCATTTCATTCTAAAGAAAACTCGCCTCAAAATCAAAATTTGGTTGTAGTGTGCTAAACAGCATACAACTTGTCAATGTCTTTATTATCACCTCTCGTGCATGAACACGGCCTTTTCTTTTCAAAAAAGAAAAAAAAAATCTGCAGAATTAATATCGGAGATGGCCAGAGAATTCTAGATGCATGATAAATTCATGATCATGAGCGTCCTGCATTAATGCACACATGAATTATATATATATTTAAGAGAAATGATGTGACAGCTTATAGCCAAATTATAAATTGCATGTCGAGGATCCCCCCTGGTCGATCCTTCCAGATAGAATAATTTGTCTCAAGGATTAATGACAGATAGTAGATGCGACTGATCGATCATCAGTAGTGCCAGCTCAGTATGATCCTAAATATTGCATGTGTCACATATTGTTTGTTAACAAAATCAATCCCCACCTGTTTCCCCTCCGAGAAATTAAGAAAGAACTACAGATCATCATACTATAATATCTATCTATCCATTATATATATATATATATAAACCAAAAATATATTCTCTGGCCGTGAAGTGCATTCAATATCGTCGACATCGATCATAAATCACCGTGACGACGTTCAACCTTCATCAATATTGATAACTAGTCCAGAAACAGCAAGTACTGATCAATCTTCCATGATATATTTATATATTATTATATTGTTATATATATAATTTCATGGTAATTTGAAGAAAACTATAAGGGAAATGATAAAATTACAATTCTATTACTACACAATATTTACTATTCATTTTGTATTTTGTATTTTTTTTTTAATTTTATTTAATAATTAAAAAAGTGATTATTAATAAGATTGTATATATTTTTTAATTTTTTTTTATAATGATTAAAGATGTTAAAAAATAATTAAAAGAAAATGATAAAAAAATGAAGAATTAAAATATAAAAGAGAGTAACAAACAGGTAGTGATAGAGTAGTAAGCCTATCACTACCCAAACTATAACTACGATTATATAAGTACCATTGTGCTATATAATTAACTCGTGGTAATAAAATTAACGTGAGCATGATGAACTAAACTCTTGTTTAATTAAAAAAATGATAATTTGTGTTTTATTAATCAAAACCAATTACAAACTAATTGTACATACCGCGTACCCTAAGCTAGCAACTCATTGTAAGTTAGCGGTCTGAAAAGAGCGCGCGCATACATGTACACATACATATATGTACATATATATACACATGACATAGATATATAATATAATTATAATAATAATAATTAAGATGCATGGATCCTCTTTCTCTCTCAGCTAGCTCTCTCATGTATATAATATATAGCAAGGTAGCTAGCTAGAAGTTCTTGCAGTGTGAAAAGTGAAAAGGAATTATAGTACTTACACGTAATTATTGCATTTCAGATCATCAAATTAGAGTGGAAACGATCAGAACATCCTGAGAGAAAATTCATGATATATATTATATTGATGGATCAAGATCGATCACATTATAATTAAGTAGATAGTTAATAATATTAATTAATATTAACACTATATATGCAGCGCGCATGATCAGGTCGTAATTTATGATCAGTACGCCTGAATACATGATCATTTATGATGATCACTTGGAAGTCATGATCATCTACTCTTGGATCTCACCGCGCGATCAAACTTCAAACAGTACGCCCAAAATTAAGGAACGTCGACGCTAATTGCTTTTCTAACCAAAATATCCGAAAACATTCTTGCTCATGCGTACGATATGAACCGCCCGATTAATCCCAGCTTGAGCCATCTACACCAATCAAACATGCATAGAGGTCCTCAAGTACTGGGAAAACCTCCTCCTCCTCGCCTTTCGAATTCTCTGCATAACAATTCATGAGTACACCATCTTCCTGCAAAGTACTTGAGCTTCTTGCAGCCTCTTCAAATGAAACAGAACTACAATAAACCTGATGATCGGTGCTTCCTCCTGTTTGCTTCAGAGCAATAATCATTTCTTGTGCTTTCTCCAACTCTCCTCTAAGCCGCTCCACGTCTTTCTCGATCATTCTCTTTTCAAATAATGCGTTTTCTAGCTTTTGTTGAAGCACGTTGTAGTCAAGCTCAAGGCTTTGGGTCTTCCACCTGGCTCGCTTGTTCTGATACCAGATAGCAATCTGTCTCGGGGGGACACCCAATTGGTTTGCAAGCTGAATCTTGCGCTCAGGCTCCAGCTTGTTACTGGAGGTGAAGCTTCTCTCTAGGAGCTTCACTTGGTCTGGGTTTAGCCTCTTTTTCATGTTGCGTTTGGCTGGGTACTCTTTCTGGTTTTGGCTCCGAAAGAAGTCCATGATCTCTTGTTGGGATTCTATGGCGAGTAGTTCTTTGTGGGAGATTTTGCAGAGGATTATGATTGTGAATTAGGTGGCGCTTTTCGCGGGTTAGGAAATTAGTGGGGTTTCATCCTTCTCAAGGCTATATGTGTGTCATATGTGTATATAACACTGCAGATTATGTACTGAGAGTCTCGGGTCTAATTTATAGCAAAGTGGGTTTTTTTCTTATGCATGCATGCTCGTGGCCGGGGTTCATGTGGGGCGCCGGCCCTTCGTACTCATCAAAGTATAAAAGTATTAAACATTATCTAGTCCGAGATCATGAGCTATTTTCTTTTATAAGTATTTTTAATTTATTTTAAATATATATTTGTGATCATCATGATTTAAGTCAAAAATATTTTTAAAAGCACCTGTTCATAATTGTAAGCTGGAATTAAGCATAATACCATTAATGCTTGTCAATGCTAGCTAGCTGATCATCGCGTGTCAACTTGAAGAAATTAGGAGGAGATAAGTGCATGGTGTCGTGCATGGACTCTTTCCATGTATAGAAAGCAGATCAATATATAGGATGGATGAATTTAATTAATTAATACGTACATGAGATGTACAGTACTACTTAGGCCTGTTAATCCGGGCCAGATACAATCTGGTCCAGTTTAAAATTTTATTTATTTCTTAACACTTTTGATTTTTTTTTTTAAATGGTTAAGGAAATATCTAATTTGAATTCTAGATTTGAGAATCTGGAATCTGGATGAACACCCCTAGTACTACTGGCGTCTTAAGGTCTGATCAGCAGGTAACTTTAGAGTATTTGACCTAGCTAGCTAGCTAATTGCTTGCATATATATATATATATATATATATATATATAACCTGTGACCATTGACAGTGTTTTAGAGGACGTTGTAGATCTCAAACGGGCCGGAAGGAAATATTGTCTGAATTCAGAGTAAAAGATGCACAATTCGTGGCTGGCAACTATAAATAATAAGATATATCCAACTTTCAACGTGATCGTTATTTCTTGTTTGGCATGCTTTTACTTTTGAGATCCCTAGACAAGGGGAAATATATATATAAATATATATAATTACTTGATGATCCACTTGCATGAATAATGGAAATAAAGCTAGCAGTAGTAGTACTAGTCTGGAAGTCTTACAAGTTGAAATATTTGCAATGGCTTTAAAAGCACCCAAAACCCATATTGCATACGTTACATCGATGAAATTGTGTCGTTTGGAGGGGCACACTCTTCCCCCACGCTGACGTTATATAATTTTGGTGGTTGAAACCTCTATGTTCATGGCTTATGCACCCCTTTAATTGGATTGTGATATATTGTTGGCTCCGCTCAGGGGCGGAACTAGGATTTGTTTTTTGGGATGGGCGATTGACAAAATATGTAATATATGTGAATATAAGTTTTTTATTTGTGCATGATTATATATAAAAACAATAATTATATGTTATAAAATTATATATAAAAATACATGTTTATAAATCATTTTTTTTTAATTTTTGCAATTTGTTACAGCCCATTACAAAAAAAAAAAATGAACTTAAGATTTCTCTTACAAATTAAGCTCGACAATAATCTTTCATGAAATAAAATTCATCTATTATCATTTCTAAAGTGAAATTATTGATAATAATTTCTCAATATAAATTAGCAAATAATATGTAAAAAATTCATATTTCTAGTCATCTACATAATTTAGATAATCTAAACATATCTTAAAAATTTAGTTGCATCAGCACATTAAGCTAAAGTGGGAAAAATAATTTGAGTGTAAATAAAAATTTAGAGTAAGATTAGGTAACTATTAAAATTTAAAAAAAAATAATTTTTATAAAATTTTTAGAGGTCTAAGAATTGGGAGGGTAAATTTTTTATTTTTTAATAAATTAGTGTGAAAAATTTAATTATATAAAAAAAATTATATATATTTATACCCTATATATAATTTTTAAAAAAGTTTGGGGGCAGTAGCCCCCCTAGACCAGGGGCAGTTCCGCCCCTGGCCCCACTACTTCTTTTAGAGATCAAACTACGTACTCTAGCTAGCTAGGGTTAGGATGTATTAGCGATCGTTGGATCATTAATTTGAAGATTAATTAAATGTCTAGCTTTACAGATGGCTCTTTCAAAGTTTTAGATCGCGACAAGCTACCTCCTCGATCCCTGTCTATATGCATGATGATGACCACCTTATAAAGTAAGCCAGTCAACGTCCTCCCCGGCCGGCCGGCCCTCTCAACTTGGCAATATGTTGACAAGAAAGGTACGTAATTGTGATGTGGGCTTTCCAAATACAGCTGCACGTACGTACAGCTCATTTGATGGTTTGGATTAATTCATAAAATGCAGTTAATAGATCATTGAGGTCATGTACCTACGGAAAGTGTTTATATCATACATGATCATCGTGACATAATTTACATAATTTGAACAAGCAATATAAAGATGGATGTAGTATCTCTGATCATGAAAAAAATGTTTGGATTTTTGACCTCACTATAAAAAAAAATGAATATTTATAATTAATTATTTACGATAAAAATAATTATTTATAATAAAAGTAGACTCATTTTAATTATAAATAATTATTTTGTTAAAAATAAATAATCATAAATAGATATATATATTTTTTATAGTGTCTATATATGAAGAACTACGCCTTTTGATGGGATCAACACAAATCCGGGACACAGCCTAAAGATGGATGGATCGAACAGCCGTTGCCTGGCATATATGCATGCACATTGCCGAATGATTGGCGCGCCCATCTAAATCCAGTAGGACCTGAGCACAGTCGGAGCCGGAACATATTGTTCCCCAGTTCTTTTTTTTTTTTTTTTGTATTTTTTTTTAAGTTTAGGATTCGTTCGAAATAATAATTAATAGAGGTGTAAGAAAAAATTGAATAAAAAAATTGGACTGGATCAGTCCAAACTGCCACTACAACAAATAGTAGTTTTTGCCACGAATTCTTTTTCTATGATAAAATATCGTGACAAATAGTGTTCTATTGACACCAAAAATTTTTGTGGAAACAAATCATGCTTTTTACCACGAGATCATATTGGTGAAAATTATGTAGTGGTAAAAGAAATTTTTACTACGAAGAAATGTATTTTTGCCACCACTTTGTATTGATGGTAAAAAAGAATTCACAATAACACTTGGTTTTCATGAGTTAAAACTTTCAACGTCACCAAAAAAATATTTGCCATGAAATTGACATCATCGCAAAAAATATGTTGGATTACAAGATTATTCTTTGTGGGTATTTAATTATTTTCCACGAAATTAATTATCTTTTGCCACGAATTTAAGTGGCCGCAAAAGAGAATAAATTTAATTTTAAAAACCTCCTTCATCGATCCCTGCCATAACCCTCACCTCTCTCTCTCTCTTTCCCCCCCAGTGCCGTTCTACTTCTCTCCCTTGATCTCTACTCTTCAGGTCTCCATGCAGTTGTCACTGCACGCCGCCGTCGACCCACCTTCACCGTCCACCTCTACAGTCGCCGGCCAACCCAACCAAGACCCTTTCTCGCGGCCTCTCACTGTCTCACAGATCTCCCTCCCTCTTCACTCTTGAAGTCCTTTCTCTCTCGAGTTCCCAGTGCCGCCACGTCTTCAACCGCCGGCGTAGCTACCCCCCAAAGGTCCCTAGTGCCGCTACAAGCTCTCCCTCTTTCTCACCGTCGATCTGCTCTCCCCCGCACAGATTTCGCTCAAGTGCCTCATACAAGCCCTGCGTTGCCTTCCTTCATGGCGCATCACCACTGCAAGTCAGCCCACCACACGGCCGCAACGCCATCCTCATGCTCCACCGCCTCCCCTTCAACGCCGTGAGCCAACCCTAAACAGAGTAACCCTCGAGTGTGTGACTAAAAAATACTCTTTTTTTATAGGTAACAAGATATTTTATTCAATGTGATGTTGTAGTTAGTCAAGCATGATAGTGATTTTTTTGTTTAATTTTCTAATTGCTACTATATGAATGGTTTGAAAATTGCAAACTAACACCCTAATTTTGCATTATAGAGTAATGAGGCTTATAGGGATTTCAATTTGACTTTCGGTACATGATTGGGTGTTCGACTCTGTATCTTCTTTCTATTATTTCGTGTGACCAACATTAAGGTATGAGTACTTGTTACTGCCTTTTGTAGTCTGTTGCATTAAAATGTGACAAAAATGATGGATTTTTTTTTTGTGCTTCATACGTAGTATTTTACTGATGATTCAAAGAAGGAAGCTTATTTATCATATTTAAGTCATTGCCTTAATGTTTCCTTCATGCCTGACATGTTCTAAGTTTTTTACTATTTTTGTTCAAATAAAGTCTCATGTTTATTGATTATTGGAAAAAAATTAGTGATCTAGATTTTGTTTACAATACAACATATCATGGCAATGTTAGTATAGTTGCCTAGGGAACAATATGTGGCTATGGATGTCGACTTATAAATTTCAATTTTCTGAAGCTGTAAAATAAAGTTGGCTATGGATGTTACTTATATATATATATATATATATAAGTGGCTATGTATGTTTATAGCTATTTCTTCATAATTGAGATTGTTTATAAATGTGTAAAAATAAAAAGATTAGTCTACCAAACATGGTTTAAAGTAGCCTGGACATTATTTTGTGGTTGCAACGTTCTAATAAATTTTTAGTTTTTCCCTTTTTACTATTACAGTGCAAGAATAGGAGTCGTTAATTTTGCAATGAAAACAATGGCAAGGATATTAGAAAATAATGAATCTGTTTTTTATAGTACTTGGAGTCAATTCTAGGTAATTGATGCCAAGGTCAATAATTATACTTCCATACTTTTATTATCTGCTACTTTGCTATGAGGTGTTCAATCCAATCTTCTTATTGTTTTTGTTGTTTTGCTTATCATTATATATATGATTTTTTTTTTTTTATATTCATGCCAATCTGTTCAAAGTTTATGTTGTCTTTACATACCAATAATGCATACATAGTTTTATTCTGCTAGTTACAATCTATATGTATGTGTTTCATGAATTAATTTTTAACTTGGGATCCAACCTAGAGGAATTCATTAGGTTCTGGTTTAAGCTAAGAATCATTAAGCAACTCCATTTTTGTTTATTGGAAAGAAAATCATACTAAAGCAGTAAGGTCATTTTTATCTTATTCTTAGCTTTCTTTTTATGCTAAAACTGTACTATTCAAGCAACAATGATGTTACCATGACTTGGGAATAGAGGTCACATATTTATATTTGAGATTAATAGCAGTTATACAATATAACTAATTAAACTTCTAAAAATGTGTTGCATGATGAGTTTGGCAGTTTTCAAATTGAGAATCACTGAAAAATATGTTATTTCTTCTGAACTAGTTAGCAAGGGAGAAAAGTACAAGATATACATATATTTCTTCTAAATGCAGTTGTAAGTGTTTTGAATGAACTTTACTTAAATTTGGGGTAAAGAAATCTGATCTGTGCATCTTTAATGATGAATATCTATATCAAGGTTTCAAAACATATTTTACTTTCTTTCATATAGATAAGCATTAAGCTATTGTTGGATGTGGCTATGATCCAAGGACTCGCTGGGATCTGCAGGCTCATTTTTTAATCTGATAAACTTGATGTTGGTCTATTTTTCCCTATGATAATTCTGTTTTCTGTTGGTTATTTGGTTTTTTGAGTATTTGAGCTTTTTTAACGCTGGTCAATTATATTCTGCTTTGTTGATTTTATATTTAGGATGTCTAAGCTGTTTTCCATGCACACAGAGTTTTTACTCCACTATATTAACCTTGTTGCTATAGCTGTTACCAACTTACCTCTAGGTTGCTGCTATAGTTGCATTTTCCTTTATCATAATGGGGGGAACTCAAAGTTAGATGGCAGGAAGCAGTACTTTTGGTAAGTTTCAACCTCAAGTAATTTTTTATACTTGATCACAAGTCCTATTGGCACTCATCAATATTTACATATTGTCGCGATTGTGATAAGACATTAGTATTGATTTAAATTAGTATTTCATTGTGATAAGACATATCTGTTAGAGTGGAGTTATCTTACTCCATTTATTTTAATGTCATTTAATTAAGTCATATAATTGACTCATTCAGGTCCTTATGACTAGCTCTTTACATCTTGTGGGTGTGTTGAAGTTTGTGCTGAAGTGAGTATTCAAGACGCAAGGTCCAAGTCCACCATATTTTATATGAGTGTCTTGGCTTTGTATTAGTGTATTTGATTTTAGTTCAGATATACTTTGTTTATTGAAGTAGTTTAATAACTTAAATTAGGTGGCTGTATTACAAATATTTATAGCTCAAGTGAATTAAAGTCGAGAGAGTCCCCGGCTCCGGAGAGAGAGAGAGGGTTTTCAGATTGATTGGGAAGCGGAAACTTATGTAATGGAATTTCGTGATTATGTTTAATTGCATATATATATTATAATTTTGTGTGGGCTATTTTTGGCTTTTTATTTGTCAAGTATATATCTTTTTTAATTTCTGACACTATTTTGTAGCAAAAAGTCTTTGATTTTGATTTTCTCTATGAAACGTCCAAATCGCAGCAAATAGTACCCAATATTTGCGGAGGAACAATTACGATGAGAAATTAGACTTATATCATGCCCAAATTGCTGCGGTTAATCCGCAATCCTCAAATCATGGCAAATAATTTTTTATCGCGATTTTGAGACTATTTGCGACGCATTTCAGTTGCTGCAAAAAATCTTATATGATCAATATGCTATATTGCTAAAAACTTTTTTCCACCAGATTGCCCATGAAAATGTTCATGGAAAAAAAGTATTTCCGGCTATAACATCTAGTGGATAAATAAGTAAAAACACAACAAAAACTTGGTTGACAAAAGCAATTGCTATAAATAAAATTATTTTTTACTACAAACGAATTTCATGGAAAAAAGTCACTATTTTCCACGAAAATTCTTTTTGGTGGCTGTAATATTATTCACCACTCATTATATGCCACGAAGCTCTCATGATAACATTTGGTGGGAAAAAAGTTTTTTGCCACCTAATTCTAGCTTTTTGTGACCACTATCATTCGTGGCAAAAGCAACTATTTCTTGTAGTGTGGTGGAATCAGTTCAATTTTGGATAGGTACTGGTTCGATTTCAGAGCTAACCTTTTTAGAATTGGACCGAACCGGTTTAATATAATATATATTTTAAATTATTTTTTAATATGATACGTAATATAAAATATTTTTTAATTATATATAATATGTTATACATTAGTATATAATATAAATTAGTTATAATTTACATTTTATAGTCTAATACTAATAGTACTGTATTACTATTAGTAATATACTTTAAGTCTATATATAAATTATTATATTAAATAATTACATATAAAATAATGATATAGTAATACTAATACAAATTTTTTTTGAGCTAATACTAATACTATTAATTATAACTATCAATGATATAATTGTAAAAAATTAAACTTATTATTACAAATACTAATATATAATTGTATTAATCATTATAAATAATACTAATATATATTAATAGTCTAAAAAATTAATACAGACTAATTTAAAATCAGAAAACCGGACTGGACCGAACCGAAATCGGTAAAAGCAGTACTACCAATTTTGGGAGGTAACCAGTGTGTAATAGATTTTAAAAAATAGAAAATTGGTTCTAAATTTTATCTAAAATCAGACTAATTACGCCTCTAATAATTAAGAATGAATTGATATATATTTTGTGGTTGCACCCACCGAAATAAAAATAAAGTTATTTTAATTAACGAAGTAACTACAACATGATATCTACTACATACATGTCGTGCAATTCGATCCATCAGAGAGTTACAAAAACATGAACGATTGGGATCATCAAGTACTACTCAATGTCCAAAATTCCGATTGAATGGTTAACTAATTCCATTGTTATTATTTTATAAGGTATGATTATCAAACGGTGTATTTTTAGAATGACACCCACTCTATAGTGATGATTCTCATAAGAGGTAATGGTGATTGAGTATATAGAGACACAACCTTTTGACTTATTAATCAGAATATTGCATTTCTTGCAAAATGTCAAATGACACAACCATTTGATTAAATTAAAGCATTGTGTCACTTATTAAAAATTAATAACCATTAAGATATCAATGGTTGTAGTGACCTTTTCGAATAGGTACAGTGCATGGTTACTTATAAATAGAGGCCACTAATCCATAAATCACTCACTCACATTCTTCCTCTTGATTTCACCAAGTAATACTTGTGAAACAAACACCCTCACGAAATTATCACAATTTAAGTTTCTTCTTGTCCTTAATTTTCTTACAATTATTTCATATTTCGGCTAAAAATTTATTTTATAATCTTGGCAATTCTTATTCTTTTTCTTATTTTTCCTTTCCCATCTCTTTCTCCAAATGCAAGGTTTTCGGTTGCGCATGAGGTCCAATATCTTAAGTTTGATTGGGTTCCTTTCGGTGCTAATAATTTCTTGAATACGTACGTGCAGTACTAGTGATCCCTTCATCTAATTACATGCGTGCACTAGTTCTTTTTTAAATCCTTTTGCATGCAGCATTCAGGACATGAACAACTGATCAGTTGTTCATGTCCTGAACCATATTAATTCATGAAAACGAGATCATGAATTAATATGGTTCATGATCATTAAACGTGCATCCACACCAGAATTAGATCAACAAATATGGGGGGAAACAACTCAACAAGCTGCTGGCTAGCTATTTTTATATGTTTCTCAAAGTTCAAACTTCAAAGAAGCCGGTGGTCGATTAATAATCCTGATCAAAATATATATATAGATATATATTCAACAAATATTAATTGTGAAAATAATGCATGATCGATCATCACGTTATGCAAAATCATTCATTATATACAAATAATTATCATGATCATCAGCAAGGAATCAAATCAACAAACCACTTAATTATTTTTATTGGGAGCTTCACGAGGCTCACCGCCATATTTGCGAGTCCGGCACAACATACGCAACAGGGACACAAACAAGTCAACACCGACCTGCACATACGTACGCTGCCATTATTAATTAATGCAGAAGCTAGCAGTGATGATCATTGATCATCAGATCATTAATATTGTTATTTTGTTAATTAAGACTTAAAATTGAAAAATATGCACGTACGTACGAAAGTAAAACGTACGTGATGGACAGTACAAAAACATCAACAAATTTAAACGATTCTCCAAAATTACGAAAATGAAGAAGATAATAATTTATGTCGTAATTAATATTGGTATTAATTTTTTTATCTCCATGCAGTTTACGTACGTAAGTAGAGCAGAAAGATCAGAGGAGAAATGCAATTATAAGAAGAAGAAAACTCACCCAATTGTCCAAACAACAGCTCCGACAAGAGATAAGATCAAAGAAACAAAAGCGAAGGGTAACCCTATCAAAAAACCCAAGGGCCTGCAATCTCCCATAATTCTTGGCTTCTAATCTTTTTCTAATTTTTTGCAACTTCTTCTAATTATATATTTAGATATGAAACCGGCCAGATCAGACGGGGCTTTCAGGAACCAAAAAAAAATATTTTTTTTTTGAATGCCATTAACGGAATATATGACAGAAGCCACTTTTTTAGGGTAAGGGAGAGCTAAATAGAGGTTATAATCGTTCAGAGTTTCTTGCCCCGAGTCCCTGACTAGCTATCGGCAACAATTACGGCCATCATGAGTACTGTCATGAATCAGATGCGCGTACGTATAATAGCGTACGTACGTACGTAGGGTAAATATTAAACTGTGGATATAATATTGTTACTCCAAAATGAAAAATTCTAGCGAGTTATAATCGTCTTCATGACATGATCGTACATTAGTTTTGATTTTTAATTTTTAGATTTTTTTTTCTTCTTATATTATATATAGGAATGATGAGAAGAACTCTCTAAAAATATTTAAAAAAAAAAACTACTAAGAAAATAGGTATACTGTATATATATATATATATATGTAAAAATAAATAATAAAGTTCTAGCTAGCATTTTCCCATAAAAATAAATTAAAAAAAAATTAAATCAAAACAGTTAGTATAAGTAATTGAGATCGATTGAGTGATTGAAAAGAAACGATAAAATAGATGTGAAAGATGATTTGATCTCTTAAATGCCGACTACATTTTAATAAAAGTTTTATTTGAGAATATTTAGGTGTCGTTTGTACTTAAAATTTATTTTTATTTTATTTTATTTTTATATTTTTATAATTTTTTATATAAAATATAAATTTTGATACATATTTTTTAAATTTTAATATATATATTTTTAATTCTAATACATATTTTTTAAATTTTTAAATAATAATAATATTAAAAAATAAATTAAATCCATCTCAATTTATTCCATCTTTAAATTCATACGAAAACCTAAATGTATCTAGACCAACCAGGAAGATTTTTAATAAGATCCAATTTCAAATTAAACAATAATTCCAAAACAGCTAGCTGGCCAGACTAAAATTGCCACAGCCAAATTGAACAAGACATTGCATCGATCTGCGCGCAGTGCATGCATGTATACAAGTAGTAAACAAGCACCATACGTCGGTCGTCAAGTGTAAGGAAAGACCTAGAAATTAATATTTATGGCGATAATATTTAAGACCAGATTAACATGGTAACCACAGCCGGTTTGTTTTGGTTGTGACGCGTACAGTTTATACGCTATTACAACCGATTTTGATCTTTATTTTTGTATGATTTATATATTGTTATCAGTTATGTATTTGTTTTGATTGTTTTGTTTATATGAAAAAATATTATAATAAAGAAATAATATCTCAGACTTATATATGTAAAATCTTAATTTTCTTCTCTTTTAAAGAATAAAATAATAGTATACTATCTTTCTAACAATAATTTAGTCTCTCAAACTTTTTGTCTAAAGAGCATTAGAAGTTATGCTTCATCTGTATTTAATTAACTTGTAAACGGAATCTTTTCAGTTATTGATCATACTGTAAATTTTATAATTTTCAGGTTTTAATAAAGTAAACTTATTTCTTAAAAATATAAAAAATAAAAGATTAACATGGTAACCAAGAAGACGGACAACCTTGTAAGAAATGATTTTTCAGGTCACATTGTAAGCTCCATTTTTGTAGATATTTATAATCTTTTAAGAAATGGTTTTCTTCTGTAAAATACAGCAAAATCTAGACTGCATATATAGTGCATACCACAAACACACATAATCATGTCAAGGTTTAAGACTTTGGATATCTTGTCAACGTTATTACTATACGTTGCACGACATTATATGATGCAACGCAACTGCGCGCTTGGAGGGGTACTGTTCGATCAATCTGTACGAGAACCTACTTTTCCGATGGACGTAGTAACTCCATTTCCATTGTTGAAGAAAGTCCTTGACGGTTGTTCGGTACGAAAACTGGCGGCCAGGCAAGAGACCATTTTACTATGGTGCTTCATAGCACCGAAGCTATGGCCACCGCCCATATACGTTGCACGACATCATCACCTCCGACTACCCGACACTCTCTTTGTTTAGTCATATGTTTTGCTCCCATGCCTCTAATTGTAAACAAATCAAATTGAAGCAACACACGTACAATATTGTCAAAGAATGTCAATTCTGGTTTAATTAAGACAGTTATACTTCATCTCAAGTACGATTTCTTATTCGAGATATAACGGCATCTAGTTTATGCTTCCCAATCAGGTCCATTACCCTTCAACAGTATTATTATTATTATTTTGGGATTTGAAAAAGGTGTGTTGGAATTTGAAAAAGGTGTATTGAGATTTGAAAAATGTGTATTGAGATTTGAAAAATGTGTATAGGAATTTGTGTTTTGTATAAAAAATTATAAAAATATAATGATGAAATGGAAGTAAGTTGAGATGAGCTCAACCCACTTCCCAATCCAAGCAGCCCCGAAAAACAAAGTAAACTAATTCCCCAATATGATTTCAGAAGAACACAGTTTGGATTTTACCATCATCCATGGTCATGTTGATTGTATAATAATGCTCCACAAAAAGGATCCTCAGAAATGTATCGATTGTCAACACATACGCATGCAACATGATTGAAGCCTAAACAAAAGAGTTAGAAAGCCTGACCAAAAGAAGATATTTAATCATTGTTGTTCATATTTCTAGCTGAGGCAAGGCCTGAGCGTCCACGCCAATACCTAATAAAGCCCTACTTGTCATGGTAGTCATATTAGAGGAAAAGAACACCAGTTCAGGAAGACATCTGTAAACCAACACCAAGCTACATATTCCAATTTGATAAGATAGAATTACCACATTTACTAGATATTAGAACCGATAATCACAACCTTGAAAACTCTGCCCCTACTCTTATCTCAATATATTATCTGCCAAAAGATCCCACTCATTCCTCCACAACATTCACCAACTCATATTCAATTAGAGATAGATTGTTATCCTCCTTGACAGTGAAATTTGCAGGCTCGGTGACCTCAACACGACCCCATTTGTCGACTGCTAGCCTCATAGATCCCTTAAACATATCAATCTTTGCATTACGGATAATTATTGTTGCACCAGGCTGCATCAGATCCACTGGGGAAATAATATAGTCACAAAAAAATAAGCCTAGTAGAGTATGCTAAAAATAAAAATAAAAATAATGATTTTAATAATAATAATAATAATATCAACAACAACAACAACAACAACAACAATAATGACAAGAATAATAAGAAGTCATTTTATGTCACTTCCACCTTGTGCTTGCAAGGAAAGAGATTTCATTGACCTAGACCTCATTGACCATCACATATGATTCACCAAAGTAGTTCATAATTTAAAATGAGGAAATTCCAGAGTGACGACTGAAAAAACACTGCAATATTGGAGATACATTGTGTAGGTTAACGAATAAAGAAGGATACCCACATTTCGTAGCTCACATTATATCACCATTGGGGAGAAACTAGAAATTCTTACAGAAATATTCAAAACCAAAAAGGAACAGCATTGAAATTTAGACCGCAACTTGAGAATGGGAAACCATTCAACCAAAAAGTAATATAATTTGACCGGACAGCACAAAATCCCACTGCAGAACAACCAATCCTCACTCTGCCAATTGATTTTCCCACATATGTCTAGCTTGAGTGCTTTAGAACCATTTTATAAATATATGGAGTATCTAGTATATAGACTAATTATAGTCATAGGTGTTTTAAAGACAACTTTGAGTTACATGGTTTCTTCACATCTATCGACTGAGATCTTGGGCAAGCAATCATGTTAAACTGTGGAAGTGACAAAGCTAATTGATAGCATTATTGCACCCCTTATCATGCTTTCTAGAAGCTGATACCCTGTTAATTGCAGATGTAAACTTATCTTTTGTCTATTTTAATCATGAATTAATTCGACTAAATACAGATAGGTTTGGGGAAAAACAAAATACTTGTTTTTTTTTTTTTTGATAAGTAAAAACAAAATACTTGTTAGTATTGAATCTATGCAAATTGGGCCTCCAAAGACCAATCAAAAGATATAATTTCCGTTATACCACTATAAAAGTTTAGGGTATTGAAATTTTTTTTTTCCAGCATTACAGCCTACAGGTAGTGAAAACCAAAGTATAAGAAATTTCAAATAAATCAGATGCATTGCAAACAATCAATTGCAGACATTGTTATACCTCCATCATTACATGCATTGGAGACAGTCTAGGTTGAGTTTCACAAGAACTTTCATCTCGATAGGCTGACAACCCACGAAGCAAAAAACATAAGCCAGTACTTCCTTCTTATATCTCAAGGATCCACATAATTGATCATAAATCCTATAATACCTTCATCAATGCACAACTAAAACTCTTTACCCCATTACTTTTGTCATAGCAAAAATCGAAAAAATAAATGCACTTCTAAAAGAAAGCATATAAGACAAAAAAAAAAAACAAAACAAAAGACAAAAGCCAGTATATTTTCCTCCCTCTTCCACAATTTTCTAGCAAGCAAAAAGACACAAAAACAAACGCATAGCACAGACGGCTAAACAATGCAAAAACTAAAATAGACAACTAGTGAGGTCCAAACTTACCCAAAATGACGTAAATAATAGGTAGCAATACATTCATCAATGCTCACTTAAAACTCTTTCAAGTTTATGCCCATAATAATTCCATTTTCGCAAAAGCCAAACAACAGAAGTAAATACTCGATACGCACACGCATGCGTGTGTAAATCTAAAATTCAAAGAAGAAAACACACAATGCACAATACCTTCCTCTGTCCACCATCACATTTCTTGTCAACCAAACGGAAACTTAAAAAAAAAATAAAAAAAATAACGATAAACCAAACACACAGACTACAAAATGAGATACCTTGCTCGTTGCGGGCGGTGAAGACGATCGCGCCCGTCTCGTCTCCAACGAGGCACTCGGCGATACGGGTCTGGCGAAGATGCTGAGAGACGGACCGGCCCTTCGCCAAGACGGTGTTGGAAGTGAGGACCTTAACGGTGAGAGTGTGTCCGCCAGTACCGGGCTTCAACTGATCAATCTTCTTGAATTCGGGCTTCCTCAACGCTGGCTTGGGATCGCTTTGCTCCGAAAGCGTCTCTGACGGTGGATTTGGTGTCGGTGTAGCCATAGGTCCGAATTCGTAAAAGCTAACCCTAAACCAGAAAAAAGGAACAAATTTAGAAAGGAAGCTGTGGTGTGTTTGCGTGGCTGTCTCGCTGCCTCTTACGTTTGGGTCTCTTTAAAGAGTAATGCTATACAGCATCCAACACTCATCACACTCACTCACATGAACAGTACACATTGTACTGTTCATGTGAGTGAGTGTGATGAGTGTTGGATGCTCTATATATTTTTTCCTCTTTAAAACGTTGTTGTGAGACGCTTACGCTTGGTGTGCTAGTCGTACGAAATAGAAATATGCGGGGAATGTCCCTCTGCTTGATGCTTGAGCCTTCTACTGTCTGTCTCTCTATCGAATTTCCTTCACTTTTTGGTGGGGGTTGAGTTTCTTTTCTTTTGAATGCTTTCTTGAGGTACGTGACTAGTGGAGAAATTGTATTTAATTTGGAGTGGGAATAATAAAACTGCTCTCTTTTTTTCTTTTGAAATCTTTTTGAGGATCCCACATATTCAACGCATTGCTTCTTAAACAAGATTTGGGGGAATTCCAAACAACAACTGACAAGTTACAACAATCATAATAGGATTTTAAGATTGGGACATTCATATGGACTGAACAATAACCATGCTAAAACCAATTCCTCTGAGAGTTGAGTGTGGTCCAAAGTTGCAGATGAGAAAGGAGAGAAGGAAGGGGAATAATAAGAAATAGACACTAAAAACACTTTATTTTCATTAATTAGCTTTGTAATATTGAAACTAAGGTCTCACTTGGATTCGAATATGAGATGAGTTGAGATGAGTTTAGTTTATTTTTTAATATTATTATTATTTTAAGATTTGAAAAAAGTGTATTAGGATTTGAAAATTGTGTATTGGGAATTGAAAAATGTGTATAAGAATTTGTGTTTTATATAAAAAATTATAAAAATATAATGATGAAATTAAGATGAGTTGAAATGAGTTGAGCTCATCTTCGAATACAAACGGAGCCTAATTCCTTCGTGTATACTATCGTATTTGGTATCGCCGAAAAGTCTTATGCTCATTACAAAATAAGCAAGTATTGGTTAATCTGATCCTTGCCTTACATAAATGGTAAATAAGGAGTTAGAGTTTGATTTATGTTTGTGATTCGTTCCATTGAAACATTAGCAGCCTAAGGCATTGTCACGTAATCTAGAGAGAATAATGAGTCTTTGGGGATGAATGAGATCACGAGAGTAGCTTCCCTTATCCAAACTCTTTCTTGTACCATTGATTTGTGGCCCTGTGGGCGTATTTATCCTTTTGACTTGGTATGGGCTCATGTTCGGCTTGATCCATTGGCCCATACCATGAGTCTTATTCAATTTGAGCCAGCTGGGTAGACAACTGATATATCAGAAGTAACAATTTTTGTGGTGAAGTAATTTCAATTGTAGTCGTGGACTTCAAATTTTAAATCCTTTTTTTAGCAAGTTTAATATATTAGATAAAACTAACAGAGTACAAGGTATAAATTCGAATAGGATGAGAGTCTCCTATAATTTTCTCAAAAAACTAATATACAATACAACACTAGAAAAGAAGTCAAGTGAATAACTCTTAAAAAAGGCGGGTATTTGGAGCCAAATGGGTGGCTCCAATCCTTTTCCTGATAATGGGAGAGATCGTTTAGAAATAGTTTTAGACTGGAGTTGAAAGTCACAGCAGTGGAGTTTGTGCTGCACCTTGTTAGTCTAAGCTAATTGTGAGGAACTTCAATGTCCACTTTTACTTGATCCTTAGTTATTAAAAGTAGGAATATAGGTGAGCAACCAAAAGTTGAACCAAAGCTGAGTTGCCGGTCGAGGAACGTCATCAACAGTGGCACGTGCAGGCCACGCACTGCTGGAAGAGATGAACGAGCAGCAGATCTAGAGGATCTACGACCTCCAAGGATAGTGAAGGCCCGCGTGTCCTCAAACTTCGTACTAAAACACGGTAGCGCGTTGAAGAAGTGCACGACGTGGACCGTGTGTGCTGGTCGTAAATGGCTAAAAAACAATGACATGACCATGGATATCGATATTGCAAAGAGAAGTAAGACTAGAAAAAAAAAACTATGAAAAATAAAGAAAGCAGAAAAAGATATATAGACTAGGGAAAAAAGTGGTTAAAGCCAAAGCTCTACCTCCTTTTGCCCATGGAAAGAATTGGAAAGATGAGAAGGTTGTCGAAAAATGTAGTCGAGCGCGAGAGAGAATTTGAGAGAGAGAGAGAGAGAGTTAGGCCCCGTTTGGATTTAGAGACGAGATAAGTTGAGATGAATTTAGTTTATTTTTTAATCTTATTATTATTTTAGGATTTGAAAAAGGTTTATTAGAATTTGAAAAATGTGTATTGCAATTTGAAAAATGTATATAAAAATTTGTGTTTTGTATAAAAATTATAAAAATATAATAATAAAATAAAAATAAATTAAGATAAATTTTGAATACAAACCAGAGCCTTAAAGTTCGGTCCTCACTTAGAATTTCAATTGTTAAATGGCAGTCATCACATGTCATTTTTGGGTTGACATTTGAAGCAGGTCCAGTGCAACTCACCTGTGCAAGAAACCAAATTAAAAGGAGCAACAGTAAAAGCAATAGAACGAAGTCGAAAGGAAGAGAGTGTCTCCGCTTTAACATGTATCTGCTTTAACATGTCTTGTCTTTTGATAAGATGCCATTCATAAAAGGAGTAGCAAGCCATTTAAAAGCATCAAATGGTTTCGTTGGTTTTTTATATGAAATGAGATGGAATAAAAATAAAAAATTATTAAAATATATATTTTTTGTTTTGAAACTTAAAAAAAGTAAATTATTTATTTTATTTTATGTAAAATTTTAAAAAAATTATAATAATTAAATTAGATGAAATGAGATGAAAAATTTTATAAAAGTGAACGAGGCTTTGTCTCTTGAATTTATTATTGAGTAATTCTAAATGGAGTCAGTTTTAAAGAGTTGATGAGGAGTCGACTTAAATTTTTTTAAAAAAAAGTTCCTCATTTTCAACATTATTTTCATGGATCTAATAAGTTTCATTGATTTATTTTTGATATAGAAATTAATAATAAGGTTGAAACTGAGAGGAATCTTTTTTTAAATTTGTTAAGGACGTATTCTGCAGTCTGGTTTATCAGATCCCGACCTGACCGTAACCTGCAAAACAAGAACAAAGGGGGATCGGGGTTCGAGACCGCTCCGACGCTCAAGTTAGTTTTAGGGAGAAAATATAAGAACGTTTGCTTTAGAGAATTTGAGAATGTACCCCCTTTCGTCTTTGGTCTGGTGTTATTTATAGGTGTTCCCTTTGAAGGAGAGTTCCTGTGATAAAAGAGCTGGAAATCGGGACATCACTCGTTCGTCATCCTCGATAGGGAAAAATACTGATCCGACTGGGTCGGTCTCATCGCATTAATTGAATATTCCTTCATTTAATGCTCAATTAGACCCTTTTGGAAAGGGTCATTAAATGCCGCCGTGTCTTTTGCCAATCTAGCAATTAATGATGTGCATTTATAGCGTCTCCGCATTTAAGAGGGGAGATCTGTAGGCCGGCGGTTGTCTGTCGTTCTTAAATGCGGGAGTGATCTTGATGTGAGGTGGATCCAGGAGACATATCAGTACGCGAATCGTCGTTCTGGCCTTAACGTGTCCTCGAAGCCGATTTGATCTCATTCTGCCGAGATCGGGATAACCAGGGACTTGGACCGTCCCCGGTTTCAGTCTCCCTAGTTCAATCCGGACGCTGCGTGGTGGTGGGTGCAGATAACGGGCATTAGGCCTGATAACCTTGTGGGCTCGGGTCTGGGTGAGTTGGACACCCTTTCAGTACCCCGCGAGTTTTTATCGAAGGTACTTCGATGGATATTCCAAACGTTTTAGAGCTAGGGTCTTCCTTTTCTTTGTTTGCACTGTCCTTCAATACTGGGCAGTGTTCTTGTAATTGTCCTTCTGAGCGGAAATACGGGGTTGGATGTACTCGGGTGGTTCCTGTTGGTACGTCGTTTCATTTACCGACCGGACTTCAGATGGACGATTTGAATTCTGATCAATTAATGTTGAATCGTGACTTGTCATATTCCGTGTCAGGCATTTAATGCAGTTCAAAATTTAATTGTGCCGTCGTTCCGATTCCCGAACCGTTAGTGATCCGCGATTAAATGGTGATACGAACGCGCGTGACCATCATTAACTGACTTGTCATTTCGGCGCACGCTTCTTACCTTTGATTGGTCAGTTTAGGGCGTGCCTTCCGTTCCCAAGAGTCACGTCTGAGGTGACGGTTCCGACGTCGCTTCGTTTCCCGTTCGCTTAACTTTTGGCTTCTGGGTATAAATTACCCAGGGGTCTTCTCACTGTCCTTGCTCCGTCGTTTGCTTCCCTGTCATTCTGTTGCCCATCTTTCTTGCTTTTGTTCTTCGCTGTTTTCCCTGTTCTTTCGTTGCTTTCTCTGTTCTTTCGTTGCTTTTCTTTGTACTTGCCCCCATGGCTTCTTCTGACCCATGCCCTTTCTTCGCCGGCAATGGTTGGATGTCCTCAATGCAGTCCTCCGATGTGGACACGCTCAGTAAGAAACATTGCGTTTCTTGGCGGCACACCTTGGAGGCCCCGGGGGATTGAGTTAGGGTCTGTGAGCACGATGGGAGGGCACTGAAGGTCGTGCTCTTCTCGCTTATGTTTTCGAAGGGTTTCCGCCTCCCCTTCATCCGGCCCGTTCAGGAAGTCCTACATTTCTTGGGTTTGGCCCCTGCCCAACTCTTGCCGAATGGGTGGCGTATCTTGTTGGCCACTTGCGTGGCGTTTCGGATCGTTCTGTCTGGGAAGAACGATCCCTACCCCGACTTGACTGCTCGGGAGTTCTTTTCGCTGTACCGGCTCCTCCGTCGGGACGGGAACATTGCTGGCTTCCAGATAAAGCCGAAGTGTAGGCTGATTCGAATAGAGGAGAGACATTCGAGTGCTCGAGACTATCACAAAAGGTTTTTCTTTGTCTCGGGCAGGGAGTGGGAATTCCCGGAGGGAGAGGGGAGTGATTTCCCCGTTCAGAAAGATTGGGGCTTCCTGCCCTCCCAGACACATATGGAGATTACTCTCTCGGCCCAAGAGGCTGAGAGGGTGAAGGCGGTCCTCTCTTGGGGGGCAGAAGACCCCGACCGGCTATGGTCCGACAATCTCCTCACCGAGGAGAACATTGAGGAGTTTCTGACCCGACCAGACCGGTCCTACGCCGAGGGTCAAAGCTTCTTCAACGTTCCGGAAGAGCCTCCTACCTCCTCTCGCAAGCGGGCCTCTGATCGGGAGGTAGAAAAAGAGAGGCGCACTAAGAGTTGGGCCGGCGAAGCCACTCCGAGCCGTGGTGCTCGTCCCAAGAAGCAGAAGAAGGGGAAGGGTCCACGGACTAAGGATTCGAACGGGCGTGTTGCCCCCACAGACTCACCCGTTCGGTGTCCCGAGCCGGCTTCCTCATCGTCGTCCTCGGACGGGCTGAGGCCTGGAGGATGGTCATGGAAGCCCAGATTGAAGCGACTGATCTGGCCGGGGTCGACTCCTCAGACGGAGAGGAGATAGATCGTGCCTTCCAGGAGGCTTTGGATCGTGCTGCCGACTTGGCTCCTGGGCCATGCCTTTCGCGCAAGTCTTCCGACAGGAGTCGGAGGAGCAAGTCGCTAGGGCGAATCAATTGCCCACCCCCCATTCATCTTCCGAACGTCACTCGGATGCTTCCGAGGGGGAAGATGAAGTATTTGGCGAGGAGGCCGACTCCGAGGGCGTCCGTGAGGGACTCGGTCAGCAAGGGGCTCTGGACGAAGAAAACCAGGACGAGGCCATCCCCGAGAGGTCGAGCAGGTCTGACGTTCCCGCGGAAGGGAGCCATGTGGGGGCCTCAGACGAGGGCGGTCGACCTGCCGTTGAGCCCGATGAGTCTCCTGAACGCCCACCCCCGATTTTCGAGAGGGGTTCGACCTCGGGGGTTCACTTCGAGGATGTGCGCCCATCCCCGGACTCGGAAGTTCCTCCCCGACCCCCATCCCCTTTTCGATTTCGAAGTGGGGTCGCGGTGCTCGGTCGGCTCTTCGAGTCGGATCCGGAAGGAGGATATCAAGCCGGTGAAGCTGGTTCAGAGCAGCCCTCTCGATTTGAACAAGCCAAGGCAGATGCTTCAGACCGAGTGGCCTCGATGCTGGAGCCTTTACTGACTCAGGTTTGGCCAGTAGACTTGGTCGAATTTTGCAGTCTTTTTTTTTTTTTTTGTAATTGAACATGACGTTCGAGTTCGATTCGAACTAGTTTGTACGACCGACTATGTATGACATTCGAATTTAATCTTTCTTTAGATGCTTTGTTCATTCTGTCTTTACCCTTCAGATGCTTTGTTCGTTCTGTCTTTACCCCGCGAAATTTTTTGGTTAAGTGTAAACTTAAGAAAAAGTTTTTCCGAGCGTACTGGGTCGATGTACTTAAGATCGGGGTTTAGGAGTTGTGAATTGCTTCGTGTGGGTGGGTAGACCGACCCCGCGGGATTCCGAGAGTGTTTACTTCGCGTGGGTGGGTAGACCGACCTCGCGGGATTCCGAGAGTGTTTACTTCGCGTGGGTAGGTAGACCGACCCCGCGGGATTCCGAGGCGGATACATCGCGTGGGTGGGTAGACCGACCCCGCGGGATTCCGAGGCGGATACATCGCGTGGGTGGGTAGACCGACCCCGCGGGATTCCGAGAGTGTTTACTTCGCGTGGGTGGGTAGACCGACCCCGCGGGATTTCGAATGTTTGTTGAGAACCTTATAATGCGTTGGATATGAATAACATCGGGCTTTTTATAATTTAAATAAGTAACTTACATCAGTAGAAGCAAATTACATTAGTAAATGTTACACATAGTACCTCTTAAGCCTCTCACTGTTCCAGGGGTGGGGCAGGTCGGTTCCAGAACTGTCTTTGAGTCGGTAAGATCCGGGCCTATTTGTTGCCGTCACTATGTAAGGCCCTTCCCATTTTGATCCTAGTTTTCCTTGTGCTGGAGTCGTAATGCCTGTTTGTCTTAGCACTAAGTCCCCGACTTTGAAGTTGCGTGGCTTTACTCTTTTGTTGAAGTATTGTTCTGTCTTGCGTTTGTTGTTGGCAAGCCGGATACCAGCCTCTTCCCTGTGTTCTTCTAAGGAGTCTAGGCGTTCCATCATCTTGGCATCATTAGTAGTAACGTCATAGTGCTGGATTCGTAGCGTAGGCATCCCGACTTCGACCGGAATTACAGCCTCGCAGCCATATATTAGGGCAAACGGTGTCTCGCCCGTGGGGGTTCGGACTGTTGTGCGATATGCCCATAGGACTCCTGGCAGCTCATCGGCCCAAGCCCCTTTGTGCATTCCGAGTCTTTTCTTCAGCGCATTGAGGATGGTTTTGTTGGTTGCCTCGGCTTGCCCGTTAGCCTGCGGGTGGCCGGGAGAAGAGTACTTCACTTTGATTTTCAACTCGGAGCACCATTCTCGGTAATGACTGCAATCGAACTGCTTCCCGTTGTCTGATATAAAGCTCTGAGGTATCCCGAACCGGCAAACAATCGATTTCCATAAGAACTTTGTGATGGCTTGAGAAGTGATGCTGACGAGGGCTTCCGCTTCTACCCACTTCGTGAAATAATCCACTGCTACTATAATGAATTTAGTTCCACCCCTCGAAACCGGGAATGGTCCTATAAGATCTAGTCCTCATTGATCAAAGGGCCAGGGGGATGTTATCGAAGTGAGTTCCTCCGACGGGGAATGTAACGTTGGGCTATATTCTTGACATTTCGGGCATCTTTTAACGAACTCTCTTGCTTCCTGGAACAAACACGGCCAGTAATACCCTGCACGGGTGGTGCGGACGGCTAATGCTCTAGACCCTGTGTGAGCCCCGCAGATTCCTTCATGGATTTCGGCCAGTATATATTGCCCTTCTTCTTTCGTTACACACCTGAGCAGTGGTTCAGAGAACGCCTTTCTGTACAGCGCTCCGTCAATTAGCATGAATCTGGATGATCTATTCTTTATCTTGCGGGCCTGACCTGGGTCAGGAGGTAATGTGCCTGTCCGGAGGTACGCTGTGATATCGGTTGCCCAGTCGGGATCTGCAACAGCCACTACTCTGACTTCGCTGCCCGTGGAAGGAGTATCTACCGTTCTAATCTCTGTGTTTTCTGGGGGCGGGTGTTCATCTTTTCCTGATGCTATTTTTGCCAGCCGATCTGCTATATGATTTTCTTCCCTTGGGATCCGCAGCAAACGGAAGTATCTGAATTGATCTCTCTCGATGCATACTAGCTCCAGATATTTTTTCAATTTTTCGCTCTTGGTGATGTATTGGCCAAGTACTTGATGAAACACTATTTGAGAATCAGTTCGGGCCTCCAGCTCTGTTGCCCCAAGGACCCTAGCAATTGTCATTCCGGCTATGAGGGCCTCGTATTCTGTTTCATTGTTGGTTACCTTGAAAGTTAGGCCTATACCGTAGTTGTGCTGGACGCCCTGGTTGGTGACGATGTGTACACCTGCTCCACTCCCGGCTCGGCATGAGGACCCGTCAACGTACAGCTGCAATGCCCGCCCCCGAGGTTCACTGGGGATCTCTTCTGGAAACCCAGTGTACTCTGCTACAAAATCTGCCAGTGTTTGCGCTTTCATCGTTGTCCTGGGCTGGAACGTTAGATCAAACTCGCTCAGCTCGATTGCCCATTTGGCTAATCGTCCAGACGTATCAGGCTTCTAGAGAATAGTTCCGAGGGGCTGATCAGTCATTACTCTTATGGTGTGGACTTGGAAGTAAGGACGCAGCCGACGCGCAGCCGTCAGCAAGGCAAATACCATCATTTCTGTACGGGGGTACCTGGCTTCTGCTCCCTGAAGGGCCCTGCTAACGTAGTATACATGTTTCTGACCCTGATCGGTTTCTCTTACTAAAACTGCAGATGTTGCATGAGGTGAGACCGCCAAATAAGCCACAAGGGTTTCTCCGGGAGCCGTCTGACTGAGTAACGGGAGACACGTCAGATAGCTTTTGAGTTGTTCGAATGCCTGCTCGCACGATGTGTCCCACTCGTGTGCTTTCCGGAGGACTTGGAAAAAGGGGAGGCATCGATCGGTTGACCTTGCTATGAATCGGCTAAGAGCGGCAATTCGACCAGCCAACCGTTGAACTTCATTCAGGTTCCTCGGGGACGCCATTCCGAGGATAGCCTGTATTTTCTCGGGGTTGGCTTCAATTCCCCGTTCAGAGACCATGTACCCTAAGAACTTCCCGAATTCGACTCCAAAGGTGCACTTGGCGGGGTTGAGCTTCATCTGATAATGCCGCAGAACAGAGAAGGCCTCTCTTAGGTCCGCCACGTGGTCGTTAGGGGAACGGTTCTTGACTAGGAGGTCATCGACGTAAACTTCCATATTTCTCCCGATTTGGTTTTTAAACATACGATTGACCAACCGTTGATAAGTAGCCCCGCGTTCTTGAGTCCAAAAGGCATGGCGGTGTAGCAATAGAGTCCGCGATCTGTAATGAACGCCGTTTTTTCCTCATCATCCGTACTCATTTTGATCTGATTATAACCCGAATAGGCGTCCATGAAGCTGAGGAGAGAGTGCCCAGCAGTTGAATCTACAATGAAGTCGATGCGCGGCAGGGGGAAGCTATCTTTAGGGCAGGCCTTGTTCAAATCGGTGAAGTCAACGCACATACGTCATTTCCCGCTGGTCTTCTTTACCAATACTACGTTAGACAGCCATTCCGGGTAGTGAGCTTCTCAGATGAACCCAACGGTCAGGAGCCTGTCCACTTCTTCTGCAATGGCGGCATATTTCTTAGCACAGAAGCTTCTTCTTTTTTGCCTAACTGTCCGGGCTGTCGGGTTGAGACACAGCCGGTGTTCTATTAAGGACCTGTCGATCCCGGGCATATCAGCATGCGTCCAGGCGAATACGTCTTTGTGCTCAATGAGGAGAGCCTTGAGCTCTGCATGTATTCTTGGATCCATTCTGGTTCCGACTCGCACTGTCCGATTCGGGTTGTCGCCATCGACCAGAATCAATTCCAGAGGCTCGTTGGGTTCCGCTTGACGCAGTGTCGCTTCGTCCCTGACTTCATCGTCCCAAACCGCTCGGGGAGGCGCAGGCGGAAACTCGGTATGCTCGCCCTCTAGGGAGATCGTAGCCACGGAATTGACCTTGTGTTTCAATTCCCGGGTGTAGCATTCCCTGGAGGTGACTTGCTCTCCTCTGACTTCACATATTCCTCTGTCGGTCGGAAACTTCATTTTGAGGTAGTAGGTAGAAGTGACTGCCCTCAAGTTATTTAGGGTTGGCCTCCCTAGGATGGCGTTGTAGGAGGAGGGAGCTTTCACTTCCAGGAATTCGGTCATGATGGACATGGTCCTGGGCACAGAATCCATCAAGACCGGGAGTGTTATCAGGCCTTTGGGGTGTATTGCTTCACCCGTAAATCCTTTAAGGGGGGCTTGGATGGGCTGAAGTTGACGGGGGTCGATTCCCATCTGCATGAAGGCCTCCCAGAACAAGATGTCGGCTGAACTCTCGTTGTCAACCAGTATCTTTTTAACCGTGAAATTGGCTACCAATGCTGATATCACCAATGCGTCATCGTGCGGAAAGGCGATCCCCTTTCCATCATGCTCGTTAAAGACTATTGATTCTCCTTTGGGATCCAGGTTGCCCTGTCTCGGTGCTCGTCCCAGTGAGTAAACTTCCTCATATCTGGCCCTTCGCGCATGTGCCCTTTGAGATGAGGACGTAGTCCCTCCTCGGGATGGTCCCCCAACAATGGTTCTGATCTCGCCTGGTGGATGGCTAGATACGGGTTCGCCTTGGTGTCTGCTTGACTCTCGTTCCCGACGGGGGGTCCTTGACCGGGTTCTATCTCTTCAATCGTTCATCTGTTCATCCCTTTGTCTATTCTTCAAAGCCTGGCAGTCTTCAGTGTTGTGGCCCTTAGATTTGTGATACTCGCAATACATATCCCCCCTTCTTCTTCTAATGGACTCTCGCCTCGATTCAGATCGGTTCTGGTCTTCCACCGCCAAGCTGGATTGAGGCCATGACGATAGTCTGTGTTCCCGTGGGGAGTCTCTTCTCCTCGTTTCATCTGGGAACTTCCTACCCCCTCGATGCCGGCTGGAACTTTCCCCGGCATTGGTTGTTTTCCGGTCATGCTGTCGGAGCTCTCCTCGTCGTGGGGCTACTAGGGCTTCGAGCGTATCTTCGGCGTTGATGAATCCGTCAGCCTGATCCATGAACCCGTTCAGGGTGGTGGGAGTTTTGCGGGCTATCTCCGCCATGAAGGGGCTCCTGGGCCATATGCCGCCCAGGAGGGCCGCTAGGGTGATCTTTTCGTCCTGGTTGTCGGTGGTCATTCTTTCTTTATTGAACCGGGTCAGGTACCCTTTCAGACTCTCCTTCTCTCCTTGCTTGACTGTCAATAGGTACGCCGCGGGGCGCCTCCGTTTCCTACTGGCCATGAATTGGGTGATGAAGAGTCGGGCTAACGTCTCGAAGCTACTGACTAATCCCGGAGGAATGGTTCCGAACCATGTCCTAGCCATCCCCTTCAGTGTGAGAGGGAATGCTCGGCATGCTACTTCGCCAGAATAGCCGTGTAGGCTGATATGTGCTTTAAAGGCTTCTAGGTGTTTCACGGGATCCTGAGACCCATCATACAGTTCTACTTGTGGGACCTTGAATTTGGATGGGAGAGGGACGGCCAGGACGTCTGCATTGTAGGGCGTCCCTATGCTTCCTTGTGAGGACGTCTGCCATTTCAGCGTACTTATCGCCCAACTCCTTTAGCTCGGTGTGCATCCGGCGTCGTTCTCCTTCAGAGGCCTCGCTCTCCTCAGGAAGTCGGGAGCTCACATTCTCTCCCAGATTGGTTTCGCCACGGGCCAATGCCTCTTCACGTGGTTGCCGGAGGGCGGCGTTCTCCTCCTTCAGCTTCCTCACCATTTCTTCCAATACTTCTAGTCTTTCTTCCATCGACGGGTCCGGCTGCTGGTCGTGCTTGGTCGTTTGGGACAATGGTAGGGTAGACATGCAGAAAGTACGTTTATCAAAGACAACAGAATCCCACAGACGGCGCCACTGTTAAGGACGTATTCTGCAGTCTGGTTTATCAGATCCCGACCTGACCGTAACCTGCAAAACAAGAACAAAGGGGGATCGGGGTTCGAGACCGCTCCGACGCTCAAGTTAGTTTTAGGGAGAAAATATAAGAACGTTTGCTTTAGAGAATTTGAGAATGTACCCCCTTTCGTCTTTGGTCTGGTGTTATTTATAGGTGTTCCCTTTGAAGGAGAGTTCCTGTGATAAAAGAGCTGGAAATCGGGACATCACTCGTCCGTCATCCTCGATAGGGAAAAATACTGATCCGACTGGGTCGGTCTCATCGCATTAATTGAATATCCCTTCATTTAATGCTCAATTAGACCCTTTTGGAAAGGGTCATTAAATGCCGCCGTGTCTTTTGCCAATCTGGCAATTAATGATGTGCATTTATAGCGTCTCTGCATTTAAGAGGGGAGATCTGTAGGCCGGCGGTTGTCTGTCGTTCTTAAATGCGGAAGTGATCTTGATGTGAGGTGGATCCAGGAAATATATCAATACGTGAACCATCGTTCTGGCCTTAGCGTGTCCTCGAAGCCGATTTGATCTCATTCTGCCGAGATCGGGATAACCAGGGACTTGGACCGTCCCCGGTTTCAGTCTCCCTAGTTCATCCGGACGCTGCGTGGTAGTGGGTGCAGATAACGGGCCTTGGGCCTGATAACCTTGTGGGCTCGGGTCTGGGTGAGTTGGACACCCTTTCAAAATTAAAACTGATTTCCCATCGACTTTTTAAAATTGACTTTAGGTAAAATTATTTTTCATACTTCCCTTCATTTTCATGTAAGGAGTTGGATTGATACTCTTGAAGTTCTAATCCAACAAGCTGGAAGAGTGTGATGGGCTTCCTAGGTCGAAGAGGTCTGGATTGTAGGTAGCAAGGTCTTTAATATTGTATCATACTGGTTGGTATATGTCATATCAGCCAGTTGAGCGGTACATATAGTATGTTTGTTTCGTACTAGAGTGAATACCGATCATACTGATCATCTGTGTTTCGGTCATATAAGATTTTTGACATTTTATTAATTTTTTAAAAAATTTCTTATTATTTTTTTAATCTCAATTTAAATTAAATTATTTACATATATATTTTATATGTATTTATATATATAATTTATTTATATATAAATTATTCTAAAATAATATACAAAACGATGTCAATGTCTAAATATTTAATTCTAATATTTTCATCGATACTCCCACCAATAAAGTTTTTAAAACAGTGGTTAGTAGCCTAATTTTTCATTTGTGTTCTTCCCTCTCGAGCGAACATGGACTCGTGCATACTTAAATTGAGAATGGTTGTTCAGAAACTGGTAGTTGGGAATGGGCTTTTGGATCATGTGCGAGTCAAAAGTAGTAAAATACGTCTGTTGTTTGCAATAGCCATAGATTCTATGGCCGAGAGCTTCCTGCTACAGTGAATGTACCATAAAAATAAGGAAAATGATACCCACACTTTAATTTTTTCAAAATATTACACAACAGGATACGTATCATTAGATCTATTTCTTAAGTGCAGGCAAGTTAAACTCATGACAATGAATTTTCTTAAAACTTCGTGCAGTTCTGGGATACATAGTACTACTCATGCATGTAAGTATCAATATCATTATTACTAATTTTCTCATTTTATTTTAAATTTCAAAGATAAATTTATTTATAATTTTTTCAAATTAATTTTTTTTATCTATTATATATAAAAAATAAAAAATGATATTATAGTCTTAAAATATTATATAGATCTCACATATATATTTTTTAATAATTAGATAAATATGAGATTTATATAAAAAATATTTTTAATAATAAAATGTCTGACACAAGCTCACTTTAAGCCTATATTTAATTTGATCCATACTAAATATGCATGCTAGATTTTATCATTTATTCTTAAAATTTGTTAAAATTAAATGATAAAATCTAATCTATAATTTTAAATTTTATAAATAATCTTTTAAATTAAATGATGTCGTATTTACAAGAATTATTTTTTCTTAACAGCTTATATATAAGAATTTTGCGTAACCTTGGTTTCTCATCATGTTCTTCGTTTTTTAGTATGGATCAAATTAAATATAGACTTAAAGTGAGCTAGGGTCAAACGCTTTATTATTAGAAAAATATTTTTTATATAAATCTCATATTTATCTAATTATTAAAAAATATTTATGTGAGATCTATATAATATTTTAAGATTATAATATTATTTTTTATTTTATATATATAATAGATAAAAAAAATTATAAGTAAAGTCATCTTTGGAGATTAAAATACAATGAGAAAATTAGTAATGTTGGGAATATGGGCTTCCAAATTCCCCCCACCAGGATCTACTTTTAACAGAATAACAAGAAAAATAGAGAAATAAACACAACACAAGAATTTACGTGGAAAACTCCAAAACAGGAGAAAAACCACCAGACCCAGAGAAGAAAATACACTATGTGAAAAATTGTTACAATCACACAATTTTTCTCCTCACCCCAACGACACCCACAAAACTTTTCCCACTAGTAAAACTTTAACTTTCACCTCTCTTCCTTTTACATACAAAAAGGACAACAGAGGAATTTTACTAAAGTCAAAAATTACTAGATAAGTTTCTGACTGGTGTGTTTAAACCAAGGAGCTCAAGCCTCCTTTTATAGGCCATGAGTCTTGCCCCCTCTCCCACTCCTTTCCCATGTGGGATTCAAGGAGCAACAAACCAACAATCTCCACCTTGCGACTTTGACTGGTCCCACAGCCACGCTCCACCGCAATGAAGATTCATAGCTTTCGCTATCATGCTCCACCATAAAAGCATAACCACTCAGAATAAACCAATTCCAAGCATTTCACTTCGGCCCATGTCGAAAATAACCTTGCTGAAAAATTATGGTGCAACTCCCACGTTTGGCTTTCCTGGAAGTTCATCAGCCATCGACATGAATTTCCACCACACACCTTGCATCAATGCCAAACCAATGCCCGTGTGCAAACTTGTGGAACAACTAACATTAACACATCCTCTATCATGGCAACTTTGGGATTAGCGGCATGCCATAAAGATATACATGTCTCTTTTTCTATGGAGAGAAACACAATGTTAGCTTCATACCAGTATCTCCATTTACTGACTTGGAACCACTTGCCGAACCGGCTCCACTTCTTCTTGACAACTTTTCTTGACGTGCCCGGGTTGTCCACACCTTCAGCAAATTGCTTGACTTCATAGGTTGGTCGACGCCTTGTGTAATCCTGATGGAATCAAAATATCCCTGACTTGCACTTGCCACAAGTCAAAATTGATTCTCCCATCAAATTTCTCTACCTCCATTCTTGACATCGCCTTGATGAATTTTACCGTAGAAATGAATAGTACCCACTAAGTAAGTTCCCAGGAAAGACTGATCTTTCCTAGACAGAACTTCAAGGTTCCCAGGAAAAATTGGAGGGTCACAACGGACACACTTAAAATTTCCAATCTCCTAGACAGAACCTCCTTAGACCGTACGTATTCACACTACCACACCAAAGCTCCACCCTGCAAAAAGAACCTAGTGGCTCTGATACCACTGTTGGGAATCTGGACTTCCAAATTCCCCCCACCAGGATCTACTTTTAACAGAATAACAAGAAAAATAGAGAAATAAACACAACACAAGAATTTACGTGGAAAACTCCAAAACAGGAGAAAAACCACCAGACCCAGAGAAGAAAATACACTATGTGAAAAATTGTTACAATCACACAATTTTTCTCCTCACCCCAACGACACCCACAAAACTTTTCCCACTAGTAAAACTTTAACTTTCACCTCTCTTCCTTTTACATACAAAAAGGACAACAGAAGAATTTTACTAAAGTCAAAAATTACTAGATAAGTTTCTGACTGGTGTGTTTAAACCAAGGAGCCCAAGCCTCCTTTTATAGGCCATGAGTCTTGCCCCCTCTCCCACTCCTTTCCCATGTGGGATTCAAGGAGCAACAAACCAACAAGTAATAATGATATTAGTACTTACATGCTTGAGTAGTATTACGTATCCCAAAGCTGCATGAAGTTTTAAGAAAAATAGATTTAATAATACGTGTTTTGTTGTATAATGTGTTGTAAAAATTCCTAAAAATAAAGGAGAAAAAACGTGCAGGCCGCAGCATTCTTTATTCATGTTTTTCACAAAAGTCGCACAAGTTATCCACAGATTTCAATACTCTCATGTACTACATACAGTAAAAGACACCATCATGCCGACCAAACACGTTCTAAGTGGCCACAACGAGGAGATGAAAACTACTGAACAGATGCTTTTTGAACGGTCTGAAACAAAGTTCATTTGTTTAAATAAATTCACACTCTCTGCATCTCTCTCAAATCTCTAGAAACTCCTCCCACCTCCTGCAGGATTTCTATCCCACGATATATCAATTCCTGATTTGACAACTTTTTAAACTCTTGAAGATATATATTCTCCTTCTTATCTCTTCCTCTCTATGTGAGTTTGTGTTTAGGTGCGTGCTTGGCCGGATCCGTTGAATGGCAATATCGGTAGCGCCAGTTTGGTGGAGAAATGGAAGTGATGGATTCTGGAAAATCACAGAAAGTAAGGCGTATGACATCAGCAGCTCAATCCCAATGTTTTGGAATTGATGGTCTTTGGAATGGATGGTTTTGGGAAAAGTTTTTGTCACTCAGTTGAATGCAGAACAGAGTTAGGAATTGTTCTGCAACGACAAAATCCCTGAAGGTAACTATTAATTAGTTCTTCTATTCTTGTTCATCTTTCTCCACTTGTTTGATGATCTGATGAATTGCTAGATATCCTATCAGATCTTGTGGTGGTGCCACTAGTAGAAACCAGATTCGAATACCTGTCGAGGTGCCAGAGGGAATGGAGATTTAATAAATTCCTGAATCCATTTGGATACAGACCTTTATTTTGTAGATATTTGTGTGTTTATAGAACCTGAATCTCAGATATGGATACAGCATTTGAAGATCTGTTAGGACAGTGTTCATCTGTTGGTTAACAATAGGATTAGGATGCATATGTAAATATTAATATATCCAGATTTCATTATTTTCCAAATACTTCTTAGGAAGATTTTTTTTTAAAATATGTATTATATACTAATAAATTTTGTGATTTTCAATCTCTCCAACTTTTAGAACTGAGTAGTTATCTGCATGTTGAGACCCTTGCAATCTCAATGACTGAAATTCATGACAAAGTCGGCTACCAGCTGATTCTTTGATCTTATTGATGTAATGAGAAATAGTTGAAGGTGTGTGCAGTTTTGTTTAAGTGAGTAAGCTGTTCAAGTCAGATTCTTTTGAATGTTTGTATTATGTATCATATCCTATTATCGGTCATGATTTATCATTGTCTGTGGCGGTCATGTCAGGGTTCTTCTTTCTTTAATTGCTGGCTCCTCAGATTGGTTGTTTATCGATCAATGAAAACATGAGAACTTGGTGTTGGAAAATTATTCAGCTACGACAAAGAATCAACTTTAATTCCTCCCCCCAATAACATCATCACATTATTGTGGTTTACAGGTTGATGACCGCGAGGACATGACGGAAGAGGAATCCTACTCCTACAGGGATAAAGTTTTGAAAAGTGAAGGTTTTGACGTTGATGTACTCGCAGCTTGCAATCGACGAATACAACCATCACTTCAAGGATGCAATGCAGAGTTGGAGTTTGGGAAGGTTTTAAAGATTGTGTCTCAATTGGTCGATATACTCAAGTTTTATATCCTTGAGGCCAGAGATTTTGCTGATGGCGGCAAGACTAAGACCTATCAAGCTGTGGTATTATTGGAAGTATATTATAAGATTACATTGGCATCCTTTAAGATAAAATTTTAGAAGAACACTCTAAGATTACATTGTCATCCTTCAACATAAAACCTACCAAAGATGAGAAAGTTTACAGTCACGAAAAAGAATGATTTTGGGAAGATACTTGGAAGTGTCATATACTTAAGAGTTTGATGAGAAGATTTTTCAGAGGTTCAAGCTTATGGAGTTTAAGAAGTTGTTTGAAATATGACATACACAAGCTAAATGAAATGGTAAGTATTACCTCAAGTGTTTATTTTAGTCTTGGAATGCTAACATACTATTGCAGTCATGGGAAATAATGGTTTTGGGAAGATTATCTTTGCAATGGTCATATACTTGGAGTTTGATCAGAAGATTTGGTGTAAAGCTTATGGAGTTTAAGAAGGTTGTTTGAAATATGACTTGTACAAGTAAATGGAAAGTATTACCTTTAGTGGTTAATTAGTTTTGGAATGTTGGTATACAGTTGCTTGCTTAATTGTGTTTGCAGAACTGCTTTAATCTATTTGGGCAGCTGCAATGTATGGTAACTCTCTTCCAAGGCATTATGCAATGTGCTTTTGTCCAAAATAAAAATAAAAATACGACTTATTAATGTTTGAGTGCTTCTTCTTCTTAATTAGATCTGAGGTGCCAGTTTGTAATATTAGTAAAGTTTTATTATTTCATGAATAATACCAAATACACTTATGCAAGCGAACACTCTTTTAAAAAAAAATTGAGATCCACTGTTAATAAATTAATTTTTTTCTTATAAGTTTCATATTTACTCACTTTTTTCAAAAGAGGCGTGCAACTTGCGCACTTTATAACCACAAATAACATTTCTCTTATTTTATTGTATCCAACTGCTGTTATACAAGTATAACTCCTTGTTGGTAATTTTTAAGGCTGCTTTAATCCAAGCAGGGAACAAATTCTTCTAGTTACCCTTCATGATTTCAGTACAAAAAAGGGTTGAAGTGAGAATAAATCCCTAGAGTTGACAGACTGATGAAGTTCAACACAGATTAGAGTAAAGATAATATCTTTAGATGTGAAAAGTCATATGTCTCTGTATATTGAAAATTTCGAAGTGTGATCTTTAGTAGTTTCTCTTTTATTGAACAATCTATCCCCTGTATCTTGTATTCTATTCATCCACAAAACAAGCTCATTGCCTATACATCTTTCTTTGTGTGGTTTTTTCTTCCCCTTATAGTTAAGTGCCTAGACTAACTAAATTTATTAGAAGAGAAAAGATGCATGAACATAATTCAGTAAACATAAACTGTTTTCATCAAGTGCTTTTCACATATACGAATAAAGGGTCTGCCAGGAACGTAGTGTTTCAAATAAAACAAAGCAAGCAGTTCAGTTTCTCCTTCTTTTGGCTACCAGGATATCCATCTGCTATATAAATAAATTCCATGTGACCAAACCGTGGATGTTTTGTTAACAACTTTTTCACCTACTCATTAAGGAAAAGAGAAGGCAATGACAGAGAAGGCCTTTGCTTAATCAAGCAACAAGAAGAATAACAGGAATGAGGCACCTAAAAGCAAGATGAAATCACTCTGTCAACTTTATATTCGGTTCCACTACACATAGGGAATGGGTAACCTCTGCATCTCAGGGCCTGCTACCATATCATCCCAAAGCAGATCTGAGAGTGCCATCGTCAATTCTCCTACCTTCCCTGTTAGGAAAAATCAAATATATAAAAGTATTTAGACAAAATGACATTAAATAATTACACTGTTGAATATTAAATTTAAAGGGAAGAGGGATGGGGATGTATTCCTTGAGTCACTGATAGCCAGCATCTGAATGGCATCTGTTCTCTAAGGTAGAGAGTGGACAATTCTTACCATCTCCAATGGGTTGTTCATCCCAAGTGACGATGGGCAATACAGGCAGCGTGCTTCCTACAAACATCATTTCAGCCGCAAGTTTGGCTTCCTCCACTGTTATATTTGTAGTTCTCACAGCTTTTAGACGACCCTGCTCAACCAACCTAGGGGCTAGTGCAAGAAGCCTCTTCACAGTGCACCCACTAAGGACCTTATCAAACAAAGGTACGAGAAGCTCCTTGTCATGGTTTATAAAAGCAACATTCACATTTGGACCTTCGGCAATATAACCTTCATCATCAACCCAAATAGAAGCAGATGCTCCCTTCTCCTCAGCTTCCATCTTTGAAAGTGCATTTGGAAGGTAGTTCACATTCTTCATTGTTGCAAATTCGGGTGACTTCATGGGTACAGTAGATGTTATCACTTCAACTCCGTCTTTGTGCTGAAAGATGTCCTCATCTATGACTACAGCATAGAATGCCGACGTTGTGCATTCCGAAGGTGTAAGTAAGAAATCACCAGGACCCGCAGTTAACCAATATCTTAGAGTTCCTTTCTTGCATTGAGATGCTGCACTCAGTTGCACAAGAATGCTTCGAAGGACTGATCGAGGAAAAGGAGAGGAGATCTTTGCTTTTGAAGCTGATCTGAGGAAACGGTCCAAGTGAACATCCAGCTCATAGAGGTATCTGCAGAATTAAAACAGATAAACAATTATAGCTAAAAAAACAAACAACATAACCAAATGTGAGTAAGAGCAAATGGAAGTTTACGGAGAAGCTTAGGATTGCATTAGAAGTCAAGTTTTGCTTAACAGAGATGCATTAATATAAATGTCAAGAATGTCTATGTTATACTTACCCATTTAATATAATAGCTGTGTCAAACACACCATGCCCCCGATGAACCATGTGATCATCTATTGGAAGTACCATCATGGCCGGATCAAGAATAATTCCACCAAATACACTGGAATACATTGCTGGATATGGTTGCTTTTTCACTGAACTCCACTTCTCGTGCAGCTTTTCAAGCAACTGATATAAATGACAAATGAATATTTAGGCGATATTGGAAAACAAGATGGATTAGGAAAGTGAAAATTTTGAAATAAAAAAGTTAGATATAATTGACCATAAATTGTTGAAAAGGAAGCCTATCTGTTGCTAGTGCCCAAAATACTTTGGATGAAGAAAAAAAGCGCTCCCAACTCAAAATGATATTGACAATTTCTAGAGTGTATCAGACCAGTTGGACATAGGGAACTTCCTTAAAATGCACTCACCCTTTGCCCAAGGATCATTATCTAGCAACAGCTTGGCTTTAGTTTGTATTCTAACTTGGATTGAGTTAGATTTAATTTCATAAGCATTTTAACAGCAGATAAATTTATGTTAGCCACAAATCCTAAAAGCCTAAACCTATAAGAAAAGATTAATTTAGTCTGTTGATCATTTCTCCAGAATCATGGAAGAAGTTTTTTTCCCCGGAAGTGAAAATACTGATAGCTAAACAAGCAATGAGAACGCTAAAAAATACTCAGAACGGATGCATATAGAATCGACCAATTCAAAGCGGATTGTGAACTCTCACCTCAGATGATGATGAAAAAATATGAGCTTTAAAGTCACTGCCATTTCCAACCTCCAAAGTATCTTCAAAACAGAAAGGGATAAAAGCAACACAGAGCAGCCCATTAACTTTATTGATCATCACAATCACACAAATCAGAAATCACCCACAGAAAGAGAAACAAGAAGAAAATTAAAAAAAAAAAAAAAAAAAAAAACCTAATTTCTGATCAGAAGAAGAACTGCTCTTTTCCATGGCTTCCAAGAGGTCAATGACTCGGTGAGGAACAAGGAGGGTGGTCCGGTGGATATATAAGAGGAAGAATGAGATAATTAATGAGACCACGAGAACATCGCTCAATGATCATTTGGGTAAATAAAATAAAGGTTGCAGCTTCTCATGAAGTGCAGGTTAGTGTAAAACAAAACAATAAACCAAAGTACAAGACGATTGGAGTTGTTTGCCGACTTTTGTTCTGTCTGGCTTTTCTTTCTTTCTCTCTCTGTTGTAAGCTAATAAAATTATATTTTTTTAATAGTTAAGAATATTAAAAAAATACTTAAAACAAAATAAAAAAAACTCAAATATACTAATAAATTATAGATAAATAATAAAATATTATTACGAGTATCACTGCTCTAACTTTAAAGGTCGGGCCGGTACTCAGTATGTGCGCATTGACTCAGGGTCAAGTGGATAGCAAAGTCTTCTATTTTATCATATTTTATTATTATAATTTTTTTAAATTTTTAGATAAAATATAATCAATAATTTTAATTTTTTTAATTTTAAAAAATATAAATTTTTTAATAATATTTAATTCAATTTTTAACCTCAATTTCAACTAATTTTATATCAACCGAGTATCCAAATAGAACCAAATGTCATTTGGCACTTCTTCTCCACTTCGCATAGTTGAGTTCCGCTTCAAGTCCCGCTCCCTTCTTTTTTTTTTTTTTTTCCTCTTTGGAGTTACTTACTTCTTACGTCTTACGAGTTCCGACTAAAGACTTTGTTCCCACTCATTCTTTAGTATGTTTATTAGAAGGAATCGTTTTGGTACTTTCCTGGTTTTGTCTGTTCTCCATGTTTGGAATACATAATCTTTGAAGAAACTGGAGCTGGGAAAGCAAAGCCCACACCCACCCCCCCCCCCCCCCGCAAATAAAAAAAAAACACAAAATGATAGTTGTCTTGGCTTAGTTATAAATTTGTATCCACCACAGATAGAAGAACATGGGTTTAATTCGAAAGAAATAAAGACAATAACGTAACCATGCCCATGGTTTACACAAGAGGGTGATGCTGCAGTTGTAAACGATAAGGGAAAAAAGCAAAGCAAAACATGAAACTAATCACATATAAATACAATATTTACGTGGGTCGTTCCTTCATTCATGATGCTGCAGTTGATTCTGGAATTATCTTGAAAGTCAAATATACCATGCAGCAAAGTACATATGCAGTCGTACGAAAATACACAATATATATATATATATATATATATATATATAGAATGAATCTATTCATCATCCTCTTTTTCACCATCCTCTCATCATCTCATGATGTAACATTAGATAATAGACTAATAAATAAAACATAATAAACAATCTCCAATCATTTAATATTACATCATAAGATGATGAGAAGATGATGAAAAATGAGATGATGAGTAGCAATGCTTATATATATATGTGTGTGTGTATATTTTGGTAGTTTTGTATTTTCATAACTGTTTTGCATGTCTTTGACAAAAAGATTGCGTCCTCCTTAAACCTTCTTCAACAAATGAAGGATCAACAGCAAAAGTAACACGGAGCCAATTCTTTAGCCCCACAGCAGTTCCTGCAAACAAAAGAAGTCATATAAAAATTAGTAATTACTGAGCTGCTAGTTATCATTCACCAACTCAGAACCACTATTCTAAAATATGTAATGATTTTCCCCCTAACCCCAAAGAGAGAGAAATTAAATGCTAGACCTTGACTTTCAAAGTATTTAGTGTTGGGAATCTGGACCACCTAAAATTTTTCCCACCAGCATCTACTTTTAACAGAATATCAAGAAAAATAAAGAAATAAATACAACACAAGAATTTACGTGGAAAACTCCCAAAACAGGAGAAAAACCATCACACTCATAGAAGAAAATCTATTATGTGAAAAATTATTACAATCACACAATTTTTCTACTCACCCTAACGACACCCACAAAACTTTTTCCACTAGTAAAAATCTAACTGTCACCTCTCTTCCTTTTACAAAAGGATAATAGAAAAATTTTACTTAAAGTCAAAAGTTACTAGTTAAGCATTTGACTAGTGTAATTAAACCAAGGAAACTATGCTCCCTTAAATAGGCCTATAGCCTTGCTCCACTCCCACTCCCTTTCCATGTGGAGACTAAGGAGCAAAAACTAACATTTAGACCAATATATTTCAAGTTCTTAATGATGTTGTTCTCCAGGATAAACAATGGTATGCAATCTTCCCAGGTTTGAATGCCCTGTTTCTATGAAGACTGTTCCCTGACCAGCTATAAGTTGCTCAAAAGATGATCAACTTACATTTAGTGGAAACAAAATAAATTAACTGACAGGACATGGTAAAACCACTCCATCTGGGTGTGTGGGTGTATGATGCAACCTTCTCAAGCAACCAAGTTTTATTTTTGGACCATCTTGCGAGTGAAATATTCGTGGCATTTTAAGCCTTTTTAGATCAGAATATAGAAGAACAGATTATATATCCTTGAGTCTTGACTTTCAGAGTATGTGTGTGTATGTCCTTATGACTAGGATAGAAGACAACAAAATTGGAAATGCTGAAGAGTTTAGAGATTTATAAAATCTCATTTTTGTAAGTTCATCACCCTTTGGATCACAAGTAATGTAATTGCGTTTGCTTTTAATTGAAAGGGAGAATATTGAGGGTCTCCTGGAGAACAACAGTACCAATCACAAATATTAAAGAATGCAGCAGACACATGGAAATTTGTTTAATGGTTCAATTCTTGCCTGGAAGAATGATAACAGATTCCTCCTTGGCCAGCTTGAAACAGAAATCAATATCATCACAAATGTCATCCAGTAGTGAAAGATTCAGCTTCACCTGAAAGATGTTAAAAACAAAATAAGCAAACACAAACTCTAAAAAAATCCATTAATCTAAATGAAAAGAGGAATGCAAAGTCTCTTCTCACCATTACAGCCATAGATCCCTCTGGTTTGTGTGGACAGGTAATGCAAGGGATCTTCTTTATCTTATAATAACAAGTATCTGATGCCTGCTTCAGTAATTTAATTGTTTTCTTGAAGAAAACCTCTTCCGTTTGCTCAAGGATGCGAGGAACTGCAGCCTACCACGCCAAACATACAATTACGAAAGAGAAATTAGAAAAAGCGGATGGACTATAGACAAGACAATACTTGATTCCAAAATTTGCACTTTCAATTCAAATTACTTTAGACATTTCAAAGTAGAAGGAACAGTATTCCAAATTGTCCAATCACTGCAGGATGAGTACACTGTGTTCAAGCTTTGTCTAGCTCAAGCTCACAAATTGTTGACATATTTCAAAACTATGAGTTGCATTATGTGAATGCAAGCAATTTTACAAATGAAAGGGAAAAAAAACCATGTTGCATTCTGGCATTTGAAAACAAGCATATACAATACAAACCTGGATGAAGGTTGCAGGGCCCCCCAGAATATCGAAATACTTCTTAATACGCTCGATAACCTGAGGAAAAAAAATAATAATAGTAGTATATATTACCAACAATTTCAAAGTGAATGGAGGGGGGGAAATGTGTGATGTGTATCACTGAAAGCATTTAGATTCACAAGATCAGAAAATCTACTAAATCTTGGCTGTGGGCAGAGAGAATTAGAAAATTTTCAAGACTATATGTAGTTTACTGTTTATATTTCAGAAACGAAACATTCAACATTTAACAATGATGAAGTTCAGTCAAGCGTTGTGGAAGTAAGGTCATTCCTAATGAACATAAATTCTTCTAATGGAATGTATGACCGTTCCACCTCGTCTCCATACCACTTGTAGACAATGGAATGATTGTCAAATAGTTGAAAATTATAAAGTTCTCGTGTATGACAACTTCGTGCAACCACACACAGAGTGAGAGAGAGACCTTGGGTTCCCGAAACATGCCAGCAGGATCAGTTGTCACAAACCAGCCAAGTCGCCAACCAGGCACTATCCATCTCTTAGACAGAGATCCAAGAGTGAGAACAGGAACTTCTGACCCAAAAACTCCCATTGGCACAAAGGGATTTTTCCCAAAAGCAAGGTGTCCATATACTTCATCAGCAATTACAATAATTCTGAGCCTATTTGCAGTTTCTGCAATCTAGGTACAGTATACAAAAAATTAGCTATTATACAAGAGTATTGCTACATATACAAGGGAATTATATAAAAGTAATCTCACAAATTGACGTGACTTAATCGGATTCATTATACCTACTTTATAATAAAAATAAATTTAGAATCTGAAAAATCACATCAATCACGACAGTTTGTAAGATTGTTTTTGTGTAATCCATTTGTAGCTAGAGTATTTTTCATTATACAATGCCTACGATTTTACAGTGAATGAAAGCATGTTTCTGGCACTTGAAGCCATACCCTGAACTACTAACCTCCTTTAGATGTTGGTAACTATAAACATTCCCACAAGGATTCCCAGGGTTGATAACTACCAAGGCAACTGTGTTGTGATCTGCAAGAGCCTCAATGGCATTAAGATCAACCTCCCATTCTTTCTCAGGAAGAAGATCAAAATACCGAACTTCAAGGTTTCTAAAAGCAGCACAAAGTTCATAAATTGGGAAGCCTGGCCTTGGAAGCAAGATATTTGCAGCAGGGCGGGCAAGCATAGCCAGCGCAACATCAATGGCTTGTGTGCAACCAGATGTGATAAAAACATCATCAGCTGATAACTTGTATGGAAGATCACGAGACAAATACTCGGCGATTGCTCTGTTGAATTGAAAAAAGAGCCAAATTTTTAAGTAAGAAGTTTTATTAGAAAAGAATGAATAGGCGAAGCCTATATACACCATATATATATATATATATATATATTTCAAAAAAAAAAAACATCTAAGAAAAAAGATCCATATTACTGAATATATAGTAAGCTTGCACATTTATTTAGAGGAAAAGGGAGAATGCTAAGTTGTAAAAGCTAATTAAGCTGTGCTGAACGGATAATTTTCTTTATGGTTCACCGATTCCAAACCATATATTTATATTTTTTTAATTTATTTTATTATTTTTAAACTAATTGAGTTATTCTACTAATTATTCATATATTACATATTTATTATGATAAAAAAAATAGAAAAAAAAATATAAAAGAAGTGAGGTGTATGTTGTATGGAATGCTAAGCATAATTTTTCTTTATATACAGAGGGATTCACAGAATACTTTGGTTTGTATGCACAAAACATTTTATAAACGTTTCTTTTGTTGGCTTTCTAGAAAAATAATAATAATAATAATTAAAACGTGTATTGTTAGAAATATAGCTCTTGTACAAATAGTACTACTTTCATTTCAGCTTCTTAGTCTAGTTTGGATTTAGAGATTAAATAAATTGAGATAAGTTTAATTTATTTTTTATTATTATTATTATTTTGATATTTTAAAAAAGTGTATTAAAATTTAAAAAAAGTATATAAAAATTTATATTTTATATAAAAAATTATTAAAGATAAGTTAAAGATGCATTTTAAATGCAAACGGTCCTAATCAGAATCTTATTTACCATTCTAAAGTATCATTCGTTTCAAATAAGACACAGCAAATTTAAAATATTCAAACAAAATATTAACTTTTGAAAGTCCTATGCCGACGAAATGACTCAACTAAACCATGCCATTACATTCCAAATTAAAACCAAATCCCAACAAGCCGAAGCCAGCACTCCGAGATAACTAGGAATAGTGCTCGATAAAATCAAGAAATCCAAAAACCACTGACAAATCCCTAGAAAACACAGAACATGATAATCAACAAAATTGCAGCAGTATTGTCGACCCAAGAGACTAAAATCTTACGTTCTTGTTTGAGGAAGACCAACGGTCGGTGCATAACCATTGAACTTTTCAGATTGAAGAGCATCAACGACAGCTTCTTCGGCAACATGGGTGGTATGAAAGCATGAATAAGCAGAAGGGTCACCCATGCCCAAGGAAATCACCCTCTTGTTGTCATTTTCATTAATGCTCTGCATTAAAAGGCTAAGGATACCTTTGATGGTGATGGTTGAAGCCGTGTCCACTCCATGGTTGAGAACTCTACTTTCCATGAGTTTCTCCTCTATTTTCTGGTGTTTTTGGCCGCCTGTGACTCTTCGTTTGGGGGAGCTGCGGCTTTGGATTTCTGGGTTGAAGTTTGAGATAGACCGAGAGAAAGAGAGAAGAGAGAGAGAGAGAGTCAGAATTTTATTTGTAGAATGGTGAACATGTACAAACAGCAGATATAGCACGAAGGCCACACGTTGAAGTTGGACTGTTTTGCATGGAAACAAAAAGAAGTTACGTGGACGAGTGGGGCTTCAATGAGTCCCTTATCAAACAGTGACAGATGGTGACGATTTCTCATCTTTTCTTCTTTATTTCGTTTCTAACGTACTGTACTGGTGAGGGTTAGGATTCAATTTTGGGCTACTCGGAGTCTCGGACACAGCAGGTTCGGTTTCATATCTCCATTTCGATTTGGGACTAATCAATTTGGTTAGATTTCCAATAATTTTCCTTAAGAGAAAATCTGGGGTCCGGTGAAGATATGTTAATCGATGGGCCTTTTTTAACTTGATAATGATGGATGGCCCATAACAATAATGTAAAATGATTAATCATACCCTATTAAAATATGTAATTCACAATCCGTATGAATCGTATTTAACATTAGTCATATCAGTGTTCTTAGGGTCTAATCACAAGATGCCAAATCCAATAAACCATCTACTTCTTTCATTTCACTTTAATTCGTTCCCCATTGTCCGCGTGATCATCGGACGGTGATACCATTGCTCCGTACGTACCGTAGGATTTTCAAAGCACCGTTGCATTTACGACTTTATTTTATAGATGCCATCCACTTTATGAAAAAAAAATTTATTATTATTGAGTTTAAAAGTACTTCTAATAGTTATAGCTCGTCAACGAAATGCTCTTTATAATTCTAAAAATTCATTATTTATATACTTTGAATAAGGGCTATAAATCTCAAAAAAAAAAAAAAGAATAAGGGCTATAAAAAATAGAAAATAAAATACATAATTAATTTCAAATTACTCTCACCAAGAATATTTATATTATATACAAAATATTATTAAAAAATTATCTAGATGATAGGTATATATGCCCCGACAACTTGCATCCAACCTTTCATATATTAAAAGCAGTCGGTCGGATATATATTTGTGCATGTTAAAATTAATTAAGGTCATAATGGAAAGCTGGTGGGTGAGGGTTGGATTAGATTTAGAGGTAGTTGTATGTTGCTCTCATTCTTTCTTTTTCTTTGTCCGATTTCACGATCTAGGAGCATTAAATTTATAAAATATAAATTTAATAATTTTATTTAAAATAATTTTATGTTAAACTCATCAATACTTATCAACTCAAACTTTAAGATATAGTACTTGAACATCATCTTTTATATTTAAAAAATTATTATTCACCCATCAAAATATTTTTTTATTATTTTTTAATATATTTATTAGATAAATAAATTATAAATGTATTTGTGGATTTTATAAATTATATATTATATTATTGTTTTGATAGAATCTAATGATAAATCTAATATCTAATGTGAAGTTATAGATGTGCAAATGTTGATTTTCCAACAAATTTATACTTTTCATCAAAATATTTTTTAAAAATTAATGTAATCAATATTAATACTCTAAAAGGTCCAAAATATATCATTTTTCGAATAATATGATTAGGAATTCATAGTCATATTAAAGTCGCAAGGTCATTGTACAGAACTTAGCTATAGCTAGCTAGCTAATTATCATAAGTGACAACTTGTATAATTAATGGTTGTAATCCTAGGTAATGTCACGCAGGATTTTAAGTTTCGTATTGTATCAATCAGTATGGTATTGATTATTATTTTGTTTCGTACTTATCAATCAGTATATGTCATATTGAAATAATGATTAGTATAAAAATAGGCATGTTTTGTACTTATTCAAATACCCATCATTATTTCGATCGTATTAGATTTTCGAATTTTACTTTTTTTTATTTCTTGCTTTTTTTATTTTATTTCAGACTAAAATATATATATATTTATATATATAATTTATTCATATATTAATTATTATTTTGAAATATTATTTATATATGTAAATATATATATAATTTTTTTTATATATAAACTATTTTTAAATAATACACAAAATGATATTTCATTTTAATATCTTCATCAGTATGTTCGTCAATACAATATTGAAAATAATGATATTATGTCCAACGTACTGCTTGCATAGGAAGAATACTTGTCTCATACTTTTGGACGATTGAAATTATTTAAAGGGAAATGCTTTTGATCCCGATAATTGGGACCTTGGACGAGTCTTGATTTTTTTTTTTTAGTTATATTTATTTTATATGATTTTTTTAACATATTAAAATATTTTTTAAAAATATAAAAAAAATCCCAATATTATTTTAAAACATCTAAACAAAAATCATGTAAAAAAAATTAAAAAAAATTAAAATCGAGACTCAATGGAATTCTAATGATCGGAGTCACATATGATCGTGGATCTCAATAATATATATATATTTTTATGTATTTTTTTTTAAAAGCATAATATTAATAAAAAATACATCTTTAATTAAGGAATAATATATATATATATATATATCACTGTCAAGATTCTACTCGAAAATTTCATGTGACTTTAACATTTTTGAATAACTAATTTTTTGATAACTATCCCTCCCCCTAATTATTTATGTACAAGCTCTGAAATTAAGGGATGGTTCGTTTTTTGAACTCAATTTTATTATTTATAATTTATTTTAACTGATTTTAATTTTATTATTTATAATTTATTTCTTCTTATCTTTCAAATTAAATAAATTTTAAAAAAAATTTAATATTATATATAATTGTAAAGTTAAAAGCATTGTACATCATTTAAAAAAAATTAATTATTATTAAAAAATTAATTTTTTTATTTAAATATCATACATATATTTTTTTAAGGATAATACTACCTATAGTTATAGAATTATAAATAGTATGCAATTACTTTAAAAAAAATTAATTTTTTTTTTATATAAATCACATATATATTTAATTTTTTTAAAACTAATTACGGTAATTATAATTTTATGATTACATCTTTTTTTTTTTTTAAATAACTGTACATTACTTATAACTATAACAATAACAATCATTTCTTATGAAAAATGTCGATCCAAGTACTACCTAGTAGCTAGCTAGGTGCATGTGGATCCAGTTTGTGCCATCACTGCCAGCCATGCACGAAGGATGGGACAGCCATTTCACCGGCGCCATGCCCTCTCTATCTGATCTCTAATTTGAACGATGTTTTTATGTTTGTATAAAGATGGGAGCTGGGCAGCAGCCCGGCTGCCGCATCATACCCTTATAAAAATTGTAATTTTATTGTTTATATAAACAATAAAATTATTTTTTATATGAAAGTGTGCTGGGATAGTCGGGCTGTTGTCTAAATTTTTTCTTGTATAAATTAATTAACCTCCCTCCGAGATTTAGGTCCGATTTAGGATGAAATTAAGAATTTAAAATATATTATTATATTTTCTTAAATTTTTATATAAAATATAATAAAAAATTTAATTTTTTAAAATTTTAAAATATTTTTTTTAAATCTTAAAATAAAATTAATATATTAAAAAAATATTTTATTATTTTTTTAATTTTTATCTCATTTTATCTTATTTCATTTTTAAAAATAAATCAGCTCTTAATATATTTTTTATATTTGTATATGCACCACAATATATTCACATAAAACTTGAACAAAACGCGCGCGCACGTAGTAGTAGTACTGGCTACCAATCAGCTTTGCTAACTTTATAATTACTCAGCTTGAAGATGAGAATAAAGGGCAGGCCATGGGTCGTATTGTTTTCATTGTACGAAAATACAAAGCAGAGGAAAACAAGAGTAGTACAGCACGCAGCGACTCAAGTTAGCTAGCTTATTATAAAAAATATATATATTTATTATATTTTAATTATAATTAAATTAATTATTTATAATTAAAATAATTTTCTTTAATTATAATTAAAATATCACAATTTTTTTTTTTATATAATATGATTAGCTGAACCTGGTGATCTTCCTAACTAGCTACCTATATACTTCTCTCAATAAGTTTCCTTCAAACAGCCTCAAACAATCTGACATCCTAAATTAAACAGAAATTTTAATTATAATCTGAAAATTTATTTGTAACAAAAATACATTAATAATCTTTTTAATTATAATAAATACTTGTTTTTTTTTGTTATAATACCGTCAATCAATCGAGTGAAGAACATGTTTAGAATTACCAGTAGTATTGGCTAGCTAGCCAGTACTGTACGTAAAATCAATATTTGCAAATCAAGTTTAGCTGCTATACCTAATCATTAGTGGTACTTAAAATTTTAGCTTCAGCTAGATGGTAGATAGCTAGCCTTCATGATTGATTCATCATAGAAAATTGGCAGAAAATGAACTCAAGATTTACGTTTGAGGCAGATGATCAATAAATTAACGTAAAAAACCAGTAACTTATAAGTACCTGCATGCGTGTGATCAGGCAGTAGTACTGGAGCTTCCTGCCCAGAAAAAACAGCGAAATGGTAGCCCTCGATCGATCGATGCCGACCTCAACAACGACTGATCAATTATAGAGAAATGGGTGCTTTTAAGGTTAGAAGTAATCGTACGTTTAACGTTTCGATAAGATAAGATGAGTGGAGATAAATTTAATTTATTTTTTAATATTATTATTATTTTAAAATTTAAAATATATATATTAAAATATATATTAAGATTTTAAAAATATATATTAAGATTTTAAAAAAGTATATAAAAATTGATATTTTATATAAAAAATTATAAAAATATAATAAAAAAATATAAATGAGCTTAACTAACTTCTGAATCTAACTAGGCCTAAGTTCCTTCAAGCCCCACAGCTGCGGTCCTGCGGATGGTGATAACTGATATGCCATTTAATTTGGATAAGTTGGATGATTCAGCCTAAAGATAAGTTTATATATATATAGATACTATTTTTAAACGTGTATCCAACTTGAATTGCTTAATAATTTACACGAGAAGCAATCACATGAAGTGGAGCTCAGGGGAGGTTAAGTGGAGATCAAGGCTGCATGCACGCTTGATCCCTATTATATATATATATATATATATATATGGCTTCAAAGAGACAATATTATATATACATCATGTCATGTCATGCAAGCATCAGTACTAACCCATTCCATATAATGAGAAAAAATATAATAATTTGGGTAAAATAAATGAATTGCACAAGTTCCACATCTAGCTATATAAATAATTTGGGTAAAACAAATGAATTGCACAAGCATCAGTACTAACTAGCTAGCAATTTATTTATTAAATCTTATTTTTATAATCGATTAAAAAAGAGTTATAAATTGAGTTTTTTTTTTTTTTTTTCCAACATCTGCACACGAATATGGTGAGAAGCATGCGATCCTACCCTCGTCCTTATCAGTGCACGTGGCAAGTACCATAGGTCCATACGTATTCTGTCTCCCAGTCGTCTCTGCTTTTTTAAATTCATTTTTTAGGCTAAAGATTTGATGGACGAGATTGTGACGTACAGCTAACAGCATTGAACCAAAACCCCAAATCACATCATCGATAGTTAATGTTGTATGGGGGAGTACTAGGCTGCCGGGCAAGAAAAAAATAATGTATTTAAAATTACTTTCTTAATTATTAAATAAATAATAAAAAAAAATTAAATTAAATTACACAACGGATAAAAGTCAACACAAACTATCATTTCTCATGTTAGTTTTTTTTTTATTTTTTTATTATTTATTATAATATTATAATATTATAACAATATCATCAACATAAATTAGAAGAAGGATAATGCCAAAAGATGTCTTGCAAAAAAATAAAGAATAATCATATGCACTTTGCTTAACAAAAATTGAAACAAAGTGGAGCAGAATTTATTAAACTATGCTCGCGAAACTTGTTTCAACTCATACAATGATTATTTTAACTTACACATATCTGAGGAAGAAGAGGATGACAAATTAGGTGGAGTGAAATGTATATCTCTTCTTTGAGATCACCTTGAAGAAAGACAGTTTTGATATTCATCTGATGAAGAGGCCAACCTTGAGATGTAGCAACAAACAAAACAATTCACATCGTGGTCATCTTGACAACTGGAGCAAAAGTCTTCTCATAGTCCACCACATAATCTTGCCTGTTGCCAAGTGCAACCAACTAGACCTTATACCGATCCAAAGTCCCATCAGAGCGCAGCTTGATAGGATAAACCCACTTGCAACCAATAATTATCACCTCAGCAAGACAAGGGACAACATCCCATATATGATTATCTTGAAGAGCCCGAAGTTCCTCAGCCATTGCTGCATGCCAATAGTCATGTTTAGTTGCCTCAGAATAACTTGACGGAATGAGAATGGAAAACAGAGTAACATCAAGAAAGGTATGAGAGAAACCATACCGGTCCGACAGACAAGACACTATAGTCAAATGGCGAGGAATTGAGATAGTATCCGAATCACCTGTAGAGGATTCAGTCTAAACAGGCTCAGTTGACGGACCAGGCTCAGGAAAGGACAAAGTAGGTCGTCATTTTTCATATACAAATCCAGACTTGAATCAATCAATATAAAGAGTTGAGTTATCAAAATGAGGCAAAACATGATGCATCTCAGGCAAAGACTTAACATGAGAAGAAAATAATGACTGGTTTTTAAAGAACACAACATGATGAAAAATATGAGACTGGTAACAAAAGATAAGTCATCTGTTGTACCTTCTTAGTAGTAAGAGAAGATAAGTCATTAGTAGTATCAGAAGAAGCAGAATCCACAATAATCTGATAAGCATTAGCCTAATAATTCTAGGGATGAGTAGAACAATCTTTGATAATATGTCTTGGCTTTTGACAATAGTTGCAAGATTTTCGTGTATAGTCGATAGCAATATGTCTGTATTTATTGCAGCTGAAGCATTGAACTTTTTGCATGTCTCATCCCTTGCCTTTTCCTTGAATAGCATAAGCTATTGTATCGGGTATTATTTTGTCATGCTAATAAGTGGCAAATTGCTACTTCTCACGAAGTAACTCCCAAAAACAGACATCCAAAGATGGCACGAGATTACGATTCATAAAATTGGAGCGAGTGATCTCAAATTCAGGTCGTAACTTAATTAAAAATTGGTCTCGCTTGCTTTGTGTATGAACTTCCTACACAACAAAGAAAGAAATTTCTGGTACCTTGGCATAAATAATATCTGTAAATCCTCCCAAGAAATTATTAAATCTAGAAAAATAATTCTAAATGAAGATATCGCTCTAAATGTAACTGGCAATCTCGTACTCTAATTGAGAACGTCGAGCAATATTGTCATAATTATACACTTTTTTTTAAGTATTCTCACATAAATTTAGCAGTCTTATATGGCCTCAGATTAAGAACAGTAAAAGGATCTACCAATCCTAAAATTCATGTCATCACTCAAACATATTTGATTTTCACTAAGTCAATTTAAGAGGCTTGACCTCATAACTCTTTCCCCATAACAAATAAGCGAAATTGAGATTCGCAGGTAGAATAGTTCTTACTTGTAATATTCACAACAAAAGAATCAAAAGACACGGTACGCGTAAACAGCAACAAGCCCAGTCAAATAAAAATCGAAATGAAGAAGCCCAAGTAAGATGACAGAGAAGGGCCCAAAGAGTGACACCTATTCAAACAAAACAAAGTGCCGGTATCGATAAACCCAGAGAATGTTGCAGTCTTAGATGAACACCTAGAGCCAAGAGCCCACCAACAACAGTGTCTCAAGAGCCCACCACTTGAGGGAGATGACGCCGAAACACCATAGAGAAGAACAAAAAGTGCTGAGAATCACCAAATGACGTCGACGACCATAGAAGAACTCGACAGCCACCTAACCACTCATAGAAGACGTCGATAGCAACCAACCGAGAGAACCCACGAAGAGACCATGTGTCCAAAGTGTCGAAATCTCCTGAACAACCACAGATGCTGTCAATGGACTAGAAACACCCAATAAAAGGTGTCATAGTGGCACGAGAAGCCATAGAGCAAGCTTGGAGATACTGAGAGAAAAATCATCGAAAAGAATAACTCAAACTAAACAAGCGAGAAAAATACGAGAGATTCTTAATACCATGTCAAATAGGTTGAATACTTTATTTTTGAGGATTTCCTCTCATTATATAAGCACAAATGTGCAATATACAAGGCTCGAATCAAGCCTAAATTATAGCAATTAAATCTATTATTTACAAAAGGAAATTTTGACTTTGTATCGATTCTGACTAAGTAACCAAGTATATATACATAACTGATGAGAACTAAATAAGAAAACAAGTAACGTATCATTGTGATAAAAAGTGCCCATCTTTTTTTTATGGTATGATATTGTCATTTTTAATGTGGTATGACCTCTTAATACCATATCCCTAGGACGGGTTGATGAATGCAACCACGTCATGTGTCCTTTGTCAGGGACAAGGAACTATGCCAGGATCCCTATTTGTCTTCCATAGTTCTATGTTTGTCCTTGAGAATGACGTGGCCCTTCCACTGCATGCGTGTAGGGTGATGTCAAACGTCTTATCATTCCATGCTTATTATCTAGATCTTTATGCATGGGCCCTGAGCCTCTTTCTCATTTGGTTGGTTTGTGCGCCGACTATACTTTAGCTCCTATGATAAATGGGCTCCTTGGAATAAGTCAGGTCTAGCTCGCTAGGGAGGTAAACATCCCTTCTATTTTTTTTTCGAATATAAATAATTATTAATTTCTCAATTTTTATCCAAACAATACTTAATATTTACAACTTTTTATAAACTTTTAAACAAAATACACAAAAATAATTTAATCTTTTCAAATTTTCAAATTTTAAAATAAAAATTATATTTTAATAATATTTTAACTTTATAATATTTTTATTTATTTATTTTACTCATTTTCCTTAATTTTATAAATTATTTAAAATTAAACCATTTCATTACTATTTAATATACTTTTATTATTGTTAACAAATATTTCAACCCCATTTGAATTTGAGAGTGAGTTGAGCTCATTTCAACTCATCTCTATTTTATTAATATATTTTTAAAATTTTAATTCAATTTTTTTAAATTTTAAAATAATAATAATATTAAAAAATAAATTAAATTCTAACTTTTAATTTTACGATAATCCAAAACTCTTGATAAGATTTTCAGTTTTTTGTACACTATGATTGATGCATGCAAGTCAAGACAGCTGGGTAACTTGTCACACCAGCAAAGATTAAACAAGGGGAGTTTCGGGCTTGGATCCTAAAGAATATGGGCCTTCTCATTAGATATAGAAAAAGCCCATAAACGGAACAAAATGCCGGTCTCCACAAGAAGAGAAATAGAGCATGCCGTGTCAAGATCAAGGACGAACTGGGCGGTGGCAGATCAAAATTTATTGGTGTGGACCGCAAGATTATTGCGAACAGCGGCTGCCATAGGTGGGCGTGCTGCTCATCAGAGCTTTAAGCAATGGGCCAGCCGTGGTGGCCCTAAGTCAGTGACCCGCACTACAATGCGCCGTATGTGGAGGCGGCGGGGGATGACCTACGACTGTCGTCACGCGCGATCCGCAAGGCCGACGCGATCTCTCTCGATCCACGTGAAAATAATATGATAAAGATCAGGACAATAATATTATAAATTAAATAAAAAAACTGTGTTTTTGGGAAAAATAAAAAAGATATCTAATAAGAAAAAACTTAAAAAGGATAATCCTTTAGGTGAAAAAGTCAACTCAGTGGAGGTTGGGTGCTCTACTGCAAATCTGAAATCAGAGAAAGAACTTTACTTCGTTGGATTCGTAATGAACCGGCCGGGTTAAACGAGGGTCTGTGCGGTTCAATTACATCCACATGAAATAAGACAGATGGCGATTTTTTTTTAAAGATTTTGTTGGGTAAATACTGTTACAAATTTTGCAGGAAAATGCAAGGAAATGGGTGGCGACAAAGAAACACACAAGGGATTTGAGGGATGATTTGATGTAAAGCCTGAAACTGAAAGGGCAGCTGTGCAATCAAAATCTGAGCATGATGTGTCAAAATCCCATTGAATCAATCCCTCCCAACCCCATTGATTGTGATGGATGGATGGGATTGCTCAATGCAAACATATGCATGCTTAATTTAATCATTTCCTCCGTTGAAATCCTGATACTAATTACTTGAAAAGGGCGAAATCATTTATAATGATTTGAGCTCACACAGCTTTCAGAACTCGTGTAAAATTTCATAAAAAAATATAATTAGATTTATGCTCGTTTGGACGGAAAGTTATCTCAATTTCTTTCATTTATCTCGTCATTATATATATATTTTTAAAATTTTAATATATAATTTAATAAATAATTTAATTTTATTAGATTTTAAAATAATATTATTAAAAAATTTTATCTTCATAAAATTTTATTTACCTTTTAAAACTAATATCAATTTATCTCATTTCAACTCACAATCTAAATTATATCTTAAAAGTAATTTTTATTATATTTTGAAATAGAATTAAGAATATATATTTGAGAGATTGATTGATAAAGTATATAATATATGTGAATATAAATAATATATTTTTTTATATATGATTATACAAAAATAATAATTATACATTATAAAATGTTATATAAAAAATATATATTTATAAATCATTTTATAAGATATATTTTTATAAAATTTTCGTAATTTATTAGAGAGCATTATAAAAATAAAATAAAAATAAAATATCAACTTATGATTTCCTCTTCAAAATACTTATGATTTCCTCTTCAAAATAAGTTGATCTTTCATGAAATAAAATATTTATGTTTTATTATTTTTGAAATGAAATTATTAAAATTTTCTTTTTCAATATGAAACTTTTAATTCTTAATGCAACTCAACAGATATTTCTAAGGATTGGTCAGACTTTCTGAGTAGTTTTTGAGGTTATTCGATTAGTAGCAATTGAAAACTTAGTGTCACTGAATTAAGAAGTTAGAGTGGGACTATGTGGTAACGTGAGTGCTGGGATTTGAGAGGCTCAATTTCAATATAAAAATAAAACTTGGAGGCCTGAGTATTGGAAGATAATTTCAATTATGTAAAATATATATATATATATATAATTTTTATATACTATATTATTTTTTTTAACCGCCCCTTTACATTATACACAGTTCCACCTCTAGATACACTCTAAGAAAGGAGGTGATAAAATTGCTCCTTTTTAAGATAAATATGATTTATACAAATTTTAAATGATAAATTATATATATATTGTAAAAAATAGGTTTTATTTTTTAAAAAAGTACTTTTTATTAATAAGTTTTTTTTTATAAATAATTTATATAAAATTTATCTATTTAAAAATTATACATAACATTATTATTCTTGAAATCTCTAAAATCCATGCTATCTCTCGATAAAAATTTCTTGATAAGAAATAACTTTTTTAATGTTAAATGATCAATAAATCCATTTAAAGACTAATCCCAACTTTTATTCTTTTTAAAAAAAATGATTTATTCTGTAATTTTTATTTGTAGGTGGGCATATTAGACGGGAGAAAAGATATATACAAACTTTAAATGCCCAAATCTTACATAAATTTTTTATAAAAAGTATATCACATCTTAAAAAATGTAAAAAATTATTATGATATTTTTAATTTATTGATGAAGCCCATATTTAAAAAAAAATACTATTTTAAACGTTATATTAAAATCTGCAAAGTAGACAAATGCATAGGATTTGATGCCATTAATAGACAGGGTTGTAAATGAATTAGTCAACTCTATTGCTCTTCTAATACTTACTCAACTAAATTCGAATCAAGTTCGACTAATGAAAAAAAGTTCGTGAAAACATAAACCTGTTCGATTAATAAAAGACACATACTTGATTAAACTCAATTGACTTGATTAATACTCTCTTATTCATACTCGACTCGACTTATTAGCTTGACTCAATTAGAACTCGTTTAAAAATTATGAATATATATAATTATTTTTTATGTATTAGTATTCTTACACACACATATGCTTCTATACATATTAAATTTAATAACATAAATATAGTTATTTCAAAAATTAAATATGTAGTACGTAACTTACTTATTTATACCTAGTCGTTTATATCTATATATTGAATATAGTTTATAACGATATGTTAGTTAATTAAGTACTTAAATGAATAATTATAATATATGTATAATGCGTAATAGCTAGTATATAAAAAATCTATTTGAGTTCAAGTTGACTTGATAATCCAAAAATTTGATACGACTTGAATTGATTACAACCCTACCCAAGAGATTTTACTTTCTGTGGAGAGAACAAAATATATTTGCTACTCATTGACCTGGTGTAATATTTGTTCTTATGTTGTCACTTATATTGGGAATTTTGCCAATTCTTTTTTGTTTTTTAGAAAAATCTTAAGCGGACTAATATATCAATCAGTTTAAGGTTGTACTTGGCAAGTAAAGTTGTCTCAAACTACTTAATGTCTATTTTAAACAATTATCTATTATTTATAATTTATTTAATTTTCAAATTATCTGAGTTTATCTTCCCATTTAAACATAGCTAGATAAATGGAATGAGTGTGATTGGTAATAGATTTCAATATCTCACTTGCTTTCTACGTTATAAGAAAAAATGAAAAATAAGTTTTTGTAAGTAATTAATTATGACGAAAATATTATTTATAATTAATTCTGATTTTAAATAATTATTTTATTAAAATTAACCAATCATAAAGAAATAAATTTCTTGTAATACTCACACGATATTCACTATTTACTGAGAATGCATAATGCTCAGGAACATCAACATGCAGCACAAATACAGGTAGCTACAGTCCCGCCCCGTGTATTTCTTGCCATAAGAACGATCACAAAGGAAGTAAAAAAAAAAAAAAAAAAATCCATACAAATTAGATAGATAATAACATCCTCAAATATGCAACTACATTATCATGTATTAAGGCATGCAGCTGGAGAACGTAAAAGAAACAAATTAATAAATAAAATATGTGAGGGGTACGTGGCATCAGGCAATCATCCCAGCCATTCAAAAATAGCTCACGAAAAGCATGATTAACTTTCATTTTCCGCACCTCTTTTAGCAGGAAACTTATTTGTCTTGTGCGAAAAACTGTTGCTGTACCCTCTGTATCATAAAACTGTCATATCTATAATTTGCTACCCAAAGTAAGTATTGGAGCAGAGATTAAACAAACAAAAAAAGCGAAAATATATCATCTGATTGGTTGCAGCCAACAATATATGCTCTTCGAACTTCGTCTCCGGCCTGGACACCAATAATCCAAACAAATGGACAAATGCCCCGAAAACAGAGACGATAATCAGTGTATCTAACAGAGAAACAGTATCGAGGAGAGAGAGAGTTTGGGGGAGGACTGAGGAGAAAGAAATGAGATGGCGTGTGATAAGAATGGCTTGGCTGTGTGTCTATTTGATTATTTAATACATGTACTGTGCTGACAGAGTAGATATGAAACAGCTTTATTGATATATTTCTCTATATATATACACGGTGAAAGTCTCTTACTATCCTTTTCTCTCACATTAAAGAGATCCTCTCTCTACTCTCATTAAACTACTTTTTGTTACCTTCCCACAATTTTCTTCACTGACAGAGGAATACCTGCACATTTTCTCACGCACGCACGCATACTCAAAGTAGAACCCCAAGCCCACTCCCTCAGACATATACATCACTCCCTTTCTCTCTCTACCCCTCTCCGATATGATAAGGGCCTTGTCAGAGTAGCAGAGAGAGAGAGAGAGAGAGAGTGGTGAGAAGAACAGAAGAGGACAGGGCAGAGAAATCAGAAAAAAATTTCTGCAGCCATACCATACCTTATTATTTCGCCTTTTCCCCTCTGCCATCCGATTCATGAAATATTATTGAAATGAAAAGCGCCCATATAACAGTCTCTTTCTCAACCAAACCATACCAGTTCGGAAACCCCTGTCGTCCTCTCATTTGATTTCACCGATTTTTGAAGGTTAGGAAGCCATATTCTCGCCTGGGTTCTTTATAACCCTCGCAAAGCTCATCAAATTCTTAGCTTTCTTTCCATGGAGTCCTATTGCTATATTGATAACGGTCAAGCCCACTTGCCTCCTGGATTTCGCTTTCACCCAACTGATGAAGAACTGATCACATACTACCTTCTCAAGAAAGTCCTAGACAGTAACTTCACCGGCAGAGCCATTACTGAAGTTGATCTCAACAAGTGTGAACCATGGGAGCTACCTGGTAATTTAGTCTTCTCATAACCAGCTCAATTCAAATCACAAACAAGACTTTGAGTTTAAAAAGTTATTAAGATCTTAAATTTTCATTTTTTTTTTCAGAGAAAGCGAAGATGGGAGAGAAGGAGTGGTACTTCTTCAGCCTTCGTGACCGCAAGTACCCAACTGGACTTAGAACAAACAGGGCTACTGAGGCTGGGTACTGGAAAGCTACTGGGAAAGATAGGGAGATTTACAGCTCCAAGACTGGTTCTCTTGTGGGAATGAAGAAGACGTTGGTGTTCTACAGAGGAAGAGCTCCAAAGGGAGAGAAGAGCAACTGGGTCATGCACGAGTACCGGCTTGAAGGCAAATTTGCTTACCATTACCTCTCCAGGAGCTCTAAGGTTCTCTCTCTCTCTCTCTCTCTGTGTTAAGACTGATTTGCACTTTCTAGCGCAAAGGTGTCAAATACACAGTCCTAGCAGTAACGTACTCGAGTCGAAGTTTTGATCATAGGCTTTCGTTATTGCATTGTATTAATTAGAAGCTAATGGAGTAATGCTGGTCCTATCACATATACATGTCACCGTATGTACTGTCTTGTTCTCCATTTCAGCATGGAAAGCGAGATTTATGGCATCATATCCACTGCAGAAAATGTTAAAAGCTTTTGCTGCTTACATTGATGTTCGAAACTTCGAATCATAACGCTTCGCGTTATGAAAACTACTACATTCTTCGGCTTCTTCAGACATTTTTAATGCATATGCAAGTTCTGTACGCTGCATTTTCTGTCTGGTTGTACCTCATTGGTAAGAGCATTCATTTATGATCACCTACTTGCATGAGGCCCTTTGCAAGTTGCAAAAACGGCCCCGCCTTCTCCCAGATAGTCAGATCGATCTCTCTCTCTCTCAATCGTTTGGGTCAAGCACTCATGTTTGGAAAGGAATTGGTTTGCCATATTCCTCGGTAGTATGTGATTGTACACAAGGTCGGACCTCTCTAAATGATGGTCCATGCAAATTATCCGGTTACGCTGTAACACTAGTAATGACGGGTGCATGGGGACTTGCAAAATTAGAAAGATTCTTAATCCCCCTTCTTTTTTTTTTTTTTTAATTTTCTGTTATGTATGCTACTACTTGCAACACTTGCAAAATTAGAAATATTGAGGAAAGTCATCACTCAATCACACTCACACAACTTCCATTACTTTTCTTAATTATATAATCCATGACTCCCAACTAGTGCTTTTTTTGGTTCGATTCGTGCCCTTGAAATTAATTTTTGTGTGTACTTTCGCTGTATGCCATTTACTCATGAATGGATATTATTTATTCATATAGGACGAGTGGGTCATATCCCGGGTGTTCCAGAAGAGCGGACTCGGCGTCGGCGCAGCCACAACCAGCGGCGGCGGTTGTGTTGGATCAAGGAAGACCCGCTTCAGCTCCGCCATAAATCTGTATGAACCCAGCTCACCCTCCTCGGTCTCACTCCCACCGCTCCTTGATTCCTCTCCCTACCCATCTTCCACAGCCGCTTCCACTTCCACCCTTAACGACCGTGAAGGCTGCTCGTACGACAGCTCTATTTCCAGGGAGCACGTGTCCTGTTTCTCCACCATCGCCGCGGCAGCTGCCTCCGCTGCTGCCACCAACTTCAATCCCAGCTCTGACCTAGTTCTACCACCGCGGCCTTCGATTGCGTCAGTCGACCATTTCGCACTATTCCCAAGAAATGTCGGGGTGTCGGCGTTCCCGAGCCTGAGATCGTTGCAGGAGAATCTTCAAGTTCCTTTCTTTATGTCTCCGTGCTCGGCGTTGCCGCTCCATAGTGGCTCGGCGGAGCTTGGTCTCTGCAGTTCAGCTGGGACATGGCCAATGCAGGAGGACCGAAAGGTCGACAGTAGCGATCGTGGGGGCCCTGATGGCGGTAGAATGGGAATGGGTACCACTGAGCTTGACTGCATGTGGACCTACTAAAAAGCTTCAGGTTTCGTTTCTTCGGCCTGAACAATTCGATAGCGACGCTTATGTTCTATGTAGTCCTATTAGTAGGGTTTTTAAATTTCGTTAAGCAGTTTTCTTTACTCCGATCGAGTAGTTGTGTGCCGATTAGCCTCTCGGTCTAATGGTGAAATATGTCTGTATCGAGTCAGTTCCAAATCCAGCTTAGAGAAAAAAGAAGGGAAGAAGAAGAGAGGAGCTGGATCAAAATAGTGTTTGTGCACGCTAAGTTATGAACCAGAACCAATGGATGTTAGTGGTTCAATTAATTTGAGGTTGCTATCTCTGATGAAGTATTTTCAGTCTTTTTGTAGTTATATGATGACGTGGTAAACTTTTATTTGGTGTAATTGTCGTGAATTATAACTGATCCTTCGCTTATTGGCTGGTCGGATGCTTCGTGCTTGTCATGCCATGTCGTTGAATGAATGTTATAGAGCTTTCACATGTCGTGGAGTCTGATTAGGGCGTCTGGGATGCATGCTTTTTGTTTGGGAAATATATCAGTGACATAAAATCAACAAATATTAATATAATATATAATTTATAAAATCAATAAATACATTTATAATTTGGCAATATTACATATGGTACATTTTTATGGATTTCTTTACCATTCAAATAATAGATAGATATAAAAAAATTTAATTTTAGAATAAGATTGAATAAATATTGTTATTTTAAATATAAAAAACTCTAAATATACGGAAAAGTTCATTTCATGTACTTATAAAATCAAAGCTTTATTTAAGTTTGTAATGCAATCTATATCTTAGACTACAAGAAGAATTATTTTTATAATTTATTAAAGACATTATTATTATCAAAATAATAATATAATATATAATTTATAAAATCAATAAATATATTTATAGTTTATTTAATAAACATATTAAAAAGTGATAAAAAATATTTTGATGAGTAGATAATAAGCCTTCATATTTTAAAGATGAAGCAAAATTATTATAATTTAAAGTTTTTAATGATTTTATTTGATAAATTCAATACAAAAATATTTTAAATAAATACATTAAATTTATATTTATATTGATGTTTTTCATGTTGGGCGGCTTTTGAACCAAATGACACATGTACGAAAGTTACATGAGAAGAAAGTATAAGTTTACGTGAAATAAAAAAACGTATGTAATTTATAGTATTGTAAAATAATTCGAAGATCTCCCCTTTGCGAATATCTGGATGGTATCGCCGATCGCGATCATGATTTGTGCATAGAATTCCCTTTCATGATTTAAAATCATTATAAGAAAAGTAAATATTTATAATAATATTTTAATTATTTAAAAAATTATTTACACTAAAAAAAAATTATTTTAATCACAAATAATTATTTTGATTATAATTAAATATTATAAATATTTATTTTTTTAATAGTATATATATATAACATATAATCTTGATTTGTGCATGGAATTCTTTTTATTTGTAGTATAATTCCATATTAAAGGAATCAATCCGAATAATTATGTACAACCTCTTTTGTACGGTGTTCACCAATGTGGTCAGAGGCCTTGATGAGCACATTGAGCCAGTCATGAAAGGCAGACACCCCCGGCCTGCTAACGGCTAGTTGAAGATCACAATCCGTTTATTGGATTGTTCCGTAGGTATATGTAATGTTAACAAGAAGAATTTTAAAGGTAATAAAGAAAATAAAAAATAATGGTCCTGATCAGCCATTTATTGTGAATCATATATACTTTATTTTTCTTCTTCCGTATGCTATAATATTAGTGAAGAAAGAAGATGTTGGAATGTTAGGGTCATCATGTGTACGGTACTGATCCTGATCGTTCTGATGTGTAGCCGCTGGGTGTTGTGGATTTTTATCCCTTAACCCAACTACCATACATTATTTCGACGGCATTTAATAGGTTGGTTGAAGTTAGATTCACAAAGGGTCCGCAGCAGAGTTCACTTAATTCCCACATTGGTTTATTGCAGGCGCAAAGAAACCAGCTTCTGAGAGGACTGTAACGTACGTGGCTCTTGGAATGTGACAGGTTTCTTGTTCTTCCACTCAGACCATATATATTTCTTTGATGCGAGGGTTACGCATATAGTAAAGTAGGGGATTGACCAGTCTATACTAATGCAGTTAGAACATGGCCGACCAGTTTGCTCCATGACATTATCATGGCCGGTCACAATGCTGTACCGTCTCGTGCATGCCCGGCCCTACGGAGTACGGAGGGTGAGAAAAAATAAACTAGAAAAAGCTGCCCTCGATACTTGTGTTTAATGAATAATGCCATATATCAGACCATTATTTATAAGATATGACATATTATTATAATTAAATGATAAAAAATTATTTAATAATAATAAATATATCACATGTTATATAATAAAATAAAAGTGCGATATCAGTATAATATAAAATTTTTTTAAAAATTTTATTACAAAGAAAATCCAAAAAATTGACCATTTATAGTTAAATGGTCCATGCTGCAACATTATGTGTACATCACAAACGAGGTCTGCAAAGAGTATCGAAGAAATTAATTAGGAGGCGCTGGCATGCATGCTGTTGAGTACCTGTGTTCATGACCTCAGGCTTGGCTTAATTAACCGTTGAGTACCTCCTGTAATTGAACGTTCTTCAGAGTTCAGAGAATGGGAGTCCTGTACCCATCCATATATGTCTATATGGTCCGCGTTAATACAGGCTCGCGTAGCTCAAGAATACCATAAATATACAATCACTGATCACAATGCTCATGAGTGATTCTATTTTAAGGTCACGCACATGACACATATCCAAACATTCGAAAGACAAACAGATAATGATCAGGATACATGTATTCATATTTCGATTTTGCAATCAATGATTGCGAGGAGAAGATAGTCAAATTACATTATCTTGGTACGTCATCAAGGTTTAAAGAATAAAGTGGGCATATCATGATGATTAACATCATGCCCCGTGGTATGAGGTATTGTATCTGTGTCCATAGAGACCAATTGGGAAGGGTGCAGTTAGTGCATGGATATGGCACAGCACGCGGGTGTGCCTTATAGGTGCAAGTTTTTGGACTTAACCTAAAGGTAAAAATGGTACTACTCCTCACTCCATGCTTGCTGAACGGAGATAATCATGTCTGATCTTCATCTGCACTTGCAGGCATGTAATTATGACTCTCAAACTCTCAAGTAAGGTCGAGATGAGGAACACATGATCCAAACACTCGTTTGAAACATTTGGGCTATACTCTTTTCTAATAGAAATTATAGTTGCAGTTGTATTGAATTGCAAGCAACGTACAGCCATTTGAAAATTATGAATATATTTAAAATCCACATAAAAAAATATATTTTTATATTTTTAAATGGTAGACTCGAATTTTTTTCAAATCGATTGCATGGTATTTATAACTCTACGTTTGTATATGGCATTATTCTTCCTATTATAAATCATTTACCACCATGCATGCATACTGCTCCTCCTCCAACATAGAAAGTGGGAATGAAAAACTTTAACGACTGTCTCAATCCAATCTCATTCAGTGTATCCTTCCTGGCCTGCTATGCCTCACACCAGTCTATTTGATTTCTGATCGTTTCCAAAACCACCTTCATGGCTACCTGTTTCATGGCCATAGGGCACAGTGAGATAGAACAAGCTTATTTGCTCTATTTCTTTACTCTTTCCCATTTTTTAACCGCTGTATTTCTTGGGATTTGACTGTCTCTCATTTTGAGTTATGACCTTGTTATTTAACAAAGTATTATCTACGTGGAAAGAGCACGTGATGACCTTTGTTTTGTATTTTGAAATTCTCATCAATCCACGTCGGTTAATATTATAGAAATGAACAATTTCAAGCTTCTCTTAATTATATAATTATAATTGAGCAATGCTATAATTTTTATCATCTCATTTCTTTTATTATCCCATGATATAATATTAGGTAATTAAAAATTATTTATTATATTTCATTGTTAAGCTTATATATCGAGGACTACCAGGTACACACGCGGTGGTATTGTACCATTTGTGGACACAGCTGACGTGTCACTTTTTTTCTTAAAAAAAATAGTGCGCAATGAGAGAAAAATTGCAAAATGAAATCGAATCCATAAGTTCTGCGCTCGAGTGCTGTCGCTCAAAAGGATCCAAACCCAGCCTAAGAAAGCCATCAAATTTGGGCCAGTGGTCGTCTTTGGGGGTAGTCGAAGCTGCGCCAGTGGCCATTGTCTGAGACTTTTCGAAATGCATATCAGTGACGAACATATGGATGATACTAATATGAGAAGATTTGAGGTAGATTCCGATGGGTTTCGGTTTATTTAGTTGCGACTATCTCATAGAATGTAGAAAAATATGGTGAAGGTTTTATGGTGCTTTTAATTTTTAGGGTTTTCAATCCTCTCATCTTGGAGTTTCGGACAATAATAGAAGGTTCAATTTGCTTGGTATGTGAGGTGGATATAGAGAGAGTGATTCGATGGAGTCTTATATCGCTCATCATTCGTACACTATTTGTGTTTTGGCCCTAATTCTAACACAACCATATGAATTTTTTATTAGAGAAAATAAATGAATGTGGAACTGGGTGGCTATTATTGTAGAGACAGAACCCAACTATAGACTTACCTTAATCATGCTTCTATTACTTATTAGCACTCCATGATATGAGACAGATTCTTAAATATAGAGATTTTGTAAACTCAAAAAACTCGAACTAGATTTTATAAACTCAAGAAACTGTAAAGGGGGAATATGTGATGCTTGAGGTTAGAAACTTCATATTTGTGACCAAGGGAAAGGAATGAGTAGAAGAAATATAAAACGTTGTGTTCAATTTATCCACGTGGAGGCTAGTGTACATGGGGGTACCCCTCTCGTGTGCAAATATTTTTTTTATTATATTTATTAAACTCAAGTAATTCGACTTTCTTTTTCTTCACTAAAGAGAAAGTGGAGGTTGTTAAGATATAAAATAATAAAATCTATATTTTCTCCTTAATTTAAGTTTTTCGGACAAATGGTGATTTCATTTTAGTATCATAGCAAATGTCTCGAGTTCGAATCCTGACTCTACACTCTACCTCATTTAATTAAATATTCTACTTATTGGGTCTACTAATTAGGGGAAAGTCTAACCTACAAGTGAGGGAAGTGTTAAGATACAAAATAATAAAATCTATATATTCTCATTAAGTTAAGTTTTTGAGACAAGCGGTGATTTCACAGAGACGACCAACGTAATTATAGCAAACCTACTTGGACATGTTCATAGGAGCTCTTCTTCATTATGGAATGTTCAGTTTGAGCCATAGTTATTGTTCCAAAAGTGAGCCTATGGTGACAGTACTTCTAAAATATCCAACTAGCTAGTCCAAATCACATCTCATGGCCGAAATAGTTTCAACTTATGTCTTAACTCAAACTCCTAATTTTGAAGTCATGAAATGCAAGCTCATACCAATTGAATAGACGTTATTTAATTTTAATTTAGTAAAACAGTTGAAATATTGTTTTAAAAAAAAAAAAAAAAACTCTAATTTCCCAAGTTTGAAATTAATATATATATTTTTAATCTAAAAACACAATAATATAATTACGACTATTTTATATTAATTTACTTTAAGATAAATTAAAATAATCGTGTTATTTCACTAACAATAATATCTTAATTTAAAAATATTCTATTCCATTTCATATAAAATTATAAAATAAGTATAGAATAGCTACACATTAGTTTAGATTTAAAGATGAGATGAGTTGAGATAATTTAAAATTAAAGTTGAATAACATTATTAAAATATTTTTTAAAATATTATTATTGTTTTAAAATTAAAAAAAAATTGAAATAAAGTTTGAACAAATTAAATTATTTCTTTATTTTTATTTTCAATAAAAATTAAATTATTTATTATATTTTATATAAATATAAAATAATAATAATAAAAAAATAAAATGAGATGTTTTCCAAATCTAAACTGCCGTAATCTTTTCCTTAAAAAAATTGCCGAAAGATAATTAAACGCTTATAAATTTATAAGAGCATTGACATTGGATTAACTAAAATTATTTTTAAAAAAGTATAATTTAGACACATATAAAAAATTTTTAGTCATATTTGATTAACAATAAAAAAAAAATAGAAAAGGAGAATAAAAATGCTTTCATTTTTTAAAAGTAAATAATAAATTTAATTTTTTTTTAATTAATTTTTTTTTTTAACCAATCTGATATCAATAGTGTAATAAGTTACGTGGGAAGGACGAAAGGATTTGGATCCGAATCCTTATCGCCCCACCCAAATTGTTTTGGTGTCATTGGGCTCAATCGACACGTTTACCGAATGCATTGCCACGACCGACGCTTTCTTTATTCACTCTTCCTCTCCAAGTTCCCGTTTCATTGCAGGCTTTCCTTTCCTCTCTTTCTTCCGGTTCAAGTTCCAATTTTCAAGCAGCTATGGCAGAAGAGTTCTCGCTTGACGATCCAACTCAGCTACTCGAAGCAGCTTCAGATTTTGCACTTTACCCCGGTACCCAGTCTTCTTTATCCATCGTTTTTTTTTCTTCTCCTTTGTTTTCTTTCCCTGTTCCATTCTTCTTCCAATTAAACAGTCCATTACATTTCTGCTAATTTCAGGCCCTCAGACCGAAGCTTCAGCGAAGGACTTCCTGGACCGCTTCCCTCTTCCAGTATTAATAAAGTAACAGCCTCCGTCAAATGTTTTCATTTATATGTACATGTGCTGAAAAAGAATTTACTGTTCATTGTATTCGAACACTTCCTCTTAGCCCTTAGAATATAGCTTTCAACTATATGCAATGTACAGATGAATTTTTGTTTAGTAATTGTTCAATTGAGAATGCCTCTTGTTCATAGTCACGAAGTCACGTTCCCTTGCTCCATCGGTTTTGTTGGTTTTTGCAAAACATAGTTACTTATAATCCGACTCCAATGATGTATGATAGCACCTGAGTTGCGCCTATTAGGTTTTTCTTTGTTTCAAAGGAGCTGTTAAGTGTAGTTCTCTTCTCTTTGTCAGAATTTTTTTATTTTTATTTTTTATTTTCTAATTTTGCTTCCGACCTCGTATGTTTTAGTACAATGCAAACCAAAGGAGATGTGCCTGGTTTGGAGAATGCTTTGGTTGCTTGTCTGGAAAGGATATTCAAAACAAAATATGGCGCCTCTCTCATCCCACATTATATGGTACGTTTGTTTCTTTGAGTAGACTAATTGCATTCCTGTCACTCGTAATGAAACTTGCTACTTCTTTAATAATAATAATAATATAGGGTTATTAGTTTATGTTTGATTAGCGTTTAACCACTCCTTTTCTCTTTCTTCAGCCTTTTGTACAGGTTGGTCTAAAGGCTGATTCCCAACTAGTGAGGTCTTTAGCATGTAAGACGGTATGTACGCCCATTTCATATGCATCTTTGAGTGGATTTATTTGATGGTGCATGAAAAAATTTAATGCTTGCAATGTTGTAAATTTATGTCTTTAAATTTGCCATTTATGTTTGTGGGAGCAAATTATTTTCTTGTTCTGTCAGATGCACATTTTAATGACTCAATGCACGACTGTTTTGAATCACATGTCTACCTCACAGTTTCTTCTATATAGAGCAATCTCTTTATCCCTCCTTTGTGGCTATTATTGTATCAGCTTGCACTTTTAGTCTTTTAAATCAAGGCCGTGTTGTTGCTTGAAAGTTGAGTTGCCTTACTGAAGTAAAAGTGCCTCATGGACTTCTGGCCCAGATGGCTAAGAGACCATTGGTTGGCGATGGAAGCATGAGCATGTTGCCCCCCCACACCCATCGTGGGTCTGCCTTATATGAGCCAAGGGGTACCTCTTGTCTAGAAAGATGGGTGGATGTGCTCACCTTTCCATATTGTTTTTTTTCTTGCCCGCTTCATCTTTGTACCCACCTTGCTAGTTCTTGTCTTTGCTTGTTGTTTTATTGCATTTATGAGGCCGTTGACGATATATGGTTTCTGTGAAATATAGTAGTACATGAGGTGGATGGAGCTCCAAAGGGGTTGGGGAGAGTTAATTCTGTGCACCAGATGGTGGGAGATGATTTTGGTTTTGATGTATGGTGCAGAGATTTCTCCCTGAAAGGAGTTGTTTTAGAACAATCCAACATTACGAGGGTTAAAGAGGCATTGGTGGCAGACAATCTACAAATTTCTATAGGGAGTGGATGTTATTCAAGCGGCACAAGACTGGGAGGTGGACACCACCTCATTTTATGCTCGATTGTATTTTCTTAGATTGATATACGGAGTCAAAGACAAGATGCTTTGAGCCATATTTAAGTGGGGTGTTTGAGGTTAAACCATGTTTATTTTAATGAGTAAAATATTATATATCAATAGGAGTAACCAATTATATTGGATGTATATAAGAATTAAACCATTTTATGAGGAGTTAGTCCCCCACGACGATATTATTTTCCCATGGAAGACTGTTTTGGAGAAGTAAGGCTCCTTTGAGAGTGACTTTATTTGTTTGGATGGCTGCATTAAGGACACTAAGGATGATCCTTTGAATGATTAAGGAATATACATGCTATGGTGATGGCGTGTTGTTGGGTGCGCAAGAAATGAGGAATCAGTGGATGATCTTTTACTTTATTATGGGTAGCTAACACTTTATGGCAAGCTTTTCTCTAATTTTTGGGGCCAGTCTAGGTGATGCTTATATACCGGTAGGATCTGTTAGCGTGCTGTAAAGGGGACTTATTGGTCGTCATAGTCAGATCCCATAGAAAATAATCCCAATCGATTTGATGTGGTGAAGACAATGTAAGGATTATTGATGCAGGGGGATCGAATATGGGGTGGCCTTCTTATTTCCTATTTCACTTTACCATTGGATGAGACCCACCTATGTTTCTCTAGCTTTAGCTTCCACGAATTTCTTCAGCTCTTTACTTCTACTGTCATTTAATTTTAAATTGTAATCAATCCGCAGGTTAGTTGCTTTTTGGAGCATTCTGATGAAATTATTCCTTCTCCTGCACGAATGATAATTGACAACAATTTATATCCTCTTTTGGTGGATTGCCTTCTTTGTGGGTAAGAAATACTGCTTTTTGTGATTGAGGTGCACACTAAATGTTGAATATTGTTTTTTTGTCTTTGGTGCTGGTCCTTGCCGAGGTAATTTTTATCATGTTATTACATTTTCACTTGTTCCTGACCATAACTCTTTAATTTTTTTTTTTCCTTTTTAATCAAGTGAGATAGTTCCTAAGGGAAAGAAAAGACTAGTAGAAACAAAGAAACAAAATCCCCTATAATACAGAAATGAAAGAATACTAAAATTCTTGGCTGTCTACATATAATTCCTCTGTAAATAGGGACTTATCTCAGAGCTGCTTTTGTGGCGTATAAAGTAAACTAGCTGTTCAAAAGTCTCCTTCACTTTCTATGTCTTATTATTGGCTGTCTGCATGTAACTAAACATGCTTAAGTTAGAATTTTTGTTTTTCTTTTAAAATTTGTTGTTGGGCATAGATAAAGTTGACATGAATTATTTGTGTTATGTAGTAATGAACAAGTTGCAACAGCATCAATGGATGCAATTAAGAAATTAGCTGGCTTGCCTGGAGGCATGGTAGGAACACAGCTATTATTGGTTGCTTTACGAGGTCAAATTTCTTCACATGTTGCATTACTATTGTAATCTTCCATACTCTTGATTGCCATTTGTTATCCAAAATTTATGTAGGATATCATCTTCCCATCTAATAACAATGAAGCTACGCATCTTGGAAATTTAGGAGGTCAATCTTCATCACTGGTATGCTCGTTATAATTTGTGATTTTAGATATAGTTATAGGATTTTAGAAAGCATAAAGTTTCCCAATGTCGAGTAAATCTTTTGATAAATTCCCTTTATTTCTGAATATAAGTTTAGAAATATTGTGAGCTCCCCCCCCCCTTCTCCCTCCCAAGGTTTTGATAATATCTTGGCTCTTGCTAAGACTGTTTTGTTATCGACTGCAGTATGATCAGATTTACATTCTCTTAATTTGAGGCTAGGATTTGTGAACCAATGAGGGATGATGGTTTTGTGGGAACATTTTGATTTGTCTGCCATGATATATTATATTATATTATATTAGGGGTGTGGCAAGAAATGTCATGAAATTGTGGTAAGTTCTGGTATTTAACTGCGCACTTCTCATGTCAGCTACTTAGGCCTCGTTTGTTTTTGCAAATGAGATGGGATAAGATGAGACAAGTTGAGATAAAAGTTAAAAATTGAATAAAATATTGTTAAAATATATTTTTTAATATTATTTTTGTTTTGAAATTTGAAAAAGTTGAATTGTTTTTTATTTGATTTTGTGTGAAAATTTGAAAAAGTTGTAATGATGAGATGAGATGAAAATTTTTGTGAAAGTGAATGAGGCCTTAAATTTAGTTTACATCAGGTGCCATTTCCTGAATATGTAAGTGTCATATATGCTGTCCATGGTCATGGGTACCGTCTCTGAATCATGATTATTTGCTTAATGCTTTTTATTTTTGACTCTCACTCTATAACTACTTTCCAGGGACGCGTTCGAGTTTTGGCTTTAATAGTGAAGTTATTCTCTGTCTCCGATTCTGTGGCTTTGGTTATTTACAAGTCAAATCTACTTAGTTTATTTGAGGTGGAAATCAACAATCCACATGACGCCCTTGTAACATTGAATGTTTTGGAGCTGTTGTACGAGGTTGGCAGTTGGTTATCATTTCATATAATCTCTCTCTCTTTTTGCACTTGTTGAATGTTCACGGATATTTTCTTGTAGACTATTGAATGAAATATCATGTCTTATTTTTCGAACTATTGATGCTGAATTGCAATGACTATGATTCTATGCAATTTCTCATCCAAGGCTGTGATGGATATGAAATCAAAAATAAATTAAGATGAGAAAAATTATCAAATTTAGATCTATCGTCCTATATGTATTATTGAGGAAATTAGGTTGAAAATAGAAGCAATTTAAATTTTAACGTGCATGCATATCGATTGTGTCATACAACATGTGAAAGCAATTTCTGCTGCCATCTTCTTACATTTCATTGCAATATTTGATAACTCAAAAAATTTGTATTTTCGTTGGTCAAAATTTCATTATGTTTCTATTGGAGTTGTTCTTCTTGAAGAGTCATTCTGGAATTTTAATGATTGGTTTTTCTTTGGTTTCAAGTGCCAGTATTTGTTACATAAGATGCCACTTATAAAAAAAAAATACATCATTAAACACAAAGGTGGTGATTCTTTGTAAATATTAATCTCTAACTGATTTTCTCTCTAATCTTAAATTAATGGTTCTCTCTGGTCCTTGGTTTGTTACCTTGCACATTTTGACGTGTTCATTTTATCTGTGCCCAATGGATGAAGTTGGCAGATATTCAGCATGGAACAGAGTTTCTGTCAAAGACCGCCCTTCTTCACTCACTTAGTTCTATCGTCAGGTACACGATTAAGAGATTGGCCATTTATTGCAATAATTTTTATACCATTACATGCTTACACAAAAAAATTTCATGGTAGCAATGCATCAACGGAATCAATTTTAAGATCCAGAGCAATGATGATAAGTGGAAGGCTTCTCTCCAAGGAGAATATCTATATGTTTGTTGATGAATCCAGTAAGACTTCTTGGCAATATTGAAACATGTCTCTGTGTGTTTGTTTTTTCTGTGAAAGTTCCAACCTTTCTGTATGTGTGAAGAGGTGTGGAAAGACCATATTTCTTTGGTCTCCTGAATATTAAATATAATACAGCATGGTTGCTTTGGATTGTCTCTGTTTCCTATGACATATGCATTCTCTGTGTGCTGTAGCTCCTAAAACAGTAAACAGTGAAAAAAAGTTGATTGGCATTCTATCTTCAGTAATTAGGAGCACTTTTTTAAGCATTCTGGGCCTGCCTCTAAGTCTCCCTACTATGTTTTAGCGTGTTGCCATAACTTGCTATTGTAGTTTCTAATTCAATAGAAGTCTTCCCCTTGAATAGAACATAATGACTTGCCATATGGGAGAAGAGTATCAAACCTACTTGAGCACTGGCCTTACACAGCCTACCATTTTCTTTTGTCTTTGATGCTCAACGAATCTATGCTTATGTTCCACATGTATGAATGCTTCACCCACATTCCAACTGCAATGCCAATCACAGTGAGGGCGTTAGACCATGTTGGCTGTTGCTTAACTCAATAACATTGATGATTTTGCATGCTGTAGATTTTGCTATTTAGTTGATATGAGTGTTGGTTGCTTATAAGGACATTATTCAAGTAGTGTGATTTATTTAATCCAGGCACATGGGCTCTGGGACCTGTGAAACTGTTTCTTGGTTCAACTTCTATGATGCAGCATTATATGAACCTTTTGGTGCCTTCTGGGCTTATATGTGGATAAGGCATCACATACCGAGTAAAAGGAGGCATCATGCACATCATGTTCATTTCACTGCTAAACATAAAATTGTGAAGAATTTTGCAACTTTGATCTGTAACTTACTTCCAGTTGCAATTCTGGTGAATTTAGATATTAGAGCAGTCAAATCACATAAGGCGCCTAGAGACATGAAATATTAGAACCTCCAGATTGGTGCAACTTATTGTTTTTCCTTTGGTCTGGACACTGTTATAATGTTTATTTTTTGCTCCTTTTTCCCTTCCTTGGGTCCGATGATTGCTATACTTAGTTCTGGGATAGCATATACTGATACCAGCAACTTTCATACTTTTAATGTGACCACAATACAAGAGTGGTATGATGGTGTGGATTTATTAACCTTGCTATGATAGTTTTTGAAGTATGGATTGAACTAGCAAGCATTCCTATTTAGAGAATTTCACTTCATGCAAATACTTCTTTTTGTTGACCTGGCATGGGCTTATTGACTAGATATTGGTCTGTTATTTGTTACATTGAAATACTATACTATCTAGAAACTGATTCTGTGGTTTGCTATTGTGCTGAGTCTTCTTCTGAATTCAGGTGTTAGAACTGTAATATCAACCATTGATAAAATACTTGACCCATCAGAAAATCGAGATACAGATGAAACTGAATCTGCACTTGAAGCATTGGGTCACATAGGTTCATGTAAGTTATGCCACTAAAACTGCTGTAGGCTAAGGTTTCTGTGTCATTCATGTATGATCTTATTTAATCCTTTTCTTGTCACTGAACATCCCCCATTTTAGTAAAACTGTGTTGCAGAAGTGTACAATGATTTATATCTCTGATGGTATAATTCAGTGTATATAAGTTACTGTATCCATTTCACATATGCTACAGACTCCATGTAGCAGAGGTTATGTCATGTTCTTTTCTATCTTTTTTTATCGAATTAACCATATATTATTGACTATATCGGTTGTTCCTGCCAATGGTCTTTGTACCAAATTTCTCATTACTTGAGATACTATCATTATCGCTTGCACAATTAGATGTCTACCTGTAATAGCGGCCCGATTATAAGAGTGGAGCTATATTACAGGTAGAGCATCACCTGTAGAAAAAAATAACAGGTGGTGCATCAAGCCATGAGTTCAATCTCTTTTTTTTTTTGGTAATCAAAGTATTTTATTCATAAAAGTAGGCAAATCCCAAGTATATGGGAAGTATACATGAAAAATACCTAACTAGAGTTTACAACTGATGATAAAAAGTCATGGACATTAAGTCCGGTACAAACTATAGCCCCCACCCATGAGAACAATGTTTTAAAGAAAAAAGCTTTCAGCTCCTCCATTGTCTTCTCATAGTTTTCGAAACTTCTATCATTTCGTTCCCGTCAAATACACCAACACATGCAGATAGGGACCATTTTCCAAATTGCCATGACTTGTGAATTTTCACGGAGGCCTCTCCAGCTTACTAGAAAATCCACAATCTCACGTAGCTACATAAATTGTATATACCTATAAAAGAAGACATTTTTTCTCTCATGGACACATTTAACAAATAACATGATTTTCACTGTTCAATGGCTAACATAAATGTATAATTATTCGAAGGAGAATTGTAGTGTCAGACTGGAGTTCCATGATCTATATACTTGCATCCATGCATATAGGTCATGGAACATATATTTATTAATCCTATCCAGTTGACACCACCATCGTGGTAGAAGATGGTATGGCTGAGAGTCTGAGACTGCATCTTTCCCATCCATTTGAATGCTGAAATCTTCCTTTCTCAGACTGGTTGGGTTTCTTTAAATCAAGCATGGTAAAAGAATGTGCGGTGAATAATTTATAGATGGCTCCTATTTGCTAATAAAGGCAGCAGTTCTGACCTTGAATAGTTGAAAGAAAGGAGGGCTGTATGTTATGTATGCTGTATGGTGTACATTGTTGATCTATTTCCTGAAAATCTAAACTTCTGGACAGATGGTTACTAAGGTGTTATCATATTTTTGTGCCTAAAGCTTGAGAATCATGGGAACCCCAATTTGTTTCAGTTTTGTTTACTTACGTCTTCCATTTTGGCTAGCATTTTTAGGCCTGCTTGTCGGGTGATGTGTTGGTAAAATACCTGAAGTTTTATTTTCAATGTTGCAAATGAAGGACATCTTGTCCTTCTTGCTTCTTATGATTGTTGGTTCCATTTTGTATTTTTTCCTAACGCTTCATTCTTCCACTTTTTTAATATTCTAACTAATAGCTGCTTCTTTGCAACCCTTTTAGTGATCCAAGGAGCTGCATTAATACTCTCAAGTTCACCACTTGCTGCAAGACATGTTATTGATACTGCTTTTGATCGGCAAGGACATGGCAAACAGCTGGTGAGCATGTAGATCCTTTCATGTTATCTTTATGTTTGTTGGTTAGTTTTTTCCACCGTTTTTTATGTTACTTATGTTGCCTTGATTTCGGGGTTCTGGCAATTGAAAATCCTAAGATAAACAGGCTATGGGCAATTAGAAAGATTCATGTAAATCTGTAGAAGTAGGAGTTGAGAGGAGTTACCAAAAAATGATTGGCTCCTGTACTTTGGTGAGACAAGAACAAGGCCAATAAAACATAAAAGGGAGATGGGTGAACTCAAAAAAAGTTTGTTTTGGTTGCAAGATAATGGCAAGACATAAAGGCTATATGATTTTCAATTGTTGAATCTAAATTTAGGTTGTGAGGAGATTGGGCAGATATGATATGTATCTAGCTCATCTAATCTTGTGGTATTTGGAATCTTGGTGGACCTTCACCACTCAACAATCAATAACATTTAACATTGACCACTTTGTTAGTACGTTAGTCATAGCTGGCATGTTTAATTTGGTACATAAAAGATGTTTTTGCCCCTTCCCCATGAACATTGTCTCTCCTTAAAATCCATAGGTTGCTCTCTCTTTGAAACTTCTTTTTCGCACGCCAGTGTAAAATTGTGAGTTATATGGTCTCATCTTGAGGTTTACCTCCTCCTGACAAGCAGTAAAGAGCTGAAAAAGACGAATGTAGAATGCCATTTTTTATTTTTTTTTCTGTATGTGTCAATGCAGAAATATATGCCACCTTTACAAGTCTCCTAGACGTGATAATAACCAAATCTGATGGGGCTTAAGGAAACCCAAATTCTCAAAAATGATTGTCTTATGTGTTAAATGGTTAGGCAATTCACTTCTGGGAATAACCACATGTATATATTCGTACTCATCAGAAAAGAAGGATATATTGGGAAAAAAGAGGTGAAGAAATAAAAGTTTTGACACTGGAGTTAATATGTGGCTATCGAATTATCTAGTTGAAGTTTGTCATGGAGCATAAAATGGTAATTAACATCTATCCCCTGCAATGTGACTTCAAATGCTCTCAATTTGTTTTGTAAGAAATTATATATTTAGAATATTTGGGAAAGAATCTTGTACTTAGCGTATCCTGGGCATCTTGTATATGTCTGAAATATTATTAATTGGCAAACACAGGCTGCATTGCATGCTCTTGGAAACATAGTAGGAGAATCAAGACCAGATAATGAAATTATACCGTTTGGAGATGCAGAAGAAAGTTTGCGACGTTTAATCTATGAAACAGCATCCAAAAGTTCAAAGTTGACACCATCTGTAAGTAATTGCTTTTTTTTCGTCTTTTAGTTTTTTTGGCCTGCTCATATTAATGATATGGTTCTTTGGTTTGTTTTATTTGAAGAGCACTGGTTGGTTTTGTGCCTTGAAATATTGTAGAAAGAGAAGGGAAAAAAAAACTCTTTAAACAAGTATATCAAGTCAAAGCATTTGGCAATCGAAGTCATTATAGCAAGGGTGCTAATGGTGTGCGTGCAATTTGGGTGTTTCAAAATCTTTTGCAAGAATTTTAAAAAAATATTCTCCTTTTATGTTTGAGTACAGATTCTTAGGTTTTTTTTTTTTGGTTGGGTACCACCTTCATTTGAGCTCCTTTTCATTTTTCACTAGTCTGCTTTTCAAAACATGTAGAATCCTAACCAAGTTGGTTGTGCAATTTCCAGGGCCTTTTGTTATCAGTTCTTCAACAGGATTCAGAAATTCGTTTGGCGGTGAGAATTTCATTGTCATGAGTTTTGTATTTATTATCAAAAAAAAAGTTTTGTATTGTTTCCTTTTTTCTTTTGGTAGCCATAGATTTGAACTTTTACAGAGCTAATGTATGATGAGGTTTTCTTTTGACCTAATTTGTTCTGGTGACATTCAAGTATCAGGGCAAAGCAACTTATCAGACCTTTCCTTTCTTAAATCATTCTGATTTATGTGTCATTCGGTCTGTTTAAATGATTGAGGGTTTAGACCTATTTAATTATAACAGTCAGTCTCCTCATGTTGTTATATCTATGGTGCTTGCTTTCCTCACGCTCTCTTTTGTATTGTGGATGAGGATGGAAGGTAATGACATTAGGCAAACTGAATACGGAACAATTCCATGAATTATTATTGATGCACCATTGCTGCCAAAAAGACAGAAAGTAACCCAGACGAGAATTGATGTTGAACTTTATTCCAATAGAATGACCCTTTGAACTTGTGTATTTGTTGTTTGCAATTGCTTGTGACCCTTAAAAAGAAATATGATATAAGCTTTTATATATGAATATTTTCAGGGTTATAGAGTGATAACTGGAATGGTGGCTCGGCCATGGTTCCTGATGGAAGTTTGCTCAAAGCAAGAGATAATAAATATAGTGACTGACGCAAATACTGGAGCCACAAAAATAGGTTTGGTTTCTGGTCTCTATGTTTATTATCTTTGTTAAATGATCACATTTCCATGTTTATAAGAATTACATTGATCACATATCTCTTAATTACATCGAGAAACATAAATTAGATAGAATGCATTTTACATTTAAAACAGTTATTGATCTAGATAATATAGATTGTTATTACTAAGGTATTAATAAGCACAGAACTAGTTTTTGAAAATGAGATGTGAATGACTGGTTTAAGTCAAGAAGATGCAACTTTTGGGTGAGACCATGCGAAAGTTTTTTGTCAGATAACTCATTGCAAGATCCTTTTTTTTTTAATTAGCATCGGGTGTCCGAGAACACTGTCCCGATTAATCTTGGGGGTGCACCTCGGTTAATTCAAGGAAAAAATCCCCTAGTCTGATGGCCCCTAGAGATTGTTTTCGCCCTAGAGGATTCGAATCTTAGACTTTAAATGGAGCATACCACCAAGACCAAGGCTTTTACCACTTGAGCTAATCCCTAGGAGTTCTCATATCAAGATCTTATAACCAACATGATAGGTTTTTCCATGAAATTATGATTCTGGATGTTACCACCAACGGCCTAATTGTATGCAAAAAAATGAGCGCAACAATCCGAGTTTCATGTTAGTTATTCCTATTTTCTGGAAGTTGTCTTAGGATTAGTTGTGGATTTTTAAGGTTTTGTTTAAATTGTTTTGTTCGTTTTTAAAGGTTTTTTCTGTTTGGACTACCTCAACTGGGTGTGTTCTTTTGGATTTATATTGTTTTATATCTTTTCCTGCATGCGACTTTGTTTTCTAAGTCTCACCTGAGAGTAAAAAAGAAGAAAACAAGAAAAGAAAAGGCATAACTAAAATCTGTTCTGTAATAGTTTGCTCAAGTATGGAATTGTGAAATGTAACTAACACTTACAATATATAGTTGTTCCATTACTCAGATCCATCCTGAGAATGAGAACAAGTATTTATTCGAAGCTTGCCTGCATGAATGCATAAATTAGTTCTCTGAAAAATACATTTTGCGAACCAAACTACTGAAACTGACTCATTGCACCCTCCAACTACCAAAAATTGCATCGATCGTTAAATTTTAGGCCTCGTTTGGTTATATAGATGGGATGAGATGAGACGAGAAATCTTTGAATAGTAATAAAATGGTTTGAGAGTGCAATGTGTCAGCTTCAGCCTTCAGTAGTTTGGAATGCAAAAGTGTAGACACTTAATGATTGAAGGGTGTAAAGTGTATTTTCCCCTTTCATTATTTGAAGTTCATCTATATTTTGCAATATCTTCAAGTGTAATTATACTCAGTTGATTTCTGGTTTTCTTTTCATCTTGTGCAAAAAAAATCATCTTTTATTTTAGAATCTTTATTCCAGCTACGTTTTTTCCAGTTTTATAAATCTAATTAATGGCACTTTCTCAGATATGGAAGCTAGATATAAATGCTGCCAGTCAATCCACAAGGCCTTTATGTCCTCTGGTAAACTTATCAGCGATCCTGCTCTTGCTGGAATTGTGGCTAAGGTAAGAGCTCTTCTTTTTAAATTGTGGGCCTATATTAGATTCATAAAGCGTGCATGTTTTGCTGGATTTCCTAACCCTCTGGGATTAGTAGTATTTAGTAATATAGTTAGTCACACCAAAATCTTTCGTTTAGCGGTTGGCACACACAAATACACAATTTGTGTACAAGATCAGTGTAGATGTAACTATAATGCATTTACATCTTGATTATATGGATTAACTTGTTCAAGAAAAATGTGTGAAATGAAAAATAAATAAATAAATAAAGAAGCAACAAGTAAACATTAAAAAGCAAGTGGAGGAGGGCAACACAACATCTTTAAGGAAATTGGGTTTTGCTTCCTTGTTGACATGTAGATTTTTCACTTTTTTGCAGTTGCAGGAAGCGGTTAGAGGTGGTCCATATCTCCGTAGAAAGCAGCATCATGAAGCTCAACCTCTGGTTATGACTGCTGATAGATTTTAGACTTGTACCGGATGCTATGGAACTTATCCTTTCCCCCCCCTTTCTTTTCCCCGAGCAGCTAATGTGAAACTGATCAAACAGTTAATTGGCTTGTAAAATTATTATTATTATTATAGGACCTTGTAAATATAGCTGAGACCCGAGACATTTGTGGCTCTTGTTTGTCAGTCATGGGGCTATAGTTTCATACTTAACCAAATAAAGGGAGCTGTATAGCTTCATAGTTCATAGATCTATCTGCTTGAGACGAATTGCGCAGACACCTTGAGATGATGGTAAACTTCTGGAAGTAAAGGAAATGAGTAATCATGTCTTATTTGATGCTTCACAAGGCATCAAATACGAGAGGAGTGAGACAGGTGGATAATCTTAATCCCAGGGGTGCAAATTGTTCACACCTTTTGCCATGTAAATCATATCTCTTTGACGTTACGTTTGACAAAATAATCCCCGAAAAAGTTCATCCCTGCATTGCTAATATGAAAAATAAGTAAAAACAAATATCAAACCATTTGCATTGTGTAATATAAAAGCATGCCCACTCTGTTCGTAATCCGAATTCACTATCCGAGTTTCGTGGAGCAAGTTCAATATCTCTCGGGCATTTTATCAAGCATCTTTGCTGTCTCATTTCTGGAGCCCCAGTCTCATTCTCCATAAGCGTTCTGAGTAATAATTTTGAGGATTTATCCTTTTTGTATTTTTACAGAAATATTGGAGCGGGTTGGGCTATAGGTGAAGTGATATAGCCTTAGATTGAAAGCCCAGATTCGGCCCAATAAGAGAAAGGGCCACATTGAAAACACATGCTGGGCCTATCTAGAAGACAGAGAGCCCACATTGTCCACTTTCACCCGTCTCCTTCCTGCTTTCTCCTGTGGATAAAGTTCGAGCAAAATAGAGAGAGAGAGAGCTGAGGTTTCTGAAGAGACGGACAAAGAGATGGCAACTCTATCATTGGCTTGTTTGGCCCTCCCTTCAAAAATGAAGAATTCTCTTTCAATTAGTGGCCCTTCTTCTTCTTCTTCGTCAAATCAGTCGAGTTTGACTGGTACATTCAGGTCACTCGGTTTCTCCACTAACCTTTCGCACAATGCCTTCTCCAAAGGTACTTGCAGGGTCAATTTTCTGTTTGTTTATTGAGAGAAATAATAAGAAATTAGCAAGGACAGAAAAGGGCTGGGGTTTTAAGTTTCATGTCGTTACTTTCGAAAATTGAAGAAGGAAAAAAAAAAAAAAAAAACCCCAGCTGACCGAACATATTGAAGAATTTTTTTCTGTTTATATTCCTGGTTTTTGTCTCTCTGGGGTTCGAACCAATTGTTATTCCTTGTTCATGCCTTCTCTCAAAGCACCAACTTTTTGGAATTGAAAAATAATAGAGGAATTTGAATTCTGGGTTCTGTGAACTTCAGGGTATCTGTCTATGAGCATGCCACAAATGCCAACACGCCATTTTGTTGTGTGCGACGCGGCTCCGAATAAAAAAGCGGATTCGGCTGCTAAGAGGGCTCGACAAGCTGAGAAAAGGCGCATCTACAATAAATCTCGGAAATCTGAAATCAAGACCCGGATGAAGAAGGTATATATTATAAAAATTTGTTTATACAATTGGTAGGATTGTGGCTGGACTCTTCTGAAAGTCTATTTTTTCGTTGTTTTTGTGTTGAATGCTATCCAGATTTTTTAGGTGTGGTAACTTTGCGAGGAAGATTAAATTTGGTTTCCTTTTTGTTCTAAGATTTTCCAGTTTTCTGCTTTTAGGATTGATTGTTGTTATCTTTCAGTAAAGGTTGTGGTTATCATGTCTGATAAAAATGATATATTTTATTTATTCCAAACCTGACTTTGCCATCGAGACCACGAAGCTCTGCATGAAAGTTACTAGAAGTGGAACTTTTCTTCGTGGATAATCATTACGAGGTACTGGTAGAAAAAGACTGATTTCTCTTTCATTAAAGTCGGTGAATATTATCTGAATGCTAGCATGCTGCTATAACGTGAAGGAACATTTCTTTCCATCAACATTGGCATGTTGGAACATTATCACAATCTTGGAGACTGAAACTCTCTATCTTCTAATAGTTTATGTTTTTCTTCTTCTTGCGTACTTAATTCACAACAAATTTAGGTATCTACGTTATGTTTATTCTGGTGTTTGGTGATGTTATTACTGTTCTGATTTATACCAAAACAAATGTTAGTGATGTTACCGCACCTTCTGGCTTCTGAAACTGAGAAAGAAGAGAATATTACAAGATTGATTTTCTAAGTTAGCTGTTTTTCCTTTTCTTCTCTCTCTCTCTCTCCCCTTTAACGTTTATGCATTATTTGTAAAGTGGAATGTGCTTAATGTTTCCCTCCCCCCCTTTTCAGTTTGGTATTTGACCATGAAGGGATATCTCATCCTCCTTGCCCTCTTAGTTTAATCTTTGTTTATTAAGTATCCGTATCAGTTAATCACTAGTTCATTGAATAAGAATACAAACTGCTCAGAAAAGGAAGATAACTTTTGTTTTCCACATCTTAAGGTTATAATTATTTGAATCAATCAAAAACCTGTGATGAACTCCTAGGGGTTAGCTCAAGTGGTGAAGGTCTTGGGCTTGGCTCCCCCTAGGTCTACGGTTCAAATCTCCTAGGGTGCAAACAATCTCTAGGGCCCATCGGACTGGTGGATTTTTCCTTTAAATTACCCAAGGTGCACTTGCGGGAAACTCCTAGTCGAGAGCCTGTGCACCACCGGGATTAGTCTAGACACTGTTTCTAGACACTTGGTGCCAATAAAAAAGGACGAGATAAAGGCTGTGAATTGTTTCTTAGAAGTTCCTGATGGTTATTGGGAAATTTATTTCAAATTTTCCAGGTTTTGGAAGCTTTGGATGTGCTCAAGAAGAAACCTGAGGCACAAGCTGAAGAAGTCCTTCCAGTTGAGAACCTAATTGCAGAGGCATATTCAGTTATAGACAAGGCGGTGAAAGTGGGAACGCTGCACAGGAACACTGGAGCACGCAGGAAGTCTCGGCTTGCCCGGAGGAAGAAGGCTGTTGAGATCCACCATGGCTGGTATACCCCATCCCCTGCCATAAATGCATCATAGAACCTTTTGTGCCCATGCAAAAAATTATGTAATCTTTTGTTAAGCTCCCTGTTAAGAGTGATGTGAATTCATAACTTGAGGACTCTTGAGTACTTGATGTAGATTAGTTACAGTTCGTTTTGATGTGTTCTTTTTTTTCTTTCAAAATGGATGGTTGTGATCCAGAACCTCATTGCGTAATCCATAATGGTAATGCTTCTGATCTTGAATATAATTGTGAAAATCAGAGGCAGAGCACATGCGAATTAATGAACAAAGGAAGGCTCAAAAGAGCCCAAAGAAATTAAGATTAAATATTAAAATAATCCATTTAGCTTACCTCTTCTTGGCTTTATGGAACCAAGAAGCCACCTGAGTTTGTACTGTTTGACTCAAAGAAGTAGAACTCTGATCGATGATCATATCATTTTTTTTCACCCCCTTTCTATTTTTGTTCAAATAATTGGATTTGATCCATGAGATCCATCTGTACTGATTGAAACTAACTATAAAATTTAGGTTTTCGAGGTTGAAGTGTAATTTATGTGAGAAGAGTATGAAGTATCTGTGTTCAAGCGAGAAAGATATCAATTATCCGTAGTGAATTTTAAACTCTGAACAAAGCTTACACACAATACTTAAATCTGAAAATTTAGTTCAATTCATATATAGTGCTGGTATTTGTTTCCTCAAGCGTCCATAATGCCAGACATCTAGAATATATGAAATAGGGACCTCCCAAATTGTATGTGTGTATATATATATATATATATATATATATATAGGACTGTGCAAATCAAACACTATGCACACGAGTTTAACATCTAATCCAAGATATTGAAATAGATTGTACTACTGCCAATAACCTATAAAAAAAGCAATCCTTCTATGAGAGAAACCAAGAATATTTTAGTTGCTCTATATTTTATGGGAACTTCTCATTATTTAATTTTCTTTTCTTAGTTTTGAGAATCCATTTTTCTATATAAATTATCGGTTATGAAAATCATGTACATGCTGTGTGCTGAAATCTTGTGCTGTAATTATATACCGAAATAAATTTCGTAAAATCAGCCATAGTGGTAATCAGTAATGCTAGGGAACCCCGAGAGGGATCCCCGTCGCGGCCTCAAGGCTGATGTGGCACGATTTAAAAAAAAAAAGGAAGTCAAGAAGGAAGAAAGGGATCGAGCGAACCACATTAACCTCTCGACCAAGACGATGGCTTTGCCATTGATGATGTCAATCTGTTTCTGCTCCAAAACCAACTATATCTTTGTTCCAAAAATTAAAGAAGAAGAGAAATAACCTTCACAACCCCTTGGCACAATCCCCTTCCCCACACTTTTCTTTCTCTTCCACGATTTGTTTCTTTTTAGCAAAACTCCCAAAATTAAAGTAATGGCGCCTTGCACACATCCATGGAGAAAACTCAACGGACAAACCAACCAACCAAACAACCGGAAGAAACAAAAACCAACAGAGTTAAGAGAAAATCGATCAAGAAAGTGACGAAGTAAAGGGAAAATATCGGTGGACAGTCGAAATGGGTTTGAAGTTATCCTTCTCTGACGAGGCAAAAATCAAGCATCAACCAAAATCGGATATGATTTTTGTTGCGAAAATCGACTGCTGATTGTTGGCATTCAGACAGAGAGGTTTGTCCCTCAGAGAAGACGAAAAAAAGAGGAAGATGGAGAAAATACAAAAAGAAATGAGACAATGTAGTTAATTTTTTGTCCACGTAGGATGCAAAATCGCACCAAAATTATTACCCGTTTCTTATAGAGTTTTCCTTTTTCAGTAATATTTCAAAGTTTTAAAGGTTTTGTTTCTAATTAGCATTTCGAAAGATTCTTCATTTCTCTCTAACCAGCCCCACCCACGCTTCCTCGCAGTTAATGCTTTTTATTTGGCTGCTGACGTATTTGAAAAGAGATAGGATTAGAAGTTTAGAACATTTGCAATTTGGACTGTAGTACTTTCCCAATGGGAAGTCTAAGACAGTTTAGCTTAGAATCTTGTAACACCTGTTCAATTTAGGCAAAGCACAATCCAATTTTACACACAAGACTTGAGATGAACTAAAGAAATAAATAAATATTGACTTTGCGTATTGTCGAGTTTCTAGGAGAACACAACTCAAGCCTTGCATCATAAGAGTGATTCATAGAAAAGGAGAGAGGTGATCGATAGATCATAGATTACCTCATCCCTGTAGTCTTTAGCTATTTTAAGTTTACATTTTATCATGGTTGCAGTCACCACCTAGGGCCCATTTTGACTCACCAAAGATGTTGGTGAGGCATAAGTTTAGGAGCTACCTCATAATCTGTCCACAAAAGAGAACTGAGCACAAAATTTTCCTATCACCAACATGATATGAATATAGGTAGCTCTTCCTCCACACGGGAAACTTGAGGATGATTTCTCAGCTCCATGCACGGGATCCCTCTGAACCTTTATATTTGCAAAGCGAAGAACATGAAATGCATTGAGATGATTGTCTAAATTAACATAGCCCATCCAATCTTTACATAGCAACATCCGGGTCCAATCGTCTCTGAATAGCAGCTGCAGCCTATGATAATAAAGCTTATAAAATGAGTCCAAGATTTTTTGAAATTACACGAGTACAGATTAAGTTTATTGTACCGACCTCAAAGTTTCCAATCTTGTACTGGTAAGCCATCTCCTCCCTCAGCTGAGCTTGCTCTTTCATTGCTTGTGCCTAGGAATTGAAAAAGATTTGGTGATGAGAAAGATTAATTTATCATATATTCATGGATTAGGAGAATGAAATAAATTTTGATTGATTAATTGTAAACTAACCATCCCACTCTGCATAGACTGCTTTAAAGCTTCCACCTCTTCTGCCTTTTGTTTTTCACGTTCTCGCATGAGCTCTTGCCTGAAACGTAAAAATCAATTTGTGAGAAAAACCAATTGAACAGATGAGATTTAAGAACCAGTTTAGACACCAGATGCCTGGCATATATGTATATTTACACAATTTAGTAAAAAAAATAGCTACATGGCCAAATCCCATAAATTGCAATATGCCAGTGGAAAAAAATGAAAATGTTTGCAAACGGACATTGGACAAAGTCTATAACTTATCATTTAGAGTACATCCAAGTTTTAACCAATGAGAACACTCTGAAAAGGTTTAACATAGTGGCTCCTTTCACAAAGGTCCATCAAAACCATTTTAAACTAAACAACATCTGGGGTCTAAAATTTTTTGCCTTAATACCAGTAGAACTATAAAAAGAAAACCAAACACATAAGACAAAGGCCACCAAAAGCAAGGAAAATGACTTAATACCTCTTAAATGACGACCCAACTCCTAATACTTTAACCATTCCTTCACACCACTTTAATTATTTTTTCTAACCACCTCTCCCCTCCAATGAAACCCCCTCCACCCTCCCCAAGAAAGAAAAGCTACGAATCGTGATAATTATTTGGGATCAAAAAAGGAAAACTCATTTGTTCCCCCATCAATACTACTGATTTATTACAACTTCATGATTTTTTTCATAATATTTTCACGATAAATTCAATTAATGTAGCAAGCTCTGAAACCTACCGTCGCTGTTCTTCATCATTGAATACTGTACGTTCTGATTGCAGGATCTTTTTGACACCTTTTTTCTGTTCTTTTTCCATTTTGTGTCTGTAATATGCGTCAAGGTTATAATACCTGCAACCACAAACAATGAAGTCATTTCTTGCTACCTGTCACATTGGAGATCCATGCACATTAAGATGATGCTATCAAGATTAAGAGTTTTTGTCAAGGTAAATGAGAAGGCAGAGATATTCTCTAATAAGATTAAAATGTTTACTCTTTATTTCATCAACTGTGTATGCAATGTATGTCACTAGATCAAGAAATGATTTCATCAAACTAATTCTGTATTGGACCAATACCATGATTTAGCCAATGGACTCCCCATGTTATACATTCATGATTTATCCTTAAACATATAGAGCACCCAAACTATCTTGCAGAATAAGGGAAAACAAGAAACCTAAATAACGAATAGGAAAGGAACTTACTTCTTGGAAGGAAAGGTAGCTGTATTATGGTCTTCCATGAACCTGTAAACACAAGTATTGCACATTTAGATAGCATTTAAAAATTCTTGACTCAGTACATAAGATTTAGAAGGGAAAATAAAACTTTGCATTGCATTGAGAAAAGGGTTCTCTCAGAACTCAACTAAATCCAATCAACAATTTCGTGTACTTACTCTTTAAACATCTGCTTCTCTTCCCAATTAGGCAAACTTTCCAGATTCACCTGCAAAGAAATCTCCAAACATTTTTAGCACATTGCAATATTCTCCATATCCTAAGTGCTTTTTGAAAACAAATTGAAGAAAAGTTTTGCCTCGCAGTTACATTTATGTGGAAAATATTAAATATAAAGTTCACTGACTAATGCAAATCTAATCTGTAAGGAGCGGACAACGGAAGAGATTAGATCTTTCTTTTTTCATACTCTAGTATCATGGGCCACAGCTATAGAGTTCAATGGTCTTAATTTTCATGATTTCTTTGTATCTCACTTTCCACCTACGACCTAGATAGGTCCTGTCTCATGTATACCATCTCATGTACTTGGGCTTTGCCTATTCTATTAATACCGTTTACTTATCAAAAAAATAATAATCTAATATGTAAAGTAGCGATCAACTTAAAATTTTCAGTATTATTGGGCTTGAATTTTAACGCGCACGAGTTGATGATGCAAATGGAATTGAACTTCTGGACCCAACGGGGCAATTGATACCCTAAACTACCAAAATTTAATAAAGTAGTGGGAAATGGAAAACCTGTTTAACTTCTGCCAACCATGCAGTGAACTCAGGCCGTTTAGTCCTACAATGCAAAAGTATTCCTACTGGTAATAATAATAATAAAACAACAACAACAACAACAACAATAATAATAAGCGGCAAGTATTCGCACAGGAGTAACTAGTCAACAACCGATCAAAAGTAATGAAATCAGTTGGTCAACATGAAATGACATGAATGCACGCCTACATCTTCTAATTACCTCTTGTTTTTTTAGTTTCTAATTTGTAAGTAGGTGTTATCTTCTGAATACTACTTGTGTACACGGCTTCGCCTAGTTACATAATTAAATAAACCTTAATTTTACTTACCAAAAAAAGAAACAACCTAATTTCTAAAACCATGACAACTCAGTTACCAAGAGAAGAATAAAATGAAACAGAAATTTTAATATGCATTGCTTTTATCCTATGATAATGCAAACAGATCTGTGTTCTCCTCATCCACGTAGCCAAAAGCTACAAGGAGCACGCACAATCTTTTAAAGGGAAAAAGAGAAGATATACACTGTTACACAACATCATTTTTTCAGACTTTCATATCAACCAAACAGAGCACATGCACTTCCTAGATTTTCTCAGCAACCAAGCGCAAACCCCAACCATAAACAGAAAAGGAAAAGCCACTAACCACATGTCGGTTTCTCTGATAATTCCATACTTTCCCCACAAGTTCGTCACTGGTCCTTTCTTCCCTCTCTCCTTCTTCTCCTGCTTCTTCTTTCGTTTCTCTTTCCTCTTTTTCTCTTCTTCCTTCTCTTTCCTTCTCCTCTTCTCTTTTTCTTTTCTCCTCCTTTTCCGCTCCCTCTCCTCCTCTCTCTTTTTCCTCTCCCTCCTCTTCCTCCTCCTCCTCTCTCCCTCGCTCTCACTCTTAGAATCCGAATCCAAGCCACTCTCCTCCGATTCCGAACCAGAATCCTCCGACTCGGAATCAGAATCCGACTCTTCTTCACTATTGTAACGGCTTCGAGACTTCCTCTTTCTAATCTCCAGCTTAGCGTTATTTTTTCCATCTCTCTTACCTTCCGATTCCGAACTTCCCCGAGCTTTCCTTCGAGACCTGCTCCGGTCTTCCCCGGAATCAGATTCCAAATACGAATCCTCTCGCCCTCTCCTGGATTTTCTTTTCGATGGAGCTTCGGCCTCTTCTTCTCCTCCTCCAGAGAGTTCTCGCTTTTCTAGGAGCGCAGCGGCAGGGCTTCGATCTCTGCCCATTTTCGCTTTGGTTTCGAAGATTTTGTTGCGAAATGGGAGCGAGTGAAAAACAGACAAGAGGTTGGATTACTTATATCCGTCTCTGATAATGGGCTTCAGCGGATGGCGAGCCCAGATTCGAATAAATGAATCCTTTTCTTGGATCGGCCCACTCCAAGCCGCTCCACTGGTAAATTTGTGGTGGGCTTTTTCTTTGTACAATATTTGGATTATTGTGACACTCGATATAGTTTAAAAATAAATAAATAAATACAGAATTAAATACTTTTTTCATTTTCGGTTCAATATTATATAAGGTTGAATTTCATAGATAGCCATAGGTTGCATTCAATATATAAAATTTACTCCCACAAAAATATTAAAATAATTCAATGATTTTCATAATTGCCAAAAGGCATTAAGAGGAAGTGAAACCATAGAACCTGAGTGCAAAATGTTGGGATAGCATAAGTGCAAACCAAATCCAAACAAAATTGGTAAGATTTCAGATCAATTACTTCAAGGTTCATTTTGTAAGCATCCCTGCCAATGTGTAGAAATATTGTTACATAGTGTCAGCATTGCACTTCAAAAGCTTAATTTTCAAGTGAGACCTTCGGATCTAGTAGCTTCACTTGCTCACTGAAATTTTAGGAGTTTGGCAATGAATTGCAGATTAATGAGCCATAATCAAGGAAGAGCATCCATCAAAAGCCGTCAACCGTTTTAGATTTTTTTCTGTCTTGAGCTTAGAATTATTTCTGTTTCCTCATTTTCTTCTATCTCATCAGCTTTCATTTTCTCTAAAATCCCATCCACTTCTTTCCCACCTCTGATGTAAGCCCTGATCAAGGCATGGTACATTTCCCTATCCATTGGAATAAAGGTCTTTAAGGAGTTCAGAAAAGCTTCAACTTCTTCAATGTCTCCCCTATCGCTAAGCCAACTCAATACGCTTGAAATCACTCTAGCTTTAGGTATCCAACCTTTATTTTCCTCCCTTACAGCCAGAGCTTCCTTGATGCATTCAAACGCCTTCTCCATATTTTGGTTATCTACATAACCTGCTGCAAGAATAGCCCAACTATTTGGAATTGGAGTCTTCCCTTTCTTCACTATGTCCTGAAGCACGGCTTTGGCTTTTTCCATCAATCCCTTCTGACAATATCCAATCAGGAGGACGTTGGGCACACGGAAATCATAACAGTGGCAAGACAACTCCCACTCCTTAAGCAATTTTTCTGTTTCTTCAAACTCCCCAAGCTTCACTAGAGAACCCAGCATGGTAATATAATCCCTGTTAATTTGCTTCTTACACTTGGATTTTTCAAGGCTCCACAATCTCATCATCTCATCTTTATTTCCAATCCGTGCATAGAGTGAAATCAAATGATTATATCCAAGTGCAGTTTTATCTACCTTCTCTTCGCATTTCTTCATGTAGATCAGTGCTTTCTCACGGATGTCAGCTTTTATGTAGTAATTGGCAACCATTGCATAAGTATTCCAGCCCACAGAGATGTGGGGTAGGCTCTCCATTTCCTTTAGAACTTCCTCCATGCCCTTAAGATCAGATCTTTTGCCATAGGAATCTATTGTAATTCCATAGCTAAATTTGTCAGGGGAGATGCCATCCTTCTTCATTTCTGATAACACAATAGGGACTTTCTCAGGCTGGCCATTGTTTGTATATAGGCACATGATGTTATTGTAGTTGAGGGGACTAGAAGCAAATCCCATCTCTTTCATCTTCCCCATGTGGGAGAGGGACTTATCAAAAAGGCCTTCTCTGACATAACAACTTAGAAGAGCCCCATATATTTTGTCAATTTTATCTTGATCACTCAAGTTGTTAAAGTAGCTCTCTGCAGAGTCCAGCCCATGAACTCTACCAATAAGATCTAACTGCACAGCCTGATCACCTGGTGAGAATGAGCAAAGTTTCTTGCAACTGACCCACTCTGAAACCTGCAGCAGAAGATTAAGTAATATGGTAAATCGAGACTAGTAACTAATACGAATTTCAGAGCTCCTAGAACCTGAACATGTCAAAGTTTGGTGATGAATCAGAAAAGAAAACAAAAAGGAGCTCGGACACTAGCATTAAGCCAACTAGGAATATAGGTAGGAGTCCAGGTACTAAACAATAATTTAGGATAAGTATTTCATTAAGTGGAATACAGTTTTCTCTCCTGATCTACAGGGAGTTTTGCACTTTGCACCTGGAAATGCCTAGACTGACACTGCATTCTCCAAATATAAAAAAACTAATAACCCTATTGCTTACAGCAATATTTGTTATTGTGCAATTTCTGTGATGAACTTGGATAGTAGGAAAAAAAAAACCCAATAAAATAGATGTTTTTTTAAAAAATTCCCTTAGTACCCCCATACGACAGGTTAATACCAGTAGAACTATAAAAACATCTATTTTATTGGGTTTTTTTTTTCCTACTTTCCAAGTTCATCACAAAAATTGCACAATATCATCAACTACAGTTCTTTTTACAATGAGTGTTTAAACTATATTATTTTAATTTTGATTTATGAATTCTGACAGACCAATATCAAGCTTAAATAAAGATTTTGTATAGTAAATCATACAGTCGCGTGTGAATTTCCTGATCAGACATGAATGGGATAAAAAAGAGAAATGAGCTTTCCCTAGTAGACCTTAGAAAGGGCAAAATTTATTTTTTGCCTAATTTCACTTCAGAAGGAACTATATTCTGATATGCCAATCGCAAGAACGACTTTTCATTGATGTTCAAGCCAACACCATACAATTTATTTATGCCTAGCTTTTTAACAAGTTCATGAACACTTGCTTCTATAAATCGCAAACACGACTTATCAAGTTAAAAACCCAAGTACAACTCATGGACCCATCATCCAAAAAGCAGTCCAGTGGCTTACAGAAATATAATAGAAAACAATATTTGTCAATTAGTCTGACCTAGACCCACTGATTAGCTCAACAGGGGAGTTCTCCAGTCGCCCCAAAAGGCCAAAACCCAACTCACATAATATATCAAACCCATTTGTTCCTTTTCTATTCCTCTCTTTTCCCTTCTTTCCCGAACAACCAAATAGAGAGCCTTCTCAAATGTGAGTAATGCAAGTCTTTGCTTTAATTAAAATAGCACTTCATCATTTTTCTTTAATGAAATCAAACCAGCATATCACAGAACACCCAGATTCTCTTTCCTTTTGCAACAGTTTTTCATCGGCCAGAGAAAATCCTGAGAATTTACCATAGGGAAATTGCATAGACCCAAAATCTGTTTCTTACATTTTATCTTAACCAAACAGAGCATTGAAAAAGAAAAAAAAACACCTCGAGAGCTTGCTTGTACCGCCTGCGCGCTCGGAGATCACGGACGATGCGCTGGAACTCGAGCTCCTTGACCTTGTTGCCTTCTTCCACCCACTGATCAAGAACTGGCGCTATGCTGAGTGAAGGGTCTCCCAGAGGACTAATTCTTGAGAAGAGATTTCTTCTGCTACTATCATGCCTTATCGTGCTGTAAGACCTTATTGTCAAGCTTGCGTTTTTTGTGAGGTTCATGGACCTGTTCAAGCTTGTGAGGAAGATCCTTAATGCCATGTAAAGAGGTGCTTGAGAAGTGCTGATATGAGAGTTTGTAGGGTTTAAGATTGCAAGACTGCTTGGCAAATCCGAAGGGTTTTGCAAGCAATTTTGGGAAGGGTATAAGCGTCTTTTAATCTAATTGTGGGTGCAGACTACAGTAGTGAATATGAAACTAGTTTACCGATTTCTTTTTTCTTTTTAAATATCAAACATATATATGTTATATCAAAATGTATATTTATTTAATAATATATAAATATTTTATAACACAATCATCACGTCAAATATTAAATATTAATTTATTTATTGTTTTAAATAATAATAATAATAACTAATGTTAGAGTACTAGCAATAAATCTATTAAAAATACAAATTTATACATACATCAAAAAATTTTCTTTATATTTAATCAAATGTGAGGAAAAGAAAGTGAAGATAAGAGAATAAAAATAATTTTTGTTTAACTTTTGAATAATAATTCATCAAAAGTGTTTATAAAAAATATATATTTTTGATAGATTACTATTCAAAAATTAAACAAAAAATATTTTTATTATCTTCTCTATTTTTTTTTTTTTTACATTTGATTAAATATGACAAATTTTTTTTTAAATAGGTGTAAATTTATATATTCTTTTAAAACAATTTATCTTAAAAAAATTTAAATAAATCCATTACTAATGCTCTTATCAGCTATATATTTTTTCATTTTGATTTCTATATTGATATGTAAACCAAGTGATACAATGCAAGTAGTTCGTGCAAAATAAGTACTGTCCTTTTTGCCTCATGTTTTGCTTTACACTAATATTAAAGAGTAGTGATAGAAATCTTAGGATTATTATTTTTTATTATTTATAGTACTGTATTTGAAATCTTTTTGTTTTTTTATTATTTTATTTTGAAGTATTTTTTTAACCTCCTTAATTATTAAGAAAAAATAAATAAAAAATACAATTTTATTAACAGTTATTTTCTTAACCATTAAATAAAATAGAAAATTAAAAAAAAATCAAATACAAAAAATAATAATAAATTAGTACTAGGAGGATACCCTATCATTATCCAATTATGATATTTTCATCAAATACATAAATTGTATTTTTCAATTATTTATTACAGTAAATGAAATATTACAAACAACTTGATATATTGTCCACAAGTACGTAAGTACTACTGCACGTCTTGATCGACCATTTGTGGAATTAAGGGAACTGATTTGGGGAAGAAAATGTCTGCCCAAACCTCCAGGTCGAAGGAACGACATTTAAGAATTCTAATGTTTTCCCATCAACCAAAGTGAGTTTAAAAGACAGTCTTTGGCCTCGAACGTCAAAACCACTTTGCCAGTTTGCACCCCAATTCCTATGCATGGGAATCCATATTCTTGTCCTGGAGCCTCTTATCCATGCAGCCTTCGCATCGCCACTACCACCAACGTTAGATATCATCACCATATTGAAATTTGATTGTCCCTTCAACGTGAAACGCACTCCTCCTCTCCGTTTGCACGACACCCTTCACAATTAACGGTTCAACCCATAAACATCACATAATGAATAAAACAACGAAAAATACTCTAATCATAAAGAATTTATATAAAGGTAATTTCATAAATTACTAACATAATTTGATATGCTTCATTTCATTAGATTATAAAATTATTTTTATTGGTCTATATAACAATATCAGATGAAGACATATCAGTATATCATGAGATTGTTTTTGTATACTTCTTTCGCAGATGTAGTAATAGAATATTGATGATCAGCAATGTTAACCATCTTTAAGAGAATGATTCTTATCATTTTTGGTAATTAGTTGCAACGTACGATTGATATGGCAGCATGTGTTATGGTTTTTACCTTCTATATAGGATGGGGACGATGCCTTCATTGCCTTGTCGTGCAATGCGCAAGAAAGCAGGCATAGACATGTCAAAGTGTTGGTAAGGGGGATCACACCACCCTCCATTATTGTTGGGAGGGCAGAAGTTGGTGGAGGTAATGGTCATAACGCGGTGGGGGAGGCACCACTTTGGGTCGAGCCTGTGGTTGCAGCTTAGTTGGTAGCAAGCGCCGCATGCTTCACCACCTCTGAAAAGTGTACTGCTAACGGCAGCCGTGTTCACTCCAAACCCAGCGTGGGCTGTGTTATCATAGCCACAAGCTCCACCTAATGATGATCATAAAAACCAATTATGGCATTAAGGATATTAAAAAGTGACATGAATGGTATTCAAATATATTTGACTAGTACTTGTGTACCAAGAGCCGTGGGGTTTTGATTGGATCCATAGAAAGTTGCATGGCCATTAAGCCAACCGTTACCTTCACTTTTGATGCCATCAAAACCTACACAAACAATAACGAAGAAAACATACAAAAGAGAAACAGAACTAGGAAATTTGACAGAACCCATGATCATTTTGTTCTTCAAACAGATGGACCGATCACACATTCGAATTCTTGAAGAAAGTGCCTTCATTTATAGATTAGGAACGCGCTTGTCGGTGATTAACTATAATGAAGTCCTAGTATATATATATAGTTATATACATACACTTTGGCAGGATATAAAAAGATATATGCAAGCATATAACAAATAATAAAAATCAGAATATTTTTCCTAAAGAACGAATTAACGCGTTCCTTCAGTACGTCCTAAAAGCAGGTGCATGTGATGGTTGAGACAGATGCAGGCATTAATGCCCGCAATGCATGATGGGAGATCAGCAAGTCAATGTGATGGCCTGTTATGTTTCCCGTCGGTGACTTTTAAGGTAAAATCATGCTCCATTCCATATTGTTGGAATTTAAATAAAAATGCTACATTCGATCCAAGATTTGGAGTCTCAAACCAGAGACCTTTTTCTTATCAATGTCATGACGCACGTAATTAAGACAAGTGAAGCCCAGCTTAGCGTTATAATTATTCTATCCTAAGAACTTAACCTTTTGGGATCAGGAGGATTAATCCGACTAACTAGTAATATTATTGCAAGTTTCCTTTGGATTTACAGTCTAATTTAAATGAAAATGTTAGGCAATAATAGTATATAATTAATTTTCGTGCTTGGCCGTCTCCATCATAATTATAAATAACTTGACATAAAAGGATCATGAAGTTCCCTCCCATGTTTTCTTTTTCTTCAGATGTTGTGCAGGACAGATAGTTCACTGCATGCTTTATTAATTAAGAAAAAATATTGAGTGCGAATGTATAATATTGTCGGACCGAATTAAGAGGAGGAAAATTCGTGGATATCACCGACGGGTGATTTAGATCGTACTGTGTCTTCCGTACGTACTTCACAGGACATGATGAGCAAGCGCGTAGTATTTAATTTTTAAACAACTCTAGGCATTATTTTCTGCACTACACGTCATATATGTTTTTTATTAAATATTTAAAAAAAATAAAAAATAAAAAATCAATTAATTTAAAAATAATAAACTCAGAATTTTATTTTTTTATTTTTTATAAATATAATAAAGAAACAAATATATAATATGTGATGTGGAGAATGACATGTGATAAAATTGCTCTTAATTTTATTTGTGGATTACTTTTGTCAATTCTCGTTAATATATTTATTAAAAAATAAATTTTTAACACAGTTACTTGTTAAATTCATCATTCTTAAAATAAAAGGATATAAAATTTTAAAAATCACCATACTTTTTTTTAGCTCGATTAATTATCTTAAAAAAGAAGTATTTGCCATACTTTAGCTGAAAATAAAAGTTTTAATTTTGGTATTATATATATTTTTTTAATAATTAACAACAAGAAAAAGCTCCTTTTGAGAAAAAAATTTTGGTGTTGCAAAAGTAATTATTGCTAAAGAGTGGTAAAATGCTGCTTTATTAGATTGGACGTATAGTTTCACATTGAAATGTCTTCTCGGCTCGTTAGTGTCATGAATCAATTCTTTTGCATTGATTTTGTGACATATTATGACAAAAACAAATGCTGCAATGAGTAAAGACATATCTTAAGGGTCGGTCGGCCCACCATAAAAAGTAGTCGACAATGCTATCGGTCATCGATGACGTCATCGCCCATACTATCATGATCAACTCCTTCCGACGACCTCACCCCTATGACACCGATTCCCTGGCGACCTCCTACCTTCTACCGACAACTTTAAACCCAAAATGAGTTCGTTAATGGCATAGACGGTGCACTCAAAGTAGTCGGCGGTGACGAGGGCTGGGCTAAAGCCAAATGTCTATCTACCAAATCATCTTTATTTTATTTTTTATTATATTTTTTATTATGTTTTCTTCATTTTATTTTTTTATTGTGTTTTTAAAATTTTTATTTTTTTATTAGATTTTTTATTGTGTTTTTTAAAATTTTTTGTTGTATTTTTAAGGGGCTACTCTTTACGTTGGGGGCAGCCGGACTGGCCCTTAGCGTCACCCATAAGAAAAACGCTATTATAGCGTAAATTTAAGAGAAGCAGGGGGTCCCCCTTAACAAAAACAGTCTCTGCCACCGCCGGCCACCGTGGGCGACACTACTCATGTTATCGGGACCGACTCCCTCCGGCGATCTCACTCCTACGACAGAGACTCCTAGCGATCTCCCACCTTCCTCCGGCAGCCTTAAACTCGAAATGAGTCCGTTGCATGGGCGGTGTCGCTCACGGTGGCTGGCGGCAGTGAAGGTTGGACTGAGACCGAATGCCTCCTATAAATTCATCTTCATTTTATTTTTTTATAGTGTTTTTTATTATGTTTTCTTCATTTTATTTTTTATTATATTTTTTATAGTGTTTTCTAAATTTTATTTTTTTATTATGTTTTTTATTATATTTTTTAAAAATTTGTATTGTATTTTTATAGGAGATACCATGTAACTTCCCACCCGTAGTTTTTTGCAAATACAACGAGAAAAATTGGAGACAATCCATAATTAGCAAGATATATGTGGGGATTGTACTTTACCCTTGGATTTTAGGAAGACACGTATGGTTAAGTATACCTGTATATGTATATAAACATTTTGAGTATTTAAAGGCTGAGGTTGAATGACTCTTTTGGCATTTATAAAGATTAACTGGTTGATGTAGTATACTGTCACTGATGTTAAATATTGTTAATATTGGAATGCAGGTGATTGCAGTTAATGTGAGAGATTGTGGGGCAGTAATGTGTTATATTTTCAGAACAGAAATTCCATCAACTCTTGAGAAAAATGTATAGAGTCAACCAAGCGAATATGGACTGCTATTATTGTCTTTCAAATTGAATTCACATGGGCCAGTTCAACTTTATACCTGAATGTACTTATTTCGGTTAGGAGACAGTGTGTAAGAAATCAGTCTTTCCTCTCTTTTAAAATGGTGAAGTACATGAATGCATTACTGTATATATAGTGGCTTGTACTCCATAATTTTTTTTAATTATGGTGATGGACTATAATTACTAGGTTGGGCAGTTATACCCCACACCAATCAAATTTTAGAAATTGTCTAGGTTCACAATTATTGTTGTATTCAATCTGATGAGTGAGTGGTTATTTTGCATGGCAAATTGATGTGTGTGTAGCATGTACCAAATGAGATGGATCCTATGAGCAAAAAATGGGTAGAATTCTAACTTGGTTTTCAGATCCATTTCAATGATGTGGGTATTTTTCAAATACTTATAATCTAGTCTATAAATTGCTATTGGGATGTTCTCTACAATTGGTGAGTTTATGTTGAATGCATACACGAGGATGTTTAAGTGCTAGAAATGTGCAATTGGTGAATTAATATCAGGTTGATTATGGCTCTTAAGTATTTTATAATACTTATATCAGGTTGATTGTGCAATTGAGTACCAATCTGGGCGAGTTTGGTGAATATAGTCACAATTCCAATTAAATTGAACCATATTAATACTTGAAAAGCGAAAAATAATTATAATAAGTAAAAAAAAATTATAGCAAAAATTATTTTGATGGAATGGAGGCATGAATTCGCCGTAATTAATGGATATAGACAACAACGAAGTAGAAATCGCTGGAAAAGAATAAAAGGAAGATGATTTCATTGATATTAATTATTGTTTATTGCTTACGGCTCTTATCCATTTGTTGTAAACTCACCATTATTTCGGCACAAACAACTTCGTTGCAAAAAGAATATTTGCAAAGACAACTCTATTTAGTCGGGTATGCTTAGCTTGATTTGCAACTATTATTTGAAGTTAAAGCAACGAATCAAATCAACGAGAATGATACTTTTCCAACGATATTTATTAGCAATTGTAGGATCTATCATGGAGAAGTATATGCTTTTGCCACAAGAAAAATTGGCTGGATTAAGTTGTTATTCACGACTATTTCTGGAAGTAGCTGACTTTGTCCAAAACAGACAGTTCATTGGCGTCCAATGTGCGACGAATGGACAATCGTTGAGGGTTGCTGCTTCAGCCAGTTTTTATGGGCTATTCTAACTAAAATTTTGGTTGGGAAAGGCCAACATTGTTGTAGATATTACTGCTTTTGTTGCTTACCATTGTAAAGTTTAGTACATATAATTATATATAGGACCTTTTTTGAAATATTGATTAGAGATTTTAGTAATATTATAAAAAAATTACTTATTTGTGATTAGTTATTTTCTGTTAAAATATTTATTTCATGCTAAAATTATTTTATTTTGATCGCAAATAATCATTATAATCACAAATAATCTGTTACAAATATTCATTTTTTTTTTATAGTGTATAACTCTCAAGTTTGTTTATAATATAGTGTTCCAATAAATTTGAATATCATCCTTTTTTAAAATAACAAAATCAGCATTGAAGATAATGTAAAAAGTTATTCTAATAATTATTTTTAATGCAAGCAGTATTTTAAAACATGAAAAATTCTAGTTTGCCCACTTATTTTAACACTTAATTTTGATACTTTATGTATTTTAATTTTTTTTTTTATTTAATGGTTAAAAAATTGATTATTATTATATTGATTTTTTAAAATATTTTAAAATAATAAAAAAAATGAAAAAGATTTTTGACCCAATGTCGTGGGTCTGGGCCAACTTTCTCCTCTTACTTCGACTCCTCAATCCAACCAAAACCACATGCGGTCATTGCCTCATTTTTTTTTTTTTTTTAAAAAAAGGTTAAAAAACTAAATTATAACAAAGGAAGTATTTTATAAGAAACCGAAAGAGCAAAATAGAAATGCGAAAAAAAAAATATAGTTTATATGTTGGTATTAACGGGCTTTATAAAATTTCTGTTATTTTGGGCTTTGGGTATTAATATTATTTTGAAGAATTGTTATTGTTGATTTTTTAAATTGGTTGTTTTTATTGTTTTCTTCCCATTGAATCCGATACCTCCTGGGTTGTGTATTGTAATAAATAGATACATTTTTTTTGTTTAGTTATGAACTTATGAATAAGTAAGAGCAAAAACTTTATAAATAAAAGAGATAAAGAAAATACGCTTGATTATTTTTTAGCAAATAATTGAATATGAGTTTTTAGTAAATAATTTAGTTGTTTATATTAAAAGACAAATAGTTAAGAATTTTGATTTAAATTTAATACTTGATAATTTTTTTTAAAGAATGTAAGTTATAATTTTAGACATTCTGTATTTTTTTTATTTGATATATTTACATGAGTGTTTTTATGTTATTTTAATGATATATTATTCTTGACATATTATATTTTTTTTAATATATATATTGCATTAAACGTATTTTATTTTTATTTTAAATCTTACTATCAAATTATTTTATGCTGCAAATTTTTTTTATAGAAATAGAACAAAAAATATTTTGTTATAATTTTAACTTTACTAGTTGACCACCCCCCCCCCCCCCCCCCACCCAAAAAAAAAAAACAAATGCCACTAGGTTTAGGGCATACTTAAATAATGAGATCAAGAGATGGGGATTTTGTAAATAGCAAGAAATAATTTGTAAACAGTCCCAAACAGCCCATTTTTATTTTCTTGCCAAACAGCCCATGTATTCAAACATGGCCTTAATCTTTCTATAAAATATTAAATATGTATACATAGATATTGTCCTTAATGTCAGGTCAGATTATTTGGAAAATTTGAAGAGTCATTGTCGAAAACCATGTTAACTAGGAGCACATTGGGAAGCCAAAACAACATACCGCATCGTGTAAAATGATAATGACCAAAATTTAAGAGATCCCGTTGAAATTGGAAAGGTGGAACTGGTCGTCAATTTAAAACAGGAACCGATCATAGTCTGCACTGCAGTCAAATTTGAAAAATAAGACTTTGTGATATAACAATTATAACAACCTCTGTTACATAGCAAACAGCAATGTTACCATGTTCCATTATCCATGGTTCTCTTTTCTCCATTGGCGCATCCACACATCCTTTAATTTATAGAAGATTATAGTGGTCAGGATTAACGGGAAACCGCCTCATGCTCAGGAAAAATAGATTGAGAGGTGTCAATTCTAGTGAAGCAGAGTATTGATTTCAGTATAGAAAACGAGGTATTGAGCTTCGATGTACATCTTGCAACTAAATTTTCAGTTCCAGACTTTCGAGTGTTTTTGCTTTCAGATTATGGTATCATAGTACTGAGAATTGCACAAGAATAACTTCAATATCAAGAACATATCATTAATCCAACCAAAAAAATATCAGATTATGTACACACCCAAAAAAAAAAAAAAAAAAAATTACAAATGGTATTGTTGCAAAATCTATACCAGGATGATGTATATCTTCTTCTACTCTTTATGTACAAAAATGTCATAATTCCTCCCAGAACCATACAAAAGCGAACCCCAGAAAAGAACATGATCAGAAAAAGAGAAGACACAAGATTATGATATAGAAGAGAAAAATGGAGACTCTGTTAAGAGACTTGTCAAACTTCATTTCCTGCCTTCTCATCCTGGGACTGCTAATCCCTGTTAGAGGGCAGGCGTACAAGCTTGTATTTGAGCTCCCAAACATCCTCGAATAGACCCTCTCCCCAATTCCAAACATCCCAATTGTCGGATTAACTAAACTAGCCATTGCTGTATCCCCTAAATAAGCTGACCCATTTGCAGAGTGACCTCCATATGGATAACTATGAGGGAGATAGTCCTGGTGAGAATAATTTGGACGATCTTGCGTCGAAGAAATGAGGTTGTGCAACCCACAAGGAGGTGGCCGGCGGGGAATGACAGGACCCAAATTGGATTTCTTGACATCGGAATCAGAAGAGGATGTGCCACGACCATAGAGAGGGACCAACAAATTCTGTGAAATGTTAGCTTTACAAACAGGGCATTTTGGTTGTTTATGATCTGGTTCGTCTGAGGAGATTGTTACATTAATCCACTTGTAAATGCAAGGCCAGCAGTACAAGTGACCGCAGAGGGTGACCACAGGTTCATGTGCTGGTTCTAAGCAAATGTTACAGCCAAAGCAGCCATCTTCATTGTCTGTGTCTGTTGTTGGGGCTGGCATAGATTTCCATTTCTGCTGAAGAGAAACATCTCCAGTAGATTCGAAGGAGTATTGTTCCATAGATAACGCTCTGACACTGTGCTGCCAAAAAATAAAAGATCTTAATTAGGACAGATAAATCGACTTTCTCTCAAGATAAATCTCCCTGAATCAAGCCTCACATTCAAATAAGACAACCAAGGATTATATTTCCTCGAATACCAAAAAACCTAAGACAGAAACACGAAGCTTACCTCGTACGGAAAAGGATATCTGAATCAAAACTGATAAACAGGAAACTCTTGAGAAAGGAGGAGAGAAACGCGGAAAGCGCTAGTCTTTCAGTTTCTTTACGGGTTTTTGGAACGAGAATGAAGAAACGGAGTGAATGAGATGGAAGTGTGGCAACGCAGGGGTATATAAAGGGCTGTTAGCGTGTTCGCCATTCGCCGTATTTATTAAGGTCTAACAGAGAGTTGCTTACTAATTTCTGCTCTCTAGAACCTCTGAACTGACCTGCTGACACGTGGGACGCGTTAAGAATTTCGCGTCTGTCAGTTGTCTCGACTATTTTTTCTCTTGGAATTCTCTAGGTGGTTGGAATTATTTTCATTTACCTACGATATTTAAATTATGATTTAAGATGAATTTTAAAAATTAAATAAAATATTATTTTTTTAATTTTATTATTATTTTAAAAATTAAAATAATTATATTAAAATTTTAAAAAATTATATTAAAAATTAAATTTTATATAGAATTTTATAAAAATATAATAATAAATTTGAGACGAATTAAAATGAATCTAATTCAAATCAAAATTTAAGAATGTTGAAAGTTTTATTAAATTATTTTACAAATGTTGTTGGCTTAGTTCAAACGTGACTGTTATAGCTTTGAATCTTTGATTTTGATCTAGAAGAGATGAATGCAAAACTGTGAATTTTTAAATATTTAGCTAATATTATCAATATTTAATTCAGTGGCATGAAATCTAATTCTGAAATTGGCAAGGAAAATGCAAGAATTTAATTAATTAGATTGTAGTGAGGTGGATCGCACCTGGCAGTGGCCATCGTATTTCATTAGATTTTATAAATGTCGGAACCTTTTTGTTTTCTTTAGTGGTACATATATATATATATAGTTATTTGTTTATCTTTTGCTTCATCGTCACGTGGCTCCTAGTCACAAAAGTTGAGAATCGACGGCGATAGCGACATGTTTCTTCAAATTTTCAAATTCAGCAATCTGGAAATATGGACAAAAAAATAAAGCATAAAAATTAAAGAAATCTTATATATTTTTCTTATGCTATATATTAATATATAATTTATTTTTCTAAAATAAAAATGAAATACCTTTTGCTACGGTAATCTCGCTAAAATTATTTTATTACTTCCTTTCATCTCTCTCTAAATAATATTTATTGGTTCAACTGAAGAGTTCGAGCAAGCTTCTATTGGTTCAATCAATCTTGAAAATGAAGGCAAAGACAAAGATTCACCCAATCTTGAATATGAAAACCCAGTCGCCCAATTTCAAGCAGTTCAAGATGAAATTGAGGCATAGGTTGAAGAAGAAATGGAGTTGACGAAGACCTAGCCGATCTTGAAGACAAAGATGAAGACCTAGTCGTCGAATTTCAAGCCGTTCAAGATGAAACGAAGGCATAGGTTGAAGATAAAATGGAGTTAGGGTTTGAAGCCGAGAACAATAACGGAGAAGAAGACTACTTTATTCAATATATTAATAAATATTTAAATGAATTAAAAAGAATAAAATAATAATACTTAAATGATATATAAAATAAATAAATTAATTGATGAATTCGTTGTGATTGCTCTAAATTAATCGCCAATCATGACCTTAACATAGAAAAGAAATGTTGGATCATTTTTTGTGGGTAAAATTTCGATTGATTACTCGAATTAACAAAAATTCATTATGATTTTATTATATATTTAGTTATCATATGAAATAAACTTATTTGTAGCTATAAGTCTATAGACTATATGGATGTAACCTTTATAAATTTTATGTATTGATTTCACATTTATTTTTAATTTAATTTTCTTGTACTACGTCGTTTTTAACAAGAAGTTTATTGATATTAACACGTTACATAATGTTATATTATCACGCAAGGTTTGAAATTAAATGTAAGGCATGTGGAGTTTAAATTGAAAAAAAATAGTCATAATCAAAAGATTTGGGGACCAAACCTAGGAAGGATTATTCAGCGTGAGATTAAATCATCAAACCACGAGCCGGACCATCCAGAAGAAAGTGACCGATTGCTTATCTTCCAAGTCTCGGACCAGTAAAAGCAAGACCGTTAGATCCTTCTAATTCTGACACTATTAACTAGGCTGCTATCTTCTAATCCTATGGTGTAGTGTGTGTAGTGGGCCGTACCGAGTCAAGGACTGCCACGTACTCTTGAGCCCGCGTTATTCAATTTCTGTGTAATCACACGCGGCGTCTGTCTAGCCCCTTGTTTGACTGTCGTGGGTTGGACTATTCAAGTTTGTTCGTTGTATTCTCAAAATTAAGCCAATTTTTAAAAGCAAAATTAAATCAATTTTAGTTAAGGATTAAAATTTAAATTACTCCAGATTTTTTTCAAATACTATTCTATTTTTTCTTTAGGATAAAGCTATTTGCTCTTTTGGTGTGCATAGTTGGTGTGTACCATTTTTTTTTTAATTTAACAATTAAATAAATATTATTTAATAAATATGATTTAATTTAACAATTAAATTGATACACGTAAGAAAGTGCATCATTTCTGATATGCTTAATTCCGAACCCATTCATCCTCTTTCTTCATTCGAATTTCCAACTCCAGACATCCTCATTCATCTCCTTTCTTTGAACTACTCTAGACCGCATCAAAGGTAATTTTTATTCCCACTCATCCTTGACGAGAGCATGAACATGAACATGAACATGATGAGAGAGTTATTCCTATAAATGTAGAGAAAAAACCATGGCTGGGCTGCAACGGCTCCATTTCCTATCTTTTTCTTTCAACTTTCTCTTTAATTATTATTATTAGCTTTTATTGGCCACCAACTGTGCAGTTTTAACCTTGACCCATTTGGGTGTGAAATTACTACAATGGAGAAAGAACAAATGAACGCGTTTATTACTTTTAATTACCATCTCTCTTTCTTACGTGTATCGATTTAATTGGAGGGTTGATTTTTGACCTAACACAACCGAGCTGTCCCTAAGCTGCTCTCTATTTTTATATGTTCTTTATATACAATATTAATGTAATTGATTGTTTAATTTTTTTAAATATAAAATAATTATTTTGACTAATTATATTAATTAAATATATAATAAATATCTTAAAAGTGATTATATAACAAAACTCTTATTAATATGAATAGGGTTATTATGCCTTCTCAATTTATTTATTTAGTGTGCTTTTAATATAATTTGTACTTTATATATATATATTTTTTATTATTTTAAATATTTTTTTATGCATGTTTAAATATTTTTAAAAAATATAAAAATTCAAATACGTAAACTATCAAAATAAATAGATAAAATGAAACGAGATAATAACATTTCTTTATTAATATTAATCATATTTAGGGCTGGCTGTCAGTGTGTCACCCAACCACAGTTCATGCTTATCCATAGCAGTAACACATCTCTTTACGAATATTTAATAAATATTCAGGCATCCCTTTCTGGTGTGCATTTAGGCTGTCACCTTCAAAGCAAATCCTTTCCTCCAGAATTAAATACATATATAGCACAACAACCTGATCAAACCATGCAATAAATATAATATATACTTAATTAACATTTATTTCTATATTATCTTTTTTCACCTCCATTCTTTAATTAATATTACTAATAAAAAAAATCATAACATTAATTTTTAAAAATATATCTATACTTTTCTACTTTATTGATAATTTTAAATTATTTAAGAGCTCGTTTGAATTTAGAGATAAGATAAGATTAGTTATGAATAGTAATAAAATAAATGGTTAAGATGAATTAAAATTTAAAATAAATAATTAAGATGAGTTAAAAATATTAAATAAATTATAAATAATAAAATTCAATTTATAAAATAAATCAGATCTAAATTAACGATTTGTAGGTTTAGTGTCGATCTTGATGATAATTATGCTGTGTCGGATTGCTGACTCGACCATGTTCTAAAAAGATCTCTCTCTTATCAAATATTCTATCAGATCCAGATGATGAGGAATGTCGGATCAGGTGGTCAGTTTGACTTTAACGTCTCCACAGTTGGATAGCCTACAAAACAGTTTGTGCTTCCAGAAGTTTATCGGGGACTCAGTTAATTGGATAATCTGGCAACTGCCGACTAGTGTGGTGATGCACGCAGTTGGAGTTGTCGACTCGGGTGTCAAGCTCGTATAGTTTCCAGCACTATATAAGCATATATATATATATATTTTCTCTCTCTGAATGTAAATATTATATAGATAAATTAAATTATTATAAAAATATAAAATTTAGTAAGGTGAGAATTTCCAACAATCATTTCATTTCAACAAAGATAAAGCAGACAAAAAAAAAAAAAAAAATTCAGAGTTGTAGGTGTGGCTCCCACTAATTTTTATGAAGGATGTTGCCTATAACAATTTTAAAATAGTCTAAAAAATAGACTATTGAATTATGACAAAAAATCGCAGTGAAAAGATGTGCACTACATTCTATTGAATTGTTCTGTTTGAAAAAGATACTCAAGTTCACTTCGCCTAGATTCTAGTTTAAAAAAAATCGAAAAACAGCAATTCGAAGGACAACTAATACACCGAAAAAAGATGATTGTCGGCTATGACGACAAGTAAGGAGAAGCACCATATTAAAATAGAAACTAAAAGAACAGAGCGGAAGTTCAAAAATCATTGATTTCAAAGGTGCCGCACATGGTGGCAAATGGGCTCTCCAGTTGCAGCGGCGCGTGGGTGTCACGTGCACCCCCTCAGGCACATGAGAGCGACGCATCACATGTTTGGGCACTTTTCTCTTCCCTGCCCATAGATCGACAGCAATAAGTTTCATTTGTCCAGCACGTGGTGGTCATAGAAGTTCGACAAGCAGTAGAAAATTCATGAATTATGAACAAAACACTATAAAAATATGAAAAATAACTAAAAAACAAGTAGGAAATCGACGACAAAAACTAGAGAGAGAGGAAACTTAAGTTCACTTGTGCAGCAGCATATATTCATTTTTATAATAAAAGAAGTTTGAGTCGTATTCTTAAATTTTAATCAGCTAATTTCATGTTTTAGTATATATGTACATATATATGTATATAAGGACTCAATTAATTGGATAATCTATTGGATAAGGGTGGTGTTACTCTGTCGTCTAAAGTGCATCGCTCAACCTTATACTTAGTTTAAAATTAATTTTTTTATTTTTAAAAAAAAATTTCTATTCATATATTTTTAATTATTTTAATTTTTTTTTTTATAAATATAAAGAAGTATCAATATATTAATAATTATTTCTTTAATTATTAAATAAAAAAATACAAAAAATGTCAGACTGAGTGGTATATAGGTTATATAGTTGTGATCAAATTGCTAATTCTTAGTAGAGGTAAGATGTAAGATGAGATGAATAAATATGAAAGTTGAATATATTATTAAAGTGTTAAAAAAAATTATTATATTATATAAAAAATAATAATAATTAAATAGGGTAAAAAAAATTATTTAAACCTATGCTGTATCAAGTAATGACATGACAACACGACAGAAATTCGCCCACAGTGACACGATGTTGGGTGAGAGCATCGAATGGCACAATGAATGTCAAAGACGGCTATATTCTCGACGTCTCGTTCACGTAACCCCCCCATTTGTCCATTCACACGGCAAATGAAAAGGTTCCACAGATTCATCGTTTAGAGTATTAGTATTACATTCATCGTTTTTTTTAAAAATTTTTAAATTTAATAAAAAAATACAAAATTGATAAAAAAGACATATAAAAAAAACTCATAAAAAAACTTTCTCCATATTTGATAGAAAAAAAAAAAAAACAAATACTTTTAATTTAACTTTTAAATAATAATCCTTTCATCTTTCAACCTTAACAACAATTACTAGGAAAAGGGGAATGGACTCCCCAAGTTTGTGCACATATCATCTCAACTACAATGAGACCACGGATCGACATATAGTATATATTTCAGCATTAAGCACTGGCACAAGAATCTGCTCTTACTTTTCTTCCATTTTGTGTTTCCGTGAAATAAGTTTTGTTCTTTTTCACTTTAGTTTCATTGCTTTCACTCACCTTCTTACCTCCGTTTGGCAACTATAACCACCACTTCATCTCTCCATTTACAACTCTGCGGTGGTCCTTATTCTTGTTCCTTCCCGTTTTCCTATCTGCATAAACAAATGCAATTTCACAAGCAAGAAGGCAACAACGTCATCGGCTTAAGTACCGGTAAACCTAGAACAGTTGGAAGTTTTCTCATCTCCTGAAAAGTATGGTCTATTTCTATGTATACCACATCAAACACAACAGTGCAGTTTTCTAGGTCAAGCATCTTTAGGGTTGCGTTCTCAAGAATCAAGGCGATGCACGCAATATAATTCCTCTAACAAATAATCTCTCCTTATCTTTCTTCAGGGCCTAGCTGGACCTAATTCTCCAATGAAAAATACTAGTCATTTTTACATGAAAAATGATAAATCGACAACAATTCATACAACATTTAAAACAACCTGCTTTGTAAAATAAAGATATTTTTATGTAAGTGTTGTAAAATATGTTATGTGTATATTACTTCCCTTTTACATACTCTCTGCGCACTCCATTGATATGGACAGTTATTTTACATTAAAGACAAGTAACGCAGCCAATTATATCAGTGGAATGCATAAAAAGTATGCAAAAATGACTGCACATAGAATTTCCTTTCTCAAATTAACTGTCAGTAATTCTACACCCACAAACCCGCAGAGCTACCGACAATGATCTCCAACATTACAACAAGCAAACATAAAGAGCTCTAAAATAGTCAATTCAAACAAAAGTATATTTGTAAGTACATTCTATTAAGGTAACAGGAAATACAGCTGCATCTGATTGATATACAGGAGAGTCAATATGAATTTATTGTGGAAGCAAAGCATCCAATCTGAGAGATCAGAAGCTAAGAAGCAAAGAAATAATTACAAGAAGGCAGCTCCATTACAATTAAGGCATCTTTACTTACCAACTCTACAAGAATTTCTCTATGCTGGTAGTCAATGTCGATTTGGGAACGGCACCTATAACTGCATCTTTTTTCTCGCCATTCTTGAAGATTAAGACTGTTGGGATGCTTCTAATGCCATATTGTGTTGCGACTGAAGAGCTCTCATCGGTATTAATTTTGTAGCATTTGAGCTTCCCAGCATATTGCTTTGCCAGTTCATCAATGATAGGATGGATCATACGGCATGGCCCACACCAAGGGGCCCAAAATTCAACCAGAACAAGTGACTCGGAGTCAAGCACAAGTGACTGCCAATCTGCGTCCGTAACACCAGACACTGCAATTTCCCAAAGCATGCTGTTTAATTTTGCCAAGAGTTTTCTCAGACAGTCAAAAGAGACACTAACCAGACATTGATCCAAACTGCAAAAGCACCTAACAGGATTTTTTTAAATACATATTCCAAGCACCCTTCACCAGTAGAGGAAAAGCAAAGCTTTGACTGTTGACAAAAATAGGTCCCATAGTTTTTCATGCCACAATTGTGTGAAAACCCAAAACTTATTTATTAAATAACCACATAAATCAATATGAACCTTCTGTAGAAAAGCAACACAAAAAAAGGGGAAAAAACAGAATTTAGACTACAAATTTGGACCAAAGTGAGGTATAGACTACAAATTTGGACCAAAGTGAGGTATAGACCAGTCATTTTGGAGTGAAAGTCCGAATGTGTTTGGGGCTTTCCATGGGTTGTTATAGGTGGAGAGGTTAAGGTGACAATTAAATTACTATGGAATCATCTTAAATCGCAAGAGTTTCTCTGTTGCAAGAAATGCGGGATCCCATTCATCATTTTCTTCTACTAAATCCAGGTTATTACATCTGAACTGTCATTCTATAGGGTAAAATGAAAGAACATAGGTGGTAAATTACATGCACTGGAATAAATGGGGGTTCTAAAGATTGTGGGACTTCTAGACATCCATACCTTCAGTAAACAGCCAATCAGAAGCAAAATACAAGTTGCTATGTTGGAACAATTGTTTGGAATGGTGCATAAGTATGACCTGAAAAAATTTACCAATAGACCAAAACCAAAACTCAAGGTAACTACAAACCCTACACAAGTTTAAATCAGTGGGAGGAGTCTTGCCAAAATAAAGAATCACGTCAAACCATTTTCTTTAAAGGTCAATCCAGTGCCCTTGTAGTGCTAGCTAGACTCATTCTAAATGGCACCTAACCTTCCACCATCTAGTTGATCTGTTTCTCCTTTAAGTACAGACTTCCAAGTGCCAAAAATTCAAGCAAATGCCTCCTTCATCACCCAATCCGAATAACACAAATATGCCACCGAACAAGATACTTTTTCGCTGGAAGTAGCAGAAAAAAAGAGGAAAAGAGGAGGGAGAGTAGTATATGCTGGAAGTGCCCCTAGGTAAGGATTTATGAAGTGTCAGGTTTTATTTCAAAGAAAGCCAATCGGACTTATAACAGGCTGAGTAATGAAAATTTAAAAGCAATATTCCATATACAGTGGGATTAATCAAGCTTGTTTGACCAAGCTTGTTTCAGCTGGAAAATTGAGGAAACAATTTTTGGAGACGATAAAGAACGGGTCAGACGAATCTAATAAAAACAACTATTTGAGTCCATGCATTATATTACAACATTAATATGACAATTTGTATATCGTCCCAAAGACTATGGATCAAAAAGGGTAATTACTGCAAATACAAAGCCCCTTTAATATGCTCTTGTATAATCATGGCTAAGTTGATTAATTTCTAATACATAGGCCAGATCCAAACAATTGGGCTTCTGCATAGAGCTCACTTCCCCCACTCCTATCACTTCCTTCCTTGGGGTGGGTTTGTGTAAGACTATTCAGTTGAAATGGGAGGACTTTGTTAAGCAAACAAATTTTAAGGTGGGGAATGTGGCAAAGATCTATTTTTGGCATCTTGGTGCGGGGATTCACCTCTCAAGGTTGTTTTCCCTAATCTTTCCAGGATTGTTAAGAGATAAAGGGACTTCAGTGACTAACTCCTATCACTTTTCTAACAATATGATTTGCTGGAATGTGGAATTTACTAGAGCAGGATTGGAAGTATGTGAAGTTTCAGATTTTTTTTTTTTTTTTTTATTGGCACCGGGTGTCTAGAACAACGTCCCAATTAATCCCGGGGTGCACAGACCCTTGGTAAAGAGTTTCCTACAAGTGCACCTCGGTTAATACAAAGAAAAAAATCCCCCAGTTCGATGGCCCCTAGGGATTGTTTGCACACAAGGGGATTTGAACCTTAGATCTAGGGGAAACATATCCTAAGCCCAAGGCCTTTATCACTTGAGCCAATCCCTAGGGGTTAGTTTCAAATTTATTAGGAAGACTGTATGAGATGAAGATTGATCAGAGCAGGAAGGATAGTTTGCTGTGGGTGCATTCTGTTAATTCCAGATTCTCAGTGAGTTCCTTTTACAAGGCATTAACCAGTCATGGGGTCAAAGATTATCCATGGAAAAGTATATGGAGAGATAAGGTGCCTAGTTCGGTTGTTTTTTCTGCTGGCTGGCGTCTCTTGAGAAAATTCCAACCATTGATAACTGGAGAAAGAGAAGTGACCAGGTGGCTGAATGGTGTTTTATGTGTAAGAATGAGGATGAATCTATTGATCATTTTTCCTTCATTGTGAGAGGTGGCGAAGGTGTTATGAAAAGAGATTTTTGCTAAGGCTGGTATTTTCTAGGTGATGCCTTCGCATGTGATGGATTTCTTTGCAGGCTGGCCAGACATTGGGGGAGAAATAGTAACACTGCTGCAATGAAGATGATCCCCCTGTGCTTATTTTGTTGCTTATGGTTAGAAAGGAACGAGAGGTGCTTTGATAATTGTGAAAGTTCTATAGGAAAAATTAGGGAGTTTTTTCCTTACTACTTTTAGCTTTTGGGTGAGGAATCTTGTAAAGAATGTAAAAGATTGTAATGTTTTGCTTTAGTTCCTTTCAGCTTTAGCTTGCAAGTAGGTGTTCTCAGATGTATACATCCTGTGTACTTGGGCCATGCCTATTTATTTGGAATAAAATTTCTGTTATTAATTATAAAAGAAAAAATCTTCCCCCACTCTTCTTTTCCTAGAAAGCTAGCATTCCCATTAGATTAACTCCTGCAAGAGTATCTGGCAAGGAATACACCAGAGAACCTAGATCCTTTTGTACTCAACAATGTGTCCATGTGGTAGAATATGGCATGATAACGACTAAATTTTGAAGTTAGCGTGCAAACAAACTTATTTGCATCAACCCACCGATTCCAAATCTTATGCCGACCACTTGGATATATTTCTATCCACATTTTTGGTAAGATTCTTCATTGCTACAATATTTTGCACCATTCCAAAACTATCTTCCAACAAGCCACAACATAAGCTCTGTCCCCGTTACCCGCCAAAGTGATACCTCCTGTCCAAGTCCTACGACACCACGAGGTCGAGCACTCGAGCAAACAGGCACACCGCTGCGTGATGTTCATCAGTCACATGCAATAAAATAAAGAAAAGAGCATCCAGTCCTTACTTAAAAACAGTTCCTGTTGACTAACTCAGCTAATAAACCGGGTAGCAATTAAACTTTTCAGGCCACCAAAGGCGTAGAGTTCCCGTTTAGTAGAAATCATATCAAAGTATCACTATTTCTTCCTCTAGAACAATATCTACAAAAGTCGAAGGAAGAAGAAGAAAAGAAAGGAACGAAGTTAGATAAAACAAAAGCTTAAAAACATGAGATAAATGTTATCTTTTACTATTTCACTCTATTTTTCTCAAGCAGACCAAAAGATGAAGAAAATAAGGAAAATAATGGAGCAAAGCCGACTAGCGTGGAGTAGGGACTAACCTTCAACGGTAGTATCCTGAGCCTCGCACAAGACTAGGCCACGGCGACCATCGAGCCTCGGACCCGGACTAGGGATTCTAGCCATCGACCCATTAGAGCGACTAACGAAACTAGGTATGAACTTGAGGCCTCTGAAGCGGGGCAATCTACGGGCGGAGAGCGAAGAGAACGAAGAGGCGGAGATCGGAGAGAGAGTAGGGGAAGGCATAGTGGAGGCGCGATGCACGGTGAGGGATTCAAGCACGTTGGCCATCGAAGCAGATGATCGTAGCTATGGGGAGAGAGAGAGAGAGAGTGTTTTGTGTTCTGTTTGGTGTTTGATACTGTGATTTGCGTATGGATTTATGTCATGGCCCAATATGGGTGACGAATTGGGTAACCAATTTACCATTATTTATTCACACTTTCAAACATTAGACTCAAATTAAAAATAAAAGACAATTATTAAATTCTGCCTATGGTTATAATTGATAATTATAACCATATGATTCACCCTTAATTAGATAGGACAGAAAGGAATAATCGTCTCATATTCATGATAAACAAATGTATCTAATAATACTTTATCATGACATATCGTATTATTAAAATTATTTATATTAATATTAAATTCTAGCTATATATCATTTAAATAGCTGATGGCTTTGAAAAACCATACCTGGCCTTGCTTATATCTTATGAATCACCGACATCAAGTTTACACACTTTCAACGTGTGTTTTCGAGTCACAAACATTTTGATGTGATATCTACAGTTTTAAATTACACAAATTTCGTATATTTATTTTTAAAAATATTAAATATATCTGAAATTTATTTAATTTTTTTTAATGATAAACTAACTTAAAAAAAAAAAAAAATCAAATGTCCATTGACTTGCATTCCGATGGAAAAGTAAATATTGTTTTAACAAAATATTTAGATTACAGTCCATTGCTGAAGTCTAGCATGTGCTTATATTAATTTATTTTTATTTATTTTATTATTATTTTTTAAATAATATGAATATGTGCTATTGAGCTGCACAAACAGAGACTCCAGCAAACAGAGGTTACAGCCCGACAATGCTCTTATTTTAAATGCTTTCATTACAAATAAAATGTGTAACTCGATAGCTGCATCCTCCTCGAACCACTGATATATTTCAGGATTACATAAAATCATTATTCTTGTTTTCATCGTTTCCAAGCTACCAATTTTATTTCTTGAAATAATTGACCACCAATAACACCTTGTAATTTTCCCAAGAAACAAACAACAACGACTACGTTCCAGCGTTAGGTGCAAGATTACAGCTTTGTCATACCCGTTTCCATGCTTTCCTCGTGTCAGATCAAAACGTGCCCAAAACTCAGCTGATAAGGCTTCCTACTACCACACTCCTACGATTCACGAAAAAAGTACTTCCCCTGTATAATCTCAGTTTGCCCATATCATAATTATGATCAGAGTCAGAGATCCTCATTGGAACAGAAAAAAATGCCCCATATCAAAACTCGTGAGTTGGAAATTTATTTTTTGTTTGGACGTCTGGGTCCTCCTCATGCATGCTACTAGAATTCTCACATTGTCCTCTTAAATGGTCAGTCAAAGTTCAAACCTCAACCACCCTCTCTCTCTACTGTGCTAGATTTTAGTCAAAAGAGCTCTGATTCGTCTTCTTCTGAAGCTGAGTCTATTCTCTTTGATATCTCTCTCTCTCTCTCTCTCTCTCATGGAGATCAGCCCAGTAATAGAGAAATTCAAAGGGAAGCAGGTCATGCAGATGCAGCAACTTTCTGGGCTAAGTCACGGGCCAACTCATGAAAGATCTCCGGCGGAGGAAGTGGAATTAGCCGCCACTGCAATTAGTCTCGACGTGCGGTTGAGACCCTCAGACATGCCCGCCCACATGCAAGACCGAGCCCTGCGCTGCGCCAGATTACTACTTGACTCCTCCGCCTCCGCCCCTGTTTCCCGTCCTAATCCCACCCACCTAGCTCGGGCTCTCAAAAAGGTATAAACATTACTATATATATTCTCTCTGTTTTTGTCTGTTTTCTGTTGTTCTTTCTCTGTAACAAGGCTGTACTTTGGATTTTTTAGGAGTTTGACTCGCTGTACGGACCGGCCTGGCACTGTGTGGTAGGGACGAGTTTTGGGTCGTTCGTGACTCACTCACCGGGTGGCTTCGTTTACTTCTCCATTGACTCACTTTCAGTTCTGCTTTTCAAGACGGAGGTTCAGTTGGTTGCCGAACCAGGTGCCTAAAAATTAGAAAAATTCCCACTTCCCAAACAGGAAAATTAGAGCTGCCCAATTCACGTACTCTCTGCTAAATTATCTGTCAAATTCGATAATTTTTTTCTTGGTTTGTCTTGAAAGAAAGTGTTATCCTGAATTGAATTACAGCTTGGAAGCGCCATTACCCCTGTATCAGCATGGTTCAAGGAAAGAACCAAGGTGGAAGAGAAAAATCACTGTTTAGTGTTTACATCGATAATGGTTTTACAGAATTACCACTGAATTCACATATAATCATGCTCAACTGGTCTCTCTCTTCTTCATTCTCTCTGTCTTGTCCATTGGGTACGAACAAAATCACAAAACGTGTTCTGGGATGCTGCTAAATAGGAATTATTATAATCTGCATGTTTCATAAGTACACGCAATGAAACATGAACCTCGAGAATTCAGAGTACCAATAATGGCCTTTAGGCCTATAGGCTATAGAGGCTTTTGTCTTTTGCGTTTCATTTTCCTGAGACTTTATTTATGGTTTCATTCGGTGTTTTTGTGGTCAATTGCATTTGGTGCTTCACTGCTCATCCTGCTATTTTCAACTGTCAACCCTTTTGTCTCACGCCATCTTTCTGGGAGTCGGTATTTTGAGTCCCGGACCTCGGATGCGGCTCTCATCGAATTTAATGAACAAAATGCTGTTGTCATATTCTAGATAGCCACAATATATATATATATATATATATATATATATAATATTGCTCATTTTTGTATCTTCTTGATCCTATCCTTGACATTCACGTGTGTACCATCAGACAGACATCTAAAACTTATTAGACAGACACCAATTCGCCCAAACCGATCACAGGGAAGAAGAAAAGGGCAGAGATCCAATTGACATAAACCTCCAATGAATGATTTGAAAGCCATATAACTCACTGTACAATAATGATTCCATCCCTTCTAATTTTCTAAACCAGCAGTTTACTCACTGCAGCATGAACCAAATGAATCCTCTTTGTATCAGGGAAGATGTTCCACCGAACTAAGACAAGTTCCTCTCGCGCATGTAAGATTCTATCTTTTCAACATCTTCAGGAGTGTCAATGCCATGAGCTTCATGGTCTACTTTTATAACCTGCAAAAACAGTGAATTTTTTGAGAGAACGATATTTCAGAAGGAAAATAGCATGAATCTCAGTGTTCACCCTCTTGTTATGAAGTAATTGAAAAGACCCTTCTCCCAAGCCAGATAATTTAGAAAAGGAAAAATATGGCCATACAGAAAAGTTATACTAAAGAAAATCTAGTTCATCATTGACTGTTTGGAGTGTCCCATTAATATAAAATTAGTTCATTGTGACATAGATACTCAGCTAAAGCTAGCCTAATTGTTGTTATCACAGATACACATTAATTTGCGCCTAAGGTTGGCAGTCTTCCACAAAAGAGTGCACCCACGGGCCATAAAAATTAGCGAAAGTATCCCCAATTTTTTTAAATGAAGTAAAGAAAACCAGGTTGAAAACCTGACTTCAATTTCTTTTAAAAATACATACATTATTTTCCAAATAATTGCAATTAAAAACAGATTGAAATGATATCATCTCCAGAATCATCCCTGACATTGAAATAATTATCAAAATGTTTCAATACCTTCATCTTATACCCATTTTCCAGGACTTTCAGCTGTTCCAGATCCTCTTCTAATTGCAGTGGAGTTGGTTCAAGCTCTGGATATATCTTTAAAAACTTTGAATCATAGCTCTGGCCAGAAATAAAGAACAAAGGAATAACAACTCATGAAAAATAGCGTAGGTGGCACCTTACAATTATAAAATCTTGCCTACTACTAGTAACTCTATTGTAAAATAAAATATGTCAGGTTGATACCTGAATTCCAAGATGAAGCATATATGGAAAGTGCAGATTGACCTTTCCTGACCTGTGCCAATTAGGCATGCACATTCATCAAGTAGTACCACACACTCAATAGCATGTAAAATTGTAAACGCACGTTTAACAGTTTTCAGAAAGATTAAAATTTAATAGAAATGAATATGTAAAAATAAAAATACACTAATGGACCTAGAAATTTGGTCAATGTTCACTTTTGTCCCTCAAAAATAAAAGTTTTAACTTCATCTCCAAATATCCTTCCCTCCATCATTATGCATGCCATGTTAAATTATAACCTTGCCATATCCTTTCATCAGCCATTCACAATTTAATTCACAGTCGATAAGCCAAAAAAAAAAAAGACATTGCCACCTTTTAAATCAATTAAGGATGATATTTGAAAAGGGTTTCAAATTTCAAGGACAAAAATCAAACAGCAAAACTTCAAGGACAAAAAGCGTGTTTCAGCATATGTAAATGAATACTAGAGAGAGAGAGAGAGAGAGGAATGTAAAATAGCAAATATACATAAACTAAACTCACTTGTTATATGGAATCAGTCCCCTTGAGAAATAAATGGCATAGCCTTGATTATCCACCACACATTTCACACGATTTGGATCAAATGCATCTTCAGCTTTTAAAGATGTAACTGCAGTGCTAAACACTGCATCTGGGGCTGCCTGCAGCACACAGTCAAGTCCAGCAAGAGATCAAACAAATCAACTAAACAACAAAATAAATCAGAATTACATCGAGAAAAAAGTTTTATTTCATCATGATATAACAGCTATTCAAAGTGTAATCAGCCATCATTTAGTTTGGACGCAATGTTCAAATGAAAACTTTAGAAAAAAATTTGAAGTTGCGTAAGGCTGACATGAATTCTTTGCTCGTAAGAATAGGAACTAATAAGCCATAAGCTGAAAGGGAAACAAATTTGCCTGCAGAGCTTTAACAATGCCATCTATTATCTCGGGTTCAATAAGAGGCTCATCCCCCTGAATATTGACAACAATATCATACTTCTTTTCAAGCTTTTGAAGAGCTTCATAGCAACGCTCAGTACCTATAAGTTTGACAGAAAATACAGACTATTAAAAATCAGTTAATGATATAAATTTTGCAAGAAAGTAAAAACCATGGTGCCTACCATTTCGACATGATTCTGATGTCATTATGACATCAGCACCAAATCCTCGACAGCATTCTGCAATCTTGTCATCATCCGTTGCCACGACTAGATCAATAATCCACAAATGAGACTTTTAGAAAATCGAGCAAAACAGAACGTGCAGGGGGGTGTCAAAATAAGCAAAAAAAAAAGGTAAATTTTTCTGTGAAGTAAATGTTCAATGCATTTTCAAATGAAAAGATTTTGACATACTGGTTTACCACATCTAATACCATGTTGTTGTGATTCCAAACAGAAGTTTTTATAGGCCATAGTGATGTCCTATGGTTTCCAAACATTCAAAAAAATTGCTCAATGTTGCTACGGAAAGATTCTCTGTTAAGAGACCATAGGCCAGAAAGAAAGGTAACGGAACATGTTTGATCAAAGCAACAATGCTCCATTTCCACAACCGAAATCCAATGGGTAAATTTGAACACATCAACAAGAGACAGGAAATGGCACAAACCAGTTTATCCCATTTTGATCCAGTTCAGGACCCTACTTACAGGAAGATTGAAATTCAATCACAACAGAGCAATATGGAACTGATATCATCTGCAGGTAGGCAAAATATAATACTAATGCTCTGTCAGGAGATATGCAAGATGGAATAGATGTAATGATTAAAGGAAGATTAGCTTTGTAGCAAACATCACCATGTTCTAGAGCCAAAAAGGCAACACATCTTGCTCATCACGTTGAGATGTGACAAGCTAGATAAATATAGTGCAGACAAGAGTAAAGTGTCATTTTAGTTTTGGCCTACAGAATGCGGTTCAGACTCCATGAAGTCTAGAATCTTAGCAATAACGTCATTATCAAATTACAGGGAACTATAGTGATTAGACATACCAATATGGTCCAGCAATGTTGCCAGTTTTGCCCTTTCCCATGTTCTCTGTAGAAGGGGAACACAACAGAAAGAGTTAAAAGATTAGTGCGTGATCGCCTCTGTACGGTAGAAAATCTAAACATGTCATTTTCACTCGGCAATGGAGAAACGGAAACTATGTTCGAATTTTGTGGTCGTAACACGGGGATGAAGCAAATATAGTAACATGTGTTTAGGGGTTTGTGGTCATAAATAAAACATCTTTACTATGCAGCTTTGGCATGGTCAAAACCCAGAGAAGATATACTTCGATGTCACCCCTTTGTTTACTTTATAAACACATTTTGTAGCCGCTGGCATTTACTCCAGTGTACCTTACCACTTTACCAACTTGCAATGCTGTAAGTTCATCTTAGTTTATTGAAAACACTTCGTTTCCAAACAAATCTCAGACTTTTGTCATACTTGCTAATTCTGAAAGAAAATTTTATCTACAAACTCAATTCGGATAACACCAAAAAAGAAGATTACCGTAGTTCAAACTATAGAAGTGGAAACAGAGATATTCATCCGCATAACAGAAGATAATCATTAAGAAATCAAACCCAATAATTATTGACGTTTAGAGTTAAGACTTAGAGAAATGAAGCAATTGGGTACCTGAATCATGGGCTTCCCGAGGATGTGAACGAGAGGCTTGCCCTGGAACCTTGAGGAGGCAAAACGGGCGGGTATGATTCCGACGACCCGGCTGCGGAATTTCCCGGATCTAGCCAGAAAGGCTCGAGCTCCGAGAGCCACCGCGATTGAGACTCCGGCGACGATACCATGTACGATCCACGCCTTGGTATTGTTAGAAGAAGAAGAAGAAGAAGAGGATGATGATGATGAACAAACTGACATAGGATTCATGTCGCCGATCTCTCCCTGGATCTCGTAGTTTCTTCAGTGACATTAACGTATTTACCTAGTTTCTTTTCTTTGTAATTTTATCTATTTATCCCCGGTCGGATGATATGTTGACTATAGCATCCTTCGTTGGGTTCTAACTTTTAAGCCAAAATTGCTCAGTATATACTAGATCTTGTAAACTGATTGGCTTGCTAGTTGCTATTGTATATTAAACTGTAAAATATATTTTCTTATAAAATATAATATATATCTAATGCTGTAAGCCACGTCAGCAAAAAATAAACCACAGTAAAAAGAAAAACTGTGTACTTACATCCATAGCTTTGAATAACCGAGGCTATGGATGTGATGTGGAATATGGATGGCGCATAATGAAATTGATTGTTCATAATTCTACTTCCTTGGAATGCTTTCAAACTGTGTGTTTAGCTCGGAAGGTTATCAGTAGAATCCACTTTGAACATTGCTACTTCCAATCAGGGACAGCATCTCGTAATTAGAAGAATTACATAATTAAAAAAACCCAAGCTACCAAAATTATTATAATTCACTCACTAGTGGTGCATGCGCTCATCTAGTCGAACAATAGCCATTTTATTCAAAGAAATTCTCCATTGCACAAATTAATAACAAAACAAATAAAACATAAAAAGAAAAATGAAGCAGAAAGGGACCATAACTGAGCAGATTACATTAAATGTTATTTTCGAGTTACATTCGCTGGCATTGACCATGGTCTGTTTAGGAAACAGGGGAGGCTCAAAATTGTATAACAGCCATGGGATCACTCTAATCCTTCGATCGAGAATCCACTTGCAGTGGACCAGACACCGGATGACCTTTTAAGGATAAAAGCATGAAAAGGCACTCACTATCTACTCCGTGAAGATCCACCAGTATGACGGCCAAAACCATTGGCATCACGATTATGCCTCCAACGATTCTTTGTCCTTCGCGTCTCTCCCCTCGAGCCACCATTTTCTTCCTGCATGACCTTCCCTACCTCTGCATTCTGTTTCACCTTCTTATTAAACTTCTTTTTCCACGAAGATTTCCTCTTCTTTCCCGAGGATCCTGCACTTTCTCCAGCCATATCATTTCCACGTGGCAGCAGATCTTCATCTTCTAACTGCCAATTGCATAAGATCTCCTGCTGATCTCCATGCTGATGCTGTAATGGCTCACCAGCTCCAGGAAGCAGGCTGTTAAACGTCACCTCTCCATTACACCCACCTTTGCGCTCCAACAAGACAGGATCGGGTCTAATTATGGTACCAAGAATGCTTCTGTTGGGGCCTAGGCCAATGATTACCTTAGGATTTGTCAATGTTGAGAAAGCCATTGCAAAAGCTGATCTAATCTGCAAGAGAGAAGTTTTCAATCAGAATCTGTATACCCCATGCGTATTTTCCCCATAGGGAGCCCAGAGTTCCTAGAAGAAATAAAAATAGGAAATATAAACTCTCAGTTACAAGACGGGGTAGACGGTTCTCGGTATATAGTGGACTATGCTTGGCGAGTTGAGCTTTGCTAAAAGAGGTCTACAAAAATAGAAAGAGGTCTAAAAGAGCTTTGCTAAAAAGGGAAGGGGCAGGCAATTTTATTTTATTTTTGTATACCTCTTTTGCAAAGCTCAACTCGCCAAGCATAGTTCACTATATACAGAGAACCTGTCTACCCCCGTCTTGTAACTGAGTTTATATTTCCTATTATTATTTCTTCTGGAACCCTGGGCTGACGTCAATAAATAAAAAATTCAAGACGGCCTCCATGAGAAGATAGTCACCCTAGAAGATGCATTTAAAAACTCTGGCCCTAATGCTTCTAAGGTGGTGTTAACCTACAGGTCTATTCTGACCTTTCAGGGTTTATTGCAAATAGCAATATGCGAATATTCATGGTCGATAAACACATACATATTATCACTTCTTAAAAAATATTGCAAATTCTGCCTATCATTAATCTTTCTAAATAAGCCGCATAAAAACTGCCATCATGCAAAAAAGGTGATACAATTAACTCACTAAGCTGCAATTTGTGGAGAATTTGACATTTCATATGCCACAATGAGACTGAGTACAGGCAAGCGTTAATTAAGTAATATAAAATCCAGCAAGACCTCGTTCTTTGTTGTATTTTTATCTCCTTCACCATATACTCTTAAGATTGCCTAAACTATTCGTGGAAGGAGTAATAGAATCCTACACTGAAAATATATGTTATACAATTCAAAGCAGACATGCCTTAACCAACAATTCATTTTTTTTAAAAGACTAACCAACAAATTTTTAATTTTATCCACTCATCTTTGAAAGCAGATGGAACAAAAAAAAATGGATAGCTCATTGATTCAGCCAATAAAAAGGTGATCAATCCATTGAACAAACCTGGATATAGTTGAAGGAATTCTTCCCAATGTCATTCTCAGGTGCCTACAGAAGCAGGAAATCCAGTCAATTAAACTACAAATGAGAGTTGTGGACTTTATAAGGCAAGGGCTACCTCCAAATTTTCATTAATATTTGTTCTGATCCTGAATACAGATTTCTTCAAGGGCTGTTTTGCTGTAATGCAAGCCCATCATTTTACAGAAGCAAAATGACATTCTCAAATTATTATTTGCTAGTCGAACAAAATCCTTTAACACAAAGACAAAAAAATGCAAATTAGGAGGTGAACCCGGTCTTTCTGGGGTATGTTCAGGAGTTTTATAAAAGCATTAGGGCATACACCAAGTCAACCAAAAGGAGTGAAAGGTGAAAGCATAAGTTCTGCTCTGGCTTGAGCATCCATTTGTTGGCTATGCCCTTTGATTTCGCAAACAACCCCACTACATTATTGACATAAAAATAAAATCTGTAAAATAACCTGTGGGTCCTCAATTGCGATGAGAAATGGCCGTCCATTAGTTGTAAACCTAAGAAAAGGGATAACAATGATATACAACTTAATCAATTTCAACTACAAGGTGAGAACAGATAGAAAAGATCCCGTCACCAGGAAGAACTTTTTTTTACCCTTTCATTCTCTTTGAGAAAAAGGTGCCAGCCCCTTTGCAAGATACACCAACATCTGTAGTGTTCAATTGGCATCCATAGAAATAAAAAAAGCGTACCTATTTTCCAAAGAAAAATAATGAGGGAAACAAAAAAAAGAAATGCATCAGGTTTTTCCTTCTACACCCTGTTTTTTTCCCCATAAATGGCTAAAATGAACGTCCAATATCTAGAATAAAAACAAGTATGATGTATAACATGCAATCCATAATCAGCAGACTTAAACTGCGTACTTCTTATACCAATATGAGTTTGAACAAAGGCTATACTGAGTTTACTTTAGTATACAACAAAAGAACAGGACCTCAAAAAATTAAAGCATATATACAACAAAGGTTCTCCAGAAATACATACCAGCAGAACTCCCAAGTTAGGTTCTGGAGATGCTTGGACCTCGCGGAGACTCTATAGCATGAAATGTGGATAAGTCAATACAACTAATTCTTTAGGAATATAAAAACAAACAGAATAAACACAAATACTGAGCTAAATAGGAATTACAACGTTTCCTCTGTGGCATGTACTTCATCATATAGTCAACACCAACATTATAATTAATAGGAGAAAATATATAAAAAAAAAAAAAAAGAGACAGAAAATACATGTAATGAAATTGTATGACGAATAGCATTAGAAAGCAATCTATATAAAACAGTGCCTGTATTTATTTATTTTTTGCACCCTGACAGGAAAAGAGAGAAGAAAAAAGAGGGTTGGTGGGCATGCATGGCCAATAAGGGAATGACAAAATATCCAGACCAACTTAGCATGAACCAAGATCACATTCGATGTGCATAAATGTTTGCACTACTCATATTTTCAGCAGAAAACTGGTAGCAGTTATGATACAAAATGCCGCATCAAGCTATAAGTCAAGCAACTGAAGCAGTTGGTAAGTTAACCTCAACAGCTGACTCACTACTAAATGGTCTACAATAACATCTTCACCACATTACTCCACAGAAACAGATAATAATGATTAGGTTCTAATAGCAAAATCTATCAAGAAAAATGAATTTTGGAACAATTTTATTTTGCTCCATTTAAACATGATCTTAGAACATTGCTGAATGACCATGGAACGAGAAAAGATGAGAAGGAGGGGAATATTAATCTGATTCAATAATGAAAATATTTTCATTATAGTTGTCTCATATGCCTTTTGTAAGATGAAACACTGTATATGTAATGAAGTATCCATCGTAGTACATTTTTTTTGGTAGGTAAGTATCTAATGTAATACATTAGAAGTACTTGTCACAAAAGCCCATCCTTATATTGTGTACTCCTTGTGTACTTGGGCTATGCATATTTATAGCAATAAATCTCCAAACTATAAAAATAAAAATAAAAAGCCCATCCTTATATTGGTATAGCTGGGGTTCTTAATAAAAACTCTATATGTGCATTTATAGTCCTTGCATCCTACAAATCTCTCCAAAAGCTGTACAGGTTCATCCAGGTGCAAAAACATAACTCACCTGCAACATTGCCATGACCATGGTAAGGAGTGCATAAGAACTTATTCCGCCGGAATATACCTACATATTTGAGAACAACCAATTAGGTGGACAGGAATGAAAAATTACATGAAAGTAATAGAAACCCATACCTCATTCAGTTCCCTCTGTTGTAAAAATACTTTCAAGATCAAACACAATGGCCTTAATGGAGGCCACTTTGAGACTGCATCCTGAAAAATCAAAACCACATATAGAACCATGAATTAGATGTAAACAGCCTCAAGCACGCAAAACATTGCTTGCTAAGCTGCAGCAGACTCAGTGTGTTCTTCAATCAAGGAATTAACAATGTCACCATTATACATTTAGCATCAGTAGTTGCAATTAAAAATGGATGTCAAATACTAGTATAGCGTAAGCCTTTATTGGCTTAGTGGTATTGTGGCTTCAGATTCTACTTATCAAAAAAATGGATGTCAAGACCAAAAGATGTGGCATATTTACGCAACCCACCTTAATAAACTCAGCTGCTTTGGGTCCATTCGACACATCAAAACTGTAAGCCAACAGAGAAAAGTAAAATTAGTCCAGTAAAAATTAAATCATCATTGTTGTAAATGATTAGACTTTTTTTTTTATAAGTATGTTGTAAATGATTAGACTAATCAAGTAAAATTAGTCAACTTAGTCTGAATACAATGTGAAACATAGCCTGTGTTCGCAATGCGAATATTAAAGTATCAACATAACACAATCTCTGTCTCTCGTTTTTTTTAAGTATTTTTATTCTTGCTTTTCTTTAAAAAAAAAAAGATTCAATACATGTTTCGCCATAGGTCTACAAAATGACGAAGTGCTTAAGATTCAAATGTTGGATAAATCCAATCCATTGCCAACTACCTAGAAGAAAAGGATTTCATTAATAGAAAAAGGCTAAGCTTAGGTATAGCGGAGGTATACTTGAGAAAACTTAGCTAGTATTACAAAGAAGAAAGAAGTTCATGGACACTAAGTCCGTTACAAGCAATAGATCCCGCCCAAAAAAGCAAAGTCCTATAGAAGAGAAGTTTTAGTTCCTCCAAAGTTCTTTCACAATCTTTGAAGTTCCTTGCATTTCTCTCTCTCCATATGCACCAACACATACAAATAGGAACCATACGCCATATAGTCGCCACCTATGGGTTGCCTCGGAGACCTTTCCAACTTGCTAGAAAATCCCACAAGTAAAGAGGCATGACCCATAATAAGCCAAGTCTTGTGAAAAACTCATCCCATAACTTCTTAGCCACCTCACAGTGGAGAAGTAAATGATCTACTGATTCCCCATGTTTTTTGCACATACAACACCAATCTATCACAACTATACGGCATTTTCTCATGTTGTCTATAGAAAGAGGATCTTAAAAGCTTGGAAACAATGCCCTCTTATATTTTCTTATAAACTCAAAATAATACACAATATGCTTGACATAAAACTAAAACGAAATATTTTTAGAACCAACCCAATTTAACAGCCAACCCCAAATATGAAGCAATTATCATGTGTAACTAATTTAGAAATTCAACTCAAGCGCCAAAGGTAGACAGGTGAACCTTATATCAAATGCAACACCACTTTTCTTTTCAACAAATTTGACAATTGGCACACGAGCCTTCCCAATCACCTGAGAAATTTTATAATATTTTAGATAAAGAAAAAGTCCATGCTAAACATTTTTTTTTTTTTTATGTAAGTCACGTAAATTTATTTAAGATTAAAAAAGGTCTTACCACATCACATGGGAAGTATACAAAAGACCCACTTAACTAACAAACAAGCTAGACAAATTCAATCATAAACAAGTATACCTGCATATTCTTTGCCATTCCCCTCTGTGAAAGTGCCCTTGAAAGAGCCAGCAAACCTTTTTGCGGGTTTCCAAGACCGGAATCCAGAATCACGACCTATAATGGAAAGTCAGGCAAATGTTTAAATTTGGTTGACAAGGTACTAGACATCCATTATCCATTTAAGAGTGACAGTTCCATATACGAAAATATAGATCATCTCAGCTTCTAGGCCAGCATAAGAACATTTATAAATGCTTGTCATTTATTTTAAAAACAACAATAGTAAGAATGTTCCCATTTTCAGGCAAGAACTTTTAGCTTGTGAGCTGCCAAACACAATCTAAGGATTTCAGTTAAACTCTAATGCACAAGCAACCAAATCAGACATTCACAGAGTAAAAATACATACAATGCAAATAGATAGGATTTAGGTTTTGTTGAGTTCAATTGTGTTGGGCACAAGGAAACACATGACAGAATATCATAGACAAGCATGGAAAATTCTATGAAGATATTGAGATGCCTGTTTTTAATTCTATGAGATAATGCGGAACAATAACTTACATCAATATCACTAGTTGGAAGATAGAGCCCTGTCTTGAATGATCCAAAAACTTCTGCCTAGAAAGCAACAGTCAACAACAAAACCTTGCTGCTTGTCAGGCTTCTCTCTTATAGAAAAAGTAGGGGGAGGGTACTTATAAAAATAAATTAATAAAAAGTAGGGAAGGGTTGGGGCGACAAACAAACAGACCTTGGCGTGGGGCCATATATGCTTAATAACATCAAAGACACATTCTACCGCGGTATCACGAGCAGCTTGCTCTTCTATAGTTGGGGATAAAAAATTGCAAAAATCCACAATCTCTGTCAAATTCACCATCAGCAAACAAGTTTTAGAACCATTTATAAGTTGTGTAACGTAATCAAATGGAATTCTAAAAGGTCTTAAGAGGGTCCCGACCGAATACAACAGATCTTTTTACCCCCATATAAGAGCATATATTCCAAACTGAAGGTCAAAGTTTAAATGGCATATCTTTCCATGAAATCTACTGTTAAACCTAGCTCTCATTTTGACGAACATTAATGTTTGTACCTTGCAAAGACATTAGCGTATTGCTATTTTACAAAACTATTCAGAACTGGTCAATAAAGAGAATAACTAAATGTCTTCACTCCAAATTAGCGTATTGCTATTGTCTAAGAAAAAAATTTACAAAAAAAAAAAAAATTTAAGACTACTGAAAACCAAGTTCTTAAAAGCACATAAAACATGAAATATTAGCTTGTTTCTCCACCTTGAACCAAAAAATAATTGCCACAAATTAAAATGCTGAACCAAACGGTTTCTAAGTTCAATACCTTTATGAAGCTGAAGCATAGGGCTTTTAAATCTATAGTTCCCACGGAACCAACTACTCTCAAGCATCGGCGTCCCGGCTTCGCGAGATGGAATTTTCGGCACTGGCGCCGGCGTCGAAAAGATATGCTCGGAGTTCTCGCTACCGGCGCCGACGTCGAGGTGGAAGAAATCGGGTGCGGTAGTCTCATGGGAATCTGAATCAAGAGTAGAAAGAGATATCTCGTTACGGAATACGGTATAGGGCTCGATGCGATCGGACTGAGGAGATTTACCGGCGGTGGACAGAGACAGGGGGCTAAGGGTTTCATAGAGAAAGGCTTGCGTTTCGGTTTCGGTTTCGGTAGTATCCTCCTCCATTGGAAGAAATTTGGGAAGAGGTTGGATTTCAAATGAAGACGATGCAATGTCAGGGGGAAGGTATTGCAATTATTTTAGGGTTTTGATAGGGTTTTGCTGTGACAAATGGCATGTATACATACTGAACGGAAACAACTCCTTTAGGAATTAGATTGTAAATCTATATACTTTTCCCTATAAAACAAAAAAATTATAAATTTATATATTTCTGAAAAGGATTATAAATAGAGAAATTTTGGGGTTCGGTTTAATCGAATCTCTCCCGTTTGTAATTCTCGACGGCGGTGGGCTACACCGCTCAGTCCATCGGGACCTGAGGGAGTCGATGATTCTACCCCTGCGAGGACGAGCCCCGATCCGGATCCGAAACAGGTTTAGAAGCGCCGGAGGCACACCAGAAGTCGCCGGGACTCGCTGTCACAGGAGTGGGGTTGTCAGCTCCCTTCGGTCTAATGGGCTGGGCGGTGTCGCCCACCGCCGCCGGCGGCGGCGAGGGCTGGGTGAGACCGAATTTATTTTAAAAATTCATCTTCATTTTATTTTTTATTATGTTTTTTATTATTTTATTTTATTGTGTTTTTTAAATTTGATTATTTTTATTATATTTTTTAATATTTTTTATTGTATTTTTGTAGAAAATTAAAGCAACCCAACGTTCCCTTATAAAATATATAGAAGTCGGTGCTAATATTCTAATTAATCAATTTTATTAGGGTAATTGAATTTTAGAGAAAATTAAAGAGTCTGTAATTAAATTATCAGCAAATTATTTATCAGTTTTGGAATAACGATATATATATTAGGATTGGTAGACCGTAGTTGTATAGGACTAGGAGTTGGAAACCTTATCAGACTCTCCTCCCCACATTAAAACAAACCACGATTCTGGTACCATACGGAAAGAAGATCAGGAAGATCAAAGCCTGTTTCTGCAGCGAAACTAAAGTATGATCGCTTCCTTCGCAGGTATTTTGAACTTCTACAGTTTACAATGTTGTTGTGTTGCGATAAACCATGCATATATTTGGTGTTTTTTCTTGTCCGTGCGTAAATACGATATAATTATTTTCAAAAAATTATTATTAAAAATTTATTTTTTATATAAATTTTATAATTTACTTATTTGTTTAAAAAAAAAATGATTATGCAATGCTCGCACAATTTATAATTGTTAATATCATTTCTTTTATATGCTATATCTATAATGATTCTTTTTGCTATGTCCATCGATAGGGGAAAGGCGCGATGACAATGACCACGAAGGAGGAGACTCGGACAGTATTCTACAGAGAGTTCGTCTAGTCTCATTGATGCAAGCTTTACTCCGATCCAATGGATTTCTGGAGAGATCGGAATATTACACAAGGCAAAATGATGAGCAAGCTGCACCACCGGTGATACTTCCACCAGCAATAAGTTATGGAAACCAGAAAACAGCATCAAGTACTTGCTGTGCCATCTGTTTGGAAGATTTCGAGAATGGGGAGTTGTGTCTTGTTCTTCCTTTTTGCAACCACATGTTCCATTCAAGCTGTGTTCAACGTTGGTTGATGGATAACCAGACTTGTCCTATGTGTCGGACGTCCATCTTGTTACAATCAAAAAATTAGTGCATGCTGACTGCATCTGGAAAGTGGAAACTCATTCATCTGATGATGTCTAGTCCTCGATTTAGTTATAAAGTCTGGATGAAATGTAAAGAGATGTTTTGTTGAAATTAGTTGAATAAAATATTGTTATATTATAAAATTTTAATACTATTTTTATTTTAAATTTGAAAAAATTGAATTATTTATATTATATTTTATGTAAAAATTTTAAAAAATTATGATGATTATATAAGATAAAAAGGAGATAATTTGATTTTGTGTAACTAAACCAGTACTAAAGTGTTACTAATTGTCAAGATTTTTTTGTTAAGATGTATTGTCAATACTTTAGAGGAAATAATTAAAGACACTAATTTAGGCATAGATTAATTACTGTGAAGCCGCCAGCCCAACATGACAAGTCCTTTGCCTATACTTCTTGCCCTTTTTCTCTCTCTCTCTCTCTCTCTCTCTCCCTCCTACAAAATGGGAAAAAAAAAACCCTCTATAATTGGGTTCCACAGCAAATGCAGACTGGATTTACAGCAGATTCTTTCTTTCACTCCTTGTAATTAAAGCTTGTTGTAAAAAAAAAAAAAAATCTCAGATGGGGTTTTTTCCCCCTGAACATTCAATAGATGCAGGTCTGGATTCCCAACAGATATTTTTCTAGAGGGTTTAATCCATTTATATAGCCACAACTTCAAAAACAACTTAACCAATTCTAAGCCTTAACCTTTGTTTTTTTAGCGGACATTAACGCCATGGATGATCCTCAAGCTTTTCTTTCCCCACCACCTCCTTTTCCTAGTCATATATCCAACATCAATACGACAAATCAAGTATTTCTGATGTTTTTCTTCGCTGTAGTTATATGTTGCACATTCACATTTATCATTGCCCTCATTCAGACAACGCTCAGCATATTTTTTTCCTGTCTCTCATTATGTAATCGTAACCACGACATCGATGATCATGAAGCAGGAGATCACACAATTAACCGAACATGGATTGATCCTGCTTCATCTCAGCAAGATGCAGAATCTGCAGCTCCAGTCAGGAACATTACATTGTTGCAAATACTGTTGGTGGAAGTATTGGATAGACGAAGGGTGGAGTCGGAAGAAGTCGAAGGACAACAGCAAAATCTCCGAAAACTGGATTTGCTGCCGCCGGCGATAAATTACAGACGGCGGGACATAACATCGAGTCAAAGTGAATGCGCCATCTGTTTGGAGGAATTCGTAGATGAGGAGTCATGTCGGGTTTTTCATGCTTGCAAGCACCTCTTCCACTCCGCTTGTATTGACAATTGGCTCAAGCTCAATCCAAGTTGCCCCATCTGTCGAAACTATGTAATCGACGTATGATCCAAAACTCTTTTAAAGTCTTTAGAATTTTGTGTCTCAAATGTGTATAAAATCTGTAGGGGCTGGGGGAAGAGAAGATTATAATAAACTTTTTCTTTTTGTTTGTTTCTATCAAACAATGGTACTTCCTCTTCAGTTGTCTTCTTTAGACAAGAATATCGATATAAAAAAAAAACGTAATTGTACAGTTTGAGGTTTGGAGATATGACAAAATGTAATGAAATTAAAGAAATTCTCGTTAAGATTCATTCACATGATGAATCAACTTTGCAATCTAATTTTACTTGAGCAGATCTCAACGCCAATGTTTGGTGCAGAGTTCGACAAGTCTAACCTTTTTTTCACAAAGTTGGCATTAAACATAGCTAATATTAGGATCTTCAACTAATTATATATGTATATATATATATATATATATATATATATATTATTTATAGCACATGTGATGTTTGAAAGAACATATATTCTCGCTCGGCCAAGTCATCTAGTCTTGCGTTAAATAACCAAGAATTTATTCGAAGAAGTTTATAATTGTTTGAAATGTCATGTTAATAAATATTAGAATCTTAAAATTTTAAAATCCTTTATACTAATTTATTAGCATTAATAATCGAAGGATGAAACAATTTGAAAATTTTACATCCAGGTTATAAACAAAATTAATAATTTTTTACGCACACTTATCCAAAGGAGCATTTACCATGAACAGCATGGACACATATTTATCGTCATCCAACGTACATGTCAACTTCCATGGTTTGATGTCATTTGCTGTATGAGAAGGGCCCCGTAATTGGAGAAATCAAAATCAAAATTCGTTGGATCCAGCAAGAAACCAAAGTGACATTCATCGGTGTAGATATTGTGGGTAAGAACCATACTGAAGCTGGCTATAAGCAAAGACAGCTAGCTAGCTTTGGACCAAGACAGAAGTCAAGAAAACAGGGACTTGAGATGAACCATATTTGATAAATTATGGGTGTCTTAAGATGGACTGCAAGTTTTGCAACTGGCCTTTAATATATGAGAATATCGTCCCGTTTGGATATAAAATCAATTTCATCTCATCTTATCTCATATCATTATTATAATTTTTTCAAATTCTTATACAAAATATAATAAATAATTCAACATTTTCAAATCTCAAAATAATAATAATAATATTAAAAAAAAAATATTCTAACAATATTTTATTCAAATTTAATATAAAATTATCATCATTATCCAAACAGGACCTAAATATCCAACCTTGAAAAGGAACTAGATGGAAAAAAAACCTTTTGACGCTTGCTGCCTGATTGCATCAATATGGAACAATCATTAAAAGGGGGTCGTAATGCACTAAACTTGAGAGTGCAACATTTTCTTTTGAAAAGTATCCAGTCATGCGTTGGGATTATGTGGCTAAGAAAAATGCTTAGCATGGACAAAAGCATTGATTCAGTAAAATATTATATACATAAAAGGAGAAACCAAGTACACTGAATGTACAAGAAAACACCTATCCCACACTAGAGAACTCATAATAAACTAAAAAAACCCATAAACAAAACTAGCCAAAATACATCAAACCCGACTCCCTGAGTAACAATGAAACACCCCTCCCCAACCCTAACCCAAAAAACCCTCTATGAGAATATCATGCCCTCCCTTTAGACTAATCCTCCACCCAAAACACCCTGATTCAATTGGCCACTTTCCAAGGCTTTAAGAAAGATAAAGCATGTAACCAGCATATCTACAAACTGCAACTAGTACGATAAACTTTCTGGCTACATCCATATATTTTTAACACAAGCTAACATTCAGTCAATGATCTATCATCACCAACAAACTTTAACCAACAAACTTCTTCAATGCCTAAAACATAAAATAAGCCTAATAAAGATGGTCGCTCTTCAATTTTCTACCCAAACAAAATGGAGATGCATGGGGCCGAGCAAGCTCTGGTGACAAATAACCAAAATTAAGCTAAACTACCAATGTGCAACAGAACAAATAGATGGACGGTAATACCCAATTTTGCAACACACTACTCAGGACATATCATAAAAAAGAATTTGAGAACAGAAGAAACTATATGCTATAATCTCACAGACAAGCAAATGGTCAGTCCAGAGACAGATCTTCGTTATTTTTTCCAAATTGAAGTATCTTATTAAAATCTATATTCATGAAACCGGGCAAATGTAGAATGCTATTCATTGCACTCCCAGCATCCAGCTGGACCAGCTTAAACTGGGGAAAACAAAAAAGAATACATTTTTGTATTAAGTTAGAGACACAGCAAATAACCAGCAAGAAAATAGCAGACATATTTGATTTAAATTTCACACATAAAGAAGTGAGGCGTTCACGTACGGAAATAAATACACAGCAAAGAGAAAGAGATCGAAAGCCCAACAAAATCAAAATCCGGAAGAATCTAATCTTTGGGGTTGCGGAGTCTATTGATTTTGCGGCCTCGGGACAAGTCGTAGCGACTGACTTCGACCTTGATTCTATCCCCCGGCAGTATGTGTATGCGGATGTAATTCTTCCGGATGCTACCGGAAATGTAACCGATAATCATGTCTTGGTTGTCCAAGCGAACCCGGAAAATGCCGTTGGGAAGCGACTCGGTGACCGAACCTTCGCTGGTCCATTTCTGTTACTCAGTTTTTCCACGGCGACCGGTCCGAATTGGGAGATTTGGCTAAAACCAGATGTGTGTAAAGGGTTGGGCGGTTGCTACAATTGGTTAAAAGCGGCTTCGGGAATTTCTGGGTTTGGGGGAGGGAGAGTGGAAACTGGGTGAGGATTAGTGGTAGAAGATGAGGGAGGAGAGCTTGGGGCTGGAGCACTGAAGGTAAGCTCCACATCATGCTTCCTTTCTCTTTTCTGTGGCTGGAGAGGAAGTGAAAGACACCGCTTTTCAGGCTTCCCTTTGCTTTGGGGAGACGTTGGGACCGGTCCGACTGTCTTTGGTGTCTAAAGCAGTCCCTAATTGGATTATTTTTTAACGAAAAATATATTAAAATAAAATAAAAAATATAATAAAAAATATAATGAGATAAAAAATATATAATAAAAAAATAAAATGAAGAAAACATAATAAAAAATATAATAAAAAAATAAAATAGAGATAAATTTTAACGAGTATTCGGTTTGACTGCAGCCTGCCGCCTCTGGTGGGCGGTGGGCGACACCACCCACCCCATCGGGACTGACGGGCTCCGCCGAGCAGGACCCGTTTTAAGTTTAAGCCTTCGTGGGGCACACCGAAGCTCGCCATTGAAGGGGTAAGTTCGCCGGAGCCCGCCGGTTCCGATGGGGTGGGCGGTGTCGCCCACCGCCACCAAGGGCGGCGGGCTGCATTTTACACGGGTCCGATCTGATTGGACCGATCCCCAGGATATTTCTTTACTTTTATATGATTTCGGATTTCTTTTGGGGGCCCGGATGGGCGACTGTAGAGTATTTCAGGAGAATTAGGCCCAACCGATGTAAAAGTATTAGATGTGGGATGGGTCCAAAGTTGTTGCAAAGAGTAGTTCCCGGAAGGGAAATTTTGGCTGTTTTGGATATTCAGGCTATATTTGGTTAGTGGGGTAATCACTTCATATTACTTTACTATTATTTATAAATTATTTTTTTCTTTTTTATTATTTTTTATTTTAATTATTATTATTCACAAATCATCTGACGTCACCTCTAATGTAGCCACAATTTGGATCACTCGAAATTGAAAACAAAGCATAAGCTTTAATAAACCCAGAAAATAATGGTTCATTAGCGCATATTTATAACATGTGCTAAGAAAGCCATAAATTACAGGCATGGGTATTTCCTGCAGATTACAAACCAAACTGCTGACAAACAAACATAAAACATGCTCAAATGTGAAAATCTATTAATTTTATGTGTATCCGAATGGACCAAAAAATAGTTTTCTTAGGCCATCATGAATCACTAATCACAGGCACCTTCTCATATCCTTGCAACTCTCTAAACCTCTTGGGAAAGATGCAACGACCACCAAACCGTTGCTGTAAAAAGATAATCAAGGCAAAAAGCAAACCTCCAAGAGGGATACCCACATCCCAAGCAGTGGAGTAGAAGTCTTCCCCAAGATTGGCATATATGAATGATCCATCATAGTGTTGAAAATAATTGTGAGCCCTGCAAAGATCATAGGCATGTGGCAGCAATCGAACAAAAGTGTTTCCCATGTAAAATGAAAAAGCAAGAGCACTTGTTCTTGAGTTCCAAAACATGTTGAGCAATATTTGAGGTAAGAGAAAACCATCCAAAACAAAACCAGAATAAGATTTTAAAACCACCCAAAGAGATTGAGAATGGGTTTGAGCACCATTTTTACCATTCCACATCCACCAGTTGAAGACCACAGCAAATAAGGCGCCTGCAATGTATAACGGTAAAGCTACAAAGAGAGCCTTCTTCTCCACAACCCATAACCCCTTTTGATTTCCTCCAGCCCATTTTGTAGACCATATTCTTTGGAGAAGACGGAATTGCAACAAGAAAGCTACCATTCCAGTCACTCTCACAATTACCTCGTTCGTTTCAATCCATCGACCGCTTTCAAGCCATATGTTCGCCACGCCATATTTGCTCAAGAACAAGGCTTCAAAGTTAAGTACAAGAGGAATCAACTGGCCCAAAGTAAGAATTGATAGCATGGCAAAGGAGATTAAGGGAAGAACATCAGGGTGCCTATTCACATGAAAGATTTGAAGCGCCACAAACACACATGACATTGAGGTGGAGATAATTATCATGATAATCTCCACATCCATCCTCCAAATAGAAGATCCATCCTCATAAAAAGTAGCCGATCTCAAGCTTAAATGTTCAAAGTAAAGTGGATCAGATTTTTCCCTTGTGCTATTAATGCTTCCGTTGATATAACCCGCCTTCTTTGAATTATATGGAGGGAAATCAAATGTGATAAGAACCTCACAATCCAAAGAATCGGCTTTTGGTATTTGATTGTCTGAATCAAGATTTCTGCACCCTACCATACACAAACTTCCTGTTTCAGCATCATATAGCCCTTCAGCTATAATCTCCCATGAAGATCGAGATATGTTAGAGGAAGAGTTCCAGGTGTGAAAGCGCGACATGTTCCTTGTGATCGTGATTGTGGTGAGGTATATCCTGTAGCTGATTTTGACCGAGCCACTGCCAAGATTTGGTGGCAATGTAGAGTCTTGGAAACTTGAGTACCCATAAATGTGATCTCCAACAAATATAGGAGCTAAATTACCCCAGCTATGTTTTCCTTCTGAATCTGTTAATGAAATGTCGAAACTCATTGAGTTAGAGTCCCCATTGGGGTATCTTTCCCCATTGGTTTTAGCAGGCTTCTCAGACTTGGGGCACAACTCCATAGCAGTACCTATTTTGGTGTACTGGTACTTTGTTGGTTCAGGAACCTCCATCCTATCATCTCTTGAACTATGAAGCATGATCCTATCGAAGTAACCTGACTCTTTTTCGGTTTTGTTAGTCCAAATTTGCCCCACAATCCTGCTAGTATCTTTGATTGACCAAATTGAAGGAAACCTTAAGCTCAATTTTGTTGAACAATCACCCACATGAGCATGAGTCAAAGATTCCGTGATGCCTAAAAATTGGCAAGCTACAATGCAGAGTTGATGCTTGCTCTCATCCCATGATCCTTCTCCAACCAGAGTCGTTTTGGGATCGAATCTCCGGCGATAATCAACGCGGGTTCTGTTGGAGTTTGAGCGGCTTTGATTAGGAAACTCCACCAAAACCCGCATCTTTTCTTTGTCCCCAGAACACTCAATCCCATACAAGGACATTATACGAGGCACATAGCCGAAGTCTACATGATCAAACGGAGTGCAGTTCTTTGAAGATTTGCAATCACTTGCATACCTCAAACTAAACTTCCGGGCTGCTGCCGTTGAGGCTAATGAACAAAATGAGTATTCCGGCAAAGAACTAAGTGACAGACCAGTGGGAAGATCACTTCCACCAGAAAATTCATTTATGTAATCCTCAAAAACTGATGAGAATTTATAATTTTTTTGAGGAAGTATCAACATGGAAATCGGTTCAAAATGGGCTGGATCCTCTGCAGGACTTAGACTCTCTAAACTCCCAGTAATCAAACTAGTAATACTAGTCGAACTGGTGACATTATTGAGGTTAAGAACAGCAGAAAGATTAAGCCACTTACCTTCTTTAGTGTATGCAAAAGCTGATCCAACCATGCAAAGCTTTCCCTTCGATTCTGACCAGTACCCCTCCTCCAGTTCAAAACTGATGGAACTTCTCTGAGACCTAATGGCAGTGTAAGTGATGGAACTTTTCTGAGCAATAAAGTATGAATATTGGGAATAAGATAAGTCTTGCCTGTACTTGTTCTTATAGGCGGTTTGAAATGTTAAACGCCCTTGAAGCTTGAACAAGCCTTGGATATCAGTATCATAGACAGCCAAGGTTCGAAGTAGAAGGGAGTTTGAGAAAATCGACGAAGACAAATCTGGGTTTGGGTCCAAAAAAGGATTGCCACCATTATAGAAGCCAGTATGGGATCGAGCAAGTGGAAAGTTTGTGAGGGGAACTTTCTTGATCTGTAAGGATCCAGGGACACTTTTGGAACAATGATCTTCGTAGTATTTAGAGAGTTGAGTTGATGAGGATGAGACAGAGCTCAAAAAGAAGGTAGTAAATAAGAAGAAAAACATGAGAAGCCATGGAAGTGTTTGCCATCTCTGTGAAGTGGCTGTCATTGCAGAAGAGAGGTTCTTCATGGCCTTATAGTTAGGAGATTCTTTCCTTTATCGAAAGAACAATGAACAATGAACAAGAACAAGAGGCAGGTACACTCATGGATGGAAGACGTTAGACGACTACATATGCAAGTTTTTATAAGTAGCTCTCTCTCTCTCCCAAGTTTTAAAATGGATTTAAAACTAAGATGGTATAAACTAAGGTAGTATAAATTTCCCCAAGTACAACTCTTTAATATATATATATATATATATATATATATATATATGTATATGCAGCATTATCATTGTTTTTAAGGTATGATAGTCTCAACAATATTAATTAAAGAACATCACAAGAAAAATATATAGCTAGTCTACGGAGTTATATATCAAGGCAATAATATTGGAGAAATCGTCCAAGTGCACCCCTCCTTCTACCTGAGGTGACGCCTGGGATTTTATTTTGAATATAGTCAATTAATTAAGCTTTAGGGGCCATGCATTCTTGAGTCTTGACCTTTTTGTTTCTTATTGCATGGATGGATAAACTTGGCCAATCGCAATGTTTTCTTGTGCCCATTATTTTATAAGTGTTAAATGTTGGGTGCATTTTTTTCCAGAGGTGTGGACAACAGTGAAAGGCATGATCTATGCCTTGTTTTGATGAAAGAGGAAGAAGATTTTATGTGATTCGGCACAGATGTCTTCTAGGGTGTGAAATCCACTAAAAGATTATTTTTCTCTATTACAGTGGTGATGGAGATAGCAAGAGGAAGAAGAAGACCAGTTCCATGTCTCTTGTGAACTTCTCCTTGCCTTCTTCCCTCTGCCCCTTTTGTCAAACCTTTTTGCCTCGTGCCTGTCTTCTCATGATTTGGTGGTTTATTATTTTTATTAAAATTTTTATCTTATTTCATTTTATCTCATCTCATTTTATTTTAATATAATTTAAATATAAAATTTTTAAACTAATCGTTAAAACTTTTTTAAACTACCAAATAAAAATTAATTCCAACTTTTTCAACTTTCCAAACAAAAATTATATTATAAAATTATATTTTTATAATATTTTAACTTTATAATATTTTTTATTCAACTTTTTCCAATACTCAAAAACTACCCAAATCAAACTATTTCAATATTATTTACAAATTATCTTATTATTATTTACAAAATTCCCATATCATTTCACACCCCAAATAAGCCATATTCATTATCTTTGTTTTTCTCATCTCAATCTCCAAATTATATTCTCATCTCATCTCATCTCGTCTTATTTCATCTTACTAGTATAATTACATTTATTTTTCTCATTTTTATCATTATAGTGGGAACCGTTCACCAAACTTTGTTCCCCCAAAATTAAGGTTTGATTTATTTTCACAAATCATCTTATCGCACCTCATTTAATCTCAAATTCATTATTATCCGTTTTCAAATTTCTATACAAAATAAAATAAACAATTCAACATTTTCAAATCTCAAAACAATTTTTTCAAATTTCAATATAAAACCAAATATTAAAAAAATATATTACAATAATATTTTATTTTATTTTTAACTTTTATCTTATCTCATCTCATTTTTTAAAATAATCTAAACTTAAATTGCAAATCTTCCTTGACACCAAAGTGTTTGAACAACATTTATTTTGGATAGAGAGATACTTTCATTTTGTTTTATTTAATCTCAATATTCAAATACCACAAACATAAATACTTTTCAATTTCAAATATTTAACTTTCTCATCTAATCATAACCTAATTATTACATCTTTTTCATCAAATAAATACAAAAAGACAATTCAACTTTTTTAAATTAAAAAACAAAAATCATATTAAAAATATATATATTTTTATAAGTAATAATCTTTATTGATTGAATGCAACTAAACAAAACTCATATATATAAAGAATATATAAAAGAAGTGATGATACCCTTACTACCATTTTTATAATTCTTTTACAACTTATAGTGTAAATTTTTTTATTTTTTATCATTTTATTTTAAGTATTTTTTTAGCATGCTTAATTATGAAGAAAAATTAAGAAAAATGTATATGATTTTATTAATATTCACATTCGTAATCATTAAGTAAAATTAATAATTAAATAAAAAAATTAAATAAAAAAATTGTAAAAAAGTTATAAATTAGTAGTAAGTGTAAAATTTTTTATATAAAAGAGACACCTAGTTACACTCTAGCAAGTTAAAAAGAACTCAAAAACTCATTAACATTCATTCCCTTTAGTATAATAGCAGAAAACCATTAAACTAAAAAATATATAAAAAAGTTTCAAATTTCTCCACGGTCCTCTCTTTATTGTTAAAACATCTTTCATTTCTTTTCATCCATAAGCACCATAATTAAAAATATATTATAACAATCTTTTTAACTTTACAATATTTTCAATTAACTTTTTATCTCTTATTTATCAAAATCGCACAAAACATTTTAACACAAATCGTCTCGTTACCATTCACAAACCTTCTCAACTCTGCTAATATCAACTTACCATCCAAACCAGCCGGTTTCTCAAGCGTGGAGGACATCAATATTATTATCCACTCAGCTGTATTTAAAAACATTACATACTCAAAGAACCCAAGACTTTGGTGATTACCAACAATTCAAAAACCAAAGTATTGTAAAATACTATCTTTATTTTATAGGAAACGAACAAAATACAGTAAAATTTCAGCATTCATGAAGAAAACATTTTCATCCAATTGTTGCCCAAAGATGACACCACCAGAAGAAATCTATACGCGATCAATGTATGAATACGACTGTTTTCAGTACCTAATACACCCTTCTATAACAGGAAGGAATCCTTTAATAATATGTGATCCATAATGCTTATGCTCAAATTTGTAAACCTAAATTAACCGGTACCTTATATATGACATGAAAAGGTGAGCATCATGAAATATATCAGAATAGTGTAATGTAATGGGTACGCTCCACGAGTCCTGTTCCTGAGTGGCTAAATGTAACAATACAAGACAAGGAAACTACATAACTTTTTTGAAGTAAAATTTGCAATATTCCAAGCTACCCTTCAAATCGTGTATGGGTTGCATTCATATCTAGAAATATGTGCATGATCTTACAACTTACAAGTATCCTCAGGGTATAAATATAAGAAACTTAGGATTGAAGTCCTAGCTAAGATGGAAACCAAGATCTATAAGTAACTTACACAAGGAGGGGGGACGACGGGGAGGGTCCGACTCCATCCCAAAACAATCAGTCCGTCCTTATGAGCCAGTCCATATCTGCAGCTATATACAGTACCCAAAATTACATGTCCTCAACCGGCAGGTATGTACATACATACTCTAAAGGAAAATGTTAGTTTGCTCATTTATTCTGAAACCTTATTATGACACCTCAAACATTTTAATTTTGACACCTCAAGCTACCCAAAATTAGTGTAATGATATTTTTTTCATATTTTTTCAACATTTTAAAATGATAAAAAAAATTTGAGAATAAAAAATGAGAAAAAAATAAAAAGAAGAATTTGGCCTAGCGGTATGGAGGAGCGGTAAGGTGCAGCGAGCGCTTTAATCTTCAAGATAATATCAGAAACCTAAATTGCATGTCATTGATGTAAAACAACTTGTTTCGAGTCTCAATCAACCTCTCATGTAGAAAAGTATTCATGTTGCCGTTGAAAATAGGCCACCAAAATGTGAAATGAAAACCATACTGTAGTCCACCATTGCTGCACCGTCCATACCTACCATTCCCCTTCAACAATGGCTGCACCACCCACCTCAATGTAGAGGTTTTTCAACCTTGGCTGCACCAACAACACCAACCAGTTACAAAACTTTTCCTATAAAAGGAGAAGCCTGATGTGTATTAGTGCAGCGGTGGTTTTGTTTCAGAAGTAGTGTGTGTGCAAATTTGAGAGTATACGTGAGAATTTCTTTAGTGTTTTGTAAATCTCAGAAATTATAGTAAATTTGGCACCAGTAAACGTAGGCAAATTGCTGAACCACTTAAATATCGTCTTGTGTGATTCTGGATAGTATTGTTTGTGCGCAACAATTGGTATCAGAGCTTTGGTTCGCACTATCCAGAAATCAAATTGGTCAAAATCAATTTTTGACAACTCCAAGTTATTCCTTGCGTTGAGACGAATTTGTTGGCGCAAACGAAATCAAAAATGGATGTCAGAGAAGCCCGTAAGCGCCGATAGAAGGTCGGAGCATGTACCCACGCACCCCACTCGCAGCTGGAGATTGAAGAAGACTGGAAAACACTCGCCACGCACCCCCACATGCGTCCCGAGAAAGAATATGCATGAAACGTACACTCCCATGCACCGCCGTCCACATTCCCACGCGCCTCAAAAGCCGTCTGCGTGTGAGTCCCACGCGCCCACCCGCTTTCACGCGCCATACTTATTCTCCGCGCGTGAAACCCACGAGCCTCACGTCCCTCAGCCTCCCTTCAGCGCGTGTATCACACTCGCCAGACAAATCTGGACCATCCGATTCCGTATTCGTTTTTGGGCTTGATCTAAGTCATTTTGAGTTCGATTTCGACGATCAAATAGTGCTTTCCAACTATGTGGATCATTCCGGACTCATCTGTATGGTTAGAATTTTGAATTTGTTTTCTAAAATTTTTAAATTAATATGGAAGGTGTTGGAGGAGATAGGAACTCTGGAAATGCCAGTAGTTCAGGGCGTAGGTCCACAGTTTCAAATGCTAGGTTTGAAATTGAGAAGTTCGATTGAAATTGAGAAGTTCGATAGAACTTCTAACTTTGGTATGTGGCAATGTGAAGTGATGGACGTTTTGATCCAACAAGAGTTAGATATGGCGTTGGAAGAAAAACCCAACGAAATTACTGAAAATGATTGGAGGAAGCTTAATACCCTAACTTGTAGTACAATCCGTTTGTGCCTTATTAAAGATCAGAAGTATTTTGTCATGAAAGAGACAAATGCAAAGGAATTTTGGAAGAAATTGGAAGATAAGTTCATGAAGAAGAGTATTGAGAGCCGTTTGCATTTGAAGAAAAAACTATTCAAATTCCAATTTTGTGAAAGTATTAATATGTCCGAACATTTGAATAGTTACAATCAGATTCTTGCTGATTTACTAAATTTGGATGTTGAAATCCAAGATGAAGATAAGGCTTTACTTTTGTTAAATTCTTTACCTGATACATATGATCATTTAGTTAACACACTATTGTATGGGAAGGAAAAAATTAGTTTTGACGATGTAACTAGTTCTCTAATTAGCAATGAGTATCGGAGAAGAGATAAGCAAGTATAGCTAGATACATCAAGTGAAGCATTGACAGCAAGAGGGAGACCACAGTCGAGGTATCCAGGAAAGAAGAAAGGTTTTCAATCGAAAACTCGGGCCACATCACGTGGTTCATCAGTCGGCAGAAAACTCGCCAAAGATGAGTGTTCCTATTGTCACGACAAAGGAAACTAGAAGAAGGATTGTCCCAAATTGAAGGGACAACAGAAGAATCAAACCACCACAGCCAATGTCACAAATAGAGAGGAAGATCTAGACATTGCCTTGACAGATTCATCATTCATTTGTCATCCCGATGAATGGATTTTGGATTCTAGAGGTACCTATCATATGTGTCCCAATCGGGACTGGTTTACTGACTTCACAGAAATTGAAGGTGGAGCAGTACTTATGGGCAACGATAGTGCTTGTAAGACTCAGGGGATAGGGAACATTCGGTTGAAGTTGCATGATGGAACTGTTAGGACTCTGACCGAAGTTCGGTTCGTTCCGGACTGGCGGAAAAATCTTTTCTCATTAGGATCTCTGGATTCAAAGGGATTTAGAATCACTATTGAAGATGAAACTCTCAAAGTGGTAATGGGAGTTCAGGTGGCTATGAAGGGTTTGAGGAAAGGAAACTTGTACTTCTTGCAAGGAAGTACTGTTGTTGGAAGAGCTTCTACAGGTTGTGAGAAGCTAGATGAGACTGATGCTGACACCACCAGACTTTGGCATATGCGTATGGGACACACTGGAGAGAAAGTTTTGCAAACACTCGTTAAGCAAGGTTTAATTAAAGGTGCCAAGACTAGTAAATTGTCTTTTTGTGAGCACTGTGTTTTGGGGATGTAGACGCGGATCAAGTTCGGAACTGCTGTTCACAATACACAGGGGATACTTGACTATGTACACTCCGATGTTTGGGGACCTACCAAAATTGCATCTTTGGGAGGTAAGCATTGGTTTGTAACTTTTGTATATGATTATTTTCGTCGTGTATGGGTATACGATGAAGAATAAAGATGAAGTGCTGAATATCTTTCTTGTTTGGAAGAAGATGATTGAGACTCAGACCGGCAGAAAAATTAAGTGGCTCAGATCATATAATGGAGGGGAGTATACTCTAGACCCTTTCATGGAAGTATGTCGGAGAGAGGAAATGGTCAAACACTTTACGGTATGAGGAACACCGTAGCAAAACGGTGTGGCAGAACGGATGAATCATACTTTGCTAGAGAAAATATGATGTATGTTACTGAATGCTAGATTCAATAAGAAATTTTGGACTGAAACTGTGACATATGCATGCCACCTCGTCAACAGACTACCCGCAGCTGCAAATGGCGGGAAGACACCCATTGAAATATGGAAAGTTATACATGCTACTGATTATGACTCTTTACACATTTTTGGATGTCCTGCGTACTATCATGCTAAAGAAAGTAAGCTTAATCCTAGAGTCAAGAAAGCAAAATTCTTAGGTTTTAGTTCTAATATAAAAGGGTATAAATTTGGTGCATAGAGTCTAAGAAGGTAATCATCAGTAGAGATGTTACATTCAACGAATCTAAGATGCTTAAGTCACATAAGCATAAAGATTCCAGTGAAGGTAGCTAGGATGGCGAAACACCCGGTGATTCGCAAAAGGTGGAGTTTATCACTCCAAATGATTCAAGAAAGGACAGACGAGAGGAAGATGATAGTCCAGTCACAGGACCTCCAAGTCAAATTAAATCAATAGCAACCAACAGACCGAGACGAGAGAAACGTGTACCGACACGTTATGCAGACTACGTGACATATGCACTACCAGTTGAAGGGGGTGAGATCCCCACCACTTATAGAGAAGCCATACAATCTAGTGAAAATGATGAATGGATAAAGGCGATGAAGGAGGAGATGCAGTCTCTTCATAAGAACCAGACTTGGGAACTTGTGTCACTTCCACAATGAAAGAAGTCAATTGGCTATAAGTGGATCTTTAATCAGAAAGATGATCAAGTTGCTAAAAACAGAATTCGATACAAAGCTAGATTGGTAGCCAAGGGCTACGCTCAGACAGAGGGAATTGACTACAGTAAAGTATTCTCTCCTGTCGTGAAGCATTCATCCATTCGGATATTGCTAGCTTTAGTTGCACAATATGATCTTAAGTTAGCACAACTTGATGTGAAGACAGCTTTCTTGCATGGTAATCTGGAAAATGAGATTTATCTGTCACAACCAGAAGGATTTAAAGAAACTGGTAAAGAAAATTGGGTTTGCAAGCTAAAGAAGTCTCTCTATGGATTGAAGCAGTCACCTTAGCAATGGTACAAGCGATTTGATCGCTTTATGATGAACTTGAAATACACTCGTTGCCAATACAATCATTGTGTGTATTTCAAAAAATTTGCAGATGGATCTTTCATTTATTTACTTTTCTATGTAGATAATATGTTGATTGCATTTAAAAGTAAGGTGGAAATAAATCGTTTGAAAATTTAGTTGAGTCGTGAGTTTGAAATGAAAGATTTAGGAGAAGCACGGAAAATATTAGGGATGGAGATCAGCAGAGATAGGGTGAAATGTACAGTTCACCTTACTAAGAAGCAATATTTGAAGAGAGTATGGCAACGCTTCAACTTGGACTCAAAGATGAAACCGGTGAATACTCCAATGGCCTCATATGTTAAGCTCAGTGCATTGCAATCTCCTAAAAATGATGAAAAGCGGGACTACATGAAGAGTGTCCCATATGCAAGTGTTGTTGGTAGCCTAATGTATGCCATGGTGTGTACACGACCTGATATCTCATAGACCGTCAGTTTGGTCAGTCGTCATATGCATAATCTTGGAAAGAAACACTGGCATGCGGCTAAATGGATTCTACAGTATATTCTAGGGACCGTAAATATTGGTTTGAAGTTCGAGAAAAGTGAAGATAGTCTAGTAACTGGATACGTTGACTCAGACTATGCTGGTGATCTTGACAAACCTCGATCGACAACTGGATACGTGTTCACTATGTCTGGAGCACCAGTTAGTTGGCGATCGAATTTGCAATCTACGATTGCACTGTCATGCACAGATGCTGAGTATATGGTTGTAACAGAAGCCGTAAAAGAAGTCATTTGGTTACAGGGACTGGTAACAGATTTGGGCTTTGAGCAGCAAGAGGTTACCGTTTACTGTGACAGTCAGAATGCAATTCATTTGGCCAAGAATCAAGTGTATCACTCTCGAACAAAACATATCGATGTCCGATTTCACTTTATACTTGAAATATTAGAAGAAGATGACATATTACTTCAGAAGATTGGCACTGAAAATAATCCAGCAGATATGTTGACGAAAGTCGTCACAGGGATCACGTTCCAACACTGCTTAGAATTGATCAATATTGTAAGTTGCTAAGCACTTTCGGGTGCGTTGGCACTTTTGGGTGCATTTGGCGTCTTATGTCGCATTTGTTAGTAGAAGTCTCTCACATCAAAGAAGGAGGTGCATTCATTTGAAGAATGAATCAGTTTGGAAGCAGCCTACTATGGTACACTTCGGTGGAGGGGGTGATTGTTGAAAATAGGCCACAAAAGTGTGAAATAAAAACCATTCTGCGGTCCACCATTGCTGCACCATCCATACCTACCATCCTCCTTCAACAATGGCTGCACCACCCACCTCAATGTAGAGGTTTTTCAACCTTGGCTGCACCAATCACACAAACCACCTGCCAAGCTTCTCCTATAAAAGGATAAGCCTGATGTATATTAGTGCAGCGGTGGTTTTGTTTCAAAAGTGGTGTGTGTGCAAATTTGAAAGTATACGTGAGAATTTCTTGAGTGTTTTGTAAATTTCAGAAATTATAATAAATTTGGCACTAGTGGATGTAGGCAAATTGCTGAACCACTTAAATATCGTCTTGTGTGATTCTGGATAGTATTGTTTGTGCACAACAGTTTCATCCTTTGGCATATCAAACACCCGTATGTTCCTATTCATTGCAGGTGAGAGGAATTTATCACAGTTCTCAACTCCAATTCGAGTAAATGCTTTTACAAGCATATCAACATAACCAGCCAAATCATTCTTAAACTTATTTGAGCAACTCTTGTCTCCCACATCAACATCCTGCACCCCACCTTTGACCAGACATCTTACTTGAGCACCATCCCTATATGCTTTACATGCCACTAGAATATTATGTGCACAATTGCAGAAATGCCCCAGAACGAGCTCCTCAAAATGCTGCAACCACAAGACATGGAATTAGATGTCAAACCCTCAGAGGGAAGAAACAGCAATGTCCCTATAAGGCCTTCACCAAACAGACAAATACATTAAATTTGGGACAAAACTTACAGGACTTTTTTCTTATTGCCAATGGTGATGATGCAAAAAAACTATCAAAGAAGAAAATTATGAAGCACTTGCGTGCTAAAAAAATGAACATAGATGTGATATTAGTTGCTTGCTCTATTTTTAAATTAAAAAAAAAAATCAAAACAATTAGTTACACAAATGAAAATGAGTTACACAAAAATGTTGGGGTTGATTATGTGGAGAGAGAGAAAGCATGGAAAGAGCATAATGAGAAAACCATCAACAGTAAAGGACCTAAACTTTACATTGGAAAATTAAACATTGTTCACCTATGTTTTGGGTCAAGCTTGAGCTACCAGCCTATTATTTAAGGCTTTGTACTTTACCCATTAAGGTCTATTGGCGTTAAGTTCCAGTTTATGAGTTCAATCTTTCCAAATTGGAAGAGGTTGAAAAGAAATATATATTAAAATGTGTGTGCACAAGCGAGAAAGTGCAACCTTTCAGACTATAGATTGGCAACACAACCTTGAGTGAGTAAGACGTAATTAATTCCTCGATATTTAATAGTAATCAATCCTTCAATATCTAGTAATTATCCATAGCATTAAAGTCTAGCCTCTATAAAAAGACAACCCCAAAATATAACTGTTTGAATGATATAATTTCCCCAAATGATATGATCTCCATTTGAAACAGGAATAAAAACTGCAGTAGTTTCATTAACATAAGCTCTAGAGAAAAAGAACACATTGACTAACCATGTAATTGGATTAAAAGGAGTCCTTTGAATGCATTTTAAGAAAATTATATAATATTAAACTAATTAGGGATATGTTAACCATAAATTCCCCTGTAAATTGTTGCACATAACATGGTTGTTGTCTAGGACTTCAAGAATTTTACCATTTTATTGAATCATTAAAAACGCTTCTCAAGAATCTGCACGAATTGATGTACTGGACCATGATAACGAAACTTTATTCAGAAAACCACCCAACGAGGTTGTAATGTTTTCTTGGAGTGAGTAGTAAACATGCTAGCACATGGAAATTCCTCAGTTGTATAAATGTGACGTAAAGTAGAAAGTATAATTCATTGCCACAGATTCAAAGCCTCAACTTCATACCGGTGGTACATTAGGATAGCCACTGGGGAAGCAAACATCAAAGAAGAAGAGACCATCATGGTAGGGAGTGCCCTCCGCTCCAAGGATGACGGCCCGCAGAAGATCCATCCTTGTTTCATAAGCCCTAAGAGTTTCCTCACTAGTCTCACTAAAGAAATCATCAAAATTTGATGAGAAGTACAAGTTTGATGAGATGCACACACCATACTCACCATAACTCTATATTGGATTCATCATTAGACTTATTAAAATAATAATATAATAATATTTAAATATATTTTTTTTAAAATTTTCTCTAATATTTTATAATTATACTAACCATATGTATATTAATAATTTAATTTGATACTTAAATTATTATTTTCAACAATCTTTAATAACATTAGAATTAAAAAAATATAATAAACACATTCATTTCATGGAGAAAAAAAAAAAAAAGAGAAAGATGAAGGGGAAATAAAATATACTAAATAAATTATTTAAAGGGTGAATAGTGACTCTTCATATTTGAAGAGTTTGTCAAGTTTTACTGTAACTCAAAATTTAACAAATATATTTTGATGAGATCAATATGGGGTTATTTTTAATATAAATTATCAAATTTATGTTTGATGAATCTTTTGATAAGACCAATAAAGATGCTCTAACAAATATTCTCTCTGTTGAAAGGATTGAATGACGCATTAAACAAAAGAGGGAAGGGGAAAGATAGGTCAAGGAGGGACAGAAACCAAGAGCGTCCCACAATATCAAAGTCATTCTTAAGTTTTAATAAAAAAAAAAAAAGGTTTGCAGCATCACCAACAAACTTATTGGGAAATAACAACCATTACAAAACATGAATACAAAGCGTGAAAGTTCACCTGGCAAATCCTTCTTCAGGATCTTCCACTCCTCCTAAATCCTCTTTGCCCAATTCTTTGATGGTTGCAAGAAAGAGGGCAGCAAAACATAAAATTACACATGTTTAAAACTATATACTGGAAAAAAAAAAAAGCATACAATGGAACCTAGTCACTTGCTTTGTGGATGAATTATGGCCTGTATAGTGATGGTCAGAATAATTTTCTACAGTATCAAATTGTTTAAAAAGGCAGAACTTCCTCAAAATTTCATCTTTGTCCCTACCAGATTATCAACAGTAGCTTAAGAAAGATGATGAACCAGAGAAGAGAATGAAAGATAACTGAATTGCATATATAAAAAAGACTAATTACAAACAGAACGTGTACTGATATATATATATAGAATACAAAGATGGAATAAAGAATAAAGAATATAATGACAGATCACACTAACAATCCTATTAGAATATTCAATCACGTATTCTTGCTGCTCTGCTTTTTTATCTGGTGGATTCGTGTGCATGGGAAGCAATTGTAAGATTGATACAGATATTGCCTCAGCAGTGAATGTTGAACTAACATTAGCAGCTACATCAAACTGATTTTGGGCAGAATCCTGAACCCAGGTATTCTGCCACTTTTTCAGAAGAAGCGTGTAAACCATGAACTGGAACATTAAAACTGGAATGCGCTCTATGGTTAGTGAAAGATGGCTTCATTATTTTAGTTTTGAAAGTTTCCTGCCACCAGGGTGCAGATAGTTCTACTCCAGAAGGATAATTTGATGCATCTGTATGCACCGGTAAAGTTGGATAATATGTAACACTCGTACCAACTTGCTTCTTTACCATTTCAGGTTTATAATGCGCCCAAGTAGCTGATTCAGCTCCAGGGGGCAGTGATGACTCAAACTGATTTCCATGACAATGATTAGTTGAACTACTTGAAGCAGCTGACTTCTTGCTTTTGAAAGCCTCCAAAAACCACCGTGATTTAGATGATTCTTACCCAAGTGGGAGGTTTAGAGCACTCCTTCTATGTGTTGAACCAGATGATTTCTTTCTATTCGGGGAAACTTGTGGATGATTCCAAGGTGAAGTCATATCTATTCTAGGAGGTTGAACAACAGAATCCATTTCGGTTTGCACACCTGAACTGCCCACTAAATTTGTCTTCTTGTTGACGTGAGCAGGCTTAGCTGAGCATGAAGACAGAGATGAGTCCATCCCATGGGTACTCACAGAATCCAAGTGGAGTAGAGGCCCCAAATGGTGTGAAATGCTTCCAGTAACTGACTTCTTACATTGACCAAAATCTAGCAACCAAGGTATCGGTGCCTCTTGTTGCGCACAAACAATACTATCCAAAATTACACAAGACGATATTTAAATGGTTCAGCAATTTGCCTACGTCCACTGGTGCCAAATTCACTATAATTTTTAAGATTTACAAAATACTCAAGAAATTCTCACGTACACTCTCAAATTTGCACACACACCACTTCTGAAACAAAACCACCGCTGCATCTAATACACATCAGGCTTCTCCTTTTATAGGAGAAGTTTTGCAATTGGTTGGTGTGATTGGTGCAGCCAATGTTGAAAAACCTCTGCATTGAGGTGGGTGGTGCAGCCATTGTTCAAGGATGGTGGACGGTGCAGCCATGGTGGACTGCAGAATGGTTTTCATTTTACACTTTGGTGGCCTATTTTCAATAATCACCCCCTCCACCGAAGTGTGTCATACTAGGCTGCTTCCAAACTGATTCATTCTTCAAATGAATGCACCTCCTTCTTTGACGTGAGAAACATCCGCTATCAAATGCGCCATAAGACGCCAAATGCACCTAAAAGTGCTAACGTATCTGAAGGTGCTTAGCAATTTACAATATTGATCAATTCCAAGCAGTGTTGAAACTTGATCCCTGTGACGACTTTCGTCAACATATCTGCTGGATTATGTCATCTTCTTCTAATATTTCACGTACAAAGTGAAATCGGACATCGATATGTTTTGTTCGAGAGTGATATACTTGATTCTTGGTCAAATGAATTGCACTCTGACTGTCACAGTAAACGGTAACCTCTTGCTACTCAAAGCCCAAATCTGTTACCAGTCTCTGTAACCAATTGGCTTCTTTTACAGCTTCTGTTATAGCCATATACTCAGCCTCTGTGGATGACAATACAATCGTAGACTGCAAATTCGATCGCCAACTAACTGGTGCTCCAGACATAGTGAACATGTATCCAGTTGTCGATCGGCATTTGTCAAGATCACCAGCATAGTCTGAGTCAACGTATCCAGTTACTAGACTATCTTCACTCTTCTCGAATTTCAAACCAATATCTACGGTTCCTAGAATATACCGTAGAATCCATTTAGCCGCATGCTAGTGTTTTTTTTCCAGGATTATGCATATAACAACCGACCAAACTGACGGCTTGAGAGATATCAGGTCGTGTACACACCATGGCATACATTAGGCTACCAACAACACTTGCATACAGGACACTCTTCATGTAGTCCCGGTCTTTATCATCTTTAGGAGACTGCAATGCAATGAGCTTAAAATATCAGGTCATTGGAGTACTCACCAGCTTCGTCTTTGAGTCCAAGTTGAAGCGTTACAATACTCTCTTCAGATATTGCTTCTGAGTAAAGTGAACTGTACATTTCACCCTATCTCTGCTGATCTCCATCCCCAATATTCTCCATGCTTCTTCTAGATCTTTCATTTCAAACTCATGACTCAACTGAGTTTTCAAACGATTTATCTCCACCTTACTTTTACATGCAATCAACATATCATATACATATAAAAGCAAAATAAATGAAAGATCCATCTGCAAGTTTTCTAAAATACACACAATGATCGTAATGGCAACGAGTGTATTTTAGGTCCATCATAAAGCAATCAAATCGCTTGTACCATTGCCGAGGTGACTGCTTCAATCCATAAAGAGACTTCTTCATCTTGCAATTGGATGGGATCTCACCCCCTTCAACTAGTAGTGCATATGTCACAAAGTCTGCATAATGTGTCGGTACACGTTTCTCTCGTCTTGACATGTTGGTTGCTATTGATTCAATTTGACTTGGAGGTGCTGTGACTGGACTATCAACCTCCTCTTGTCTATCCTCTCTTGAATCATTTGGAGTGATAAACTCCACCTTCTGTGAATCACCGGGTGTTTTGTCATCATAGCTGCCTTCAATGGAATCTTTATTCTTATGTGGCCTAAGCATCTTAGATTCATTGAATGTAACATCTCTACTGATGATACCTTCTTAAACTCTATGCACCAGAGTCTATACCCTTTTACACCAGAACTAAAGCCCAATAATTTGCTTTCTTGGCTCTAAATTCAAGCTTACTTTATTTGACATGATAGTAAGCAGGACATCCAAAAACGTGTAAAGAGTTATAATTAGTAGCATGTGTATCTTTCCATATTTCAATGGGTGTCTTCTCGCCATTGGCAGCTGCGAGTAGTCTGTTGAAGAGGTGGCATGTAGAAGCTCTTCTAACAACAGTACTTCTTTGCAAGAAATACAAGTTTCCTCGCCTCAAACCCTTCATAGCCACTTGAACTCCTATTACCACTTTGAGAGTTCTGTCTTCAATAGTGATTCTAGATCCCTTTGAATCTAGAGATCCTAATGAGATAAAATTTTTCCGCAAGTCCGGAACGAACCAAACTTCGGTCAAAGTCCTGACAGTTCCATCATGCAACTTCAACTAAATGTTTCATATTCTCCGAGTCTTACAGGCACTGTCGTTGCCCATAAGTACTATTCCACCTTCAATGTTTGTGAAGTCAGTAAATCAGTCTCGATTGGGACACATATGATAGGTACACATGGAATTCAAAATCCATTCATCGGGATGACAAATGAATGATGAACATGTTAAAACAATGTCTAGATCTTCATCTCTATCTGCGACATTGGCTGTAGTGGTTTGATTCTTCTATTATCCCTTCAATTTAAAACAATCCTTCTTCCAGTGTCCTTTGTCGTGACAATAGGAACACTCATCTTTAGCGAGTTTTCTGCCGACTGATGAACCCCGTGATGAGAACAGAGTTTTCGATTGAATACATTTCTTCTTTCCTGGATACCTTGACTGTGGTCTCCCTCTTGCTGTCAATACTTCACTTGATGTATCTAGTTGTACCTGCTTATCTTTTCTTTGGTATTCATTGCTAATCAGAGAGCTAGATACATCGTCAAAACTAATTTTTTCCTTCCCATACAATAGTGTGATAACTAAATGATCATATGTATCGAGCAAGGAATTTAACAAAAGTAAAGCCTTATCTTCATCTTGGATTTCAACATCTAAATTTAATAAATCAGCAAGAATCTGATTGTAACTATTCAAATATTCAGACATACCAATACCTTCACGAAATTGGAATCTGAATAGCTTTTTCTTCAAATGCAAACGACTCTCAATGCTCTTCTTCATGAACTTATCTTCAAATTTCTTCTAAAATTCCTTTGCATTTGTCTATTCCATGACAAAATACTTCTGATCTTTGGTAAGGTACAAACGGATTGTACTACAAGCTTAGGTATTAAGTTTCCTCCAATCCTTTTCCGACATTTCGTTGGATTTTTCTTCCAACGCCATATCTAGCTCTTGTTGAATCAAAACGTCCATCACTTCACATTGCCACATACCAAAGTTAGAAGTTCTATCGAACTTCTCAACTACAAACTTGGCATTTGAAACTATAGACCTACGCCTTGAACTGTTGGCATTTCCAGAATTCCTATCTCCTCCAATACCTTCCATATTAATTTGAAAATTTTAGAAGATAAATTTCAAAATTCTAACCGTATGGATGAGTCCGGAATGATCTAAATAGTTAGAAAGCACTATTTGATCGTCGAAATCGGACTCCAAATGGCTTAGATCAAGCCCAAAAACAAATTTGGAAATTGGACGGTCCAGATTTGTCTGGCGCGTGTGATACACTCGCTGAAGGGTGGCTGAGGCGTGTGAGGCACGTGGGTTTCATGCGCGGAGACTACGTAGGGCGCGTGAAAGCTCGTGGGCACGTGGGACTCACGCGCAAATGGCTTATAGGGCGCGTGGTGCACGTGGGAGCATGTGCTTCACGCTTCTTCTTCCTCGGGAAGCGCATGGGGGTGCGTGGCGAGTGTTTTTCAGTCGTTTTCAACCTCCAACTGCGAGTGGGGCGCGTGGGTACACGCTCTAACCTTCTACCAGTGCGTACGGGCTTCTTTGATGTCCGTTTTGGATTCCGTTTGCACCAACGGATTCGTCTCAACGCAAGAAACAGCCTGGAGTTGTCAAAAATTGATTTTGACCAACTTGATTTATGGACAGTGCGAACCAAAACTCTAATACCAATTGTTGCGCACAAACAATACTATCCAAAATCACACAAGAAGATATTTAAGTGGTTTAGCAATTTGCCTACGTCCACTGGTGTCAAATTCACTATAATTTCTGAGATTTACAAAACACTTAAGAAATTCTCGTATACACTCTCAAATTTGCACACACACCACTTCTGAAACAAAACCACCGCTGCGTTTTAATACACACCAGGCTTCTCCTTTTATAGGAGAAGTTTTGCAACTGGTTGGTATGGTTGGTGCAGCCAATGTTGAAAAACCTCTGCATTGAGGTGGATGGTGCAGCTATTGTTGAAGGATGGTGGATGGTGCAACCATGGTGGACTATAGAATGATTTTCATTTCAAACTTTGGTGGCCTATTTTCAACACCTCTATTCCAGGAAGAATATCCATGTTATCAAAATGAGCTTGTACAATGGCATACTCATCAACATCAGCAAAATCATCAAAATAATATCATCATAAGATAGATCATCAAGGTTGAATAAATTGTGAGACATAGGGGAAAAACTCTCTCAGGATTCTACCCCATTCACTGAATCAAGGATTCTCATTCCAGTACCAAGAAAATAATTGGCCAAAGTTTCCTGATAAATAAGTAGAATCAGAAACAATACAGGTTCCCTAGATGTTCATTGGTTTATTATAAGTCCTTGTTATTTTATTTTATTTTGAAAAGTAATTTTATTATAAGTCATAAATCAGCTGCTATAATATAATCGAAATTTTAATCACAAACCTGAGCTTGATGATCACCATAATCATCAAAAACATCTTGAGTTTCCTTCCCTTGTTATTTGGGTCAAATTTTTCATCAATGAACATGACATCAACAGAATCTCCATCTTTGTCTATATCAATCACATCATAAAGAATAACCTTTGTTGAATTCAAGGTTCAAGTTTCGTATTTGCGTATAGATTTTGATTATAACAAATAAATTCAAAACTCAAGTTCAAGTTGTCTACGCATTGAAGCCAAGCACATCAAGTATGAATAAGAAAGAGAACAAGTCTACAAATGAAACTCATAGAGTAATTTTGTATATCTCTTGATAAAATTTGAAATTGGATTAAGGCTCAAAATTAATCTTTTCTCATAGAGCGTCAAATTGTATTTTTCACATGTGCATGCACTACAACATATGTGGCCTTTTGCCACAAATTCTTTTTTCACAATATAAATTTGTAGCAAATAGTGGCCTATTAACACCAAAACTGTTTGTAGAAAAAAATTATAATCCTTTTGCCGCAATATTATATTAGCAAGTAAAACTTTGCAACAAATGCATGTTTTGTGGCCAAACAATAGTATTTTTCTGGCAACATTTTGTCGTGGCAAATAGACTTATAGATTTATTAGATTTATTTTCGCTGTGAAGAAAAAGTTTCCTGAAAAATATCTTTTAGTGGGAAATAAAATTTTTTTACAGCCACTTATTTTTGCCACAAATAAACTTATAAGAAATATGAATATTAGAATGTGATGATGAATAGTTTTGTGGGAAAAACGATTTGGTGGCAAGATATCTATATTTTTTTTTTATTGTTGCGTTAACAAGTTGTGGCCGGCGAGACATAGTAACCATTTCCGGCAACTTTCTAAGTTTTTGCTGCGATTATTACTCGCGGCAAATACCTTTTTAAATTAAGTCCCTCTCCTTAAATTTCATTTCTTCCATTTACACATCTCATCTCTCGTCTCTCTCTCCCCCACGACGATTGTGAGGGTTTCTCCCCCGCCGCCAAGCTGATCACCCAGAGCAACCCCCCTCCGACGCGACCTCACTTAGCCAGCCTAATCGCCGTCAAGGCTTGTCGATCCTTGCGATGACGAGAGGATGACCTCGCATCTTTCCCTCTCTGTTTTCTCTCTTTTCGTCCATTAGGGCTCTCTCGATTTTCTCTCTCAGCACGCCATTTTGGTCTCTCTCTCTCTCTCTCTCCTTAGCTTCTCTCTCTATTTTTTTGGCTTTGGCAGGCTTGCAAATGTATTCTTAGGTTCAATGGAAACCACTTCTTCACAGTCGATGGCGGCCAACTCGACGGAAACTCTGCTCAAAGGCTTCAGAAATTTCATCGACGGAATCTTCACCCAAGGTTTCTCTTTCACCACCCTATCTCTCTCTCCCTCTCTCATGACTTGTCTCTATTTTTTCCCCTTTGGTTTTAGTTTACGAAGCATGGTTATAAAGTAATGTGGACATTATTTTGTAGATGCAATGTTTATAGAGTAGTTCCTTTTATTACCAAGAAATTAATATCTCAATGATACTGTTAAAAAAAGGTTATAATCTCAAGTGGTGATTATCACTACTGATCTGTGGTCCTAAAGTGGTTGAATCTGTTGAAATTGTGGTCACTTCGACTTATTTATCTTTTTGGTTGGGTTGATGATTTAAAATTGTGATCATGTTTATTTTTGGATTAGTTTTGTCAATGGCAGTGTTTGGATGACATTGTTTTATTCCCTTTGTTATATTTAAATTTAATTGATCTGACTTGGTGTTTATTCCCAGGTTAACTTTAGCATAGCATCCTCTTTTTAACTTGTTTGCACATTAGATTCTGGTGGAATTCAAACTTATTTGCAAATTATGTTTTATTAGAAGCTTATACAGTTTCACTTCTTGTTTTCTTATTTTTATTTTTTGTTCTCTTGAGAAGAGGGGGGTTGTGTTAATTCTTGCTGTTGTATGCCTCTTTTAATGAAAAACCATTGTAGTATTTATTAAGAAATGAAACAGAAAGAATATATGAAACCATTTATATATTAAAAACCATTTAAATGAAATAGAGAGAATATTTAACAAGATAAGCTTATAAATTTTGTAGATTTGCAGTAGATGACAGCTGGGACTATTTGACAAATTATTATTTAACAATATAAGCTTATTAATTTTGTAGATTGCAGTAGCAGCACAAAACACAGTTTTCAAAGAGTCTTAGCAATGTCAACCAGCCACAAAGAATGTTCTGGGTAGTACCTGCAAAAATACAACCAGCCATAAACGTTGGCATGGCTGAAAGTATGCACTTTAATAAGATAAACAAGAAAAATTAAATGAGACAAACTTTAATAGTTTGACTGCTTAGCTTTGTAAGAAATAAATAGATAATATTGATAGGGATGAAAGTTCTTTATCATCCATTTAGCCATTTATTAAAAGAAGTTGAAAGTACTACTTGCTAACTTCAGAAAGAATACCCTAATTAATACATTAAAAATTATTGTTATCTCTATATCTTGAAGTGTTTTTTTTTTCTCTTAATGTATTTTCTATTTTAGATTCCTCTTCATGTGGAATTCCTCTTGGTGGAACAATAATAAAACAGCCATTTGCAACTAGAGGTATGTATTACTTAACCTAAACTCTTCATTCTACACTATTAAATAAATATCTTGATTTATTATGGAATTCTCACTTTATTATTTGCTTTTGGGTTGGAGATTATTGAATATAAATGTTAGAGCTAGATAGAATTACTGCTTTGTTCTTTGGAGTGAAGGGTTCTGTTTGATGGACTTGTAGGTTGTATCTCTTGCTTTTTCATGTATTTGCTAATATTTATAGTATTAGCATACTATAGATATTTCTGAGGACAACTTGCTTGCTGTATCAGATAGCTAAGGACTAAGGATGATGCTCTTGAAAACATTTAAGTAGCTTGACAGATTTTCACTACACTTTTATTTTAGAAAATTGTAACAATGCATGTCCCTATTGGTTCATTACAACAAATTATGATTTAACAAGTATATGAATTTGAAAATCAGATTTAGTCGTTCTCCCCATTTGGGTATTAGTTTGAATGGTTCCTCTAAATGCACATATGTGATTCCTTTAAGAGGAATGTTTGTTATATGCTAGCTTCACTTCATGACATGTTTGGTGCAGCAGTTTGCCTTATTCTTGCTATATTTATGGATAATTTTGGAGCAGCAATTTGCCTTATTCTTGGCACAGTGGGATTGACTAGTTTTTCTGCAATGGTAATTTCTTTAGATGTTGCTTCCAATTGGCTAGCTTGTTTCCCCCTTTCAGCAAGTTTACATGTTTATGTTGTTTTCTGTTGTTAGAGGATTTTAAGTAGGTTTATTTCTTTTGTATACTCATTGTGTACTGGGGATATGCCCAATTAATTATGAGGATTAATCAATTTTCTTTGATACAACTTTTATATTTCTTTTTGATGTAGGAGCTAGATTCTGATTAGCAAAGAGCTACAGCAAGCATACCTGTTTCAATGGGCTCACATTTGCCTAATTAGTGAATTTCTTGCTCCGTTGCTTATTCTGAATAGTTTTAATAGTATATAGGCAATGTGAAGTGTACTCTTTTTTAATATATTTCTAAAACATCTTAGTTAACTTTTCCTATAAATATAATAGATAGAAACTCTCTTCTACTGAAAATTCTGCATACAAGATCACATGGACTATTGTTCTTGTTGTATATTACCAAAATGAAAGTTTGTTGAATTGAAAATTTTGTTGTATATAACTAAAATCCACATTTAACATAAACAAATAACTTATGAATTTAAAGAAACATTAGTTTTCTGCTGGAATTGTCAATTATGTATTTGGGCGTTTAAATTTGTTGATGAAAAAGCTTTAAGACATGTGAAGCTGTCCATGACCTTTAAGCCCATGTCCAAGAACTTTAAGCCCATGTCCAAGACCTTTAAACCCACGATTATTTATCCATGTTTTGGTTAGAAAATAGCCCATTGTGTTCAATAAAATTGGACATTATCATCAAGTGTTTATTTTTTTTTTTATCTTGAAACTGCTTCTTTGTTTTAGTGGTAAACATTAAATAGGAATAGTGAAATGTAGTTCCTTTCTAACTTATTATAACTACTAAGCAAAGTATATATTTTGTTTGCTGCTTGAAATTGTTAATATTATCTTCTAAACTGATCTTGAGGTTTTGGTTTTGACTTGATTCTGCTTGGGAAAGATGTTTGCCTCTGGCTGAGAACTATTACAAACCTCCTATACTCTTACCAGGTGGATATTTTTCCTGTATGGTCCATTCTATACATTTTCAGTCTTCACCTTTGTGCTAGGATATGAGTTCTTTACCAGGTGATTCTGCCTGGGTAGTGTAGAGGTTAGATTAGTTTGGGTTAGTCCCAGTTGTTATTAGTAGTGTTTTAGTATTATTATGTGGAAGGTGGGGGGAAGCCAAGCATTCAAGGTCCTGGACACATTATTTACTCCACTAGTTGTGTTTTTTTTTTTATGTTCGCTATTTACTTAGCTTAAAATAATAACTGACTTCTATTTGTTCATATGGCAGAAAGTTTCAATGCAAAATACAGAGGATAGAAAGAGGACAACTAATCACAAAAGTGGAAGAAAATCGTTTGTGGGAATATTAAAAGAGCAGGTATATAAATTGTATTAAGCCAGATTTGATAAGTGAAATCTTAACTATTCCAGTTGTTATCTCTCTTAATTATTTCCAAGTGTTGTCTCAATAATTATTATTGTTTCTACTGCTTGTTTATTTCATTTGCTACAAATATTTTATGTACTTATCATTTGCTCAGTAATTTATATTAAGTGTATTATTGTTTACAAAATTAACAAAATAATTTGTTGTTTACTAAAATTAATATTTAATATATTAAGTGTATTTGCAAAATTTATTGTTTACAAAATACTAATGAAACCAGTTTGAAATTAGTGAAACTGGTTCACTGATTTTTTTTTTTTTTTTGTGTGATGTGTAGGTAGGTGATGTAAATGAGAGAATGATATACAGCTGTTTTCAAATTACAGCAATGTGAAAGATGGCTACTATCTATTGAATGTGTGGTTTTTGGGGGGGAAAAATGATAAAATTTAGAAGACCACTGGCGGATGGTGCAAGAACTTAAAATTTCCTTCTTCAATACACTACTGTGGGTAGTCACTTAAGATTTAACGAGCCTAGTCTTCATGGCGTTTTTTATTAGCTCTACAGTCAAAGCTTTCCAAAATTCGGTCAAGTGTTTCCCATGTAATTACAATTAAGAAAAATACTTTAACCTATTCTAATTAGTTTATGTTTGTGTGTGTAGAATGGTCTCTCTGACAAAAGTCTTCGACTAATGCTTGTCACTTGGTTCTTCATATAATAAAAGGAAAAAAAAAAAAAAAACTCATGAGTTGACCTAGATGGAAAGAAAACAGAAAAGAAAATTCCAATTGTTAAATGTTTTCAATGTCTCAAAAATGCTTTGTATTTTTTTTTTTATCCATTTCCTTTAATATCTTTCATTTTTTATTTTATTTTATTTATGTAGATCTATTTTTTTTTCTTTCTTAATGAATACTATTGTTCCTGTTTGAAGATTATATGGGCTTAGTTGGATGATTCATTGTTGGGTGGTAGAGTTGTTAGCTTGTTGGATGGGGTGGCCGGTTGATAACAATCATAGTGAGACCCTTTTGAAAATGATCCCAATGTTTGAAATTTTCTCGATTTCTTTGATCAAGCATTGAGTTGATATTTGATGCCATGGGACTATGAAGTACAACTAAAATGTTTAAATGTTTAAAATTATTACATTGCACTTTTACTTGTATAAAGGGTGAGTATAAGCTTTTATTTGTGTGATGTACTTGAAGCGAAGAAAGCTTGGGCATAATAGAAAATTTTGTTAGGGATATAATGGAGTAGTTTTGATAGTTGAAGTAAGATATCCAGTTCGAGTGAGCTTGGGGTACTTGCTATTTTTGATAACATGGGTAGTGGAAGGCTCTTTTACAAAAAAATCTGATCATGCTTTCTTGTATAGGATGCCGCTTGCTTTTCATATATTGAAAATATGTATTAAAATACAAAAGTTGGGTAGACGAGGGGAATGAGCAAGAGAGGGTTATGATCTTGAATGAATTGATTATTGCTTCAACAATGAGAATTTTGGCGATAAGGCTCTTTATAAAAATTATGTTGACTCTTGGAATTACCTAAGACTTTTTAAATATACAGTGACCTCTTTCATATTTCAGTGTGTTACACTGTCTCTACTTTACATATTTCATTCAATATATTATTATTCCCTTCTACGTTGGCAAGTTGGCAATTCAGACCTCTAGGGACCTTTGGAAAAAATTTTATTTTCTTGATTTATGATTTGTTATGCTCAATTGACAGGTATTGGCAGTGACCTCTACATAAATGTGCAGTTACTTCTTGCTACAAGTTGCTTCCAAAGACAAGTTCTTGAAATTCCAATAGTTCAAGTACGTGGAAAAGTGAAAAGTGTTTATCACTCATATCAGTATTTATCACTCATGGAGGCTGAAAGTTGGTCAAGATTGGATTCTTGTATGTTTTCCTGAATTACTCTCAGTAGTTGATTATATTTTGTGGTATGCTGCTGTGATTCGGTATTGGCATTCTTGCCTCCTTGCTGCTTATTGGGTTGATATTTTTTTCTTTTTTCTTTTTTCTTTTTTTGCATTTGAGGATGAGTAATTGCACAAAACCACATTTTTTTCCTTTCTTGTCAAGCTGAAATGTGCCTTCTTAAAGTTCTTATTCGTGTGATACATGTAATGGTGCTGGTTGCCTTATGAAATTGTCAATATTAATTTGATACATGTAATAGTGCAGGTTTATAAGAACAAAAATCGAGCCATTTATTTTCTGCTTGGTTCACATTGTTAATTTCAATTTGATTGTATTTTGTTGCCTTCTGGCCAGGAATTATTGTGCAGTGCTAACTAATATTATCATATTGCATCTTGCAACATATAATCAAGACAAAAGTAGAAAAAGCTAAATTCTTGAAACTGTTCCATTTCTGTCGACCTTTTATATGCGTTTGAACTTTGTATATAGCTCTTTCCTATAACTCATAAAGCTAAAGATACAGCAAAGAGATGGAAAATAGATATGGAAACCAGAATTTCCAATATTTAAGTTGGACTAAAATATATTCTTGGGGACTGCATATGTTGGATGCTGCCTGGCCTACAACTTTTATTTCATTTTATTTTTTTATGTTTAATGGATTCGCAAATCTTTATCGCTTACCACTTGTAACAAAAAAAAATAAAAATTTATCACTTATCTATATATTAGAGAGAATTTAAAAAATATATTTTTATGATATCTTCATTGGACATGAATTTTATTAGAAGAACTCTGCAGTTCAAAAACATAGAAGTTCTCATATTTCAAATTTTTTACTATATTTTAATTAATTAAAATTCTTTATCATTTTTCTATAACATGCTTATGTTTATGCTATGAATGAATATTATGCTAACTGAACTCCACCATTTTAATATGAATGGAAACTCTCATTTAAATTTATACCACTCATTTTCCACTCTTACTTTTGCATCAAAAAGATTTTTAGTGTATTTAAAGCTGACTATTGACCTACATAGCGATTTATGCTATATCAAGGTCATTTTTCCATTTGTGACTTCTAACCTTTTTTTTTTCTGCTGCAGGGTCATGAAATCAGGTTGCAAATTATCCTCTCCTACTCTGGATTATGCAAGTCGACAAGATCTTGTGTATGTTTGATGTATATTTTTTAGGAAAAATGTTTGCTTCAGTTATAATTGTATCTTGAACATTGGGTTTTGTGTTATCTAGAAACATTGATTTCGCCGTGTGAACATTTTATTTTGGAGTAAAGAAAGTTGATTTTGGCTTTCTTTGTGAGAAGATGGATATGCTTATCATGAATAATGACTATAAAGTATGCATGTTGTCTTTTTCTTTATTCCAGGTAGTGCTTCTTCTTCAATGAGTCCATGTAGACATTATGTATGTCTTAATTTAGTAATTGCTTCTCTAGTTAATCTGAATTTTGAAGGTCATATTTGGCCCTGCAACATGAGTTTATGTTTGTGTTGAGAAAATGCCAACACAAATGTAAATATTTGGGTTTGTACTTTGAGTTGGTGATGACATTGAGATAGTTTAGTTGTCTTAAAGACATTGAGTTGGTGAAATTGGTAACAGAGTCTATATATATTTGCTTGAGTTTGTTATATGATATTTTGCTGAATTTGGATCTCCATTACTTCATATTTATGCTTTTAGGCCTATTACATGATATTGTTTTTCCATTTTTGGACGCATTCTTTATTCATTTGTTCTCTAGTCTATATTTTTTCTTTGAATTTTTTTCTATTTGAGGCAATATATTATTGCTGCAAATATTTTTTTTTCTACTAGTAGAGATTATTTTTGGCAAAACTATTTGTAGAGAGAAGGAATTACTGACAAATTCTTTGTCACAAAAGTGTTTTTGCATCAAAATTGAGAAACTTGCATAGATATAGCTACATGCGCACTTGAATATTAGTATTAGCAAGGAACTGTTTTGCCAATATAAATCTTTTGTGGAGATGTGTTTTGCCAACATAAATCTTTTGTGGAGATGTATTATTGCAAGATTGTTGTGCCAAATAATTCAATATTGGCGATTATGGTTGCCAATAAATTCCATTTGCTACAAGATATAGTGGTTATTAATAGGAAATTGAGAGAAAGCAGATTGAGGCCAATTATATATTATAGCAACTTGTATTTGCAGGAAAAGGTCAAAGTGATCGAAGTTGGAGCAGTTATGGATGTCATTTCTGACCAAATATTTTTCTATTAGCTAAAATAAGTTTTGTAGCAATAAGAGATTAATTTCTACAAACTAGTACTTTGCCAAAATAGGTAGCATAATTAGCAATTTTTTATCTGCAACTATGTGGCAATGGGTTTTGGCAGCAATAAGTCATTCCCTACAAAATTTTCAGCCTTTTGCTGCAAAACATGTTGCGAGTAAAACCCTAAAATGTTGTAGTGATGACATCATGAAAAATTTTAGTTTTGAAAATTGTAATTTTTACATATGCATGACATCATTAAAAGTTTTAGTTTTGAAGATTATAATTTTCACATATGCATGACATCATTAAAATCTTTAATTTCGAAAATTATATTTTTTCACATATGCATGACATTATTAAAATTTTGAAATTTAAAAATTTATAAGATGATTGATTGTCATCCTTGACATGTGCATGTATTTATTGATTTTTAAAAAAATGAATGATGTTGTTTTTGACAAATGCAAAAAATAGATGTTTTTATTTGAATAGTTTGAAAAATGAATGATGTTGTCTTGACAATTGTAAAAATAAGATGTTTTTATTTGAAAATTTTTGAAAAGTGAATAGTGATCTTATTTGATATTGAAATATTTTCAAATTTGAAAATGAAGACCCATTTGCCTATAAATAACTCATTTGAATTTTGCAAAACAACAACAAGAGTTTACACATCAATTGCTAAAGTTTTGCATTATTCATTCAAAAACTTCACTCTCTCTTTTTTAAGCATTGAGCATTAATTCTTATTCATATTGAGAAATATATGTTGTGCTATATTATTTTTATTTCACTTATTGAGGAGTGTATTTTGATAATCTACCCACTATCAACTCTTATATCAGTAAGAGAGTGCGTATAACCCTTATGTGTGTAGAAAATATTCTACACAGGGAATAGTTGAATCACCAAGGTGATTACAAGTGTAGAAAGTGTTCTATATAGATTCTTTGTAGCGGTATTGCTCAAATGTATAATATGTTTCTATCTCTACTTGAAGGAAATTGAATAGTGAATTTGGGATTCCTCAAGGGTAGCTTAAGGCGAGGATGTAGACAGTGAGGCTGAATTTCATTAAAATACTGAGTTTATTTCTTATTAACCTTACTCTTTATATTTCCTACTGTTTCATATTTAGTTTATATTTTATATTGTGTATTTGGTTTGTAAGTGTTAATTTTTTAATATAATGCAATTCACATATAATAAGGCACAATCTTAAAAGGCACAAGAGAATTTCCTTAGCTTCATTAAGTAATAAGGAACAAAAGCCATAGGAAATTTAACATATAAGACAACTACCATATTTCCACTTAACATAAAGATGCTAAATCTATCCTATATCAGTTGTCTCAAAATGTTCAAAAAGACAGAAAATGAAGTCAATAAAGAACAAAAAAAAAAAAAAAAGAGGTACAAGCATACTCACAGGCCAATAGGGCATTTGACCAAGACAAAACAAATTCGAAAAGAAAGATTTCACTGCCACATGCATTGTTCAAATACAAAAATCTAAAAGGTTAGAGTTAGACATCACATTTTGGGCCTTTACGGCAGTGTTCAGCGTTCACACAATTTGGGCAGCATCTATGTCAGCATCTTAGCTTGATATATAAATTCTTACCTTAGAAAAACATCTTAGGAACAATATTTTTATACTCTAAGCATGTCAATCTGCATTCTCCAACTTTTCAATTTGAAAATTGGTGGCGAGTCTGTCATCAAAGTGCCAGGTGCAGTTTGAGAGCAGATATCTATGCAACCGTAACTGTCATTAAAGTAACAAAGCATGAACCACTACATACATCTTAAAGTTAGTCAATCTTGTTCTGATGCGGGGACGTTTGAAGATAAGGAGAGATCGTTAGAGGAAATTATAGCTGTATTTCATAGCACTCTTTGTACTTGAACTGTTGCTGTTGATTTCAATTGCATAGAACTACATGATTATTCACAGTTCATCTGACATCACCTCATCATCCAAACGTAGCCACAATTTAGATCACTCGAAGTTGAAAACAAAGCATCGGCTAAATAAACCCAGAAAATAATGGTACGATAGCATGTATAAATAAGCTAAGAAAGCCATAAATTACAGACATGGGTACTTCCTGCATATTAAAGACCAAACAGCTGACAAACAAACATAAAACATGCTCAAAATATATAGAAGGCAATGGACAAGAAATGGTCAACTTTTGTGTATCATAATGGACCAAAAAACAGTTTTTCTCAGGCCATCATGAATCACTCACTAGTCACAGGCACCTTCTCATATACTTGTAACTCTCTAAACCTCTTGGGAAAGATGCAACGACCACCAAACCGTTGCTGCAAAAAGATAATCAAGGCAAAAAGCAAACCCCCAATAGGGATACCCACATCCCATGCAGTGGAGTAGAAGTCTTCATCAAGATTGGCATATATGAATGACCCATCATAGTGTTGAAAATAATTATGAGCCCTGTAAAGATCATAGGCATGTGGCAACAATCGAACAAAAGTGTTTCCCATGTAAAACGAACAAGCAAGAGCACTTGTTCTTGAGTTCCAGAATATGTTGAGCAGTATTTGAGGTAAGAGAAAACCATCCAAAACCAAACCAGAATAAGATTTTAAAGCCTCCCAAAGATATTGAGAATGGGGTTGATCATAACTTGTAGCAGAATTTTTACCATTCCACATCCACCACTTGAAGGCCATAGCAACTAAGGCGCCTGCAATGTATAGCGGTAAAGCTACAAAGAGAGCCTTCTTCTCCACAACCCACAGCCCCTTTTGATTTTCTCCAGCCCATTTTGCAGACCATATTCTTTGGAGAAAGCGGAATTGCAACAAGAAAGCTATCATTCCAGTCACTCTCACAATTACCTCGTTTGTTTCAATCCGTCGGCCGCTATCAAGCCATATGTTCGCCACGCCAGATTTGCTCAAGAACAAAGCTTCAAAGTTAAGCACAAGAGGTATCAATTGGCCCAAAGTAAGAATTGATAGCATGGCAAAGGAGATTAAAGGAAGAACATCAGGGTGCCTATTCACATGAAAGATTTGAAGCGCCACAAACACACATGACATTGAGGTGGAGATAATTACCATGATAATCTCCACATCCATCCTCCAAATAGAAGATCCATCCTCATAAAAAGCAGCCGATCTCAAGTCTAAATGTTCAAAGTAAAGTGGATCAGATTTTTTCCTTGTGCTATTAATGATTCCCTTGATATAACCAGTCTTCTTTGTATTGATTGGAGGGAAATCAAATGTGATCAGAATCTCACAATCCAAAAAATCGGCACTTGGTGTTTGATTATCGGAATCAAGATTTCTGCACCCTACCATACATAAACTTCCAGTTTCAGCATCATACAACCCTTCAGCTACAATCTCCCAAGATCGAGATATGTAAGAGGAAGAGTTCTCAGTGTGAGAGGGCGACATCTTCCTTGTGATCGTGTTGAGGTGTATCCTGTAGCTGATTTTGAACAAGCCACTGCCAAAACTTGGTGGCACTGTAGAATCTTGGAAGCTTGAGTACCCATAAATGTGATCTCCTACAGATATAGGAGCTACATTACCCCAGCCACGTATTCCTTCTGAATTTGTTAGTGAAACGTCAAAACTCATTGAGGCAGAGTCCCCATTTGGGTATCTTTCCTCATTGGTTTTAGCAATCTTCTTAGACTTGGAGCACAACTTCCTAGCAGTATCTATTTTGGTGTACGTGTACTTTGTTGGTTCAGGAACCTCCATCCTATCATTTCTGGAACTATGAAGCATGATCCTATTGGAGTAACCTGACTCTTTCACGGTTTAGTTAGTCCAAATTTGCCCCACAATCATGCTAGCATCTCTGATTGACCAGATTGAAGGAAACCTCAAGCTCAATTTTGTTGAACAATCACCCACACGAGCATGAGCCAAAGATTCTGTAATGCCCATAAATCGACAAGCTACAATGTAGAGTTGATGCTTGCTCTCATCCCATGATCCTTCCCCAACCAGAGTCGTTTTGGGATCGAGTATTCGTTGATAATCAATGCGGGTTCTGGTGGAGTTTGAGCGGCTTTGGTTAGGAAACTCAATCAGAACTCGCATCTTTTCTTTGTCCCCAGAACACTCAATCCCATACAAGTACATGATACGAGGCAGATATCCAAAGTCTGCATCAAATGGAGTGCAGTGCTTTGAAGATTTGCAATCACTTGCATACCTCAAATTGAACTTTTCGGTTGTCTTTGAGGCTAATGAACAGAATGTGTATTCCGGAAGAGAACTAAGTGACAGACCTTGAGGAAGATCACTTCCACCAAAAAATTCATTTTTGTTATCATCAGGAACTGACAAGAATTTATAATTTTTTTGAGGAAGTATCAACATGGAAATCGATTCAAAATGGGCTGGATCCTCTGCAGAACTCAGGCTCTCTAAGGTCCCAGTAATCAAACTAGTAATAGTAGTTGAACTGGTGACATTATTGAGGTTAAGAACAGCGTAAAGATTAAGCCGTTTACCTTCTTCAGTGTAAGCAGAAGCTGATCCAACCACACAAAGCTTTCCCTTCGATTCTGACCAGTACCCCTCCTCCAATTCAAAAGTAATGGAACTTCTCTGAGAACTAATGTCATTGGAAGCAGTAAAGTATGAATATTGGGAATAAAATAAGTCTTGCCTGTACTTGTTCTTATAGGCGGTTTGAAATGTTAAACGCCCTTGAAACTTGAACAAGCCTTGGATATCAGTATCATAGACAGCCAAGGTTCGAAGTAGAAGGGAGTTTGAGAAAGTCGACCAAGACAAATCTGGGTTTGGGTCCAAAAAAGGATTGCCACCATTATAGAAGCCAGTATGGGATCGAGCAAGTGGAAAGTTTGTGAGTGGAACTTTCTTCTGTGAGGATCTAGGGACACTTTTGGAACAATGATCTCCGTAGTATTTAGAGAGTTGAGTTGGTGAGGATAAGACAGAGCTCAAAGAAAAGGTGGTGAATAAGAAGAAAAACATGAGAAGCCAAGGAAGTGTTTTCCATTTCTGTGAAGAGGGGATCATTGCAGAAGAGAGTTTCTTCATGGCCTTTCTATCCTGTTTCAAAAGTGGACAATGAACAAGAACAAGCGGTAGCTAGCACTCATGGATGGAAGACGACTACGCATGTCTTTATAAGTAGCTCTCTCTCTCTCTCTCTCTCTCTCTCAATAGTTTTGATTCAAAGTTGATAGGCTCCCAAGATTTAAAATGGATATTAAATTAAGATGGCATATAAACTTCCCCAAATAATTCTATGGTGGGGTTCTTCAATAGGATCCCGATATTTAAATTGGATATAAAGCTAGGATAGTATAAATTTCCCCGACTAAGTACAACTCTTCAATATATATATATATATATATATGCAGCATTATCATTTTTTAAAGGTATATAATTATACTCTCAACAATATTAAAAAACATCACAAAAAAATATATAGCTAGTCTGAAGAGTTATATATTAACACAATAATATTGGAGAAATCGTCCAAGTGTACCCTTGCTTCTAGCAGAGGTGAGGCCTAGGATATGTTGAACTTCAAGCTGTTCACGCCACTTTGAATATAGTCAATTAATTAAGCTTTAGGGACCGGTGTTCTTGAGTCTTGAGTCCTTGACCTTTCGTTTCTTATTGCATGGTTGGATAAACTTGGGGCCCCTTTTCCTGGGCACCAAACACTGTATGTGAGAAAATTCTCTCAGTCTCGGCAAAGTCGTTGCTTGCTTGTTTCGAAGTCGGAAGGAAAGTTCGCCAGCCCCTCATTCGGGCTACAAGCCGTCGTTATCAGAGTATTAAAGTAGAGATATATAGAAACTTAGAAAGACTCCACGTCAACAAAGACTTTGGACTCCACATATCCAGACCCAATGATACGTCGAGGAACAAACAAAAGAGATAGGGAGGAAACAGAAATCCGAAAGGCCTTCGCAGCGTCTATTTTACGAGAAAAGAAAAGTGAGGGGAGAAGTCCACTCATGGAGGGGAGTGTATTGAGTGTGATTATTCTTTAACATTTTTGAGTGTAGCTATTCCCAACATTTCCTATGAGAAAATATATATACAATTGAGATATCGTCCCTAATTATTTTAAAAATAATCATAAAATATGATTTTTTTTTTAAAAATTATTTTTTTAATAATAAATTTTATTATTTTTCAAAACAATTATGCGATGATTATAGACTCGTGATTATATATAGAATTAATTTTTTTTTAACCTATTCTTTTATGGGTAATAATCAGCTTACATTCTACTTATTATTATCTTATCATTCATAATATTTTTTTAAAAATATTTTTTTAATAACCTCAATCATTAGAAAAATATCTATATAAAATATATAATTTCACTAATAATCATTTTTTCAATCATTAAATAAACAATAAAAAATAAAAAATAAAAAGTAACGATAAAATGGTTATAAATTAGATGTAAAGCTACATTATTTTTCCTTTATAGTGCTAGTGGCTACCAACATGAGAAGGTTAATTTTATTATATATATATATATATATATATATTTCTTTTAAAATATTTATAACATATTTTTAAAATATTCACTTTATTATTAAGTAAAAAAAATTAAGACGACAAATCCGTTGGGAGAGTATATCAGGGATTTTGGAGATGATCTCAATCTATTTCATCTCAACATTCAAACACTATTTAAATACAAATACTTTTTAATTTCAAATTTTTAAATTTTTAACTTTTTTATCTAATCATTATCTAAATTTTCAAATAAAATACAAAAATTCAATTTAACATTTTCAAATCATAAAATACAAATAATATTAAAAACTTATACTTCTAACAATATTTTAATTCGACAATATTTTAATTAATTTTTTTTTTCTCTACTTTCTCAAAATTCTATTAAATATCTTAACTCAATCTATTTTATTAATATTCACAAATTATTTTATTATTATTTACAAAATTTTCATCCCGTCTCAATTATATGACCAAGAAGACCTGAATTACTTGCTAAAACATAAAAAAATAAAAAAATCTCAAATTTATTAAACCTCGAAATCTGTGTCAAATGTTAGGTGCATTTCTGTTTTACCAGAGCGGTTGCCAACAGTGAAAGGCATGATCCATGCTTTGTTTTGATGATGATCGGCTTACGAAGTGAATGAAATGCAGAAAACACAGGCAAATAGAAGAAGATTTATAATATGATTTTTAAGGATGCTTCCTTTCTTTCTAAGCTCTCTATTACAGTGGTGATGGAGATAGCAGGAGGAAGAAGAAGATCAAGCTGAAAATCCCAGTTCAATGTCTTTTGTAAACTTCTCTATAACAGGCAGAATCCTTTACTTACATGTGATCCAAAATGTTTATGCTCAAATTGGTAAGCCTAAAATAACCCGTACCTTATTTATGACATGAAAAGTGAGCACCATGAAATATATCAGAATAGTGATGTATAGGAAACTACATAACTTTCTTGAAGTAAAATTTGCAAATATTCTAAGCTACCCTTCAACTCGTGTATGGGTTGGATCCATATATAGAAATATGTGCATGATCTTACAAGTATCCTCAGGGTATAAATATAAGAAGCTTAGGATTGAAGTCTTAGCTGAGATGGAAACCAAGATCTATAAGTAACTTACAGGGGGGGTCCGGCTCCATCCTAAAACAATTAGTCCTTCTTTATGAGTCCATATCTGCAGCTATATACAGAACCCAAAATTACATGTCCACGACCGGCAGGTATGAACGTACAGACTCTAAAATTTAACTCTTTGATCTTCAAGATCATATCAGAAACCTAAATTGCATGTCTTTGATGCAAAGCAACTTGTTTTTTTTTTTTTTATAAGTAGCAAAGCAACTTGTTTCAAGTCTCAATCAACCTCTCATCCAGAAAAGTATTCATGTTGCAGCCTTGGGCATATCAGACACCGGTGTGTTCCTATTCATTGCAGGTGAGAGGAATTTATCACAGTTCTCAGCTCCAATTCCAATAAATGCTTTCACAAGCAAATCAACATAACCAGCCAAATCAGTCTTGAACTTATTTGAGCAACTCTTGTCTCCCACATCAACATCCTGCACCCCACCTTTGACCAGACATCCTACTTGAGCACCATCCATATAAGCTTTACATGCCACTAGAATATCATGTGCACAATTGCAGAAATGCCCCAGAACGAGCTCCTCAAAATGCTGCAGCCACAAGACATGGAATTAGATGTCAAACCCTCAGAGGGAAGAAACAGCAATGTCCCTATAAGGCCTTCACCAAACAGACAAATACACTAAATTTGGGACAAAACTTACAGGACTTTTTTCTTATTGCCAATGGTGATGATGCAAAAAAACTATCAGAGAATATAATTATGAAGCACTTGCGGTGCTAAAAAAATGGACATAGATGTGATATTAGTTGCTTGCTCTATTTTGAAATTAAAAAAATAAATAAATAATCAGTTCCACAAATGAAAATGAGTTACACAAACATGTTGGGGTTGATTGTGTGTGTTTTTTTTTTTTTGGGGGGGGGGGGGGGGGGGGTAGAGAGAGAGAGAAAGAGCGAGAGCTTGGGAGGAGCATAATGAGAAAGTCATCAACAGTAAAGGACCTAAACTTTCCATTGGTAAATTAAACTTTGTTTACCTATGATTTGGTCAAGCTTGAGTTACCAGCCTAGCGTTTAAAAATCTGTACTTTACCCATTAAGGTCTACCAGTATTAAGTTTCAGTTCATGAGTTCAATCTTTTCAAATAGAAAGAGTTGAAAAGAAATATATATTACAATGTGTGCGCACAAGGGAGTAAAGTGCAACCTTTTAGACCTTTTAGACTATAGATTGGCTACACAACCTTAAGTGAGTAAGATGTAATTAAGTCCTCGATATTTAATAGTAATCAATCCTTCAATATCTAGTAATTATCCATAGCATTAAAGTCCAGTCTCTATAAAAAGACATCCTCAAAAAATAACTGCTTGAATGATATAATTTCCCCAAATGATATGATCTCCATTTGAAAACAAGGGTAAAAACTGCAATAGTTTCATTAACATAAGCTCTAGAGAAAAAGAACACATTGCCTAACCATGATATGATCTTCTGGACCATGATAACGAAACTTTATTCAAAAAACCACCCAACAAGGTTGCAACTTGCAATTTTTTCATGGAATCAATCAATATTAGGTCTCGAATGACCATACTCGGTATATGGAAAGACTGGATGAGGAATAATCAGTGGAATCTTACCTTTGGTGGCCGCCTCATTGTGTACATCATTGTCTTCAATGAGAGGATAAATATATCCTCATTGTACTGTTGGGACCTCATTTCACCAGAGGCTGAGCCACTCATACGTGCATACCCAGGCTCATTAAAATAAGGCTTTGTAGTCAAGATCAGCCCCTGTATGGAGACAAGAACTTGTAGCATAGTCGATACACCTGGAATCCACTTCTCATTCTTGTTGCCAGACCATGTGTTGAGTAGACTGAGGCATACTTTCCCACAATTGTACAAATTAGGATTCAGTCGAAGGCCACCGGAGTGGTAGTGAACATGCTAGCACATGGAAATTCGTCAGTTGTATGAATATGACGTAAAGTAGAAAGTATAAAATATTTCCACAGATTCAAAGCCTTAATTTCATACCGGTGGTACATTAGGATAGCCACTGGGGAAGAAAACATCAAAGAAGAAGAGACCATCATGGTAGGGAGTGCCCTCTGCTCCAATGATGACAGCCCGCAGAAGATCAATCCTTGTTTCATAAACCCTAACAAATATTGTCTCTGTTGAAAAGATTGAATGACACATTAAACAAAAGAGGGAAGGAGAAAGATAGGTCAGGAAGGGACAGACACCAAGAGCATCCCACAATATCAAAGTCATTCTTAAGTTTTAATAAAAAAATAGGTTTGCAGCATCACCAACAAACTTATTGGGAAATAACAACCATTAGAAAACATGAATACAAAGCGTGAAAGTTCACCTGGCAAATCCTTCTCCAGGATCTTCCACTCCTCCTGAATCCTCTTTGCCCAATTCTTTGATGGCTTGAAGAAAGAGGGCAACAAAACATAAAATTACACCGGTTTAAAACTAAATACTGGGAAAAAAAAAGCATACAATGGAACCTAGTCACCTGCTTTGTGGATGAACCATGGCCTGTATAGTGATGATCAGAATAATCCTCTACAGTATCAAATTGTTTAAAAAGGCAGAACTTCCTCAAAATTTCATCTTTGTCCCTACCAGATATTGCCTCAGCAGTGAATGTTGAACTAACATCAGCAGCTACATCAAACTGATTTTGGGCAGAATCCTGAACCCAGGGTATATCTGCCACTTCTTCAGAAGGAGCATGTAAACCATGAAATGGAACATAAAAACTGGAATACGCTGTATGGTTAGTAAAAGATGGCTTCATTATTTTAGTTTTAAAAGTGTCCTGCCACCAGGGTGCAGATGGTTCTACTCCAGGAGGATAATTTGATGCATCTGTATGCACCGGTAAAGTTGGATAATATGTAAAACTCGTACCAACTTGCTTCTTTACCATTTCAGGTTTATAATGCGCCCAAGTAGCTGATTCAGCTCCAGGGGGCAGTGATGACTCAAACTGATTTACATGACTATGATTAGTTGAACTACTTGAAGCAGCTGACTTCTTCTTGCTTTTGAAAGCCTCCAAAAACCACCGTGATTTAGATGATTCTTTCCCAAGGGGGAGGTTCAGAGCACTCCTTCTATGTGTTGAACCAGATGATTTCTTTTTACTCGGGGAAACTTGTGGATGATTCCAAGATGAAGTCATATCTATTCCAGGAGGTTGAACAACGGAATCCATTTCGGTTTGCACACCTGAACTGCCCACTAAATTTGTCTTCATGTTGACGTGAGCAGGCTTTGCTGACCATGAAGACAGAGATGAGTCCATCCCATGGGTACTCACAGAATCCAAGTGGATTAGAGGCCCCGAATGGTGTGAAATGCTTCCAGTAACTGACTTCTTACATTGAGCAAAATCTGGCAACCAAGGTATCGGTGCCTCTATTCCAGGAGGTATATCCATGTTATCAAAATGAGCTTGTACAATGGCATACTCATCAACATCAGCAAAATCATCAAAATAAACATCATTATTATCATCATAAGATAGATCATCAAGGTTGAGCAAATTATGAGACATAGGGGAAAAACTCTCTCGGGATTCTACCCCATTCACTGAATCAAGGATTTCCATTCCAGGACCAAGAAAATAATTGGCCAAAGCTTCCTGATAAATAAATAGAATCAGAAACAGTACAGGTACCCTGGATGTTCATTGGTTTATTATAAGTCTTTGTTATTTTATTTTATTTTATTTTGAGAAGTATTTTTATTATAAGTCATAAATTAGCTGCTATAATATAATCGAAATGTTAATCAATAACCTGAGCTTGATGATCACCATAATCATCAGAAACATCTTGAATTTCCTTCCCCTTGTTACTTGGGTCAAATTTTTCATCAATGAACATGACATCAGCAGAATCTCCATCTTTGTCTATATCAATCACATCATGAAGTAAAACCTTAAAGGCACAAGAGACTTTCCTTAGCTTCATTAAGTAATAAAGAAACAAAATCTATAGGAAATTTAACATATAAGACAACCACCATATTTCCACTTACATAAAGATGCTAAATCTATCCTATATCAGCTGTCTCAAAGTATTCAGAAAGACAAAAAATGACGTCCATCAAGAACAGAAAAAAAAAAAAAAAGGAAAGAGGTACAAGCATACTCACAGGCCAATAGGCATTTGACCAAGACAAAACAAATTCAAAAAGAAAGATTTCACTGCCACATGCATTGTTCAAATACAAAAATCTAAAAAGGTCAGAGTTAGACAGCATATTTTGAGCCTTTACAGAAGTGTTTAGTGTTCACACAATTTGGGCAGCATCTATGTCAGCATCTTAGCTTGATATATAAATTCTTACCTTAAAAAAACATCTTAAGAACAATATTTCATACTCTAAGCATGTCAATCTGCATTCTCCAACTTTTCAATTTAAAAATTGGTGACGAGTCTGTCATCAAAGTGCCAGGTGCAGTTTGAGAGCAGATATCTATGCAACTGTAACTGTCATTAAAGTAACAAAGCATGAACCACTACATACATCTTAAAGTTAGTCAATCTTGTTCCAATGCACGGACGTTTAAAGACAATGAGAGATCGTTAGAGGAACTTATAGCTTTGTTTTATAGCACTCTTTGTACTTGTACCATTGCTGTTGATTTCAATGGCATGGACCTACATAAATTTCTTGTCTCTTTTGCTCCCGCTTAGTTAGAGCATATAGTTGTTATTGTATTTGTACTGGGCTATGCCTATTCTTTGATCAATAAAACTTGTTTACTTATAAAAAAAAAAATGTTCGAAACATCATGCCCTGACTCATATTATGCAGTAATAACCAAATGATGACATACCAAGGAAGCCAAGAAGCCAACTCTCCTTAAGATTATAGAACTTCAAACCTTTTCAATTCAAGGAGAGGGGACTGTCTTTTGCTAAACAGATGTTCATTCTTCCCAACTTCGGAAAGATTGGAAAGCTTCAGTTAACTCGGATGAAGAAAGAAGGCAAAAGCTAAAATGATGAGTAAACTAGCCTAACCGACAGCAAAGTCTTAGGAGGCAAAAATGCGGAGCAATGACAGACTCGACTAAAGGATGATGCACCTACAGAAAGAAATTTAAATGCTCATTTCATTGCAACTCAAATCTGATTTACTACCTCAATGGCTTCAATACAATCTGTTGTCAACACTCGGCAGAAGACAACTAAATATACAAAACTAACCCATGATATTAAGCAAAACTAATGATCACTGAGGCCGCAAAAGTCCATCATAAGCTCTCACTCTTATTTTATTTATACGAAGATTCATCATGGTACATCGCATAGAAGACAATGACACTAGTAGTAACTTCTTTATACTACCTCCAAAATCTTTTTAATGAAAATTCAAAAAGACAGCACAAAACAGAAACCAGACTGAAAACTCATTGCGATAAAGATGTCACACTCCGGGTTGCAAGACTAAGCCTAGCTTATATCGACAGAAGGGCCCATGGGCCACATCCTAGCTTGTTTCGTGAATTCCATTTTACAGTTTGTTTTACTGATTTTGTTGGACTTCTAATTGCAGTCTGTAACGGGCTTGAGCATAAGAGTAGTCTTTATTTGAGTATATTTTTTTTTTATAAGTATCTTTTTTTTTTAAGTATATCATTACTATGTTATTAGTACAGGCCCATATATGGGATAGATTTTAATACTTCATACCATATGTATTGAGCCAAGGGCCCTAGGAAGAGGATTGTGGAATGATATAGAAATTTATTTGCTTTTCTCTCACTTTTTCTTATTTTCCCTCTCATTTTCTTGGAGGAGCCCCCCCTCGAAGAGAGCATCAGTGTGATCTTATTTTAATTCTTGAGGTGTGTTACAAAAAGCAACCCAAAAACCAGAAAATTAACTAGATTAGGCACTTTAAATCCCCAATAATGCGGACGAGAAGACTCAAACAGTCCTAATAAAGACGCACTCTCATAATTAACATCAAGCAATCTAAAACCATGTCCAGCATGACTAAGCTAACAAAGCCCCGTCACCATAGAAATACTTAACCAAATGACATTTCGACAATCAGAAGAGTGTGATCAATAACCGAAACGAAAACTGATAGATCAAAAACTTAAAAACAAGTAAATTTTCAATGATTTATTAACGCGAACGAATTAAATCATGCAATCAAGCGAACAAAAAAACAAGAGCAACGAGTTCAAATAATCGAGTCGAAAAAGGAAAGGAGTTTTCTTTGTATAGACCTCTTTCTGTCTGAGCAATTTTGAGGACCGGAAAATCGTGGGCGGAATTTCGACGACTTCGGGGTCCATGAATGAGGGGCTGTTTTCGGAAAACGGGCGTTTCCTGTCTGGAGAGAGACGGAGAGAGAGTGAGGGAAAATGAAAGAAATTTGGTTAAACCATGTCGTTGTGCCCGAGAGAGAGAGAGAGAGAGAGAGAGAGAGAGAGAGAGTTTAAAAAAGAAAGTGAAGACCGAAGTTAGTCGGTGTGAGAGACTCGGAAATATGGGGGAAGTATTTACATGGCGGCGGCGGCGGCTTCATCGATCGGCTTCTGATAGAAAAAGCCCAAAGAAAACAGCTCGCTGCAGCAGAACGGCTTAAGGCCTCAGCGACTATATTCGAAATAAGATTACGGCTTTTTGTTTTGCTGAGTTTCCTGAATTTTCTGTTTGGAGAGAGAGAGAGAGAGAGAGAGAGAGAGAGAGAGAGAGAGAGAGAGAGAGAGAGAGAGAGAGAGAGAGAGTGTGTGTTTTTTTCTTTTCTTTTCTTTTTTTTTTTTCCCCTATTTTGTTAGCTTTTTTGGGCCTTTGGCTTCGCGCCTTATCAAAGATTATCACAATAGCCTGCGACGTCACCCTTCGTTTGCTTCGTTGATTTAATTTACATTTTTCCAACTATTAGAAAATTTATTTTAATATAAGTTTAATCATATCATGTTATTAAGAATAATGTTCCAATGATTTCATAATTATGATATATTTTAATATAATGTCAATGCCATATCAGATATCTATATATTTTAAAAGGATTTAATAATTTTCTAATATACTAATTATACCATTTTAATTATTAAAGTCTAAACACAAATCAAGACACCAATTTAATTTAATAAGAGAAGTTTAATTTGATGAGTCTCTAATTTCTTGACTATATTAAACATGATTGCGGCGATGTTTACGAGGTCAATTGAAACTGAAATGTTTCCTTATCTAATCTATAAAATACTATTCATTATCGTTTATCAACCCAGGATGTGGTCTGACTTCAAGACCTGTGTCGAGTACGAGGCTGTTCTGTACTGGATTCTACCTCCAAACGTGGGAAGCAAGCAACAAAGAAAAAGAAAAAGAAAAATAAGAGATCGTGCCTCGTGGTCCCGTGGAGATGAATAATGATCGATATAATTTCATGAAGCCGTAAGTTTTGTATATTTATTTTTTTAGAAAAATAGAATATATTATTATAAAATACTTTTTTATTATAAAATTAAAGCAAAGTATGAGAAATTTAAAAGATGGCAATGAAAATTTAACTCTTCTAGAATTCAATAGGATTCTCTTTGATTTTTTTTTTCTACATAAATCATTTTCAATATCCCTTTTTATATGTATAATAATGATTATCAACGGATGATACATAAATTAATGAGATATATTGATAAATTTAGAAATTTTAACAGCAAATACGTGAATGAGGATTTTAAGAGTCATATATTAAAATAAAAATATTATTTGTACAGAATTTTTATATTTTTTATTAAAATGTTGTATAAAATATTATTTATACATATTTTTATCTAATTAATCATATTTTTTTTATTTCCCTCTCATTAAAATGTTATCTCTTTTGTATTTTATTTTAATTTTTTGACTAACATGTCATTATTATCATATTATCAATTATATAAAAAAATATGCGAGATCATATATACGTAGTATTACTCATATTAAAATTAAAGGTAGAAATCAAATAAACATTTTAGATCCCATTTGTATTTAAAGACAAGACAAGTTTGTCTCAATTCATCTCAAACTCATCATTTTATTTTTTTATATTTTCATATAAAATACAAATCTTCATATAATTTTTTTAAATTTTAATACAGCTTTTTCAATTTTCAAGTTAATTTTTTTGAATCCCAAAATAAACTTAGACATTGTTTGTTTTAGAGAATGAGATCAAAAATTTAAAATATATCTCAAATATATTATTATACTTTTTCAAATTTCCAGACAAAATATAATAAAAAATTTAATTATCAGTTTTATAAAAAGTTTGCGAGATCATATATATATATATAATGTTACTCATATTAAAATTAAATGTAGAAATCAAATAAACATTTTAGACTTCATATATATTTAAAGTTGAGATAAATTTATTTCAATTCATCTCTAATTCATCTCAAATTTATCATTATATTTTTTTATATATTTATATAAAATATAAATCTCAATATATTTTTTCTAAATTTTAATACAGTTTTTTTAATTTTTAAATTAATTTTTTTGAATTCCGAAATAAACTTAATTCATTTTTTCTAATCCCAACACCAAATTCATGTATGTATTTATAACAGCTTTTTATATAAATTTATGTATACAAAAACTTAAGGACTATAAATATTATCACTCTTGTCGTACCGGCCCCACTCGTTTCTATCCACGTGGTTTGGAATAGTATGGGAAGTGGACGCCACACCTGCACGGAAGTGCATTCGATTCGCGAGGATTAGGATGGACTCTTGCTTTAATTAATTGTACAATTCCTTCCAGATTCTTCGCGTGCCCAATAACCTTCTTTTTCTTTTTTTTTAACATAAATAAACCAAAACCTTAGATCTGTCCGCAATTGTTTGTTGAATTTGTTGAGGTCATAAAAATCGACTAACAGGTCAGAATGAAAGAAAGAATTATTTCCAATCCACTAGTATGAGTTGAGCTTCGTTCGAAATCGTTTGGGGCTCCCAACGGGGTCTCGATGGGACTGTACGTACATAAATAGCAGATGAAATAAATAAATATGGACACACAATTTTACGTGGTTCAACATATATCTACGTCCACAGATATTTGGAAATAAGAATCCACTATAATTGAAATTTTTACAATTTCTCACAGCTTACTGTACAAGAAAAAATATAGATAAATATGCAGATAAATTTACCAGTTGAAGCTCTTTGGAAAGGCTGAAGAGGCTTATGTTAGGGAAGACGAACTGCCAAAATTATTCCACAGAGAGAGAGTCAAAAAGATCCATTTCAGTCATCTGTTCAAGCCCTTTTATAGCCAAGTTTCGGTCAGTACGGTTAGAAATTTTTCTTACGTGTCACAATCGACTTCCTATTCAGTGCACATCAGTTCCCAGCTCTTTCCTATCTCTTTCTTTATGTTTATGACAGCCCCATCACCCCTAGTCAAATCTTGTCTACTTTTATACTGTTGGGGTGCAGAAAATATTTTTAATTTCTTTCAGTACCCCGTGAATTCTTAGTAAAGGTACTTTGATGGGAATTATGTCTTGTTGTCGGGAATTCTGTCTTATTGTCTTGTATCCTGAATTCCGAGAAGGTGATAGTTTGTCTCCTGATCCCTAAAAATACTAATTGCGTAAATTGTAGCTGTGGAGTTAAAAGGTAGCAGGAGATAGACTCGACCGATAATGATGAGAGCGTGGAGCTCAAAGGTGGCAGAAGATGGACTCGACCGCTGAGAGGAGAGCCCGTAGCTCAAATGTAGCGGGAGATGGCATCGTAGGGGACCCAACTGGAGTGCATTGCCTAGGATCCTGTGAGAGGAATCTTCGCTTAGGTGAGCGGAGGTGCGAGGCTGAGGCTCAGCTATCTCCCGCGGGATTTGAATGACTTCGCATAGGTGAGTAATCCGACCCTGCGGGATTTAGAAACCTTTGCGCAGGTTGGTAGGTCGACCTTGCAGGAATTTATTGATTCCGCATAGATGGGTTTTTGGGTAGGTTGTAGATGGTTAGACAACTCCGCGAGCCTTCGAGCGGGATGTAGTTGATCCGACAACCCTGCAAGCCGTCAAGAGGGTTGTGATTGATCCGACAACCCCGCAAATCTTTGAGCGGATGTTACTGTGATGAGGGTGCAAAGCCTATTCTGTCATCATATGGGACCCGACTGGTGGTGTCATCAAGTGAGACCCGGCGGGAGTGCATCGTCTAGGACTCCGCGGGATAAGTCATCGCGTAGGTGAGCTAAGGCGCGAGGCTGGTGCTCGGCCGTCACCCCACGGGAAATGTCATCGCTTGGGACCTGGCGGGAGTGCATCGCCTAGGACTCCGCGGGATTTTGATTGTTGCTCTAACATCACATGTGATGTATTTTTGTCTGTGGCAAAAAGTTTTTGAGTGTTAAATGTCGAGCAATGAATTTCTGAATGTCGACTCCCGAGCGAGGAGCCGTGAGACCTCGAGCGTCGTCTTCTGAGTTTCAACTTCCGAGTGAAGAGCCGTGAGATCCTGAGCATCGACTTCCGAGTGTCGACTTCCGAGTGTCGAGGCATGGGTGGTGGTTGCCTAATTCCTGCAAAAAGGAGAAAAAGATAACTCTTATAGAGCATGAGTATTCTAAGCTTGTGAGTTTTTCATGAGCGAGGTGAGCCCCGAGTACACGAACAATGAGAACACAAGCTGCTTAGTATAGTTCCTGATGACCTTTTAAGGTCGATGTGCCTGCGAGGAGGGCATGATTGGTCTCGAGCGGGTGACAAAATTCCAAGTCCTGAGAAATGGATCCACGTAAATGGGTCCAGGAGAGTCCCAAGAGCACAGAGACTGGGAGTGGTTCCCAAATGAATAAATCCTAAGTGTAATGCCGTGGGTTCACGTGTGAGGCGAGTTTCCGGATGTGTGTAAGGTGTTTGGCCCGAATATGCATGAGTGATGTGAGTCCCGAGTAAGGGGACGTGTGATAAGTTTCGAGAGAGATGGAGGGAGCTTGGTAGACCCCCGAGCTGGTGGAGTCCGTGAAGGTGAGTCGTGCATATGATCCATTATGGCATGAGTGTCGTGAAGGGTCTCGAGTGTGTTCGTGAGGCATGTCCCGAGTGGCACAATGGGTGAGTTGTGGGTATGTTATGCGACTGGATGAGGCGAGGGGCGTATGAGCCCGTGTGATGGTGAGTTGAGTCGAAATCCGAGATAGTATCGATGATAGTCAGGTTCCCGAGCTGGCGAGTTTTGAGTAGGTGAGGGTATGCGAGCCTGTGTGGCGACTTGGTGAGCTGTGCATGTGAGAAGTCGTGATCGAATGGGTGTCCCATGTACAGGTTGTGTTACTGTGAGACTGTAATGGTGTAGTTACCGTGCACCAGCATAGTCTCTATGCATGCATGCACTCCGTGAGGTGCCAGGGACATGCATGTGCGCTGCGTATCTTGGTGTGGTAAAGTAGTCCAAGTGGTAGGCAATCGAGCCAGTGGAACCTCGAGCTGTAAGAGCCCAAGTTGAGGAAGCCTGGGCAAGTGCAGCCTAAGCATGGTGAAGCATGGTGAAGCAAGGTGATGCCCAGTGTGCGAGGGAGTATGGCGAGTGGGTTCCCGTATGAGGAGTTGTGAGCTGGTTCGAGCTCAAACTTGGTTCCTTAATGAATAAATCCTGAGAGAGGATTTGGGCTAAGGTAGCGAGCTAGTGCGTGATGAGTGTATTTAGAGATGTTCTCAAGTGGTGACTACTGAGATCATGGAATATGAAGGGAGTTCATACTGTGAAGTGCTGAGTGAACAAGTTCTTGATGCTATGCTTGGGAGTGGGTCTTATGTGTTGTGTCCGTGCAAGTTAGCAAGTCAAACACTGGAGTTTGGTGTAGGAGATCTGTGTGTATGTGCTTCCCGAGCTCCTACGGGAAAGTCTAAGTTCACGGAAGTGTGCTCAAAGCCCGAACGAAGTTGCGAGCTCGAGGTGTGGGCAGTACCCCGCAAGTTGAGCGGCCCAAACCTATGAGCCCCGAATGGAGGTGGGGGTTTCCAAGTGACACGGTGAAGGCATTTTATTTTTCGCGCAGCACTCCTGAGTGGTTTATGAGCTGTTTGATGCTCATTTCAAAGAGAGTCGCTCGTGCGTGGGGCTCGTGCATGGGGCTGTGGCGAGCTGGCAAATGAGGGAGGCGTGAGTTCGTTGGCTGGCTGTGTGAGAGAAGGTGGAGCCCGAGCTGGTGAGAGGGTGGAACTCGAGCTAGTGGAGCTCGAGCGATGGGAACCTCGAGATGGAGCCCTAGTATGGGGGAGCTCGGGTGGTGAAGAATCCCGAACTAGTGAGCTCGGACTGGAAGAGCCCGAGCTGGTGTTCTCGAGCATGCATGGCGAGCATGGGTGCGTTAAATTGGAGTCTGTGTGACAAGTTAGGAAGAGAGGGAAGGAGCTCGGTGGACCCTCAAACTGGTGGAGCTCAAACCGAAGGACCTTGAGCTGGTGGAGCCTGTGTTGAGAGCGTCCATGTTAAGGGATCCCGAGCTAGGCACGAACCGAGGACTCCCAAGCTAGGCCCGAGCTAGGGGAGTCCGAGCCTATGGAGATCTCAAGTTCCCACTATGTCCATGGAGTGCAACGTGAGGAAATTCTAAGATGAGGGAATCCGATCTGAGCTGAGAGAATTCCGAGCTGGTGCTCGGTCAGTCCGAGCTAAGAGAGTCAGTGATTGATGAGTCGTGTTCCCGAATGTGTGTAACGTGATTGGAATTCCGAGATGAGGGAATCCGATTTGAGCTGAGAGAATTTTGAGCTGGTGCTCGGTTGGTCCAAGCTGAGGGGTCCGAGAGGTGGTCCGACCTAGCTAAAGGTGTGCGAGAGGTGGCCTGACCGCCCTGGAAGTCGCTAGTGGGCCGACCACCTCTCGACAAGGTCAGACAGAGTCGACGACTACCTTGGAGTCACCGGCGGGCCAGCCATGCCCCAACAAGGTTGGGCTTCCTGTTTTTGCCGTTTGGGAGCTTTGTTTGTGATGGATCTGTCACTTCCGACGAAGCCGACGGTTATGGGTAGTTTCGTTGGAGACAGAAGATGCTGGCAACCTCTGCGGTGGGTGCCGGCGCCACTCCCCTCCTTCCGGCACAACGTGGCTACTGGAAAATGCATTTCCAATTTTCTAGTGTGACTGCCGGGTGCTCAACACGCCTTCGAGTGTTGCCTCCGGCGAGGCAGAAGCAGCCGGTGGTCACGGAGGTGACCACCAGCATCTGAACCGAGTTCGGGAGGCCGGGTTACGGAGCTTGGATGCTCCTCCGGCGCATTTCCGAGCTTGATGCATGCCCGCATACGTCTACTGTGCATGCCATGCACGGTGCATGCAGGGCGGACACGCACTCTGCACTTATGTGCACGGTGCCGTCTCATACTGTGCATGGACTTTTTATGCAGTGCATGCATAATAAGTGAACCATGCACGTGTGTTGTGTTCTTAAGTGAATTGTGCATTTTAAGTGCGCAATACATCGTGCTTCTGAAATGTGTTCAGGGTCATCACGTGTTGGTGCATGCATTTGTGACTCTCGTGAACATCCGAGTCGGGAAGATAAATAAATAGATAGTCTAGGATAAGATCTTGATACTGACCGAGCTGGTACCAGCATTTTTTCCTGCCATGCCAATAATAAAAATAAAAAATATAAATAAGAGTAAGGTAGTTGAGCACACTCATCTGGAGAAGATTTTTGCTGAGTCGGTCAGAGACTTTTATTCAATGAGCTGGAAAGTCATTTTCTTTCACCCCGACTTAAAAAATCCCACAGACGGTGTCACTGTTAAGGTTATAAAAATCGGCCAACAAATCGAGGTGAGAGAAGAATTATTTCCAACCCACTGGTACGAGTTGAGTTTCGTTCGAGGTCGTTTGGGGCTCTCAACGGGATCCTGGCGGGGCTGTATGTGCGAAAATAGCAGATGAAATAAATAGAGATGGACACACAATTTTACATAGTTCGAAAAATGCCTACGTCCATGGATATTTGGAAATGAGAATCCACTATAATGAGGGGTTTTTACAATCTCTCACAGCTCACTGTACAGGAAAAAATATATATAAATATGCAGATAAATTTGCTAATTGAAACTCTCGAGGAAGGCTGAAGAAGCTGATGTTGGGGAAGATGAACTGCCAAAATTATTCCAGAGAGAGAGAGAGTCAAAAAGATCCATTTCAGTCATCTGTTCGAGCTCTTTTATAGCCAAATTTCGGTCAGTACAATCAGATATTTTTCTTACGTGTCATAGTTGACTTTCTGTTCGGCGTACGTTAGTTTCCAACTTTTTCTTATATCTTTCTTTATGTTCCTGACATCCCCATCACCCTTAGTCAAATCTTGTCTACTTTTATACTGTTGAGGTATAGTAAATATTTTTAATCCCTTTCAGAATTCAAAAGGATTTTTAATTCTCTTTAAATTTACATAAACAAAGTCTTTATAAGGTTAAATGGATTTTTTTTTATTAATTAAAATGGAAATAAATTACGTCAGTCATTTGTAATTACCTTTATACTTGTTCTCTAATATTATTAAACATGCACGGTGACAAAACCACAATTTCATTATAATTTATTTCTATTTTCAATGAAGAGTGATATTAAGTCAACATTCTTCATCCGCCATAGCATCGCTACTGGGCCACTACTGTAATGTCAGCAATGGGCTAAGATGTCGAAGTACCAGCATGGATTGGGTTGAGGTATAAACAGTACTACTTCACCTAGCTAAAGTTTGTTTAGGTCTCATCAAATTGGTTTGAATGTTGAGATTCTCTTATATGATCTGAGTTTATCTATAAATAATAATATTTGAATTTTATTGATGAGATGTGTTTATATATATGAAATAGTTTAGATGAGTTTAGGCCTGGTTTGTTTTAGAAGAAAAAATCAAAAATCTCAAACTTTTATGAAATTCATTATTACACTTTTTCAAGTTTTTATATAAAATATAATAAAAAAAAATCAATTTTTTCAAATTCTAAAAATCACTTTTTTAAATTCCAAAATAAAATTAATATTAAAATAATATTTTCTTTTTTTTTAACTTTTATTTCATCTTATCTCTGAAAATAAATCAGACATTTTTTTATGAAAAATAAAAAAATACGTAATAAGTTTTCTCAATGATTGGTTCAAGATAAAATATTGAGATGATCTTGACATTCAAGCATAGTCTTAATTTCTCCATGCTTGATTCTATTTCCTTTTAGATATAATATATATAAGTTCCAATTAATTTCCAGATATGTTGTTTATTTGTTTTTATGATATCGTTAATATAGTACTAGCATATTGTGTTTATGTTTCGTGGTTGTGCATGCAATTTGCATTGAATAATTATATATATATATATATATATGGTCATATTCTATAAAAATTTTATAAAAATAAATTTATAAATTAACGTGATTTTATGTGATATTTTGGATCTATTATAAGTACTTATAATTGACGTATCATATTTAATCACGTCAATTTATGATTTATTTCTCTTTTTTTATTCTGTAAAATCTATAGCTAAGTTATTTCTCATCCTCGAAAATTATTTAGCCGGAGACCTTTTAAGTCATTATAATTTAGTTGATAAGGAGCAGAAAGGAGAGGTGGGGTCTTGATTTTTGACCATTGGATCCATACATGGAGGATTGTTGTCAATGATCTAATTCTCTATTGATTCGACATTCACATGTGATCAAAGATGCATGGTCCGGAGAACCATTTTCTCAATAATAATATTGGATGTCCGGAGAATAGAAAAAGTTCTCAGGGTTCAAACCATTGAGAATTGATTACGATAAATCGTAATTATAGAATCCAAGCTATAAATATTATTTAGAAAATTTAACCTTTAAGCTTTCTGCTGGCTAATAGTTAGGATGCATGCTTGGGACCCTCAAACCATAACAATCATGTATATATCACTACAAGATTTTCAGATTTTAGTCAAATAAAATTTTTGACTAATATCTGTTTTGTAGTCATAGATCAGCAACTACCACCAATTCAGTCTGCGAAAAGTTCGTGGCATAAACTCGCGTTATAAAACTGGCCAATCAGTTTCATGACTCTCTCTCTCTCTCTCTCTCTCTCTCTCACAATTGGCTCCATCAATTAAGTATCTAGCTAGATTATATATAGATAGCTAGCTGTATTAATATTAATATATTTTTCTATTTAAAAAAAAAAAAAGACAAATAAAATAACTATTTTATTGCAATTTCTTCCTATATATATTTTTAATGTCAAATTATTAATATGTTGGTTTTAATTACTACCATTCAATTATTATTCACTAAGAATATATATTATTATTATATTTTTCTATTAAAAAAAGATAAATAAAAGAACTATTTTATTGCAATTTCTTCCTATTTTTAATGTCAAATTATTAATATGTTGGTTTTAATGACTACCATTCAATTATTATTCACTAAGAATATATTATATAGATCATGTACTGTATAAATTAACCGATCGTGATGAAAAGTATCATCATGATCAGATCATGATATTTTGGTGACCATACAAATTAGCTTATTGAATTCATGGATCAGATGTTTAAAACAAAAAGTAGAGAGGTATTGAGGGGGACAACCATAAACTTTATACGAGCTCTTCGTGGATAAATAAATAAATAAATAAATCGAAAACATGAATGCGAGGCTAACTTTCTTTGACAAAAATGTCTGAAAGCAAAGACGTTGGCTAATCGTAGAAGCAAGTGCACGCATGCTGTGGAAAGTTAATGGAAACCACCAATAAGCTGGATATTTTGTTTGCTCCCTCAAAAATATAAAAATAATTTAACCACAATATTATTTAGGGTACGTTTCCCTGCATCCACATGCATTTAATTGCCTGCGCTAGTTAAGTTGATTTTTCGATCATTTCCGGCCATTCAGTTTTGTGTTTATAATTTTGTCAAACTAAACTTTTCATGATTATCATACATGACATGCACGTACGAGCTAGGGGGTTTTCAATTTTTTTTAAACCCTTTAGATTAATTTTTTTTATTTTTTTATTTGCACGCTATATATATTATATTGATCTCTTTTCTCTCCATTTTTTCGTTCATAGGTTTGTTTGAGTTATTCATTTTAAATTGTCAAACTACTTATAAAGATTAGGATAAGTTTAATTGTTCTTAAATTATGTACTGGGACTTCTCAACACGTCTCTCACGTGTGGATCGGTATTTCCGATATTATCATCGTGGATAAATTGTAGGAATTCATTATCGGTCATACGTTAACCTAGTGCTAATACTATGTAGAAGCGTATAATATTTTTTTATTTAAAAGTCCTAATAAGAAAATTAAGATAACACTTTATAAAAATCAGGATGAGTTTGTTCTTAAATTATTTGTAACTTCTCAACAGATGTATATATAGCATAAAAATGGAATAATTTAAACCAGTAAATATTAAGTCTGATTTATTTTCACAAACAATTTTATCTCATATAATCTCATCATTACTACTTTTTTAAACTTCCATATAAAATAAAATAAATAATTAAACTTTTTTAAATTCTAAAATAATTTTTTCAAATTTCAAAATATAATTAATATGAAAAATATATATTATAATAATATTTTATTTAATTTTTAAATTTTAAATTTTAAATTTATCTCATCATATTTTATCTACGAAAGTAAAATTAAGAGTAAAGAATCCAAGCACCCGGTACTTAAACAGTACGATCATGTAATCATCTTTCAGAATCAATACTGTTTTTTTAATAAAATTTTGGAGGACGGAACCTCCGTCACTACTTTCAGAATCAATTAATACTTCGTTATGATCATGATGATATCCATATGCGGGGAAAAATCGATACGACTTCACATGGAATCCAAGTTGGACTCTTCTTGAAAACCAAAAAGATGAAAAATATATAAAAAGGAAATTAATAAAAGAAAGATCGTCGATAAACAGCGCTTGATAATGATAAAGGGACACCCTGCATATATGCATGCTTGTGCAGATCATCACAACGGGCAAGCATGCATGCATGTATGTAGCTTACATGCATGTTCATGCGTCTCGATACATACATATACATATATATAATTACATATATATATATATATGATGTATGCGTGTGTAAGGCCGCCACTGCATGCAATATTTTCCCAATTTGATGGCTGTAGGTGATATAAGAAGTCTAATTTGTAGTCTTTTACAGAATAGAGAGATGAAGTTGACACGAGAGGAGGATGGGAGGCCAAGTCTTCCATTAACAAGATTCCTTCGGATTGATCTTGGGAGGCGTGTGCTCCTCTCATGCTTAGCGGGACCCCACCCTCGACCCTCGAGGCTTAGCCCCCAATAATATTGAACTAGCCCATGGCCATTGCCCTTTAGCTTTGCCCTCTATAAAAAGAGGGGCATCATGCAGAGCTTGGAGATATAGCAGCAACTGATACCAAGCTAAAACAATCTCTCCTTGTTTATAAGTTCATCGTTCCTGCATCCTAATTAGCCATGTCGGACAAGTGCGGCAACTGCGACTGTGCTGACAAGAGCCAGTGCGTGTAAGTGTTTCTAGATCTTCATTATTTGCGATCGAGCAGCTTTTGGTCGTATATGTAGATCAGGTTCATTAGTTTTCTCATCAATCATTTGATTCCCTGCATGCATGGCTACATATATACTGTACTAGTTATATTGAGCTCATGATGAACCTAATTGTTTTAGAAGGTTTACTCTTTAATTAGCTTGAATCTTATATACGGTACTATATATGAGAAATGATCATCTCTATATATATATAAGTTCTAAATAGACAAGTTTTTCATGTAAGTCCTTATAAAAAAGTAAACACCATCAAGTATAAAAAGAATTATTATTTATTAGTGGAACTCAACTCACTTTTTTATAAAGATAATAATATTGTGTATAGGACATGCCTATAATTTAGAGCATGTACCTAATTAACATTCGTCATAGTATTATATATTGTATCTGTACATGAGCTGGTCGTTATATAATATTCTGAGGTATATTTAACCAGTAATGATGTATGCTTTCTTGAATTCTTTTCCACAAAGTCTTCTATTAACAGAGTATGCGAAAGGTTCAAATCCATTTTAAATTTGCCCGGCCATCATGTGGATGTATAATCTCTCTCACACAGTACACATATAGCTAGCTAGCTAGGCCTCTTTTCGAGTATCTAGTTTGTGATTGAATTTGAGATCTAGCACTTACAAGAGAAATGAATATTTATTATCAATTTATTGCAATCAAAAAGATTATTTACGATGAAAATTATATAACTAATTGATCGATTCTTTTGATAGCAATAATCATTAATAATATAACACGATTGGAATTACAGGAAGAAGGGAAACAGCTACGGACTCGTCGTGGAGACTGAGAAGATCAGGTAATGACTTGAAAAATTCACGATTTTTTTTTTTATGTTTTTATGTTTTTCCTTTGGTGGCCCTCGCAAGTCTATAATTATGAAAAGGGTACTTATTGCAAGATGAGAGTCTTAGTTTCAAATATATTAATTTGGATCGACAAATGAACCTAAATGGAAAAGCAGACCAGAACCTCATCAACAAACAATTAACAAAACGACGTCGAAGATGGGACTGTGAGCATGCATGCATATGCAGAGAGAAAAGTCCAACATCTTTCTTATCCAAATTGAATGACCAAGAAAAAAAACACGCAAATAAAATGAATAAACAATCTTATTTTATTACTCTTTTTTGAAGAACTAAATATGAAAAACCATGCAGGTATTCATTTCATTATAAGATGTGTGTATATATATATATATATATAAATCATCATCTCTTCAGACTCTTGATGTGCACAAGCCATGACCTAATATCTGACATGCATATCTATATGTTGGATGCAGCTACATCGACACTGTGGTCATGGATGGTGCAGCAGCTGAGCACGATGGCAAGTACTGCAAGTGCGGCTCTAGCTGCGCCTGCACAGACTGCACCTGCGGTCAGTAAGCCAAGCCCCCCCACCGATCGATACTGATATATATGTCGAATCGTGTGTCGAACCTCGTCAATAACGTATTGGTGTTGAATAATTGTGATGTCCTCTGTTAAACTACTTTAATATTGTTGGTTAAGTGGGTTCGATCGTTGTGTCTGTCTGTTATGTTTCTGCATCTAATTTCATAGTCATTATGTAATATGGCCATCTCTGTGGCCTTGTGTGATTTAAATTAAATGGACTTCTAAATTTCTGATATATTTACGCTCCTATTTTCTTTCTAATTCTTTCTAATAATTATTTACTCTAATTATTTTCTAAATCTCAAGACTCAAGATTGATGATCTGATATCACTACAAAATAAAATGAGAATTTATAACGAATTATTTGTAGCGATAATGACTATTTGCTATAAAACAAACTTTTTTTAATAAAAAATAGTCAATTTCACAAAAAATAATTGGTCAGAAATAAATAATTTTTTTATAGTAGATTGTGGAAGACGGCAATAAACCCATCCTAACGCTAAACAAATAAAAAGAAAACAGTTTTCTGATCATAACTAAATATTAAATTGATAGTTTTCCCTAAAAATATCCAAAATATGAATGATTATTGATCAAAATTATATTTTTATGGGAGGCCTTGCATGCAAGTAATTATCATGCATGTTCTCTCAAATTTAATTATTAGATAAGCAATCCAGCATGCAGTAGATAGCAGCCTGAAAAAATAAAATATTTATAAAATATTTATGGGAGGCCTTATTTTCATCGATCATGTATTAATCAACTCAACTATATTATATTATATACCTCTACCAAAATCCCAAACATTGAAGACATTTGCGATGAGCCTCGACCCATTTAACACAAACTTCTTCCCCATACTCTACGATCCATTCATCTCTCAGCTTCTTAGTAACACAACATATATTTTTCTTTGGCTTGGACTCTTGACTAGTTTTAACAGCTAATCCTTTGGTTTGCTGGGCCGCTTGCAAATCTGAAGCAGGGGAGGAACCAACTGTGGATAGCTCACCCATTCTGACTAAGACCTTTAGAGAGAGAATACTGAAAAAGATACCAAAAAACAAGATTTTGAAATGTGAAAACTACAATTCAGAGCAGAGCAAATTGCAAAAGCTATTAAAAAAAAATGCAATAATTAAACATGAAATAGACATCCAATACTAGTAGCATGTTCATCTCGTAATTCATGATGTTTCTCCATATCAAGTTGACTACCATGAAAAAAAAGTAAAGGCAAAGATATCTATCTTAAGTGTTTTTTCCTCATACAGACAATCTCACCATCTTAGCAAGTTGATATCTCCGGTTATTAAAATTGGAAAACTCTATATGAAACCGCAGGCATAATCCCGCAGCGGCTTCGCATCTTACGTGGTCCAATTACTAGAACGACGTCGTTCGAGTTTGTCCCCATTTGCTTCAATTTCATTTCTCTCCATCAAAGTAAATGAAACTCCCATCTTTATCTTCTCCAAATCCAATCCCTTGAAATCCCTGAGAAAATGAAATACGATCTGATGGCTTTTGCGACATAGGATTTGTTCTTGTTGGAGAATCAACTTCCTTATCAACTCCTTGTGGATTTGATGAATTCCAGTGAAAAGAAAAATGAATTGAAGAGTTCCATCAGAAAATTCATGCTTCAACAGACCTTGCTGCCAGAGGCCACTACAACGCCGATGCTTACGGAAAGGGATCCAAACCATCTTCTCGATCTCCTCCGGACAATAATCTTGGGCGACAACCAAAGAAGAAAAAAGTTTGAGATAATTTACTAATGTATTTGATAAGTGACCTTTTAATTTAATCATCGAGCTTTCCTTGCAGGGTAGGATTTTGGCTAAACCACTTATAGAGAACTCGATTGGCAATGGAGGAAGAAGATGATGAACAACAGAAGAAGAAGGTTCGCTTAGGAATTCTAGCAACACAATGGATTAGTGTTGTGTCATGTTACTTAGTAGTATCTTAGTGATTTTGGAACTTGGTATATGACAATGAGTTATTAATATTATGTACATCTAAACTTTCTATGCGGTTGCTTACCAGAGATCATGGAATTTTGTGAAATTTACTTAGCTTAAGGTGCTGAAGTGATTTGGAATTGAGTAATGAATGAATGATTTCAGTAATTACTTTGCAAATCCATTAAACTTTTTATGTTTTAATTAGAATCTCTATGTTTCAATATTACTTTGAGTGGGTGGATTAATGCGTAAGGAAAAGTCATCTTGTGTGCCAAAGTTGGCTCTTGAAACCTGAACAACACAATGACGGTACATGCCAGAATAGATTTAAAGCGAACCTTCTCTTGAATGCATGGAATGAATGCATATCACCAAAAATTAAAGAAACAGACCATCACAGGCCATACTTGCTATATTTTTCTCAAATAAGCAAGGCCGGCGATATAAAGCTTGGGAGATGCAAATTGGGCAATCAAAGTTCTATCCGATTAAATAATTAAACATTTGTGGACCGGAAACAAGTGATACTTCATTTTAGAAATTAAGCCGCAAAATTCATTGAAGTGCTATTCCAAATTTCTGGCCATACATTCAATAGACAACAAAGTGCTTATTGCATCTGTGTTGGAATACATTCCAAAAAAAATTTCCCCTTCCACAACAAAGTGCCTCAGATACATTCAATAGACAACAATGGGTTGGAATATATTCAATACACCAAAAAATGTCCACTCCACAACGAAGTGCCTAAAACACATTCAATACACAAAAAAGAAAAAATGGTCTTGAGGAGCCCAGCTTTCTAGCAAATCACATCATTGTAGCGGTTGTGATCCATCCAATCCAAAGTACATCGGTTGTAATCGATAGACCCAGATTGCGTATGTAAATAATAAACTCATCCATCAAAAATGCAAATGGAAATCCAAAATGATCCAATAAGCATCTAATAAGAGTCACAAAATATATATAAGCATCTAATAAGAGTCACAAAATCTGCTTAAAGAACTATTATCCTACTTAAATCTCCTTTTAGATTAACTCATAAGGGCTTGAAGCTTTGTTATGAAAGGTTGATTGTTCTTGGGTCACTCTAATGTGCATAAAGTTACAAAATTTCCTTTTTTTAAGTATTCAGTCCAGAGGGATGAAAAACAATTAATCATGGCCAACTACTGAACGTTCTTACTAGTTCTTTAAGCAGGTTTTGACAATCGAAATAACAACTTCTTATGAGCAAGTTTGGTACATTCTTCAATAGTAGTTTGGAGATAACACAACAAGATTCTTGGAACAAACTGAATACACCGACTTTAATAAATAAAATAAAATGTGTAACTAATTCAGGAAGCCGCGGTGGGAGTAAGAGCCGGGGGTACCTAGCAGTACCCATTAAAATTTCCCTTATAATTTTTCTTTTAAGATTTCTCACCAAGCATCCTCATTTTCTCGTGTCTTACAAACTCGCATGGCGAAAATGTGTCCATTATATATTATCTTTTTCTATGGTTGTCCTGGAAATTTCCTTTCAAGAAAACTGGAAAAGAAGTTTCGAAGAAAGCAAACCCAATATACAGTGAAACAAAGTTAGGAAAAAACTGAATTCCAGAAAACAAAATGGAAGTTTATGAAGAACAAATTTGTGATGCTTTACCCACAGAAAAATAAATTCTAAGAGCGTAAATAACTTGCTCTAGCTAAACAAGGGCTTTAGTAAATGCAAAAACTATTCGATTCAAGAACGGGATAAACATCAAATACATGGTGGGCAATATCCGATTGAGCGGCACGCCGGCACTACAGCCACTCCTGGGAAATCCCGAATGGATCCTGCCCAAGCAAACTTTTTTTTTTAATATTTTTTTATTTTTTTCTTTCATTTTTTAAGATAGTTTTTATATTTTATTTTTTAAAAATAAATTCATAATATTAATAAAAAATACTTACTTAATTATTAAATTAGAAAATTTTAAAAATATTTTTTTTTTAATAAAATGTGACTTTTATTTGTAAATTTAGTATTTCTCTATCCGATTAAACTTCGAATCATTCCAACCGAAAAGACATAAAAAAAAACAGTATTACAAAGCAAACAAAAAATAATAAAAAAACAAATAAAACGAGTAGCAGAAACCAAATATCCATGCAGCCATCACCCAAACCCCACATATCTGTCCTATAGTAGCTGCAAAACTATAGCACTGAAAAAACAGAGACATGGTCACATGATGATCATTTTATTTTTAGCTTATACGTTCTTCAAGGGAGCAAAGAAAATAAATGAAAGCTGACCGCTTAAGCGGAAAACTGTTCTGGAAATTTGTATTAATAGAAAAAGAAATTATATTAATTTTATACTAAGTAATATAATTAATTGATGTCGGCCGGAAAGAAAAAGAGAGAAAGCATTGAGGGGTGTGGTTGATTTGTTAATGGGGGACAACACCTGTGGTGTTCTGTTATAAATCAGAATGTCACTCTCACTGAAGGAACAAGCGGTATTTCTCTCGTTTATAAGGTCACCCTGTTCGAGAACGGGGGGCCTGAAGCCGAAGGAGACGGGATGTATTTAAAGTGGATCCCATTGGGCCTTGGCAGACCTGTGTTTGTTATCATTTTAATTAATTCCAGAATATTCAACAAAGCTTCAATCACCTATCTCTACGTATTCTTGTACCTTTCAAAATTAATACTAACAGGCGTTCTAAATAGTAGAGCAAAGACAAGTGTCTGGCTAGCACCAAAAGCTAAGCAATAATGGCTACAACATACGAGGATATGGCCATGTGTATGTAGGGGACAGGAAATGAAAGAAACTTATGACACTGCAACTTTGAGCAATTTGGTCGCAAAATCATCACAATTAATTAAATGAATTTGGGGAATTAGAGTGAGAAAAACTCCTACCCTGGATTTAGAACCCAGAATCAAGATCGGCTTTCTAGTTCTACCGACTAGACTGCAGAGCAATGTCAATGATTGCCAAGTGCCAATCAGAATGATTCCCAAAGTAAGTGGTCCTGAGCAAGCTGTAAAGGCAATAAGAATGAGCTAATCTGCTTTAATATTTGATCTTTTTGGGGTCGGAAATAGCATCTTGTTTCAAGGCAAAGTAGGAATTTTGCACAAGTGTAACCACTAACCAGAATCAAAACATTTTTCTGATTGTTTTGTACATCGTGATATATATGGGGAAAAGTTTTACAAGGATCCTCATTACATGAAGAACAGGGAAACAAGTACATATGATCAAATCAGAACAGAATCCAAGAAATTTCAAAAATAAACTTATTAAACAAACATGCCAGCCCCAGATACCGCCATTCACTTTTCTGGGACTACAAACATAATCAGACCCTAGACAAGGTTTAAGCCAACATATTTTCCTGAATTGAATCTGTGCTCTGTTCCCAAATCAAGTTCCAGCTCAACCTCATTCAATTATGTCCCGAAATGCATATAATGAAGCACCAAAGGAAGAAGCAGATCGCAGTACCATTCATGAGTATACAAAACTAATCATACTTCTCCCTCCATGAGAATACAAGAAAAAACACCCATGAAACGGCCAATGCAATATCCCCAACAACTTGCCTCATCCAATCATGAGCGAGATCCTCAATCTTCCTCTCAAAGCACACTCTCCAAACAGCCATGAAAATGTGAAGAAGCACACACCCCTTGGCAAAGAAACTCTGGAATTCTCTGTCCTTGACAAAAGCCACCATGAATAGAAACGTCCCAATGGAAAAGAGAAGCAAACCTGAGAAGGAATCTGCGGTTCGAATCAATAACTGATCATGGGGCGTGGATCCTTGAAGCTTACTTGCAATATCAGGACCATGGCCAAACACGGATGCCTCATTGGAGTAAAACATCATTAAAGCTCCACAAGTCAGAGCTATCACCGAATGGAGAATACATATAAGAGAAAATCCAAATGACCCCATGATTCTATTGAATTGAATCTTCTTCTCCTTCAGCTAAGCTATAGTCTTAGTTCAGAAAGGGCTCAAAAGCAACAGCCACAAATCCTTCTGAAAACTAACAATCTTTAATAAAAGCAGAGAAACCCAAAACTTCCGCTCCATCACGATATATTTTGGTATAGAAAGATGCAATCATTGATAAAAACAAACCCTTACCCAACAGTCTCATTGTAAATTCTATTAAATAAAAGCAGATAAAACCTAAACCCAAACTTCACTTCGATATATCTTGGTGTATTAAGGCGCAATCATTGATAAAAATTAAACCTTACCCAAAAGTCTCATTGTAAAATTCTAGGAGACCAGAGTAAGCTATCGATCAGAATCCGAACTTAGGTTTAATTTTTTTGAAATCTAAAAAATAGATCTTCCGTCAATTTGACAGCGCCTTTTGAGGAAGAACCAGGACTGAAACAGGAAAGCCTACAATACGCCCTAACCTTGATATTATATACTTCACACAAACAAACAAACAAAAAAGATCCAGCAATAAAAGATCTAAACACGCACGGAGAGGAGAGAGAGACAGTAAAGAAAACCTTGGATCCAAAGGGAAGTTTTTCTTCGGGAAGTTTTACTTGCAGTTTGGATGGGCATTCGCGAGGTGTTACGTCAGCATAGTTGCTATTCATAAATATACGTTAGCTTTCTACGTTAGAAGTGTTGTGAATAATAATAAAATATTTAAAATATTTTTCGATTGTCAAACACAATCTAAAAAATATATATCTTAGACATCACATATTTTTTATTTTTTAAAACTAATTTTAAATAAATTAAATTCTTTTACTCATCAATCGTTATTTATATACTACACATTTAATACAAAATATATATATAATATGTGATGTATAGTGACAAATTTTTTTTTGTTTGGGGGGGGGGGGGTGTGGTTGGTTGTGTGGTTTGGGTTTGGGTTTGGGTTTGGGTTTTGGGGTACTGGAGATAGATGATAGATGCCTTTAAATGGCATAGAGGTTAGATTACTTCCTTTTCCACACCCCCCGACCATGAAGAAAATGCCAAGCTTTTCTGGTTACTTTCTACTATTCTAGCTTGTTCTGCTAAGCAATAGAGTATTTGTGGGTCACAGATTCATGGGTCTACATAACTTCGGTTAATTTAACATATCTTTTAATTTTTGGAATCATGGTAGGGCCATTTGTTAACTTAACACTTAATGAGTATAATAATAAACCATTTTGGTCATTTTTTAAGCAGTATTAGTTTCTTCAATGACTTTTATGTCTTGAGGAGGACATCTGGTTGATCCTGACTGGAACCTTATTTTTTGCTGCTTAATTATATATATATATATATTAAATAATATTATATACTATATTATTATTTTATTATATAAGATGTGATATATTTATTATTATTAAATAATAAAAAATTATCCAATAGTGATAAACGTTCAACGTTTATGCTAATCCTCATTGAAGAAACTACATAAAGAATTTTTTGTACATATACCTCACCAATTTTGCAGCTTGACCGACTCATTGCATAGGGTAGTGGCCAGATGGCACGGATGATTTGAAATCTCCATGAAATGCAAGCGAACCAATCAACAAAATATGCAAATCCTAATCCTCTTGAATCTTGATGATGAAATATGAATCAGTTCTCGCGTCAAAGAAAGCGGAAGAAAAAGGTCAAATCGGGCGTCGGCAGTCGAGCTTATCCCTTAACATTCATCTGTAATTGGTAGATGCAAAGCAATGATGGGATATTTTTTGTATTCTAATTGGGGGGACTCTCCTGTTACCTGTAGCCTGTAGGTATCCTTGGGTTGCAACAAATTAGATCTTCCACAATAAATATCCTTGATGTTGCAAGTGAACTTTGAACTAGATGGTCTGTTCTCTATCCAAAGCTGAGAGTAGAGCTAAAACATTGTTGTGGAAACTCAGATGCTCATGCCCCCACCGTATTTCTGCTATGATTAAAGAAATACATATTTTCACATAAAGAGGCTGCAAAGTCCCTAGGATATGATCTACAGCTTACCGACACATTTGACCACGCAGCTGGAGGAGAAAAATAGAGAAAACAGATGGAACAAAAGCAAAAAGAAAATTAATAAACACAGGCGGCTTATTGACAAGCACTAGAGATGGGCAGCTGGGCAAGGCACCTGTCCGCCCCGCCTCCGCATGGGCTGGTGGGGGCGATTTCAATCCCACCCCCGGCACGGGGCGAGGTTGGTAACCCTTCCCCGCCCCACACCCCTAAAAAGCACCAGAAACAAGCACATTCAGCCTTTCTTTTCCCCCTAATTTCAATTATCCCTGCAGAAATAAACCTCATTGTTACTGCATGCATCCAGCAAGTGTACTTTCTGAAAAAACTTCTCGAGGTTAGAACTATTAAGCTCTTTCAGCAAGTTTAACCTAGCCTCGACATGCTAGAACCATCTTTCTTTACCCACTTTGAAAAGCCCTGAACACAAAGCAGTTTATATAATAGAAATCTGAGATATCCATGGTTTTTTTTTTAGGTAGTAATCTGAGATATCTATGTTCAAAGAGATAAGGGAGTAAGAGCATATGACATTTAGAACGAAAATAGACACTAGTAAAGTATAAGAGTCTTGGATATTAACAAGTCTTGCATTTTCCACAGGCACGGTAACATGAAAATGAAAACCCAAAAGGAAGAATATACCCTGCACGTAAACACCACCTTGTGGAAGATATAAGGAAATGGCAGGTATCTCGTATGAAATTTATTTAAGTAAAGGTATTTACAACAAAAATGGAAAGTTATCAACATTCTTTGACACAAAAATTAGAGCAATTTTTCATCCTTGTGGCCACACTGCATGCATCTAACATCTTCTTAACCCATGATGTATAACTTGAATAAAGAAAGAAAGAACAAAAGAAAAATTACATTTTCTTTAATCCCCCCCCCCCCCCCAAAAAAAAAAAGAAGAAAAAAAACCTAAACTGAATTGTTGTCTCTACTACCAGCAACAACTTTACGATGATGTTTTTGACCAGATTTCCTATCTCCTCTTCGCCTACTATTCCTCTTCATAGGAGGCCTTACAATTGGATTATAACCACGAAAAGCAGGTGGAGAACGGATTATCTGACCAACTGGTGGAGACATGTGCTCCAGCAAATCTCTGTGGTATGCCTGTATATTGAAGTTTTCACACTCAGAATATACAACAGAAGTATAGCCTCTTTTCTCACAATCTAATAGACGTTCAAAAGTATATTTTTTCCCCATTCCTATGGAAATACGAAGACGCTAACCTGTATCACAAAGTTACGCCTCTCACAATCCATAAACATATTGATGCTCCAACTAACTTTTGACATCATTTTGTCCCTCACTGTGGAAAAGCTTAACTGATCCCTGGGAGTAAAACGGTCGACTTCATTGAACCATACACAGGTAAATAGATCTGTTATGGGAATGTGCTCCTTTATGATGACACAACCTTCAGGAACATCTGCAGAACTCATTTATAAAACAAAATACTCAATTTGGAAAACACAAATGGCCAACATCTGCAAATACAAATGTAAAATACCTACATTTACAATTACACACATTGATATATAAACACGAACGCATAAACAATGCACCTACCACTAGTTATAGGAAGCTTAGCTAAAGAATATGGTGTTAGACCCTCGCTTTTGTAAAACCCAATCTGGTCAATAGAGGAATTATCGTATTTCCCAGCAGCTTTATTAGCTTCAGCCTCTACAAAAACGTCGTATCGCTTATAGTGTCTTGAGATGGCAAGATTAGCATTTTCGCGCCACAAAAACCTGAAGAATATTTTAGGAATTGAAACATCAAGGTAAGAATTAATTCCTATATGAAGCTCAGAGAATCGTGTCCCTGCCTTCCATGCATGAACATCAATACCACGGACTCTTCAGAATACAGTTGGGACAGAATAAAGCAGGGAATTGAAAAGATACACGCATTTAAATTGCTTGCATTTGTTGATATTATTGATGATATGTGCAGAAGGTATATGAAATGACATCAAGCTATAACAAATTCCATTGTAATCTTACATTATAAAAGGTGAAGCAAAATAAAGCTTGAAAACAGGTAAATATGCAAAAACACCACTTTGGTCAATGAACATTCAGACACCTGATAAATATGTTGCCAACGTTATAAGTTCTGAATTTCTATAATGTCTTAGTCATACAGAAAATAATAGCTTAGAAACAGGATGTGTAATAACACTACTATGGGCACCCACATACCACGAGCATGAGAGGCTAACACAAACAGAAGAAGGCATGTACCTCTCAAGAATTTGATATGGATCCACAATAAGCTGTAGCTTTCCATCAATCCATACAGAATACCGTACATTGGGGAAGATCCTGTGCAACAGAAGCTTTGGAACCTGTCAAAAATACATACAACTTCAACAACACCTAACGACTGGATAGTTACGTTTCTTCGTCACAAATTTTCTCCATAACTGATTGAAATGAATTAATTAATTAGTGTCACGTCACAACTTTCCATCTGCAGAGGTGGTTAGAATATATTAGCTTCCATACAGGGGAAAGCGAAAAAAATCTAACCTAGATGATTGCTCAAAGCTAAAAACTTTCAAGAAATGATAAAAAATAAAAAAAAATGATCTGAGCTACATTTTGGTTTAGAGTCAAACCTAAGAAACAAATTTTCCAATACAAAATAGACAGACCTTTCCATTACGTCTTGGATCTGTATATGGAAGATTATGAATGACGATAATTCTCCATAATCCAACCCTTTTACTGCTGTCCAAAACACTAGAATTCTTCATATAGGCTTCTGTCTCTTCATCAATAAACATAAAAAAAGGAATATTTTTCATTGCTGCTTCACTAATGTTCTTGGGCTGCTGAATAATATCATAGTTTCCTATAAAAGATGCAATCATAAGAAGCAGAAAATTATTTGTACGAGATTCAAGCTAGTTATTACAGTCTTATGCTCAGCAGTACCAAATATGGCCGATGCAACAATAACCTCGTGGAATTGCTCCATCTCTAGAAGGTCAGCTTCGTCAATATTAAATCCACTATGGTTCCCATGTTTGCTTCCCTTAACAAATCTGATAAAAAAAATGCACCAGCAGAAATGTGGGATGCATTTAGCTGATAAAATATAGACAAGAAAACTGCAAACAACAAAGATAATATTTAACCAAAAAGAACCCATATGAAAAAAGCTAAACCTACCCACAGTGCACTGCCATCGACTCTTTTATATCAAAAGACTCATTCCTCTGCTTTAGAGAAGGATATCCACCAAAGTCAGAGCCTCCATGAGTTTCAGTTTTAATAGAATCTCCATCGTGGACATAAGTCAAATTACGAAGCACCGGTGATTCTGATGGGGAGCTTGGCATACTAGCTATAGCCTGCTCCACAGGGAGGTAACATACTGGACATGCTGAAAAATAAAAGGGTACAAAGAACTCGACAGAATTTTACCAGAACATCTATTAAATATGGTGTGTAGTTGATACTAACTGGTGATTGTTTTATATCAATATTACAGGCATTTGGTGCATGAGATTCGTTAATAATACTATTTGAGGGGAAAAAAAAACTTGAACTTACGGCGTGGTCCTATCCTTCTACTCTGATCAACTGGTGGGGGAGGAGGAAATGCAAAATTTACACACTGATGGCCCAATGGACGGTTTGACCGTGTAACACTTGTAGCTGTTGTAGCAGTAGGAGGAGGAGGAGGGGATGAAGCTCTACTTTGGTCATTTCCTCTCAAAGAGATCTGTCCAGAAGAATTACTACTCCCAAAATTATCTTCTACAGGATAATTTGACCAATAAGGAGTCATCCTTCCAATATGTAAAGTGATGTTGGATTCTGGTGCATCAACATTTAAAAACCAAACTGATAAATAAGGACAATAACTAAGTAGCACAATGAAATTCTCAAATAGAAAGTGAACTGAGACCAAGAAATCACAAATCTGCCTCAAAAATACGCTTCTGCTACTAATTTATGGAATGAAGAGAGGTAAACTCCATCAGGTCATTATTTTTCTACCAACTTATTTTAAAATAAATAAATAAATAAATAATTGATAGTGCCTCCTAACTATCTCATAAAGCTTCCATGCATAAGCATAATCGTAGGTGACAATAATTCCACAACATGATGATAAACAACTACGAGTCAAGAAGATAAGGAAATGGAATAGAAACTCAAACCTTTATTAACTGTAAAAGAACCGAATACAAAAACCAATAGAGAAAGGGCAACCAATAGGAGCATTGCAACTCTCTTTCGACCAACGTATCTGCAAATTAATAAGAGAAGCTTTTCTTTCTCCCTTGAACTAGAAAGAAGCATCTTAGAAGGCTTGCGTGCCTGAGTAGTGTGCTGTTGCAGTGATCCATAACTCCCCGTACGTAAACCCAATGACGCTCCACTCATCGTACCTTCAGACCCGCAAGTTTAGGTTTCATTTCCTGTCTACTTTACAAATCCCTCTCATTCACAAACCAAAATTTTCTTCCAATGCCGGATTCCAAAATCCACAACCAATTCCAAGTTCAATACCAACTCATCAATCCCATCACCAAAAGTCCATCAATTCACGAAAATCTCCAATGCATGGCATCACATTCTCGAAACCCGTATTCTTCTAACAATACATTCAAAAACACCGAGCCACCTAACCCACAATTCCTTCTCAATGCTAAATCTCAAAATTGCAATGGGAACTCCCAATATTTCTTTATCCCAAAGCACGAATCCACCACGAAATGAATGCCAAATATCAAGCCCACTTCTCAGTTTGCACTAAACTTCCAACCAAACGATCTCAAAGAGCAATGTAATTCTTTCGGGAAAACAAACAATTCCGGTGTACATCAAAGTCGAACTTGCAAATCCCAGATGGAATCCAAACACGGATCAGAATCCAAAACTGATTATAATCTATCAAAATACAAACGTTCAAGGATCAGTGTCCAAATATAAACTATAAAATTCCAATGATAATAGGCGGAGCTTTTGACAGAGGAAGGCTTACCATTACGCCAATGGGCTCCGAATTCCAAACCCAATTCAAAATCCTAAACTTTTTTTCCCGCAACTGGGTTTTTATCCTGTACCCAAATTATAGGGTTTCGGTGTGAAAATTTGATTATGGATGAAACTTTTTTCTTCTGTAGGATTGGCTTCCGCCGGCCTCTCGGTGAAAAAAGAAAACCCGCGTTTTTTTGTTTTCTGATCATAAAATTCCACGCTTCAATATTTTATATTAATTATCTTCTAACAACTTGTATCTATGAAAACATCAAAGTAAACGCTGCATCTTAAGAGAATGTCGGTTCCATTGTATAAAGCAAAATTATTGGATGCTTTTAGTACTTCGTTAAATTAAATTTCAAAAAATTCAGAAAAACGTGATATTGTTATAAAAATAAAAATAAAAATAAAAATAAAAATAAAACTATTATTATTGTAAGAGAAAAATATAAAAAGAACTATCAAGAACTGAAACTTTTTTCGTTTTATATATTTTCTTATGAATTTTAGAACGAATGAAACTCATATTTATAGGCGTTGAAATTACTATGCAAGTTACTATGAAAGATTTAAAATAATGATGGTGGAGTCATTCACAAAAATAATTAAAGGGGGCGAGGTCCGCCCCTAATAATTCATAACACTCCCCCTTGAATGACCACCCATAAAGAATCTGTCTCGTTAAAATCTTGTCAAGGAAAAATCCAGTGGAAACAAAAACTAAAGGCGAAAGAAAAAAAATACAGTTTTCTTATGTATCCACAAGTGTTTTAAAATTGTCTCATTAAAACTTTGTAAAGGAAAACCCAGTAAGACAAAACCTTAACAAAGGAAAAAGAGTACAATCAACACAAGTCTTCAAGATATTTACTCCCCCTGAAAAGCGCATGATGATAGATCTTTAAGTTTTCGCATTCTAATATTCTGTACAATCTTCTTGAATATTGCAGTTTATAATGCTTTCGTGAATAAATCTACCAGATTATCATTTGATTGTATCTGATTGACATTAATTTCACATTTCTCTTGGAGTTCGTGAGTATAAAAGAATTTAGATGAAATATGTTTAGTTCTGTCACCTTTGATATATCCTCCTCTGATTTGAGTAATACGAACAGTATTATCTTCATATAAAATTGTTGGGCTATCATTGATCATAAAAAACCACACATTTTTTGAATATGTTGAGTTATTGATCTCAGTCAAATACATTCTCTACTTGGTTCATGAATTGCAATAATCTCTGAGTGATTTGAAGATTTGACAGATACATGCAGTTCCATATCCTCATCTGATATTGTCTTCTTTGGCACTTCAGGGTCTTATGGGTTTAAAATGTGTCGGATAAGGTAGAGGGAACCCCATATATAAGGCGCTTGACAGACTTAGTAGAAATCTGAGACATGCAGTAATAATTAAATTCCCCCTGAGAATATGCGTCATTTTTTCAAATAATAAACAAACATGATTTCAGCATATATAACAAGTTAAGAATTCAAACATGATTTCCATAATGCATTAGAGAGAACATGATAATATTTTTATCTAAAATTTTTTTCTCCTCGTTTGGTGTTATTAGGGAGAACTTGTTTATATACGGCGGAAATAGCATTGGAAACCATCCATGTATGATAAAAAACTGTAAAAGCTTAAGGTCTAATATTATCGGTTTGGCGGAAAATCAAATCCGCTTGACATTGTTGACAAACGAGATATTGAAGAAATTTGAAGGTTTCGAGTTGTTATTTAAATATAACCAGTTTTACCATTGGTTTACTTCAGCAAAAATATCTCACATTCTTCATAAATTCAGTTGTTGTTCATCCAGAACGATATTATGTCTGATAGAAATTCTAATGTCCCAGATTTGAACCACAAACCTTTTATACTTCAACCACTCATATTTTCTCCTGAAACTGTAAACACCATGATACGAGCAGAGATATATCTTTATAGTAAATTTGATCCTAAAATTATTGCAGGATCAAGAACCCTCAGTGCTCAATATGCTGCTTCTCTTACAACCATGTCTCAGAGGTTACTAGAAAGAACGAGTGAGGTTGATTATCTTAAAAATCAAATATCTGAGTTGCATCAAACGCTTGCAATTAAATATAGAAAAAATAAAAATTTAAGACAATAAAACAAGGAGTTAAAGAAATTTGTAAACTGGTATTCTCGTGACCTGAAAACACGAGTAGAAGAGCTGGAACGAGAGAGAGCTCAAATACAAAGTCAACAACACCAGCTAACGGCAGAGATTCAACGTTTACAAGAAAATAGAGATATCTGTAATTAATCTTGCTGGCTTTTGAAATTATGCATCCAGCAGATCTTATAAAGTGAGATTTGAAGAGATGATGATTTGTCTTATTCTTATTTCCATTTATATAAGAACCGTCTTTAGCTTCATATAGTTCACATCAAATATTTTTCTTATATCTATAATTCATCTATATTTACATTCTTATTCTACAAATTGTTAATAGCTCATCAATTTCCTTTCATTATTTCTCACGATCAACATATGAGGTATCTTTCACTTCAATTACAAGTTGTTCCACCATCTTTCGCAGGTGCCAAGTTGCAGCAAACGAATGATCTGACTAATAAGTCAAATCATGAAGCCGTTGATGAGCTGGTGACTCTCGGCACCCAATACTCCTCCTCTATTGTCAAGTTTTCCAATCGATTACAATCCAAAAATCACGAGATTGAATAGCTTAACAATTAGGTTTCTGTACTTCACGACTCGTTCAAGAGTCTGACAGAAGAATTGCAGATTTAAAGTAGGAGAATAAGGATTTAAAATCCTTACTTGCCTCTTCATTTCGACTGTCTAATCCTTTAGATAAATATGACATGTTACTTTATGAATAGCAAATGCATTTGAGAGATGAGGCTAGAAGTCTCAAATTCTTGTAACTCATCTATCAATTGAATAATAAGATTTTTCATTTTCAAATGCATTCCTTGAATTTATAGCAGCTCTTATGATCTCTTCAGAAGTTCTAACAAGGTAAATTATCAACGTAAACTGCAATAATGGCAAATTCGGGTTCTGATAAAACACATGGGCATATAGGATTATTCTTAAATCCTTCTTTCAATAGATACTCGTTGATTCAATTATACCACATGCGTTCGGATTGCTTTAATACATATAAAGATCTTTGAAATTTTATAAAGTACATACTCCTAAATGTACTTGGATTAGATGCTTTAAATATCGTATATCTTTATATATGTAATGATCTAATGATCCTTATAAATATGCAGTGACCACATTCATCAATTGCATATCTAATCCTTTTGTAATAACCAAATCGATTAAAAATATGAATGTGATTGCATTCATAACAAGGAAATATGTTTCCTCATAACTCCTCTCGGGTTTTTGCAGGAAACCTTGTACGATAAATTATACCGCACAATTTCATTTCTCATTAAACTTTCGTATAAATATTCACTTATATCTTATAGGCATTACACCCTTTGCTATTTGGACAACAGGTCCAAATACCTCTCACTTTGCTAGTGATTTTAATTCAGTTTCAATAACTGCTTTTCATTTTGGCCAATCATTTCTACGTTGACATTCTTCGACAATTATTGACTCACTTTCTTCATTACTTCTGGTAATGTCAAGTGTTATCATATATGTTATCGACAACAATTTTATTTCTATCCATAAATTTTTCAGTACTCATGAAATGTATTAAGATCTCATTGTTCCTCTCCAGGGAAAAACATTTCACAAAACATCTCTACAAGAGGTTCCTCTTCAGGAGGTTTGTACTCTTCAAGAGTTTTCTCTTCAGGAGTTATACTTTTCAGGAGTTATACTCTTCAGGAGTTACCTCTTCTGGAGGTTTTCTTTTCAAGATAATTATATTTTATATAGAAAGTACGGTCTCTTCAGAAGTACCGATTTTTTTTTCTCTTTTGCACCAATAGGTTTTTAACGCTTCAGGCGTATCTTAGACTCATCTATTGTTATTTTAACAACTCGTCTTTCAGGGACTTCAATTCTTACTTAAGCATTAATAGCAGTAAAATATGATTTTACAACACTTTTAGTGTCAGTAAATACATTCTATAACTGATTTGTAACACTTTGCAAATAGGTAATCCTCTAAATTTCTTGTTCACATGCATTATAAGATGATCAAATTTAGACAGGATTTTATTATCCCAAGTAATTTCTTATCGTGCTTCAGGCATCGACTTTTTGTTATTTCAAAATATGATAAAATTTTACTATAATGTATAAAAGTTTAGTATAAGTAAATCAAGTGTTTGACCATACAACAGGTACGTGACCACTGTTCAGTTATACTATATCTATGACAAACATCTTCATATTTCTATAAAGAATTATTCTAAAGGTCTTTACCCTTCTCTGAGTTGGATCACTTCTGGTGATACGATATATTTTTATCATCTTTAGTATTGTCGCTTTTGTGACCAACACTTCTATAGTTTTTCTACCATGTCTATACCCTTGATTCATTTGAAATGAAATACTGTTCACTTATGGGAATTGTGTAAATTTAATATCATTAATAAGACGTAACTGGTAATTTATTAACATAAACTCATTATTTAGCTCAATCACTAGAATACAAAATAAAAGTTTAGACTATTAGTTGAACTTTCGCTCTTGATATTGCTACTGCAGGAGCACATTCGAGGTATGAAAAGTAATATATGTCTTCTTTTAAATATCATCATCAGTGATTTTCTCACTGCATAATTTTAATATTGAGCTGATTTTAAAGAGTGCAGAATATTCAATACCACTCTTAAAATCTTGCAACTTCAGGTGCAATAAGTCATAATGATCTTTTGAGAGGATTACATCTTCTGGTGCTCATATTTCTCTCTTAATTCATTTCACACAGTATGATGATTTTTCATCATGAGATACACAGCACGGTCCTTTAGGGATACATGATTTTCTTCTATAATTGTATCTCCTAAGTTCATCATCATATCCAAATGGATCTTATCGAAGATACTGGATAAATAATTTTTTTCATAAATGTCAATAGTAATAAATCTCAATATTTGATATTATATATATATAAATCACAAAAATAAATCTGTGGATTTAATAAATATATTCATATAATCATTAAAATAAAAGTAAAATTTTATCAAATAATATTCAGCAATATTACCTTTAATATTTATCTCGAGGACTGTAAATAATATATTGAAAAATTTACTTGAAGTAGAAGACCACTAACTTTAATATCGGTAGAATCTCGTGCTGATAACGTGTTATAAAACTAAATATAAAACTACTACTATTGCAAGAGAGAAATATAAAATGAACTCTTAAGAACTCTCAAGAAATGAAACTTTCTTCGTTTTATATATTTTCTTATGAATTTTAGAACGAATGAAACTTATATTTATAGGCGTTGAAATTACTATGCAAGTTAATGTGCAAGATTTAAAATAATGATGGTGGAGTCATTCACAAAAATAATTAAGGGGGGCGGGAACTGCCCCCAATAATTCATAACAGATATGATATAAATAATAATTAGAATAATAATATAATAGTAAAGTGCATAAACGTTATACAATTATTTAAAAAAATTAATTATTTTAATGTAAATTTTATATTTATTCATTTTTTATAAGTGATTATGCAGTATTTATGCACTATTATAAATATCATTTCTCTAATAATTATATAGGACTATGACAAGTTTAAAGTTTTTTTTTCTTAAAGGCAAGCATTTTATAAATAGAATAAAATGATTAGAAAATACAAGTTTCAGTGGGGTGGAAATCTCCAACAATCATCCTAATAAAATAAATATCCAACCAACGCCAAAAATTAAAAAAAGGATTTCAAAGCCCCCCAATCCTAATTGAAGGAAAGCTGCATAAAACAGTTTTAAAATAATCTGATAAAAGACTATTTACTACGATTAAAAGTTGCAGTAAAAGGAGGTGCACTACATTATATTGAATTGGTCTGGCTAACGGAGATGATCACATCTACTTTAACTCGATCCTATGTTAGGAAAACGCAACTAGAAGAGGGACTGATACAATGGAAGAGCTTTATCGCTTATTGTGGCAGCGCATGAAGAGCACGTGAAACTAACGTGTTATCCTTTTGGACAGTTTTCTTCAAGCTTCTTGGAGATCGGCGGCTAGAAAAATCAAATAATTGGCACGTGGCTATGAAAGGTATTCAACAAGCAATAGATCGAAACCCTTCTGTGCCATGGATAAAGGACTATAAAAACTCAAAAATAACTGAAAAATGTTCCTTTTTTTTTTATATAAAAATAGTCATAGAAGACTAGACGAGAGAGAGAGGAGTCGGAGATCTACCCCTCAGACAATAGCGACCATGGATGGAAGGTTTTATATGAGAGAGAGAGATTCACTACAGAAGAATTGATGACAAGTTTAAAGTTTTTTTTTTTTTTTTTTTGGGAGCAAAGACAAGTTTAAAGTTGATATACCAAACATAATTTTTCAAAAAAGACATACCAAACATGATTCTTAGTGTCGGGCCGGATGACTTGGCCCATATCTCTCATTAGATAGCATAATGGGCCGAGCTTGAGATTCAAGATGCTTCGGTTGGCTAGAATTGGAAAAGCACTTTCCCACTTTGCCTTGAATTGGGAAGGCATGATTAACCTACTCTTCTTTGGGTAGTGCATGACCAACACATGAGGCCTTCATTGAATTATCATCCTTGTATATATTTTTTTAAATTAAAACTTTAAAATTAAAATTATCTTAATACAATCTGATGATATTTTAAATTATCTTAAAAATAGTTTACTCTTATGATTTATAAAGAGTAAGAATAGTAAAATGGATTCATATGCCTTCTGCTATTAGTTAACAATGGATAATGAAAAATGGGGTCGTTTTTAGATAATAATTTTGTTTTATTTTAAAGATAAATCTTAATTATTATTTACTTAGTAGTATTTTTCATTGTAAATTTTATCATCGATAATCGTACTCCACATTAATCACTTAAAAAAGACGATTATAAAGTATAAGACAAAAACAACATTTATATTAACAAAAATTATAAATCCAATCACTTTTGTTTATTAATGTGATCGACTGCATTATTATTTTTTAATATAAATAACTACTTCAGTATTATCTATTATCTTAATTCTCATTAATCTTTATCCACTTTCCATGTACCACGACCAACTTGCATGATTGCTCTTATCCTAATGACGCCTACCACATTCTGAAAAATTAAAAATTAAAAAAAAAAAACCTTTTCATGTTTTAATGTGTCGCCTAATTAAATAATTTGCCTTTTTTGTCAGAACGCCATCCCTTAAATGTTGTTGCATACATCATGTCTCTCCCATAAGAAGTAACCCATGTTCCTTTGTTTTTTGTTTTTTAGTTTTTTTTTAAATGATGTTCCTCTGTTGATTAGTCGGGGAAAAAATTACAAGTGCCAACATATCTTAAATAAATCAGAGACCTTATTTTTCACTACTTGGGAGCGACTATGCATCCATGTCTCTCCTCCTGTTGTGAGTAAAGTAGTAAATATTAAAACCTTTTTGGTGAGTACTAAAAAACAAAAAAAAAGCTATGGTCACGAGAAGCTTCACAAAATGTTAGGCTGTACGGAAATACTTGAAAAAAATAGAAATGATAGTGCTATTTTCATTTTATAATTTTTTTTATTTAATTTTTTTTATTTTATAATTTATAATTTTATTTAATAATTAAGAATGTGAATATTAATAAAATTATTATTTTTTCTTAATAATTAAATATATTAAAAAAAGATTTTATTATATTATAAATTTAAAAAAAAAAACATAAAATTCGTGATACGGATATCATCACTCTGAAAAAACTGCATAGGCCAAAATGAGTACTGGACCCACACAAAATGCCGTGTCAAAAACTTGGAGAAGGGTCCCATACACTCGTTTCTTTGTCTGAGTAGGAGAAGACACTGCCATAAATTTCATGGTGTGCTATGTGCATGATTACGTGGATATCTGTTCATTATTTAATTGGACATGGACATGTACATGTACAGCTGTTTGGTCCTGAGTGGTGGCTGCGTTTTTTGTTGAGAGTAATGTTACAGTTGTAGATGGGATAAGTGTCATGTATTCAGTTTACAAATGGTATGATTTATTATTAAAATTTTAATTTAATTTTATGTTGACTTATATTTATAGATTGAGAGAAAAAGCCTCTGTCTCTCTTATTTCTCCTCTCTCTCATTTGTCAATTTCTGGCGTCAGCTTCCAGATTTTAATCAGTTTTCTCACATAATCTTTTAATATAATAAATATTATTTACCCTGATTAATATGATTGTAAATAATTTTTTTTTTATCACGTGATTAAAGAATATGTGATAAAAAATTATTTACCATCTCTTAATTTTTTTTTAATTATTTAATAATAAATAAATAGATGATTAAAATAATGATAAATAATATCATAGACTGTCGCATAAATATTGTGTAGTCTACACTCTACACAGCATGTCTATCTTTGATCTCTAGTCAGAAAATTGTAAGAACTTTTGTTTGACCTCGAAACTTAAAGCAAAATGGAAAACCATAGTTTCATAAAGGTTTTTTATTTTTTTTATTTTTACATTTATTTATTTTTCTTTGAAAATGAATATATGGAAAACTAAAAAATGTTGGATATGGTAGATGAGTTAATTGGGTGGGGACAGTAATGAATTTTAGTCTGTCCCACAAGCTCGATATGTTATGTCAGGCGTGTCAACGATGTATGTGGCTCACCCAACTGGGCCATGGTTTCAACTTACAGACCTTGTAATTTTGTCAACATTTTCGATTTCATCCTCCACAATTTAAAGAGAAATGATATTTATAATAATATAATATATAAATATTACTTAATCAGTTGATTTTATGTTTTTTTTTCTTTCATACTTGCCTATGAGTAGGCATGGTGTCATGAGATCTTTATGCAGTGTGGACTGACGAATTTATTTTAAAAATAATCAAGCAAAATTAATATAAAAAATATTTTTTTAAATATTTTTTTATGTAATATAAAATAATTTAATATTAAAATCTACAATTAAAATAAATTATGTTTAATACTTATATATTAAAATATATATAATATGTCAAGAACATATCATTATAATAAAAAAAATATTAAAAAAACGTTAGAAATAATTTGAATTCTTTTTTATTTTTATTTTTATTTATAAGAAAAATATGTCATCATATTATTATTTTATTTTATTTTATATGAAATATATTTTATTTTTAAATTAGATTATATTTTATAAAGGGGACCAAACATAATATCATTGAAATTAAAAAAACAAAAAGTTATGATTGGGTAAATTACCATGGGTGGATCCCGCATTGTGGAGTACTATCTTTAGAATATTTACAGTAAATTCAATAAAATTAATATTTAGTTAAATAATAATTAATAAGTATGAATATGAGACTTCAACAGTCTCAACAAATGAATAATAAAAATAATTTTTAATTATTTGATTCAACAGATGTTCAAATAATTTTTTTGAAGATTCATGCACCCTTTTCGTTAGTTTACTCTCTCGCACATTCAAAAAAATAACTCAACTTTTACTTTTCATGCTCGTAACTTAGCCTTCTGTGATTAAAAATATGATCGTCGAAAAATATATCAGTTGAAAAAATATAAATGTTATAAAAATAGGTTGTTAGAAAATTATATTCGTTAAAAATAATTTAAACGTTAAAAAATGAATGTGTATTTTTTAGTAATGAATACATATTTAAATTATAATTGGAACCAAAATAAATGAAAAGTTAAAAATTAATATTTTAATAGAATAATGATTAATTTATTAATTCTGTTATTTGATATATTAAAAATTTATAAAAATAAAAATTCTAACTAAAATTTGACAAAACATTAATTAGTCTATTGTCAGGACTTTTACCATGCGATTGCTTGGAATCCAAGCCTTGGATGGTAGATTCTCTCACCAAAAACACTATTTGTGAAGCAAATGTAACGGCCACGTGATATCATTTATATATAGAGTGATGCTATTTTGTCATTTAGATGTGTTGACTTCAGAATATTTATCGGTCAAAATCAACTTCTCATTTTTAAAATTTAAAAATTTTTATTTTTTTATCATATTAAAATAATTTTAAAAGGTATTCAATATTCTAATAGTTACTTTTTTAACTATTAAATAAAAATAAATAAATAAATAAATAAATAAAACATATGAAGAATCAAAATAAGATATCAGAGTAATATTCTTCATATTTATAGTAAATAATAAATACTATAACCATTGAAAATGCATCTATTTTTTTTAAATTGAGAAATTGAACTGAATGTAACAAATATACGCTCTCTCTAAACACGTGCATTGGACTGGCTGCAATTTTACTCAAATGATAATTATGCGTTATGTTTATTAATTGCATGCAAGTGGATACCGTGCTCTCTACATATGACATTGATAATATGTAGAGAAAATTATACATATTATTTAAAATTTAAATTTAAATATATTTTTTTAAATCAGTTTATATAATATAAATATTTTATTACGTGTTATACACACTGAATTGAGAATATTAACTTTTATATTAATAAATACATGTGCATGAATATTATCTAGTAAGAAATGTTTCATTTGTTATTATTATTTCATCATAATCCCTCGTGTGACATCAAGTGACATGAAGTTATATAAAAGATGATAAATAACTTTTCGATAATATAATATCACGTTCCATGAAAAAAATATATATATATAATGTCACATGAATGATAATGAAAAGAAATGTCTTTGCTCTAGATAGTTGCTTCTATTTTGGGATGTTCAACTTAAGAAAGCTTTATGGTTAATTAACCACTTAAGGAGAAGAATCATAGAAGAGTGATGCTGCCATTTGGATAAGTGCAAAATGGGTTTTTACACTAGCCAATGAGACTGTGCCATGTAGGCACTCCATGAAAAAAAATCACGAGCCAACATTTACCAGATTGCTTGTTCTCTCCCTCATTCAGACCTTCCCGTCTCCTACGCGAGTCCCTCTTCCTCCCTGAACCTTTCAACCTCTCTCATCTTTTCCTAGTAGTGTATCAAATGTGCATGGAAAGGATATTTGAAATAAAGAAGAACAAAAGCTTAAACAAATCTAGTTGCCATAAGAAAAGTTAAAAAATGAGGATGAAATTCTCTAGAAATTGATATGGGATTTATGTATCACAATTCAAAAAACAAGTTAAAACAAATGTAAATCCAAGTATTTGCTATCTCAATAAGTGAATCAAAACTCATTTACGATCACTTCAGAAACAAATATCACTCAAATAATGGCGGCATTTATTCCCAAATTTGAAAGAAGAAATTAGCCTTTTAGATCATAAGCCAATCTCAATTATAGATGCACTTTGAGTAGGATTCTGTCAATTGCATACCCACAACCAAATATGCATTTTTTCAAAAAGGAGAATCAACATGAATACCAGGCATTGCTTTTTATGGGTGAATGATATATTTTTAAGATGGGCATGTTTTCCATGAAAAGGTAGATCTAGAAGTCTTGAATACTATAAAACCACCCCTCTACATTGCAGATTAACAAGTTGGAGAAGACAAATGAAGAGCAAATAGAGAAATTTTATACAATTTGGCTTATTTGTAGTGTATGGTGTTGAAATCCCCTACTTTAGGCAATAGCAAAAATACATATTTTTACTGGCTTCGAGATGGAGTTGTGGGAGAAGGGTTGTCGTCATCATTAGCATTGCCGCAAGAGATGAGGAGGTCTGAACGAGGGAGAGAACAAGCAATCTGGTAGATGATGGCTCATAGTTTCTTTTGCTGAAATGCCTACGTGGCACAATATCATTGGCTTATGTACATAACACGATTGACTGGTCATCACTAGCGCGAATATGTCGTTAAAGTTTGAAACTGGTCAAAATTGACAGAGAATTGATCTATCAACAAGATTATGGTATGCCACCACGAGTTTTATGCATATTTTGATTGGGAGATCAATGTTATGTTTTCGTTACTTATTAGAATTGTTTACCACTTTAATATTGATGTATTATTTATTTTTACAATTATTTTTATCTCATATAATTATTATAATTTTTAATTTATTATATAAAATATAATAAATAATCTAATTTTTTTAATCTTAAAATAAAAATAATATGAAAATGTATATTATAATTATAATTTTTTAATTTTTAATTTTCATTTCATCTCATATATAAAAACAAATAAGGCCATCCTCTTTATTTTTTTATTTAAAAAATAATTTATTCATATAAATAATACAACTCTTCTTAAAAAAGGAAAATACTAAGGTCTCGCTTGGATTTGGAGATAAGATAAGTTGAGACGAGTTTAGTTTATTTTTTAATATTATTATTATTTTAGAATTTGAAAAATGTGTATTAGAATTTGAAAAATGTGTATTAAAATTTGAAAAAGGTGTATTGAGATTTGAAAAAAGTATATAGGAATTTTTGTTTTATATAAAAAATTAAAAAAATGTAATAATGAAATAAAAGTGAGTTGAGATGAGTTCAACTCACTTTTAAATCCAAACGGGGCCTAAATTATTATATAAAATCTCTCGCTAAATCTCTCAATACCAAAAAAATTACTAATGTTTACTTAACGAGAAAAAAAATATATTTTTAATGATATTATAAATATTTTATTTTATTTTTAATAGTGTTGCATGGATGTAATTCGAACTGGCGATATAACTTTGCCGTTTGAATGGTATTACTCAATCTTATATCTAGTTAAAAATTAATTTTTTAATTTTAAAATATTTTTAATAAATAAAAAAATTAAGACATTAATAATTATTTTTTTAATTATTAAATTAAAAATTAAAAATAAAACAAATACGTAAAATATCAAATTAAAATATCAAAATAAGTGGATAAATTAATATTTTTTGTTTGGATTCAAAAATGAAATGAGATGAGTTATGAATAGTAATAAAATGAGTAAATGAGATAAATTAAAATTTAAAATAAATGATTGAAATGAGTTAAAAATATGAAATAAGTTGTAAATATTAAAATTTAATTTCTAAAACAAACCGTACATCAATATGAAGTTGTCTGGACTCTGGAGAAGTATGATTGCTTTTATTTTTTTCATTAATGGCGATACAGTAGCAGGAGCGCGTGACTGAAGGACAGAAGAAATATCTGGCATGCGTGGCCGGTTTAAAATTTTTTTATTGAATTATTTAAAGTTATTTTTTTAAAAATATAAATTTATATATTTATTAAAAAAATGTAATCATATTTAATAAAAATAGAAAAATAAAAATAAAAATATTTTTTATGAATAGTAAAAATAAAAATAAAAATAAATTACTTTTACTATTTATAAAAATTATTTTTATTTTTGATTAAATATGATTATATTTTTTTAATAAATATATAAATTTATATTTAAAAAAAATAATTTTAAACCATTTAATAAAAATACTCTCATTACATGATGCTTCGCTTTCACTGCCACTGTCTCTCACACTCCACCCTTCGCAACTGAAAAAACGCACACCACGACTGTTATTTATTTATTTAATTAATGTCTTATAATACACCCTGTTTTTATCTATTTATTTTAATTTTCATTCCATTTTTCATTTTTTTAGTTGGAGCTCAATCTACGTATGCTTTCCTCTCAAATCTCTGTGCCCTAGATCCATGGCTTCCCTGTTCGTACCATAGATCCCTCTATCTAGGGTTTCAATCCCCCTCTCTGTGAAATATGTTCTTGCAACAGCGTCTCTGCTGCACAGGAGTAATTTTTTCCAAGGTACTGGAAGTGAATTGAAGAGTTGCAGTGTGTTACGTTCTTTTCTTTTATTGATTTATTTATTTTTGTGGTTTCGTTTACTATATATATATATTCCAATTCTAGGCTGTCAAGTAGTGGGGTTTGTAGAGGAGTGAAATTCCGGTGCAAAAGAACTGTATTTTCCAAGGCATTGTGGATTGATTTTCACTCAGTTCTATAAAAGCTTTCTAGGTTCTAGAGTTTCTGCTTCTTCCAGTTGTGCATTAGTCGATTCGATGGTAGTATTGGGTTTTAGTTTGAAATCCATGCTTCTTTAAGATAATACTTTAGGGATATTTGTTTTTTAAAAGTTAAGTGCGTCAAGTATGGGCATTGAAGAAGAGGAAAGTATTGCATAAATGGGAAGTTTGGGAGGTGAGTATTGATTCAGAAGGGGGGTTTTGTTGTTGGGGGTGGTTTTGGTGCATAATGGGTTGCATCAATTGCAAGCCCTCCGCTATCGAGGATAGCAAGGAAAGCCCGAGAGAGCGGTTCTCGAAGGCATCGTTGGACTGGCGGGCATCGAGAGTGACCTCGTCTAGAAGGGAGGAAGTGCATCGAGCCAAGGATCGGTATGATAACAATGATGGGAGAACAATGTTGATTGATAAGCAGTCAAATGGTTTGGTTCGGTTACATAGTGGGCATTTGGAGAGCAAGAGGGAGAAGATGGAGTATATCGTTGCTCAACATCCGGGAATGGGTAGTGTACCGAAAGCTACAGAAGGGGAGCAGGTTGCAGCAGGGTGGCCGTCATGGTTGGCTGCAGTGGCTGGAGAGGCTATTAGAGGATGGACTCCACGGCGTGCTGATTCTTTTCAGAAGCTGGATAAAGTATGCTCCTTTAGTTCTTGTGTACTTGGCCATGCCTATCATCATTAATACATTCGTTTACTTATAAAAAAAAAGTATGCTCCTTTAGTTATTTGCCTGAGGTTACATTATTTTGTGCATCATGACCTATAAAAAAAACATTATTTTGTGCATCATGGAAATACTTATGGTTCAATGCATATTATCATTTTTCTTCTTCTTCTAAAATAGTAACTGACTTTGTTTATCAGTCCATTAACTCAATCTGGAGACTTTCTGTTGATTCTATTATTAAAATTGCATCTGGGCATAAATCTGCGACCTAGAGCAAACCCATTTCCTTGTGCTTCATTCGTATATTCTTTCTGAACGAAATTATCTAAAATACTTTTGTTTACCTATAACCAATTTTATTTAGGGCCAAGGGAACTATTATTATGATTACTCAGCTGGAATTGTTGCAATAGTAAGCAAGTGAGTTACTGCCATCAAGACTTACCTGAACTAATAACTCTTTTGCAAAATATGCGTACAGCTGGCAATGGGTTAAGACAAAGAGCTTTAGCTCTAATGGAACTTTCTATCCGCATAAACATTAAAATGCACATGGGTTAAGTCAATGACCTATAGCCCTAATAGAACTTCCTATACCCATGACCATCGGTCATAGGATGGAGGATGAGTTGTGGGATCAAGTCCCTTTGGGGTACGGGTATAAACTACCAATAAAAATAACATTACTCATTAGTTAAATTTGTGGACTGTAACCTCCCACATTGTGTAGTGGCATTGGAAGTGTTCCTCATTATCCTTATCTCTATTTAGGGTCCATTGGGTGATGCCCCGAACTGTAAGTCAACGGAATCTGGAGATTGGAGAGGGAGATTTGGTAGGCATGACAGTGGTGTAATGTGGGAGGCAGCTCCCCTTTTTTTTTTTATGTGGAAATGTGGTTGGAAAGAAATAACCCCACTTCTAATGATCTAGAGCTGAATCAACACTACCAGATCCATCTTTTGACATTTCTGTATGGTTTGCTATCTGTTTTTGGCAGCGTAAATTTGTGATGGTTTCTTGGATTTTATCAATCTTGTAAGCACTTGGAAGGGTGCTATGCACACCCTTCCATACCTATTCTAATTTGTAACTCAATCCTTGCTATGCACACCCTTCCATATCTAATCTGTCTTATGATGATATCCATTTCTTTTTTGCAGATTGGCCAGGGAACTTACAGTAATGTTTATATGGCTCGTGACCTTGAACATAATAAAACTGTTGCATTAAAGAAAGTGAGGTTTGATAACCTCGAGCCCGAGAGTGTTCGCTTTATGGCTAGGGAAATTCACATTTTGCGTAGGCTTGATCATCCAAATGTAATAAAATTGGAAGGTCTAGTTACATCAAGGATGTCTTGTAGCTTATACCTCGTTTTTGAGTACATGGAACATGATCTGGCAGGGCTTGCTTCACACCCTGGTCTGAAATTTACAGAAGCACAGGTATTATTCCCAGCCATAAATTGCAATTTTCTGTTCAATCAATGCTTTAAGCCTTGTCCTGTGTAAACTCAGCCTGCTATGATTTAATGATTAAATAGGTTTCCCAGAAATGAATCACCTATCTTCTAGCATCCATAAATCTTCATATGTTTTATTTTTTTGTGCATGTTTTAGTTTGATGTTTGAGTTTCTTTATTTAATTAATCTATTTGCAGGTTAAATGTTACATGCAGCAACTTTTACAGGGACTTGATCACTGCCACAGCCATGGCATTCTACATCGTGACATAAAGGGTTCCAACCTTCTAATTGACAACAATGGCATCTTGAAGATTGCAGACTTTGGTTTGGCAAGTTTTTTCAATCCCCATCAAACTCAGCCACTCACAAGTCGTGTTGTAACTCTTTGGTATCGGCCACCAGAGCTTTTACTTGGAGCTACGTACTACGGAACGTGTGTGGATTTATGGAGTTCTGGTTGTATACTTGCTGAATTATATGCTGGCAAGCCAATTATGCCAGGAAGAACCGAGGTATTTGTTCTTTCTCTTCTATATCATAGGACTTGTGAACATTATCTACTTATTATAGTGTTGACGACAATCTATATATGTCCATTATTTGAGTTCCAAACAATTCGTCGGATCAATCATCTTATTGGTTAAGGATCTGTCTTGGAATTTTCCTTACAGGCAGTGATTTCTCACTATTGTTCAGAATGCAGTTTATGGGCGCTACTTATCGGTGTTCAAGTCTCTAAAGAATATATAATGATTTAGACTGCTTTTTTGAAGCGTTATAAAAATATAGGGGTGTGCAGTCATTTTTTCTTAACGAAGAGATGGGCAGTCTTGAGTATTTGCATACAGGCAGTAGGGAATGAGATTTTGATTGCAGTATGGAGGAATATATTTCTTTTTATAAAAAGTGTGATATGAAAATATGAATGGCAAGAGATGGTTCCTCTAGAGATTATGGATATTCATATAATGTTTTTGGTTGTCATTGGTTATAGTGGTTATCTGGTAATTTGTGGTGTTAAGGGATTTCCGAATTTCCCAAATTTTCGTGTTCATCAGACTGAATTTGAGCAAATTCAGAGTTTACATAAAATAGATGTCCCACTAATGCCTTTATTAATAGGGTATCCTATTACCAACCACGTAACTAAAATATTTTTGCATTTTACTTCACTTTCAGTATGTTGTTTTGCTTGTCTTACTTAGAACTGGCCTAGTTCTTTGAATTTATTCTTACTCTGTCACCTGTTGTGTGTAGGTGGAGCAATTACATAAAATTTTCAAGCTTTGCGGTTCACCCTCTGAGGATTATTGGAGAAAATCTAAGTTGCCTCATGCAACAATATTTAAGCCCCAGCAACCTTATAGACGCTGTGTTGCAGAAACATTTAAGGATTTCCCTGCACCTGCATTAGCATTGATGGAAACTTTACTTTCCATAGATCCTGCTGATCGTGGATCTGCAGCTTCTGCTCTCACAAGTGAGGTAAGCTGTTTTTGAAATTCTGTAAATTTTCCTCATAGTAGTTCTACTGTTGGGTGTGGATTATCTTGATCTTTTTTAAGGTAATGAAACATAGAAAAGCATCAATTCTTCATGGCCATAGGTGGTAATCATTTCACCTTCATAACTACTATATTTTGGGAGTTTTAATCTTATTTGTTTTGCCATTTTCTCATGTTGCTGGTTACTTTTATTTTCTTATTTTTCCTTTTATTTTATGCTTTCCAGTTCTTTACAACAAAACCAATTCCTTGTGATCCTGCCAGCTTGCCAAAGTATCCTCCGAGCAAAGAGTTTGATGCAAAAGTACGGGATGAGGAAGCCAGAAGGTAACATTTTTTTTTCATTTTTTTTCAGAGCGCCTCACTTTGTGATATGCTATTATCTAGCTTCAATAGTGAAGGAATTATTAAAATCCAGTAATTTAAAATCATTAATTGTATGAAGGAAATGTTGCTTGTTGGTTTTTGACTGTGGAGAACAGCATTGGCCTCATTTCTGACGTATTTTGGCTTTTTAGGCTTGGGCTTGTGGTGGATAATTGTGGAAGTAATGTTGATACAAATTCTAGTAGATATTGTCATTCCTGCCAAAGGAATAGATAGGTGTTTTATGCACTAATAAACCTATTTTTGTTTAACATGGATAGACAAGGAGTTGCAGGAAGCAGAGGCCAGAGACTTGACCTTGAAAGGAGAGGAGCAAGGGAATCTCGAGCCATTCCAGCGCCTGATGCAAATGCTGAATTAGTCTTGTCGATGCAGGTAACTCATGTTTATTTCACTTTTTCTTAGTTACTGTATTTTTTATTGGGGATTGGGGTTTGTGATTTCACTATTTTGTGTGTGATTTTAGTTTATTTGCCATTATCAGTTGGTCCTTGAGGTTCAATTGATGACATGCTTAATTTCAAACTTAGGGTATAAGAATATTAGCAGAGAAGATACCTCTACTTATAAGTTATAAATAAATGGTATTCTAGTCTTCTAGATGTAAATTTATAGGAATGAAGTTTTAGGAATATAATATTTAATAAGGTTTTGGAATTTGTTTTATGACTTTTTTTTTTTTTATTTCCCTCTATCGGCAATGCAGATTGTATAAAAGCGTTCTTTAAGAACATAAAAATCAAGTTGCAAAATGGGTATTTGTTTGCCCATTTCTTTTTTTTTGATAAGTAATTTGTTTGTCCATTTCTTCACGGAACCAATATAGTAATCCTCCTGTTTCAGAGTGGCCACAGAGCTCCTTTGTTTTTTTTTTCCAAAGGCCTTTGTGTTTTACACATTAGATAACAAGCTTCCCTGCATATATTAAGCATGTGTGCACCATAATATGTTATATATATGGTTTTTCTTCGAAGTCAACACAATATAAAGGAACTTACTTGATCAAAAGATTTGAGTCGATGTCCTTGGATAGTACTTATGTTACGAGTGCAGATTCCAATTTAAATTCCTTAAGAGAAAGTCAAATATTAATTAGTCAATCACTGTTCACTGTTCACGTAAATGATTCATTTTTGATTTTTTCCTTTCTTATAATCTTGCTTCTATATCATTAAAATTACATGATTAATAATTTCCTGTTACAGAAACGACAAGGTCAGTCAAACTCCAAGAGCCGGAGTGAAAAGTTTAACCCTCATCCGGAAGAAGTTGCTTCTGGCTTTCCAATTGATCCACCTAGACCATCTCAAGCTGTCGAAGGAAGCATGGAGCCCCAGGAGCATCATCACAAGAGAGCCTCCCATTCAGGGCCACTGGCTCACCGGGCTGCCTGGGCAAAGGCTGGCAAGAACTCGGAAGATGCTGCAAAGATATCGACTGGGGTTGATTTTTCAACATCAGGTTTAGTGGAAGCAAGGAGGATATCTGAAGATTGCAGACAAAGGTCTAGTTCTTCACAGCCAGAAGTTGCAAAATTTATGGGCAGGTTTCCGGGATCCTTCAAGGAGGGCTCGGAATTTGTGATGCAACAAGATCAAAAGCATCCCACTCAGGGAATTGCAGGTTCTCATAAAAAGGAAGATGCAAAAATCAGCAACAAAGATCCAATTCTTGTAAGTAGGTTGAAGTTTCTCGTAAATAAACATGTTTGATTTCTGTTTAAAGTTCTGTAGGTTGTAATATATTTTCTTCTTCAAATTTTGCTGATATTATTTATTTTATATTATTTTTTGTTGTACTGTACTACTTTTTTTATCTAGTGAGATTGTCCACTGCTAAGAACTTTTCAGCCCAATGATTTCCAATAGTTAACTTGCTTAAAGAGCTGATGTTGCTTTATAAACTGCTTTTAGGACTTATTAAACTTTTTAAACATTTGAGTAGTAGTAGTAGTAGTATGGTCTCTTTTTTTTGTTTCTCAGAGCCTAATGCATGATTCTTGCCTTCATTTGGTCCAGCTTGGTTATGGGTCAAAGGGTCACAAAATGCACTACTCTGGCCCATTGCTAGTTCCATCAGGCAACATGGATCAGGTGCTGAAGGACCATGATCGGCAGATCCAGGAAGCTGTTAGGCGAGCACGCCTTGACAAGGCAAAGGTCAGAAAAGTTCAGGTCGAGGGGAATCAATTTTTTGTTTCTGGTCGGTAAACTGGTTGACGTAAACCCCAAATGAAGCTGACCATCATCAGCAAGATCAGTGCGCGCAGTTTAGCTGGTGATTTCTGGTGAAAGCTAAGTTATTCATTTGGTGGGTTTTTTCTTTCTCTAATTTTCTTTTTGTATAGGTCCTAGAAGGATGGCTAGTGGCCATTTTTAGCTAAGCTTATAGCTTAAATCTCATCTCTCTCTCTCTCCCTCCCCCCACTTTGCAGTTATCCCATGTTTTTTCTTTCCACTGTGCAGCTGAAATTGCTAGAAGTATGTCATTCTTGTTTATCTAATTTGTTATTATAAGCTGTAGAGAATGTGGATAACATGTCATTTGCTTTTGTGATGAAAAGAGTGATATCGCAATTGCATCCCCCGCACTGAAATTGATTATTGAGTGATGCCATCCTATGTAGGCTTTCTCTGATATCATTGTTACAGTGGCTTTGTTTTTTTTTTTTTTCAAAGAAAATGAAATTTGAAAGGCAGAAGACAGACCCCCTTCCCTCCGGGTGGTCCAGCACTTGACCTGGGACCTGCTTGCTTGCCTTGTGCAGTGCCTTGTGTAGTTAACATGACCGCTGCTTTTATTATTATTTTTTGGCATCGCGTCACCTCTCAACACGCACTCATGATCAACATGAAAATTAATATTGGAGAAGGAGATGGAATGATGAAGGCTCAACTCAAATGTGTACCCGCTTCATACTTCGTAGTCACTTTTTAAATCATGGAGTTGCATGTGAATTTACGGGCTAGTCGTACGTAACTATTTGTTAGAATATAAGAAAACATGTATATATATATATATAATCGTTTTATTTTAAATAAATAAAAATAGAGAGAGAAATTATATATGTTTGAAATGTGCCAGGCGACGTGTCTTTCAGACTTTCTGTATTCCGATATTATGATAGAATATGACGAACTCTCTTGTCATATATAGGAAGTGACCAGCTTTTTGACAGTCTTTTGTCTTCTTAATTTATTATGAACACCAAATGTAGTGGCATTATTAAAGAGGACCAAACACCAAGCCATTGAAGGGAAGCGTGGCAGCTCCAATGCCTTTAACATTATTAATTGTTTTATATATATATATATATATATATGGTGTTAGTAAAGAAATCTAAATAATTAATAAAGCATTTTTGCGTGTGAGATAACTTTTATTGAATTGTCTAAAATTAAAAAGATAATTTTAACTAATGAAAAAGAAATTTAATTTTTGACTATTTTATTTACATAAGTTTTTATATTAGATTAACTATTTTTTTATTATATAACAATAAAATAATATAACAATAATTTAATTTTAATTATTCATATTAAATCTTCATATTAGATTATTCATTTATTCATTATATAGTAATTATTAATCTTCACATTTATAATTGTTAATTTAATTTAAGTTATTATATTTTACCATTCTACCTATTATATATTAATTAATGATTACATTCTAATTAAATTATGGGTTGAAACATTAATTAATAGTCATAATCATATTCTATTTAAATTAAATTAATAATTAATAATTAATAATTAATAATTTAAAAAAAATCTACTTTATAAAATAAATATTTACATGAATATAAACATTTGCTCTAAAAAATTAATAAAATAGACATTTGTATTAATAAGAGAGAAGAAATTAATATAATATGCATTTGACCAATATAAAGTAAATGCTAGAGATGGAATAAGTTTTAGCATTACTATAACTAAAGTCAAATTTTTTTAGACTTTAGCCAATTCAATGTGGCCTTATTTTAAAGTTTATGGACTAAAAATATATTAGATTTGACTTTTAGTTAATACAATAAAAGTACTCTGAGAGCAAAAGAAGTAGTTTCTTCTTCTCTCACCTTTTAGCTTCTGGTTAGTTCTCTGCATTATCAGCTAGCTACTACTAGCTAGTATCTGATACTTTTCCATGTTTGTTTGTTGTTTTATCCTAAATGTTAAAAACTTGTTAAGTTTAAGGCCACATTAAATAAGAACAACCCACATTAGAAACTACCATCACTCCCTTGGGCCCCTACGTAAAAGCCCAGCAATTGGAGGCAGCCCATGGATAAAACGGCAACATTTTAGGCCTATAGTTGTTAGCGTGCAGCACAATTACTAAAATAGCACCGCTTTAACCTAGGTTTTTTTACTTCTTCCATTTTTCTTTATTTCTCTCCCTTGCCGCCCTCACCTTCTTCCTTCTCTCCTCATTCCTCTTTCCTAGGGTTCTCTCTCTCCCTCTCTATGTTATGTGCCTCACAGAGGAATCGGGACATGTCTGAGAGTCTCTTAGGGTTTCATAGCTTAGCTTTTATATGTAAGGGCTATTGGTCAATTATGTATTTACTTTGGGGTGTTTTAGTTATTGTAAATAAAGGGCTGGGTTGTTATGCCTCATACCGGGTCAATGCTATTTGTTAAGCCCATGTGGGCTATGTAGTGTTCTATTGAGTCCATGTTTGTTGCTGTTATGTTAGTGGGTCACACGTTAATATTATGGGTCTGCCATTGTGGCTTTAGTTTGTTAAGAGTCCGTTACAAGGTCCAAGGCCAAGTATATCTATAAATACAACTCTTTGAATTTAATGAAAAGGCAACAAACGCCCATTTATCCAGAAATAGTGAGTGTGGAGGATTGACACCTCTAATAGTTAAATTTGTGTGTTCTAATTTACATAATTAATTTCCACTTAATAGTGGTATCAGAGCCGTGTTCCTGCGACAATGGCGGAAGGTACTCGACAAGCTTAACTGACCGAAGCACTAACAACACTTAAAGGAGAACATAGCCACTTGCGTGAGGAACAAGAAAGACAAAAAGGAATGTTAGCAGCTGTGTTACAAAAAATAAGAAATTTAGTAGCCATTTACGAACAATTGGCAGGGAATCACAATTCAGGAGAAGGGTATTCAAAGTCAAAGGTTAGTAATAATCCTTTATTTGAAGGGAATGAGGGGATACAAGCTTTACCACTTAAATTAGATTTTCCTAAGTTTGATGAGACTGAATCAAAGGAGTGGATACTCAAGACTCAACAATTCTTTGAATATTACCATACTTTTGATGACCAAAGGCTACAAATAGCCTTCTTTCATATGGAGGGCAAGACCCTCACTTGATATTGTTGATTAAAAGAATCTAGTCCACTGTCTACTTGGAATAAATTCATAGAAGCCTTAAGGATCAGATTTGGACCCTCCACTTATGCGGATCCAATTAGAAAATTTTCAAAACTAAGGCAAACTGATTCAGTGTAAGAGTATTAAACACAATTTGAAATTCTGTCAAATAAAATAAAAGGCATAACTGAAGAATTTCGCATTAGTACCTTCTTAAGTGGGATTAGAGATGACTTGAGGATCATGGTTATCACGTTACAACTTGCCACTTTATCTTTTGCTTTTGGTTTAGCTAGATTACAAGAAGAAGAAGTGATAAGAAGAAATAAGGGTCACAGACGAAGTTTTGAATTCTGTGCCGTTCACCGGAATGGCTAATTATGATATTCTGCACCGGACCAAATTTCGGGTGTTCCGGTCGGAATTCGGTGTTTCGAGCGGAATTATGTGTTCTTTTGTAAAAAAGAAAAAAATTTCAGCCTTTTTTAATATTTGAGCAACCAGTTGTCCTTGTTAATTTCATTTCTTTTAATATTTTCTAAGAAAGAAAATTTTCCAATACTTTCTTTCGACCTCCTTCCATTTTCTCGACGATCAAACATATACTATACAAGCAAAAAGCAAGGTTCCAAGAAACAAAAAAAGGAAAGTAAATATATAGGGACCTGGTCTTTCCTTGATTATCTGAGAGGTCAGGTCAGCTGTGGTGTAAACGAGCGATGAGGTGATACTCTTCGTTAAGACAGGCCTGGACTTCACCTCCCCAAGTACCAACTCACGAATCCAGTCTTCAAACCCTATGAAGAAGACGACGAAGAAGAGAAATGATACGAGAAGGAAGACAGGAAGAAATCATTATATTCTCGAGGTTTTCCTGGAAAAATTGGAAAATTGGAAATAAGCTCTTGACCGCAAAGTAGAGGTCCTAGAATCGGGAGGAGCTATGGAAGGAGCTCGGGTGGGATCAACAAGGTGGGTCATAGGGTGGCTCTGGACCTGCTTTGCTGGCATTGTCTGACGATGGAGATTTGAGTGTCTTAAAGAGTTGTCCACTAAAGTAGGTATTGAAATAAAATAAAGTCAAAGTAATTTTTTCTATTTGAAATCAAACAAAGTACATGTCTTATCCATCCAGTTGAAGTTTTAAATTTAAATTGAGGTTTTTTTTTTTTTTTTTCCGTAATTGAGAAATTATGATATTATATTAAATATGTTTATTTAAGATTTGCATTGTTTATTAAAAATATTATTAAATTTATGTATATTTTAAAGATTTATATTATGTTTATTTTATAATATAGTTAATATTAAATATAATTTATTTATATAATGTCCATCCCGAAACGGAACACTAAAACGGAATGGAACTGAAATATTCCGTTCCAGTGTCTCAATCGAAACAATCACCGAAACGGAATTCAAAACTTTGGGACTCACAGGTCTAGCAAATTAATTACTCAAATTCACAACCAACACTTTCCTAAATTACCTACACCTAATCCTGTCCTTAGACTACCCCTTCCATCACTATCAAAATTGGAAACCAACCCTTTTAACCAAAATCACAGATTTCCAAACAATACCAGAAAGCCAAATCTTCCCATCAAAATAATTACCCCTGCCCAAATGCAAGAAAGAAGAGAGAAAGGACTCTGTTACTATTGCGATGAAAAAATCCACTAGGACATAGGCGTAATAGACCTAAATTGTTCTTATTGGAAATAATTGAGAAGGGAAAGATAGAAGAAGAAGAAAGTGGGAGTACCTAATTATTGACCAAACTAATGAGAATAAAAAAGGAAAAGAACCAGTAGGGGAGTTATTTCAAATTTCACTGCATGCTGTCACAGAGGCTTTAGTTCCTAAAACAATGAGAATCAAAGGAAAAATCAACAATCACAATGTGTTAACCCTCATAGACACGAGGAGTACACATAGTTTTGTTGATCCTAATGTAGTAAGGAAGGCTAATCTGACAGCGGAGATGAGCTAAGTGTCAGTACAAGTAGCCAATGGAGCTAGCATCCCTTGCCTTGGTTTATGTAGGGCTGTACCAATGCAATCACAAATGTTACACACTATGGCTAATTTGTTTTTACTTATATTAGGAGGATGTGATATGGTGATGGGAATGGATTGCTTAAGGGGATTGGGTACTGTTTTATGGGATTTTGTTAATTTAACCATGACTTTTGATGATGGATGTGAAGTGACAACTTTAAAAGGAATCCAAAGACCCCATTTAGCTATTAAGGAAGATGATAACCTGCAGGAACTTAAGAAGAATTCTACAAAAAGAATATGGTTACAGGTAATGGAGGGAATCCCAGCAACTCAGAAGGAGAAAATTCCTGCTGCTGTCCAGCGAATACGAGACCAATTTAAAGCTGTCTTTGAGGAACCCACAGGTTTACCACCCCCGAGGAGTCATGATCATCGAATTACTCTTCAACCCACCTCAAAACCCACCCGTGTTAAATCCTACAGATACCTTTATTATCAAAAAGAAGATATTGAAATGCTTGTGACAGATATGTTAAAAAGTGGGATCATAAGAAGTAATCAAAACCCTTACTCTTCCTTGATGTTATTGGTGAGGAAGGCAGATAGCAGGATGGTATATGTGTGTCGATTATCGTGCCCTTAACACAGACACGGTCAAGGACAAGTATCCCATATCCAACATTGATGAATTGCTTGATGAACTACATGGAGCCCAAATTTTTTCTAAATTGGATATTCGTTCGGGTTATCACCAAATTCGAATGAATCCCGAAGATGTTTCAAAGACTGCATTCTGGATTCATGAAGGTTATTATGAGTTTTTGACAATGTCATTCAGTCTTATGAATGCTCCAACTTTCTAAGGGTTGATGAATGAGGTGTTTCGACCTTACTTAAGGAGGTTTGTTCTGGTTTTCTTTGATGATATTTTAATTTACAACAAATCTCTACAAGAGCATTTACAACATTTACAAATTGTTTTGGAGGTTTTACAATCTCACCAGTTTTTTGCAAAAGCTTCCAAATGTATTTTTGGATGCAGCGAAGTTGAGTAATTGAGTCATATTATTTCTAGATAAGGAGTGAAGGTCGACCCACAAAAGATTGAGGCACTGCAGAACTGGTCAGCTCCTAAGAACCTCAAAGCCTTGAGGAGTTTCCTAGGACTCATCGGATATTATCGCATGTTTGTGCAAGGATATGGAAGCATTGCTGCCCCTCTTACAAATTTGCTGAAAAAAGATTTTTTTTGTTGGATAGAAAAAGCTCAACTAGCCTTTAAAAAATTGAAAGAAGCTAAGGTGAGCCCCCATGTTAAATTACCTGATTTCACTAAAGAGTTTGTTATTGAATATGATGTTTCAGGAGAAGGTTTGAGAGTTGTTTTAATGCAACAAGGACAACCCATTGCTTACCTAAGTCAGGCCTTGAAGGGGAGAAGCTTAACTCTATCCACATATGAGAAGGAATTGATAGCTTTGGTAATGACAATACGAAAGTGGAGACACTATTTATTGGGTCAAAATGTTAAGGTACGCATTGATCAACGTGCCTTGAAGTATTTATTGGAGCAAAGAGTGGGAACACCAACCCAACAAAAGTGGGTATCTAAGCTCCTATGATATGATTTTACTATAGAGTTTAAAAGTGAAAAAAATAATGCAGTAGCATATGCCTTATCCCATTTACCCCTCACAAAAAAATCCTACCTAAACCTAGAAATAGCCAGCCAACAAAATTCCACCACTAACCCGCTCAACAGAAAAGCACCAAAAACATATCCTTACCATAACCAACCAAGCAATAAGCATGATGCAAGCCAAGTGCATAGAAGAGTTAATAACTTCTTAACACTAAGACCCTATGTTGTAGAAACTTATCAGGGGATCTTGGATTCAGCAAAATACTAGCTTTGCATTGATCTACTATTATACCAGGGTAGATTGCATTTGGGAACACTCTTGCCATTCCAATAAAAGATCCTGCATCAATTCCATAGCAGCCCATTAGGGGGTCACATAGGGATGCACAAAACCAATGCAAAGGTAAAAAGAGAGTTTTTTGGCTTGGTCAAAGAAAGGATGTTCAAACTTTCGTTAGGAAATGTGACGTATGCCAGCAGGATAAGGTTGAAACCCTCTACCCAGCTGGGTTGCTTCAACCTCTCCCAATACCAGAAAAAGATTGGAGAGATATCAGTATGAATTTCATAGAAGGATTACTCCATTTGGAGGAAAAAGTGTCATAATGGTAGTGGTTGACAGGTTAAGTAAATATACTCATTTTATGACTCTTGCACATCCTTATACAGCTCTAACAGTGGCAATATTATTCATGGAAAACATGTTCAAACTATGTGGAATGTCACAAACAATTGTAAGTGATAGAGATCTAGTTTTCACAAGTCAACTTTGGAGGGAGCCGTTTATGCAGCACAGAACTTCTTATAAGTTTAACATACCACCCACAAACGGATGGACTAACTGAGGTAACAAATAAAACCCTAGAGTGCTATCTAAGATATTTTTTTAGTGATAGGCCCAAAGATTGGTCAAGATGGTTATCACTAGCAGAGTATGTTTACAACATCAAAGCACATTTCTATATAGATCTCACCCTTTTGAGACTGTATATGGACAAACCCTACCTAAGTTGTTGCTGTATGAGCCAGGATTGACTTGTGTGCAATCAGTGGAGGAGGAAATGAAAAGTCGTAAGTTCATAGCTCAGCTAGTCCATGAGAACCTGCAAGAGTCACAATACAAGATGAATCATTATGCTGATAAAAATCGCACTGACCGAAGCTTCGAGGAAAGACAATGGGTTTACTTGAGACTGAGACCCTACCGCCAGATGTCTGCTACAATGAGGAGAAATTTGAAGATCTCCCCAAGATACTATGGACCTTTCAAGATTCTCCAAAGAGTGGGAAACGTCGCATACCAATTGGATCTGCCCAAAGAACCCCAAATATACCCAACTTTCCACGTTTCTTATCTCAAAAGAAAACTTGGAGCTCATACCCACCCGATACCACAACTCTCTCAGATCAAAAGTGACGGAACCCTAGCTCTTGAACTAGAGCAAGTGTTGAAACGTCGTCTCGTAAAGAGAAGGCACCGAGCGGGTGTAGAACTCTTGATTCAATGGAAAGGAACAATAGATGAGGATGCTACTTGGGAATATTTTGAAGACTTGAAAAGAAAATATACAGATTTTATGGGTAAAATCATTGAAGGAAAGGCAAGTATTATGTGCCTCACAGAGGAATCGAGACGTGTTTGAGAGTCTTTTGGGATTTCATAGCTTAGCTTTTATATGTAAGGGCTATTGGTCAATTATATATTTGCTTTGGGGTGTTTTAGTCATTGTAAATAAAGGGTTGGGTTGTTATGCCTCAGACCGGGTCAATGCTATTTGTTAAGCCCATGTGGGCCACATAGTGTTCTGGTGAGTCCATGTTTGTTGCTATTATGTTAGTGGGTCCCAAGTTAACGTTGTGGATCTATTGTTGTAGCTTTAGTTAGTTAAGAGCCCGTTACAAGGTCCAAGTCTAAGTATGTCTATAAATAAAACTATTTGAATTCAATGAAAAGGCACCAAACTCCTATTTATCTAGAAATAAAGAGTGTGGAGGACTGGCACCTCTAATAGCCAGATTTGTGTGTGTTCTAATTTACATAATTAATTTCCACTTAATAGTCTCCGTCGCTGCTCTCTCTTCGTTTTCCCCATCTTCTCTGCCTTTTCTTATTTGCTCTTTCTATTTTGCACACTCCACCCATCCCATGTCTTGTCTTTTTCTCTCTTCTCTCTTCTTTTCTTTTATCCCTTGCTATTTTTTAGGGTTTTGGCACATCATTCTCTTTGTTTGGGTTTGGGACTAACTCCTATGTAATCGGGCCGCATAGGAGAATTGAAGATGCCACACCTTCGATGGAGAAGAGGTGAGCCTCTCCCAATCTGTGGCTGATGAAGTTCCTAGGATTTGATTAGCATTCTAGATCTTTTAGATTGTGTAAAATTTGGGAGTATTTTTTTTTAACGCAAAAAAATTTTGTTGTATTTTGATATGTTTTAACATCTTCGTGAACCATATGAACAATTTTATGCGTTTTAAGAATTTAAGATTTGTTGTTTTAGTGTTTTACAAATTTCGATTTCTTGTTTTTGTTTGAAATTCTGGTTCATAACTAGAGTATTTTGTTCTAATCATTTTAAAAATACATCCTGTAATTGAGAGGTAAAAGAACATACCGTTGTGATGACTGAAAGAAGAAAATGGAAGCAAAGCAAAGATGAAAGCAAAGTGAATAATGAGAAAAGAGAAAAAGCATGAAAAAGATGGAATAAAAGAAACATTTGAGAAGCTGGAAAAAAATAATAGAATTTCGTGATAGACGCGGGGCAGAATGGGAAAAGAGCTATGGTAGCAACACTTATTGGTAGAATCGAGAAATTGAAGGCGAAAAGCAAAGGGACATTTTGTAATAGATGGGGGACAAAACGAAAATAGAAATGTGATACAAAACTTACTGTTCATCGGATAGAGGCTTTTATATATAAGAAGATATTCCAATTCTGGGCTGTCAAGTAGTGGGGTTTATAGATGAGTGAAATCCCGATGCAAAAAAATTGAATTTTCTAAGGTATTGTGGATTGATTTTCACTCAGTTCTTTAAAAGCTTTCTGGATACTAGGGTCGAGATATAATGGTATATTTTTGTATCATAGATCTCTTTATGTCCTTGATCGTATATATAGGCACTATAGATTATTCGAAGACAAGATTACGTTTTTCAACTCATTTTAAATTTATTATTATATTTTTTTATATTTTTATATAAAATATAAATTTTAATATAATTTTTTTAAATTTTAATACAGATTTTTTAATTCTTAAATTAATTTTTTTAAATTTTAAAAATAATAATAATATTAAAAAATAAATTTAATTAATCTCCTCTTTAAATGTAAACGGAGCCTAAGAACCAACAAAACCCGAAAGGAGCTCGATCGAGCTAAAGCACTAGGGTTCCAACTTCCTACCCTCGCTTGCGCTTCGCTCGATAAAAATATCTATTTGCACGTTGCCGCGCTTCTCCTTTCTCGCTTCATCGGAGATGGAGGAGATTGGAGAGATGGAAAAGCCGATATTCAGAGACATTAGGCGTTATTTCTGCGATTTTTGCGGCATCTGCAGGTCCAAGAAGTCCCTTATTACCTCTCACATCCTCGCTCATCACAAGGTCCTCCCTCTCTCACTCTCTTGCTAATACGTGCTTATTTATGTTTTCGTTCCATACTTAAGTTTTTGTTCTCCTGTGGTTCAGGAAGAGATGGGAAAGATTGAATTTGATGGGGAAGAGAAAATAGAGGGAAATAAATCTAATGCTTGCTCAGAATGTGGTGCAGCTTTCAAGAAACCCGCGTATCTGAAGCAACACATGCAGAGTCATTCACTTGAGGTATTTTTGGCAGATTTTCCTTTTTTTAAATGCTATTTTCTCGTTGAGGTTCAATTAACCTATTCTAGCTTTAGATTTGTTTGCTCGAATTTATTCCGTGATGGGTTTGATTGGTTATATGATCTTAAGTGATTGGGGAATCTCGCGCTGTCCGAATCACCATTTTTGTAATTGATTGTTTGGTTTTCTTTGCAGGAGCTCTTCATTTATATCGTATTAATTTAATGGATAAAATATTTTAGCGGCATGATTTGTGTGTGTAATGATGTTTTCCATGAGTTGGATGACCTTAAGCTAGTACGAACTTACTTGTCCCAATGTTTCTCAAAAACAAACAACGAAACCTGATAGGATGAATGAACTTTATTTGTTACTTCGATGATAGTGCTCCTTTCTAAGAATCTAACACGTGATGGATTTTGTTCCAATTTGATTTCAGTTGTAGGCCACAATTTCTCTTTTCTTCTTTTTCTCTTTTGGGTAGAGAACTCAATTCATTTGAATATCTTACCAATCAGTAGGCAGAAATAACCTCAATTCTTTCTTAGCTGTCAATTTCATCTATGGCCATCTGCACCTTGTTAATGGCATATATTTAGTTTCCATGTCGATTAAAGAGGCACTATTTTGCAGGAATAGTTACTTATATGTCAAAGTGTGAAGCATTGGATCCCATACAAAGAACTCCAAAATGCGTGAGGCTTCATCTCCTACTTGAGTGGACTAGTATCAGGTGGGAGACCTCCTGAGAAGCTCCTTCAAGCAAGCCTCATTCACACGGTGTTTTCAAGTTGAGGTTTGAAGGCTTCTTGTTCATGTATTTCTAGATATATTGGTCAGTTATCCTTGAGCTCTTAACAAATGTACGGTACTTTTGATTTGGGTGCAGAGGCCGTATACTTGTCCAGTTGATGATTGCCATTCCAGCTATAGAAGAAAGGACCACTTGACTCGCCATCTTCTTCAGCACCAAGGTAAACTATTTAAGTGTCCAATTGAGAGATGCAGCCTTGAATTTTCATTCCAAGGGAACATGAGAAGGCACATGAAAGAATTCCATCGCGAGGATTGCTCTTCCCCTGATGCTGAATGCCAGAAGCAGCATATCTGCCAGGAAGTAGGTTGTGGAAAGGTTTTCAGATTTGCGTCCAAGCTGCGAAAGCATGAGGACTCCCATGGCAAGTTGCCCTGTTTTTCAGATTCCAACTCCTTTAATTATGGCTTAATATTTCCCCCCTGCTTTTTGTATGGCAGTGTGGATTATCTTCTTTAAATGAGAAAATAATTAGTTTTTCTTGATTTTAGATATTCGATCACATGATGGCAATCACTTATAAAAAAATGTGTGCCTTTACTGCTACAGTTAAACTAGATTCAGTGGAGGCATTCTGCTCCGAGCCTGGTTGTATGAGTTATTTTGCAAATGATAAATGCCTTAAGGCCCATATCCAGTCCTGCCACCAACATATTACTTGTGAGATATGTGGGACAAGGCAGCTGAGAAAGAACTTTAAGCGACACCAGCGAACACATGAATCTGCAGGTTCATTGGAGAGAATCAAATGCAATTACAAGGGTTGTCTTCTAACATTTTCAAATGTAAGCTGCTACACCATCGAGATTTTCTATTATAAGTTCATTTGCTAGCTTTTGAATTAATAGATACTGAGTAGTATGTGGCTTGTTATTGATATTTTTTCTCACATATTTATATATTTGCAGAAATCAAATCTGTGTCAGCACATGAAGGCCGTGCACCTCAAACTTAAACCTTTTGCCTGTAGCTTTTCTGGTTGTGGCACGAGGTTCGCACATAAGCATGTTAGAGATAATCATGAAAAGACAGGGAACCATGTTTATACACTTGTAAGTATCCTGTGTTTCATCTAGATGGACATCCTTTTGCAACGGGGTTTGAAAATAAAATTTATGGTCGGGATTGTTGCTGTTCCTGGTTCAGGGGGATTTTGAAGAATCAGATGAGCGATTTCAATCCAGGCATAAGGGTGGGCGAAAGAGGAAGTACCCAACCGTAGAAATGCTGATTCGGAAAGGGTTACTCCACCGACTCAATCGGAAGAGGGATCTAACTACCTTGATTGGTTGCTCGCTCAGACGATTGAGGATTAGCAACGAGTCGGGCACTTTTCACACGATACGGATTGGATTCTACCATTATAAATATATAGGAGTTTGGTATATATTAAGCTCGTTATGAATGATGTGTATAGGTTTTTTGCATCTTTGTATAATCCAAATGCCATATCTTAGAGAATGATGTAAAATGTAATTCTAAAAAGGTTCTTCAAGAAAAAAGCCTAGGTTTTGTTACTGTTGGACCCGTAACAAACCGGCCTGGTCCACGAAGTGTTCTTCTGATGGATTGTCAGCAAATGCAACCTTAAAAAGAAAAATTGAGAGCTCAATTCAATGCCACGAAGTTGAGGGGTTTGTTTTCCCGAGAATAACTTTGTTTCCTAACCTATTTGATCCGATCTATAAGCTCATCGTCTACTTGTTCCTATTTTATTCGCTTCGTTCATCCGATCCGACTCGTTTATTTTATTCTCGGATTTAAAACTAACCAAATCGGTTCATTTTGAGATGTGGAAGGCCGCCTCCTCTCGGTTCAGACTTCAGTCCCAAACTTCAAAGGCATGACCGTACCGATTTTTCTCGCACTTTCAAAATACACCGTTAGAATTTTTAAAAAATTTTGGTCATATTTAATTAAAAATAAAAAAATAATTTTTTTTAATACTTATAAATAGTAATTTTCCAAATTTAAAACTATTTATAAATGTAAAAAAAGTTTTTTTATTTTATTTTCTTCTTCCAATTTTTAATCATATATTATCAAATTCTTTTTAAAATGTGTGGAAATTTGTCTTTTTTTTAAATAAATTTTAACAAGTCATTGCTAATGTTATTAGTTCTCCATATCTTACGATGAAATATTTTTGAATTGTTCATTCCTTTGATTAGCTCTACTTTATTTGTCCCCCCGTTTGCTTGCGTAGAATGCAGTGGAAAAGGCACGAAGGTTTTTAAATGTAATTTTTTCCTGCTATTTTCCATTTCTAATTTTGATTCGCTACGCAGTTTTTGTCGAGGGGAATTTGATTTGTATTCAATTCATTGATCGCAAGGCATCTAACAGAGGAGGACTACGCGGTAACAAGAGCTGCTATCTATCTATAGTTTTTCTTTTTTTTTACTGAATTGTATTTTCTCATTTCAATTAAGGTTTACCTCGGCGGTAGTGGCAACGAGGCCAGGACGTTCGCGAGAGGCGATTCAGTTGTACTTGATAGAGCTGGACTTGGACTTGTCTGTTTAGACTCGCCGGTGTTAGTTAAGCACTTCCTCCAACGCCCATAACCCCAGAATTTAACCAAAATGGGCTCATACACATCCAACTTCATGCGCCTCCTTTCCTTAACCAAGCTGCTGTCCTCGCACGTCAACCAAGGCCATCATGAGCGTGCTCTTTCTGTTTTCCACCACATGCATGCCTCCCTGGCCCTTGCTCTCGATCCCCATGTTTTCTCTCTCGTCCTTAAGTCTTGCTCAGCTATCCATCGCCCGCAACTTGGTACCTCCATCCATGCCCATGTCGCCAAATCCTCATTCCTGTCAAATCCATTTGTCGCTTGCGCTCTCGTCGACATGTATGGTAAATGCATCTCGATTTATTCATCGCGCCAGCTGTTTGATGAAATCCCTAACAGAAATGTTGTCGTGTGGAATGCTATGATATCGATTTATACTCGTTGTAATTGTGTTCCTGATGCTTTGAGATTATTTGAAGTTATGAACGTTGCACCCAATGCGTCAACTTATAACTCCATTATAGCGGGTTCCGTAGGTTTGGCTGATGGGTCATTTAAGGCGATTCAGTTTTATTGGCGAATGAGAGAAATGGGGTTGAAGCCGGATCCGATTACGCTTCTTGCTCTGTTACCCGCTTGTGTTGCTTTAGCAGCATTGAATCTGATTAAGGAACTTCACAGCTATGCAATTAGGAATGATGTCGACTCTCATACCCAGTTGAGTAGTGGCCTAGTGGAGGCCTACGGCAGATGTGGGTGTCTTGTACATGCTCAAAATGTGTTTGTAGGTATGAAGGAAAGAGATGTGGTTGCATGGAGCAGCTTGATATCAGCATACGCGCTTCATGGGGAGGCCAGAATTGCGCTGGATATTTTTCAGCAGATGGAATTGGCTAGAGTACAGCCTGATGACATAACCTTTCTTGGTGTTCTGAAAGCTTGTAGCCATGCGGGTTTAGCTGATGAAGCATTGGATTACTTTGCTCAAATGCGAACGGAATATGGCGTGGAAGCAAGTAGTGATCACTATTCATGCTTAGTGGATGTGTTGAGCAGAGCTGGGAGATTACACGAAGCATATCAGGTAATACTAGAAATGCCAGTTAAGGTGACTGCTAAAGCTTGGGGTGCTCTTCTGGGGGCATGTCGAACATATGGGGATTTTGAACTAGCGGAGATTGCAGGAAAAGCTTTGTCTGAGATTGAACCTGATAATCCTGCCAACTATGTACTGTTGGCTGGCATATATGCCAGTCTAGGGAGACACGAGGAAGCAGAAAGGATGAGAAGGGAAATGAAGAAGAGAGGAGTGAAGGCTGCCCCTGGTAGTAGTTGGGTAGTGTATCAGGATTGATAAGAGTGACTTTTGAGCTTTTTTCCTTGACAAAGGAGGGATAAACGTCAGGCACACACATCACTCTGGACAGTCGGTGGCTTCTGTTTGATTGAGAGCCATTTAAATGGACAGTTGGTAGCTTCCATTTATATGGCTCGTGACCTTGAACATAATAAAACTATTGCATTAAACAAAGTAAGGTTTGATAACCTGGAGCCCGAGAGTGTTTGCTTTATGGATAGGGAAATTCACATTTTGCGTATGCTTGATCATCCAAATGGTATAAAATTGGAAGGTCTAAATCATCTTCCCCACATCGACTTTTTTTTATCCTTCTTGTATGCCCCTAGTGTAGTTGGACCATGCCTATTTGTATTCATATCAATGAAGATATTTCTTACTTATAAAAAAAAAAAAAAATGGAACGTGTAGTTACATCGAGGATGTCTTGTAGCTTATACCTCGTTTTTGAGTACATGGAGCATGATTTGGCAGGGCTTGCTTCACACCCTGGTCTGAAATTTACAGAAGCACAGGTATTTACCCAGCCATAAATTTCAATTTTCTGTTTTGATTCAATGCTTTAAGCCTTGTTCTGTGTAAACTCAGCCTTTTATGATTTAATCATTAAATAGGTTTCCCAGACATTAGAGCCAGATAATGCAACTTGGTTTAACCTATTTAATGTCTCAAGATATAACATCTCGAGATTTCTGGTTATATCTTTCACAATGGCAATGAATGGCATCTGTCTTCTAGTATCCAGAAATCTTGAGATGAATTACTTATAAAAAAAAAAATGTATCCAGAAATCTTGAGATGTTTTATTTTTTTGTGCCTGTTTTAGTTTGATGTTTAAGTTCCTTTATTTAATTCAGCTATTTGCAGGTTAAATGTTATATGCAGCAACATTTACGGGGACTTGATCGTTGCCACAGCCATGGCGTTCCACATCGTGACATAAAGGGTTCCAACCTTCTAATTGACAACAAAGGCCTCTTGAAGATTGCAGACTTTGGTTTGGCAATTTTTTTCAGTCCCCATCAAACTTAGCCACTTACAAGTCGTGTTTAACTCTTTGGTACTGGCCACCAGAGCTTTTACTTGGAGCTACTTACTATGGAACGGCTGTGGACTTTTTGAGTTCTGGTTGTATACTTGCTGAATTATATGCTGGCAAGCCTATTATGCCTGGAAGAACCGAGGTATATGTTCTTTGTCTTTTATATCATAGGACTTTTGCATATTATCTACTTATTATAGTGTTGATGACAATCTATATATGTTCAATATTTGAGTTCCAAACAATTCATCGGATCGACCATCTTATTGGTTAATGACCTGTCTTGGAATTTTCCTTGCAAGCAGTGATTTCTCACTATTGCTCAGGAGGCATTTTATGGACGCTGCTTATTGGCGTTCAAGTATTTATAGAAGATTTAATGATTTAGACTGCTTTTTTGAAGCGTTATAAAACTATAGGGATATGCAGTCATTTTTTCTTAACGAAGAGATGGGCAGACTTGACTATTTGCAATTTGCATACAGCAGTAGGGAATGAGATTTTGATTGCAGGATGGAGGAATATATTTCTTTTTATAAAAAGTGTGATATGAATCTGAATGGAAAGAAACGGTTCCTCTAGACAGTTTGGATATTCATATAATGTTTTTTTATTGGGTTATAGTGGTTATCTGGTAATGTTGTGGTGTTAAGGAGCATTCACAATTTATGGGCAGGTTTCCGGGATCCTTCAAGGAGGGCTTGGAATTTGTGATGCAACAAGATCAAAGCATCACACGCAGGGAATTGCATGTTCTCATAAAAAAAAAAAAAAAAAAAAGATGCAAAAAGCAGCAACAAGGATCCAATTCTTGTAAGTAGTTTGAAGTTTCTCGTAAATAAACATGTTTCATTTTCTTTCTAAAGTTATGTAGGTTGTAATAAATTTTCTCCTTCAAATTTTGCCGGTATTATTTTCTTTAAATCATTTTTTTGTTGTACCATTCTATTTATTATCTAGTGAGATTGTACACTGCTAAAAACTTTTCAGCCCAATGATTTGCAATAGTTAACTTGCTTAAAGAGCTGATTTTGCTTTTCAATCTGTTTTTTTTTTTTCCAGGTTTTAAGCTGTTTTAAAAAGACTAACATTTGAGTAGTAGTAGGAGTAGTGGTATGGTCTCTTGTTTTTGTTTTCTCAGAGCCTAACACATGACTCTTGCCTTCATTTGGTTCAGCTTGGTTATGGGTCAAAGGGTCACAAAATACGCCACACTGGCCCATTGCTAGTTCCATCAGGCAACATGGATCAGGTGCTGAAGGACTCTGATCGGCAGATCCAGGAAGCTGTTAGGCGAAGCACGCCTCGACAAGGCAAAGGTCAGAAAATTCAGGTTGAGGGGAATCAAATTTCAATCAATTCCTTTTTTGTTTTTGGTCGGTAAACTGGTTGATGTTAAACCCCAAATGAAGCTGACCATCATCAGCAAGATCGCTGCAAGCCAGTTTAGATGGTGATTTCTGGTGCAAGATAAGTTACTCATTTGGTGGGTTTTTTCCTTCTCTGATTTTTTTTTGTATATGTTCTAGAAGGATGGCTAGTGGCCAATTTTAGCTTATAGCTTATAGCTCATCGATAAGTCTCTCTCTCTCTTCTTCACTTTGAAATTATCCCATGTATTTTCTTTCCACCATGCAGCTGAAACTGCTAGAAGTATGGGCCATTCTTGTTGATCTAAAATGTGTTATTATAAGGTGTAGAGAATGTGGATAACATGTCATTTGCTTTTGTGATAAAAAGAGTAAGCTATTGCATCCTCCGTACTAAGGATGTCAAATCGTGTTAACGGGTCGTATTTGTGTCGTGTCAAAACATATATATTATACTATATAGGTCAATCATAAGCCGACTCGTTAAGTTTATCGTGTCAAAATCTCAAACCCTAACACGACCCGTTAATATAATGTGTCGTATCGTGTCAACCCGTTATGATCTATTAGTAAATATTATGAAATAAATTAACACGACAAAATATGATACGTTTCAACCTGTCTATGTAAATATGTTGAATATGTCCAAAATTAATCCGTTTGGCTTAATTAAACTTAGCATAATTTTATACAAATGTTAAAATCATAATATCTATAAAAATTATAATACTAACTACAAGTATGAATTATAATATAAATAATAAAAATATTAAAATTAAGATTCTAATAATTTTACCTTTAAATGTAAGGATATACTTGTAATTTTAACTTTCTTAACGTGTCAAAACAAGTTGACTCGCTATCAACCCGTTAAGCAATCGTGTCATATTGGATCAACCCGTTTTGACTTGAAACCCTTTAAGACTAAATTCTAACTCACTATTATCATGTCATGTTTGTGTTGAATTAATAGGTCGTGTGACATATTACCACCCCTGTTCCGCGCTGAAATCCCGAAGGTGATATTGTTAATGCCTGTGTTAATATGGCTGTGTTATTTTATTTATACTTTTTTATTAAAAAAACAATTAAGAGGCAGACAGACCCAGACCCCTTCCCTCCGGGTGGCCCATCACTGGACCTGGGTCCGGCTTGCTTGCCTTAATGTTGTTAACATGACGGCTGCTTTTATTATTTTCTGGCATCGCGTCACCTCTTCAACACGCGCACTCATGCCCCCCTCAACTGCCTCTGCCATGCATATTTGTTTCTCAATCTGACATGTTTTATTTGCAGTCTTTTGAAAATTCCAATATGTCGGCTCTCGATCAAGTGTGTATTGAGCATTATTATTATATTCTTGACGCTTAGAAACTTATTTCAAGTGGAGTTTTCAATTCACTTTCTCCATCTTCTGCTGCCGTATTTGGCCATTAATCTCTTTCTCCTCCATTCTGCCTAGACGTTCACCTTCGATGGCGGCCTCCACCTCCATGCCTCATTCTCTACAGCACTGCAAAGCTGAACTAACCCCCTTTCTTCTTACCTAGACTACGAACGCGAATATCTTTTTTGTAATATCCTATTTGATAAGGATAAGTGTAGGTGATGTATGCGATTTTATATTATTTAAAAAGTAGTTTTTATTCTTTATAAGGTTTCAATGTGATTCTAATTATATTTTTGACTAATTTTTTTAAAATATAAATTATGTAGTTTTGACTCGAGATGTTATATTTTCCCTTGATAGAGCTCTATAACATTAAGATTTCCAAGGCTGATGAAATGTGTGGGGCCTTTTTGTAATGGCTAAGAAAGAATCAAAGACTTTCAACATACTTTGATGATTGAGTGCATCAATTTAGCCCATTTCTTGATGATTTGTTTAGAGTCTTTAGACTTCCCTATTAACACGTGTTCGAAACAAATAATAAAAATCTAGCAAACCAACAAACCGGCCATCCGTTGTTTCTCTTCCTATATACCCAACTCGTTACCGATAAGAATGGGAATGAATGCCTTGCTTTCGGAATGAAAGACATTTGGCCTCCTTGTCCAATCTCCATGATAGCATGCATGAATGTAAAAACTATATATTAAGGTGTAATAAAAAGATATAAATCAATTAGAAGTTATAATATATATATTTATATAAATGGAAAAAAAAGGCAGATGTTGGGCCTTGGGCGTGTCTACGGGCAATGACAGTGTCTCTTCTTCTTTTATGTTTTCTCTCATAATCTCTCCTATAAAAAGATATATTTTAATAAATATAAAAAAAAAATAAGAGGTTAAATTTCCGCATCACGTTCAACATGAAAGCATTTGGAGAAAGGAGATGGCATGATGAAGGCCCAATTCAAATGTGTACCCGTTTCATAGTCAATATTTTAAACCATGGAGTTGCATGTGAATCTACGTGCTAGTCGTACGTAACTATTGTTAGAATATAACAAAACATGTATGTATATAATCGTATTTTATTTTAAATAAATAAATAAAAAAAGAGAGAGAAAGAAATTACACATGTTTAAAATGTGCCGGGCGACGTGTCTTCCAGTCTTCCTATACTCCGATATTATGAGACAATATGACGAACACCAAATGCAGTGGCATTATTGAGAGGATCAAACACCAAGTCATTGAAGGGAAGCGTGGCAACTCCAATGCCTTAACATTATTAATTGTTTTATATATATATATATATATTGGTCTTAAAAAAGAAATTTAATAAATAAAACTATTTTTACGTGTTAGAGCAAAATGAGCAGTTTCTTCTTGCTCTTACCTTTCAGCTTCTGGTCAGTTCTCTACGTCATCAGCAGCTACTAGCTAGCTAGTATCTGATGCTTTTCCTTGTTTGCTTGTGTGGTTTTATTTATTTATTTATTTTTGTGTTTTGATCCCATTTATCTCATTCTCTTTTATATTGATTTCTATATATTCTTAATTCAATTCAAGCAGTACCCTGTAAAAACTACCATACATTATCCTTTTTCCCCATTTTTTGTATTTATTAGATTAAATAGCACGTGCGCATGAAATAAGTGTGTTTATAATTTATATATACTTTAGATTGTTTGGTCTTATTCCAAATAGCCATTACAAATATAATTACTAGTTAATATTGTTATAAAATTAAAGAAGAAACTACTATTACAAGAGAAAAATATATAAGAAATTCTTAAGAAATCTCAAGAATTGAAATTTTCTTCTCTCTCTATATTTTCTTATAAATTTTATAACAACTGAAGCCCATATTTATAGGTCTTGAAATTACTATGCAAGTTACTATGCAAATCACTATACAAGATTTAAAATAATAGTAGTGGGATCATTCACATAATTTTAGTGGTGGGACAGAGGGCGGCAGCCGTCCCTCCACTCTCATCATTTCATTACACTCCCCCTTGAATAACCATGCATAAAGAATCTGCATCGTTAAAACTTTGCCTAGGTAAAATCCAGTGGAAAGAAAAACCAATGGCGAAGGAAAAAGAGTACAGTCTTCTTATATATCCACAAGTGCTTTAAGATTGCCTCATTAAAACCTTGCAGAGGAAAACCCAGTGGGACAAAATCTTAGCAAAGGAAAAATAGTACAATCAGCACAAGTCTTCAGGACATTTACTCCCCCTGAAAAGTGCATAACAATAGATCTTTGAGTTTTCGAATTCCAATATTATGTACAATTTTCTTGAATGTCGTAGTTGGTAATGCTTTTGTGAATAAATCTGCCAGATTATCACTAAATCGTATCTGCTTAACATCAATTTCACATTTCTCTTAAAATTCATAAGTATAAAAGAATTTAGGTAAAATGTGTTTGGTTCTGTCACCTTTGATATATCTTCATCTGATTTGAGTGATACAAGTAGTATTATTTTCATATAAAATTGTTGGGTTATTATTGATCATGGGAAATCCACACTTTTCCTAGATATGTTGAATTACTGATTTCAGCCAAATACACTCTCGACTTACTTCATGAATAGCAATGATCTCTGAGTGATTTGAAGAAGTAGCAGATAGTGTTTGCTTAACAGATCTCCGTGATATGACAGTATCTCCATAAGTAAATAAATATCCAGTTTGAGATCTACCCCTGTGTGGGTCTGAAAGATAACCTGCATCTGCATACCCAATCAATTGTGGACTTTATCTACGTTAATAAAATAATCTCATATCAACCGTACCATCAAGGTAATGAAGGATATGTTTAATGCCATTCCAATGCCTTCGAGTTGGTACAGAACTATATCTTGCAAGCAGATTAACTGAGAATGTAATATCTGGTCGAGTGCAATTTGTGAGATACATCAAAACTCCAATTGCACTGAAATATGGTACTTCAGGACCAATAATTTCTTTATCGTCATCACAAAGACGGAATGGATCATTCACATCAAATGTGCGAACAATCATTGGAGTACTTAGGGAATGAGATTTATCCATGTAAAAATGCTTCAGGACTTTCTCAGTATAATGGAATGATGAATAAAAATTCTATTTGGCAAGTGCTCGAGCTGCAGGCAGAGGCAAATTCATTCTTTAAATATGTAGCAGTTCTTAAGATCTCTTCAGGAGTTCCTACAATATTTAAATCATCAACATAAACTGCAATAATGACAAATCCGAATTTTGATTTCTTAATAAAAACACATGGGCATGTAGGATTATTCTCAAATCCTTCTTTCAATAAATATTCGCTTAAACGATTATACCACATGCGTCCGGATTGTTTTAACCCATATAAAAATCTTTATAGTCTGATAGAGTACATATTTCTAGATGTACTTGTAGATGGTCTAAGGATCCATATAAATATGCAGTGACTACATCCACCAATCGCATTTCTAATCATTTTGTAACAACCAGACTAATAAAAAATCTAAATATGATTGCATTCATAATGGGAGAATATGTTTCTTCATAATCAATCATCAGTTTCTGCAGGAAACCTTGTGCAACAAGCCGTACTTTGTACTGCACAATTTTATTTTTCTCATTATGTTTTCATACAAATACCGACTTATATCCAACAGGTATTACACCATTTGGTATTTGAACAACAGGTCCAAATACTTCTCGCTTTGCTAGCGAATTTAATTCAGTTTCAATAGCTGCTTTCCATTTTGGTCAATCATTTCTACGTCGATATTCTTCGACGGTTTTTGGCTCAGTTTCTTCATTACTTCTAGTAATGCAATGGCCATTTTATATGAAATATGTTGTCGACAACAGTTTTATTTCTATCCAGAATTTCTCCAATATTCATGAAATGTATTGAGATTTCATTATTTTCAGGTACTTGCTCCTCTTCAGGAGAAAACATTTCATGAAACACCTCTTCAAGAGGTCCAGTTTCAATAGATTTATACTCTTTAGGAGTTTCCTCTTCAGGAGGTTCTAGAATAAAAGATTCAAGCTCTTTAGGAATACTAATTATATTTGTAGCCTGTATTGTGAGTACGTATTTTTCAGGAACACTAAATTCATTTTGTATTCTTTTCTTTCTGGAAATTTTGTCTTTTGCACCAATAGGTCTTCCATGTTTCAGGCGTGTCTTAGACTCACCTATTGCTGTTTTGATAATTTGTCCTTCAGGGATTTCAATCATTGCTGGAGCATTAACAGTAGGAATATAAGATTTACTACACCTTTAGTGTCAGTAAATACATCCGATAATTGATTTGCAACATTTTGTAAATGAATAATCTTCTGAACTTCCAGTTTACATTCATTTATAGAATTATCAAATTGAGACAATGTCTTATTATTCCAAGTAATATCTTGTTGTGCTTCAAGCACCGACTTTTCTTTACCTATTAATGGAAAAATGGATTCGTCAAAATGACAAACCTCAAAACGTGTTTTAAACATATCCCCTATAAGGGGTTCAAGGTATCTAATAATAGATGGAAAATCAAAACCAATATATATCCCAAGTCTACGTTGAGGACCCATTTTTGTACGCTGTGGAGGTACAATTGGAACATATACAGCACATCCAAAAGTACGAAGATCAGAAATATTTGGTTATTGACCAAATGCAAGCTGTAATGGAGAATATTTATGATATGCAGATGGTCTAATGCGAATTAAAGATGCTGCATAAAGTATAGCATGTCCCCAAGCAGAAACATGTAGTCTTGATTTCATAAGTAAAGGTCTAGCGATTAGTTGAAGTTTTTTGATCAAAAATTCAGCTAAACCGTTTTGTGTGTGTGTATGGGTAACAGGATGTTCAATATCTATTCCTATTGACATGCAATAATCATCAAAAACTTGAGATGAAAATCCACCTGCATTATCCAATCGAATGGTCTTAATTGGATACTCCGAAAATTGTGCTCGTAATTTGATTATTTGAGTAAGAAGTCTAGCAAATGCTATATTTCTAGTGCGAAGCAGACAAACATGTGACCATTAACTAGATGCATCAATCAAAACCACAAAGTATTTAAATGGTCCACTTGATGGATGAATAGGCCCACATATATCTCCGTGAATCCTTTGTAAAAATGATGGAGATTCAACAATGACTTTTGAGGAAAATGGTCTGATAATCAACTTACCTTGAGAACATGCAAAGCACGGAGATTCATTGGGTAGAAATATCTTTTGATTCTTTAAGGGATGCCCATACAAATTTTCAATAATTCGTCTCATCATTATAGATCCCGGATGTCCAAGGCGATCATACTAAGTCATAAATATTTTGGAGTCAATGCACTTCTGTTGTATTACCACATATGATTCAGTTGTTATCATTTTTGTATAATACAACCCAGAATATAGAGCAGACAGTTTTTCTAATACGAGCTTCTGACCCGATATTGTTTTAGTAATAAGAAGATGCTCTTTACTGCCTTCATTGGTCGTTTCAATATGGTAATCATTACGACGTATATATTTGAAACTTAATAAATTTCTTTTAGATTGTGAAGAGAATAGAGTATCATCAATATAAAATTTGGTGTAATTAGGCAACACAATATAAGCTCTTTCGAAACTCTCAATTAAATCTGATAAACCTGATATGGTATGGACATAGGTTTTACTTAGTATTAGATTTTGAAAATATTTATTTTTTTTGAAAATTGTGTGAGTTGTAGTACTGTCAGCCAAACATATATCTTTATCATTCAACTCAGAGATAAAAAGCTCATAAATGTGATCCATGATTCTACAAAATATGCAAAACTTTTATTACAGATAATATAAAGAAAATACATTAATTGAATGGAACACTTCCATCTCCAATTAACTAATCAATTCTACTTTCAGGATGATTAAAGAAATCAGATATATCAAGATGAGGAACATCTACATTTACTGAATCTAATAAATCATCTGATGGTTCTACTAAATTTGTTTCATGTATTTTATTCTTTCTTTTAACAGATGCTTGATATAAATCAGTTAAGTGTCTGGCCGTACGACTGGTACGTTACCAATGTCCAGTCATTCCACATCTTTGGCATACGTCTTCACTTTTCTTTGAATAATTATTATGAGAATTTTTACCCCTTTCTGAATTGTACCACTTCTGGTGATACGGTATATTATTATTATCCTTTTTACTGTAGTCACTTCTGGGACCAACATTTCTATAATTTCTCCTACCACATCCACGCTCTCGATTTCTTCTAAAGGATACATCATTCACTTCTGAAAATGATGCAAACCTATTACCATTCACTTCAAGAAATGATATTGAGCCAGTAGGTCATAACTGGTGGTTTTTTAACAAGAGCTCATTGTTCTACTCAGATACTAGAAGACATGATATAAGTTCAGACTATTTCTTGAATTTTCTCTCTGGATACTGCTACTGCAGGACCACATTCGAGGCATGAAATATAGTATAAGTCTTCTCTAGTATCATCATCAGTGATTTTCTCACCGCATAATTTTAGTATTGAGCTTATTTTAAAAAGTGCAGAATTATATTCAGTAACACTTTTATAATCTTGCAACTTCAAGTGCAACCATTCAAAACGAGCTCTTGAGAGGATGATAGTCTTCTGGTATTCATACATCTCCCTTAAACTGTTTCACAAAATATAATGATATTTTATTGTAAGATATTCAATTTTTAATTCTTCGTGAAGATGGTGGCGAAAGAAAATTATTGTTTTAGCACAGTCTTGCAAGGACGTTTGATTTCTTTATTTAATTGTTTTACTCAGGTTCATCGCATCAAGATGGATTTCAGCATCAATTATTCAAGATAAATAATTTTTTTCAGATATGTCAAGAGCAACAATTTCCAATTTTGTAAGATTTATCATTTTCTACACATATAAATAATGAAATAAATATGTGTATCTCAGAATATATATTTATAAATTCACACAGATTTTAAATAATAATTATCAATAAAATATATCAAAGATTGTAAATTATATATTGAAAAACTTACAGAGAAATAAGATCACTAGTTTCTGAATTGGTAGAACCGTCGTGCTGATAACGTGTTATAAAACTAAAGAAAAAACTACTATTGCAAGAGAAAAATATATAAGAAACTTTTAAGAACTCTAAAAAACTAAAACTTTATTCTCTCTATATTTTCTTATGAATTTCATAATAACTAAATCCCATATTTATAGGCCTTAAATAACAACTGAACCCCAAGCGACTATGTAAGTTACTATGTAAATCACTATGTAAGTTACTATGCAAATCACTATGCAAGATTTAAAATAATAGTGATGGGGTCATTCACATAATTTTAGTAGTGGGACAGGGGGCGACAACGGTTCTTCCACTCCTCCCGTTTCATTACAAATATAATATTATTGGATATCTAATCTAAATAGTTAGGTGATTAATATATAAAGTCCAATAATATTCAACTTTTGCGATTTCAGCACATTTGTTTACGAGTGGTTAAGATTACTATTAAAATAAATTAATCAAGTATGTTGTGTGCAGTTGAAGAAAGTTGTTTTCACATTCTTATCGCATTAAACTACTCACTGTTCAAATGACTTTTCATCTAGCTAACTTGTGTATGAATTTGATGTATTTATAATAAAAATAATTTTATAATATAATATACAAGATATGTAAGTTTGTAATACACTAAACATTTCTTAATTTATTATAAAAAAATGTTATTTGCATTCGATTTACGTGTCTTTTGCGTACATGTCGTATAAAATAATATTTTTATGCATCGTCTAATTTAATTGTTAGTATTTTTTATTTTTATTTTTTTCTCAACTTATTTTTATTTTTATTTTTAAAATATTTTAATTAATATAACATTATTATTACATCAACGATTTCATAAAAGTTATGCGGGGCCTATATCTGCGAAATTATTTGCATATTTTATTTTTTCACTTAAAATGAAATAAGTGTTCTTCGGCTAATGTAACTTCAGGGTTTATGCTGGATCCAAGAAAGATCTGAGCTGCATTTGGATGTATGTTCCTAAACATTGCAATAAAGGGTTAATTGAATATGAGTTTTCTCAAAAAGTAATCGCCGGTGGCCTAGTGTTGAGAATCTTTTAATAGTAATAATAATAAGAAGAAGAATAAGAATAAGAATAGGGAGTTGTAATACATAATTAGGAGTCGTAATACGTAATTAATCACAGATTTTTTAGGATAGCAGTAGATATTAAGGAGATTTTTTTATGAAGTACTTATCATTCAATAATTTCTGCATATTATTAAGTTATAAGACTTTGGCTTTAATGTTGGTCCCACATATGGATGGATTGGACTATGTTAATGCTTTGATTAATGTAAACAGTAGACATGCTGTTAACTGTCATTAGGGTTTCTGACTTAAATCAGATACTGTACACGTCCGGAAAGCAACTTCCTCTTTTTCAGAACATGGTAACATTTTTTTTATATGTATTTTTTTTTTAGATTATAGTAAAAAATCCAAGAAATATAAATTTATATTTTAGAAGTTTCATCTTATGTCCCACAGGTCTGGTTCAGGCCATGGTTGCGCCACGTAGGTGGTTAGGAATAAAGCGGGAAGATAATGAGAAGAAGTGTACCAGAACGACTGGCCTCACAAGCTTCAAAAAAAGCAATAAAGTAAAAATGTTTGATTGACCCAATAAGGATGCAAATACTAGGGCCTTGAAGTTATTGTAAAATTGTTTTGTTTATGTTTTCTCTGAAGTGTTTGTTTGGGTTTTTTTTTTTTTTTTTATATCTCTATTCACAAACGGTCTGTGTTTTTTGTGGGGAGATTTTGTTTTGTATTTTTGTGAAAAGAGATGTTGGGAATTTTTGAGAGGTTGTAGAGCATTTGTGTGGTGTGAAAGTACTGCAACAAAAGTTTTGTTGTGTGGTTCTGTTTGTCAGGTGGCCTAGCATGAACTGAAGAGCCTCCCATGGTGGTACTGGCACCTCTCTCTCTCTCTCTCTCTCTCTCGCTGCGTATACATTAATGCTCTGTTGGTTTTTCTCTATTTACTTCAGATTTCTTTATTTCTTTGATGGGTATATGAGGATAGTGTTGCTCGTGGTTTTTTTTTTTGGTTCGTTTTTTCCGCTTAACCGTTGAATATACACGGATGTGAATATAATTAAATAATGGGTATTGTATAGTGTTGTTACCTCTTCAGAATTTATTGAATATTGTTGATCGGTTGTGTTGGTGGCGATGATGCATGTGTTGTTGGCCGTGGCCCGTGCTGAGATTTGCATACTGATTTACGTTACTTTTTGTGCCCAGCAGGATATTGTCGTTATGTTTGTCAAGCTGAGGTGTTGATCTTGATTAAAGGTTAGGTTTTTCTTATATACTTGGACCTCTAGAATGAGTTTTTGATTCAAAATGGTAATGGTGGAAGTGAGAGAGTGTAATAGAAGTCGGAGAATACCTCCGTTTCTTGGATGTGTTTGTTCTGGTCTTCATGCAACTCTAGGTGGATGGTAATGGAGGGTTCATCCGAGTCTGCTTGGCAGAAGTCTGATAGTTCTAGGGCATTGAATAGTTCTGGAGTCTCAGACAGGAATCTGAATCTTCTTCCTGCCAACAGAATTGGCTTGTCAGGTAATGCATTTCATGATTCTGTGTTTGGGAAGGAGAGAGGTAGGGTTGTGTTGGCTCACACGGATCATCTCAAAAACCAGGGCGGTTCGTCTGGAGTTTGTGAGGATGAGGTTGCAGTTGGCCATTTCATCCACGCCATAGAATGGGGAGATGTTAGTTTGAGGGAGTGGTTGGACAAACCAGAACGCTCTGTTGATGTCTTTGAGTGCTTGCACATATTTAGGCAAGTAGTAGAGATTGTTAACGTAGCACATTCCCAAGGAATTGTTGTTCATAATGTGCGGCCTTCCTGCTTTGTGATGTCTTCTTTCAATCATGTCTCTTTCATTGAGTCTGCATCTTGTTCGGATTCTGGTTCTGATTCCTTGGAGGATGGGTCCAATGGCCGAAATGTGGAGGCTAAGTACTCGTCCTTTTCCTTGCCCCATGATGCGCATCGACAAAGAAGCAACCCGGGAAGTGAAGATTTTCTATCAGTGATGACACCTACTAATGATGTATCAGACACCACTTGCATGCAGTCAAGTTCAGCACGTGTGGCATTAATAGAAGAGACTGAAGAAAATAGAGAGAAAGATAGGGGGAGAGTTGAAGAAGCAGAAGAAAAGAAGCAACCATTTCCAATGAAACAGATACTGCTTATGGAGGCCAATTGGTACACAAGCCCTGAGGAGATTGAAGGTTCTCCAAGTTCCTATGCTTCGGACATTTATCAGTTGGGGGTTCTTCTCTTTGAGGTCATAAGAAAAATCATTCTCAAACTTCCTATTAAATATTTAAATTGATATAGAATTTTCCGTTCTGTTTCATTCTTGGCATTAAAACCAAGAGTTTAATTGAAAGTATGTTGTTATTTTATGTTTCTTTTTCTTATGTACCCTGATATGCAGTTCTACTTGTGACCAGTTATTCTGTCCATTTAGCTTGAGAGAAGAGAAAAGCAGTACCATGTCTAGTCTGAGGCATCGAGTTCTTCCTCCTCAACTGTTGCTGAAATGGCCAAAAGAAGCTTCATTTTGCTTATGGCTTCTGCACCCTGAGCCAAGTATTCGACCAAAAATGGGGTACTGTACTCTCACAACCTTTTATTCATCAATGCCTTTTATTCTTTTGATATCTGATGCCTTGATGTACTGAAAAGTTGACACGATGAATTTAAAAAATATCTGAATACGACAAACCTCCATGGATATCTTTGCTTCAGAACAAAACAATTAGAATTACGCTCGTGATCAACTGGAATGTGCATTATCCATATGTAGATACAGTCAGTTTTTTTTATTTTCGATGGTATATAATTATATAACAAAAGGAACGAAATGTCTGATCTATTAATGTACAAAGAAATGTGGCTGGAGTTGGATTATTTAATTTTGAACTAAATCAACTTTTAGGAAATATATATATATATATAACAGTAAAAATCAGTCTATGCTTTTGATGATGGGAGAATAGGTGATAGATTGGGGAAGATAATCCCAGAATAAACATCACTAGAAGTTATACGCTATTGGCTTGTAAATTTGTTGAGATGATCACTGTTTAATTGCTTATGGGGAATTATTCAGCATTTTGAGGAATAGCTTGATTGGTTTCAGATAAAATAATTATCCATTTCTATTGAATATCAAGTAAGCTACCTTGCAATAGAAGGGAAAATCAGTAAATGGTTTCCATATGCATTAGTTGCATGTGATTTTTTTTTTCCTTGTATTCTTTTAAAATATTCAGTTTAATTGGTGGTTTTTTAGAATCTCTTTATTGTTTCTTTCCTTTTGAGAGGAATAAGATTTCTTTCGCTAGCGTTCTGCATCTGAATTGCTTCCATTGACTCATTGCGCTCGAATCATTGATAGTTAATAAGATGATGCTGATCCTTAAGGCATTATATTTTATATGTAACTGAAATTTTCCGAGATAAAAATGTAGTACGTAGCCTTACTTTTTATGCCATGTGTAACAGTGAGTTGTTACAGAGTGAGTTCCTGAATGAACCAAGACATCATTTGGAAGAACGCGAAGCAGCAATTGAACTTAGAGAAAGAATAGAGGAGCAGGATTTGTTGCTGGAATTCCTTTTGCTTGTTCAACAAAGAAAACAGGAAGCAGTTGATAAGTTGCAAGACACCATTTCCTTTTTGTGTACTGATATGGAAGAAGTAATGAAGCACAAAACAATCCTTATGAAAAAAAGTGGGTCTTGCCCAGAACTGGGGAAGGATGATTATTTAGTTTCAAGTCTTCGAACAGTTAATATTGTTGATAGTGGTGATTCTACCGGCTTGGGGTCTAGAAAACGATTTAGACCAGGGCTGAAGATTCAGAACATGGAAGAATGCGATGATAATCTCGGTGACGCTCAGGAGTTATATACACCCAGTGAAAATAATGAAAGCCTTCTTTCAAAAAGTTCTCGGTTAATGAAAAACTTTAAGAAACTGGAGTCTGCCTACTTTTTGACAAGATGCAGGCGGCCAATCAAGCCCTCAGGGAAACCAGTGAGTAGACATTCACCAATAAGTAGTGATGGCAAGGGGTCTATTGTTCTGACTGAGAGAAGTTCTGTTAATAATTTGGCATCAAAAGAGCTGTATAGCGAGGGTAGACAAAGTGGTTGGATAAATCCATTTCTCGAAGGGTTGTGCAAGTATCTATCTTTCAGTAAGTTAAAAGTTAAGGCGGGTTTGAAGCAAGGGGATCTGCTGAACTCTTCCAATCTAGTATGCTCTCTTAGCTTTGATCGTGATGGAGAGTTTTTTGCCACAGCTGGTGTAAATAAGAAAATTAAAGTTTTTGAATGTGACGCAATCATAAATGAAGATCGTGATATTCACTATCCTGTAGTTGAAATGGCTAGTAGGTCAAAGCTAAGCAGTATATGTTGGAACAGTTATATCAAAAGCCAGATTGCTTCAAGTAACTTTGAAGGTGTTGTACAGGTAGTTAAAGCCTTGCATTCCGTTCCATTATTCAGCTTTCTATTTCTTTGTGCTAAGTTGATTGTCATGTTCAGGTATGGGATGCTGCAAGAAGTCAAGCAGTGATGGAAATGAGAGAGCATGAGAGGCGTGTATGGTCCATAGACTTCTCATCAGCAGATCCAACAATGTTGGCCAGTGGTAGCGACGATGGTTCTGTTAAGCTATGGAGTATCAATCAGGCAATTCTATTTTTGCACTTGGTGAATGTCAGCTTTGAAACTAAACGTACTGCAGTCATATCATTGCATGGTGTGTAATTTTACTGCTGTATGTGTGATAAGTTTTTCTCTTACATGGGTTGCAACTGCAGGGAGACAGTATTGGTACCATCAAAGCAAAGGCGAATGTCTGCTGTGTTCAGTTTCCTTTGGATTCTGGTCGTTCCCTTGCATTTGGTTCAGCAGATCATAGAGTTTATTACTACGATCTCCGCAACTTGAAAACTCCTTTGTGCACACTGATTGGACACAATAAAACTGTGAGTTATGTCAAATTTGTAGATACAATGAATATTGTTTCTGCATCCACGGATAATACTCTCAAGCTCTGGGACTTGTCAATGTGCGCATCTCGGGTTATTGACGCTCCACTTCAATCATTCACAGGACACATGAATGTAAAGGTACATTCAATTGTCATGCTATGTAGACAACCAACTAACCAACTTCGATATACGATGAAATATTGTCCTCTTTTACTATTCCATCAGGGTCCCATATACTTTGCCTACTCTTTTGATCAATAAAAATTAGTTTACCAATAATAATAATTAAAGACAAAAAAACTATTCCATCAAGGCTAGTTCTGTTTCTAATACCCTGTTAGATATTCAATTATCCTGTTCTTGTCATTATTATATTATTAGGCAGAGCAAGCAAGTTGTAAAATAATCAAACAAGAAAAAAGAAAACAAACGAGTTGGAGGAATCTGGAACAAGTCCCATGTAAAACCCCAGATTTATGAGGGTGGGGAATGGGAACCTACATCACTTGGTAGAGAGAAGCTCTTGGTCTTTATGATAATTCTAATAGACTTAAATTGTAACCTTGGCCAGTCCTTTTGGGGTATAGACACAACTGTGAAGTGGTTTGCTTTGGTCCTTATATCCCATCTCCGTTGTCCTATTCGTACTTCCTTTTTGAGAATGCCAGCCATCTCTGGCATGCATCAAGGTGTCAATCTCGGTTCTAGAAGGGATGTGAACCCACAGAACTGATCGTGCAGTGCAATATGGACCTGCTGACCATTGCTATTGCAAGCCATTATTGGTAGGTGTTTGTCGGTTGCATATTCCCTTAGAGATGGACATAATCATGTTTGAAGGACCTCGGTCCTCAGCCATATAGACAAACTGGTGTTGTCCTCATATCTGGCGTCTTGGCTCCATTTGATGTGACCCTAAGCTAGATACCTTGGCCATTCCAGTGACTGGCATCTCTAACCATGTACAAATAGTTATTGGTTTTTGTGATATTCTGGTTTTGTCTTCATATATATTGCGTGGAGAAATATGCTTACGGTTAGATAAGTTTATTGCTGATAATTACCTGTAACTTGATTCCTTTTTGCAGAACTTTGTTGGTTTGTCAGTTTCTGATGGTTACATTGCTACTGGTTCAGAAACAAATGAGGTACGTAATGTATCATGCTGTTTATTAATTAGACATTTCTCAATTTCCATGCTCTTGTTAGGTTATTCACATTAATGTTGAGGGTGGGCCATTCCCTTCTCTTATTGATCTGGAAACCTTAAGACTGTTGTTTGTGTTCACTTTGTAATATTGAATGAAATCACATCAGGTTAAGTATTGGGGTCCATCTTGGATGTCAGAAGCATAATGCAAAAATTAAACTTACGTGCCAAGCATTGTATTTAAAGAACAATACTATGTTCTTATGTACCTTACAACGATGGTGCCCGAGAAAAGAGGCACCATGCTCCTGACAGTTCACTTGTTCTGCAATTATTGGAATTATAAATTAAAATTCTCTTGTCCACATTTGCTGCTTGTATTTTCATCGAAAAAAGTTAAGAATCCAAGTTAGAAACGCATTCTGTAAACTAGTAATCGCAACAATGGTAATCAGATATTGTTTTGGTGGAGTTTCTCTCTGAACCTTATACAATGATCATACCAAATTGGGGTAAAATTAAGTTTAATAGTTGCAGTATTTAATGATATCTTCTTTCTCTCCGCATTCAGTATGAGGAGCGAAATTTTCTGTCATCAACAATGTTTCTTTCTTAAATACTGAAATATCAGGTTGCTTTAACCACTATAATCTAGGGTAGTACATACCCATCTATGAAAAGTATTCTCCTAGTTTGACTTTTAGTTATGATAGAATGAGTTTGCATCAGGCTCATCAGAGGTCTGTAAGAAGAGGCAGATAAAAAGTGAATGCAGTGTTTAATTCCTAGCACTTGAAGTAGCTGTTTATTTTCACCATGCATTTACTCTTTAGTTTTGCTAGTTTACAGTTGGTTATATTCCTATTTATTATGGCTCAGGTGTTCATCTACCACAAAGCTTTTCCCATGCCTGCATTGTCATTCAAGTTTGACAACACAGACCCATTGTCTGGCCATGAAATGGGTGATGCTGCACAGTTCATCTCTTCTGTTTGTTGGCGCAGCCAGTCCTCAACCCTAGTTGCTGCAAATTCTGCTGGAAATATAAAAATTTTGGAGATGGTTTAATGTGGCTACTCTCCAATCATCCATGATTCTAGGGAAAAGGAATGGGATAGATTTATTGGGAGCAAAGACACGAGGTGAAAGAAATCTTACGCCAGAGACGTGTGTAGTGAAGATGGAATTCTAAATGTCCTAGGAGCTCGATGATTCTGAGCGACTCGGGGAAATTTTGGCATTAGTTCATAGCGGATGTGGTTTTCCTGAAGAGTGAGGATGATCTTGTTCAAATGTAATGCAGATAACCATTCAAAGAAAAGAAAAAAAAAAGGGTAAAAAATCATAATGCTTTGTATATTTTGTAATTCCTACAGTACATAAAGATATGATATGAATTTACAACAAAGTTCTTCAGAGGAAAGCACTACTACAATTGTTCTGATTTGGAGGGGTATATTGATAAGTCATTTTTGGCATCTCTTTGGCAATAGAAACCTTTGTATGTTCTGCATCAAAGTTTAATACAATTTTCATCGGTATAACAATTCTAAAACCCACATGAACCTGTAAGACTTATTATATGATTTGTTGGCAAACAAATCCACAACTCTTTCAAGGTTGTGAGTTTACCATCATATAAAGCATAAGCTGTGTAAAAGTGTTAGCAAAAACCGGTTGTAAGTTTAGTCGTCGTAAAAAAATCAAAGGAAAAAAACTGTCCTCGTCATAATAAAGATCAACCTGATGAAGCATTTGTTTGTGCAGCTCCACTTATTATTTGGCTCCTAATTTCAGAAAGTACCCTCCATTAATTTACATTCATAGTGTATGTATGTATGTATGTATGTATAGTTTTGCTGAGCCATACCAGATACATATATGCATACATACATACATACATATATATATATATATATATATAGTGTTGATGGGGAAAGAAGATTATTGCACATGCCAGATGTAATCTCTGAGCATTCAATATGTTTAATTTGAGCTTTCAGAATGGTTGTCTTTGTAGTAACCGATGGAGTAAAAAAATCAACATTACCGGATGAAAATTACAAATCCAAAGGTTCTGGAGTCTGTAAAAACAGATGATCTGAAATATCATAAGCCATGAATTGGAAAAATCACAGAGAAGAAGAGGAAAAACACTGCAGAAAAAATAATCATAGTAAATATGTGAATAGTTCAAACTAATCAGAAGCTAACAGAAGAAGAATGAGTAAGAGCTATCTTTGAATGATCCTGGCAACAATTTATTGCTATGCTTATACCTACGCTAACATGCCTTCAAGACTAACAAGAATGAGGTCTTGGCTGCATCAACAGCATTGAATTTTTCGTAGTGGAAATTTCATTTACTTTCCTTTGGCTTGTAGATAGATCTTTCTAATTATTATTATTTGTTTCCTCTTTAGAAGCTTTCACGTTCCCAAAAATCCTATTTACACTGATTTTGGCCCATTTTAGCTGCCAACACAAGCCTAACTATGAGGCGCCGAAGCCTTTGAGCTCCTGGGCCTGGTTTCAGCTTGTCCGTCCCTACCTTGGAACATTTGGAGCTGCCAGAGCACCAACCACCAGGGGTGAAGCTCCCATTCTTCCGCCTTAGTAAATCCTTATCAATCTTATCCAAGACCGGGTCATCTTGTTTGAATTTTCGAGCAAATGGTGCATTGCTGCCAATAATCTTGTCCGTGTCAGTAAGGGAAAGGATGTGAGGATGTTGTTTGGGGGGGTTGTCCCAGGAAATATAATGCAAGTCATGGTTGACTGCAGTCTTAGCAAACTCAGGCACGTTGCATATGACAGTCTGAAAGTAGCCCTCGGGGGAGGAGACGAAATTTGTGTAGTACATGAGAAGGGTCCTTGGTAAATTATCCCAACCCCAGACACAATACTCTACAAATGAACGCGACAGAACCATCCATGCCGAACCTGTGCAACAAAAATACATGTGATCTAACGTTACACAACCAGTTTCAGAAGATAAACTAGGACAAAAAATGATTATCTAAACAGGTAGAGGCAGATTCTCTCCATGGTTTCGTTGTTTGAGGGACAAGGGGGCTAAAGAGGATGCATGACGTGATGCGGTACCAACCCAAAATGGAAACTCTAAGATCTTAAATATTGCTCCAATATTGATGGATAAACCAATTGTCAGCGTGGCTGAACTTTAAATGAATGCAGATGTTTAGAACATTCAGAGCGATAGACTTGCTATTACAGGTGTATTGCTAGAGTCCACTGCAGGAGGGACTAGCATCTTACGGTATCCAGACTTGCAAAATTTTGTTTTGAGCATAGCAATTGTTGCAAGCAGAAACATTGGGACAGTTGTGAAGCCAACACTATGGCTGATTGGGATTGACACGGTTGGTTTGTTAAAGAGACTAATACGACGTCCCACCAGGCATTGGCTTATATAAGGGAACCTAGGCATACTTGCACACCACTAGAACCAAGCAACATACAGCTGATTGATAGATTGTTTCAAAGAATATGAGAAGCTTTCAAGTTACCCTCATCACAATGTTTGGATTCAACTATACAAACATCATTCCTGACACCACTCTTTAAAATGCCTGCCTTTTGGGATTCATAAAAAATAAACGCTACAGATGTAAAAACTAAGAACTAACTGAACTAGAAACGAGATGCATTTTCAGTCTGACGTTTTTTATTTGTAGACGAACTCCTCCCAAAAGCACTGGAAAAAAAAAATTATAGTTGCTAGCAGAAATTAATCTACTTTCGGGAGTCTTGTAGATTTTGACAGAAAATTTAAAAGCAACAAATCCAGTAAAATTAGGCACATTTGAATCAGTTCTGTCCTCAATAAAATTTCAAACATGTGTTTGTAAAGACAAGTCAATGTACAATCATGTAGGATACCAAAAGGATAAAAAAATATATTTGACAAAGATATCTCACCTGTAAATAACTTAAAAGCCGTTGGCAAAGTTCTTCCGGGATTAACCCAGAAGATATCTGATTTGGTTGACGAGTATAAGCCAGGGTCTACCATCAAAGGCATTGCGCGCTTATCCCTGCAAACCACAATCAATTATTGAGGAATTTGGGATATCTGTGAAGCTTCTATTGTTTGAGAGAGAGAGAGAGAGAGAGAACTCACTCCTTCCATCCTAGCTGGCTCGTGTGCTCAATGAAATTCAGGTTTCGATCTAAAGGTGAAAATGTGTATAGAAGATCTACATAAAAGTGACTAAACAGTTTAACAAAAGAATTTGCATCTATCACATTAAAGATAAACAGTAGCAGTTGCAAGGCTAATAATAACACCAACATAATCTTGTCATGAGTTCAATGGTATGAACTAACCATCCTGAGTCACTAGAGGATAATCGGAAGCACTGAGGTTGATAAACCAATCCCAATCCTTACTCCTTTTGAGAAGAATGGCACAAGCATGAAGAGTATTAGCTACCATAGTGGGTCCTCTATACGTAACCATATTAGCTTTGGTAATCATGTAAACATTCCCAACCTTAGAAAAAATCGGTTCTTTCTCCACTCGGGAGGCTAGCTCCAACCTCTCCTCTGCCGGCGCCTCAAGATCCAAATGAACAACATATTGGTTTCGTGGATGGTAAAGTGCGTGAAGAGTTCTCCAAAGCTTTTCCAAATCACCTTTTGACCCAGAAACCAAATAAGCAAATCGTGGAATCGTTGGGCCGGTAGGAGGGGGTGGGGATTGTGAAACTCTTGATTCGGCAAAAACTGGACTCTTTTGATTTGTAGCCAAGCGAGAAGGAAAAATTGAGAAGATCGAATTAATTGTGTGCAGTGAGAAAACAAGACCCATGTTGAAGGTAGTGGCCAGAAGCAATATGCATATTAGAGAGCTTATGATGAGCGGAAATAACCATTTCTTCTCCATGTTTAGGGACCCCATTAGCAAGCCTTATCATGGGTTCCAATAAATAAATTATGCATTCCAAGTTTCCTTTCTCGCCCAATTCATAACAGAACAAATAACGAACGACCAACTGATCAAGCCTTTGAACCTGGATCAACACCTTCTTCAAAAAGACTCCAAAATTTTGACATAAATATAGCTGTTGAATCAAAACCAAAAATTAACCCCGCTAAACAAGAGATTGAAGCTGACTCAAGAATTGGAACCAATAACCAAAATGCAATTATAAAAAAACTAAATGAATAACCAATGAAGATAGAGAAAGGGAGGTGGAAAAACATGACAGAAGAGACAGATAGGGCGGATCAAGAAGATGACAATACGAAAATAAACAATTCCAAAAATCCTTGCTGTCAATGAGCTAACAACTATACAATTTCTAGAAAAATACATTGATGACACAAATAGTAGCGAAACTATGTCAAATCTCGGAATTATCTTTAAAAAATAAAACCTCTTTCTTTATTAAAAAAAAGAAGGGGGGGGGGGGGGGGGTGAGTGCCATATCCAACACGAGATTTTCAGAATAAGTTATAAAAAATAAATTTTATTGCACAATATGATCAGAATAATCATCTGGAACACCCAAATGGGCAACAATAATGCAATGATACAAAACCCAGATCAGAAATCCCAGCTATAGATCATTCAATCAAAAGAACCACAGTATATGATACGAAATTATACGATATCACAAAACATCGCAGCTGAGCACGAAGCTCCGAAACGAAAATCAATGGCCGCAGAAAATGCATATCAGAAAAAAGTGAAGTAACCCAATATAACTTACAACAGCACACATAACAATAACACAACGGAATCAAGGAAAGAGCGGCACACAAAAATACAGACGGAGAGAAAGAGCTCGTGATCGTGATGAAAGAACCGAACCTGTTTTGTACGCGCAGAACACAGACTTTGTGCACGTTGAGGAAGATAGGGACGGAGATAGAATAAAATACTAGAAAAAACAAAATTAACGATTTAGAGAGAGAGACATTTGTAAATTGTAGATCTCTTAAAAACAAAAAGATTCTTTGTGTTTGAGTTATAAACGAATCGTGTTTGCGTGTGAAATAAATCAAAGAAGTCGTTCGCTTTGTTCGCGGCTTGCAACTTGCAAGGCTTAAGGACTCTCTGACTCTCTCTCTCTGTCTTTCTCAGAGGGAGCCGAGTTTTTGGAGAAAAATATTATGAGAATTGTAACAGATAACAGTATTGGAGATGATGTCGGACTCTTATTTCTGGAAGTAAATACAATACTTTTTTTTGTTGAATAAGCAAATACAATACTTTGAATCACAAGAATAAGCATTGAACACCTTAAAACCGAACATCAACCGACTTCTCTTCATTAAATTGCCATTTCCGCAAACGTATAGTGGCTCTTTTCGATTATGGATTTAAAATGTTGGATAAAATTGTCTTGGACTAAAGGACGTGGAATACTGGGTTAGGTTTTTTTTTTTTTTAATTTCATTTTGCAAATATTTTATTTATTTTTTGTTAAAATTTAGCTATCAACCAGTATAGATGGATGCATGCACCTAAAAAAAGGAGAAGCAACGTCAAGATAGGTTAATGGTTGTGGTACATAATCAAAGAGGCTGGAGGGTAATTGGAGTTTTGATGAAATAGTGTATTATATATATTCTATTATAATAAGTAGCTATTTAACGGGCTATTTAATGAATTTTCTCATTTTTCTATTAAGATACAGTTAAATTTAACATCCACTTATTTTTTAAAATTTAAAATTAAAAAATAGTGAAATATCTAATATCATTTCAATTTTTTTTAAATTTAAAATTAAAAAATAGTGAAATATCCAATATCATTTCAAAATTTAAAATATCTTATATATATATATTCTTCTATATTTGCAACGTATAAAAATATTTTTTTATTTTTTTACTTACTTCGGACGTTACATATATATAGCATATTAACATCTTACAAATTATAATATTTGCAAATAATAACTATCATTATTTAATAATAAAAATATTGTTTATATACGATTTTTATACTTTTACATACATATCATATAAAAATATTAATTTTATCCATCTTGTGATTTAATTATTTGTATTATATATTTTTATTTCTATCTAACGGCTACTTAATAGATTTTTTCGTTTTTTGTTAACTTTTATTTTTTTTCATTAAATTTAATGGCCACTTAACACTAGATATTTAAAATATATAATTTAAAATATAGACGAGATTAGTTAGATATATAATTTAAAATATAAATGAAATTAGTTAGATCTATAATTTTAAATTATATCTAAATTATAAATTTAGATATATATTATTTAGATAATATAAATGATTCCATTTTTAGATAATATTATTTATAATTTGAATAAATTATTCCATTTTTTTGTCTTTATATAAATTATCTCTTTAACTTGCGTATGGATTGTTATGATTTTCAATTAAATTTGAATAATTCAATTTAAAGAGATAATTAAGTTGTAACTTCTACCATATATACTTTAATATTTAATATTGTTGTATAATTTTTTAATATGGTGAGATATAAGTTCTATAATATTTAATACTATATGTTTATCTTTTTCCTGTACTAAATCATCTAATCAAACATAAATTAGGATTTGTACTCTTTGTATATCTACTCGTAGATGAATCTTTCTGAGTAATTTACAAAGAATTTGAGTCATTGCCCATTACATAATTTTATTGTTGACCATGGTGAACTTGCTAATTTTATAACATTTACCTTCTATCTAAGATTTTTTTAAAACCAAGAATCTCACGAAAATATTTAATACCATGCTTAATTTTCTTAATGGAATCATCTAACTAATCTAGATTGAAGGAGATTAGTATTCGTCTAATTAGTATTCAACTTAATTAACTTTATTTTCTCCAATACAAGAATTTAGATTTACCTTTCAAAATCTAAATTTATAAAAGCTCAAACTCTTAGTTGGTTTTGTTGCAAATCTATATCTAAATTTTAATATGTGATTAAATAGTAAATATAGATTAAAAAGACTTAATTAATCTAAAGTATTTTCCACAAATCCCCTCATTTGATTATATTAATAAACACATCTTTTTTCTCATTGCTATTATAATATTAATAATATTATTTTTAATATTTTTAAAGTGATTTTAATTTTCGATTTGAAACTGATAACTATATTATTTTAATTAGACTTTTTATTACATATATAATCATTATCTAAATTATTTTAATTCAAACTTCTTAGAAGTAATCCTTTATTTTGGACTCCTAAATCGAAATTGAATCTCAACTCAAACATTTCAAAATTCTTATCTTCTTAGTGTTTGAGTCCTTATAGTGATTAGTTCTTAAAATCTAACCCTAATTTGTGTATAAATGAAGAGAGAGAACTCGGAAGGGAAGAGGAAAGGTTTCTGAGCTTTCATCTGCTTCCTCTATCTTCGAAACTGGAAAAATATCAGTATGATTTCTATTCTCTCGCAACTACATGTAGAATTAATGACTCCCATATTGTGTTCTTGTAGGCTTGAGTTTCGTGGACCTTTGCATATTTGATTTTTTTTTTAAGTGGATGTGATCCAGTAGTGCATATAAATGTTGTTTATTAAGGATTTTTTTTTCCTATAATTGGGTTTAAATCATTTTAGATACGAGAAATCTCATAAGTTATCAAATGACCCTAGTGATTTATGATATCATTTATTTTATAAGTTTAATTGGTCAAAATTTGGTTCTATAATATATTAATCTTCCATAATTATAATTTTCATATTGTGTCAGTGAGGGATATTCACTTTCTCCCTTTGTAATCACAAGTATAAGGTGAAGTCACGAGTTTAAGACTTACTGGATGTGTATTTATTAGATAAAATAATAATGATTATATATATAATAATTCATAAGCTCTAATGTTTTAGGTTTCTCAAAGTGGGAATCCAAGGGCCAATGAGATAGTGTTGTCAAATATGACTGTTGTGTTAGATTATATGTCTTAATTAATTTCGATATTGAGGTAAAAATATTTATTCTATCATTATGTTTATATAGTTTTAAAAATATTTGTATTTACAGTCTACATTTAGTATATATGAGTGAGCTACATGTAAAATATTATAGTAATTTTTTAAGAATCTTTTCATTTCTCACTATATCACAGAGCACTGTGAGAGTCTTTTACTTAGGTGAGGCATACATGACCATCTTCATCTAGGGTTGTGTATCTATGTGAATCATTTATAAAAAAAAAAGTAACAGCTAATTATAGTGTGAATAATTTTGTGCAAGGATCTCTAAGATTTTGCAAGTGCAGTCATGAAATCAAAAGTTCATTCCGCTTAACATTAAATTTATAGAAAATCGATTTTAATGGAGCACAAGATGAGAGACATTGGAGCTAATTAAAATGCTCGACAATGAGTCTTTGTAATCATAATTTTGTGCAAGAGCTGTTTCTCACAAAGTCCACTAATCGTTGCACGATCATTAATCCTCTAATGTAGCTATTATTTGCTTATATTAAATTGATTTTGTTCAATCTTAAGAGATATTCAATGAATACTAAATAAGATGAGATACTTGTTATCAAAATTTAACTATTAAATAGTACAATGATCACAATCTTTTCTATATTGCTTTATATTTGTAAGAATAAATTATTCATTCATTTTTTAGAACGTTTGTTCAGTCACGTATAACAACTTAAAAATACCTCTACTCATTCCATAATAGTTTTATAGTTAAATTTCTTTTGCTACTTCTTATCAATAAATTATAATTTTAAGGTAACATAGCTTCATATTACAGCAACTTACTAATTATAATAAATAATTTTTACAAAATTTTTAACCAAATAGTACTAAAATATTGGAAGTTACAATTAATAACCAATTAATTACTTCTAAACTTAATACAAAGATAGGAGATGGATCGAAAATTTATTAATATAGGCTCGTGTTATATGGATTTTTATAAAAATAAACTGTTTCACTTAATTAACCAGGCAACGTGCAAACACGTTGCTCCTAACCTAGTATATGTATATATATATATATATTTATAATAACAAATTTTATGTGCAGTGACTTTTATATATTATTTGTATATTTTATTAATATGATTAGTTGCGTTATTTTTTTTAATATAAAATAACTATTTTAACCAACCACATCAGTAAAATGTATATAAAAAAAATACTTAAAAATAATTATATATAACAAAACTCTTAATAAGAGTTTTTAATTTTATAAATTTTTAATATATCAATAACTAACACTTAAAAATTATAATCTATTTATGTTTCTTGTTCTTACCAAAATGTGCCAATTTTTATCCCTATCTTTTCAAGCACAATAAGCCTATTTTATTTTTAGAAATGAGATCAAAGTTAAAAATAAATAAAATATTTTTATAAAATATTTTTTTAATATTAATTTTTTAAAAAAAAATTGAAAATGTTGTTTTAGAATTTGAAAATTTGTGATTTGTGATTTTATTTTATTTTATATAAAATTTTAAAAAAATATAATAATAAGTTTAAGAAGAATTTTGAATTTTAAATTTTGTCTCCGTGAGGAAACCAAACCTAAAATAAGAAAATAAACAACTCCGAAAATTTGCGACCTTTTTGTCGGTGGCATAAATCCAAAGGAAATATAAAATTCTCAAATTCCATCAATGTTTTATTGGATTTGCTATGAGATTTCAGGTGAAAGGGATTGTCCGTTCTTCTATTTTTATTTAATGAAATAGTTATTAACGTATGGATTTTATGTAAATTTATAAATTGAAACGTTGATGACTTATATAAATTAATTTTTATTATAAAATAGATCTAATTATTTACCTCAAATTATATCATTGTATAAATATATTTTCAAAAAATATTCACGTAGAACTATCACTTCTTATTGATTTGATAAATATAAAAATAATAAATTTTCTTGTAATCCATATTTGTGATCTTCATTACAGGTCAAATTAAAATGCTCATATTTTATGAGTAAATGAATTAAATTTTGAAAATTTTAATTTGCAAATAATGGTATTTTAGTTAATTTGATTCTAAGATTGAAACTTTTTTATTTGTTCATTATTTGAACTATAAAAAAAATATAATTTTATGAATTATTAGCATTGTTCAATCAAAAAATGCCAAAAGTACTTTTCAAATCACTCCAATATCTTAAAAAAAGGAAGAGATTTCAAAATTAGTCAAAGTCCTAATGAAAATAGTGAGTAAGTAATCTCTCTTTTTTTTTTTTAAGGTGGGCCTTGTATTCAGTCTTAACAATGTAAATGCATTTAAATATAATATTTGTCGAGTAAAATAAAGAATTATATTATTCTCAAGTTGGTATGTAAAATATATTATTTACATCACTTAAATGATTGTATCCGATTTATAAAATTAAAATTTAACATTTATGTATTTTAGATATCATCTCGAGAACATAGTTTCTTTTTAAAAGAAAATCATATAATAAGTAATAATATGTTATTTTTTAATCAAAACAAAAACGACAATTAAAAATTGGTGTGTCTTAGGTAAAATGTCCACGTATGCAACATGATTCATCCCATGATGAGACTGAGCTTTCTGATCTGCGCTTCCAATCGATGAAGCATGAAATTACCGATATAATATGGTATGATCATCGCCACAAATAAAGGCACTGATTCCTCATTTATTTATCTAGTTTATGGAGACAAAAACTATGTTGTTGGGAATCAAATAAGGTAAACTGAGACGTGTGATTTGTGGGCACAGGGTACAACAGTCAAAGCACATTTTGGGCCTTTTAGCAACATTATTTTTTAGTTCAAAAAACAAAAAAAGGAACATTATTTTTTATTTTCTATAGACAAATATTGCCAAAGAATTTTATATAAAATATTGAACTTATATACTAATAATATCTCTTTCACCTTAAAAAAAAATGGATATTCACTCCCCATGATTTAGGCCTTATTTGAATTCAAAGATAAGATGAGTTTAGTTTATTTTTTAATATTATTATTATTATTTTGAAATTTAAAAAATGTGTCTTGGGATTTAAAAAATGTGTATTGAGATTTGAAAAAGGTATATAGAAATTTATGTTTTGTATAAAAAAATTATAAAAATGTAATGATAAAATAGAAGTGAGTTGAAATTAAACACTACTCTCGACCAACCATTTGTCAAGCATCTTTTTATTTTTGTTTTTCATCAGATCTGATTTGGAATTTGAATTCAATTAAAATTAATTTAATTTAGTCTAATTTTAAGCTAAATTTAATATCCAAATGCATAAATTTTAAATTATTAAATTTATCTTAATTTAAAACTTAAAATTTCCAATCTTTTTTAATTCAACATATCTTTATATATAAGATCTAAATTCTTTTAATTTATCTTAAATATATGTAAATTTATCTAAACATTTAATTATATTTAAATTTTTATTAAATAAATTTTATAAAACTTATTCTATCAGCTTTACTCATTATTATTTATTAAAAATCTAATTCAAATCAATTCAGTTCAATATTTAAATAATAATAAAAAACTTAAAAAAAAACAATTGTTTTCATTTTTTCATCGATCAAAAGTCAAAGCATCGATGCTTGGAGTACCTGTAATTGTGGCCATCATCTAGTAGCCCCTCCACTTCCCCCGGTCAAAACGTCTAGTCGTCTACATCTTTTTATTAATATATAAATAAATAAGGTATTAAAATATTCAAATTAATTTCACAATAAAAGTAAACACTACGACGATGACAAGAATTGCCACGCTTGATTCCCGATAATTGGATGCAAGTATTAAATATTATAATATATATATATATATATTGCATTAAGGATAAATATCAAATGCATAAATTTTACAATTTTTTTTTATATAAAAAATGTGTAAAAAAAGGTAAGTTTTTCACAATTTTCGTAACGGAATCCATTTTCTTTAATAAAATATTTATTTGGAATTTATACATCATGAATTTTATACATATCATTATTTAAAAAGTATAGATTGTCAAAATGAGAAAATAGAAAAATGAATTTTATCATCAATTCTTTTGGTATTAAATTATTGGTCTAATTAAGTTGGACGCAACAATCAGTAGTTTTCAATTATTTAATATCACACAATGAAATTCTAGGAGAATTATATATATAAAAAAAAAAAAAAGTGTGTAGCATTGCTAGGATATATAGATGAGTAGTTGAGACTATTTAAATGCAATATTAGAAATGTGTTTTGGGCTTATATTTATGAAAATAAAGAATTAATATCGATGCGTTTATATTAAGAAAGAAACAGTTTATTGAATTTGAATAAATAATATAAAAATATCATCATTCTATTTTAATTTCTTTGAATTTATCTTCTATAAACACAATATACAATTTAAGAATGATAAAATAAAATAAAATAAAATATTTTAATTTATAAAAATTATATCTACAATTACTTTTGTGTATTCTTTTATATACCCCATTAATGTGATTGTTTACAACATTTCTTTCTAATATAAATTAATTGATTTTGTCAATTATATTGATAAAATGTATAAAAAATACATAAAAATAATTATATATAACAATTTTTTATTTATTTAATAAAATACCAAGAAGATAAAATTATAATGTATAGCATTTCTCTAAATAATATAATTAACAACGTAATAAAAGGAAGATCCAAATATTCCAAAAGATTTTATCTTGAAACAAATATGATCAATTAAACCCCACATTATAGACTCCTATAACTCATTATCACATGGAGCCCACAAATAGATTGCAATGCATATGAACTAAGAGTAAAGTCTACCCTTCTCTCTCTATCCCTCGAGCTCTCCTCATCTCTCTCTTTTTCCTCTTCTAAGTTCATCCATGTCTTTGTCTCTCCTCTTCGATTTTACACACGGATTGATATAGATGAGAAAGATTGAAGAAGTTTTTTCGAGTTACAATCTTGAATTTGTCTGCTTGGCTTCTAGGAAAACTTAAAAAGAAAGTGCAATACATTAAAAAATAAAAAGATAAATAAAAGTACCATACAATATTAGAATCTAGAACTTAAGTTTTCTTTACTTTTTTAACCCTGAGAGTTTTTTTTTTTTTGTTATATTGAAGTTTACATCATAAAGATAAGATATTATCATTGAATTATTGCAAAATAACTGTTGAGATGAGTGTTTGATGTAGGAACATAAGAAGATCGAGATTGGTATGGTCTATGATCCTATTAAATGAGTTTAATATAAGATGAGTTTAATCTATCAAATGTTATCTTGTGTGCAGGTGTAGATTAGATTTATGTGAGATGTTAATCTGGCAATTTTTTTATTAGTATCTATTAAATTTTATATATATCAAATGAGGGGATGTAACCCAAATTTGTTTCGAATGGGCAATTTTTTTTTTTTTTAATTTGATTTATATTTAATCATTTCTTTGAAGATTTTAAATATTTAAAAAATAAAAAAATTATATCATTATTAAAAAATATTTTTTTAATCATTCTTTAAAAATAAAAAATAAAAAAATAAAAGAAAAAGCATTCGGGAATTGTCCTGTAATCATTCGGCTGCGGAATGATTCGGTAATACATGACGTCACCACCTGCAAGAAGTTTCCCTGCCTAACAATTTAACAAAGAATGCTGGTCAGCAAAATACGGTAAAAACCCGAGAATAAAGAGGTCCTTATCCTTTGAATGGAAAATTAATTGGACGCGGTTTTACGAGTCGTTGAAATTGCCTTTATTGAGCATTTAATGTACAAAAAAGACTAGTTATATTTGAAGAGTATATTTAGGAAGGGCCATGTTAGGCCATGTTAGCATGCCCACCGCTGCAGCGGATCGTTAGACATAATTTACTTTTTACTTTTTAATTTAATTTTATTATTTAATCATTATTTTTTTTATTTTTTTTATTTTTTTAAAAAATATAAAAATATATCAATATACTAATATTCACTTCATTAATTATTAAATAAAGAATTTAAATAAAATGTCAAATTTGATAGACATTCTAACATTTTTCATTTACGAAACCATTATTTTTTCTTAATTTAGGAGCATAACATTCATATGTATAATATATGAGTAATGATATAGATATAATATTTGACATAATTATAATTTACATATTAAAATTAGAATATTTATAAAAAGTAATATTACTTTTATAAAATTGTTTTATAAAAACATTTCTAGTTAAAATTAAAAAAAAATATATATTGTAACCTATCATTTTCCTTGAACGGATTTGATTCTGTAGCCGTACAATATTTTGAGATGATCTGAATTGACCAATTGAGAATGTAAGATATGTATAAACAGCTACGCGTGGGTCCCCCTCATAGGATAAGAATACAACAATTTAATTTGGGCCGACTCAATTAGAAAGGAAAAGGACAAAAGTGGGTCCGAAATTTATTAGACGGAGGGTTTGAAATTCGAGTCTATTAATAAATTCGTGATGGGTCGAGTTTATAATTCTAGTTAGCTGTTGGGGACATTTGCGTGATAAGTCATGCGTACCATCCCTTTTTAATAAAAAGTAGGCCGAATAATATAAACATATAAAGCATGATATTGTCACGTTAAACGTTTTTAAGTATTTTAATAAAATTTATAGTGAAGTCTTACGTGTTCTTAAGATCAACATGTTTATACTTTACATATTTAGAAAAAAAATAATTAAAGTGCATCATATTACATAGATTGGTATAATCTCTTCAAATAATATTGGAAGGATCTCATTGCTTTCTCTTGGTGAGCGGTGGCGCCCATCATGTCAAGTTGGCCTACAAAGTGTGCAAGTGCAACTCTTTATTTTTATTATTTTTTTAAGTAAGCAAATATAAAATTTTTATGAAATAATTAATTTTTTTTAATAAATATTAATTAATTTTTTTAAAAAATAATATTTATATAATTCATAATTATATCTAATCTTACTCGTAATAACTAGGCCACACTTCAAGGCCCAATATTGAGCATCAGAGCTGCTCATAACAGCGTGCCAAAAAGAAGAATGTGATGAGCTAGTCTTTGCCATCTTGGGTGGAGTCTCAATTTAGATGTGGACTCAATTTGTTGGGCCCAACTGCCCTGAGTTACAGTTTAGTCTTCTTGACATATTGTGCAAGTCAACGCCATCCAGGCCCAAAAAAAAAAAAAAGACAAATATTTTAAGAAAACAACATTATCGACGTCGTAATTATCTTTGAATGTTGTTAACTGTCGAGTTGAACGGTTGGAAGCTGGCTACGCGTAACGCAACAATACCGGTATAGTGAATGGCTACCCTTGCCGTAAGTACAAACTTGGTAGGACCGATGAATTTAAGGATGCATTTAAATTTAGAAGTGGATGTGATGGGTTAGATTCATGCACTTTAACCGTATATTTTGTGAGAAATTAGAATTACGAGTTCTTCTCCCTTTATCCAATTTTTGTCATAATTGTTTAATTTTTAAAAGGAAAATAGAGGATATCAATTTTTGTTTTTTTTAACAAAATCACATTAAAACATTTTAATAATGATAGGTTAATTTATATAAAAAAAAATATTTTGTCAAGTGGAAGATATAAAATAGATCTCATATTTATTGCTCATTTAATATTATTAATATTTATACAGATAATAATAATATTGTATGACTCAATTTATGTATTCATGTGGCATGCCATCATAATTGTTGAAAGTCTCCATCTATCATCTATCAACCAAGAAGAATTTATTATTTAGGGGCTATTCAATAGTCATATTGTGATTAAAGGTATTCATCTGGATTTCGAATTTAAGTATATGTAATCTGAATTCGAAATTTTCTTAAACATTTTTTTAAAAAAATTTAAAAATATTATAAAATAAATAAAATTTTAAATCAGGTTGGGTTGTACCCAGACTGGATTGTACCCGACCCAAATGAACAGGTTTAATTGTAATTGTTGTCTAGAATAGTTTTTATTTTTGAAAGTAAAAAAAGTGAACCAATAAATAATATTCAATAAAAATAAAATAAAAATGATATATATATATATATATATTTATTTTATTTTTATGGTGGCAACTTTGAGTCTCGAGTCTTGAGTCTTGAGTCTTGACTACAATTGGCAGCATGTACGGCAATGCCAAAATACTCGCTAGCACTAGGCTACTAGCAGACTGTATCCCATTCCCACCAGAAAACGACAGAGTTCACATTGCAGTCTTGGGTCTCGATAATTTTTCGATATGTAATTTCCTTTACACATAGGGGTAGTTTGGTACTTTTAAGACCTTCCCATCTTATCAGGTACTCTCGTGATCATCGAGCTAACGTTTCCCGATCCGACGATGAATAGAACACGTGTTTGTTTACGAGGATGTTGATAATTGGTAGGTAAATTACAGCCAAAGAGACAAGGGCGTCGTCGACTCGTCGCTGTACATTCAAAAACAATAATGCATTACTACCATTTCATTATTTATTTAATTTTTAATTTTACTTAATAATTAAAAAATGAATATTAAAAAATTTGTATATATTTTTATTTTTTTAATAATTACAAATATTTTAAAAATATTTTTTAAAAATGATAAAAAAATTTCAAAAATACTAATAAATTATAAAATAATAATAAAATGATAGTACCTCTATTACTACTTAAGAATAAAGAATATGTATAATACAAAAACATTAATAATTTTTAGGCCTATAAATAGAATTATATAATTTTACTTTATTTAACATATTGAACTATAAATATTACGATGTCTCGTATTAAAGGAAAAAAAAAACAAAACTTTCCTGTTTTTGCCCCCTTTTCTTGTGACCATAATTGACAAACATTGATAAAAATTAAAAAGTCATTTTTATTTAAGAAGAATATAAGAATTAATGTATATATAATTGCTTATAATTATAAATAAGTGTTGTTAAATGAGATGTGGAGTATTAAAAAAAATTACACGATATAATTTAATTTATAAGATTTAAAATTAATTTTTTAAAATTAAATTATATAATGTATATAGTGTGTAGTGTAGATGTCTTGAAATAGAATTATTTTTATTTATTAATTTTAATGTTTAATTTATTCTACAAGTTTTGTTCAGAACAAGAATCTCAATGTAGAGGAAGCTATTGCCGCTATGATTGGAATACAAGAAACAATCATCTAGAAGGAGATTCTACTCAAGTTATTATGGCAATCTAACAAGCAAAAAGTCCATTAAGCTGAAAAATGGAGTCAGTAATCAGAGATATGAGATACATCTTACCTAATTTTAAAGTTTGGTTAATAGCAAAAATTCATCGGTCTAAAAATTGATGCTCGCATTTATTTGCGCAATGGGCAGCATCCAATCTTTGTTATGGATGCATTTTCTTTTCTACTATTCTTCTTAGTATCATTCTTTTTTATAGTGGTAAGATCTACCTTTATAATTTTATTTTTTTCTGTTAGTATAACTTAGTTAGTTATATGTAACTATTTTTTTTCCTTTTTTTTATATAAAAAGTTTCTTATTAGCCGAGAAAAAAATAAAATGACAAAAAAAAAAAAAACAACACGGCTAGTTCAGATTTATAACCGCTGCCAGGACAACGGTAGTTCAGGCATTTTTTCTTAAAAGTGGAAAAAAAAAAATCTGCTGGTGGATATAAGATTGCGAAATTGACTGGAAAGAGAGAGAGAGAGAGAGAGAGAGAGAGAGATTTGGGTCGGGGACAAGAATTGGAAACGAGATCTAAACCCTTTACATTTTCTTTCTTTTCGCCCGAACTCAGAATTGGGCGTCCTTTGTTTTTGGTCAAATATAGGATCTTCCCCTTCACAGCTCGCTCTCTCTCTTTCACTGATTCAGTTTCTTTTTATTCTAGGTAATAATCTGTCTTTTGCTCTTTGCATTTCTTTCTAATATTTATCCAGGGATGCTCTTGTATTCCTCTACTTATTTTCATTTTCAATCTTCATCGTATTCGTGTTTTCTTTCTTTCCATTTCTTGGGTGATCTGTATTGATCTTGATAATTGAGGGTAATGAGATTGCATTCGTATCATATATTGCGGAGTTTGCTTAATTAGTTTTGTGGGATTTGCTTTAGCATGCCTGGCTCGTTTGGTGCGAGGCTGGATCTTTATAAAGCTCGTCTTTATTCAATGCTCCCGTCCTTCTGATTACAATTCTTTTCATGATTGACATAGAGATGTGTGGACTTAGATTTCTGCTCCCTTTTCCCCTTAAATTTGTTTCATTTATGAACATTTCTGTAAAGGGCTGATTGGATGTAACATGCATGTACTTATATCATGTTCCCCTTTGGGTGTTTAATTGCTCTTTGTCTGGTTCTCCTTCTTATGTTGTTTGGATAGTCGTTGAAGCTTTTTGATGCCCGTGTACTGGGAATAACGGCTGGTCTTCGATCTAGTACTTTGCACCTTTTTCTTTTGGGTGTTCCAGATTTAAAGATCTCTGTTGAAAACGTGAAACTTTTCAATCTTGTTTTTCTTTTTTCTTTGTGTTTGGATTATTATTCTTACAATCGTTTCCAGTGGTGAATGCACGTGCTGCTAAGCATTTTGACCAATTTAATAAGAAAATATGCGTAGCATATAAATTTGGAATGGTCTAATTTATTCAGTCAATGAGTGTTCCTACTTTTCACATGCTTTGTCCTTGTCATTTCCATCAGGTCTCTGGTTTTGAGGCTATTTCTGTGGTGAACCATGGCTGTTGAGTTTGAGGGGTTTGAGATGGTCCAAGGACCTGTGGAGATTGTAACTGAAGGAGACACTACTGTTTTGCCTGGAAAGGATAATGGCAAATTGGATCAAGGGCCTGGTCTCAACCATCCCATAAAATTTGGCTCGCATGGAGATGAACCAGTTAAAGGAGAAGGAAATGAGGTTTCTGACGCCAACTTCCCAAAGGATGCAGTCGATGAGTGGCCTGCACCTAAGCAGATCCATTCTTTTTATTTTGTCAGGTACAGACCATATGATGACCCAAAAATAAAAGTCAAAGTTGATCTAGCTGATAAAGAGATTCAGAGGAAAAATCAAGCCCGATTTCAGATCACTGAAGCACTAAAGGCAAAGAGGGTAGGTTAGAGTACTCCATAAGTACTCCATAACTATAATTTTATACGGTGACCTCATTAGTATATTTGAGCTATAGATATTAGTATTCTGTTTGTATTACATTTCATATCTTGAGGAACCATTTGTGGTTGGAATATTGTTCCAATGCTTTGAAAACCAATAGGTTAGAAGTTTAGAACCCCAGAATTGGGGCCTTAAAAACAGACACCCATATCAGATTAACTATCTTGCTACAAGTAATAATTGGCAACAGTCGATACTTATATATTAAAGAAAAGATAATTGGAAACAGGAGATCCCGAGAATGATTTTCAGAGACAATATTCTTGAACTTCCAATTTGTGTAGCACATTGAAGCTGTGCTTGGACTACTTATTGAAAGAACTAATTGACCTATGACCTTCTCAAAGTTATTTTGCAACAATTTTTCTGTTCTATTTCTTTTTCTGCAGTCGGATCGAGCAGAGTTGATTTCTCAGATGAGAGCTTTGAAAGATGACAACCGGCAGTTCCGGACAATCCTGGATGAGAAAAGAAAGGAGATCGAGCCTCTGCAACAGGCTCTTGGCAAGCTGCGCAATTCAAACATGGGTGATCGGGGTAGTGGTTTATGTTCATCTGAGGAAGAGCTTAATGATGTTGTATGTTTTAATTTCTTCCCCCGTTTTGAAAAATGTTGAATTTAACAGTTTATTCTGAGCTATAGTGGTCCTTGATGCCTTCTATTCTCTTATTTTTTGACTGTTGATTTGTGGAGTCAGATCCATAGTTTGAACTACCGCATACAACATGAAAGCATTCCATTGACTGAGGAAAAACAACTCCTTAGAGAGATCAAACATCTTGAGGCGACGAGGGAAAAAGTTGTCGCTAATGCTGCCATGAGAGCAAAGATTCAGGATTCATTGGGTCAGAGAGAAGCCATTCAAGGCCAGGTTAAAGTAAGGCAATGCTAGTTGGATTTGTGTGTTCTGGAGCTTCTCATTTCACTTACTATTCCAGAGCTGCTCTTGGTTTTTATCCAATAGTAATTTATACTAACTATATGTAAAACTATACATTTCTTTGTAGCTTATAGGTGGTGATTTGGATGGAGTAAGAAAGCAGAAACAAGCACTTCAGGCCAAAATTAAGCAACTTGACGATGCACTAAAGGCAATAGACAATGACATTAACTCTTTAACGGAGGAACTAAAGGTTGTCTCCCAAAAGAGGGACAAAGCGTATGAAAGCATTCATCAACTCAGAAAACAGCGTGATGAGGGGGTAGGTTTGTACTTTGTTGTAATGCTTGTAGATCCTTCTCTGTTTTCGCGTGCTAGTGTGTGTGGACCTAAAGAGGACTGCGCTTACTATTGTACACATCCTGAAGATATCTAAAGTCTCCTCGTTCCAATTAGGAAAGTTAACTAGTTTGATCTGGAGGCCTCAATTCTTGGCAAATGTGCATACAGTGATACACTGATATTGAATACATTGAAGCTCTCAGCTAACATAAATTTGGTTCCGTAGGCAAGAAAAGAAAAGAGCATTTGGATCATGACATGCACACTACTCACTCGTACAAAAAGCCTAATCTCACAACTTTTCTGGATGTGTGTTCTGTAACATGACTTGTTTATAAGTATTTTGAAGTTGTAAAAGAACAGTTCAATGGCCGGATGGTGATAATTGTTTTGTTTTGGTCCTTCGTGGTATAGAAATGTGGAGTCATCTTCACTAGCTTTCTATTTTTCTTGACAATGACTGTTAAGTTTAGGTTGTTACTAATGCATTCAGTAATTTTGCATTCAGTTGTAAACAGATATTATCTCATATTTCAGAATGCCTACTTTTACCAAAGCCGTACAGTCTTGAACAAAGCACGGGAGCTTGCTGCAAAGAAAGATATTAACGCTCTTGAGGAACTTTCACATTCAGAGGTTGGTTCAGTTAGTGTTCTTTTGTCAAGAACATCACTTGAAGTTGATACTAGAGTTGTACTCTAATGTCTTATATCGATCTATTCTGCATTAGGTCAATAGTTTTATGTCTCGCTGGAGCAGTGACAAGGCTCTAAGGGATGATTATGAGAAAAGAATTTTGCCATCATTAGATAGTCGCCAATTGAGTAGGGATGGCCGGATGAGGAACCCAGGTGAGAAACCTTTGGTGGTGTTGGAAGAACGTACATTCTCTGAAACAGAGCCAGTAGCAAAAGCTAGTTTGAAAGAAGTAAAGGAAGATTCCAAATCCCCTTCATTGGATACTTTGCTCAGCCAAAAGCCCCAGAAGGAAACCAAAATTAAAGCACCAGCACCCCCAAAATCCACCTTGGAGCCTATCAAAGTAGAAGACAAAGAGACCTCTGGGTTAGAAGAGATTCAAAAGGACACTCCTGCCAAGGACAATGAAGTTGATGCAGCAAAGTCGAAGGAGATGAAACGAGAAGAGGAAATGGCAAAAGCTAAAATGGCCATGGAAAGGAAGAAGAAGTTGCAGGAGAAGGCTGAAGCCAAACGAGCTATTAGGATTCTGAAGGAAACTGAAAAGAAGCTTAAGGAAATTATTAACTTACCGTATTTTCATCATTTCTGGTTTACCATTTCTGTTTGTTGTTGGGCTTAAAATTGACGCATCTTCTCCAATTAACTTATCTCAGGAGCGTGAAAAGAAAGCGAAGAAAAAGGCCTCAGGTTCCGCACTTACTAGTGATCCCGAAGAACCAGCAGAAGCAGTGTCAGACGTTGCGGAGCCAGAGAAGGTAGATGAAAATGTTGAAACTCCATTTCCAGGAAAGGAAAAGGTTTCAAAGGTGAATACAATCAGACCCCGGAACAGATCGAAAGGACCAGATTATGTTCCTAAAGCAGTCCTGAAACGTAAGAAACCAACTAATTACTGGATATGGGCTGCTCCTGCTGCTGCTGTGTTTGCCTTGCTGGTGCTTGTGCTTGGGTACTACTATCTTTTCTAAAAGGTGACTTTTGGAACCAAGTAGAAAGAGGCATGAACCAGTTTCTATGCTTGTGAGTTGCTAGGTTCGTAGTCCTAAAGAATTAAGTTATTCCCGTTCGTTGCATCCCTTTCAGGGATGGACACTAAATCATAATGTTGTTGGTAGCGCAGTCAGAAAGAGAAAAGCTACATACATTTAGTTTGACTGTATGAACTTTCAAATTTTGACTCTTGATCAAATTTTCATTAATGTTATCTCAACCCATGAACTTTTGCTTTCATTGAAGCTCTGTTTTGTCTGGGTCTGACCTTCTTACCAGGTGAGAATTGATGCTCTGGTATTGTGACAGGTTTTTACTGTTTGCATGATTCATAACCTGGAAAAAGAAAAATGAAAATTTACCTTTAGAAACCATACTTGCAAATTTGCAATCCCCTTGATAAAAGAGAGAAGATAAAAGATTTATATAACCATGAATTGAGTAATCGCTGTATAATCGTTTTGAAAAAAGTAAAGGAAATATATAATTCACATAAAAAATTAATTTTTTAATAGTGAATTCTACTCAATTTCAAAGCAGTTATGTGGTGTTTATGTACTTTATGATTGTATATAGCATTATTCGAGAGAAACCTCCATTTCTTCTGATGATTGAAGAGTCTTGCAAGGAGTCGAAACATGGAGATAGAAGCCTCCAACTCAAAATGGAATCAGAAAAGCTATTATGCAGCTTTATAAAATGAAGTCGAAAATTAATCCATGAACTTTAGAAAACATGCAGCTCTACGAACGCATAGAGGCAGAAGGCGACTTGAGATTCATTACAATTGTCAAAATCTCGAAATCTTCGACAAACATATCTAATAAGAAAGAGAGCAATGTTACACACATTCGATTTTTATAAAATAAAATTTATAAAATAATATGATTTACCCTAGTATATCTAATTTTATTGAGAAATCTTGGGAGTCGGTTGGAAACTAGCTCCGGCTATTGGCGGTCACCGAAAGCGAAATGGACTCATTTCAAATTTAAGGCTGTCAGAAGAAAGTGAGAGGTTGCCGTTGCAGGGCTGAGGTCGTCGAAGGGAGGCGGTCTCGATGGCCTGGGTGACGACGCTTCCGGTGATCGTGATGGGGTCCTTGGTCAAGACACCATACACCCAAGGTTCCTCCTTGCTTCGGGTTGCTCCTCAATGACCGAGAAGGACTCCTAACTTGGTGTTAATCAAGTGGATGATGGTAGGGTTGAAGTGGGGTTAAGGTATATGGAGCAAAGGTAGAGTGTTTAGGTGATGAATTGACTTGGTTGTGGGTGAAATGGGGTCACGGCAATGGGGGCTAGAGTGATGCACGAAAATGATTTGTTTTGGGGGATTGGATGGCTGATTATGGGACTAGGTTAAGTGTGTATTTCGGCCATGTAAGGGTTTAGGAAAGTGATTTAGGGTTTGGGAATTAATGGAAGATCTTTGGAGGTCAAAACTGGAAAATTCTGATGGGGATATTGTATGGCCGGTTTTGGTGAGTGGAGGGGATTTGATTTGGTTGACTTAGGGAATTGGGGATTTGATTAATTTAATAAGGGAAGTATTGAATAATCAAATGAGGAAAGAATAATCAGATTTGATGAGGTGGATGAGAGGATTTTCGAGCTAGGCAAGTTGCCTTAGCTGAATGGGTTTAATTTGGAAAGTGGGGGTGATTGGTTTGGTAAGTTTGGAGGGGTTTGAGGTAGCTGACTTGGGGGAAACTTTCAGACTACGTCTAGGTATGTTTATGGAAGGTTGGGGTCTGATTTGGTGAAGAGAATATTGCAATTTCGTGGTAGGAAAGTTGCCTAACCCGAAATAGTGCAAATCTGGAAAGTGGAAAAACTGTTTTGGCAAGTGTGGTGGTTTGGATGGAAAGTTTTGGGGCTGCTTTGTGGGGCACGACCAGGGGTGTTTTAGGGTGATTTAGGTCTGATAATATGATGGAAATAAGGCAAGTAGGGTTAGGGTTTGATGGCTGGTTGGTGAGAAAGCTGGTGGGGCGAAATTGGGCAACACACCTAGCTAGACTTGGTGTTTGTTGCCTTGGCTTGTGTGGGCTGTTGGGGGCTGAATGATTTCGTGTTTGGGGCTAATGGAACTTCAAGAAAAGAGTATGAACACCCAAGAAAATGGATGAACACTCAATGGAAGGAAGAATACGCCACTCACTCCCAAACTTCAAAGGATTCGGCCAACACAACTCACCAACACTTCTCTTTCTTTTCTTTTGTTTTCAAGACACTTTCTACTCACTCTCTAGGGGGTTTCGAAATTCACAAACGTTGTGGATTAAGAAACCCTCTTGAACACTCACACACTCTTTCTCAAATCCACAAGTGGTGTGGATTTGGCCTCACAAGAACACAAACACACAACTCAAGAACACAACTCACAAGACTCAAGAACACCAAGAACAAACTTTAAGAACAACAAGAACACTCCAAAACCAAAACACCAAATGAATAAACCTCAAAATACTTTTATAAATCAAATGAAAAACAAGATAGATGTGGATTACTCCTATTCACGAATTGCAAGGAGAAATTCTCTTCAAGGGGATTCACGAATTGCACCCCAAGAAGCCCAAGTGCATGAAGCACCGAATGAAAATCCTAACCACTATGGAGTGGCCGGCCTAACTCTTCTCAGAGCAATGTTCTAGGGTTCTCAAATGTTCAATGAAGAAAGATTTCTAAAATGAAAGCCTAAGGGTCCTATTTATAGAGCAAACAAGTTGGAAACCCCCAATGGGTCCCTAATTAAAATAAGCAAATGACTAACACGTCCTAATGTAATTTAATTAATTAAATAAAATAAATAAAAGATGATAGGTGCCCAAGTGGTGGTGTGGCCGTGGGTTGCATGTGCCCATGGTGGGCTATGGTGCTGCAAGGTCCACGGGTGGGCATGTCTGCATGGTGCGGTGGTGCGCGGGCATGGCTCTGTGCAGGGCCAACTAATAGTGGTCATGGCAGTGTGCCATGCATGGTCCTGGTGGTAGGCACAGGGTCAAGCCCGTCGCTCGGGGGTGGCCTAGTCAGGGTGCTCGGGCGGTGGTCTTGCATGGCTCGGGCTGGGTGCCGGGGTGATGTGCATGCATGGCCCAAGCTGGCGGTCTGGGCACCGGCTGCATGGCGCGGGCTGGTGCCGCGCGCTGGATGGCATGCATGGTGTGCATGCCACTTGCGTGCTCCGCAAGGCATGGGCTGGAGCCATGCGCTGGATGGCATGCATGGTGTGCATGCCACTAGCCTGCTCCGCAGGGTGCGGGCTGGTGTTGCGCGCTGGATGGCGTGCCTGTGAAGACACGCCACTAGCCTCGCTAAGGTCTGGTGGGGCGCGCAGGGGCGCGCGGGTGATGATGCGCATGCGCACACGCAAGCGAGCGCGCATGTGGATGCGCAGTGGGGCGCGCAAGGGTGCACGCATGGCTGTGCGCACTGCATGCGCACGGCCAGTAGCCTCGCTGGGCGCCCGCTGCGTGTCAAGGCCTAAGCCAAGGCATGCATGCAGGATAGCCAAGGGACTGTCCTGGCCTTCCAGTGGCTGAGTCAAGGCATGATCCTGGGCAATCCTCCTAGGGGTTCTGATAGACCGGCGGCGGCGGGAGTTGAATTGAAGTCGAACGCCTCCCTACCCATCACGTGAAATCATCTTTATTTTATTTTTTTATTATGTTTTTATTATTTATTATTTTATTATATTTTTTATTGTGTTTTTATTGTGAACTATTTTTGACACTGGGGGTAGTCGGACCGACCCCAACGTCACCCAATCTTATTATAAAATTAATCTAATTTTATGAAAAAAAAATTGTGACCATAGAAATTTTCAATAATAAAATGTCTATAAATGTTTATATATATTTTTTATATTCAGAATTTTCATAAATAAATAGTGAAAAATTACCATAGTTGTTTTATTAATTCGTTGCTGATGCCATCCATATACGATGCTGGTACGGCGTTGTCTCTGCTCGGTACAAGTGGGAACCACAGCGGAGTTGCAGTGTGGCAAGAATATCTGACGAGTGAATTTGATTTCTGCCCTTGTGCGCACACTTAACAGTGGCCATGGCTGCCACTATCGGCTTCGCAGCACCGTGGCTTCTAAAGAAAGCAGCGAATGGTTTTGCTTGCTCTTATGTTCCTCTTATCAACAGCACCTTCTCTCCCTACAAAACCATCTGTTCTTTTCCTTTCACCTCTCCTCTTACTTTTCCAGGTGAGTGGCTTTGGGATGGCTCTCTTTGTTATTTCGTATCGCTAATGGAAGTTTCTTAGGTCTATTTGTGCTATACTGTATTCTTGGGATTTTCGGATTCCCATTTTGCTAAATGCTTGAAATACGTCATATTTTTTGTGCATTGTAGACTAAGTTTATGTGAACGTTGGTGTCCTGGTGTTAAGTTACCATCTGAATGCAGGGGTCACCTTGCATTCAAATCCTGTTAATAATCTAATAAAAAACAACAACAACCATGCATAACAATGTAACATTACCTCTAAAGATGGTAAACTGACAAAATGTGGGAATGCTGTTTGATAAAATCCCCGACTTAAATTTTGGGGAAAATCTGCTTATTCAATTCAAAAACTTTTAAAACGTACCAAGCTGTTCAAGTATCAGGCTTGTATAAAAAAGCGACCAACCTAAGTTCAGGGCAGTACGTACTACGTACTCAAGAAGAAACTCTCATCAAGAATAAGGAGGCCCTTGGATGGATTTTATCCATACTGCCCATGATACCACTAATTACATCAGGTCCTTCCTTAGAACTGTTTGATTTAATGGCTAACATAGAAATGATTTTCAAGAATCTCTAGAAATTGATATCAAGGGTCCGTATGTGTAAAACATTTCAAAAGACCAATAATTGTATCATAGGTCTGACCAACTCAAGGTTTCCTACAACAACCATATTGGCGCAGACCTTACCTGTTGAACACTATTGAATGATGAGTAGCTAAGGCCTCATTGATCACCCGTGGGATTGAACACTAGCGAAGTGATAAAAGCAGGCAATAACTGTGTCTTGCTCTATTACTTTAATATGTGAAAGCCTGTTCACATACTTCTCTTACGTACGATGGATTCTCTATCTTAGAAGCTAAATTTTATTATTTGAAGAAGTACATTTTGCACCCTCAAACTATCAGGTGTTTTATACTTTGCACCAGAACCTACCCTCAACATGTAAAAATTGCAATATGCAACCCAGTTTTCTTTTGTCGATAAGATTATACCATTAACTTTATGCCACATCACCTGTTTTCTGTACATCTTAAAGGCCAGAATCGGATGATTTTTTTTTTCTTCGAGTCATGGTAATTTGAGGGTATAATTTGTTTGTTTTTTGTTATTTGAGATGCAAATGTAAACCATTTGGTAGTTGGAGGTGCAATGTTTATTTTCACCTTTTTGTTTTCGTATCTCATGATATGTTTTTAACAGTTTGGGTGACTGTGATCTAGCTTCAGGATTATGCCATGTAGCACAAGCCATAAGGGGTGATGATAAACATGCTATTGAAGAAGTAAAACATATTCTAGAAATGGTATCGTGTTAATTTTTACTAAAAACATCATATTAAACTTTCCGTCATTCTTTAAAAGTGGTACCGATTTACAAATCTGTTTTGCATTTATTGGAGGCTAAACGAGCGTCATCAAGAAGAGAAGTTCTTCATACCAATTTTCTTACCCCTCCGGTTCTTAAGGAGTCAATGCTCACATTGGAAAAATTAGCTGACATTAGAGCAGTTGCTCAGGGAGGATACCCTCAGGTTGGACTGGAATAGTTCTGGTTTACTTTGTGTGTGTGTGTCTGTGTGTGTGTATGACCTTGTCCCAAGTAGATTTTCAAATTGTGAAATTATCTAGGCTGAGCGTTGCCGGATTTCTGTTGGACATCCTGACGTACTAACAAGTGATCCAGATGTAGTTGCAGCATTGAGGTTTGCCATGTAGCAGCTTCACAACGCATATGTGATTTGAAACAATTACTTATATTTTATTAATGGATATCTTTCCAGTGTCACAGGAAATTTTGCATTTCAACCTTGTTCTCACGGTGACTACCTTGGGGCAATTCTTGGTACAGGGATTGCCAGGGAGAAACTCGGAGATATTATCTTGCAGGTATCATCTGGATTTTCCTTATAGCTTCTAGGGTCCAATCACTTTGATAAGTATGCAAGTTCGTAAGATTAGAATTAACAAAATGATGGTGCTGTACACATCCTTGTTTGAAGGATGATACTTATATTGTTCATAGATATATGTAGGGTTTAATGGGCTGTCAGTTTGACTGCAGTACTCACTATAAATCTCTTAGTTTTGGGACTCCATTTTGTTGATTGATCATGTTCTTTTTTCCGGATTAGAAAGTACAACCATCTCTGATATTCAGACCCTATTTCGGTTTGGGAATAAGACAAATACATATAATCTTTTATTGACCGTTGGCCATCTCTAAAGGGCAACATTGAGCAGAGCCTGGTTATCTTTCAACAAATGTACTAAGTTCTTTCACAAAGTTGCTAATTCTCACAGACGTAATAATGCTATTGAGGTACTTCACTCTGATAATCAGGTTTTTACTTCTCCATCGGACATTGAAGACCACATTGTGCACTATTATGAGGATCTTCTTTCAGAATCGGACGGTTGGAGACCAAAGCTTGATAATTTGCCGTTTGAAACGATTGACTCGCAAAGTATGAGTTGGTTGGAGAGACCTTTTGAAGAAGAGGAGATTTATAAGGTCATATCAAACATGGCTAAGGACAAAGCGCCGGGTCCGGATAGCTTCTTAGTGGGTTTTTTTCAAACTTGTTGGGATATTGTGAAATGTGATGTTTTGCAAGTCTTTAGTGAATTTCACTCATTCCAAAAGTTTGAATAATCCATTAATGCGACTTTTATTGCTCTCATCCCTAAGAAAATTGGGGCTTCGGCTATTGAGGAGTTTTGCCCTATAAGCTTGGTTAGTAGTGTGTACAAGATTATTGCAAAAGTTCTTGCTAACCGACTAAGCCCTATTCTAGAACAAATTATCTCCAAGCCGCAAAATGCCTTCATTCGTGGAAGACAAATTCTTGATTCAGTTCTTATTGCTAACGAATGTTTGGATCATAAATTGCGAGAGGGGAGTACAGGTATCTTTTGTAAACTTGATATGGAAAAGGCCTACAATCATGTGAATTGAGACTTTTTATTATACTTTCTTGGGAGGTGTGGATTTGAAGGGAGGTGGATCTCGTGGATATGTCAGTGTATCTCTACTATACGGTTTTCAGTGCTCATTAATGGCTCACCAGCGGGTTTTTTCGAGAACTCCCGAGGCTTGCGGCAAGGAGATCCTCTTTCTCCTCTCCTTTTTGTTATTGTTATAGAGACACTAGTCGGATGGTAATGGCCGCAGTTGGGGGTGGTTTCATATCTGGCTTCCAGGTTGGAAATGGCAATAGAGGGCTTGTTAACATCTCTCATCTATTATTTGTAGATGATACTCTACTCTTCTGTGATGCAGATGCTAATCAAATCCAAAGTATACGTGCACTGTTACTTTGTTTTGAAGCTGCATCAGGGCTAAAGGTGAACCTTGGCAAGTCCGAGATGGTGGCGGTGGGTACAGTTCCACATATTACTAGATTAGCAAACTTCTTGGATTGTAAGGTTTATTCTTTGCTAATGAAATACTTGGGTCTTCCGCTGGGAGCAACTTTTAAGGCTAGAATAATTTGGGAGGGGGTTGTGGAGAAGATTGAAAGAAGACTAACAGGGTGGAAATGAGTGTACTTATCGAAAGGGGGTCGACTCACCCTTATTAAAAGCACTTTTACTAACCTCCCTACATATTTTCTCTCTTTGTTTCCTATGCCTGCAGGAGTGGTGACTAGAATTGAGAGACTTTTCAGGACTTTCTTATGGGGGGGCATGGGGGAGGAGAAAAGGTTTCACTTGGTTAACTGGAAGACAGTATGTTCCCTAATATCATATAGTAGCTTGGGGGTGTGTAACTTGAGAACTTTTAATAAAACCCTTTTGGGAAAATGGTTATGGATATATTATCAAGAGGGGGGGTCTTTGTGGAAAAAGATTATCGACTCTGGATATGGAGGGGATTTGGGGGTTGGTGTTCTAATGATGTCAGGGGGGGTTATGGTGTGAGTTTGTGGAAAAGTTCATAAGGAAGGGCTGGTCATGTTTTGTAAGTCACATTTGTTTTGTGGTTGGAGAGGGCTCTAGAATAAGTTTTTGGAGAGATGTGTGGTGTGGTGAAGTTGCGCTGGGTAGAGCATTCCCAGCTTTATATCGCATTGCTGTGAATAAGGAGACCTCGGTTGCTGACATGCGTTTTCTTTCTCATGGTTCTCATCAATGGAATATCCTTTTCAATAGGGATTTTCATGATTGGGAACTATCTATAGTTGCAGATTTTTTCAGCATTCTACACCCCTTGAGGACTCCATTGGCACGGGCGGATAGATTAAAATGGAAGCATAGTGACCACAAGTAGTGTACAGTTAAAGCTTATTACAAAATCTTGGAAACACGAGTATGCTCCTTTTCCTTGGAAAAATATTTGGAGATCTCGTGTGCCTTCTAAGGTTGCCTTCTTTGTATGGACCGCGGCCCTTGGGAAGATTTTGACTACTTATAATTTGAGAAAGAAGGGATGTGTAGTATTAGATTGGTGCTATATGTGCAAAAAAAATGGGGAATCTGTGAACCATCTTTTATTGCATTGTGAGGTTGCAAGGGTGTTGTGGGATGGGGTTTTTTGTAAAACTGCCTTAGCGTGGGTTATGCCAGGGAGGATGATGGATTTGTTGAGTTGTTGGAGGAACATACATGGTTGTCCGTAAGTGGCAGCAGTGTGGAAGATGGTTCCGCAATGCATAATGTAGTGTCTTTGGGCGGAAAGAAACGATCGTTGTTTTGAAAACAAGGAGCGTACGTTGGCAGAGCTACATGTTTTTTTTCAAACATATTTTATTGTTGTGGTTTTCTGCTATTGTTTTAAATGGGAACAATGTTCATGATTTCCTGTCTTTTATTTCCAGCTCTTAGCTTGTACTTAAGAGCTTTTTTGTATACTCCTTGTATACTTGGGCTTTACCTTTTTCACTATCATAAATGAAACTTATCTCTTACTTATCAAAAAAAAAAAAAAAATATTCACTGCCCAGGGAGAGAAGGGAGCTTAAATACTCATCGCCCAGAACTCTCTGACTTCTCTTATATCATCATTAGACAAGGGGTTAGTTGAGTGGATTTTGAGCTTCCTTTTTATTGTTAAAATTTTCACTGCCCAGGAAGAGAAGGGAGCTCAAATCCTCATTGTCCCTGAACTTGCTGATTTTGTTATATCCTCATTAGACAAGGTACTCTCTATCTCTCCTGCATTTCTGCTGATGCTTCTCCAGTTCAATAGAGTTCCAATTTGATAATTATCCTTTGGTTTTATTATAATATGAATCAATAAACTAATCATTTGATCTTAAATTCCAATGATCAGATTAGATAAATTGGTTCTAGAATTGATTTCACATTGCATGAATTAATAAGCTGTCCCCTGACTATGGTTTTTATGGCTACAAATTTAACTGTACACGGCATGCTGCAATGCGTTACTTTTATTGTGGTAAAAAGTTCTAGAATGAGAAGAAGTTGTGCCGTACATTTATATTGCAACAGTCAAAAGATTGGGACAGGATGGGATATATTGGCCACGGGTCCCTAACAGGAGCAATACAGTCCTTACTTGCAAAAGTTGTGGTTGTGATGCCTTTTCTTCTTGCAGGTTGGTAATGTTTCAGTCTCTTCCACGAAGATACCTTTAATATCTCTTGATTATGAACCGCCAAGGTTGCAAATCGTCACCTTGCAAATCATTCTTGTTTCAGTCTATAAATGCTTCTCCTCTTGCATAGGCTTAAACGGAGTTTGTTCTCTTGGCAGGACTCAGTCATTTAAAACTGTAGAAGCATCACTACGGGTTGATGCTCTAGGCAGTGCTGGATTTAAGATTTCACGATCAAAACTTGTTGACTCAATAAGGTAAAACCTTGTATGTGAATGTGAAATCTATCACTTGAATATATTATTATCTATATGCTTTGACATAGACACGGTATATTAGACTTTATAGCATTCTTATGTGGTTGGTTGCACTGGGTGGCTGTGATGTTCCTGGATTCCAGAAGGCGTGTATGCTTAACCTGACATGGACCACAAAGCCTTATTTTTACTAGTTTGGGTTGCCTGCTTGAAACTTGTTAGCCTTATTTGATAATACAAGTTTAAGGATTTGAAGTTATCTATCTGTGCAGTAAAGGGGAGGTGCGTGTCAATTGGAGCCCTGTTTCTAAAAACAACACCATTCTCAGGACTGGTGATGTTATCTCGGTTAGTGGAAGAGGAAGATTAAAGGTGAGTTGTTAAATTCGACTGAAATCACTACTCGATTATCGATAGAATGGCTTTACTCAAAGTATTTAGCCAGGCATTTCTGATGTTCTGATCTACTGTGGAAAGGTAGGAGAAATAAGGACTACACGCAAGGGAAAATTTGAAGTAGAGCTCATTCGATATCTATAAGACTTGGCAAGAACTCAGCAAACTCTCTGAATCATTTTCATGGAATTCATTGTTCTCTTACAAGTGACATGCTCTTCTTCCGCGGACTCGGGGCTTTCGATCTCTATATCGCAAAGTGGTTCCCATGTAACTGTGAGAGCAGAAGCTGTATCAACTTTGAACATTATTAGCAAGCTTCAATGTTAACATTTTGGTGGGTGAGGGCTGGAGATAACCAAAAACATATTGCAATTGTAGTATTGTTGGCTACCATAATAATATTAATCAACTGGAAGGGGAAAAAAAAAAAAACCCGTTCTTGCCTAATAAAGGCCTTATTTCTTTAAAGTTGCAAACTTTTGGTAAGTACAAGATATATTTTGTTGAGATTTTTTTGAGAACTGAACATTTCTCTAAAATTAGTTCTTGGTAGACTGGGGGTCAACATCTGCTCTGACAATATATGATAGGTGAAAGGTCCATAATCGGTCTTGGTGTACGGACCTCTATTTTTAGGTTGGTCTCATTTTAGGTTGCATGGACCCGGATGGCCCGGTTCTGTTTTTTGGGCTAGGTTTGCTTAGTGGTTTTTTTCCTTTCAAGAAAAGCCTAAGCCCATCTCAGATTGGATTTGAGTATTTTTTAATTAGTTAATTTTAAAGCCCAATTTGCAAATTAAAATTTAATTGGATATTCAAGTTATTATTTATCCATTTTCAACTTGGAGAGCTAAATTTAAAATAGTTTTGCTGCTTTTAAATTAGTCTATAAACACTTTGTTTTAGAATACATTATAATTATAAAATAATTAAAACACCACAATTTTTCTTAATACTTTGTACATGAAATATCAATAAACGAGGAAGAAAGAAGTTCTAATAAATTAATAAATATTAATTTTACAATTCCATGAAAAAAAAATAAAAAGAAACTTATTGCAAAAAATAAAAAGTAATACTAGTGGTACATGGTTTCGTGTATCTTTTGCGAATCAGTAATGTGGTAAAAATGCAATGTCAGCCAAATTATGAAAAAAGAAATAACAAAAAAAATATAAAAATATAATAAGAGAGAAACAAAAATAAAAAATAAAAATAGTTAGATTAGAAGATGTATAAAAATAATATTTATATACGATATATACGCAAAAGGTACACAAGCAACCCAACGGTCTTAGAGTACTCCCAATAGAATAGCTAAATCTCATTTTATCTTAAAATATACAAAAAAAACATGTCTAGAAGCTACTCTAATGGAATAGCTAAAATGAAAATTTTATGAATGGATAAACAATAATCCCGCTACATATAGCGGGACACTATTCTCCCTGCTGGTAATGTATTTTTGCTATTTGCATCTCTGCCCTCCCTTCATTGCCTGGCGAACGGTACCAACTATTGGAAAATGCACGCCTATAGCTAGAAACCGGTGACCACATTGCGGTCCATTTTAGCAAGCAAAGCTTCCTCAGATAAATGCTGCCACAACGGTTTCCTCATAATACGTTACGAGCATTTATCTATTTTGGTGGCACAAAATGAGAACCGCAATACAAAATGAGACAACTCAAAATAGAACATACACATAAAGAAATTAAGGAAATTACGGTTACATTATAAAACAAGAACATAATGTGGACTGTCAATGAATGAATTCAAGATTAAACCACATCAAGATTAATATTTACAGAATATACCGAAGAGTATCTTAAGAATATTCTTTTACAATTATATATTCTCAATAATATATAAGAATGCCTCTATTTGTATTTTCATTAGACTGTCAATGAATGAATTCAAGTTTTTTTATGCTGTTGATATTTTCTGTAGTGATGGTAAGGTTAAATGAATAGATTTGTTATCATCGTATGGCCGAATGTAATGGTTTTGCGGGTGTCATTAAAATATGGTCTGAAATATGGTTTTTGGATATCTATAAATGCAGGAGTTCAATGATAGGTGGGAAGTGGACCGATATTTGAGAGCAAGTGGCTACCTGGGAAATAGCATTCACCCATTTTTTGTAGCCTTGCCAAAGGACAGGAGCACCATTTCAAATGATGAATTCCGCAGGCAAATATCTCAGGAGGACTTTGAAGTTCTACGTCACCTAAATGAGGGTGTTGAGGGTGGATTTGATAAGGACAAATTCAGGCCTTATATTGGTTTTGGCCGTCTAAGAGATTATTTGGAGTTTGAGCTTTAGAAGAGATATAAAGAAGCTGCACCAGCAACTCTAGCTTTGCTTGAGCAGCGCTGCAGTGAAGTTGCAGCTGAACTGGACATAATAGACCCTAAGATTAGGGTCACTTCTGATATCGATTATCTTAATTAGGAGATCTGCAATATTGTTATATGTGGCTTCTATCAGTAGTCATGTGGTTGGTAATCAGCATGAAACTTTTTAAAATCTGTGTTGTCCTAAACCATTCTAAAGATGACATAAAACCCCCCCTCCCCCCCCAAATTTGAACCAAATTTTAAATTTATTATTTATTTTTGAAAACAAAAAGTATTTTTATTTTATTTTTTTATTTTCTTCTCTTCATTATTAATTAAATATGACCAGATTTTTTTAATATGTGTATAAATTTATACTTTTTTTAAATTTTTTTTGATGAATCTAATACTAATACTCTTACTTTTTAATAATAACGAAAAGAAGAAATAATAAGTAGAAGTAATTGGGTTACTTGCAGCAGTATGTTATGATTAATAACATATTTAAACTTTCTGTTTCTTTTCAATATGCTTTTAAGAGGATTACTGTTTTCTTTTCAAATTAAAAAAAAAATTGAATTTACTATTTAAATTTTGAAAACAAAAAATACTTTTAGGCTAAGTTTGGATGGCAAAATACTCTCAAGTATTCTCAATACTTTTCATACAGTTAAGGATTCTTCATGTCCAAACATGCCAAAATGTCTTAAAGCTTCCTCTCTCAATATATTTAAAAACACTCCAACGAGCCAAAGAAAAATTCAAATTTAGTGTCCTGCACTTCAAAGCGCAAACTCCAATTGAAATCTTGTGCATGTGAACGCGCCAAAATGGGAGAGAGATGAAAAAAAAAAAATTAAAGTATAATTATAAATATAAATATAAATAAATAAAATTAATTTTTAAATGAAAAAAAAAACACATGCAATTTTAAAAAATAATTAAAAAATAATTTTTATCAATTTTAATTTAAATAAAATATTTTTAAGAAATTGTGCAAAAATATTTTTTAAATATATTAAAAATGATTTCTAATAAGAATTCTTTTTATTATTACAAAAATATAAATAAAATCATTACTTCACTATTAGTAATAATCAAATCAATCAAAAAATCAATACTCAACATTCTTCATACATCTAAATAACTTAAAACACTCTCAATGAGATTCACAAAACTTTTTCATTCTCTACTTATATTATTTATAGATATTCTCAAATATTCTTAGAATTTTTTAACATCCAAACATATATTTATTCTCTTTTTTTATTTTTTATTTTTTATTTTTGATTAAATATGACTATTTTTTTGATATATATACAAATTTATATTTTTTAAAAGAAAATTTTAATGGATGTAATACTAATCCTCAAGTCATATATTTTCACTAAAAATGAAATCTGTTGGTGCCTACTGTACAGGGTACTTTGATTGATGGAGCAGCAGATCCTGCCCCAAGCAATGGGGAAAAACAACAGTGGAGTAGCAGTCAGAAACTGGTCTTGGGGGTTGGCCCCGTGTTACTGCAGATATAAAGCCTCCCAATGCTACTCTTCGGCTCTATGGAGGAGCTGCTTTTGAAAGGGTGATGCATGAATTTCACTGTGCTGCTTAGTCCATTGAATGCCCCTCGGTGTCAGGGGAGAAGGTATACTGTAAGGACAATTTACCTTGGATAATGGATTGAGATTTTTTGTGAATAGGTAAATTATTTCTTTTCTTGACAGGTGGCAAAAATATATTACTTGCCCATGCTGGCCGAGGTGGGGGTAGAGGAGTAACAGAAGCAGCTGCAGAAATTGCCCGTGCAGCGCCTGCCAGGTCGTGGCTTGATCCTCTTCTTGAGACAGCTTGTGATCGACTTGCTTTTGTTTTGGGGAATCTCTATGATCTTGCTCTAGAACGAAATCATGGTCATGACTCAGAATGTGAGAATCTTGTAACTTTTTTTTTTTTGCGTTTTCATGTTCTTTTGTTTCCAACAAAAAAAGTTTGGATTATTCTATCTCAGGTCATGTTATTTGGGTAAGGTATAATGCATCATATGACTAGCATTCATATCTTATGGTCATGGGAATTCATGTTTGACTTAACCTGATGTCTGAGTTAACATCTACTATTTTCTTCAGCGGTCTATTTGATCTTATGGTCATGATGTTTAGATCCTAAGCTATTTCGACCCAACATTTGCCTATTCTGTAATCTTCTTTTGTTTTCTAATTGTTGATGTTGGCATGCTTAATTTCATGGAATTTATCATAAATTGTTTACTCTGCAGATGGGATGAAATCGGAAAAAATGGATGGCTATGTTGGTTTTCATGCTGCTTTAAGGCATGTTTACAATCGCTTTATCAAGGACCTTGCCAAAAAACTCAAGCAACTAGTTTGGCATCACCTTGATGGTCACAAGTCCATACTCGTAGGTCTGTTACGAGAATGGCTTTCAAGGAAGCTTTGGCTCTAGCGCAACATCTTTTTACAAGTTCAACCAGGCTTCAGCTGGTCCATTTTGTCTTGAGCTAACTGATGGGGGCCCAGCGGCCCATGATGGAATAATGAGAGAGCAAGAGAACGTACCTCTAGATAGAAATGGACAGCAAACCACACCAGTGAGAGGTGCAGAAACTAGAGGAGCTCTTCGAGAAAGCCAAATGACTGTGCCTGAGACCCAATCACCTGAGCAGCCATGTGATGTAGTATATATGCTGGGGCCAAGAAAGAACTTGGAAACGGCATTGACGTTGGAGCAAAAAAGCAGTTTTCAAGATTGCCAGGCAATAGCAGAAATAGAAGTGTGACCTCAACTTTGAATTCTGGATTCCTAACCCCTTGGTAAGCTTGTTTATCTTTTCGACATTCAGTTGTATTACACAAGCATTGATATTTACTGAATACTTGTGGCTGTGCAAGCACCTGATTGTGATGGGATTTTGTGGCTTGATAGGGTCTTAGTAGGCTAAAGGCTTTTTTGGTTGTATTTGTTTGGTCTGTTAATGGTACTTTGTACACATTCTACCGTATTCACTCCTTTGGGGAAACCGTATCTTCAAAGGGTAATGATACCTTTTTTACGCCTCCTTTACTGATGTTTTACCATCCAGTTATTATTATTTTTTTTTTTATCTTTTTCTATTTAAATATGAATTAAAAATTAAGAACATGACCTTCTTGCATAATCTAGAAAAAAATAAATTCAATCAACTAACGTAATTATGTAAATTAATTAAAAATATATTTAATTTGATAAAAATTGACTCAAAGCAAAAGGCCTTGTTTTGAAAGCAAAAATTGACTCAAGTTTTATAAAATTGAATTTATTTTTAATTAAATTACATGAGTTGATTGAATTGATTTGATTCTAGATTATGCAAGAAAGTCACGTTCTGAAATTTTTAATCCAGTTTCAAATAGCAAAAGGTTAAAAAAAAAAAACAGTTAGGTAGTAAGATAGTAGTAAAGGAGAAGTCAAGATATCATTATCCATCATCAAATTGCGTGATAAGCCATATTCCAATTGCATGCATGTATCCTGGATTCCATTAGTTTTGAAAGTTTGTTGCTCGATTCTTGTGACCAATGTCCTTGTTGGAGTATCTAGTTGTTGAACATTAACATAAAAAAATATGGCTCTTATATTTCTTGGAATAATGTTTTTTTGCCAAATTCATAGCTGAAAATTGATTACAGAAAGCTGTTATATGTTCCTCTCTATGTAGTCGGGATAGGCTCGTGGTTAGGGGTGTTCATCCGGATTCTGGATTCCCAAATTCAAAACCCGGATTTAAAATTTTCTTCAATATTTTTGAAAAAAAAAATTAAAATATTAAGAAATATATTAAAATTTCAAACCGGGCCGGGTACAACCCGGCCCGGATGAACAGGCCTACTCGTGGTGGCACTTGGGTTGAAATTATTTGCTGTGAACGATGAAGGATTATTGGACGTGTTTGTTGCTCCCGGCGCCATTGATTTACTGCAGAACCAACGGCATACAGTCTCTTCAGAAGCGTCAAAAGATACTCCAATCTTGCTTGAATGAATTCAAAACTGTTGCTTGGACACTTTGATGGCAAGTTGGCAACTGCATTATAACCGGAAGTTCATATATATTTTTTTTTCCCTAAAGAAACATTATAATTTATAGAGAAAGTTCATAAGTTTCACATCTAGTGAACATACAAAATTTTAATTCTGGGATCTGCTTATGGCATTTCTAGCAACAATTCTTACTTACAATTGTGAACTTGTGTGTATTTAGGCCATTCACAATAGACTAGCTATTGTTTAGCTAAATCTTGATTAGAAATTTCACTTTTATAAAATTTAGCTAGTCACCATTTTTTAGGCACGAATGAATATTTTGATCTCAAAAAATTATTTGACTAATCAAATGGACTAATTACATTTGTTGAATTAAATTATTGAAAGTTATTTTAACTATTTATTTATTAAGATAATTGCAATCTCATGGGCCATATTCATATTTAATAGCTATTATTTGATTAAATATTAATTTTATTAAATATATTGTAAATGCTCCAAGCTTAAATCTTCTATAATTTTGCAATTAAAATACTAAGCCCCATGCTGACATGTTACGTTTACACAATCTCCGAGATTCCTCGTCATAAAAAAATAAAAAATAAAAAATAAAAAATACTATTCTGCTTGTGCTTGAATGCTGAGTAAGTTACAGAGCCAAATATCGTTGGAAAAAAAATTATACAACTTCTTATTATTTACATAATTTTTAATTAATATATATGTATTTTTTAATTTTAATTTTATTAAATATTTAATATATAAATAATGAATAAAAAAATAAAATTATTTTAAAAAGAATAAATTAAAAATTAAAAAATTAAAAAATATTAAAAAATATTAGTGTATAGAAATTAGAAAAGTTATATAAAATAAGAATAATAATAGCTTTACCATCTATTTACCACTCTTTTACTACTTTTTTTCTTAATTTTTTTAATTTTTAATTTTTTTTTTTACTTAATGATTAACAAAGTGATTATTAATAAAATAATATATTTTTGAAATTTTTTCTTAATGATTAAAAACATTAAAAAAATATTTTTAAAAAAATAATAAAAAAACAAATATACTTAGAATTATATCACTACTCGTAGAATAACCCGTTGGTTGGTCTCCCATGTGAGGAGAGTGAGGAACACCAGCACACGATCCCCAAAATCGACTTAATGGGGAAGAAGTTGACTCCTTAAATGATTATTATTATTATTATTATTATTATCATGGATCAAGTGAATAAGTATTTTTTGTGATTGCTCAAAAAATAAAGAAAAAATCGTAGCTGTCGTTTTTGGACTTTTCAATTGGAGTTATAAAGTAATGAAACAACGCATAGGTTCAATTAACTTGTCTGTTTTGGATTTATTTATTTATTTTTCTCAAGACTTTATCTACTTTGGATTATCCATTGGTATACAAGAACAGCAAAAATAAATAAATAAATAAATAATTAATTAATTAAAATTAACTTTGCCCTCTTTAAATTAGTCCTTATTTCTTTTGGGAAAAATATATATATATATATAATTGGAGAGAGAGAGAGAAAGTGTGTATTTGACCCGTTTGGTATTCAAATTCTAATCCATCCAGTTGCCAAATCCATCATGCTCGGCAGCCTTTAAAAAAGTCACGTGTAGGAGTTGGGGGGTGGGTTTCTTTGCCAAGACTCAAGAACTCTGAAAATTCTAGAGAAAGACAAAGACAGCTATAGTGTCAGTCAGCACTGGGTAAGCAATTCATGAACCTCTGTAAAATGGACAAAAAAAAAAAAGAAAAAAAAAGTGGTCCCCCGACCCGACCCACCATCCCAAATGTTCTCGATACAGGAGGCCTATTCCAACAAGTTAAAGCATTGGAATAACGTTATGTTTTTTTTTAGGCTTTCGTTTCCTTACCAAACCTCCTCTTGAGTCTTAACTGCTTTCTGTGTGAACCTTAAATTTACTCTTCATGTAATTTGTTTTTCTTGGCCTCTTCTATAGATATTAATATGGGAAATGCGATTGTCATTTGCTTCCTTCCATATTAATATGGGCGTTTAGACTTATATATATATATATATATATATATATATATATGAGTGATGAGTGAAGTTGGCAGAAGTTTCAGCTTTTCAGTGAGTTGCATTTAGTTCCACTGTTGCCTTTGAGATTCCAGCATAAAAGTGAAAATGCGGGTCTTTCATTAATAATATGGGATAATAAGGTTCTGTTTAGATTCAGAAGTAAGTTGAGATCAATTTATTTTTATTTTATCATTATATTTTTATAATTTTTTATACCAAATATAAATTTCTATATACTTTTTTTAAATCTCAATACACTTTTTTTAAATTTCAATATATTTTTTTCAAATTCTAAAATAATAATAATATTAAAAAATAAACTAAACTCATCTTATCTCTAAATCCAAATAGGGCCTAAAAGATAAAATTAAAAATTATATAAAATATTATTATAATATATATTTTTAATATTAATTTTGTTTTGAGATTTAAAAAATTATTTTGTAATTTAAAAAAGTATAATTATATATTTTATTTTATATGAAAATTTTAAAAAATAAGAATAATAAGATAAGATAAAATAAAATTATTTATAAAAACAAATCAAACTATATTTCTTATTGAATTGTTTCTTTCTTTCATTATTTTTTTTTTTTTTGTTTTTGCCATTTTTATTTTGGAGTAAGGGCAGTTGGTGGTGATCCATAATTGTTGTTTGTCGACTGTAAAAATCAGTACTTGTTAATTTATAAAGGGACAGGTCTAGTTTTCTGGCATTCTACCAAAGGACACAGGTCGAGGTATTCCAGCTTTCTTTATCAGAATGTTGGGATCCAGACAACATTAAAAAAAGAGTAAAACCCTACTCCTATTTATGGATAGCCTTAGGCAGGCCAGAATGGTGATCTCTGTCCATGATCTGCACATGGGAGAGTCGGAAAATTATTTGCAAATTTTAAGTACTAATACAAATTAAGTTATAACATCTTATATTTAAGAAAAATAGAAAATACAAATTGTTACCATCTTATCTAGCTAGCTATGAGAGTAATGATATATGTTGGCACATTAGTAATCATCAGTTTGTAATAGGCTAATCGCTTTACAAATAGTTGACGTGGCTGTCATGTCAGCAAATGACCCTAAATTAGAGAGAGGAGGCTTACTGTACATATCCTGAATGTGGGGACCCAATATGATGAAAAGCGTTTGGAGTTCATGAATTTATGATGCTGTCGGAGGCCTGAGAGAGTGAAATTGGAGCAGGTCAGTGAGATTTTGAATCCGCTTAAATTTAAAGATGGGATGAGTTGAGATGAATTATGAATAATAATAAAATGAGTGGTTGAGATAAATTAAAATTTAAAATGAATGGTTGTAATGAGTTGAAAGTATGAAATGAGATGAGATGAGTTCAACCGAATTTGTAAAACAAACAGGGCCTTCATTGAACGTCATATGTATTGGGGCAGATAATCTTAGGCTTAATTTATTTCTATAAATAATTTTATTTTATTTTATCTTATTTCATCTTATCTCATCATTATTATTATTAATAATTAGACCATCCGATGAGAGAGATATAGTCTTTATCATTATTTTAAACTAAAAAACATTATATTATGAGACAAAAAAAAACCCTATTATCATTAAATCTCACACAACAAATTAATAATCAAATTCCAAATTACTCTTTGAATTAAATTATATGCATAAGCCTAGGTCCTATCCTATTCTAAAAAATAAATTAAATTGAAAAATCTGATCTTAATTAATTTAGACTTTGATTTAATTAATTAATTCCTTTATGGAAAAGCAAAGCAAGGCCTGCCATGTGATTGGAATTAAGTAAAAGTGGAGGGTTTTGGGAACAAAACATTAAACATGTGCCTAACATTAAGTAAAGACCGGCTGTGACGGTGAGACAATATTATATATATAGGTGCGGACCCTACAAAGTCAGAAAAACCAAAGTAAGATTCTACGCCTCCCTCACACAATATTACCATAAAACCTACCAAAATGCCACCCCTTTATTATTCCATTGTTAATTTAATCCCTTAGTCAAGACTCAAGCCGGCCATCAATCCGGCCTAGAGTAATAGCTAGCTATTATTATATTATTATTATTTTAATAATTACTATTATTAATAATTATCTAAGCTCCCATCCTATGCTTCATGGTCGGAGTAGTCTTGATCATAGAGTGCATGCCGACCAGTTGGCACTGATCATGTACGCATACCGTGACGTTCAAAATTTAAGCAATTTTGTGAGAAAATAATTAATGCACATCACGATACAAGACTTACACATCCAAATTATAATATTATCGAAATAAGTCTCATAATAATAATAAAGTATTGGTGTCATTTTTTTTCATAAATTATAAAGATCAGTTTTTCAAATAAGAAATTAAATCAGTAAAAATATAATATTGTCGCTTGAAATTTTTAATATATACAAGAAAATTGAATTTTTTATAATTAATTATTTATGATAAAAAGATTATTTACGATTTATTTTATTTATAAATAATTATTTTATTAAAAGTAATTAATTGTAAATAAACAATCTTTAATTTTCGTAATGTATAAGTAATATAAGTAGTAGTATTTTTCGTATAAACCGATCACTTTGAAACAATTAATATTATTTATCATGTAATATAGACGTTGAGCGTGATCCAAAGAATGGGACAAGAAGAGGAAAAAATTATGGAAAAATAAAAAGAAGCCCAATCTCCAAGATTTTCGCGCATTTGCATGCATGGCGACTGAAGGATCCGAGGCAAGTAATGAAAAAGTAACAAATCCGTGTGTTGTGAGAGTTACAGCGACAGGATAACGAGGTTAGTGTACTCTGGCCAGCAAAAGATCATTTGATCTTTTGAGTGTTTTACATTGGAACACTAAAATCTGGCAAAAGAAAGGCAACCCTGTCGTGAGTATTTTATCATGAGTAATATTGCACGTTTAATTACCTGCTTAATTACAATTTTACGTCCAACAATATTTATTTTATCAATTCTTTTTTAAATTTATTAATTTACAACATATAAATAACTGATATGTAAAAAATAACTTTTTTTTTTCTTTTTTGTAAGTTTTTATCAACTACATATTGCTTGAAAGTAAGCTCATGAGTCATGATCATCTAGTAGGATAGTACATAGCTAGCAGTATTGTGTCATGATAAATATTACTTATTGCTATATATATATATATATATATATTCTATACACCATTATTATCTTAATTTTATTTTATTAAATAAGTTGTGATATAGTTATCATCATTAAATCATAAATAATCATTTATTAAATACTTTTTTATCATCTAATAATAATAAATATATATATTCTATATATATATATATATATATATATACTTTCAGAAAACCTATGCTCATTCCCCATTTGGATTTAGCAATTTTGTTCATGTCTTCGATCTTTTTATGTTCGAACCAATTCCCCGCCCAAAACTATCATGCTAATTCAATATGATCAGAACGTATTAATTGACTACAAAATTTTTCAGAACTAAGCCTTGGTATGTATTTAAAAATTCATCTCAACTCATCGATTTTTTCAATTTTTCATATAAAATACAATCAATAATATTTCAATTTTTTTAAATCTCAATTTAACTTTTTTAAATTCTAAAATGATAATAATATTAAAAAATAACATTCTATCAATATTTTATTTAAATTTTAACTTTTATCTAAAACTATCTCATATTATCTGTCTAAATGTTTTAATTTTCAACGTTGTATGTGAAAATTTTGTTTTTTGTTTTCATATATAATAATAAGATGCATGGATTTTCCATCATACCATCTTGCTGATCATCTCTTACAATTAAATTAAACTACAAGACTAATTGAGACAAAAAAGCCTCATTATTTACATGGTTGATCATGGAATTATTTATTATCTATTATAGGACTGCAAATGATCCGATTAAAAATGAGTTCGAGTTGAGCTAGACTCAAATAACTTGAGTTTGAGTTCGAGTCGAGCTGAGAGTTTGCTGAGTCGAGTCGAATTCGAACTGATCAAAGACGAGTTCGAGTCGAATCGAAGTATTTATCGATCTTTATTTTTACTCTCTAACGATCCGCACGAACTGAGTCGAATTTAGTCGAGTAATTACTCGAATTTCTTACTTTTTATAAATATTTGACTCAATAATTTTTTTATGAACTTAATACATTATTATTGTAAAAAAACAAAATAGATTACTTATACAAAATATTAAAAATAATATATCTAACATATAAAATATATATAATAAAAGAATATATGCAAGCTTATATATATGTATATAAAAATATTACGAGTATTGTTATGAGCCCAAAATGAGTCGAGTCGAGTTGATACGAATCTTGTTTACAAACACAAATCGAGTCTAGTCAAGATTATACGAGTTTAGTTCGTTTAATATTTGAACTAATATTAGTAATTACGAATAACTCATTTATTAAATGAACCGAGTTTAAATCGAATTTATACAAATCGAATTCAAATTGTTCACAAATACCTCTATTCATTTGCAATTATTGTTAAGGACTCCACAATCTAGACCAAAATTATTATGATAATTATGACGTATTAATTCCTCTTAGAGCAACTCATCATGTATTAACGTGTCATGCATGGGCATTGGCTCCCCCCCTCTTTCTACCTAATCATGTCACTAGAATTTGGTTCTCTTACCTTTTTTGCTTAATTTTTATCATCCGCAATATTATATATATTTTGTGTGAACAAAATTATCAACCATCCAATATATCACGTGGATTCGGAACAGCATCTTAAGAAATGGATTTGACATTGAGAGTTGAGAATTAGAATCCGACCATTGCTCTTGCTGGCCACATCACTCGTAACTAGGAACCGAATTTATTCACTTAGTCATGATTGACATTAAAAAAACAGTACTAATTCATATATTTTTTTAAATGCCAAAAACTAAATGATATATATTTATATATATATATATATATTGCTATTTGTATGTTTAGATGAAAAAGACTTTTCCTTTCTAATTATTATTGAAATTAAAGAACGTTTGAATAGTGAGTTAAAATAAGATATAATTAAGTTGAATCAAATATTGTTATTATTATATTTTTAATATTATTTTTATTTTAAGATTTGAGTAAGTTGAATTATTTATTATATTTTATTTAAAAATTTAAAAAACTATAATTTTTTTAAATGAGATGAGATAAATTGATTAGATGTTTTCTAAATTAGGCCAAAGAGTTCAAGTGAAAAACATATCAATACATGAAGAAAGTTTTAGAAAACACTACAATAAAAAAGGTCAGATATAAAAAATCTGATGCATAAAAAATAGTCAGAAATGATCATTTCTAACCATTTTCGATTCATCAGATTGATTATATCTGATCATTTTTTTTGTAGTGACATTTATTATAAATCGTTTAAATTTTTTAGATAGTATATTTACATATCTCTCTGTGACTGTATATGCATGACTTTTCTAGACTTCTTATTTGCTAATACTGTAATGCAAAAATTGGATGAGTTCTCACAAATACTCTACATTAATTGGCTTAGCCATAGATCAATCAAAAACAAAAATATAAGGAAATATAGCTATAGGCAATAACATTTTTAATTGTTATTTCTCCCTCCCCCCAATGGTCCATTATCTTTTTCAACGCCTGAATTCTAAGAAACCTTAAAAATAATGAAAAATATAATTTAACCAACCTAGCTAATTCAATGTTGGGATGAAATTGATTGAGATTAGCAATTTGAATGTCCTAATTTTTAACTCCAATTTAATTAAAATTAGAGAAATAATATTTAAAATTGTGAAATATGCAAACATCATATAATTATTTTGAAACAAAAAAATAAAGTAAATGCAGATCCTACATGAATAAAAATAATTTTTTAATATTAAATTCTATTTTTTTTTTCAAATATTTGTACCACATTTACACATTTTACTATTATACATAACAATATTGTTAAAATTATGCTCAAGTCAATACTAATGCTCTCGGTCGGGCTGGTCCAGGTGATTTATCTCATCTACACTTCCTGACAATCTCACTTTTAGATCAGTAAAAAGAACGGTTAGAAAAAGAAAACTTTGGTCATTTTCATGTGGAAAACGGAAACAAGATATTCTATATGTTTTGATCACTATAGATTGACCAATTTGCATGATGAATCTTGACCTATTAAATGCACTTTTATGGTGTGGTAACTGTTAAGGTTCCATCAATCACCGGAGGAAGGCAACCCTAATGGAGGAAGGCATGCCACCTCAGCCACATTGGGCCTCATCTGATCAGTACGTGTGATACACGCGCATTGAATGCTCAGAACTATATATGAATGGATGGGCGTTCTGAATCTGATCTCTAAAAACTTTTTATTCATCCTCTTCATTCCCATCACAGACACACACAGAAAATACGCACACAGGAGACTCTGCAGTCAGGGCTCTGAAGTCAATGCCACTTGTACATACAAACAGGGAGAGATGAATTTGATAAACTTTGGTACAGATGCTGATGGCCAAAGAAATTCCTAATTCAACCAATACCCTTTATTCTTGATCAAATTCCCATTACCGTTGCGCATTTTCTCTCTGGCCAATCAACCCCAACACCCACCAAAAAAGACAAGCCAATTTTCTTCAAAACTGATAGAGACTATAATATAGAAACCAAGGTCATGAGAGATAAGCATTAAGCAGCTAGCGCGTACCCAAACAAAAAGCACAGCGAATAAGCAACCTTTCCCCATCAAAACCTTGTTTTTCACTCATCCACTCCTTCTCCTTACCCCAATTCTCTCTCTCTCTCTCTCTCTGGGGTGTTGGAGATGGACCCATCAATGGAAAAAACCTCAAAACCCCAAGAAAGAGAGAACCCGTTTCCCATAAACTCCCCAAGAAGCAATGTCAACAACGGTGCGTGCAGCAGCAACAGCAATGGGTTCCAAAACCCCACTCCGCCTCTCACCCCAAAAGCCATCCCCAGATCTGACTCCAACCCTTACCCAACGACTTTTGTTCAAGCGGACACATCTACCTTCAAACAAGTTGTCCAAATGCTCACCGGCTCATCGGAGACCGGCAAACCATTGCCGAGGCCGAACCAAGATCCATCACAAGCTCCGACGTCCAAGAACCATAGTATACCGCCTATGAGGACTGCACAAAAAAAGCAACAAGTCAAACTCTACGAGAGGAGGAACAATCTCAGGAACAGCCTCATGATCAACACCTTGGTGCCGAACTTTGCTCAGAATCCCGGGTTCTCGCCGCGCAAGCCGGAGCTCCTCTCGCCTAGCCTGCTTGACTTTCCTTCACTTGCTCTTAGCCCTGTTACCCCGTTGAATGGAGAAGACCCGTTTGACAAATCCTCCTCGCCGTCTCTGGGAAGCTCGTCGGAGGAGGAGAAGGCCATCGCGGAGAAAAAGTTCTACTTGCATCCGTCGCCGATGACGACGCCGAGAGATTCTGAGCCACAGCTTTTACCTTTGTTTCCCGTGACTTCGCCGAGAGTTACAGGGTCTTCTTCCTGATCGAGAGAGATCTTTTATGAAGGGTGCTAAAGTTTAAAAGGAGGGATTCATGGCGGGTTTAGGATGGTTCTCAATGACAAGTAGACATCTTGCTTTTTAATTGTACAATTTCATCTCCCTCTTTTTCATAGAATGATCATGACGGTCTTCGTTTTACTCTGGTTTCATTTTATTTTATTTTTTGCTTTCATCGTTATATTATCCCAATAATTAGGAACCATCAAGAGTGAACATAGATTTTGTTCAGGTCAATTACTCTCTTTTTTTTTTTCTTTCTTTTGGGTTTGTTTCTTTTTGCTCTAATATTCCATGGATGAGTTTCCATCAAACATTTTCATAAGATAATTACATAAATTCATAACCTTTTATATGTTCCCCATCCGGTTTTGCTTGATCAACAAAAGGGCATTTATCTCCTAAAGAACATCTCTCTCTCTCTCTCTCTCTCTCTCTCAAGCAGACCTGTGTGTACATATGAACTGTAAATACAAAGTTCACTTAACCCACTAGCATTATTTTAGCACTTGTGAATATAAAATTTGTTTCAATAATGTTTATGTGCGTGTTTGTCTGGAGATTGATGCTTATGGGATCAAAAGAAATGATGATGGCTGGGAAATTAGGAAAATTTCTGTTACTTTCATTGGCAAAGCAGACTGCATAGGAAAGAACCGAAAGAAGTCCTATCATATTTAGTTGTAGCAGTATTTGCTGAAACTATGGGAGTCAACTTGGGGAAGTTCTTTCTGCTTTCTAGCTTTCTGGGTCCCTCTACACTCAGGAACCGTATAACCAAAATGCAAATTTGAATGTCCTATCTCTCTCACCAAAGGCAACTGCAATGCGGCTTTGCAAATAGATTTTCATACCATTTAAACTTTTTCAATTATTGGATAATGCAAGATGCTGTTCTCAATAACTCAACCAATCGATCCATTTCCACCTTCAGGCCTTGTTAGAGTTCCCCAAGAAAGATATTCTATTTGAAAATGACGTATCCTAATATATAATCTTACTCTCAAATTCAGCACCTAAAAATTACTGCTGGCCTTTCTTTTCTTGTTCTTTTTCTTTTTTCCTGTTGTTTTGGCAAGGCAAAACTAAACCCTCCTCCCAAAGGTTGGTACTTGGTAGGGTTTTGGTGACATGTTTTTAAAAAACCTTGGCGTCGAGATCGAATGCAGAAACAGAGATACTCAAAAGTGGAAGGTTGGATATTTGAGGTCAAGTTTATAGCATTTACGATTTGCCTGATAGTTTCTGTTGGTTGTTTAGATAGTCTAACTACAAATAGATTACACAATAATAATCTGTATTTAGCTGTATTTAGCTGATCGGTTTGACATGATTTTTCAGATTATAAATTAATTAATTTTATGAAATTACGTCAATTTATAAATTTATATTTTTATAATTTATTTATACAAGTAGCACTCTAAAAAAGAAAGACGTGTATGTGCGTGGCTTTACACTAGTATTAGCTTTTACTGAGTCTGACATGTTGAGCCTTTTCTTTTAGTCTAAAGATGCACTCAAAACGTATGCTTTTAACTCTCGAGTCTCGACTACAGTTGCAGAGTAGCAGCAAAAAGACTCTTTAAATATTGTTGTGCGAATTATTTTCCTTTTAACCATTCTTCCTTTTTTCAAAGAAAATTGTGGAACCGAATAAAGGTTAAGACAAGAAGCAGAAAGTCGGACTCGGTGATTATGATGTTTGAAAAAGGAAGAAAAATCAACAAAAGCGGAGAAACTGTGAGGACTTTTTTTTTTTTTTTTTTTACTTTTATTAATAATACCAATTTAATTAGTCATTGTAAATGGACAGGACCAATAGTTGGTGGTGGGGGCCAAAAGAAACAGCCAAGACAAGATATTTTTAATGCAAGTTGAGTCTGTTATCATGTGGAAAATGCTTGGTTAGTTTTATTTAAGCGCCTTCTTTGTAGTCGCTTTGACCAGAAACTTGGACCAACCTACCTTCTAAATCGTTTTCCTATTATTTACAATTTGCAAGCAATTGAAGCTGTTTCAATGGTTCATTTTACAATGTTGGGTGGTCAATATTTGTGGGGACAAGACAACCTATCGATCTCTCCCTCCAATTGCAAATTGCAATTTGATAAAACCTTTTTTTAAGACATGGGCGAAGATGTCAATAACCTATTTTTTATCTTTTCTTTCTCCTTTTATTTTTACACACGGGTCTAATCAATATGGTTTTGTACATTTTTTTTATATAATCGAACCGATATATACCAATATTAAAATTTTAAAAATCGATATCAGACCGATTCAGACCGATTTACTATCGAAATCTAAACTTCCAGTTTTATAGATTATCTATATTAGTACTAGTATAAATGTTTACCTATAATAAACTATTATTTTATTTATATTATTGAATAAGTCCATTATTCTATACTAACACACACCTATTAGATAGTATTAAATTTAAATATAGTATATATAACTTCTAGACTCTTTATATTATAATTATATTACCACTCATTATCAAAAATGTTATTTGCAGTCGAATTTATGTTATATCACATATTATATTATTCTTATGTTATAAATAAATAGACTTGAATAATAAAATTAAAATTTTATCTTATATTAGTTAATAATTAGCATATAATATATAATATAATATAAAAAATCATAAATATATATATCGATCTGATTCAATTTAAATCGATTTTTAAAATATAAAAATCAATACTACACTGATTTTGATTATTAAAAACTGATACTTTACCGGACCGAATTACTTAAAAATGGACCAAACTCATAGATTCAATCTTGTCTGATCCAATTCAACTGATTTTTCAATTTATTTTTACACCCCTATTCTCGCGTTTCATAGAAATTATTTTTTTCATTTTTTTGTCATTTTTCCAGTCCTAAGGAATATTATATAGTGAAAGTATTGGCTGCAGCCTAGAGGCACACAGGAGCTACAGTCCTAATTTTTTTTTAAAATATATATATATATTTTAGTGATGGTCTGCCGGGCTGCAGCTGCACAGGGCTGCAGCCCAGCATGCCTCTATTATATATGTATGGTCGTTATTTCAGTTGAGCCTAATAATTAAGGTCAATCAGCATATTACAAAACTCAGCCAATAGAACTCAAACATGTTTCTTGGTAACATAGATGGAGGTTTTGCGACGTTCAGGTCATATCTAATTAGTCGAGTTTTAGAAATCACTTTTGATTTAATATGCGCAAGTTCAGGCAAAGCATTCACTGCAGCATAAACCAAGCGAGGAAAGCAGCAAAGCACATTCACACCTTTTTTTTTTTTTTTTTAAAGAAAAAGAGCGAGCAATTTATGTGTATACTCATAAATTCATGGTAATCGTCACATTTCATATGATTACAGAACCACAAGTCTGCTTTCAGATTTCTGATAATGATTTGATTGTTTTGAACCCATGATTCTCTGGAAGGGGTCCATTTCCTGGCCGGATGGAAACCATCACCTCCAAACCTACAACATTAATTTTATGTTAAAATTTTGTAGGAAAACAATGTCATTCTGTTTCTAACATGTATGTAAACATAAGTTTTGTAAGTAATTGCAACCAACGTCAATCTCCTATTATAGGTTCCCTAGGGTGAACATGAAGAACCAAATATATATTCTAGATGCAAGATGAAACCACTCTTGCAATGTCACTTGTGTATATAATTGTTGCGAAACCGAGCATTTCTCAGAAAAACATGAACACAAAATAGCTTGCCTTTCAAGGATAGGATTTTTATAAAAATGAAAGTATCATTCCTTAAAAAATAAGAACATTAAACATGGGCAATTATGAGCGTGTAACAATCCAAAAATAAGAGCAATTCGGTAAGCAATGAATGAATAAGCCTTTTTCCTTCATTATTTTCTTTTTACATGATTATTCTGACAGGTCAGGGTCACGTTAGTTTTATTATTTTTATTTTTCTTCACAATGGAAATAGCTGATTACCTGCCGCCTTTGCAGCTACAGCTTCTTGATAAACATCTGTAATAAATAGAATCTCTGATGGCTTATCAACTCCAACGGATTCTGAGATTTCAACGTAACTATGTGTTTCTTTTTTATTTCTGAGAGAGAGAGAGAGAGAGAGAGGGGGGGGGGTATCAAGAAGGGACTCTTTGAGTACTAAAGCCAATGGTGTTCATGGTTTCAGAGGCATCATATAAACTTTTTGAACTTACCCCACTGCGGTGTCAAAAAATCCAGACAAATACTTTCTTAGATCTCCATAGCTAGTATTTCCAAATAGGAGCCTTTGTGCCAACCTGCTACCGCTGGAGTATATATACACCTGTTGCACAAGATAGAAAAATGATAAACTTTCAAAGAAAAGAAAATGTATACACATCAGATGCATTCAAAGGAATTGCAGAATTGCATCTATTCGTTATTCAAGTAGTGATTGATGTCTTCCAAAGAAAATGACAATTATTTAGGACCAACGAATTTTTGCGCAATAAAGACCATATTCCTAAAGGAAGATGAGCATCATTCTGCAAAGACATTTGTTCACGGAAATGGTAGCATCTATACAACCCTTGGGTGGGAGGGACAAGGGTAGGCTAAGATTTTCAGCAGTACACAATTTAATGAAATATTTGATTCAACTGCTGGCTCATTAAAAAGAAAGAGAGTGATAGTTTTGACTGGAGATGCATTGAACTTGTATATATTCAGAGTCAACAAATATCACTAGCTGGCTTCTAAAATTTCTTTCCCTCCCCAAGGGGAAGCAATCAAACCAAAAATAGGATTGTGGAATGGATACGGTCAACCCCTCTTCAAAATGCCATTGGTCCTGTCATCAGCACTCAGTTGAGCGCTCAAACTTTACTAAATAATGGCCACAAGGCATCCTGTGTGGAAAGCTTGACAATAGCTTTAATGGGTTCCCTCTCATGTTTTTATCACATGAACGCGTGTATTCTGTGTGTAATGTTGGAATACAATTAATCATATGCATATCAGTATTCCTTTATTTTTTTTCTTTTGATTGGCATTGGGTGTCTAGGAACAATGTCCCGACTAATTCCGGGGTTACACAGGTCCTCAACAAAGAGTTTCCCACAAGTACACCTCGGTTAATTCAAGAGAAAAATTCTCCAGTCTAATGGCTCCTAAAGATTATTTGTAACCAAGGAGATTTGAACCTTAGACTTGGGAGGAGCATAACCCCAAACCTAAGGCCTTCACCACTTGAGCCAATCCCTAAGGGTTATATGGATAGCATTCTCTCACAATTTATTATGTAGAAAAGAAGAAAGACAGCATTAAACAAGCATAAAATTAGAGATAACAACAACAAAAAACTGGAAGTTTAAACTCAAATTCACTGACATGAAAAAGGAAGAAGAAACAAAGAAAGTTTGGTGAGGGGAAATGAACGTAGAAGACCTTTATGCCTAAAGCATGCCACTTCTCCAAAGCTTGTGGCACATCCTCAAAAACTACTCCCTTCAATTCACTTTTCTCAAATCCCGTACGCCATATATGACCCTGCATGGCTAATGTCAGCGATACCAACAAGATGGGCTTCATAGGGCTTCATAGTGATCATATTTCTTTAATCCAGTTTGGCTTACTTGCAGTTGTTTCAAGGCAGTAATCTTCCTATCAGCTCTTATCATTGACTCCACATTAGCAACCAAAGCAGCAACCAGCTCCTCTTTCCCTGCATTATCAGAGGGAATGGGCACAGCACCCACAACACCTTTGTCCAGGTCATCCCGAACCTGCATTAAGAATGCAGAGTAATTTACAATTCATAGAAATACACTTCTGTCCAGGTCAGTCAATTACACTTAACTGTTTAACTAAAATGCCGCAGCTCCAAAACTAATTTGAGTCTTCCCACCCTCCTGCATTACCATCAATCGTTTACTAGCAGGACTACCCGAAGCAAAATTCTCACTCAACTGACAATTCTACAATTAAATTGATGTTGAGGGGAAAGAGTGATCTCTCAATGTATTGGTACAAGGTTTTCATCTTAATTTTCTCTTCTTCTAGCTTGTATCTAGGTTTTCATCTTGTACACTCCGTGTACTTGACTTTTACCTATTTACTGGAATAAAATTCTTATTACCCATAAAAAAAAAAAGTATCGGTACCAGTCTTCAATTCTCCTCATGTCTGTCTCTCTCTTTTGGTAACTGTCCCGATTCTCGCATTACCAAAGGCAAAACATTTTGGTCATGAACTAGTATCATTAAGATTCTACAACTCATTAACTTATCAAAAATAAATAAAAAATAAAAACTCCTGCTAAGCACTACAGGGGATTTCCTCTCAAGATCTCTTCACAAGAAAAGTCTATCACAGAATGGGAGCCAATGGTCCATAGAAAAGGCAATTCTCCTTTCAAATATTTTTTTCTTGGTACCGAATGTTCCGGAACAACGTCTCGACTAATCCCAGGGGCGCACAAGCAGCAAGGAGTTTCCTGCAACTGAACCTTGAGTAATTTAAGGGAGAAATCCTCCAGTCCAATGGCCCCTAGAGATTGTTTGCACCCAGTGGGATTCAAACCTTGGACTTTGGACGAAACCTACCACCAAGATCAAGGCCTTTACCACTTGAGCCAACCCCTAGGGGTTAACTCTCCTTTCAAATTTGATTCATGCGGATGCAGTTTTCCATTAAAATTCACCATCTTTGTTTGAATAGTAAACAGACAATTGAGTCCGAACAATTTTATATCTGATTATCTATTATTTCATCACCTTGTTATCTATTATTCATCTGGGTTTTCATAAGTTGACTTCAGTAATTGTTACAACAACCAGTAGCAGAGGCTACTAACGAAAAAAAACCAGTAGCACGACGGTTAATGGGGACTGAATATATTTTTTTGGATATGTAAATGTAACTTTTATTGGGGACAGTAGGATAGCCCAAGCAATAACAGGATTGAATCTTTTGAGAGTCATGTTTGCAGCTTCTAGGGGTTTTTTTTTTTCCTAAAAGGAAAAGGGTATGTGTAATAATAAAGGGTATGGAGCGCCCCTTAGAGGAGCTTAGATTACTTTCTGTTAGAACTTTATTTCTATGAGCCAAAGCTGTAGAGGTTAATGGCCTTGGCTTTCATGATTTTCTTGTCCTGTTCTTCTTCCTAAATAGGTAGTATACCATCTTGTGTACTTGGGCTATGCCTATTCTTATTAATACAATTGATTACCTATAAAAGTCTATTATTTGACTGTAGGATGGCATTGCCAGATAAATGGTTTATCATACAAATAGGACTCACCTCCTCTGATTTTCAGTTCTCAGACCATGAATGAAATTTTTGACAGGACCAGGTTGGTATCCTCTGTAACTTTGCCAAATTAGGCCTTTTAACATCACAAAGTTACTAGCAAAGCAAAAAAGGAAAATATTGACAGCAATCACTTTTGAGAGCAAATTTATCAAGCAATCCATATTCTCTTGCCACTTGCAAGTAGCAACACCAATCAAAAAGCTAAATGTCATGCAAACATGTAAATTATTCCACAAGCACCATTATCAATTCAAAACACCCAAACAAATGTCTTACTTGGGAGCACAACAATTTAATATCATCTTGGGTTTCTGCAGTATCATATGTTGCAGATAGATGTCTCCCAACATTGTCACGAGCATATGGAAACAGAACCTCAGAAACAAAGGATATAGGAGTTGTAGTCCCTTCGATGTCAAGAAGAATGCAATGCTGCAACCCAAATAAATGAAAAATAATTTTTTTATAAGTATAACAAATATAAAAAGAATAAAAAAGGTTGAGGAAAAATACACCCTTTACCCTCCAACTAATAGGAGTTTTACACTTTACACCCTAACTACTAGCACCGACAAATTGCATTTCCAATTACCAAAAAGTTTCAATGTGCATGCTCTGTTAAGATCTAATGACCAAGATTGTGTGACGTCACTTATCTTCACCTATATTTCGTTCATCTTAATAGTTAAGATTGGATGAGGGTGCTATTTGTCAGTTTATTTTTTTGATAAGTAAACAAGTATTATTAATGAAAGAATGGGCATAAATGCCAGCTGTAAAGCTATTTGTCAGTTTGTTATAAGCAGGAGGGTGCAATATTTAGATGTTGGTAGTTAAAGATGCCAAGTGTTAAATTGTTAAATGCTTATTAGTTGAAGGCTAGAAAGAGTATTTCCCCAAAAAGAAAAAAAATAAATGATTTAGAAAAACATTGCTAATTGATCTAGGATCCAGGAAAAGAAAGAACATTTCATAAACTCACTCGCAATGGCTCAATTTCATGAGTTTCATCAACCACTGCTTTCACAGGTATGCTTGCAGATGTGCCATTCCCTAAATATCCTTTAACATTCAGATTGGGGCCATGGTTAGGGGTAGACCAGTCCAACCCCAGTTGATGAAGCTTGATAGCAGCATCAAAAAGATAATGATAACATTCTGCCTGAAAGGAAAGCCAGAAATTTGAAAGATAGCATATTAAATGAACTCTAGAGAGATATTGAAGATGACTTGAAGAGAATTGTGTCCTAAATATTGATATACATGCAGCTGGGTCCATGTGGCTTTAATTCATACACATATATACAGGTTATACATCACTCACATTATCTAGCAATTTGGTATAAGTGAATTGCTTTGGCGTTCACAGCAATATGAAGAGAGAGAATACGCATAAAATAGTGTAGGTGCAAACTGCAAACTGTGGACTGAGCATACTTGTAATGCAGGCTATGCATATGCTACAAGTGAATTGCAGGAGAACATAAAGGCACAAACCCAAAGAAGAAAGTGCAACAAGTGAACAACTTTAGAAAAGAAACAAATGAAAACTGCAAGAAGGTATTTGAAAACAACATTCTTCTGTGCTTTTGGTTTGAAGTGTCTATCCATGACTTAAGCATATCCATATGGTTCCATGATTTTAGCTTGAAATTCGATGGAGAGTAAATATAAGCCTCGGTAGTTTAACAATACGGTAAGTTCGAGTATGTATACAAATTTAGTATTAAATGCTGAAAGAATTGTTACCAAAGACAAACGCCAATTGATAATATACGGTGTTTAGTGCCTGTTATGTGCTGCACAATATTTATGAATTAAGGAATGAAGAAATGAATCCGAAACTGAAGGATTTTTTTTTTTTGATAAGTAAACAATTTATTGATAGAAGTAGGCAAAGCCCAAGTACACAAGATGGTATACAATAGACAAAACCTATCTATATCGTCGGTAGATTGTTCAATACAAGAAAACTGAAGGAAATGAAAACGATGCATTTTGTTTATCATGTCATATCAATTGGTGTTTGTCCCTAGCATTGCTCCCATATTATTACTCTATAGGAGTTTTCACAAAGCAACATGTTGAACCCAAGGTTTCAAGTCTCGTATCTACGTATAAATTTTGATGATAACAAATAATATTTAAAACTCAAGTTCAAGTTGTCTACGCATGACGGGGGCTAAACACATCAAGAAATCAAGCATGAGCAAGAAAGAGATCAAGTATACAAATGATGCTCATAGAGTAATTTTGTACATCTCTTAAAATTTGAAATTGGATTAAGGCTCAAAATTAATATTTTCTCATAAAACATCAAATTGCATTTTTTACATTTGCATAACTTTATTAAAATATTAATTTCAATTTTATTTTTATTTTTTACATATGCATAAAGATTTGAATTTGTAAGATGATTGATTGTCATCTTTAACATGTGCATGTGTTGTTTGAAAATCTTGAAGGGTAGTTGTGTATTTGATTTATAAGTGTTAATTTTTATAATATAACCCAATTCACCCCCCTCTTGTGTTAGTCATCTAGGCAACACAACATAACATGGATCCTTGATTCTCCTACCCAAATTTCTTCGGTCATTACTCATTTGGGCAATTGAGAACATCTTTTGTTTTTCTTTACATGGATAGATAAACATACAAATTCCAGAAAGCAAAATACTGAATAATCAACGGTGGCAAGAAGAAAGTGGAGTTTGGGAAGAAACTACTTTCCAAAAGCACCCATGAAAATACAAGTGTCTTATCATTAACAATTTACATTTGACCTAATTAGAGCACATTGAGCACTCAGTGCAACAAATTTGATCCACATCTTCCTTAGATAAAACAAACCTGAGTTTTTGCACTGATCCAAGAATCTCCCCATATATATATGCCATGATTACGGACAAGAACAGCTGTTGTTTTGGGGTAGGCTTCAATCTACAATACATGAAGGCAAGTTAAAAATATTATGCCATATAGAGAAAGGTCCAAACATATCATTGTATATTACAATGTAATAACAATTAGGAAGGTTATCAGAGTAAGCATCCAACACAAAATATGATCAAATGAAATCATGCAGGAAAATAGGTACACATTTTCCTCATATGAATTTATGCAACCACACGCTTGTATCACATGGTTATGGTTTGTACAGCTACCAACTCTCTCTCTCTCTCTCTCTCTCTCTCTCTCTCTCTCTCTCTCTCTCACACACACACAGAGTAGAATGTGCCATTCAACATTTATATGAAAATGCTGAGTGAAATGTATAAAAAACATACAGCTTTAGCAAGAGATTCTGTGAGCTCAAATTCAAAAGCAGTGTTCTCTATTATCGGGACCACGAGTTCATCATAGTAGCCATGCCCTTTGATTCCTTTTATCATTTCCATGTGAGTGATCTGCACATTGTACCCGTAAGAATGACCACAAAAACAGAAAAAACAAGGCAACAAAAATCTGTAGACAAGAGTGGTTGTATATGATAAAGGGGTTAACCACTTTACAGAATAGTAGCCAGATTTAAAAATAAAAAGAAGGAAATTTTCACTAACATGTGCCAACAATAGAAACTTACTCGAAACTCTTTTGATAATGGATTAATCATTGTTACAAGACAAGATTCAATTCCATGACTGTGGATAACAGCTCCAGCATTACACATCTCATATGCCTACATCAAAGAAAATACAAATGGGAAAAAAAGGCATTAAAAGTCAGCTTAACAAAAATTTGATTACCATTGCAAAATGCTTTCACGCACGTGAAAAAGTTGATGATATCTTTATCACAGGATTTTCAAGCACCTGCTCAAGGGGAACACTTCACAACTTCGATATCATGTTGGATCGTTTAAAACAAAAAAAAAAAAAAGGTATAATCGAGCTCATACAGATATTAACCAGTTGAGATTCATGTTGGATTTAGAGCAACTCGATCTCCAAATTAATTTATCGATATCCAACAAAAGGAATCCAACAACTAGCTGTTAGTTAAAAAAATTACAAAGAACAGACTTTTAATACCTTCAAGAAAAGAGGACCACAATCAGAACATTTAGGAGGCTTATGCGGATATGGTTTAGGGGATGGCTGCGACAAGATAGACCCATCTGGAGCTAACAAGTACATATCTTCTGGCACCATTCTCTCCTTCTGAACACCTACCCATGTTACACAACGCAAATTATTGAGCTCGTATGATCAATATTCAAAAATTAAAATACTCATAGAATAAATCATGGTACCCACAATCAACACATGCATCAAAAGGTACACCAAATAGCCAAACAACTCAAAAGAACACACAAACAAAACCAAGGTAAATTAGACAACCCAGAAAACCAAATACCATTACAACGCGAGCTGAAAACTGGAGTACATATCCCCTCTAAAACCCGAAAACGGAAGAACGAACGTGCACCGAGCTTGAACAACGTATTCTCAGAAAAACAACAAAGAGAAAGATTGAGAGGAGCAAGCACCTGAGGGGGACATGATGATGAGCTGTTGGGGCTTAGGGATGGAATCATCATGTACCTTGACGGTGATGCTGCCACCAGTCCCCGATACCCATCCAAGAGTGTAGAACTGGCGGCAGAGGTCTGAGATCAAAACCCTCGCGTCCTTCACTGCCTTGCTTTCCAGGTACGCTTGTGATGCCATCCCCATCTTCACTCCACTCGCTGCCACTGCTGGCACCGTCGCCATCGGATTTTACACAGAGCAACAGAGTACTTACCTGATCAAGGGATGGAGAATATGTGTGGGATTCTGTCAGATTTGCGTAAGCACATTTGTTTTGGGAAGTGCTACTGCTCCCGAGTAGTGATAGGTACACACGGAGTTGGGTACCATCGGCGTACACGCTGATATGGCATGACGTCAGCCTTTATTTTAATTTAACAAAAAAAAAAAAAGAACCAAAACTAAAATTAAAACTGAAATAAGGAGGAAAGGTGTGCCTCTAAAATCGCACGCGCACGAGAACGAGAGAGAGCAAGCCCATCGAAGAAACCCATCCCGCCAGAGAATCGAAATCGGTGTTGGTGGTGGCATCGCCGGACAAGGAGGAAGCTGTCGTTGTCACGAGCTACTCTGTTTGTATGGGTTTTGGTATACTCTAGCTTTCGCTTTGTTTTTTGTTGCGTGATGTCTAGAAATAAAGGAAAAGGGAAATGTTGATCGAATATGCTTGGGTTTTTGGGATTTTCGGTGTCTAAAAATAAAGAAAAATGAAGCTTTTCCTGTTTTAGATCCCTGTTTTAGATCCTACTTCGTTTAACTGGGCCATGCGCACTGCTATTGGAATATGTTGTGGTTGAGAGAATGTTTTGGCTTGTTGGAGTTGTAACGTGCTATCAAGGGCCCTTCTTTTTGCTCTTTTTTGCATTGTCTCCTAGGATGTAAAAAAACGTTTAGCCATAGTGGGAAAAGAGCTTGTTCTGATTCTCCTGTTACATGGAAAAGAGCAATAAATATGTGTTTTGTAGCTAGAAGACCAACCTGCGATTTCTTGTTGTGTTTTATTTTTAATTTTTGTGGATTCTGCATTTTGGGAAGTGAAATGAGATTGGGTTCTTTGTTAATGCTGTAGATGTATCATCCTATGGAATTCTGCATCTAAGAGAAGCGTAGAAGAGACAGAGGAATAAGCCAAGCCAACTACTACCCTTGCTTGGTGATTTTTTTTCTTTCTTATTATTAATTACTAGTCTACACTTCTTCATTTTCACTTCTGCATCAGTAATGTGTTACCTGGTGATAGAATTTATTTTGATAGCTTCATGCTATGAATTATTGTTGTAGTGTTGGAATGCTCCATTATAAATAATTGATTTCCGGTGATCATTTTGCATTTTATTTCAGAAACACTCGTAACATGAAAAAAGGGGAAGAACACCCATCTCCGTTGACACCATCTCCCTCAAATACCCCAACCGTTGTATGTAGCATTCTTTTAAAAAATTATATAACTGTATAGTTGATATTTTTGAAAGAGTTATACATGAATAACTTGTGTACTAATCTTAATAGGACATTCCACCAATTTCTCCAAATTTCAAAAATTACATGCAAACAGATGATTATTTTGAAGAACTTCCTGCATGGTCACCCGACTGTAGAGTACCAGATATTCCAAGAACCTCTGCTAGAGTTGAGGAAAGCAATGATAGACATGATGAAGTTGGAACCAATGATTACACTTCCGGAACACCTCAGTTAGAAGATGATGAATTAGAAAATTTAAGTACGATTGAGGAGCCATCATCGGGTATGAAGTTTAATACATTTGAGGAAGTAATAACTTTTTATAAAGAGTATGCTAAGGGATGTGGGTTTGGGGTGATGATAAGAAGGACTGAGAAGGGAGATGATGGATTGATTAAATATGCCACTATTGGTTGTTCACGTGGTGGTAAGGCTCGTAATAGGACATTGAATGTTATTAGACCACGTCGAACAGGAAAGACTGAATGTAAGGCAAGAATTAATGTCTTAAAAGTTGATGGAATGTTTGAGTTGACAACAGTCCATAATGTACATAACCATGACCTCAGTCCAACCAAATCCCGCTTTTTCCGTTGTAATAGATTTGTGAGTGAGTCCGTTAAAAGAATCCTGGATACAAATGATGAAGCTGGCATAAATCAGAATAAGAGCTTCGGATCTCTTGCCGTTGGTGCGGGTGGTTTTGCAAAACTCCCATTTACAGAGAGGGATTGTCGTAATTATATCAACAAGGCAAGACATCTTCGGCTTGGCGCAGGTGGTGCTCAAGCGCTTAAAGAATATTTTTTACGGATGCAGTACAAGAATCCTGGGTTCTTTGCTTTGATGGATATGGATGACGACGGCAGGTTAAAAAATGTCTTATGGGCAGACCCCCGCAGTAGGGCAGCATACCAATATTTCGGGGATGTGGTCACATTCGACACTACGTATTTAACGAACCGATATAACATGCCCTTCGCACCATTCGTTGGTGTAAACCATCATGGACAGTCAATTCTATTGGGAGCAGGATTGATTTCCAGTGAGGATACAGAGACATTTGTTTGGCTATTCCAGACTTGGCTACATTGTATGGATGGCATCGCCCCAAAAGCTATTATCACAGATCAGGATAGAGCCATGAAAAATGCAATTGCTGAAGTCTTCCCACATACCAAACATCGATTTTGTTTGTGGCATATACTTAAAAAGGTCCCTGAAAAGCTTTCCTCCTATGGTTCCTACAAAAGTGGCATGAAGAATGACCTGATGAAATGTGTGTATGACAGTCAGACCGTTGAGGAGTTTGAGAAATGCTGGGAACAATTACTCTCCACGTATCACTTGCATGAGAATTCATGGCTACAAACTCTATATACTGAGCGTGAGTATTGGGCACCGGCATATCAAAAAGAGTTTTTTTGGGCCGGTATGAGTACAACGCAGCGGAGCGAGAGCATGAATGCCTTCTTTGATAGGTATGTTCATTCTAAAACCAACTTAAAAGAGTTCGTTGACCAATTTGACAACGCGTTGAAAAAAAAAATTGAGAATGAAGTTGCGTTGGATTTTCACTCATTTAGTGCGACAATTCCCATGATTTCTAGAAACCCAATTGAAAAGAGATTTCAAGCTTTGTATACGAATACTAAGTTTAGGGAAGTTCAGTTGCAAGTTGCTGGCATTATTGATATGGATCCAAAGTTACTCAGGAGCAGTGGTGGTGTAAAGACATATCGGCTAGATGATGAAGTTTGCCTAGAAGAGTTCACAAAGATGGTTACATATTATGTTGAATTTAGTGAAGAGGATACAACTGTAAGATGTTCATGTGGGTTATTCCAGATGCGAGGGATATTGTGTAGGCACATCTTAGCTGTATTCAAGTGTAATGAGATAAAATGTTTGCCTGAGAGATATATTTTGGATCGATGGAGAAAAGATATTAGAAGAAGATACACATTAATCCATAGTACCTTCGATGCAGGAAATCAGCGAGCGGATACTAACAGATATTCAAGTCTACTGAATATTTGTTATAAGATGATTACTCTTGCTGCGGGTTCGGGAAAACATACCGAGGATGCAACTCATAAGTTAAATGCGATGATTGACTTGTATGAGAAGAATCAGGAACCCCCGTTGGTGCCACTCACAGGATCCAATGTTGTGGCGTCGACCGATGCAATTTCCGATGGTAGTTCACAGCCAGTACGTAGTCCACTACCTGTGAGAGGGAAAGGCAGACCCCCATCGCTAAGGAGAGCATCCATGATGGAGAACGCGATTCGAAAGGTTAAAGCAAATACAAAGAAAGGACCAATAAAAAAGAATAATAAACAGGTTGTTAAAATTATTGCCAAAATTTATTACATTTGTGTATGTTATTTTTTTTAATTCAAAAACTTACAAATGTTTACTGCATGACATAGGACACAACTTTCGGTGGGTGTTCACAAGCTGGGGGTAGTTTACGACCGGACACATGTAGGAACTTATTTGCTTTGTCAGAGATAGATACGACCAATATTGGTGACGTACAGGTATATTGATTGTGTAACATGAATAGAAGTATGTTTTAGTTTATTCTGATTTTTTTTTTATCAATAGCCTGCTCAGGCCGGTTCAACTCAACACTCTAGTGGAATCCAAAGGTCAGAAGCAATGATTTGTAGTCAAGAAAAGTGTAATATCCAACTCAGTTTTCTCAATTGTTAATATTGACATGACATTAACATTTGCATATTGACCTTATGATTGAATTTTTACAGGTGCAATTTCCTTTAGATGGATCACAGCCGGTTGATATTGTGTTGGATGGATCACGACCTTTAGATGGATCACAGCCGGTTGATATTGTCTTGGATGGATCACGACCGGCTTAACCTTTTTGTTAAAGGAAGGACACGTTGTAATTAAGATCACGAAGAAAGTGGTTTTAACATCTCACTAAGTACTGTTTTTTTATGTTACTGGGGTGATGTAATTATTAATTTTGTTATAGTGGTTTTAACAATGGCACAAGTAACATGTGAATTGATATTTTGGAAATTTATTGGATGCACATCTTGGCTGTAGCAGTATGACCGGCTTGAAATCAATATGAAAATATGTCTTTAATTTCTTAATTGAAGATTAGAAGATGGCAGTATTTATTTGTTCATATCATGAAGGATGCATTTTCAGGAAGTTTGAATTTAATCACCAGGTATATATTTCGGACACTTTAAATATATGCATGTATGGGCAGACTCACATCAACAAGTGGGGCATTATCTATTCGGCTGTGTGGTATAATGCAAACCAACGCCCCATTACACTAGCTAGCTGCATGTGGGGCCGACATGTCTCCACTATGGGTTCACAGCTCAAAAGTTCTATAACCAACTTTTGTGACATTCGAAATAACAAACTTATGTGGAATTTGTGCAGAGCTTCCCAAACTTTTATCAGCAATATGTGGTCGCCTAGTACTATTACTATTATTCTCTGCACATGTCAAACCACTTTTTAAAGTTTCACATATGATCAGAACTAATATTAAGGGCTCCTGACAAAGTGGTGGAGGACCATTGATCAGAAAGAGTAATATTATTGGAAATCAATCAGGAGCAATATTTCCTAACTGATCTAGCAGCCGGTTTATATAATTTGAATTTGAAAGTAGCTGTTCAATGCCCACCCAGAACTGATGCTTTTTGTGTGCCCAGACTACCATTTTCCTTTTCTTATTGAGAATGTATGACATTATTGAGAATAACACTTGAGTAATGCATTGCATCCATAATTAATACCATTGTCACACATACAACTATCAGAAAATTCCTGCTACCAAAAATCAGAGCTCCATGATTAATACCTATAATATTCCTGCACCTAACGTTCACTACCACAAAACAGAGCTCCATAATTAATACCACTAATATTCCTGCACCTAACGTTCACTACCACAAAACAGAGCTCCATAATTAATACCACTAATATTCCTGCACCTAACAAGAACTACCAGAATATAGAGCACACCAAATACAGATACACGTAGTAACTATTCAGATACACATTGCAATTAACTTCTAATACTAATATGAAATCACTTATAGGCTACCACGTAACATGCTACAAAAAAAGCAACAGCCCAATAAAGTGGTCGGAACAGTGTGCTTGCTTTTTCAGCTTCACGACCAAATTCTGCATCTCTACTGGATAGCACCGACTCCATCTTAGTCACTCTCTTTCGGAGATCAATCACCCTCCTTTTGATATCATTGAGTATCTTCTTCATCTCTCTAATATCGCCTAACAATTCACTGTTAGTTTCTTGACGATCTGACATTTTGTATTGATCCTCCTCCTCAACCCACTTGAAATATTTGCAATATGGTAATCCCTATGACAGAATACATATTTGAACAAATTTAGATGCAAATAACATTATATGTTTAACTAAACATGAATTTAGTTACCTTAGTGTTGTACCTTGGACAACCTAAGAAAGGTCGGCCTTCGTTGTTTGGAGTATTTGCATATCTCACTTGGGCCTCAACCTCACAGAAACATAAATTCTGATCCAGATTTTGTCTAGCAAACGGTGAAGAAGACTTCATTGTAGATGATGACATGTTTATATCAGATAGAAAAAACCTGTAATTTAACATCAATATGGCACAAAATGGCAGTGATATCAGCTTTATTCTAAATGGCACAAAATGGAAGCGATATAATGAATTAATTATAGATGCTTTATTTGTTCAATCTTTTACATTTGATTGGACTTAAAAGTTAAAGGTCGATTATAATGAAACGCTTAGTGCTAGAAAATAATGGAAAGAGGGATCTGAACAGTCACTTTCATAAATAAAAAGCAAAAGAGGAAACACCATATTTTATAACTATCAAGTTAAATTAGACTTCTAAAAATCAAATCAAATCAGAAAATTATTCCAGCATATTACAGGAGAATTTAGAAAGTGACTGTAAGAAAATGTAAGAAAACGACTACAGCCATCATAAAATAATTGGAAGTACGTTAAATTAGACTTCTAAAAATTGTTCATTTTTCATTAGGAATGGAAACCAACTCCATTGTCATCGATTCTTTACCAGTAAGACCGAATAGAGAAAAGAGTATAGAAGAAATACAAATGAGCATTTAATCTCATATGGGGGCTTGAGTGTGTGTAACTTCTGAGCGAATGGCAGTGATATAATGATGACATGTTCTAAAAATTCGATCAAGAAAGTGTAAGAAAATATAACACAAACGAAACCAAGGCATAAATACAAACAAATCTTTCATCTTAAAATACAAACTAAAAATAAAATTGATTTTCTACAGAGACGAGATGAAAACTGCACTTACCAGATGAGAACAAGATCTTTCGTCTTCGTGCTTCTGCGTAAAGAAAATAAGAACAAGGTGAGAAAGATATGGGTTTACTTGTGCGCGCAAGAAGAAAATCAGGAGAAGGAGATGAGATTCTAGGGTTTACCTGTGTGCGCAACGCAAGAAGAAAATCAGGAGAAGGAGATGAGATTCGAGATTCTAGGGTTTACCTATGCGCGCGGCTGAGGAGGATTCTAGGGCAGAAATTGCTCAAGCTGGAGATTTCGAGACTCTTGTGAGATGGGTGACAGAGTTCCTCATTCTAGGGTTTGCGAATTGAGAGCTTAGATGGGAGAGTTAAATCGATATGAGGTGTGAAATTCAGACGTGAAATCTGGATTCAAATTGGAACGAATTGTTTATGGCGCCTGACGTGGTTAAATGAAACGAATCGTTTCATTTAAGTGTACGCAGGTGTCCGCAAAAGGTGTGCAAAAATCATTTTTCATATATATATATATCGATATATAATTTTTAAATAAGTATTTTTAAATAATATAATAATTTTTTTATATTTTTAAAAAATTATTTTAAAATATTAAAAAATATGCAAAAAATTTTACTTAAAAAATCTTAAAAAAAAAAGAAACTCAAAATAGGAACCATCAAGATTTATTGCCGCAGGAGCAATAGCATTTTTCATTTATTTTACGGAAACAGATGACATGTTTATCTTGAAAAAATAGGGTGGTGCAACTAAGGTTTTGTTTATATTCAAAACTTATCTTAATTCATCTTTAACTCATTTTTATTTTATCATTATATTTTTATAATTTTTTATACAAAACACAAATTTTTATACACTTTTTTTAAATCTAATACATATTTTCAAATCCCAAAATAATAATAATATTAAAAAATAAACTCATCTCATCTCCGAATTTAAATGAGGCCTTAAGTCGCCAGAGTAGTATTGCCTAAATGTACTGTTAATATATTTTTATTTTTATTTTTATTTTTATTTTAAAATAATTTTAAAAAATAAAATATATTAATAATTCTTTTTTTAATTATTAAATAAAAAATAAAAAATAAAAAAAATAAAAAATATTAAAAATAAGTATCAAAATAAGTAAGCATAATATATATATATATATGACATTAGAAAATCAACAAAAATTATTATTATTATTTTCAAAAATTGCTTGCGACTTGTTATGAAAATTTGCTTAAATTGAATAGAGTTGTGAAAAATTTGCTCAAAATTTGTTCCCCTCAATCTTTAAGTGACGTGAGTCATGTTTTTTGAGATTCCAACAGTGTAACTGATAAACGAGCCTATTGACAGAGCCGAAGAGTAAGTTAGAAAGCAAATTAAAGAGAGTTTTTTTTTTAAAGAAAATGAGATAGTTTTAAATAACAATTAAAAATGAAATAAAATATTATTAAAATAAAAAATTTTATAATTTTTTTTAAATCTCAAGAAAATAAATTATTTATTATGTTTTATATAAAAACTTGAGAAATTAAAGACTTAAAATCCTAAAACTTGACTTTTTTAATTAATTGTATGCATGTATCATGCACTCCCTGATTTTCTATTCTAAGAATTGATTTTAGGTTGTGTTTGACAATCAAGAATATCTCATATATTCTTAAAATATTTTACAATTATTTATCATTTTATTATTATTTTTTACCTACTTTTATTACTATTTATTATTATTCAATATTCTATTATTACTTTTCACTTACTTTTTACAACTATTCACAATTCTTCTCAACATTTCTTAACATCCAAACCTATTTTAGTGCCTACGTGGGAATCACGTGATATGTTGCATAATACTTTTATTTGTAAGTTATATATTACTTTTATTTATAGTTATTATATTTTTAAATTGATGCATAGAAAACATTATCTATATAATTTAGATTGTAAGATTTAATTTATAAGACTCAAATTTTTAAAAGCATTATCTATGCTATCTAAGAATTTTATTTTTATTTGTATTTGTATTTGTATTTATATTTTTTTGAAATCAAATGAATATTTTATTCATTCAAACATAACCAACTAAGGATTCAATACAATTTGGTACATCTTTAAGCTCTACCAATATATTATTTATGGTGCGAACATCTTTAGCAAGAGTATGAACAATCACATTAGATACTCTATGCACATGATGTACCAAAAAAGATTGAAAGTTTCTAACAACTTCCATAATATCCTTAATCATGAGATCGACTTAACCCCCATTCTCATCATCCTTAATTAAATGCATTCTCTTTAAGGATAGCTTGAGTAAGTCCAATTTTGACAGTCAAGATGATTATTCGAAGAGTTGCAAAAAATTCAGCTAAATATGGATTTGGAAATAAGAATTTCTTCATTTTCATAATGGCCATAAAATTGTCTTATTAGTCTCGGATAGCAACCTTAATGCCAATTTACAGTCTACTTTTCTTATAATTGCATCTCAATTTTTCTTGAAAATACCTTTCGAGGGTGACTGCCAGTGCAAATTGCTAGAATAAGAAACCTGAGGAGAGGCACTGAGTAAAAATTTTGACTTGTCCAGAGAGTTTAGTAGGTCCAATTCTTAGTATCTAAGAATTTTATTAAATATACTTTAAGCACCCTCTTAATTTCTTAAAGATATAAGTTATTCTTTTTATATATGTTGATGTGTTGTTTTTAATTAATTAGATATATATTTATATTAAATGTACAATTACAAATATGTGACTGAGATAAATGCTAATTGCGTTTTTTATACATAATGTTCACAAAATTGTCAGATAAAATGAAAGTTTTTTTCTTTTTTGAATAAAAAGTAGGCACATTGTAGCGGCGTGTTTGGTCATAGACAAAGATACCACGAAGCTGTACTACTGAAAATCTTATACTGGATAAAGCAACCCCTGCATTATATGCATCACCCCAGGTTCCAAACTGAGAGACTCTATCCTCCGACTTGAGCGTTCCCATATTTCTCTCCCTACCATGTCGAGAGGCACAGAGCGTCTGGTGAAGAGCTTGAAGAAGTTTGCGGATGTTCAGTACAAGCTCTTCAGAGCTCGCTATGGTCACCAAATCTCTGACATTTTTGAGTTCCCCATAAAGCTTGTGCTCTCTCCCTTCACTCTCGCTTTTGACATCGTCGGCTCTGCCCCTCGCGGCTTCGGCGTCCCCGAGCTCATCTCCAAGCTTTCATACGCTTCCATCTTTGTGAGTTCTTGTAATATTGATAGCCTTGATGACCAGTGCATGGTGTTGGAATACAAAAATTTTATGAAATTCCGCGGTTGTTCTGGCCGGTGTTTGTCATTTTGTTAAATGGGTTGCTTCAATTTTATTTATTTTTTTTTGTGGATTTTCTTGAATTTATCGTATCTGAATAAACAAGCGTTTGTATGTAAGGATTTTGAGAATTTATCTTCTTTTTTTTTTTGTTAATTCTTGTTATTGGGTATCATTGTCCTGCTAATTTTTCACAAAATTTAATAAAATGTGCATGTATATGTTGAATGCAATTCTCGATGACTGTTTTGGGTGATTCTGCCATTTGTTTAGACCCGAACCCGGTGTTCGCTTATTTGACAATGGATTTTATGTATCTTGGGCGTTGGAGACAAATGGAGATATTGTAATATTATATGATTACACGTATCATTAAAATTATGCTTGTAATTTGGTCAAGCGGGACTTGCATGATATTCAAATGGTTCAATCAATTAGATGCATCGTGGGTTGATTGCAGGCTGTTGCTACTCTAGGGACTTATGACATTGCGTTGGAGTTGGGAAAGAAAGTAATATGTCAGAGGTACCTGCATCGTTCCTTATATTCACTATAGCCCTTGTCCATCGCTATCTGTTTCTATTCAAACCCTATAAATTAGTGCTGTTTTAATTAAGTGTACGTGTATTAGCATATATACAATTTAAAATATGGTAAATGTATTTGACTTAATGTTGAACTACAACTAACTGTCTGCCTCGACATTCTTTCACATGCACTTGGAACTGCACCTCCTTTCCTACCAGTTACCATGTTAGTAAAAGTAACATTGCGATGCTTGTAGAGCTAACATGGGTGAATTAAAGTTTGATGCTTTCTTACTTAAAAGTGGTATTGAAATGCAGGAACTGTCAAACCTGCAATGGGTGGCAGGCATTGCGGTGTACCATGTGCAGAGGATCAGGGAGGGTGCACTACCAAGTGAAAAATTACACCTTGAAAAGGTAATCCCTCTCCAATCAAGTTTGTTTCTAAGATAATAAATTCTAACTATATAAGCTACAAAACTTATCAAAAAAAAAAAAAAAAACTATATAAGCTACAATACTCTCTGTCCCTTCTAGGAAAAATTCAAAAGCTTACACAGTTTGCCTTACGAAGCTGGATTAGCCTACCTATATAAAAAAAGCTCGATTGGCCTTTTTTTTCCTTCTTAAATTTTACTTTTTTAGCCTTAGAACGTCCCATTATTGTCCTTGGTTGTGTCCATGGTGTGAAGCTTTGATCAATTTCCAACTGAAATATAATTTTATTTTCTGTGTCCACTCCCATGGATCCTTCTGCAGTGGAGAGAAGGCAACGGCTGAATCTGTTGCAGATGCCATTGTTGACAATCGAGCTGAGTTGGTGCACCTTCCTTCCACCATGGATCTTCATGTGCCTTTGCCATCTAAAGACTGTCCTACCTGCGATGGAACGGTAAGCAATAGTTAAGCCATACTCTTCAGAACGCATAGTTTCCAACTGATTAACCTGCCTTTGGGCTTATGCTGCTCAAAAATTTCCTATATATTAATCTTAGGTTCTGGTCATATGTAATATACATACATACATATATTTATATATATTCAATTTTGCAGGGTGTAATGGGATGTCCCGAATGCAAACACAAATTACAAGTCAGAATCTCTGGTGATGATGTGAGTTGTCTTCTGTAATGCAGCTTAGATTTTGCTTTGAACATATCAATAATTATGTAAGACTAGTAAGCACGCGAATTGCTACTTTTTCCTGATGAATAAGATAAGTTCATTAATAATCAAGAAAAAAGAAATAAAGTTATAACTAATGTATAAATGGAGCATACATCATATATACATAAGTAGAGAGAGAAAAGATCAAGAACATCCAGCTATAGATGGGCTGGGATGTAATGGTATAGTGAATTGAGAAAGAAAGCCTTGAGATCCTTTGCAGTCCTTCTACTATTTTCAAATTGCTGTAATTTCTTCCCTCCATAGGTACAGCATTAGACAAATTGAAATAATTTTCTACAAGGTCTCAGTGTGATGACTATGAAACTTCCCTTTATGAACATGCTAATAGATCTACCACCGTACTAGGTATTGCTCATATTAGCCAAAAAAGGCCTGAAAACAGCTCGTCATAATGTGCTAGTCACCTCACAAGGGAGTAAAAGATGATTTATGGGTTCTTCATTCCTCACGCACATACCCCCAAACCTCTTCCGGTGGTTGGAGAACAAACTTTATTCCAATTTACAAGATGAAATTTAGTTTCCTCCTCCAATCCGCCCCATAAGAACATCCGAAAAAGTTTATCCATTTTTTTTTGTCACCCCTGCAGGCAAAGGGAATAGGGATAGAAAATAAGTCGGAATGTTCGATAGAGTGTTCTTTATCAAAGTGACCCTCCCCTCTTTAGAAAGGTACAGTCTTTTCCACCTCGCCAACCTCTTTTCTACCTTCTCAATGACCCCATCCCAGATTGCTTTAGCTTTAAAGGTTGCACCTAATGGAAGTCCCAAATATTTCATTGGCAGAGAAGACACTTTGCATCCCAAAAGAGCAAGAAGACTATCAATGTGAGGCACCGCCGCCACCATCTCAGATTTGCCAAGGTTGATCTTGAGTCTCGAGGCAGCTTCAAAACATACTAGGAGGGCACATAAAACTTGGATTTGGCCTTGATTCACTTCATAGAATAGTAGAGTATCATCTGCAAACAAAAGATGTGAGATCATAATGAAACCATTAACCCCATTACCTACTGAGAATCTAGCTAAGAGACCTCTTTCCACAACTGACTTCAAAATCTGTCCAAGCGCTTCCATCATAATGACGAAAAGGAAAGGTGATAGTGGGTCCCCTTGTCGCAATCCACGAGAACTGTTGAAGAAACCTGCTGGGGTGCCATTAATTAACACTGAGAAATGGGCTGCAATGACACAGTGTCGAATCCATGAGATCCACCTATCTCCAAAACTACTCCAAAGCATGTAGAAAAGAAAGTCCTAGTTCACGTTTGGTGTGGAGTTAGCTCCTTGGAGAGAGCTTTTCCGGTACTTTATAACATCGCAGTGAACAAGGAAGCTTTAGTGGCAGACTTGCTGTCTTTTGATCATGGTGCTCCACAATGGAAGATCCTTTTCACAAGGGATAACCACGGCTGGGATTTGCCACTTATTTCAGATTTTTTCAGCTTGCTACATTCCACAAGTCACAGGACGACGCATGGGGACAAGCTCCAATGGAGGAACGTAGCCAGCAAGAAATTCACAATAAAATCCTATTACACAATCTTGGCTTCCCAAGGACATGTAGCTTTCCCGTGCAAGAGTATTTGGCGGTCCGGTGCACCCACCAAAGTGGCTTTCTTTATGTGGACAGCTGCTCTTAGAAAAATTCTTACCATAGACAGCTTGAGGAAGAGGGGTATTATAGTGATGAATTAGTGTTGTTTGTGTAAAGCTCACGGTGAATCAGTGGATCATCTATTATTGCATTGTGAGGTGACACAGGTTTTGTGGAATGTTGTTTTCAGTCGTGTGCATGTTGAGTGGGTGATGCCGGCAAAGGTAGTTGATTTGCTTGCTTGCTGGAAAGAGATAAAAGGTTGTCCACAAGTGAAAGCTGCGTAGAAGATGATTTCATTGTGTATTATGGGGTGCATTTGGTCGGAAAGAAATGAGCGTTGTTTTGAAGACAAAGAACAAACAATGGAGGAGCTCCAGGAGTTTTTTCTGCATACTCTCTTATTTTAGTTCTCAGCCATTGTACCCCATGGAAGCAATATACATGATTTCTCGTCTTTTAGTTCAAACTTATAGAATATAACTAGGCGCATTTTCTTTGTATACTTCCTGTATACTTGGGTTATGCCTTGTTATATTCTCATTAATAAAGAGGCTTATTACTTATTAAAAAAAAAAAAAAACACCATTCTACAACCATAATATGTCACTTCCTTGAATTATTCAAAGTGAGGATCTTTTCCAGTCCAACCATCCAAACAAAGAAATCCAGTCTCAAGGGAGCCTTGCTCTTCCATGGAAAAGTAATGTTGTTGTGGGGGCTCATGCATTACAGAAAGATTTAACTTCAAACACCTATATTCACCACTCTAAAAGAAGACTGCTGAGAATAAAAAGAGGGAAAGGAATCCGTCTCCCAATCTTGTGCTGCGCAGATAAACACCCATTTCCATTAAGGAGAGCACTTTGAAATTTGTAAATTCTCGGCCACGCATGCTATCTTTGCCCAGCAATGTTGAATAGGCCTGGGAAAGTCCCTTTACAGGGCTAATCTCCGCAACATGCTTCCTTAGCCCTGTGGTAATAGGCTGCTTGTTTCCTAAGTCTAGAACTTCACATTGATTTTTGTTTTCTTCCTGCTTGTATACTCTAATTATATCTTATTCCATATGGATGACCAAAATACTAGATGGTTAGGGCAAATTTAGAAGGATTGCTGAGCTCTAGAAAATTAGATCCTTTAGTTTCTGTTGGGCTTTGTGCTTTTATTTTTTGATAAGTACGAAAGTAATTTTATTGATGGGCTTTGTGCTTTTATTCTGCTGTCCAATTTGAAAATGCTTCCATTCTTATATTGACTTCTCTTTTCTTGCAGATCATGGAGCCTCCATGGAAGGCTTATAATGTCTTGAAAAAAATGGACTATCCTTATGAGGCTAGTATCTTTCTCTTCCATATAATATCGTGGTTACATAATTGGTACTAGTGCAAATCGATTTAGATTTATTGACTCATCATGGTATGCTATGCATCATTGGTCTAAAGTACAATATCATGATCGCATAATTATGTAAAAGTGGTGCGTCCAATCTTTTAAAGCTGCATATTACCTCACTAGCCTCACATTTCTTGCATTTGCCCTGTCCTGCCTATACTAGCAGAAACTCTGTTTGTAGTGATCCATGTTACACTCCCATAGCTTGTAATATTTTGTTAAAATACAAATTTCTATTTGTGTATTTTTTGCTTTCAACATCATAGTGGAGTGAATAAATGAGAGATTTATGTGATCTAGTTTGATGTATGCTGGTAAAAGTCAATGCCATTGTTAGCTGGCTATGGTTTCTGACTTGATTTTTTGATGACATGGAAGCTCACCAAGACAGGGTTTTTTGGACCCATCCCTGGGGATTAAACCATACACGATCCAGCCCACCAAAATCATATATTAGGTAATCTGCGGAAATTCCAAGTACATAATATAAACCAGGGTGTTTGAGTCTCCAACTCATCCCAAGCCCACCATTTGACCAACAGGCACTCTAACGAGTTCTGACTTGTTTTTGTGAATCATGATAACATGTGAATAGTTTGTTGAATTTCTGAAGGGCTTATACCGTATGCTTCATTCAAATAATAACATGACTTATGTGCTTTCTTGAAGCTTTATAGAAGGAAATGTATCAAGACAAAGGATGATGGAATTGGTGCTTTTGCTCTCAATAAATATGCACGGTCATTTAGCCTACATGGAAGGCCTGTAGCTTACTGTTTATATCTAATATTTTATTCGAAATTTGTTTACTGTTTCAGCATATAGTTCACAGCATGAAAGATCCCAGCATTGCTGCATTTTGGTTGATTACCTTGCCTCAGATTGTGGGTGGCTTCAACTATGATGATGAGATCAAGCAGAAAATTTGGTGGCAATACCAGGTTTGAGTGCATCTCGCTGCTTCTTCTGTCTGTTAATAGGTTGTGGAACTTTATCCCAAAAAGATGAAATTGGTATACATTTTTTATAGCCTTTTTTTATGGTCATGGGATGCCACCATGCAGAATAAGTTCGTGTCCTTTACTTTTGTTTGCACAACCTACCATAAAGATATATGGGAGGGTATGATATTTGTTTAATGAAGTTGATTCATAAAGAAACACATTATAGCTTCTAATTATTGTTTTGTTTTTGAGAATTGGTTCGGTTCTGCTTGTTCAAGCCCAAAAATTAAAACTGATAATGTAGAAGCATCCTGAAACAGTAGATGGGTTTGAGATACCAGGAACCTAAGTCCTTTATCAGAGCCATATTTAAAAGTTTAGATTGGATCCATATTATAAGTTTGTCAATAAAATCCTTTTGTGCTTTCTTTGTCTCTCCCACCCATTTATCTCGAGGGCCTGATTGGTCTGGGATATTTTTGGCATTCTCTTATCTGATCTTACAGTCAATTTAAATTGGTATTTTGACTAATTATTCAGTTTTCCAGTCATTGAAGGTGCTTTATATGCAGTTTCATTTTGTAAGGGCCATCTTGTCATGTTGGAGAAACACTCTATTTTCCTATATCATAGAATTTGGTACTAACAAACTCTATAATGACATGGAGCTTTACCTAAAGTAAAAATTTTGTGACCTTCTATTACCTGATATCTCGTTTTAGTGTCACTTTTTTACACTGGCATCTTTATTACACTGACTGATTTGCTAAAGATGAATACTCAAGTGCCTTCCAGTAATCATTTCATTTTTCCTATATGGCTTCAGGAATCCATGCGGTATGATCATCTTCAAGATGAGGTAGCAAAGCGAAAACCAGGGTGGGAGCACTTACAGGAAGTAAGATATTTTATTCTAAAATGAGTTATAGAAAAGGATACATTATTCTAAAAATGATGGCATATGCAAACTACTAATATTCCACTTAATTTTAGTTCTATTTTGTAACGTTCCTAATCTAAATCCGCACCGTACTCTCCAAACTTCTCGCTAAATATAACTATGAGTATATCTGCGAACATGAATTGAGAACTACTTATAAAAAAAAAAATTATATCATTGATCAATTTTATGTATGCATATCTACAGAAATTTTTATGGTAGCCTTGTGATCTGCTGATTGATAGTTGAATTTGAAAATCATGTAGTTGAAATTCCTATCCATCAGTTGGAGGCCCTAATTGAGTGAATCTCTGTTAATTCAAGGGGAAAATCCCCTAGTCCGATGGAACCTAGAGATTATTTGCACCCAAGGGGATTTGAACCTTAGATCTAGAAGGAGCATACCCCTAGCCCAAGACCTTTATCACTTGAGCTAACCCCTAGGGGTTATGATTAAAAAACTTTAAATCAAGAAAATCTCTATGTTGGATGGCTGCTCACACCAGCTGCCATCTTGCTATCTTTTTAGGTCTCAAAGCCATTTGCTCTCTTTCCTTTTTGTGCCATGTAGGCCTATCATTGTATACTTGTGTACTAAGGTTGCGTCCTTTGCACTATTTATAAAATTGCATTGCTTGTTCAAAAAAAAAAATTATATTGTTATGATTCACAGGCCTTGATCTCTATCGATCCTGTACGTGCTAGGGATGATCCTGTTATAGTGAAAAATATCCCCTACTACAAGGCCAAGAAGGCATTGGAGGCAGAGGTCATGAAAATTGATCCTCCACCAAGGCCAGCAAATTGGGGTGTGAGTATTTTTCTTTCTTCATTCTATATTTAGCTATCTCTTATTTGTCAATATTTGTCTCTATTTCAATCCTATTTTGAATTTCAGTTCTAAAAACTGAAAAATATTTTAGACTGCATGATAGGAGGATGTCTTGACCAATGCAATTACTGGGTAACTGATTGGTGATGGATAGACTTGGCTGAATAACTGGGTTCTTTTTAGTTGACTAGAAAATAATCCCCCATATTTTCCCTCTTGGCTTCAGTAAAGGGGCTTCCGTACAAAGCCAATATTTTTTCTTGCACCAATGTCATTTCAGTTGATCACAATGGCTATCATTGGGAAGACTACAAGTCTACGACTCTTATAGATAATATTTCCTCATATGTCTAACCCCTTATTCATGTCACGCAAAGTGTTCAGTGGTCTGACCAACATACACATGCAAGGCTTGCAAATCGTAATGTGTTTCTGGTAGACAAGTTACCCTATCTCCTTCTGCATGTGATGCATTGAATTGCAGTTTGACTGGCTGAGACCACTTTGGTTTTTGTAAGATTTTAAAAATATCTTGGTTCTCTCATTCTCTCTGTGTTGAACATTCCATTGTCCTGTTAAATATGAACTGTAAAGCAAGGGAAGAAAAGATATGGGTTCAAGGCGTATGGCTAAGAATTTTCCTCATATGCATCAGACCTGAGAAATGCAGTTTGAATGGCTTTGAACTAACTGCAGAACATTGGCAGGAGCTGGACCTTCCACTGAAAGCATCTTCTTGGAGTGAGGAAGATCTCAAAGATCCTGAGAAATTATACGAGATGACTGTTCTTCTTAATGCCCAAAGAGAAATTGCTGATAAAATCTTGGATGTGCAGTGGGAAACTAAGTGGCGTGAGGAAAAGGTCAGTAAGTTCCGAGTTTTAGAAGGTTACTGTGTTTTTTTAATTAGTAAATTACTGTAATTATTAAGGAGAGTAATAGGTTCTAAGGATTGGGCCTTCCTGTTTTCTTTCTACAATGGCTCTCTCTCTCCCTCTCTCTCTCTCACGTACGTACACACACATACGCGCATGCGCGTGGACTTATATTGTGTACAAAATATCAAAGACTCATGCACATAATAGTCACCACGTCTCACCGATATCACAAATATGCCTTGGACTTTTGATGCACAATCTCGTGCATCAACCTGTATCACTAATGTACCTTGAGCATTTAGTACACCATTCCCAAGCCAACACCCAAGGCTGATTTGTTTTGTTTTGGGTTTTTTTTTTTTTTTTAATGATAAGCAATAATCTTTATTGAATAAAAGCAACTAGGCAAAGCCCATGTACACAGGGGGTATACAAAAGGGACACCTAGTTACACACTAGTAAGATTGAAAGAACTCATGGACATCCCCTCCCTTTAGTACAATAGCAGAAAACCATTGAACCAAAGAAAATACAAAAAAGTTCCAAATTTCCCCCACGGTCCTTTTTTTGTTGTTGAAACATTTCTCATTTCTTTCCATCCAAAGGCACCACAAAAGACATAGAGAGATCATTCTCCATGTCGTAGCCAGTTTAGTGCATTGATGGTACCTATTCCAGCATGCCAGTGGATCCACAACGCTCTTGGGCATAACCCAGAATACACAAGCTCTCCTAAGTATTCCATCCCATAGCTCCTTTGTCACTTCACAATGTAAGAAAATATGGTCGATCGATTCACTATTTTTCTTACACAAGTAGCACCACTCCACAACAATCATACCTCTTTTTCTTAAGTTGTCAGCCGTCAAAATCTTGCTAAAGGCTGCTATCCAAGTAAAGAAAGTCACTTTAGGTGGTGCCGGAGCTCTCCATATAGCCTTCCAAGGGAATACAACCAGCTGTTGGTCTTGCAAAGTCTTGTAGAAAGACTTGACAGAAAAAATTTTGCTTCCGGAGTTTGTCTACAACACTCTATCCCTCCCATTTCCCCCCAATTGTTTAGAGTAGATGAAACTGTAAAAATCTGCTATCTCATTCACTTCCAATCCTGAATATTTCTGGAAAAAATCATGTTCCAACACACCGTGCCATTGTTACGACACAGCACATCGGAAATTGTCACTTGTTTGTTTTCCGCTAAGTTGAAAACTCTTGGAATTACAATAGATAACGCTCTTTCTCCACACCATCTATCCAACAAAAAACTAATTCTTGTACCATTGCCAACCTCAAAGGAGATGTGTGTTGCAAATCTCTTCCACTCCTTCTGAATAAACTTCCAAAGGCTCATCCCATATGTCCTCCGACCCTCCTTAAAGCACCGTCCCCAATCACATCCGTACTTCCCCATTACCACTAATCTCTAGAATGCATCCTCCTCCAAGTGGAATCTCCACAACCACTTCCCTAAGAGTGCTTTGTTAAAACGGATTAAATTATGCACTCCCAAACCACTCACTTCCTTTGGGCTACACACTTTTGTCCACCCTACTAGATAAAATTTCTGTTCCTCCTCCATGCCACCCCACAGGAACACTCTAAAAAGTTTCTTAATTTGGTTCGCCATCCTCACCGGTAGCAGGAAAAGAGAGAGGTAATAGGTAGGAAGGTAGGAGAGAGTACTTTTGATGAGAGTTAATTTCTCACCCTTTGAAAGATTGTCTTCTCTACTACGCCATCCCAAATGGAGATTGCCTTAAAAGAAGCTCCCAAGGGGAGACCAAGGTACCTCATAGGTAAGGCAGCCACCCTACACCCCAACAAGTCTGCTAAATGGTTGATATTCTCCACCTCCTTTACCAGAACCAATTCTGACTTTTCCAAGTTTACCTTGAGCCTTGAGACCGCCTCAAAACACAGAATTACAGCCCTTAAAGCTTGTATTTGACCGCTGTCCACATCACTGAAAATTAACGTATCATCCGCGTACAATAGATGAGATATGGATTGACCATTGTTGCTGTCTCCCACAGCAAAACCAGCAAGAAAACCTCCCCGGATAGCAGCATCTATCATTCTATTCAGCGCCTTCATTACTATGACAAATAGAAATGGAGATAATGGATCCCCTTGTTTCAAACCCCTCAAACTCGGAAAGAAACCATAAGGTTTGCCATTCACTAAAATGGAGAAATGTGCGATTGAGACACAATGAAAAATCCAGCCACACCATCTTTTTTCAAAACCACATCTCCGTAGTATATAGAGCAAAAAATCTCAACTCACGTGGTTGTAAGCTTTCTCCATATCCAACTTGCATAGGATTCCTGGTATACCATCCCTAAAACGGCTATCTAAGCACTCATTTACAATCAACACGGAATCTAAAATTTGGCGGCCCCAAACAAAAGCATTTTATGGTTTGGAGATAATTTTCTCCATCACCATTTTCATACGGCTTGCAAGCACATTTGAGATTATTTTATACAACCCTCCTACCAAACTTATAGGGCGGAAATCCTTCAATTCTGCTGCACCCGCAAGCTTTGGAATTAGTGCGATAAAGGTGGCATTGAGGGATCTCTCAAATTTTTTACTAAAGTGAAACTCCTGAAAAACCTGCATCACATCATCCTTCGCCACATCCCAACTCTCTTGAAAGAAAGCCATAGTAAATCCGTCGGGGCCTGGAGCTTTGTTTTTACCCATTTTACACACCACTTGATGCACTTCATCTTCCTCAAAGGGTCTTTCTAGCCAACTTGCAACACTTCCCTCTAGCTGGTTAAAAGCCAAACCATCCAATTTGGTCGCCATTCTTCCGTCTCTTGAAGAAGCTCTTCTTATTAGAATCTTTCACCATTTCTTTGAACTGTAGTGACGTAGAGGGATAAGGTACTGTATTTTCATTAAGTTTTGGTGTTGCTAGTGTCATGTTGAATGGCATGGATGCCACATTGGTGTTTTCCTAAGTTTTAACCAATGACCGACTACCTCCCGCCCTCTTGCTACGAAGTTCCTTTGGTTGTAAAAATAGGCGAACCTTTCATTGGGTGAACCCCATAGGGTTTGAGATCCATAATTTAGCCAATGAAGTGTTTGATGATATATTAACCATGAGATTTTGCTGGGAGGTAAAAGGAAGAAATTGAGATGGAAAAAACTTGTTGTATGGCTATAAATCATAAATTCTTTCGATGATATTTTTTACTTGTTTTGATTTTCAGATAAATGAGATGTTGGAGGAGAAGGTGCGACCCTATATCCAGAACATCAACAATGGTGTCCTCTCTAAACCTATTGTCTTACAATCACAAAAGCAGGAGCAGAAGGTGTATCTTGTGTTTCCTTTTCACTGATTTATTCTTCTTACTTCTTTTGGGTATTATCTAGAACTGATTAAAAATTGTATATGTTAAAATATAATTACAATAAAACTAATCAGAAAAGCCTTAATTGGAAAATGAGATCATTTTCTGCTTTCGAAATTGACCACTTGCAATTCTTAATTTACTCCATTTCTTGAATGCTCCATTTGGTGCTTCAAGATTTCATTGGTAATGGTTGTATTTAATACATGATTAATTATGATAGTTCTCATATGCTTTGTATTATCTGTCAATTATCTTTTAACCAAAAAATATTCATCTTTTTGAAACGGACTAATTATCTTTAACTTCATTTGATCTGTCTGCCTTGATGGTCCAAGTTGTCATTAGGTAGTGTATATGACTTTCCCCCTCCTAATGTTGCCCATGTTAACAGCTTCACATACTTGCAAATATGACCCATATTATACTTATTGCAGTTCGGTAATCTTATAACTCACATTGGCGTGTTTGTTTCAGAGGACCCGTCGACGGAGATGGTGGTTTTTTTGATGAAGTGTAAAACCATTGTTATATCTGGGTGGCCACAACTGGTTTGATCATGTTCTTTAACGGTGGTATATTTTTTGGTTTCCCCTTGTCTTCCTCATGGTAGATTGTTACATTTTCCTGTATAAGTGCTTCACAACTCCATGCACCATTTGAGGTCGCTGGAAATTCTGTTTGATACAATTAATCTCTCTTCCCCTATATATATAGAGGGCTGTGACTCATGTTCCGGTAAGTTTTTTTAAACTGCATGTATGAATTATGGATTTATAAACTTTTTTTTTTTTTTTTAAATTTCCTTTTGTATCATTTTTCTTTCTCTTCCGCCCCCTTTCTGAAAACCCTGATACAATAGAAATCTTGATCATGACACTAATAGGGAATATATTCCAAGGAATTGTCTAATTTACAGCCATACCAACCACTACATATAGTGAACTCGAGAAAATAATCATGCCATGAACTTCTGCATGATCAAGTTTTATTTTCTTTTATCTTTTTTTGTTCTGATAGGTAAACTAAAGGTTAATTAATGAAAGAAACAGGCAATGAGGTTGATATATGAAAGAGAAAAAGGACGATATGTTGCACGTTATAGGCCCAGCTGAATTACTTGGATAATGAGGTTGATATATGAAATGAACCTCACAATAAAAGGTACTTTGCGTTTTAGTATTACAATTAGCTAGCTGGGTCCCATCCCATCACTCGGCCAGCCATCACACTCCCGGTCCCTATCTGGCTGCTCCACGACAAGATATATTAAGGGCGAGAGAAGACCAAATACTATATATCTACACACGTTAGAACACTAATAATGACCTAGTTAAAATTTTGCCAAATTTTGATTAGAAGACTCATTTTTATAAATTTAGACGCTAGTCACTTTTTAACAACACTTTAAATTTATCACTATTTCATTAAAATATTGATAATTTATATTTCATAATTTATATTTATTTTAATTCTAATTGTAATTATAATATTTATTTATTATTAAAAAAAATAGGATAAGTTCAATCAGTAACAGACCAGATCTCGAAACTAATATTGTGATCAGTTTGAACTAATGGAGATAGAAACTAAGCACGCAAGAAAAGAGAGAGAGAGAGAGAGAGAGAGAGAGAGAGAGAGTTTAGAATATGTTAACGACAATGAAATTGTTATCGGCCTGGCCAAGAAAGAATAGTACACTTGTCTGATGAAGATGTTTTTTTTTAAGTAAAGTAGTTAAAGTTTATTCAAAATTTGACCATGCCCTAGTGCTTATCATATATATCAACATCCAAGTGGCATATATGTCGGGCTTGCAGTTCTATTTAGCTATAAACTACATAGACTAGACCAAGATATTATGATCATTAACATTATCTATATTTTCAGGGAAAAGATGCAATCCAACATACGGACGTGGTAGTCTATATAAACAGAGTCGGACCGGATGCATGGGCACTTATTGTGGGATGTCAAGTATGTGAGATTTGCTGCATATTGCTCATGATCGAGTTGGCCTAAAAAAAAAAAAAATATTATTATAATATATATTTTTAATATTAATTTTATTATGGATTTGTAAAATTGTTTTGAAATTTAAAAAATTTGAATTATTTATTTTATTTTATATAAAAATTTTAAAAAAATAAAATAATAAGTCGGTTTGAGATAAGATTAAATATTAAAAAAAAAAAAAAACCAAGTTCTTGGTCAAGTTGGTATGATTCGGACGTGGAATGAAATTGATCACGTGTTGCTCATGAAGTACTCCCAAGGCGGCAGCGCACGAATTGATTGTCATCAGAGACGTGGCAGATAATAAGAAGCGGATTGTACATTATAAATATAGGAACACATGTTGTGTAATATATGAAAAATGTCATTATCTTCACTGTATTTGACATTTTTATTTGACATTTTTTATTTTTTATTTTTCATATTTTATTTTATTTTAATTTTTAATTTCACTTAATGATTAAAAAAATAATTATTAGTGTATCAATATATTTTTATATTTTTAAAAAATATTTTAAATGATAAAAAAATGATGATAAAATATGATTTTTTTTGTTATTTTTATTTTCATATTTTTTAATGTATTTAAATATTTTTAAAAAATATGAAAAAATATCAATATACTAATAATCACTTCCTTAATTATTAGATAAAATTAAAAATTAAAAAAAAATTAAAATACAAGATTTATTAAATAAAATAGACATTATAGTATTACTCATAATATATTGTAGTAAAAACTGTTTTGTACTTATCATTTTACATTAATATTAAAATTAAAAATTTATCTCAAACTCATTATTATATATTTTTTAAAATTTTTATATAAAATATAATAAAAAATTTAACTTTTTCAAATTTTAAAATAAAATTAATATTAAAAAAAATATTACAATAATATATATATTTTTAAAATTTTATTTCATCTTATTATATCACATCTCTCAAATCTCTCAAAATAAATGAAGCTTAAGTATATTTTTAGAGGGATGCTAGGGATAAACCACACTCAGCACATCCTATCTCACGTGTTACTGTTCATGTGAACAGTAACACGTGAGATAGGATGTGCTGAGTGTGGTTTATCTCAATCATTTTTCATATTTTTATGATTAAACACTATTAATTGGCCATGTTGACATGACGGCCAGCTTCCAAACTATTCTAGGCTTTGACACGTAAAGAGCAAAACGCCACAATGGGGTTTCCCTAAGATCTATCCGCGCGGGGCGTACGTAGCCGATCCAGATTGGACAGCCTTGGGCATTAAGTATTTTCTTTTGCTTCACATATAAGAACAATAAAAACAAATAATCATTGAGAACATGGAAGAAATGTACAATTTCTTGCACTTTAGGTCAGGAATATTATTAGAGGTGTCCAGACTTCAGTGTCCACACATACGATCGTAGAAGACATAAATTTTCTCATTCATCCAATTATAGCGGCTCTAATTATTTTCTTTAATTTGAGAGGGATAAGGTATACATAAACACTAAAAAAAAGATAAAAAGAATTAGTACTTCAATTACGATAAAACAAAATAAATATAATATTTTAATATTACATTTGTTCTATTTTATCATAATTGAAATGTCACATTTGTCCTGTTTTCTTGTAGTGAAATAAGATTTATTCATCAATAAAAAATAATATAGAGCGAATTAAAGACGAAATAATATAGATCGATAAAGAATAAATAGGATAAAATAAATGTTCCTTATAGAAAGAATTAATGATGAAATATCTTAATCTCACCAAGTGATCTCGTTGTATTTCTCCCATTCTCATGCATTAGACTCGTTGAATTGAACATATATATGGTTCTTCACTGTCAGATCAATAATGCTTGAGGCAGAGACTTTTGGTTAGCTAGACAATATTAAGCCATGCATGCCATTTTGTAAGCTTATTTAAGCATCCAAGAATCACTTATCTTGGAGTTTTGAAAAAGGGTTTCAGATTTCATTAACCAGAAATGATAAGATTCAAGATAGATAACACGTAAATGAAAGATTAAAGAGAAAGAAGAGATCAACAACCACAGATACAAGAGATTAACGTGGTTCAGTCCTAATGGCCTACATCCACTGCAGGAACCCTAGGAGATGTATTATTAACAAAAGAGATTACAATCTTACAGTCATGGAGATCACAAAACCTTCAGCTCATATTTCCTACCTCTGAGCACAGTCAAGAACATGGGTTAAAAACCCTAACCCTATCCTTCATTCTCAGACCCTCAACTCTCTCTCTCTCTCTCTCTCTCTGTGTATCTCAATTGTAAGCGGCAAAAGCATTCTGCCTTAGGTCTAGAGCATTCGAGTCGTATATGTATCACCCAGGCAAATTACACAAATGCCCTCAATTAGATAAAATAATTACAGGCAGAACAGAAAAACCAAATACAAGCCATCGGATCAAATATTATAACATCATCATCACTGAAGCTTGACACGTGCATCTCACAAATCTCCACCTTGGCAAGCTTGCATCCCTTTTCCTTTATAGCTCCATCTCCTTATATAGTTCCTGCAAATTCTCCCTAATGGGTACTAACAATTTTCTAAGTTAATAAAATCCAAACAATGTTTAAATTTGATGAAGGGTACAGATTTAGTCATCATGTCAGAGAAGTTATCTTCAGTGGGTATTTTCTCAACTCCTATGTCTCCTGAAGAGATAATAATCTAACAAAATGTAGCCTTACATCTATATGCTTTGACCTCTCATGAAATACTTGATTTCTAGCTAAGTGAATGACACTTTGATTGTTACAATACACAGTGACACTCCCATCCAACATCCCTAGTTCTAGAGTCAAGCCCTTTAGCCATAAAGCCTCCTTGAAGGCTTCAGTCATAGCAATATATTCTGCTTCAGTGGTAGATAAAGCTACCACTGATTGCAGATTAGCTTTCCAGCTTACAGCTCCACCTAGAAACATGAACACCATACCAGAAAGAGACTTTCTGGTGTTCACATTTCCAACATAATCTGAGTCCACAAAATCATTCAAGCTCCTATTAGTTAAATCAGAATCCCCAAATCTTAACTCCAAACACTTGGTTCTTGACAGATATTGAAAAATACACTTTAATGCATGCCAATGTGGTTTTCTAGGTTTACTCATAAACCTGCTTACTAAACTCACAGCATAGGTTAAATCTGGCCTAATGCATACCATGGCATACATCAAGCTCCCTACCATGCTAGTGTATGGGATTTTATTCATAAACTCAATATCATCATCAGTTTGTGGTGCTTGTGTGACTGACAGTTTAATATGTTGACCAACAGGAGTAGAAACAAATTTAGTATTATCCATTCCAAATCTAGTTAACACTTTGAAAATGTATAATTTCTAAGATAAATAGAGAACTCTTTTATTTTTGTCCCTATTTATTTCCATACCCAGAATTCTCTTAACTGGACCTAAGTCCTTCATCTCAAATTCAGCCTTTAACATACACTTAACATGATCTAGATGAATTTTATCCTTACAAGCTAATAACATGTCATCAACATATAAAAGCAAGTAAATAGGATTTCCATCACACCTTTTATAGTAAACACAGCCATCAAAATTACTCCTACAGAAACCATTTTGAATCATGTAGGCATAAAATCTTTTATACCATTGTCTTGGGGACTATTTTAAACCATACAAGGATTTATTTAACAAACAAACATGATCCTTACAGAGATCTGAGTAAAACCCTTCAGTGGGTTGCATGTAAATAATTTCTGGAAGATTACCATGCAGAAAAGATGTTTTAACATCCAGTTGTTCTAAGTGTAAATCATTACAGGCTACAACTGAGAGTAAAAGTCTTATGGAACTATGTCTCACCACAGGAGAGAATATTTCATTATAATCTATTCCCTCCCTCTATGTGAACCCTTTTGCAACTAACCTAGTCTTATACCTAGGTAGTTCTACACCAGGGATCACTTCCTTCCTTTTAAAGATCCATTTGGATCCAACCAATTTCTGTTTCTTGGGTTTAGGAACCATTTCCCATGTTTTATTCTTTTTCAAAGACTCCATTTCTTCTTGCATAGTAAGAATCCATTTATCAGCCTATTTAGAATTCATGGCTTCCTTAAAGGTCTTAGGTTTCTGTTCTACCTCTGTTTTAGCAACAGATAAGGCAAAAGCTGTTAAATCAGCTTGCCCAAACATTTGTGGAGGTCTTATAACCCTCCTCTCTCTATCCCTTGCAAGGAGATAGGTATTTGGTCTGTCCAAGTCTCTAGTATCTGCTCTGATGGTCTCTATTTGGTCAGTCTCCTTGTTCTGATTATCAGTGGAGGTGGATGGCTGCTCCACCTCAAACTGTATATCAGTTTTAGGGTCAGCCTTTCCAGAGTAAGGAGTGTTTTCTGGCTTCCCTGCCATTTGATTTTCATTAAAAATGATATCCCTGCTGATTATGCATTTCTGTTTGCCAAGTTCCATAACCCATAACTTATAACCCTTAACACCTTCTGAATAACCTACAAATATGCACTTAAGTGCCATTAGTTCTAATTTATCAGTTTTATAGTGAGCATAGGCTACACAGCCAAAAACTCTTAAAGTTTGGTAATTAGCAGATTTTCCAGACCATAGTTCTTGGGTGATTCTGTAACCCAAAGTAGAGGATGGACACTTATTTATTAGATGAACAGCAGTGGCTACTGCCTCTACCCAGAATGTTTTGGGCAACCCTGAGGTTGCCAGCATACACCTCACCCTCTCAAGGATAGTTCTATTCATCATTTCAGCTAGGCCATTCTGTTGGGGAGTTTTCCTAATAGTCTTATGCCTTATGATTCCCTCAGCTTTACAGAAATCATTAAACTCATTAGATAGGTATTCAAGACCATTGTCAGTTCTCAAGGTCTTAATCTTTCTGCCCACTTGATTTTCAACTAGTGTTTACCATTTCTTAAATTTTTCAAAAATGTTACCCTTTTGTTTAAGAACATACACCCACACTTTCCTAGAATAGTCATCAATTAAAGAAAGGAAACATCTAGCCCCATCATGTGAGTTTATCTTTGCTGGACCCCATAGGTCAGAGTGTATGTAATCTAGGGCTTGGTTTGTGTGGTGAATGGCTTTCTTAAATCTTACTCTAGTGGATTTACCTAGGACACACTGTTCACAGAAAGGTAAGTCCCCCAGTTTTTTATCTCCCAACAGGCCCTGTTTTTCCAGTTCCCTAAGGCCCTGCTCACTGACATGCCCTAGTCTTTTATGCCATAGGAGAACTTGGTTTTTAGTTCTGTGTGTGATAGGTGATGCCTCACCTATCACTGTTTTCCCCATAAGAGTGTATAACTCATTCTTTAACACCCCTTTCATCATAGTCAGAGACCCTTTACTGACTTTTAAGGTCCCATTATCAGATTTAAAAGAGTATCCTGATTTGTCTAGAATGCCCAGAGAAATTAGGTTTCTCTTCAGTTCAGGAATATATCTGACCTCCTTTAGTAGTTTTTTAGACCCATCATACATAATTAATCTCACATTTCCTATTCCCTGGATTTTACAAGTTTTATTGTTACCTAAAATAACACAACCACCTTCTATAGCAGTGAAATTTTCAAACCAGTTTCTTATAGGGCACATGTGAAATGAACAACTTGAATCTAAAATCCATTCCCTTCCAGAATCAACTTCTGAGACATTTAGCACTTCAGCACTATCATAACCATATTCTAAGACTACTGTTGTCTTTCCCTCTTCCCTTTTATCTGTGTTTTCCTTATTCTTTCTATCAGGACAATCCTTATTGAAATGCCCCTCTTTGTGACAGGCAAAATATTTTAAATGTTTACCTTTTAACTTTGATCTAGATTTATTGTGTTTACTTTTCTGACATTTCTTTTCAGGTCTGCCTCTCACACTTAAGCCCTCACCAGACTCTGACTTTAACTCAGATCTATTGTTGAGTTCTCTGGTATGAAGAATTGACTACACTTCTTCTAAGGTGAGACTCTCCCTACCATACATCATAGTTTCTTTGATACTAACATAGGAAGAATCTAAAGAATTTAATAACAGAAGTGCTTGGTCTTCATCTTCTATAGTGATGTCTATATTAGCAAGATCCAACAATATTTTATTGAACTGATCAAGATGATCATCAATAGAGGTTCCCGATGACATCTTAAAAGTGTAGAGTTTTATCTTTTTATAGAGCCTATTTGCCAGGGATTTAGTCATATACAAATTTTTTAGTTTTAGTCAAACCCCTGCTGCCGAGCCCTCATTAGCAACCTCTCTCAATACTTTATCATCGAGAGATAAAATAATGGCACTATGTACCTTTTGTAGGACTTCAGGTTTGACTCTCTCTGAGGACGATGAAGATTGTTTCTCCTCCTCTGAGGAGGAGGCCATCTTCTTTTCCCCAAGAAGAGCTTCCTGAAGTCCCTGTTGGACTAATAGGACTCGCATCTTAATTCTCCAAAGGCCAAAATCATTTTGGCCAGTAAACTTCTCTATGTCAAATCTGGCAGTCCCCATCGAAACCTAGGCTCTTGATACCACTTGTAAGCTTATCTAAGCACCCAATAATCACTTATCTTGGAGTTTTGAAAATTGGTTTTAGATTTCGTTAACCAAAAATGATAAGATTCAAGATAAACAACACGTAAATGAAAGATTAAAGAGAAAGAAGAAATCAACAACCACAGACACAAGATATTAACGTGGTTCGGCCCTAATAGCCTACATCAACTGCAGGAACCCTAGGAGATGTATTATTAATAAAAGAGATTACAATCTTATAGCCATGAAAATCACAAAGCCTTCAGCTCAGATTTCCTACCTCTGAACACAGCTAAGAACACGGGTTAAAAACCCTAACCCTATCCTTCATTCTCAGACCCTCAACCCTCTCTATCTCTCTCTGTATCTCGATTCTAAGCGGCAGAAACATTCTGCCTTAGGTCTAGAGTATTCGAGTCGTATATATATCATCCAGGCAAATTACACAAATGTCCTCAATTAGATAAAATAATTACAGGCAGAACAGAAAAATCAAATACAAGCTATCAGATCAAATATTATAACATCATCATTATTGAAACTTGACGCGTGCATCTCACACTTTTTTTCCCCTCTTGAGGTAAAAAGCCAAGCGATTGCTTAATTACCTTAAACAACGTTGCGTGACATTTTCAACATGTCTCGTGAAAAACGACTTTTTAATTATATCAATAATATATATATATATATATATATATATATCAATAATTAATCGCGCAACATTCATAAGAACGTGTCATAACTAATTGAATTGTCTATCCCCATATATATTAATATCGGAGTCCTTTTCATCCTTTAAAAATACTACTGATCAATTTTTTTTCTGTTTTTAAAAACGAATTATATATATATAATATAATATAATATGGGGATAGAGATTAAACGCAGTGGACAAAGGAATAACAAGTAATAGCATCCTGCATTAATTATGCTCATATATATTATTGTAAAACACAAAAAAAAAAAAATCCCAATCATATATAATAAAACTAGAGAAACAGAAGAAAGATATATTAACAAACCGTTTGATAATTAATAAAATCCCACAAATTAATTACTCTGTTTTTTTTTTTTTTCTAAAAAGCACCCAAACCGCTGCTCAAAGCCGCATTCAGCGCTAGCGTAACGAAAATCACCGACACACTTGTAGTTGTAGGAATTAAAGCCCATGCAGATGATGGTGCCTCCGCCGGCGAGTGTAGTGTTCCCGATGGAGTTCCCGGCTCCGTTACTGGCGTAGTACTTGGACTGCCGGCTGCCGGAGAAGATGTCGTCGTCGGTGGCGACGACTCTGGCACAGGCCCATAAGACCCTGGTGATGATGCTGGTGATACTTTCGGAGCATTGGACACAGGGGATGGAGAGGTTGGGGCCAACGCCGGTCCGGCTGAGGGTGCCGGAGGGGAAGCTTCGGGAGACGCCGGGGTCTCAGGACCTGGAGCTGGGGCCGCTTTTGGAGGAATCGGAACCGGAGATGAAGGAGGAGTACTATGGTTGTTATGGTTGTGTCTTAGAGCCAAAACAACAACGATCAGTTTCTGTCCTTTCTCACAGCTTTGATTCTTCCCAGTGATGAAAAAGAATGGTCCAGACCTATCAAACTGAAACTCAGAATCACCTTCCTCCAATTTCTTGATGGGGTTTTTTGTATTGCAGTTGAAGTAATCATCTTTGTTCACAACCAGAACAGAGTCCGTCCCTTTCTTATACTTAAAGACTGGAAAACAAATAAGGAAAAAGAGTACTCAACATGAGAATAAATCAACCAAATTATGATCAATCTGTAAAAGGAGAAAATAAAGTTTGTGATATATAATTGATCTGCTAGCTGCATGTAAACTAAATTATTTACCGAGAGTATCATTGACTTGGAACCTGTTTTTCTCAGCCCAGTGGTTGTAACTCTCAGAGGGTTTCAAGACCCAACCATCTCTTCCGCCTACATAGAATTTGTAGGCAAGGGAAGAAGATAGAAAACAAGAAAGGAGAACAAAGGAAATTAGGAAGATATGCTTCTGAGACTCCATAAGGGAACGAAAATAATTAAAGAAGATCGATGGCCCTTGGAGATGTATATAACCATGTGAGAGACTATATTTATATGTAGCCAGAGACGTACGATTGATCGATTCACAAGGAGACTTGAAGCTGCTGCAGGAAGTCCTCTTGGGTTACGTATGTTATCTGATTAATTACGGAAAATTTCTATGAGTTTTAGATAATTTATTTTGAAATCATGTATTGTTTGTTTATGTAAATAGATAAGTAGATTTGATCAAAAGATGTTTGAATTTAATTTTTTTAAGAGCAGTTTTTGTTTTGATATATTTAAGAGTTTTTTTTTTTTGGGTATTTGGATAAAAGTTAGAATAATCTATCTTTTTAAAATTTGAAAATGTTTTCTTTCAGATTTTTAAAGATTTTAAAATTTTTTGTGACGAATTAATAAGGGAAAGTCATGATTTGTGTATACGGAAGATAATGATGAGGTAGAGAATGCACGGTGTGAAGTCATTTCCGCAATAAGGTCACTTTAAGGATTAATTAGCGAAGTTGTCATGGGATGAAATCATGAAAGATTCTCTCAAATATGTTTAAAAAATTAATAATTAGTCGTATTAGATATTTTAAATATACGTATTTTAAACACCTATATATAGATCTAATTTATTTGTTTGAATTATTAATACGGATAATGCCCAATTTTACAGATTAATACAAAAAAATAAACTCGCACGCGCGTAATAAAACATCTACAAATATAAGCAAAATGTAGTTAACAATAAACATATGATGTAAGGGAATCCGAGATAAATGATGCTGAATTGTCTGATTGCACGTTGATGGCGCTGAGGTATCATGAATTGACAGATCAGCGTAAAGGCCGGAAGTGATCGCGATCTCTTTTTAATTGGGGGAGTTTTGAGTGCATTTCAGTCTTTTGGCCATAACTTTGGCTATGAGTATCAGAATTGCGTATAAGACCCAAATTCGAAAAGCTCTTTTCGACGCACACGCTGTTCACATTGAGCATAGCTCCACGTGCCTTTCTTTCAACCTTAAATTTCAGCTATTTTCCTTTTCGAATGGTTAATTTTAATTATTTTTTATTATTTTTGGTAATATTTCGTATGTTTGTTAGGAAGTCATTTTAAATCCGATTTGTTCTGGATTTTTCGTAGATTGCTTATTTGATTTTGAATTTCAATTTTGCGTTATTTTTGGGATTTTGCCATTTTTGGTAAAACTCGGTTACAGACGAATTTTAGCTATACAGTCCGGCTTGTGGACTGATTTTCGACAATTTTTCATTTGGTAATATTCAGTTTTTTTCTCAGAGACGTATTCTCTGTATTTTGGGCAAATTTCTTGTATTTTTTCCCGTGAATTTATCTGTTGAAACTAGTCTGTAGAATAATCATTATTTTATCTGGCATCAACATATTTATTTATTATATATATATATATATTATATCAGGGGTAATGCTACATACAAGCGTGGAGTTGTAAACGGCGTGCAGTCGTTTTAGAAAAAAAGTTAACTTTTTTACGTGAGTCCCATATATATTCAATTTTTTTCTAAACAACTGCATACCGTTTGTAACTCCATGACTGCCTCTATCATTTCTCTAAATATAATGGATAGATAACAAATTCTGCATGCAGGGAAGCGAGATACTCTCTCGTAGGCGCAGAAATTGTAAATGGAACCATTTAAATTTTATTGATTAATTAATGTAAAATGAAGGAATTAATTAAAGGCAGAAAAAGCATATCATAGTCTCGCATGAAGGCTTGCAAACGTTCTCGCAATCAGAGCGCTTGTTGCCCGTAACCTTGCACGAGTTGAGGCACTGTCGGAAGCATTCCGGTTCCATTTTCCATCGAATGGCTTCTCCAACCTGTAAGTACGCCGCCATAACTATGATCATCATGATCACGCTCATCAATACCACTGCCGAACTTTTGCAATATATTAACGCCATCTTTTTTATAATCTTCTTGCTAGCTTTTGGTCTACGGATCGGCAGGATATTAATGATCGAACAGTACGTTATACGTACGAGGTGGTTTTATCCAAGTAATTAATTATTTATACACACATGCATGCATGATCATCTTATTTATATCATTTACTTAAGCATGCAGTCTGCAGAGAAATGCATGGGAAGTTGAGGGCATGCATGGGTCGAGACGAGTCCATATATATAATTAACTGAACAATTGAAGTGGAGGGAGGATATTAGGTTTGTCTTTGTGGTGCAGAGGCAAATGCGTATAAACGGCCAATGGTACTCTACAAACTCATGGTTTTTTGTTTTCTTTATTATAACGTATATTTCTGAAACTGATTCAGAATTTCTTTTTCACTTGTAAGCCATTAAATTTTAGGCGAAACAAACTTCTAAACAGCTTTTTGTTTCATGATACTAAACAATCGTATTATAAGCATAACTAAAAACAAAATTACAAACTGAAAGATCAGGCAAAGGGAATCAAATTGGAATCATGTGATGTTCACAAATCACAATGCATGGGCCGTGGTGGCCTAGCTACTAGCTAGGGGAATCATGAGGAACTAAAAGACGAGGGTTTTACAAGAGGCCGCAGCCCAAGAAGCTAGCCGGCCTCGTCCAGATCAAGATGCAAGATCATAGCTGTATACATGTAATTGTCCCAACCAGGATTAATGCTTAGCTAGCTAGTAGGAAAGGCAAGGTGACACTATTATACCTAAAGGCGGGAAAAATCAAAACATTAATTAGAAGGAAGTTATATAATTAGTAGCGATCTTGTTTTATTTTTATTATATATTTATAAGATAAATAAAATGATAGATCAGTCAAGTACTACTTGTTGAGATTAGTTAGTGACTATATATATAATTCTACTGATCTTAATTTCCACACGGTACCACACATGTATACTTATTTTAATTTTTTTTTTCACTTTTTCGATAATAAATATGTGATGTGCATGAATGATAAGTAGAACAGTTCAATAATTAGTTTAACAAGATTAAAATAAAATAAGAGAAAATTTTTAGAACATTTACTATTGAGAGCATCCACTGCACTCATGAATAATATTTAAGAGAAATTGACTAATTTATCCTTAAATATTACTCTTGAGTGTAATTAATACTTTCAAATAGTAGATGTTTTCTAATATTACTCATAAAACAAATGATAAAAAATAATATTAAAATATGTAGCGTGGGATCGATAATGATTAGCATTCCCCGCATTGATCAGGTACTGAGCAGTCATGATGTATTTTGTATTTCACGCAGGCCATATATACAAATTGTCATAATCACATTCATTTTATTTAATATAATGGGGAGTCGGGGACGGAAGATTTTTATAAAATGTAATTCCTCATGTTTGTGAAAATGAAAATTGGTAGCGTGCGTTAGCGAATAGCGAATGCATGCAGCGTCTCAAATTCCTGTTCGTTATCGCCATCTCAATAGATAGTTTAAGGCCATTTCCAAAAACGGCCTGCTACTTACGTACTGCTCTCCAGAGTCCATGGGCCGTCCCGGCCCATTCACTTTTTTCTTTTCTTTCAAGGCTGGGATGGGAGGCAGAGGCCATGACCGGGAATCAAATTGAACGATTAATGTTACATACAGTCGTGAAGTTGTAAACGACATACAAATCGTTTTAAAAAAAATTAAATTTTTTTATGTGGATCCCGTATATATTCATTTTTTTTAAAACGACTATACACCGCTTGTAACTACATGACTACATCTATCATTTCTGCAAATTAGACTCATCATGGTGAACTCATGTTATTCCAAACAATAGGTCGATGAGATCAACGAAGGGTTTGAAATGAATCTGGAGTTTAACAAGATCATAGTGTGTCCCGGTCAGGAACGGTTAATGGGGCAAGAAGGCGATCGAGCTGGTGACGTTATATCTCAAAGCAGGGAAAATAATAACATTTATAACTAGTAGAAATGACCTTGACGTCTTCATATTATAAAGACTATGAAAGATGGAAGGCCCAGGCTTATTTAACGGCACCACAGATCACAGGGTGGTGAAAATTACTGCACCATAGGGTGTCGGGGTATTCCGTCTTGCTTCATATCCACTTAAAATATAGACTATATTTTATTAAGTTTAAGAATTATTCTTAAATTTAAAAATGATCAAAAATATATTTTTAGGTCGAAATTATAAATTTAAATTTTGTATAATTTAAAAAATATGTAATTTTTAAACTTTCAAGTGCATATTTTATATAAGTTGTAGTGTAATAGTTTTTAAACTTTATAAATTGTAATTTTTAAACTATGTAATTTTTAAATTTGCTAGTACATTTTTTGAACTCCCTTTTTCCTGCCCTCACTAAGGAGGCTAGATGCGGGGCAGAAGGCCCCGGCCCCGCATGTGCGGAGCGGGATTGCCCGTCTTGCCATGTGGGGGCGGGATAGTGGGGTGTGGGGCTCCGCTACCCACCCCTAGTGAAAATAAACAAATAAGAAAAATACTTTAGTTATAAATTAGTGATTATACGCAAATAAATTACCCATAAATTGATATGTAGATTGATGTGATGCATTAAAATATTTTAAAATTATTTTTATTATAAAATAAATTTAGCAGAATCTATGAATTAATCATATTAGTTTATGAATTTACTATCTCTTTGTATTTATAACAACTCTCAATAAATAAATAAATAAATATAAATATATATATCTATATATATATATATATGCGCATTAACATATATGATAGGATTTGGTCATAGTCCGATCCTGAACAAGGGATCGACGAGATTAATGTCCAGGAGACGCATTAAATACAACCGATACAAATGGAGCTCATGAGATCGTAGCTAGTCCCCCATATATATATAATCATAGCTAGCTTAAAGCCGGCGTCCTTGTCGATAAAAGACCACTTCGAAGCAAAAGTCAGTGCATTGTGTAGAGGGTATTTTTTTGCGTTCGACGCATTCGAAGGAGCATTTATAAAGGCGTCGCAACCATTGTTCGGGGAGGCCTTTGAGCTTGTGATGAGAGTACACGAACCCATGATCGGGAAAGGTCCCTCCGAGCAAGGGATCATTGGACTGCCCCTTCGCTTGACCATGAGAGGACGACTTGCTTGCTCGATCGGAGATGCCTCGGACCTCATCAAATGAAGCAATCATCACAATCGTGGCAACGACGAGCACTATTGTTGCAACTTTCCTTGATGTCATTTTCTCCATCTCTCCGGCTGTATTTCTTCTTCCCCGGTAGCGGTCTAGCCTCCAGAATTGTCACAATTAAGTACAAATTAATTTGTGATGAGAGATTATGGAGGATGATATATATATAATAATAATTTAAGCTTTGATAGTAATTTATGGAGGATTATAACTGAAGGGTTTGTTTTGAGGGGCGACAAAAGATGTGAGATCAAATGCAATAATAGATAAAAAAACAGAAAATAAACCTTGTTACATATTTTATACGTCTTTTGTCGTTACTATTTTATGGACCAAATTAAACTATAGTTCAATTTCTATCTCGGGTTAAAATTATATTGGTCTCCCAAAACAAACAGTACCAGCTTGGCAGTTCAGTTGGCACTGATCAGCTACACCAAAACTACATTTTCTTTGTTAAGTGTTGTGGGTGAGATCCAGTAGTTTATCCCAGTTTGTACGCAATGTAATGAACAAGAGGGTGGTAGCTAATTGGCAGGAGAGGCCGCAGATTAAGCCAACCCACAGACCCTGTCCAGAATCAGGAACGACGTTAAACAAATTTAAACATATATAATTTCCCCAACGTATTTGGTACACCAACAAATGTTAAACTCAAACAGATTTACCAAACATATTTCAGCTAATTTGCCTGTAGTTTCAAGTTTCAACTGAAAACCGAGGAAGATGGCGCGCAATTGGTACACCAAAGAAGTAGAAAGTTGCCAACTAGTTAGCATAAACAGCCAGGCGCTGCCAGCCACATCCTCTGGCCACGCCTGCAGTGTTTAAATCGTTAGCATCATTTAACGCCAGCTACTCTCAACTCACAGCTGCATAAACAAAATAAAAATTATATTAAAAAATTATATTTTAATAATATTTTTAACATTTAACTTTAATCTCAACTAAGTCTCATCTGCATATACAAACGAGGTCTAATTGAGAGGATAGGTTAACCACAGCTGCATATAAAAGAAAATTGGAGTTCAAACCTGACAAGACACCTTGAACAGAATCGGCAAAAATGGAAACCGCAAGGAGGGGGTGTCATTGAAGCAAATTCCGCCCGTATGATCGTAGGGCTGTCACTAAAGAATCCAAGCTAGATGTTATGACCAAAGCAAAGAGCCAAAACAACTGTGAGTGCAAGAAAAACAGAGAGCTTGAGAGTTACAGTCATAGCACTCTTGACCTTCTTGGGATTGCCTGCTCCCAACTCATTTGACACCCTTGTGCTGTCACAATAAGTTTTATTTTGAACAATTTTATGAGACAGAATTCAGAGACCTTAGAAATTGAAAAAACGGCATATTAAACCTACTAGAAAGTTATTCAACCAACCTTGCAGCTAGCGGCACTCAGACCATATAGTTTCTGTGTTGACACATTCGTGCTAAGACTTTTTTGGACAGCATGCAAGTTTGAAACAGGACTGGTTTTCCTTATTTCCATTCAGAGTTTGGTCTTTTCATAGTACAGTACCATTTTTTAAAATCTTAACTAGGCTGCATCATATTTCTTATGGACTTTGTTGGTTATTTATGTTCTAAACATCAACTTGCCTATTCTAGTGAGACTATTTCATTGTTAAATTAGAGAGATCAAATATAAAATAGGCTTTCAGATCACTTACCATACCATTTCTGCAAAGGGCATGGCTAGTTTCAAGTGAGTAAAAATACAATGGAATGAATCCTATGAAAATCCTTTCCATGTATGCCTAAATTTATTTGTATATATGACATATTTGGCCAGTATAAGAAATGACAGCCATAATGAAATTGAGGCTACCAAAGATGCTCCCTTCAAACCAACAGCTGTCCGATGTACTAAAGCATATGCAATACCAGTATGAACAACCAATATTGGTAGCAACGAGCATACAACCAGGGGTATAGCCATAGACTCTACCGTCTGAAAAAACCTCAAGATGTTCTGCAGAAAACCATATGCAAATAGTCCAGGGTGGCTGTCTTTGCAATCACAGTATCTTAATGAAGAAAGATGAGTATGGGCTCTGTATTATGGATATGATGATAGAGAATATGAAGGATATGATGCAAGAGGCAGGCAGCTTGCAGATAAATTCCCAGCATTCCGTGTAATTTTGCACCAAATCCTTGCCCACACAATGTCTCAAGAGCTCCACTTAAACCAACCTAAAATGATAACAATAAAGTGAATGGAGCTTCACTATAGGGTTAAATAGGAACAGCTTGCTGATAAAAATAAAGCATGAACTACCTATCTAATTAGAGATTAATTCATCTTGCTCACAGTTATATCACAATCTACAATTTTTTTAGGACATGGTGAAAGCGCTTGTATTTGACCATATAACCATGCACGCGTTGAAGCACTCTCGGAAGCATTAATCCGGTTCCATTTTCCTTCGAATGGCTTCTCCAACCTGCAAGTACGCCGCCATTACCATGATCATCATGATCACGCTCATCAGTAGTACCACTGATGAACTTTTGCTAAATATTAACGCCATCTTTTCCTTCTTGCTTTTGGGCTATGGATCCAATGCTGCGCGCCCTTAATTTACCAATATATATACAGGAAAATGATCGAACACGTACGTACGAGGTGGTTTTATCCAAGTAATTAATTATTTATACACATCACATGATCCTGTTATTTATACCATTTACTTAAGCATGAGAAATGCATGGGAAGTTGAGCGCATGCATGGGTCGAGAGTACATGCATTAAGTACTGAACAATTGAAGTGGAGGGAGGATTAAGTTTGTCTTGGTGGTGCAGAGGCAAATGCGTATAAACGGCCAAATATGGTACTGTAAAAACTCATGGCTTTTTTTGTTTGTTGTTTCTCTATTATAACGTATGTTCTGAAACCTGATTCATAATTTTTTTCACTTGTAAACCATTAAATTTTCAGGCGAAACAAACTTCTAAACAGCTTTTGTTTCATGGTACTAAACAATCGTATTATATCAAGCGTAACTAAAAACAAAATTACAAACTGAAAGGTACGAATTACCTTGTTTCTTGTCTACATCATGATAGTCGACCTATGGCATGTCACTTTTTTTTTTTGATGTTCTTTTAAGGATGGGGTGACAGATCAGGCAAAGGGAATTAATCAAATTGGAATCATATGACATTCACAAATCATAATGCATGCATGTAGCGGCGAAGTTAAGAATTTACTTCAGAGATAAGTAAAATTAAAACAATATACATAAAATATTATTTACTCTATTTCTATATAATTTTTGTTTTTTACGATATAGAACAATATGATAAATCATAATACAATTTAAAATAAAAATAAAATATATTTAATACAACATATAATTAGATCGATAAGATCAAAATAATTATATTGAAGATTTTTGGTAGGTTTTTAAATTGAACTTATAATTAATTTATAAGATTAAAATAATTTTATAAAAATGTGTCAAGATAATTTTTTAGAGAGAGAGCTAAAATAAGATGATATTAATATCATCTATTAAATTATTAAAAATTAATATGTATTATTTTTTTAAAATTAATATGTATTATAATTAATAGATACTAAATTATCATAAAAAATTAAATAATTCTATCTTGGCCCCTGCCTCTTAATAGTTTTGCATTTGCATGCATGCACTACAAGAAAAATGAATATTTGTGACGGATTATTTGCAACAATGATGACTTTTTGCGATTAAAACAAACTCATCTTAAGAGAAAATATATGGGTGTTCATTCGGGCCCGTTTTTTATCCGGTCCGGTTTGAAAACTGAATTTTCAGATTCCGAATCTGGACTCCGGATTCGGATTAAATTAAATCTGGAATCCGGATTTTAAACCATCCGGTTCAATGATTTAATATGAACCGGATATGGATTATAAATTCGGTACCAGATCTAACACCCGGTACCCGAATTCTAGACAAATACCTCAAATTGATTCACATTTCTTTTGACCTCTCTCTCTCTCTCTCTCTAAACCCTAGCCTCAATCGCATCCCAATCTCAGTCGAATCAAATCGATCTCGTCGTAATTTATGTCGCGAGCTATCGTCTATCTCGTCGTGATTTACGCCGTGAGCTATCGCCGATCTCGTCGGTGAAGCGCTGGTGTGTTACAGAGTCTGTAACAACTAGGGGTGGCAATACGTAACACGACACGTTAACACGAAACGAACACGACACGAAAAAAGTGGATTAGTGTTTAGCCTTAATAGGTTTCGGATCAAATCGTGTCAACCCGTTAAGACACGATTTGATAACGGGTTGTAACGGGTCACGTCTTAAGACACGTTAAGAAATTTAAATTTACTTTTATACTCCTGACCTAAATTTCAAAAAATTATAATTTAAAATTAGTTTTATACTCTTATTAACGATCTCATTTAAATACTTATTAAAAAGTTTTTAACAAGTTAACTCATTGTTATTTAATATGTTTGGATTATAATTTTAATATTTTACAATGTGTAGATCATATTTGTATGTTTATCATATTTTATAGTATATTACTTATTGAATTATAATTTTAATATTGTTATTTGTAATTAATTTTTTATATTTTATAACTAATATTTAAGTTTTAATATTTGTATAAAATCAATTAATTTAAACTCAAACGGGTCACTAACAGGTTTGCGGGTTGAAACGGGTCGAGTCGTGTCGCGTCATATAGTGTCAAGAGTCTTAACGGGTCTTAACGGGTCGTGTCGTGTCAACCTGTTATCTTAACGGGTTGTGTTAGGGTTAAAGTTTTTTACACGAAACCCTTAACGAGTCGTGTTCGTGTTGACCCTTTAAATATTATGTGCACGCCTTGACACGACACGAACACGACTCGTTAACACGTTTTGACACTCCTAGTAACAACTTGGTGGTGGTGATTTCGCTTCTCTCTCTCTCTCTCTCTCTCTCTCTAATCTCATTCTAATCTTAGCTACCATCTGTCAATGTTTTGAAGTTTGACCCTAACGTTTCGGTGAACTTGTGTGATTTTTCATGAACGTTTTGTAGGAATTGTAATATTTGTTGATTTTTCATTTAAGTCTCTATTTTATTGTCCTATTTTTCCTTGTTATTGTAGTGCTTTGAGCATTGCTTATTATTAACTCGGTGGTGCTCATCTCATCTAGTGCAGGGGTTTGTGGGATTATTTCATGGTTTGTTAAGAATTATGGTATTTAGATTGAATTCTTCCAACTATTGGGCTTGGCTCAAATAAAAACCTGAACATGAAGTTAATAGCTTTTTTAGGTTAATTATTGGGCTTGTGATGTTGAGGTCCCATTGATTAGCTTTATTTTTTGGGATCTATTGTCAGTTTATTTCATTGCTGTCCTGGTCTCATACCATCTTGCATGAAAACAGAGAAGAAATAAAACCTCAATCTCTCTGTGATAGAATTAGGTGATACTACTAAGAAAGTTCACGAGCCTGCTTAACACAAAATTTAAATTTCTCAATCGTGATATAGTCGAAGAAGTCTAGGCAAACCCCACCTAGTTGTGAGCAACACTTAACACAAAGTTTGTTCTCTTCTTTGTTCTGTTCATAGAATTAAGCATGCTTTACAAGCTAGTTAGGCATGTTATTTCATAGGTTTCACTTCTGGTCACATGAATCCATTGAGATTTACTTTGATGTTAATTGAGCTAGTGACTCACAAATAGTTTCCTTATCATAATTTACTTTTTCTTACTGGGGGCTTTTCTGGTTTCTTGGTATATATATAGTATGAAACAAATAATCGTCATGCTCTAACACTAGACATAAGTATCATGCGCTTACTAAAGCTACTTCTAAACTCATGTGGTTAAGTTAGCTTTTAGCGAATCGAAATGCTCCTCAAATGGAATTCAAACAAATTAGGTGATCATTTTACTCGGTTCATGGGGAGCTGGTAGAGCATACTAATCAGCTGGCTTAATAATCTCTACCCATTTGAGATAGATCCTAAAAATGATACAAGGACACGGATTAACTTGTAGTTACTTAATGATGTGTAATGTTTAATCTATCTGTTTAGCCTGAGGGACGAAGGTTTTGGCCTTTTGTTTGGTGTTTTGTATCTTCATGCTGGGTTTAAATTTGTAGGGATGAAGGTTTTGGCCCTTTGTTTGGTGTTTTGTATCTTCATGTTGGGTTTAAATCTGTCATGCAGGTTATATATCTTAATGCTCCTACTTTGTTGGAGTAAGTAGAGTATCATTCTGTCCATACATTGAAATTTGGATAAATGCTCATATTTTTATACGAATGCAATTTTTTTAGTTTTATTTTCTTAATTTATGAACTTCCTACTTTTGGGTTATGGTTTTGTCGGATTCTTACTTCAAACATGTTATATTGCAGGTAAATTATTGCATAAGTGAAACAATCAGCGGTCACTTGTATAAACTCTGTGCTGTTTAAGAAAATGTTTTTTCTTTTTCCTTTTTTTCATTTTAAATCGAAGTGAGCACAACAATAGATGTTTTTATATTGTTTATTTAATTTCTTTTCAGATATTATTAGTTTTTTGTCATTTTTAGATAGTTCTTTGAAGTGTCGGGTGCTTTTACAATCCTTCAATGTGGTGGTTCTATATTTAAACTGATTCCATTGAAAGGAATCAAGGATCGATATACATGGATGAGTTGCTATTGATTTGGTCTGCACTTGGATGAGTTTTTTTGATAAGTGCACTAGGATGAGTCCAGTTATGGATGTCCTGATTTATTGGAAAACTCGCTACCAAAAGAGTATTTCATTATGAGAAATGAGGGGGATCACGCACACTCAGCGCATCCCCCTCACATGAACAGTGCCATGAACAGTGCATGGCACTGTTCATGTGAGGGGGATACGCTGAGTGCTGCGTATCCCCCAGCACTGCTCTTTGATTATTGCTTTTGTTTGGGTGCAAAGGAAACTATTTGGCTTCTTGTATGGTAAAATGCAAGTGAACATTACTAAAACGGCATAAAACTGTCATCATAATAGTTCTTATCAGCTAAACTCATTCAAATTCTAATTTGACACAACACGACCAGATCTTTGACATATATATATATATATGAAAATGGCAATTGAGAGTTTGTTATATATTGCTAGATTTTTCATAACAATTGACGAGGCTATCCATTCCAACTAAGACCTCTACAAATCATTCATTCCCTCTCCCAATCCGATTTCAATATTATCCAAAATGTTCTTTTATGCATTCCCGGCTAGATAGGTAGTTCAAGTTTATCATTTTTGGTCAAAGAATGACACGGTTGGATGGGTTGTCTGGGCAATAAATAAATACATAAAGAGGGTGGTAAGGGTAAAGCTAGGATATTAGCATGCCATCACATGGGATCAAAAGAAATTATATTAAGAATAATGATTAGGTTGTGGAATAATTATAATAATAATCCTAGCTTTAAAAAAAAAGGGTTAAAATCTAAAAACCAGATTTTCGATTTTAAAAAAAGGGAATTGATCCGGATTCAAACCGGATTTCAATCCGGGTGAATCTGAGTTGGAGCCCAAACTACTTTTGAACATTTGGTTTTGGGCTGGGTTGACTCGGATGCCCGGTCCAGAACCCGCTTAAACATCCTTAAGAAAATAATTATTTTAATAAGAAATAACTAGCTACAAATAAATGATTTTTATATAATAATGAGGCGTGGCCTCAAGGAATCATGATGAGGAGCTAAAAGACGAGGGTTTTACAAGAGGCAGCCCAAGAAATTAGCCAGCCTCGTCCATAAGAGGCAAGATCATAGTATGTAACGTTCCAGCTAACAAGATCATAGTATGTAACTCACATTCTTTCTCCCATAAATTTTTCCAAATTTTAATAAAAAAATCCTACTCCTGATAACTTTTTTTTTTAAATTTTAACTATCTTCAAAAAATCTCTTACATTTCATTCTCTATATATATATATTTTTTTATCTATAAAATTAATAATATTTTTTTTATTTTTTTATTTCTTTTTTTACTACTTTATTTCACATCATAAAACTATTTACTATAAAATATATTATTTTTTTGCTTTAACCATGAATAGTGCTCTCCCAAATATGGGAGATGGGTAACTTAAATCCTAATGGAAGACCGGATGTAAGGGTTAAAATAGTTTAAAACTTATTTTGATCCCTAAATAATAATTAAAATAGTGAAATGAGAGATCGGATGTAAGCGCTCAGCTAGCTAATGGATCAGTAGTAAAGGCAAGGTGGCACTATACCTAAAGGCGGGAAAATTCAAAATTACATTAATTAGATTAATGAAGTTATATATGGAAGGATGATTCGACGTTAATGAGCGTGACAAGACAAGACATATAATTGGGAGTACCTTGATCATGAGATGATGATCCTGAGAACATTGACCATAGGAGAATTCTGGATGCAATCCTTTTTTAGGATTGCCCAAGCACAAATTAATAAAATGATCGTTTCTTCTCCAAATATGAATCCCCACTCTTCCGGCCTCCCTCCTCAAATTTCTGCGTTGGAGTTACCCAAATTTAGGTCTCTCTCTCTCATTGTGAACACCATCTCTCTGTGAAGATGATCATCTCTGTGAGTCCACTCAAGTTAACAGGTTTCTGACACTCGGATAAATTATCTCGATCCAACAACTGGTGCCTTACACCACAATGACAAACTGAGTGTTGATATTTTTTAATCTGAAACCCATTTAGCTCATCCTCACTCTATAACTTCTTTTTGCTCCAACGCCCTCATTCTACAAAATTGTGTAATATATTGGCCTTACACAATCATCTTTTGAATATTTATTTTAGATATTAGGAGTTTGATGATTTAAACACATTGTTCGGTGAAATGCGTGCTAGAAATGTGTTGTGGAATATAATTTTGTAGTATAATTGTGTAATATAATTGGGACAAATTCCCTTCGATGCAGTGTACACTAGATTTTCCATTTCCCAAAGTGAATTTCATGCCTCTTTGAAATTCTGTACTATGTATAATGCATTAATGGAACCTCTTTGTGTTTAGAACAGAGGTTTTAAACAAATTTTTTTATTTTATTGTTATTGGGCCATTACTGAACATTAGGTTTCTAATCTGAGGTGGGCAAAATGCTCAAATTGAAAATATTATGGTTAATTCATTTGGGTGAATGTTCAAATGTGATCATTCTCTGGATGTGTCTTGTTGCTGGACCTTGGCTTGCTGTGATAATAAGGAAAAAAGCTAGATCAAATATCTTTTTGTTGTTAATAATATATTTTTTTTCTCTTTGTTACTAACTATATATATATTTTTTCTCTTCGTATATATTTTTCCCAGTTACCATATCACCCCAAAAATTGTTTTCCCTCTCTCACATAGCTTTTACATCCCTTCATGGCGTGTTGCTTGCATTATACTCAGAAGATGGGTGTGGAGATTTACCATGAAGGAGATGCCAGATTTGCGGTTGGATGGAGGAGATTCCGGCGCTGTTGGTGATGGGTCTGATGGAGGGGCAGGGCAGGGCACCTCAAAAAACGAAGGCAGGGGGCACGGGTTTGGGAAAAGAATAAGAGCAGGGGCATGAGTGATGATATACTTACTCTTCTTCTACCACTTCTTTACCACTATTAGTGTATTTGTTTTTTTATTATTTTTTTTAAAAATATTTTTTTAGCATCCTTAACTATTAAGAAAAAATTTTTAAAAATATATAATATTATTAATAATTATTTTCTTAATCATTAAGTAAAAAGAAATTAAAAAAATAAAAATAAATAATAAAAAAGTGGTAAAAGAGTAGAAAAGGCATCACTCATTAACATATATGATAAGATTTGGTACTCATGGTGTGAGCGTCAAAAACAGGGTTTCTGTCTTTTTTTTAAAGTACTTTTATTATATTGCCAAAAATTATATTTTTAAAAATATAAATTTACACATTTATAAAATTTTTTTAATTAAATTTAATCAAAAGTGGGGAGATAAAAGTGAAAAAAATGAATAAAAATAGTTTTTTTGAATAATAAAGTTAAAGTTTTGTCCAACATTGATCAAATTTAGCAAATTTTTTAATTTTATTATTCACTTTTGAAGACAAAAAGTATTTTTATTTTCTTTCTCCACAAATTTCTCTTCATTTTTATCAAATATGATTAATTTTTTTTGTGTAAAATTGTATTTTTTGAAATTTAATTTTAAACAGTCTAATAAAAATGCTCACGTAATCTTATTTTCGGAAGGACAGTTTTTATCTTCAATTTTTTTTTGACATTTTTTTTCTCTATTTTATTTTACAATTAGTCAGCAATCATGTTGAAATATTGATTTGTACTCGACTTATTAATTTTAGAAAAGAAAATTCAGTATCAAAATCTTATTTTTCATTGCAAAACTGTTTTAAGTGAAGCTCGTTTTTAATTATTAGCTCCCAAATTGAATCCTAGCGGATTTCTTTTCTTCCTTCTTTCTTTGGCTAGCAAGTTGGAATCAATTTTTGCTTCCAGAAGCAAGCATGCTTATTCTATATTGCGAATTAAGCAACATTCCTCATTAATTCTTTGTTCGTGCTATATTCTATTTTATAAGTAAGAGATATCTTTGTTCGCGTTGTATGTACCAATTAAGTTTTCAAAATACCTCACTAAGCAAGGGGTACTCATGGGGGCTCGTTCTTTGCTCGTCTGATAAGTTATCTAGTACCTCGATAAATTATCATTCACCCACCTTCAATTTAGAATGTGTTCAGATTTCACAGACGACGTCATTGTTATTGTCAAGAAAATTGGTCCACATGTCAGAGTTGGAGAAAGAGTCATTCCCAATCCAATGGTACGGTTTGGCCTTCGTTCGAAATTATTTGGAACTCTCGGTGAGATTTCAGTACGGCTAGCACGTGCATTAATAATGAATAAAATAATAAAAGTAAACATCAAATTTACGTTATTCAGCTTGAGGCTTTCGTCTACAGGCATTGAAAAAGGGAATTAACTATCATAAATATTTTTATAGACTCTTATGATTCACTATATAAATAAAATAATACATAAATTTATATTTAAATTTATTGGTTGGAGCTCTCGAGTTTCTCTACGCAGACGAAGAAGACGGTACTAGAAAGTCGCTTGCGGTCTAGCTTGAGAGAGAGAGAGAGAGACGCATTTGTTATATGTTTTGAGGCATTTTATAAAGGGGTAATGCTACATACAGTCGTGAAGTTGCAAACGGCTTGCAGTCGTTTTAGAAAAAAAGTTAATTTTTTCACGTGAGTTTCATATATATATATATTTTTTTTAAACGATTGTATGCCGTTGTAATTGTATGACTGCATTTATCATTTCTCTTTATAAAGTTCTGGTAGTGTGCTGTGATTTGGTGGGGTCAGTGCGAATTAGCTTGCGTCAGTTTCTTTCGTCTGTCGTGCTTTTTTTCTTTTTACTGACACTCCATTTTGTCCAACAATACCCTTGTGTCCATAAGTCACCTAACGTTCGTCAGTGTCCGTGCTTTGCCACTCTTGTTCTCTAATATAATAAATGTTTGACTGCGGTATTGACTTTCATTTTCCCCCTCACAATCTGCGAAACTAGAAATGGAGGAGAGCTAACCGTAGTGTTGTTGGAGATAAAGGTTGGAGGGGAGCTTTTTCCATTGCCGGTGATGAGGGACGTTGCCGGAGATAACTTGTGGATGGGGAGCTGCGAACTTGTTGATGGAGATGGGAAATCGAGCTTGGACGAAGACGTGGATAAATAAAATAGGGAAAACGGAGCCCTCAACTTGTTGACGGATATGCAAAGGCGTGGAGAGCGTAATTTGCCATGTGTATTTTCTACGTCAAGCGAAATGACAAAACGGGTCTCGAAAGCAAGACCCGTAGCACTGTCCTTAATGCCCAGGCCAAGGCGCGCGCGTTAAATACAACCGATAGAAATGGAGCTCTTGGGTACACAAGCACACGGACAACTGATGCCTCTGGGACGAGAGGACTTGTTGCTATAAAATGCCCCATATTAAGATTTAACTAAAAAATACTCAGCTTCGATACATTTATCAAAACAATAACATCTTTATTGAACTCAAGAATTTGCCTACCTTAAAGATACAAATATCTAAGCATCGGGGCTATGTTGTACTCAATTATAATATATGTGGATGATGGAATTATGGGATCATTTAGTGATCAAAGTATCCAGATTATATTTTTAAAAAAGAGAAAATTATTTTTTCCCCTCAATTATTTGGATTTGAAGATCCTAGAGAATATTAAACGAAGAAGCATAGCTAGCTCTTATTTTTACGTAAATATGATAGCAAAGACCAGCTCAATAATAAGATCATTTAGGTTATTACCTAAGGTTCAATCCTATACAAGTCCCAAGGCCAAAACATAAAAGTGATTAGGTGTTTTTTTTTTTTAATTTTTAAAAGAAAAAATAAAAAACCATCTTAGTACATAATATTTATAATTCTCAATGTGTACAAGGCTCCATAATACTGAACTTAATATTTAATATAATGAATTATTTATTTAAATAACTTTTTTAAGATCATATTAAATTGAGGTACAAAATTTACATTAAGGTCTCATTTTATATAAATTGTCATATTAAATGTAAAATCAAAAATAAAATCAATTTATTTTCATATAATAATTTATATTTTATTGTGTTACATGTAATTATGAATGATTCGCTTAAATTTTGCCTTAAGCTTCAATATATATTAAGCCGGCTTTATTAATAATAGAATAGCTTGCGTTAACATGATCGCAGTCCCCCATAGATATACAATATATCAAAGATGGCGTGACCATAAAATATCACCTAAGCAATAGTCAATGCATTGGTTAGGGGGTGTTATTTTGCTTTTCACGCAGTCAGAGTTGCATTTATAAAGGCGTCGCCACCACTTAATGGGGATGCCTTTGAGCTTATGTTGACGGTGCTTGCTCAGCTGCCCAAGTATGTTCCCAGGACTGAGTTTGTTTGCTCCATTGGTGATGCCTCGGACCTCATGAAACGAAGCAATCATCACAATCAAGGCAACGAGGAGCACAAATGTTGCAACTTTCCTTGATGTCATTTTCTCGATCCGGTTGTATATATTAGTTTCTTATTCTCCGGTAGCCTTCAGAATTGTCAAAATTATCAAAGTGTGATGAGAGATTATGGAGGATGATAATTGTGATTTGATAGTAATTTATGGAGGATGATAACTGAAGGCCGGTTTGTTTTGGGGGTCGACAAAGATATGTGAGATCAAACGCAAATATAATAGATAAAAAAAAAAAACAGAAAATAAACCTTGTTACATATTTCATACGTCTTTGTCGTTACAATTTTATGGACCAAATTAAACTATATATAGTTAAATTTCTATGGCGGACTAAAATTTTGATGTCCCAAAACAAACAGTACCAGGTTGGCACCGATCAGCTACACCACAACTACATTTTCTTTGTTAGTGTTGTGGGTGAGATCCAGTTTAGACCAGTTTGTGCGTAATGTAATGAACAAGAGGGTGGTAGCTTGGCAGGAGAGGCCGCAGATTAAGCCAATCCACAAACCCTGTCCAGAATCAGGAACGTTAAACATAAATGTTAAAACATATATCCCCAACGTATTTGGTACACCACTAAATGTTTTAAACATATTTCACCTTTGCCTGTAGTTTCAACTTAAAACCGAGGAAGATGGCAATTGGTACACCAATGAAGTAGAAAGTTGCCAAGTTAGCATACACAGCCAGCTGCTGCCAACCACATCCTCTGGCCACGCCTGCAGTGTCTAAATCGTTAGCATTATTTAAGGGCTTGTTTGTTTTTACAGCTGATCCTCTCAACTCATATCATTTAATCATTATATTTTTCTAAATTTTCAAACAAAATAAAATAAAAAATTCAACTATTTTCAATCTTAAAACAAAAATAATATTAAAAATATATATTATAATAATATTTTATTCAATTTTTAACTTTAATTTCAACTCAATCTCATCAGCATATAAACGATAATTGGAGTTCAAACCTGACAAGACACCTTGAACAGAATCGGCAAATATCGAAACTGCAAGGAGGGGTGTCATTGAAGCAAATTCCTTTATGATCGTAGGGCTGTCACTAAAGAATCCAGCCCAGATGTTATGACCAAGGCATAGAGCCAAAACAACTGTGAGTGCAAGAAAAACAGAGAGCTTGAGAGTTACAGCCATGGCACTCTTGGCCTTGTTGGGATTGCCTGCTCCCAACTCATTTGACACCCTTGTGCTGCCACGATAAGTTATATTTTGAACAATTTATGAGACAGAATTCAGAAATCTTAGAACTTGAAAGAACAGCATAAACCAACCTACTAGCAATTATTCAACCAACCTTGCAGCGGCACTCAGACCATATGTGATCATGTAGGCAATAGTTTCTGTGTTGACACTGGAGATATCATCCAAAAAGGAAAAGAAAAGAAAAGGTAAAGCTCGAAGATTAGGTCCATAACATATTAAAAGTTTTGAAAACTCCGAAAAGATAATAAAACTCACCACATTGCAATCAATGATGTAGTTGTTTCGGAGTTTTGCATCAGTCCTGCCAAGAAAACCAGAATCTCGAAAGCCCAGTACTCCAAACTGACAAATTTGAAAGTGGAGAGGGCCATAAAAATCACTACTACACCGTGATTTATGACCTTGTTTAATGGCTTCTGGCTGAATAGTGTGCTAAAATGAAACCATTCGTGTTAAGACTTTTTTGGACAGCATGCAAGTTTGAAACAGGACTGGGTTTCCTTACTTCCTTTCGGAATTTGGTCTTTTCATAGTACAGTACTAATAGAAAGAAGGTTTAAGAAAAGAGAAATGATATATATAAACTTCAAATGCACAAGCCTTGCACAAGCATTTTATAAAAAAGTAGACCCACTTTATTATGAAAAGACTACTACATTTAGGACTTGTACCTAGTATACAAACTCTTAACTAGGCTGCATCATATTTCTTATGGACTTTGTTATTTATGTTCTGAACATCAACTTGCCTATTCTAGTGAGGTTATTTCATTGTTAAATTCGAGAGATCAATAGACGTTCAGATCACTTACCACACCATTGCTGCAGAAGGCAGGGCTAGTTTCCAGTTGCTAAAAATATAATAGAAGGAATCCCATGAAAATCCTTCCCATGTATGCTTAAATTTATTTGCGTATATGACATACATGGCCAGTATAAGAAATGACAGCCATAATGAAATTGAGGCTGCCAAAGATGCTCCCTTGAAACCAAGAGCAGTCCAATGTACTAAAGCATATGCAATGCCAATATGAACAACCAATGGTAGCAACGAGCAGACAACCAGGGGCATAACCATAGACTGCGTCTGAAGAAACCTCAAGATGTTCTGCAGAAAGCCATATGCAAATAGTCCAGGAACGAGAAATTTCATATAGAGAGCGGCTGTCTTTGCAATCTCAGTATTTTGACGAAGAAAGATCAGTATGGGCTCTGTATAGAACCAAATTATGGATATGATGATAGAAAATATGAAGGATATGATGCAAGAGGCTTGCAGATAAATCCCCAGCATTCCATATAATTTTGCACCAAATCCTTGCCCACACAATGTCTCAAGAGCTCCACTTAAACCAACCTAAAATGATAACAATAAAGCGAATGGAGCTTCCCTATAAGGTTAAAAAGAAACAACTCGATAATAAAAATAAAGCATGAACTACCTATCTAATTAGAGATGGAAAATGCTTAAGCCACAAAGGAATTACATAGAAATAAACTCAAAAAACTGATGTGACTTGAAATGATACTTCCGATTATAAAGTTACTTTCATTATAAAATAGATCTAATGATGCTCCGTTAGAGATTAATTCATCTTGCTCACAGTTATATCACAATCTACAATTTTTTAGTCAGGATATGATCTATCATTACTTCTTCAAGGCATAGTAAAAGCTCATAACCATGTTAGCTTGATTGCTGAAAATTGCTCTGTTGGAACGAGAAACTGATGAATATTTGCACTTCAAATCCAGCATATATATTAGTACTAAGATTTGGTAGGGGGCTTTAATCTAAATCAAGTTTGATCCCATTGAAGACTTCAATCCAACAGTACTAGGGGGGCTGCCAAGGTGGGGCTTTCAAACGTGAGGACTTTATGCCTCATACTTTTTCCAAGATGCTGGCACTTTGATACTTTGTGCTTACTTTTCCTTTCGCTTTATGTACGTCTTTTCGATCATATTGGGACTAATTTGAACCCTTACGAAATTAAATTTGTTTCCTTTCCTAATCTAAGATATAAGCTCAATCATAAGGATTTCAAAGATTGGGAAAATTGCAGGAAAACTCAGAGAGAGATATATACATGCGCATGATAGAGAGAGTTGCGTACCATGAAAGCGAAGCCGGTGACTGTTGCCCAGGAGTTAGCAAGAGTGGCACCGGCAAGCTCGGAGTCGCCAAGGTGGCCGGCAAACATGACGGAAACCAAGGTGATTAAGTAGTAGAAAACATTGGTAAGAATCATGGGCAAAGAAAATAAGGCTTGTGTCTTGGCCTCCTCCACTTCCAACACTTTCTCCCACCAGTGACCATCTGATGATCCCTTCGTTTCATCTTCACTTTGACCGACCTCTATCAATGGTGTCCTGCTATCTATATTTGCGTTTTCTAAAATATCCATCTTTTTCCAGTTCTTTGTTGTCCTGCCTCTTGTCCTCGTAATATTCGTTTGTAGTATAATTTGGCGTTTACTCATTCAAGAATGCTGAAGACAACCGGGACTGCGTCATCGAGTACGTCTATCAATGTGATGTGTATATATATATTTTTTAAGTATATTAATATTAAAAACATAATACGTATGTCAATGTGATATGATATCGTTCGTTTTATCATTATTTCGGCAGATAAATGATGAGTTGAAATGAAAATAAAAAAAGTAATAAAATATTATTAAGAATATATTTTTTAATATTATTTTTATTTTAAAATTAAAAAAATCAAATAATTGTTTTTAATTTTTTTAAAATTGTAATAATTACTGATTAAATGAGATGATTACTGATTAGATTTTCATCTCATCTAATCAGTAATCATTACATTTAGAAAAAAAAATAATAATAAAGTTGTGATAATGACTCTTACCGTCTTTACCTTACGTCCATAAAAAAAAATAAATAAATAAATAAAAGATAATGACTCTTACGTCTGATTTGGATAATAACAACTTCCTAATTAATCAGATGAGGTAAAATAAAAATTAAAAAAAAATATATTATTATAAGATATTTTTTTAATATTAATTTTATATAAGAATTTTAAAAAATAATATAAAATTTTGAAAAAATTAAAATTTTTATTATATTTTATATGAAAATTTAAAAAAATATAATGATGAATTTAAAATATATTTAAATTTTTGATCTCATTTTTATAAACAAATAAGGCTTATTTTATTTTATTTAAATATTTAAATATTATAAATATTTTTTCATTTTAAATATCTAACATTTTCATCTATCATTATTTAATAATTATAACTTTTTCAAATTTTTAAGTATAATATAAAAAATATTTTAAATATTTTAAATTTTAAAATAAAAAATAACATAAAAGTTCTAACAGTATAATTTAATTTTATAATATTTTACTCAATTTTTTTCTTATTTTCTCAAATTTTTATAAAATACTTATTTATAAATTATTTTATTACTATTTACGTATCATCCAATCTCCTGAGTCACGATCCAGAGCAGCCATCTCCATATCTCTCTCCACTAAACTGTTGATAAGATTCAGTGAAATCCTCTAGACATTGAACCTTCTCAAATTTGAGGAAGGGAAAAGGACGATCACTCTGTGATAGCAAAAGTTCCTTTTTTTGAGACTTTAGAATTTTTATTTATCTCGATTTTGAGATTTTTTTTTTTACATTATTTTTATATAAATATTTTTAAATAATATTGTGATTTTTTCTATTTTTAAAAAATATTTTATATATTTTTTTAAAAATATCTTTTAAAAATATAAAAAATCACAAAATTATTGAAAAACACTTATAAAAAAAATCATGTAAAAAAAATAAAAAATCAAAACAAGTAGAGATTCTAAAATAAAGAACCCTAACATTTTTCTTTTCTTTGATAATGTTTATTACTTCATGCTTTTTAACTTTTTCTTAAAAGAAATTTGATGCAAGGGGATTTGAAACAAATGATACTGAGCTGTCTGATTACATGTTGATGGCGCTGAGGTACCAAAAATTGGCAGATCAACGTAAAAGTCGGAAGTGATCGTGATCTCTTTCTAATTGGGGAAGTTTTATGTGCGTTTCAGTCTTTTGGCCATAACTTTGGTTACGGGTGTTAGAATCGCGCATAAGATCCCAATTCAGAAAGTTTTTTTCGACACGCACGCTATCCACATCGAGCATGGCTCCATGTGCCTTTTTTCGACCTCAAATTCCGTTGTTTTCCCTTCCGAATAGTTGTTTTTAGTTTTTGTTTACTATTTTTGGTAATATTTCGTATATTTGTTAGGAAGTCATTTTAAATCCGATTTGTTTTAGATTTTTCGTAAATTGCTTATTTGATTTTGAATTTCAATTTTACGTTATTTTCAGGATTTTGTAATTTTTAGTAAAATTTGGTTACAGATGAATTTTAGCTATATAGTCCGGCTTGTGGACTGATTTTCGACAGTTTTTGATTTGGTAATATTCAGTTCTTTTTTCAGAGACGTATTCTTTGTATTTTGGGCGAATTTCTTGTGTTCTTCCATGTGAATTCATCTGAGAAACTAGTCTGCAGAATAATCGCTATTCTGTCTGGTGTCAGTTGGCATCAGAGCTTCAACATCTTCTTGGGGTGAAATTTCATCAGTTTCAATGGCTGGTGTGTTAGAACCCCTAGGAGAGTCGCCTAAGGTCGAGCCCTGACTCAGGCCTTGGAGGGCCAGGACAGTTCCCTGGCTAGCCTGCAGGCATGCCTTGGCTTAGGTCTTGACACGAAGCAAGTGGCCAGCGAGGCTACTGGCCACGCACAGTGCATGCGCACAGCCCGGCGTGTGCCTAGACGCGCCCCACAGCGCATTCACCTGCGCACACGTGTGCACGTGCATCTGCGCGCATCACTGCTCCCCACAGCCCCACTTAGCGAGGTTAGTGGCGTGTCTTCACAGAAACGCCATCCAGCGCGCGGCACCAGCCTGCGCCTTGCAGAGTAGGCCAGTGACATGCACACCATGCATGCCATCCAGCATGCGACACCAGCCCGCGCCATGCAGCCAGTGCCATGCAGCCCGGCTCAGACCATCAGCTTGGGCCATGCATGTACACCACCCCGGCACCCAGCCCAGGCCATGCAGGAGCACCGCCCGAGCACCTTGACTGGGCAGCACCAGAGCACCGTGGCCTGACCCTGTGCCTACCACCAGGACCATGCATGGCTCATTGCCATGACCACCATCAGTTGGCCCTGCACAGAGCCATGCCTCGCGCACCACCAGGCGCCATGCAGCGAGATAGCACGAGACAAGCCTGACCGTGGATGAAGCATCACACTAGCCCACCTTGGGCCAATTAGACCCCACGGCCACACATGCTAAATGGCGCCTCCCTCATTCCATTTTTATGTTATTTTTATTATGTTATTGTTTGGTTAATTTGGTAATTAGCTATTTTTAATAAGGGACCTATTGGGGGTTTCCAAGTTGTAAGACTCTTTAAATAGGCTTTCTAGGGTTCATTTTAGGAATTTTTGGACAATTTGAGACTATACTTTTGCTCTTGGAAAAGAGTTAGGCCGGCCACAAGTATTGTGGTTTGGATTTCGGTGCTTAGCACTTGGGCTTCCCTAAGGTGCAATTCGTGAATCCCTTTGGAAAAGGATCATCGTGCAATTCGTGAATCGGTGATCCACATCTATCCTTTTATTTGTTTTCATTTTTATTTATAAAAATCTTGAGGTAATTTATAAAAAGAGTTTTCGGCTTTGGAGTGAGTTGTGTTGAGTGATTTTTATGTTTTTGTGTTCTTGAGAGGTTTGTTGATTGTTGAGTGATTTTGTGTTTGTGAGGCCAAATCCACACCACTTGTGGATTTGAGAATTTGTGTGTGTGTCCATAGAGGAATTCGAAATCCTCCTTCCTTGGGAGATTCGGATTGCTCATGTGAGTGAGAGTGAGTGTGTGATTGATTGAAGGAAGTTGAAGACTTGAAGCATTGTGTGTGTGCCGAACCCTCTTGGTGTCTTAAAGGAGTTGGCTTGTTCATCTAGGGTCTTTTGTTCAATCATCATTTGGTTGTTCAATTGATCAATTTGGTGTTCATTTTGCTCCCTAGCAGTCACGGCATCAAGCTCCCCCAAGCCCTAGAGCCACACGGCATAGTGCATGTAACCCTAGCCTAAACACTTGTCCATTTTGCCCTTTACCCTAGCCGGCCACTTAACCACATCCTCTCCTATATTTTCTCACTTAAATCCACCTTATCCCTCATCCAAAACAAACCAATTTAGTGCCCCTCAAACCTTGGCAAGACTGGCCACCTATTGGATTTGAATTCAAAAGAATTCAAATTCTAATCTCACCAAAATCCCTACAAAGTCTCATTCGGCCATCCACCCTTACCCTAGCCGAAATCCCCTTGCCACATCATTTAAATTGCCACCTCACACTCCCATTTGATTGGTCATCAAGTGAAGAAGAGAACCAATCAAATTCCTCCCCATCACCCTAGCATATTCGGCCAACACACCAACCCTAGTGCCGCCCACTTCAAATGGCTATAAGCCATGTTCCTACATTTTAGGACTTGCCCAAACTCATTCAAAACCCTAGAATCCTAACCCTAATTATATGTGCCGAAAACCCTAGCCTCCCATAAGCCATATTCGGCCACTTAAATCCCTACACAAACCCAATCTAGCCTAGCCACAAGCAACATAGCCGAAACCACCCAAAACCCCATTGCTGTGAACCCCTTTGCTTCCCATCTACCCCATTAACCTCACATTCTACCTTAACTCCACTAAATCCTAGCGTCACTTAATCATTTCCCTCACCTATATTCCCCTTCCCAAGCATTAGAGTCTAACTCGGTCATTGGAGGGAACCAATCGAGCAAGGAGGAACCCTTCGGGTGATCGGGACAAGACCGAGGTCTCTATCATGGTGGTCGTGGTCGCAGTCGTCTTGGGCAGGGTCTGAAGGAGGAAGCCCCGTACCGTGATCGTAGCGTTCAGGATGCGATGATTGAGGATTTACAGAGGCAAGTCGCAGAGTTAACCCAGCGTCTGGCGGCGTGCGATTACAAGGATCATGAGGCCTCCGATCATGATTTTGAGTCCACTTTCGAAAACTCATATCACAATCGTGCTCTATTTCGGGAGCACCGTGGTCGGGAGGAGCGTCATGGAGACCTCGATTTACGGGTCTATCTGCCCGAATTTTCTGGTACGTTACAGGCTGAGAGATTCATTGATTGGATGAACGAAGTTGAGCGTATTTTTGATTACAAGGAAGTCCCTGATCGTGTGAAATGAAACTAGTCGCCATCAAACTCAAAGGGAGAGCATCTACGTGGTGGGAGCAGTTGCGAAGCTCACGAGACAGGCAGGGCAAGGCCAAGATCACTGATTGGGAGAAGATGAAGAAGAAGATGAAGGGTCACTTCCTTCCCTTCGGCTACACTCAAATCTTGTTTCAGCGACTTCATGCGTTGAGGCAGGGCACGAGATCAGTCGATGATTACACAGAAGAGTTTTACCAGTTGGTCGCACGGAACGATTTATCTGAGTCGGAAGAGCAGTTGGTGGTGCGATATTTGGGGGGTTTGCGCCAACCCTTGCAAGATGTCCTCAACTTTCATTCGTTGTGGACTGTTTCGGAGGCATACCAGCGTGCACTTGCTGTTGAAAAACAGCAAAACAGGAGGCCAGTGATCAGGAACGATCAAACCAATCGGCCAGTTCGCCCTCAGGATTCCCGTCCTACCCAGCAGCCACCACAGAGTAATTCTAACCCTACTACTAGATGTTTTCGTTGTGGGAAACAGGGGCACAAAGCGACTGATTGCAAGAAGCTTGCTAATCAAAAGGGCAAAAATTTGTTGATTGAGGAGGACGTAGGAGACGAGCCTGAGGAGATTGGCGAGCCCGTGGAGATTGGCGAGCCCGTGTATGACGATGATGAAGTTGACGATGTGCTGCATGGAGATGGCCATGAGACTGTGGTCGTTCGCAAGAGTCTATTGACTTCTAAGGGCGTTTCAGGGGACGATTGGTTGAGAACCAATATTTTCTACACAACCTACACAATTGCAGATAAAATCTGCAAAATGATCATTGACAACGGCAGTTGTGAGAATGTAGTATTCGAGGAAGCTGTCCATAAGTTGTAGTTGAAGACAAACCGTCATCCTAAGCCATACAAGTTGTCATGGCTGAATAAAGGCAGTGAGGTAACAGTAGATAGGCGATGCCTTGTGTCTTTTTCAATTAGCAGAAAATATTTCAATAATGCCTGGTGTGATGTTGTATCTATGGATGCGTGTCATGTATTGTTGGGTCGACCTGGGCAGTATGATCGCAGTATCATTCATGATGGACAGAAAAATACTTATTCCTTTAACATCAAGGGAAAAAAGATTGTGTTGGCGCCCCGGCGAGAAGGACCCACTCTTACCCCAGTAGCCAATAATACTAACCTACTTTTTATGTCTAGATTTTTAGATGAGATTAAGCATGGGGACGTGGTCTATGCTCTACTACCTTGCGAGAACAGTGCAGTAGCCGCAGACTCTGATTTTTCAGTAGAGGTGCAGTAATTGTTGGCAGAGTTTGCTGACCTGATGCCAGAGGATCTCCCTCCTGGGCTACCGCCAATGAGAGATATCCAGCATCAAATCGACCTTATTCCAGGGTCAAGTTTACCAAATCGACCAGCATACCGCCTCAATCCCAAAGAGGCTGAAGAGTTGCAGCGACAGGTGGTGGAGTTATTGGAGAGGGGTTATATTCGTGAGAGTATGAGCTCATGTGCAATCCCTGCCCTGCTCGTGCCAAAGAAAGATGGTTCCTGGCGTATGTGTGTTGACAGTCGAGCAATCAACAAAATTATTGTGAAGTACAGGTTTCCAATTCCCCGCCTGGATGATATGTTGGATCAGCTGTCCGGTTCTAAGGTCTTCTAAAAAATTGACCTTAAAAGCGGATACCACCAAATCAGAATAAAGCCTGGAGATGAGTGGAAGACAGCGTTTAAGACGCAACACGGGTTATATGAGTGGATGGTCATGCCTTTTGGGCTGTCCAATGCACCCAGCACATTTATGAGATTTATGCATCAGATCTTGCGGCTTTTTATGGGGAGATTCGTTGTGGTTTACTTCGATGATATTCTCATTTATAGTCCGACATGGGCCTTACACTTTGACCACCTCCGTGCTGTTTTTGAGATACTGAAAACGGAATGCCTATTTGTCAATCAGAAGAAGTGTTCTTTTTTCACTACTTCTATAACTTTTCTTGGTTTTATGGTGTCTACTGATAGTGTTCATGCAGATCAGTCAAAGATAGATGCAATCTTAGAGTGGCCCAAACCAAAGACCTTGCACGATGTCAGAAATTTCCATGGATTGGCATCCTTCTACAGACGGTTCGTTAGAAATTTCAGAACTCTGATTGCTCCTAACACAGAATGCCTCAAAGGACGTGATTTCAAGTGGTCTGAGGAGGCAGAGACTAGTTTTCAACTGGTCAAGCAGAAGATGACCGAGGCACCAGTTTTGGCACTTCCTGATTTTGACAAAGTGTTCAAAGTAAATTGTGATGCATCTGGTGTTGGCATTGGTGGTGTTCTAAGTCAGTCAGGGCGTCCGGTTGCTTTTTTCAATGAAAAGCTATCAGGCTCAAAGAAAAATTATTCCACCTATGACCTTAAGTTTTATGCCATAGTTCAGTCCCTGAAGCATTGGCGTCACTACTTAGTACAGAGGGAGTTCATCCTGTTCACTGATCATGAGGCCTTGAAGTATATCAATGGCTAACACAAGCTGAGTAGACGACATGCCAAGTGGGTGGCGTATTTGCAGGAGTTTACATTTACGTTGAGACACCAAGCCGGGAGCCTGAACCTCGTCGCAGATGCCCTAAGCCGTCGTACTTTACTTCTCACCACTATGAGTACCAGAGTTGCAGGCTTTTAGGCTTTCACAGATATTTATGCAGCTAATCCTTCCTTCAGAAGGATATTTCAGGAGGTAACTGATGGTCACCGTCATGATTTTATTTTGCATAATGGTTATTTGTTTCATGGATTACAGTTGTGCATTCCAGATTGTTCATTGAAACAACAAATTATAAGTGAACTTCATAATAAGGGATACTTTGGCAGAGACAAGACACTGGCCCTTATCTCTTCTGGCTTTTATTGGCCTAAGCTGACCAGTGATGTGGCTCATTATGTAGACCGTTGTTATGTGTGCCAGTTTTCTAAGGGAGTTCTCACCAATGCGGGCCTGTACACTCCCTTACCTGTTCCTGAAGCGCCTTAGTTAGATGTCAGCATATATTTTGTATTGGGCTTACCCCGCACCCAACAGGCCTCAAATTCTATCCTCGTTGTGGTTGACAGATTTTCCAAGATAGCCCATTTTGTAGCTTGCAGGAAGACTATGGATGTTACTCGGATTGCCCATCTTTACTTCAAGGAGATAGTGCGTTTACATGGTGTTCCTCGAACTATCACTTTCGATCGTGATTCCAAGTTCATCAGTCATTTTTGGAAGAGCCTATGGAGGGAAATTGGGGACATAGTTGAATTTTGGTAGCGCCTACCACCCTCAGACGGATGGTCAGACTGAGATGGTGAACCGGAGTTTGGGCAACCTTTTGAGGTGTTTGGCAGGAACTAAGCCGAAACAGTGGGATTTGGCTTTACCTCAGGCGGAATTTGCCTATAACAGATCGAAAAATAGAACCACAGGCTTAAGCTCATTTGAGATTGCCTATGGTTAGAACCCATCCGGAATACTGGACTTAGCCCCTATTCTACGTATAGGACGTTTCAGTACTAAAGCAGATGAGATGGCAGAGCATCTTCGGGGCATCCATAAGCAGGTGAAACAGGCTATTCATGAGAGCAATACCAAGTACAAAACTCGGGTTGACAGTCATCGTCGCCAAGTACTTTTTGATGTTGGTGATTTTGTTTGGGCTGTATTAACTCGTGATCGTTTTCCTGTTGGCGAGTATAGTAAGCTTAAGGACCGGAAGATTGGACCTTGTGAGGTCTTGCAGAAGATCAATGATAATGCTTACAGGTTGCGCATTCCTAGTCATTTAAAGACTTCTGATGTCTTTAATGTGAAGTACCTAAGCCCTTATTTTGTGGATTCTGATGACACTACTCTGAACTCAAGGACGAGTTCTTTCCAACCCGGAGCGACTGATGCAGGGGGATCCGAGACAGATGATGCTGAGCTGTTTGATTGCACGTTGATAGCGCTGAGGTACCATGAATTGGCAGATCAGCGTAAAGGCTGGAAGTGATCGTGATCTCTTTATAATTGGGAGAGTTTTAGGTGCGTTTCAGTCTTTTGGCCATAACTTTGGCTACGGGTGTCAGAATCGCGCATAAGATTCTAATTCGGAAAGCTCTTTTCGACGCGTACGCTGTCCACATCGAGCATGGCTCCATGTGCCTTTTTTTCGACCTCAAATTCTGCTGTTTTCCCTTCCGAATCGTTATTTTTAGTTATTTTTTACTATTTTTAGTAATATTTCGTATGTTTGTTAGGAATTCATTTAAAATCCGATTTGTTCCGGATTTTTCGCATATTGCTTATTTGATTTTGAATTTCAATTTTACGTCATTTTCAGGATTTTGCCATTTTTGGTAAAATTCGGTTACAGACAAATTTTAGCTATACAGTCCGGCTTGTGGACTGATTTTCGATAGTTTTTGATTTGGTAATATTCAGTTCTTTTCTCAGAGACATATTCTCTGTATTTTGGACGAATTTCTTGTGTTCTTCCCTGTGAATTCATCTGTTGAAACTAGTCTGCAGAATAATCGTTATTCTGTCTGGCGTCAAAACTCATGATAATTTCTGACTAAATTTTCAAATTAAGGCTTTATTTGTTTTAGAGATGAGATCAAAAATTTAAAACATATCTCAAATTCATTATTATAATTTTTCAAATTCTCATACAAAATATAATAAAAAAATTAACTTTTTTAAATTCTCATATTACTTTTTTAAATCTCCATATCAAATTAATATTAAAAAAATATCTTACAATATTTTATTCTTTTTTTCATTTTTATCTCATCTTATTTTATTTCAACTCTAAAAATAAAAAAAATAATTATATATTTTTTTTTTATCGTATTAAATATAGGAAACCACAATTAATTAAGAAAATTAAGTTTCTTTTGCCTTTTTTACAATAATTTATGTATTTGAAGTTTGTACGTATCATTTTCTAAGTATTCTTATTAAACTAAGTTACAACGGTGGCCATATAAATCCAAGAAAGCCAGCGCCATCACAATTTTTCTTTTACTTTATTTTTTCTCAAAAGGAAGGGAAGCAAAATAAAAATTGATAACTTACTTTCTGTTTTCTTCTTCTTTATTGATGAATTGAGAACTTACTTTACTTTTAAAAGTATAAATAGAGGTGTAAGAAAGATCTAATCGGATCGATAGATCAGACCGAATTGCATGAATCGAATCAGTGAACCGAACTTGACCAAACTGGATGAAATTCAGTCAGATTCGATCCATTTTTTACATGGATCAAACATTTCCAGTCTGATTCTGGTCCATGGTGTTTCCCTCCTGGACTAGACCGGATCGGACCAAGTAATTATTTTATTTTATATATATATGTGTATATATAAATAATAGTATATAAATTATAATATTAATATTAATATAGATTAAGAGTGGCAGTATAATATATTAATATATAATATATACTTTTATAATATTAACATATTATAATTTATAGTAGTTGACTAGTTGTAGTATAAAAATTATAATTTATAATTTTTTATTTAGATTATTTTTTCTTTTGTCAATTATTTTAAGAGTAAGTTTTTTTTTTTAATATTATTTGGTTTAAATCTGTGACAAATATGTAAATTGGGTTGAAAATAATTAAATTGGACTAAAAAGAATTTTTCATCATTGCAAGATTTTAGATTAAATTTAATCCATTAAATCATATCAGGTACCCCAGGACCAGACCGGGCTGCTCCTAGACCGGACTGGTATAGATTGAATAGGAGTTTAGTCCGATCTAGGGTGAGAAAATTTTTGGAGCAAATGAAGCTGATTCACATTTTTCTCGGACTAGACCATTTACACCCTTAAATATAGGATCATATCCACTTGAATACCGTGGGCATTAATGGAGAAATCTCAATTTTTTTTTAATATATAGAAATCACTTTTTTTAATTAGGAAAGAAATCATTTTTTTATCGAATAATATTACGTATAGTTGTAAAATATGTATTTATTAAGCAATTTTTTTTTAAAAAAAGTAAAATTTATTACTAAAAAATTAGTAATATTTTTATTACTTTTTTAAAAAGGTTGTGCAATGTTTGCGTATACCACAATTACAAGTATTATTTCTTTATATATATATTTAAGAGGTTGTTTTCTTTATATATAATAAAAAAAATATGCTACGTGGAAATGATGAATAAGTTTTTTCTTATATATAATAATTATTGATGTGAGTAGCAACCTTCCATATTATTTAGCATAAAAAAAGTAAGTGTGTTTTTTTATATATAATTATAATCAGTTTCACAAGCTTAATTTACCCACGTACATATTTATAAGTTATAGAACTCTATGCAGTATACATTTTAAATTACTCTTATAACACTACAAGCTTATTGCGTCCAAATATATTTTGTATGTCATTAATGTGTCACTACAGACGACTTATTGCGTCTTTAAAAACAAAACTACAAATAATAACACTTTTTAGTCAATTTAAGCACATAAATAGTGTCACTTTAATTCCATTGCTTTTTAGCTACTTGCATCATTTTTTTGGGGCCGCAAATTGTAGGAAGTCTCATGCATCTCACAGCCACTCGACCAGATTTAATATTTGTAATAAGTATCATTAGTAGGTATATGAAGAATCCTACTGAACTACATCTACAGATAGCAAAAGGGGTATTGCGTTATTTAAAAGGAACAATTGATTTTGAATTTTTTTAGAGAAAGGGAGGAGATGATGAACTTGTTGCTTACACGGATAGTGACTATGCTGGTGATTTAGAAGATAAAAAGAGTATACCAAGCTATGTATTTTTGATGAGTTCAGGGGCAATTTCTTGATCATCGAAAAAACAACCAGTGGTGAGTCTATCTACCACAGAGGCAGAATTCATTGCTACAACTTCATGTGCATGTCAGACAGTATGGCTAAAAAGAGTTTTGGGAAAACTGGATCAAAATCAAAACAAGTCATGTGTAATTCAATGTGATAGTAGCTCTGCAATCAAGCTTTTAAAGAATCCTATAATGCATGGTCGAAGCAAGTACATAGATGTCCATTTTCATTTTCTTTGAGATCTTGCAAAGGATGGTATTGTGGAGTTGGTGCACTGTGATACACAAGATCAATTGACTGATATAATGACTAAGCCACTCAAGCTAAACACCTTCGCCAAACTGTGAGAACAATTGGGAGTCTATTATGAGAATGATGTAAACTGAAGCTCATAGCATTCAGTTTAAGGGAGGAAATGTTAGTTTTATGTTTGATTTAGTGGTCAAGTGATTATAATAGTTGTAAAACGTGGGCTATGTTTTTGTTTGTTTCAGTTTCCTCTATAAGGCTATTTACTAGCCAAGTCTGTTATTCAATGAAGTAGTGTGAGCACAATTTCCTCCATCTCCTCTGTTTTATTTATTCTGTCTATATTTCCTAACAATGATATCTTGAGAGACTTCGTGCATGCTACAAACACAAGCTTACTTGTTCTTGCAGTTTCATCTTAAATCCAAGGAGACATCCAATTGGTACATACATCGATGCAATAGAAGGTTGCCAAGTTAAGGTACGTAGCCAAGTGCTGCCAACCACATCCCCTGCCCACCCCTGCAGTGTCCAAAATCATGATTAACATTGAAACTGGGAAGAAAGTGTACGTTAGAGATAATACTAAAGATAACCAACTGGATAAACATCTGCAAACCATCGGATAGTCTTCCCTCTAGTTAGTTATCATTTGAAAACTTTCTACTTATCTAAAACAACCTCATATGTTGGCTGACGTTACTTGTAATTCTTTATATATTTATAGTTAATACACTTGTTTTGGTAACTTGACCAAAACATATTTCACAAACACTTTCAGAAAGTTAGTTGGTAGATATGGGGGAGAGATATCAGATAGGACGTGCTATGGAAAATTTGTATGATTCGGACCTGATAGGACACCCTGGACTGAATCATGGATATTGAAATTGCAAGCAGAGGTGTCATTGAAGCAAATTTCTTTAAGATATTTGAGCTATCACTGAAAAAACCTGATCATATATTGGGGTCGGCTTAATAGATTAGGAGGTTTAAGACTAAACTTTTGATTGAGACTTCTTTTTAAATAAGATTTAATAAATTTATTTTAATTTTAATTTTAATTTTTGCATTAGATTTTTATTTAAAAAGAATTCCTATCATTTACCAAGTAAATTATTACTTAAGATTTTATACTACCTTTTCAACTAATATTTTTAATTAATAATGACATATATAATATCTATTTGATATTTTTGATATTCTCTTACTAAGTTCATTAATATCTCTTTTTTTTTTTGGGAAAGGAAAGCCAATTGCACTCATTAATAACTAGCATTACATCTGAACTTAAAAATACATTACAAGTTAACTAAACGATGATCTATAGCTTCCTACTACATTGAAAGTGACTGACATAGTTTAGTATTGATTGTACTAAACCTCTCAAGACCACCGTCTGAGAGACAACCCAACTCCGTCCAAGACAGAGTTAACAACAAACCAATAAATTCCATCCCATTCAAAGACGAGACAAGAGAAAATCCCTTTGAACAAAAGGTCCAAGGAGAAACACTCTAAGGACTATAAGTCTTAGAAACAATGTTTTCTTGGTTTTTATTTAAACAAAAATAATGACTAGACAGTAAAAAACAAATGGGAAAATCGAAACACAAAAACTCGATTTTCAACCTTTATGGAAATGAAAAAAACAACAAGAAACATTGCAACTGTAGAGCGAGCCTGGGGTACACGCGCCACCCCTGGAGGAAGGCCGACGATTGGAGTTGGAGTAGTCGGTGGCCCTAGACCCAGCAGGGTTGCGCATGGCAACAGAAGGTCACTCTTGATGGAGGCACGTGGAGAGAAGAACCATCGATTCAGAGCGCGCATGTGACTCATGCGCCGCTCCGATTGGGGCAGTTCTACCCTGGTTGAGAGATTAGCACCCTGGAAGGATAGTGGTGCGATGTGTTTGCATTCCTGGACACTAGAAGGCTTCAAAACGCCGATCGCCGCTTAGACTCCAAGAGACCCAAAATAATGTCGCCGGTGCCCCTAAGAAAAGAAACCAAAAAAGAAACGGAAAAAAAATTGAGAAGAGAATAGAAACGGGAAGGGGGAGAGAAGAGGGGCTGGGAGGAGAGAAACCGAAAACAAAAAAAAGGAAAACTAAGGAAATGTAAAAACTGAAGAAAATAAAGAGAAAGGGGAAGAAAGGAAAAACAAGGGGAGGGGGGAGGGGCCGAGGGGGGAGGGACGAGGAAAGGATGGAAGAGGGAGGGGGAGGAGGGAGTTGAGACTCCCCCAATAGTGCTGAAGACGGGGAGGGAAATTTAGGATTTATCTCTCAAAGAAAAGACCTATTTAAGAGAATCCAGCCACTCAAAAAATAAGAGTTTCCGAATTCATCAATATCTATTAGACTTTTTATGGGAAGCCTTCTTCCATTATGGGGCCTTAGACAATTGTCTAATGGAAGAGCCGACGTTGCATACATTGTGACCAAGTGCTAGAGCCAAAACAACTGTGCTCGCAAGAAGCATGGAGAGCAAGCCTAGTTCCTTTTTTTAGTTTAGTTAAGTTGAGTGGGGATAAAAGTTAAAAGTTGAATAAAATATTATTATAAAATATTTTTTAAAATTATTTTTATTTTGAAATTTAAAAAAATGAAATTTTTTATTTTTATTATATAAAAATTTGAAAAAATTATAATGATTAAATGTGGTGAGCTGCGTTCAATGAACCAAAAAACAAACCAGGCTAACACTGATCACTGCCATGGCGCTCTCAGCCCAGATGGGGATTGCCTGCACCCAACTCATTTGACACCCTTGTGCTGCCTAAAATTTTGACTTGTATTCAGCAAAGGATAGGGCCGGGAAATGGACGGCCGAAAAACAATAACACATGAACAGGAAGAGGACAGGGTGCATATTTATCTCCAACGCCTAAAAGCATCAATCTTTGCCATGTCGCTGTCTTGATGAAGTAAGATCAGTATGGGCTACCTGTAGAACTAGATGACCGCTATAATCATAGAGAATGAAGAAAGATATGATAGAAGAAGCTTGAAGATGAATCTCTTATGAGAAAAGTGATACACACAACACATTTTAAAATACTTACCTAACATATATTATAAAATATGAATATTTTTATAAATTATCTTATAAAATTAACATTATTTTACAGAAATATTCCTAGTTTATAATATATGTTGTGTAAAATATTGCAAAGAATGTTGTAGATCTATCATTTCTCATTCCCAATACTCTATATATATATATATATATATAGTTTTGCTCCAAATCCTTGCCCACAAAGTGTCTCAAGCGCTCCACTTAACCCGATCTAAAACATGATCATGGATGCTTAAGAGTCGACAATAAAGCATCAATTAAAAGTTAAAAAGGGTACTTAATTTAGCCAGCTATTGTTCTGCTCTAATTCATTGATAAAACGAGTCTGGGTTACAATCTGTCTAATAAATATTAAGCTTGGACATGGAAGGACAACTTAAGACGGACAAGCTGAAAGATTAAGGAACAGAATTTTGTCAAATATGTGATTCTAGCCCAGTGAACTCACAGTGGCAAAGTTAAAGTTGAAGAGGATATTTTGAAGATCAAACACAACCAAGATGTTTGCGAGGATTGGCATATCGGAATATTGGGGTATACTGTTCAAAATAGTTTCCTTAGTTGATATTGGCATATCACGCATCTCTCTCTTGCTTCATTCGAAGAAAAAGGGATTCTATTGAAGTTTTTCTACGTAGATTCGAATCTTGCCTCTTCCACTTGTTTGTTGTAGAAAGAGCAATGAGACATTCGTCAGCGGAGGAAGGGTTCCTTTTTTTTCTTTTTCTTTTTTTTGGTTATGTCGCGAAGTGAAATTGTTGAACACGTGCGGTAATTAGTGATGAATTGTATGGAATTGCTAAAAATAAAAAGGTAAGAAAATCACATAAAATACGAAAATATTCTTTAAAGACTTGGGACCCGTTTGTATTCGGAGATGAGTTCAACTCATCTTAACTCATCTTTATTTCATTATTATATTTTTATAATTTTTTATATAAAACACAAATTCCTATACACCTTTTTCAAATCCCTATACACATTTTTCAAATTTCAATACATTTTTTTAAAATCTTAAAATAATAATAATATTAAAAAATAAACTAAACTCATTTCAACTCATCTCATTTCCGAATCGAATCTATACGAGGCTTTGTCCTGATTTTATCTCCAACCTTCGGTACAAACAATTGGTGCCCCTTTCCTTTTTGTCATCAAAAGTCCGTCCTCCATCTAGAACTGACTAGTTCTTCCCTTCTCGCATCAAATTCAGGAGGGTCAGGCTATATTTTAATATTTATAAGCTCCGATTATATCCTTTGATGTATTATGCTTTAAGAAATTTTGCCATGCGTCTAATTTTTACGTTATTTTTGTCATCTTGATTTGTAAAACTTTCTTAAATTATAGTAATAATATTCACATGACTTTTATAATCATAAAATAACAATAATATTTTATAAAATGATATTATTCTTGTATCTTTCGTTCTAAAACATAATATGTGAAACGTGGGCATGTATCTGAGGCTGTAAAAATAAACCGGAGAATCGAAAAATCAATTCAAAGAGGAACGGAGTGGTTCCTCCACTTTAAAAACATGTCATAATCGGTATGGTTTCGATTTTATGTTTTCTAGGACCGAATCGGTCCGATTCGTATATTTATATATTTTTAATTAATTTTTTATATTATGTATAATATTTTAATGTTATATATAATATATAAATTATTATTATTATTATATATGAAATAATGTTATATTAAAATTTATGATATAAAATTTTAATTTTAAACATACTTATTTATTTGATTATATATTTTAAATATAGAATATGTTAATTATAATTTATGACTTAATAAATTCTCAACATACTTTTGATAAATATATAGGTAATATTAATATATATAAGTATACTAATTACTATATCATCAACATATATAAGTCAGATCTTTTCCAATAAAAGTGGGTGCATAAAGTAAGCAGAAATGGCCATGAAAACCATAAAGTAGGCAGAAAATCTGCCTTCTGGCCTCTTGTTTTTCCATTTTCCTCGGCTGCCTATAATGACTAATGAAAACCACTAAACCAGCATTTCCCTCCAGAGAAAATGCAGATGGAAGTTAAACTTTTTACATTTTAAATGCTGTTAAACAATACGGGAAATGCTATTCTTCCCTCTAAAAAGTATCCCGATCCATCCCGTTTTGGCATTTTTTTTTTTTTTTTCAGTTTTTTTTTACATAATTTTTAAGTGAATGTTTTTAAATAATATTGTGATTTTTTTATATTTTTAAAAAATATTTTAAGATGTTAAAAAAATCATGTAAAATAAATACATTTATTTTATATGATTTTTTTTACATTTTAAAATATTTTTTAAAAATATAAAAAAATTATAATATTATTTAAAAACACTCACTTAAAAATTATGTAAAAAAAAAATGAAAAAAAAAAATAAACTGCCAAAACGGGATGGATCGGGACACTTTTTAGAGGGAAGAATAGCATTTCCCTAAACAATAATTCACACAAGCAGCTTCAAGTAATCAGCATGCTTAATATTTGAGCACACATGAACTTGTAATGTCTGAATTCTCATTTGTCAAATTAATGTCAGATAACCCACAAGTGGAGAAATAAAGCATTCATTATATCTCCAATATGGCAGTCTCAGGCATTATCCATGCCTTGAAACCAGTTACCAGATCCTCTCGAGTTGTCTGTCTGAAATTTACTGTAGATCTAGAGAGAGAGTGTATGAAATTTAAGTAATGTTAGGGTGTTTGAGACTTTTAGAATTTTTATTTATCTCGATTTTGAGACTTTTATTTACATTATTTTTATATAAGTTTTTTAAAATAATGTTGTGATTTTTTCTATTTTTATATTTTATCAAAAATATTTTTTTAAAAATAGAAAAAATCACAATATTATTTAAAAAACATTTATATAAAAATTATGTAAAAAAAATCAAAAACAAAATAAGTAAAAATCCCAAAATAGAGAACCTAACATTTTTCTTTTCTTTGATACTGTTTATTATTTTATGCTTTTTTACTTTTTCTTAAAAGAAACTCATGACACTTTCTGACTAAAATTTTAAATTAAGGCTTTTTTTTTGTTTTGAAGATGAGATCAAAAATTTAAAATATATCTTAAATTCATTATTATAATTTTTTAAATTTTCATACAAAATATAATAAAAAAATTAACTTTTTAAATTTTCATACTATACTTTTTCAAATCTCCATACAAAATTAATAATAAAAAAATATCTTACAACAATATTTTTTTTTTCCATTTTTATCTCATCTTATTTTATCTCATCTCTGAAATTTTTTTTTTTTTATCGTATTAAATATAGGAAACCATAATTAATTAAGAAAATCAAGTTTCTTTTGCCTTTTTTACAATAATTTATTGTTTTGTCTTACAACGTAATTAGATTGGGTAACAAATGTCTTTGACGTTAAATAAAGTCGGATTTGGGTTCCTAGATTATTCAAACTCTAGCGTTAAGAAAGAGAGACTGATCAACCCACGTTTGGAGCTTTACATTATTAATATTTTAAGTTTAATGTTATTTGACAACAAATTTATTTAAATAACTCTAAATATTAGAGTAATGTTAGGTACACATCTTAAATATACAAATCTTATATAAATTTTTTATACAAATAAAATTCACATAAAATTTATATGAATTTTATGTATTTGAAGTTTGTACGTATCATTTTTTAAGTATTATTTTTAAACTAAGTTACAGCGGTGGCCATATAAATTCAAGAAAGCCAGCGCCATCGCAATTTTTCTTTTATTTTATTTTTTCTCAAAAGGAAGAGAAGCAAAATAAAAATTGATAACTTTCTTTTTTCTTCATCTTTATTGAAGAATTGAGAACTTACTTTATATTTGAAAGTATGGGTAGAGGTGTAAGAAAACCGAATCGAATTGGTAAATCAGACCGAACTACATAAACCGAATCGGTAGATCGGACCAGATCGGACCGGAGAAGGAATTCGATCCGATCCGGTCGATAGCATTTCTCTCCTGGACTAGACCAGATCGAATCAAATGACTTTTTTATTATATATATATATGTATATAAATAATAGTATATAAATTATAATATTAATATTAATATAGATTAAGAGTGGTAGTATAATATATTAATATATAATATATACTTTTATAATATTAACATATTATAATTTATAGTAGTTGATTATATAGTATAAAAATTATAATTTATAATTTTTTATTACTTTTTTATTTAGATTATTTTTTCTTTTGTCAATTGTTTTAAGAGTAAGTTTTTTTTAATATTGTATAACCCAAGGTTTCAAGTCTCGTATCTACGTATAGATTTTGATAATAACAAATAAATTCAAGTCTTAAGCTCAAATTATCTACGCAATGGAGTCAAGCTTACATCAAGCATAAACAAGAAAGAGAACAAGTCTACAAATGATGCTCATAGAGTAAATTTGTACATCTCTTGATAAAATTTGAAATTGAATTAAGGTTCAAAATTAATTTTTTCTCATAAAGCATCAAATTGCATTTTTTACATATGCATGGCATTATTAAAATATTTAATTTCAAAAATTATTTTTTCATGTGCATGACATATGCATGATGTCATTAAAAGCTTTAATTTCGAAAATTATTTATTGCAAGTGCATGACATATGCAATAACTTCATCAAAACGTATGATATATGCAATGACTTCATCAAATGCATGATATATGCAATGACTTCATCAAAATTTGAATTTTAAATTTGAAAGATGATTGAGTAGGACTAATTTGCCTATAAATAGCTCACTTGTGTTTTGCAAAAATTACAACAACAAGAACCTTTTCATCTTTCTTTCAAAATGCTCATTCTCTCTTCTTTAAGTTTTGTACCTTAATCTTTATTCATTTTGAGAGAGATATAGGTTGCGCTGTATTGTTTTTATGTCACTCATTGATGAGTGTATTCTGATAACCTACCCACTATCAGCTTTTGTATTTGTAAGAGAGTGCGTATAACTCTTGTGTATGTAAAAGGTGTTCTACACAGAAAATAGATGTTGAATCAACAAGTTTGAGGTGATTGGAAGTGTATAGGGTGTTCTACACGGATTCTTTGGAGCGGTGTTGCTCAAACGTGTAATAGGTTTCTATCTCCACCTGAAGAAGATTGAATATTGAATTTGAGATTCTCAAGGGGTAGCTTGAGGCGAGGACGTAGGTAGTGGGGCTGAACCTCGTTAAAATACTGAGTTTGCTTCTTCTTACCCTTACTATTTATATTTCCTACTGCTTTATATTCTGTTTATATTTTATATTGTATATTTGATTTATAAGTATTAATTTTTTAATATAACCCAATTCACCCCCCATCTTGTGTTAGTCATCTGGGCAACAAATATTATTTGACTTAAATCTATGATAAATACGTAAATTGAGCTAAAAATAATTAAATTTAGACTAAAAATTATTTTTCATCATTGCAAGATTTTATATTAAATTTAATCTATTAAATCATATCAGGTATCCCAGGATCAGACCGGATTGCCCCTGGACCGGACCAGTATAGACTGAATAGGAGTTCAGTCCGATCTAGGGTGGGAAAATTTTTAGACCAAATGAAGCTAATCTACATTTTTTTCGGACCAGACCATTTACACTCCTAAATATAGGATCATATCCACTTGAATACCGTGGGCATTAATGGAGAAATCTCAATTTTTTTTAACATAAAGAAATCACTTTTTTTTTTAATTAGGAAAGAAATTATTTTTTTTATCGAATACTATTACGTATTATTTGTAAAATATGTATATATTAAGCAATTTTTTTGAAAAAAAGTAAAATTTATTACTAAAAAATTAGTAATATTTTTATTTCTTTTTTTAAAAAGGTTATGCAATATTTGCGTATACCACAATTACAAATATTATTTCTTTATATATATATATATATATATATATATTCAAGAGGTTGTTTTCTTTATATATAATAAAAAAATATGCTACGTGAAAATGATGAATAAATTTTTTCTTATATATAATAATTATTGATGTGAGTAGCAACCTTCCATATTATTTAGCATAAAAAAGTGTGTTTTTTTTATATATAATTATAATCAGTTTCACAAGCTTAATTTACCCACGTACATATTTATAAGTTATAGAACTCTATGCAGTATACATTTTAAATTACTCTTATAACACTACAAGCTTATTGCGTCCAAATATATTTTGTATGTCATTAATGTGTCACTACAGACGACTTATTGCGTCTTTAAAAACAAAACTACAAATAATAACACTTTTTGATCAAATTAAGCATATAAATAGTGTCACTTTTAATTCCATCGCTTTTTAGTTACTTGCATAATTTTTTTGGTGCCGCAAACAATACTACAAAGAACATATCAATTAGCATCAATATTGCAAGGTTGCAAGCACCATTCTTTTTTTCTATTGCGATGCATTAAATTTCTTTTGCATTTGCCTGAATTATTGACGCAAAATAATTTCTATACTTGCTGCCTGGTACACCCACTACAAAAAAATACAGTATTTCCGGCGAGCAAAGTCTCCGGAAATACTATAAAAAGTCGCCGCAAATGGTTACTTCCGGCTATCATGCGTCGCCAAGTCATAGCCGCTTATACTGAGCCAAGAAAAGATTTTTGGGGCTAGCGTGAAGCTGCCAGAAATACGTTTTGCGACGAAAAAATACCGCCGCAAAAGACAAAAAAGTCGTCGCAAAGCTCTTTAGAATTATAATAGTATGTCGCCTAAATAGCGCAAATACTGGAAGCTTGTTGTCGCCATAATAGCATGTCGTCAAAATAGCGCAAATTATAATAGTACGTCGCCAAAAGCTTTTTTTTTTTTTTACCTATATTTGAGAGACCGAGATGAATTTGAGAGATAAAGATCAGTATTTTTTTTTTTTAAACACAAATGTGCAAGTCAGCTAGCATGGATTGAACAACTTGAGGCTCATAATGAGAACCATGCCTAAATACTGACTATTAAGGCTCACTACAAAAAGCATAAAGGGTTTCAAACTCATTCATCTTCTTGGCTGCACAATCTAGCAAGCTTGTTGGTCATAACAAGTTGGGCGGCTCTCTCCACAATTTTTTTCCTCTTCATTATATATTATATATAAAGAGATATAAATTGAAGTCGCTAAAAAGTAAACACTTGCATATTGCAAGAAAATAAATTTTGCCTTTCAAGATGGTCCAGGCAAACCATGTCCAAAATGATAGAATACAAAACATATAATGATTTCAAATTCCCATTTTAGTCCAACAAAAGCCACCATAAAACTAAGAATTAGACAAGCACGAAATTTCTCTATAGTCAAATATAACAAATTGCAATTTGGAAGTTCATTCATCATGTCAAAGGGTAGCTTCCTGCACCATCAAAAAAAAAAAAAAATTACTAAATTCTCAATATCCAAGCATATAAAATGAAAGCAACAGCCAATATTTTGCTAAATAAAAGCAAATAAAATTAGTTTCACATTTGTTTGTTATCACAGTATTTTTCTAAATGAAGGTTCATCAGAATACTATCTATCAATTCTAGTGCTCTATGGTCAAATAAACAAGTATGTACTACTCCTTTTCTTTTCTTCAATCTTTTTTCCACCATTTTTTACTCTCTTAATTTCCAACATCTTGAACCACCATCTACTATATTATAGAAAATACCAACTTAACAGTTTGGAAATTTCATTTTTTACTATCTTAATTTTGCACCTAAAGCATTTAAACAAAAAAGAAATCGAGACACAAAAGAAATTTACCAGCGGCTTTTCCTCTCCAGAAATTTCTTCCAACCCTCTTTCAATGTAAGCCCACAGATCTGTTGTTTTAATGTTAGAGTAACAAGACAGTTGGAACCCCAATGCCTTGCTCATGCAGACCGGACATAAAAAACAAATCTATTAGCAAATCACATAACCATTTGTGGCACAAAGGGCACATGATTGCTTTGGTTTTCAATGCCATTGTAATAGCGTTCATAAGGAGAACAGAGAGAGGCAACCAGTTTTTGGATCAAAGGAAATGGTGTTTATTGCTGTCCAAGACTAAGGAAATGGAGATATTGACAATTGAGTGACTGCTTTCTTCTCTGTTTTCCTTTTTGGTGGGTCTTTAACACATAAGAGTTGGATCCATGATGGCTAGAAAATTTTCACTTTATACCTATTGTTCTACTGCCACTGGACATAGAAATCGGAAACTATTCTATTTATGCATCTAATCATATGATGTTTTGGCATTGTTTATTGGGTTTCTTATGGCATGTTTGGGTGAAGACAATAGAAAGAGAACCTAAGTGGCACTATCCTCATATAAATCTTATCTTAAAAAATAAGGATTAGGTAAATTACACCCAATGTGGTCTAATTCTTTAGTTGATTTTAGCCGTTAAGACAGGCAGAAGGTTAAAAAAGTAGTATCTTATCAATTCAAAGAAATACCTTTCCCTTTAATTTTTATTATTGTTACTTATCAAAAAAAAAATTATTATTGTTAAACTTGCATATTAATATTACACAATGAATAATTTATACATAACATCATTAAAAATGTTTATAATAATAATAAAAATGTATAAATTTTATTTCAGTATTCCAGAAAATAGACATGAAAATGTAATATAATTGAAACTACCATAAGAAACAGGGAAACTACCTCAATTAAACTATTTCTGCTCTTCTCTGGCTACAATCTTGAATTTTCCAGTTTGTTGTTGCTACAAACAGAAGAATATTTGTTAAGTGCAAAATGTTTGCCACCATTAACGCCATGTGGCATGTACACACAACATATATAATATTGATTTTGGACTGCCGTGACCAATAAATAACCAGAAAATAATTTCAAAATGTTCTATTATAAAATTATAAAAAGGGGTGATGCTTTTGGATTTGTGGACCAATAGGAGAGTGATTGTCTACCTGTTTAGGTTGGTGGGTTATTGGCCTCTCACAAGGGTCCACCCCAAAATCTTGTAAGAACTTCAACTAGTGTGATAAACAACCCATTTTATATTATAGAAAGTTGATAATTGCAGAAAGTAATCCAAATATTTCATATTAATAACATTGATTCCAGGTCAGGCTTCAAATGGAGGGGCAGCTGATGTTATATGGAAGAAGTTATGGCAGTTAAGGGTTCAAAGGAAAATTAAATAATTTATATGGAAGGCACTTATTAATATCCTACCTACAAAGCTACCGTTAAAAAAAAAAAATAGTTGTACAATATAGTTTGTGTCCTGTTTACCAGATAAGTGAAGAGACTATTATCTATGTCCTTTGGAATTGTCCTGCTCCAATGAATGTTTGGGGGGAGAAGGATAGTCCTCTTAACAAATGAAGCTCTTTTTTTGAGACTTTAGATTGTCATGGGTTGATTTGTTTAGCAGATTGGATGATATGTAGCTAGATCAGGTGGCATCTGTTCTACACAAGCTTTGGGCTAGAAGAAACAACTTTGTTTTTAATAACACATTTCTGCTTCAAAATGACATGTTTATTTTGCATTCTCAGCAGAATGCTATATATGCTCTCTTAAGAAGTATTAACCTGTGCAAAGAACTATGTTTGCACCAGGTGGTTATTAAGGGTGATAGAAGGTAGTAGTTGAGGGTGTTAAGGATTATAATTCAGGCTGTTGTTGGCAAAACGTATTCACCCACCTAGTTAGCTACCTAAATTAAAAGAACAACAAGTGAATGAAAATATAAGAAAAAAGAGGAGAAATAAGGAGGGCATGGTACTCTGGCAATTACAACAACAACAACAAATTGCAATAGATGATTAACAACACAAATAGAAAATTAAAGCCAAACAGCAAATTAAAAGCACCTATTAAAAGCAGAGGACTCATCCAAATAGCCAGTAAAAAATAGCAACACAGCCAATAAAATAGCAACACGTACCAAAAAACAGAGGAAACAGGCAAGTAGCTAGGTAATTAAACTACATTACAGTCATGTTTGCTCAAAAATCCTTTCAATTAGTTTAAATTTGAATACATATTTAATATAGATGAAAGGTATAAAAAATTCATTAGAAGAGTATAAGCCTAACCTTCTTATTCAAATGACTTTAGATTCTGGAAGACGAGTGTGCGACACATGGAAAATGCCTTGGTCTAGAGCCATCCGAGTATTTCAAGGATGCAATATTTTCCATGGTCAATGACGAGAGGATGGTTACGAGATCCAGATATAGAGAACGGTCTCAATGCCACTCCAATCCTACAAATCAAAGTTAACCTAATTCGATTAAACTCCAGTGTGGGCCTTGTAAACGATTAGGTTACTGGATCGGATATCGAAAGGGGAAGGGAGAATTTTCTGAGTGTAATGGAGTGCACACGAGCGAAAGAGAGAGAGAGAGAGAGGGAGTGAGAGTGAGAGCGCGCGCGAGAGAGGGAGTGAGAGTGAGCGCGCGAGAGAGAAGGAGAGGGAGAGGAGACGTCGCGGGATTGAAATTGGCAAATATAGGGAAATTAAAATTAATTCCGGCTACATTTTATTAGTCGACAGAATGAAATATTGAAACTGGCAAAGTCATCCTTTTGCCACAAAATTAATGTTGCCGAAAATAAATATAGTCCTAAATACTATATTTTTTTGTAGTGACCATTTTTCTCAAGTGTCAAAATAAAAAGTTGAAGCAAAATTTTCACTTAGGTGCCTTTAATGAGAGCCTCGAATTTTCAATAAAATTTAAATTTTCCTCTCTTCATTTTTTCAATAAAATTTTTACTTAGGATTAAGAAAATCAACGATGAACAAAAGAAGGCAAAGAAAGCAGAGCTAACGACAAAGACACAGAAGAAACAAAGCAAGGGTAATCATATTCCTAAGGGGGGCGCTGCACCAAAGGACCCCAAGTTAGGAGGTGGTAGTGGTGGTGGTGGCGGTGGAAAGCGTTGAACACCTTTTACATAATATTAAAGCACTCTCATTGAATTATTTAAAATTATCCTTCAAAAAATATAGATTTACACATTTATAAAAAAAATATTGGTCATATTTGATCAAAATTGGGGAGAATTTTGTAAAAAAAAGTGAATAAAAGTACTTTTATGAATAGTAAAACTAAAATTTTATCCAACATTGGCCAAATTGGGCAAAATTTTTATCTTTACTATTTACTTTTGAAGATAAAAAGTATTTTTATTCTATTTTTCTACAAATTTATCCTCATTCTTTATCAAATATGACCAAAATTTTTAATATGTGTATAAAATTGTACTTTTTAAATTTTAATTTTGAATAATTCGATAAAAATGCTCTTATTTCTCTATGTGGCGGAATGAAAACCATTACAAGTGTCCATCTTTCTAAATTTTAAGTCTGGAGTGTTCTGTTTTGTTGCATAGCTTTTTTTGGAGTTCTTCACATTACATTTTGTTGGAAGAAGTGTGGTTTTGTACCCTTTTTACGTTTAGACATTGGCATAACATCAGTTTTTTACTTAGCCTCATTTGGATTCGGAGACGAGACAAGATGAGTTGAATTTATTTTTTAATATTATTATTATTTTAAGTTTCGAAAAAGTTGACTTGAGAATTAAAAAGACTGTATTAGAATTTGAAAAGACTGTATTGAAATTTGTATTTTTTATAAAAATATAAAAAAAATATAATGAAGAATTTGAGATGAATTGAGACGAATTTGTCTCGTCTTCGAATACAAACGGAGAGATTTTAGCCTTGTTTGTGGAAAAAAAAAAGTAAAGCATGAATAATCACAACAGGTTGACGTACGTGACTCAAAAGGTAAGGGAAAGTTTTTAATTCTCATATTTATTTATTAGAATGTTGTCATGATCATGAAGAAATTATAATTAATCAATCTTTCACTCCATATATATATATGCCATGATTGATAGATTCTTTGCTTGTTACCCAATCTAATTGATTGTTAAATGTGGAAAGACATTTGGGAGATCCTTATTTTAGATTGGAAATCTCTAATCGTACACCAAAAAATACATTTACTGCGTCACAGCGACCATCAATTTGTGGTGGGTTTAATCAATACAAAAAATAACTTATTGTGACAACATATTTTACGACCATAAAATAAAGACGGAATAAATTTTTTTCCCAACTATATTTATACATTTATTGACATCATGTGTTTTATACAAATGTATTTTTTCTACCAATGGCTTGTGCTTTTTCGACATGAGAAGTTAATACTTGCAACAAATATATTTAAACATAAAAACACATTTTTTGTGACATTTATCTGTTTGGACGGATTAAGCCTTGTGAGAGTCATTAAAGTGACCACCTTACCTTGCATCGATCAAATTGGAATGCCAAATACTATTAACAAGAATATGTGGATTTTTAGATGCAATAAGTCAATCCTGTTGTAGTGTTATATGCGTAGTTTTTCATCTTGATTTAAATATAGTCTAAAGGCATCGGGAGATTTGTAAACAGTAAACACCACAACATTAAACACTGTCCATAGTTATGGTAAATTTCTACATTAAATAGGGTGGTGTCTATATATTGTCTTTTGGAATGCATGGTAGCTAGGAACTACTTGAATAAAAAATAAATGGACAACTTAAGATGGATAATATGAAAGATTAATATGGTGTCGCTTTGATAGTAAGTTATATTATTAAGATGAGATGAAAGTCGAATAATATATTTTTATTTTCATATTATTATTATTTTAAAATATATAAAAAATGAGATAAAAATTTATAAAAAAATATAATACAAGATGCTCATCTGGTCAGCAGTTACCTATAATATTTGGTAGAAATTGATTCCTTCTTTTCCAATCGGATTCATGAGTGAAGGAAAAGATCAGATGGATTGGACCATCCCTCTTAGAAATAGACAACCAAGCTACTACTGATCAACTACTGACCATGAAAGTTAAGGATAGATATTGAACCTACCAAGAAAGAAAAATGACACATCTATCTTACTTTAAAGACGTCTCTTATTTTTGTCGTGGTTAGGCTATAAGATTTTCAAGCAAAATAGATCAAAGCCTATTTTCTTCTCTTACTATGGGATTCACTAAGGGAGGTATACAGAACACAGACCCTCTAAAGAAAAGACACATTAACATATATGTTTCTATCTTAATTCATCTATAGGACAGGGCACGCTTCACAGAGATAGGAGATAGGAAAGGTTCACGCCTCATAAGAGAGATGCGAGTGTGCTAGTCGGTCTTACAGACAGCAGCGAGGTCAAGCTTACAATGTTGTTCAAAATTCTTTGCCGATGTTAATTATTCAATATCATCTTACACACTATATATCTTACATTTAACTTTTTTTTTAAAAAAAAAATTGGGTTTTCTTCATTTTAAATTACTTAATTCTTGTACTCATCATTTATATATCACATATTTAATATTTGGTATAGAGACAATGAGCAGAATTTTTTTTCTTGAAACAGGCATATCACGTGATCTCTCTCAAAACTCTACATCTAACAGAATTATAAGATACGATTTAAATAGTGAGTTGAGATAAAATTAATAATTATATATGAAGCACATGAATGTCAAGTTTACTCATGTTTTTAGAGAGGGTAACTCAGATGCGGATTGACTTGCAAAACATGGTAGCAATGGCAATACTACGATTTTAATTAGTTCAAAAGATGTTTCGATTTTGCTCAGAGGAATTTTACGTTTGAATCGTCTTGGGTTGCCGATGTTGCTTATTGTCAGATGAGATTGTTTCCTTGGCTGTTTGTTCCTTGCTTCATTCTGAGTTTCAGGTATATGGATTTTTTTATTCTTTGTATAGATTTTATTCCAATAAGTCCTTCGGTTTTTTTATAATAATGTCGTTGGCTCTAAACATGTTTAGTTGCACTGTCTTGTATGGGCTTGTTTAGATGGTCTTTTTTCATAGGCATGTTTATATGTTTTGCAAGTATTATTTTGAATTGGTGTTTTTGTTTTGGTGTTTGGGATATTTTATTTTCTCTTTTTGTAAATCCCAAATGTCTATATTGTTATCACGATATTCCTCTGTTAGAAGTAATGAGTGATTAATAAACTTGGGGTGGGGCTACTTATATGTGTGTGGCTACCGGCTCTTCTAAAAAAAAAAGATTGATAATTAGATGAGTGTAGATGAAAATTTAATAAAATATTATTATAAAATATTTTTTAATATTCTCATTATTTTGATTTTTGAAAAAATTAAATTGTTTACTATATATTATATAGAAAATTAAAAAAAATTATAATAATGAGACAAGATGACATGCTTCTTACATTCAAACGGGTAAAAGGGAGCTGCTACGCCTATGTCTTGTCCCAACCTTTGTGTCTAGTGTAAAAGTATGTGTATTTGTCTTAAACATTTAAAAAAGAGATAGAATAGAGGACAAATTAAGTAGCATTTTCTATTATAAAAATTGAGATTCAACCTTGAATTAACTCAAAAAATATTAAAAAATATTAGAGATAAACGTTAAAAACAAATGACAAACAAATGTCAATTGATAATATGTAGTTTTTTATGTCTGTTGTGTGCTGCATAATATTTGTGAATTGAGGAATGAAAAAATGGATCCAAAACTGAAGGAAATAAAAATAATACGTTTTGTTTATCATGTCATATCAGTTAACATTTGTCCGTCGTTTGTCTCTAACATTGCTCAAAAACATTTCCCATAATTGTAGTACATGTCTTCAAGAAACTGAGCTGAGCAGGCAATCTGATTAATGATATAAATTCGGAACATTCATTTTGGATAAATTTTTAGCGTTTTTTAGGTATAATCAGCAATCCGTGTGGTTTTTTCGCTAAACTTGAAGACTGATCAGTTGATGATTATTCCATTTTATGCATATTAGACAAAATAATATTTCATGTATAGCACTATTTTCGTTTCTTTTTCTTCTAATTTTTAAATCCTCACGATTACCTGAAAATTCATTTTGTACGTAAATTTTCTCTTTTCTTACGCTGCATACTACAAAGCACAAAGTTATAATAAAATGACAATATTGAGTTATTCTATTCTCAATTTGATATGTACTAGAGTACTACACGGTCATAAATTTTAAATTTTATTTTTTAAATTAAATTATGTCATTTAATTTAAGCGTTTTACAAAGTTGCTTCGGCTTCCAGAGAAAAAAAAAATTAACAAATTAATTATATGTAATAACATCACAAGGCTAGGATATGCAAAAATCTATTCAATAATTAATAGACAATCATGAAACCAATAAATTTGACTCGCGCCTATATTTTCTGGTCGTCGAGCTAAGGAAGGGATCATGATTAAAGAAGTAATTTTGTAATCCAAATTTCCAATGTTTTATTCGGAAGCAGTACTGCATGATCTCATGCATGTTGGGAGGTTTTCAATAGAATATTAATGTGCAACACAACAATTTTTAAAAAAAAAAGGACAAAAATTGCAAGGACATCATGTAGAGGTTTTATTTACTAATATTGCACAGAAAAGATTACTTCTGCACAAATTTATTAATAATAATAGATAGCTAGCAATTAACTCTACACAAATCCTTTTTTTTTTTGAAATATTATTGTTTAAATATTCTGAGTAGTGACATCAGTACTCATGACATGGATGGGTCGCGTATCATGATCTGCAGCATGCATGCCTTGAAGTACGTAGTTGAAGAGATCATAATTGAATGCCACCAACCTTAACGCAGAAGACGCATTCAAGAGAATCGCATAAAGGCTCGCATTCATCTTTGCAATCAGAGGCTTGGGAGGTGCCATCGGCCATGCACATTTTGTAGCATTTTTTGTAGCAAGTCTGGTCTAGTTGCCATCTCATCGCCTCTCCAACCTGCATATGCGCCATCATAACCATCATGCTGATCAAAAGCACTGCTCCAGTTTTGCTAATTAATGTGGCCATTAATTATAATCTTGCTAGCTTTCTTTTTTTGGCTATGGATTGGTATATTGCTGCTCTCCCCCTCTTTATATATATATATATATGTTGTGTGTGTGGGATCAGCAATATTATTAATGTAACTGCAAGAAAAAATGAGCTTGATGCTGTTTGTTTCAAATTTTGTTGTTTTTTATATCCGTTTATGAAGAATGATGCCATGGGAAGTTGAGAGCTAGTGTCTATCCTTCTCTCTCTTTTCTTTTTTTAATTTTATTTTTGTGTGGGAGGAGACTTTTTCTTTGCTTTCAAATTTAAATTAGATTGTCCGTCTTTGTGGTGTGGAGACAAATGCGGACAACCGGCCATTCATGGTGTTTTTGTACAGTGTGTATAATTATATACCTCAAGCGAGCGAGCATCCATCTAACTAATATATGATCTATTATCTAACGTACGTACGTAGGTTGTGACATTTATTATGATGATCTATCCGCCACATGCTTTGCGTTGTTTGAAAACGGCTATCCTAACACGATTTTGATTTTAATTTAGTGTTTATTTTACTCTGAATATCCCATAAAATAAATAAATAAATAAAAGAAGTGAAAGGCAAAATCGATATTGATCAAAAAAGAGTACTTCTACGTAAATCCACAAATAAATAATAAATTATACAAAATTAATCTCACAACTTGATTACATATTTGCTTTACTTATTTGTTAAATATACTTTTTAATAAAAATAATCTTATAATATGACAAATCACGTCAAATCACATTAATTTATTAAAAAAAAATTGTATAATGATCTTTTTGTAACTAGTGTACTTCAAATGCTCCAAAGAAAATATGACTGTCATGAATGATGTTGTAGAACGCAAGAATAGAACTATCATGAATATGGTTCGAAGTATGCTGGCAACAAAGAAAATTTCCAAAACTTTTTGGCCTGAATCAATAAATTGGATAGTGCATGTTCTAAATAAAAGTCCAACTTTTGCGGTTCAAAACAAGACTCTAGAAGAAGCTTAGGGTAAAGTTAAGCCTTCAATTGATTATTTTAGAGTTTTTGGATGCATTTCTCATGTTCATATTCCTGGCAATAAGAACTATGTCGAATGACGAGTTTCAATTGTATTTTGTTGGGAGTTAGTGAAGAATCAAAGACTTACGGTCTTTATGATTTAGTTTTGCAAAAGATTATTACCAGTAGAGATGTTGTATTTGAAGAAAACAAGCATTGGGATTGGGATAAGAAGTATGAAGCAGGTATTATATGTGATTTGGAATGGGGTAATTCTAAAACAAAAGTAATTATAAATGAAGAAGGAAATGAATAAAATGTTGATGTAGAAGAAAATGCAAAAGTAAATGAAGATGATGGTATTGCTGAAACAGATTCTCAAATTGCAACAAGAAATCGTAGACCACCTGCTTGGATGAGAAATTATGAAACTAGATAAGGTTTTTTTGAGGAAGAAAATGAAGTTCAACTTGCCATGTTTGCAGTTGCTGATCCTATTTATTTTGAAGAAGCAATTAAAAGTGAGAAATGAAGGACAACTATAAATGTGGAAATAGAAGCAATAAAGAAAAATGGTGCTTTGGAATTAACAGAATTACCTAAGGGAGGAAAGACAAATGGAGTAAAGTGGGTTTATAAGACCAAGCTAAATGAAAGTCGAGAAATAGAAAAGCACAAAACCCGGCTTGTAGCGAAAGGTTACACATAGCAATATGGGGTGGACTATACTGAAGTTTGTGCACCTAGGGCACGTATGGAGACAATCCATTTGATGATTGCACTTGCAGCTCAAATAGGGTGGTCCATTTATCAATTGGATGTGAAATTTGCATTTTTTCATGGTGAGTTGAAAGTCTTTGTAGAGCAGCCTTGTGGTTATGTGCAAAAAAGAAACGAGCAAAAAGTTTATAAGCTAAAGAGGGCATATTATGGGCTTAAGCAAGCATCTCGTGCTTGATACAGTTGCATAGAAGCATATTTAATGAAATGTTTAAAAAGCATGACTATGAGCATACTTTATTCACCAAGACTAACAAGGAAGGTAAAGTTTTGATCGTAAGTTTGTATGTCGATGATCTAATCTTTACTGGAGATGATAAATCAATGTTTACAGAATTTAAACATTTAATGAAGCATGAGTTTGATATGACTGATCTTGGTAAGATAAGTACTTCCTTGATCTTGAAGTATTGCAAAAATCTAATGGTATTTTTGTTAACCAAAAGAAATATGCCTTTAAGGTACTACACAAGTTTGGAATGGATAGAAGTAATTCTGTTTTTAATCCCATTGTTCCTAGTTGCAAGCTTGTAAGGGATAAAGGAGGAGTTAAAGTGGACAAAACTTACTATAAGCAAATTGTAGGAAGTCTCATGTATGTCATAGCCACTCAACCAGATTTAATGTTTGTAGTAAGTATCGTTGGTAGGTATATGAAGAATCCTACTGAACTACATCTATAGATAGCAAAAAGGGTGTCGCGTTATTTAAAAGGAACAATTGATTTTGGATTTTTTATAGAAAGGGGGGAGATGATGAACTTGTTGCTTACACGGATAGTGACTATGCTAGTGATTCAGAAGATAAAAAAGTACACTAGGCTATGTTTTTTTGTTGAGTTCAGGGACAATTTCTTGATCATCGAAAAAACAACCAGTGGTGAGTCTATCTACCACAGAGGCAGAATTCATTGCTACAACTTCATGTGCATGTCAGGCAGTATGGCTAAAAAGAGTTTTGGGAAAACTGGATCAAAATCAAAACAAGTCACGTGTAATTCAGTGTGATAGTAGCTCTGCAATCAAGCTTTCAAAGAATCCTGTAATGCATGGTCGAAGCAAGTACATAGATGTTCGTTTTCATTTTCTTTGAGATCTTGCAAAGGATGGTATTATGGAGTCGTGCACTGTGATACACAAGATCAATTGGTTGATATAATGACCAAGCCACTCAAGCTAAACACCTTTGCCAAACTGCGAGAATAATTGGGAGTCTGTTCTGAGAATGATGTAAACAGAAGCTCATAGCATTTAGTTTAAGAGAGGAAATGTTAGTTTTATGTTTAAGTTAGTGGTCAAGTGGTTAGTTATCACAATGTCTGTAATGTTCTTTTTATTTTGGTATATGTTAATTGTTGATTTAGTCTTACTACCACGTTAGAGTAGTTGTAAAACGTGGGCTATGTTTGTGTTTGTTTCAGTTTCCTCTATAAGGCTATTTACTAGCCAAGTCTGTTATTCAATGAAGTAGTGTGAGCGCAATTTCCTCCATCTCTTCTATGTTTGTGTGTGAGCGAGACTTCGTGCATGCTACAAATACAAGCTTACTTGTTCTTGCAGTTTCATCTTAAATCCAAGGAGACATCCAATTGGTACATACATTGATGCAATAGAAGGTTGCCAAGTTAAGGTACGCAGCCAAGTGCTGCCAACCACATCCCCTGCCCACCCCGGCAGTGTCCAAAATCATGATTAGCATTGAAATTGGGAAGAAAGTGTACGTTGGAGATAATACTAAAGATAACCAACTGGATAAACATCTGCAAACTATCGGATAGTCTTCCCTCTAGTTAGTTATCATTTGAAAACTTTCTACTTATCTACAACAACCTCATATGTTGGCTGCTGTTACTTGTAATTCTCTATATATTTACAGTTAATACACTTGTTTTGGTAACTTGACCAAAACATATTTCACAAACACTTTCAGAAAGTTAGTTGGTAGATATGGGGGAGAGATATCAGATAGGACGTGCTATGGAAAATTTGTATGATTCGGACCTGATAGGACACCCTGGACTGAATCATGGATATTGAAATTGCAAGCAGAGGTGTCATTGAAGCAAATTTCTTTAAGATATTTGAGCTATCACTGAAAAAACCTGATCATATATTGGGGTCGGCTTAATAGATTAGGAGGTTTAAGACTAAACTTTTGATTGAGACTTCTTTTTAAATAAGATTTAATAAATTTATTTTAATTTTAATTTTTGCATTAGATTTTTATTTAAAAAGAATTCCTATCATTTACCAAGTAAATTATTACTTAAGATTTTATACTACCTTTTCAACTAATATTTTTAATTAATAATGACATATATAATATCTATTTGATATTTTTGATATTCTCTTATTAAGTTCATTAATATCTCTTTTTTTTTTTGGAAAGGAAAGCCAATTGCACTCATTAATAACTAGCATTACATCTGAACTTAAAAATACATTACAAGTTAACTAAACGATGATCTATAGCTTCCTACTACATTGAAAGTGACTGACATAGTCTAGTATTGATTGTACTAAACCTCTCAAGACCACCGTCTGAGAGACAACCCAACTCCGTCCAAGACAGAGTTAACAACAAACCAATAAATTCCATCACATTCAAAGACGAGACAAGAGAAAATCCCTTTGAACAAAAAGTCCAAGGAGAAACACTCTAAGGACTAGAAGTCCTAGAAACAAATTTTTTTTGGTTTTTATTTAAACAAAAATAATGACTAGACAGTAAAAAACAAATGGAAAAATTGAAACATAAAAATTCGATTTTCAACCTTGAAGGAAATGAAAAAAATAGCAAGAAACACTGCAACTGTAGAGCGCGCGTGTGGTACACGTGCCGCCCCTGGAGGAAGGTCGACGATCGGAGTTGGAGCAGTCGGTAGCCCTAGACCCAGCGGGGTTGCGCATGGCAACAGAAGGTCACTCTTGATGGAGGCACGTGGAGTGAAGAACCATTGATTCGGAGCGCGCATGTGACTCACGCGCCACTCCGATTGGGGCAGTTCTACCCCGGTTAAGAGATTAGCACCCTAGAAGGACAATGGTGCGACGTGTTTGCATTCCTGGACAATGGAAAGCTTCAAAACGCCGATCGCCACTTAGACTCCAAGAGACCCAAAATAATGTTGCCGGTGCCCCTGGGAAAAGAAACCAAAAAAGAAACGATAAAAACAAATGAGAACAGAATAAAAATGGGAAGGGAGAGAGAAGAGGGGCTGGGAGAAGAGAAACCGAAAACAAAATAAGGAAAACTAAGGAAATGTAAAAACTGAAGAAAATGATGAAAAAGGGGAAGAAAGGAAAAACAAAGGGAGAGACGAGCAAAGGATGGAAGAGGGAGGGGGAGGAGGGAGTTGAGACTCCCCTAACAGTGCTGAAGACAGGGAGGGAAATTTAGAATTTATCTCTCAGAGAAAAGACCTATTCAAGAAAATTCAGCCACTCAAAAAATAAGAGTTTCCGAATTCATCAATATCTATTAAACTTTTTATGGGAAGCCTTATTCCATTATGGGGCCTTAGACAATTGTCTAATGGAAGAGCCGACGTTGCATACATTGTGACCAAGTGCTAGAGCCAAAATAACTGTGCTCACAAGAAGCATGGAGAGCAAGCCTAGCTCCTTTTTTTAGTTTAGTTAAGTTGAGTTGAGATAAAAGTTAAAAGTTGAATAAAATATTATTATAAAATATAATTTTAATATAATTTTTATTTTGAAATTTAAAAAAATTAAATTTTTTATTTTATTATATAAAAATTTGAAAAAATTATAATGATTAAATGAGGTGAGATGCGTTCAATGAACCAAAAAACAAACCAGGCTTACACTGATCAATGCCATGGCCCTCTCAGCCCAGATGGGGATTGCCTGCACCCAACTCATTTGACACCCTTGTGCTGCCTAAAGTTTTGACTTGTATCTGGTAAAGGATAGGCCGAAAAACAATAACACATGAACAGGAAGAGGACAGGGTGCATATTTATCTCCAGGGCCTAAAAGCATCAGTCTTTGCCATGTCGCTGTCTTGATGAAGTAAGATCAGTATGGGCTACCTGTAGAACCAGATGACAGCTATAATCATAGAGAATAAAGAAAGATATGATAGAAGAAGCTTGAAGATGAATCTCTTATGAGAAAAGTGATACACACAACACATTTTAAAATACTTACCTAACATATATTATAAAATATGAATATTTTTATAAATTATCTTATAAAATTAACATTATTTTATAGAAATATTCCTAGTTTATAATATATATTGTGTAAAATATTTCAAAGAATGTTGTAGATCTATCATTTCTCATTCCCAATATTCTATATATATATATATATATATAGTTTTGCTCCAAATCCTTGCCCACAAAGTGTCTCAAGCGCTCCACTTAACCCGATCTAAAACATGATCATGGATGCTTAAGAGTCGGCAATAAAGCGTCAGTTAAAAGTTAAAAAGGGTACTTAATTTAGCCGGCTATTGTTCTGCTCTAATTCATTGAGAAAACGAGTCTGGGTTACAATCTGTCTAATAAATATTAAGCTTGGACATGGAAGGACAACTTAAGACGGACAAGCTGAAATGTTAAGGAACAGAATTTTGTCAAATATGTGATTCTAGCCCAGTAAACTCACAGTGGCAAAGTTAAAATTGAAGAGGATATTCTGAAGATCAAACACAACTAAGATGTTTGCGAGGATTGGCATATCCGAATATTGGGATATACTGTTCAAAACAGTTTCCTTAGTTGATATTGGCATATATCACGCATCTCTCTCTTGCTTCATTCAAAGAAAAAGAGAATCTATTGAAGTTTTTCTACGTAGATTCGAATCCTGCCTCTCCCACTTGTTTGTTGTAGAAAGAAAAATGAGGCATTCGTTAGCGGAGGAAGGGATCCTTTCTTTTTTTTGGTCATGCCGTGAAGTGAAATTGTTGAACACGTGCGGTAATTAATGATGAATTGTATGGAATTGCTAAAAAAAAAAAAATAAGAAAATCATATCAAAAATTAACTTGATTTGGTAGTGTGAATATATTTACATGAGCAAACGGCGGCTAAATTTCAGTATAATAAAAAGTAGAGTTACGTTTGTCTATTTTCTTTAAACACTTGTTTTATTTAATATAAACCGCATACTTCAACAGAAATTATATGTATGCTATAACGTCAACTACAGCAGTGGAGTAAGCAAATTCTACCAACAAGGTCAAAATACGAAAATATACTTTAAAGACTTAATCCTGATTTTATCTCCAACCTTCGGTACAAACAATTGGGTGCCCCTTTCCTTTTTGTCATCAAAAGTCCATCCTCCATCCAGAACACTGACTAGTTCTTCCCTTCTCGCATCAAATTCAGGAGGGTCAGGCTATATTTTAATATTTATAATCTCCAATTATATCCTTTGATGTATTATGCTTTAAGAAATTTTACCATGCGTCTAATTTTTACGTTATTTTTGTCATCTTGATTTGTAAAACTTTCTTAAATTATAGTAATAATATTCACATGACTTTTATAATTATAAAATAACAATAATATTTTATAAAATGATGTTATTCTTGTATCTTTCGTTCTAAAACATAATATGTGAAACGTGGGCATGTATGTGAGGCTGTAAAAATAAATCCGAGAATCGAAAAATCAATTCAAAGAGGAACCGGAACCACTTTAAAAACATGTCATAATCGATATGGTTTCGATTTTATGTTTTCTATGACCGAATCGGTCCGATTCGTACATTTATATATTTTTAATTAATTTTTAATATTATGTATAATATTTTAACATTATATATAATATATAAATTATTATTATTATTATATATGAAATAATGTTATATTAAATTTATGATATAAAATTTTAATTTTAATTTTAAACATAATTATTTATTTGATTATATATTTTAGATATAGAATATATTAATTATAATTTATGACTTAATAAATTCTCAACATACTTTTGATAAATATATAGGTAATATTAATATATATTAGTATATTAATTACTATATCATCAACATATATAAGTCAGATCTTTTCCAATAAAAGTGGGTGCATAAAGTAAGCAGATCAAATGACCATGAAAAACATAAAGTAAGCAGAAAGTCTGCTTTCTGGCCTCTTGTTTTTCCATTTTCCTCGGCTGCCTATAATGACTAATGAAAACCACTAAACCAGCATTTCCCTCCAGAGAAAATGCAGATGGAAGTTAAACTTTTTACATTTTAAATGCTGTTAAACAATAATTCACACAAGCAGCTTCCAGTAATCAGCATGCTTATTTGAAAACTTTGTTATGTCTGAATTCTCATTTGTCAAATTAATGTCAGATAACCCACAAGTGGAGAAATAAAGCATTCATTATATCTCCAATATGGCAGTCTCAGGCATTATCCATGCCTTGAAACCAGTTACCAGATCCTCTCGAGTTTTCTGTCTGAAATTTACCGTAGATTAGAGAGTGAGTGAGTGAGAGAGATCAGGATCCACACATTGTGGCATCTCTCTCCAAACTCTGCTGTAAATTTCATGCAGAGATATCTCTTAAAAAATCTCAATCAGAATAAAAAGCTGCAAATGTAAGCATATAATTATAAATCCAGGTCAGATGTCACCATGAATGCTCCTGAAAACCTTGAGCAGAACAATATATATATATATATATATGGGCAGAGACGACTTCAGATCCAGATGCTGGCATGCGTACATTGGATGGAACTAGGGAAAATATACAAAGAGGTGACATTTTATTTTCTATTCTTGGCAATCATAAATTAGAGGCATTACAGCTTGTTATTGCATACTAAAAACACCAGTCATCTGGAAGCAGAATGAAAGATCAACAGTTGTGGAGCAACTAGCTTGTACTTAATTCATCAACATTGTTTGATGGAGGCCGGTGGGTTAATGCTTTTGTCACTCTTTCTTCTCTTCCTTGGCTTCGGCCTTTTTCTCTGCCTTGGCTTCGGCCTTTTTCTCTACCTTGGCTTCCTTCACTTTTGCCTGACCAGTCTTGGGCTTCATGAAGCAGAAACAAGAGCAGCACGGACACTGGAACAAGAACTTCATTCTTCCACGTCGCCTTACTCCAATCTCAGTTGTTCTCTAGTTCTCAACACCCTTTTGAGAGTATAAAGCTCAGCTTTTAATAAACTTGATCTAGATCTCTCTGTTTTTCTTTTTTCTTTTTTTATCTCCTTTCTTATCTAATAATGTTGGTATGTATATTTTTTTTGAAAAATATATAGCTATTGGCCCATAGGATTCCAATTCAGTCTCTTTCAGTGATAAAGAAGATGCCTCTCTTAATAAGTTTATAACAACTTCTTTCGGCCGGGAAAATGGTGGGGCTACCCATGTTGAATCATGAATTTCATCATGGGAAAAAGAGGGGCTCCTTTTGATTTCCTTGTCGTCTCACACTAAAGATTCATTAGCTGGCAAGCAATAATGATATAGAATTTACATGTTTTATGGGAGATGCTACTCACTCCGACCGATAAAATGTTGAGTTTCGTTTCACTTTTTTTTTAAAAAAATTTTATATAATTTTTAAATAAATTTCTTATATGATTTTTTTTAATATCTTAAAATATTTTTAAAAAATATAAAAAAATTATAATATTATTTAAAAATACTTACTTAAAAATTATATAAAAAAAAAACCAAAAACTAAAAAGTGAATCAAAATCCATTTCACCGAAAAGAAAAGCATTTCCCTTTATTTTATCATTGAAACTTTGTACCTGCAAACTGGCGTAAAAGACAACTGACATAATAATATTTGATTTATTTTTATAGGTGAGATAAAAGTTAAAAAATAAAATAAAATATTATTATAATATTTTTTTTAATATTAATTTAATTTTAATATTTAAACAATTGTTTTAGGATTAAAAAATTGAGTTATTTATTTTATTTTGTATCAAAATTTAAAAATGTATATTAAGAAATTTGAAATGAGATGTTTGTGAAAACAAATTAGGTCTTAAAAGTTTTCTTGAAAACCAAATCTTTAAGGATTCATTTGGATGACAAGATGATATGAGATAAATTGTGATAATTTGTTAATAGTAATAAAATTATTAATTTAGATAAATTGGGATGATTTTATCTTGTCTATGTATCCAAAGGAGCCTATCAGCATCAGGATATAAAGATATGTCCTCCATACATGGTGTTAAAGTCTAACATCATCCAATCTGGATGGCAAAACTTTGTAGCAAGATCAATTTGATGATTTTCTGTATAAAAATATATATATATATATATATATTGTGATTGAATTGTGTATACAATAAACTGGAAACCAATCGTACTCTTGCATTGTGGCTAGACTATTTATCCTCCTTTTAAGTTTTGGAGAAAGGTGGGTAGAGGTGGCCATGTCATGATATCAATTATCAAGCTGCCAGATTTGACTTTTGTGACGTCATTTTCATATGCATGACGAATTTACGTTTGAATCATGTGCAAGACAATCAATTTGAGACATGGTAAAAATCTTGATGGTTACGTACCTTATCCTCCCTCCTTTTATGTCACAACAACCATTTCGATCGGGTTTTCCTATAATATGACAAAATGTATTGTTGAATTTACGAAGGACCCAATACGCACAACTTTACCACATTCACATGACTTGATGGTCGTCTTTCATAATTTGCAGTCTATTCATAATCTGTTTCTGATTAGTATATGATCAAGGAATCAGTACGGCCAGAAAATGCGATGAATGGGACAAATAATCCAAAGGGTGACGCTTTTACTACACACTTCAGAATTAGTTTCTTTCTCGTGCGCGATGCCATCATCTGAGACTTGGTCTGACTCGTGGGCCTCACCATGTGAGAGAACACAATGAAAATATGTGGAAGAAACCCAAAATAAGGGTTGGGAATTTGGCAGGGGTTGATGTCATGATCCCATTTAATCCCGTCCCGTTTGGACTGAAAAATGATTTGAATTTATATTATTTTATTTTATAATTATAATTTTTTTAAATTTTTATATAAAATATAATAAACAATTCAAATTCTCAAATTCTAAAACAATAATAATATTAAAAAATAATATTTTATTCAACTTTTATCTCAACTAATCTCGTCTCAATTAACTATCCAAACCATACTAGCAACAAATTATATCATGATATCTCTAATGAGATACCCGCAATATTTTACTTAGCTTAATTTAAGGAATGAGATTTTCTTGACTTGGTAATTTTCATGTATGGCAAAAGTATGAAGACCTAGTCAAATAATTTTATGTTTAGCTGTTGGGTTATCTATATAATGAGCTCTATGTTTTGCAGTAAGATCATGAGGGAATTATCATCTAATATTTCATCTTGATTCTTGTATGAAATTGGAAGGCTGGCTCCCTCGAAGTAAACCCCCCTTTCTTATCGTCACTACAATAATTAAACATACGTCCAAAACCACAAGGAGCTCAAATGCCCACGAACGAGAAGTTCATACTTACACACTCCTCATCTGGATGCAGCATTTCGCGACTCTCATTATCAATATCAACTTGACTGAGTTAGGCCATGATTCATATAATTTACAGACGCTCTAAAGCTGAGAATTGTATTGTTCTCACCATGCTAAATGTTTCAAAGTCGAGGAGATGGCTTCACTGGTTCAGGCAGTACTTTACGATATTCATAAACACCGATACCACGTTTTCTTCCAAGTCGACCAGCATCAACGTATTGTACAAGAAGAGGACAGGGTGCATATTTAGTGTCTCCAAGGCCAGCATGAAGAACTTTCATTATCGACAGGCACACGTCCAATCCGATGAAATCTGCAAGCTCTAAGGGACCCATTGGATGGTTTGTCCCAAGCTTCATACCAGTATCAATATCTTCCTTTGTTGCCACACCAGTATACAGAGTAAAGAATGCTTCATTTATCATCGGTATAAGGATCCTGTTTACTATGAACCCAGAATAATCCTGAGAGCATACAACCGTCTTTCCAAACCTGCAAATTCACAATTCACCAGATAAATGTAGAATCTATTACCATTTATCAGGGCGATCCTAATGGGGTGGGCAACTTGGGCACCCCAATTGAGGCCTCCAACATGAAATACTAGTTTTGTGTAAAAAAAAAATTACACAATGTTGAGAAAGAGAAAAAAGATGAACTTTCACCTTACACAAAAGAGAGGGGAAAAAATTGTAAGAGACATTATAGTGGAAGAGAAAAATGGCCAATAAACCATTGTAAGGTTGCGAAAAAATAAGGCAAAAATTAAGGGAAAAAAAAAAACAGAGTCCTTGGCACCTTGCTGCCTGAAAATAAGTTGGCAGTAAAAGTAATTGACTTCAATTGTACATTGAATGAACGAAAGTTAGCTTAAAATATTATCACAAAATAAAATGAAAATCAAGCACTGTATGAGAGGTGGTGAGACCAACCACAGTTGCCATAATGTCCTCAGACACAGACGAAAGTAAGGAGCTAAGAATAACTTGGTCTTGATCGAGTATAGGCGGGATTGAGTGTGGATTCGGTGGCAGTGGAAGGCAGAAACTGAGCTGGGTAGGGAATATTGCCATTGACATAACCAAACAAAATTTTGGCCACAAAATTAGGAAACCATCTAAGATTTTCACAATAAATAATTATCCTTGGTAGGGCGTATGGTGATAATTATCCTTGGTAACGCGTATGATGAAGGCTGACAGCAAGTGGGGGTAGAAGGTGTGATGGGGTTGGTGGTGGACATGGCTGAGGTGTTTGAGTCAGTGGCCATAAAATCGAGGAGGACGTGAGTCAGAGGAAATCTCTGATACCATGAAGAATTAAAGGGACAATTGTTTATGTGAAAGTAGCTCTTCAATAATGAATAGAGGCCACCGTATATTGATTATATATAGAACATGTTTGTTACACGAGATACATGAGATAAATATGAAAGATAAATCAGTTACAAGACTTCAAATATTGCTAAGATGATAAGGTGGGTTGTGGCGTGGGGTCTAAGGACTCTGAGTGACTAATAGCCCTCTCCTTCTGTTATGTCTCTCATTGTTAGTGTCTGTTTTACTCCATAAATAAATATTCAATATTTTTGCATTTTAAAACCCAGTCGAAAATATTAAAATAATTCTTTTCCAAATGAACACATTTGTGCATACAATGTTATTTGCTATACTTGTAATCAAATTAATAAATCTTATTTAGAAGTACTATATCGCAGGCAAAATAAATAAATTAGGCATTTTATCAATTAAAATATAGAATAATGGCAAATCTTGAATACCAAGCTTTGATAAATAATTTTGTAAGTAATTTTGTCTCTTAGATAGTTCAAAAATAATTTTAAATAAAAATTTACTGTTATATATAATATAATATTTTATTTTATTTTATTTTATTGTTTATTACAAATGGAAAGGCCTCATACTAAATTTTTGCCTTAGGCCTCTGCAAAGATGAGGACCGCACCTGCCATTTATAGACAGCTGCCTTTCTCTAAGTAGGTAAAGAGCATCTTATATACATGCATAGGAGTGTGAAATTATCACTTATTCTAAAAGTTTAAACTGATAAGAATATGTATGTAGATTTAATAATTCGTATTATATTATTAACACTCCCTCTAAGCTATGGAAAGACTTCCCCCCAATGAGTGATCCTAATACGTAAAATATTTAATTCAATGGAGTACAGTACAATCAGAATTCGAACTCATGACTTCTGTTCCGATGCCATATAAAATTATCACTTGTCTTATAAGTTTAAACTGATAAAAATATATAGATTTTATTATTTATATCATATTTTTAACACTTTCCCTCCCGTGTAGACAAACTCTCTCAATGAATGGGCCAATAAGTGGAATATTTAATTATATAAAATTTTATACACCACACTACCATCTCACTTTCATCCCACTAAGTAAGATGTGGCACATTTATCTCCATTGAATGATCGTTTATTGTATGTTTTTTTGTCATCTAATGTTGATAAATTAACTGCATCTTATTTAATGAAATGAAAGTATGATGATAGTGTGAAGTATAGCATCACTCCTAATTAAATGGATTAGAGTGTAAAGTCATTATTCAAATTAGGACATTTGCTCTAATACCGTGTGAAATCATCACTTATCCCAAAAATTTAAAATTATGAGAAGATGTAGATTAAATTATTTGTATTATATTCTTAACAAGGGGCAAAGGACATGTCATTAACAAGATGATTTCCAATGCAAAAATCAGAGAGGGAGAGAGAAATATTTAGCAGCCCTATCACGAGTGGTGAGACTTGCACGCACATGAACACAAGCATACTTTTTTTGTTATTTGCATCGGGTGTCTTAGGAACACCGTTTCGACTAATCTCTAGGAGTTTGAACACAAGCATAGTTTGCTACCCATCCCACTATTTGGAGATGGAGACACAGGGATTAAAGCTTAAATTTCCCTCTGATTTGGGTACGAAGGACAAGACCATGTTATTAGCCTGCAGCAGCTAAGGGCAGCTGGGAAAGTGGTGTGCGAGGGGATAAAAATACTAACAGATTTCTGCATTAGAAGAACTTTCAAGAAAGAGTTTTGCTACTCATCATCCTCAACATCAGACACCAATATCATACTTTTTTTTATATATTTTATCTTGATTTTTTTCAACTTTATTAATCTTAAACTGATTGAATTCTTCTACTCATTATTCATATACCAAATATTTGATAAAAGAAAAAAAAAATCTATATATATAGTGTGTGTATGTGGAGGATGATCAATATAATTTTTCATCAAAAAATCACCTCTCAGCCAAGGCTTTCGTTGCATTAAATGTCTCATCTGATGTGTCTGCACCGCGTATGACCTCCACCAGTTTCATAATAGGAGGAGGATTCATGAAATGCATGCCAATCACCTGCAGATGAACCACGTTGGTCAAACATAATCAGATTTCTAGTCTGGTAAAAACAGTACAGGTATTTACAGAAAGCAAAAACTCCGCTATAACTTATACAAGCAGATAAATGTATTAGATATCTAATCATAACCTCGGCTGAAGGAAAGATATTCAGAGTATAACCTGGAGGGGTCTACCGGTCACAGATGCTAGACGAGTAATGGAGATGGAGCTTGTATTAGATGCCAAAATGGCCGAACTTTTCACAATCTTATCTAGCTCAAGAAATAACTTTCTCTTCGCATCTTCATATTCGGCAATAGCTTCAATAATTATATCAGCTGAATGCAGCTCTTCCAGACTTTTTGCACATCGTAAACGTCCCAATGCACTACTGCCTGCAGCCTTTTAGGTAGAGTTGACACATTTTGTTAACATCCTAATGTTTCAACAGCACAAGCTTTCAGAAATTTTAGAACCATTAAACTCTTTCATTCTATAAATGAAATTTATGTTCTCACAAGTATGTTTTCTTTCCCATTTTTAATTCTAATTATTGGACCTTGCTTTAAAGTTAATTAGTTTAGTCAATAGATTCATCCAGTCAAGCTGAACCCCACAAATTCAATTCCGACCCTCGTAATGAACAAATGTCCTGCCTCTCTGCTTGCTGCAAGCACACATGGATCTGTTGTCTCCACACTGATTGTGGTGGCAGCTGCAATGAATCCCTTTAATGTAGACCAATAAAGTGGCAAAAGAACCAGGCACTTCATAAAAGGTTACACCTCTTGCTCTAAGGAACTCATTCAGGCTCGGGAACCAGCTTAAATAAAGAAGCAAAATCCAGGTTTCCATTCACAATAGTTCCTTTATCTTATCCTTTAAAATACATCACCAAACTCCACTTTTTCTAATTTACATACTAATTTTTACAATGTATCATCCATCAAATTATCTATTTTTTCTTCATATCATTTAAATCATTTTTTTTTCTTTTTAAACATTTATTTTCTATCAATAAATTTGTAGTATTTCATATATCTTTTTATATTTGCATATAATATAATTCAGTGATATACACACAACATAAAAATATATAAGTCAAATAAAAATTAAAAATAAAATCAAAATATGAGAATATGAGAATATTGGATAAATAATATTTCCAAGATATCTTTAAAAAAAATAGAGATGTTTTAAATGATGAACAATAGAACGAATTTATATTGAAATGTAAAAGTAAATGGAAATGAAGAAGTAAATGAAGTATAAATAATTAAAAATTGTTTGAAGGATGAATATTAACTAGCTACATGTAGAGGGTTATTGTAGCAATTTATATTTTAAATTTTTTTATATAATCGGATGGAACTCATTTTATGAATAATTGTTTAAATAATTTATATTTTTTATATTGAACATAAACTATTGAGAGTGCTTAAGCCACTAAACATTTGAAGTAGGCCATCTGTGCAGCTGGAGATGACATAAATATAGTGAAATTCAAAGAGGTATATAACCTATTGATCGGGTACGCAGTAAATGCTACTTACCTTTATTCCCAGATTTTTTTTTTTTTTTTCAATTTTATCCTCGAATAAAATGTAATGTTCTTTGGAAATCCTCGAGCAACAAGGTCAAGTTAAGAACTCCACTCAGCACAATCCAAAATCCAGATTCTAATAGCTATGAGCAGCCCAATTAGGGGCCGAACCACGTTGGCTTTTGGGGGGCTGTAGCCCCCCCAAGAATTTTTAAAAAAATTTGTATATTATATAAATATATTTTTTATATATAATTAAAATTTCTCCCAAATTAAAAAAATATTACTAAAATTATCCTCATAAATCCTAATATTTATTTTGTTTTATTCTAATTTTTAACTTCGCTAACACCCACAAAATATCGTCATTGAGGTTAATTTTCAAGAAAAATTCTATGCTCATGTATATATATATATACGTATGTATATAAATAATATGTATATATATATATATAGTGTAATAGTTTTTAGTAAATTACAAAAATCTTAAAGAAAATCATCTTATTTATATACATATTTTTTTATACAATTTTAACGTATAATTATTATTTTTATATATAATGGTCCCCCCCTCCCTCTCCCCCCAAAATTAAATCTTAGTTCCACCCCTACGCCAAGCAATACGTCGACCTATTTCTTAAGTCATTAATAATCTTTGGATAATGATAGGGTTTCTTCTCCAAGTGGATCCCTTTTGTGTCTCTGGACCTTTCATAACATTTACATCAATTATAGTTTTAAAATTTACTAATTTTTCATCCATGGTAGATCATCTTCACAACCTGATTTTAACAATTAAGTGGAGAAATACTCCATAGTACAAATCATTGAGAGGGGGAAGGAGAGAGAGATTGATATGGAACCTGAGAGAGTAGACCTTTGGAGACTAAGCGCTGGATATTGGAAGAGATGGATTTAGAGGCTCTGGCTAGAGCGCTGGGATCGGAATCAATCAGCCAGATGTCGATACCATGAACGATACCGAGCTGAGCGATTCCCGAGCCCATTTGGCCGCTGCCCACCACTCCCATGCTCTTCATCACCGCCATTTCTTCTTGTTTCCTGAGTTAGCAACTGCTATACTGTAGCTTGTTCTGATTGACAGTCAATAATGGGCTCCCAGAGGATAAGGGGATAAGACTGAGGAATGGGCTCTCATGATGGCCCACATATATATATATATATATATATTTATATATATATATATTTTAGAAAAGTATTATTAATGTTATAAAATTAAAAAGAAAATTATTATTATTGTAAGAGAAATATAAAAGAAACTCTTAAGAAATTCTCTGAAACTTTCTTCTTTCTATATATTTTCTTATGAATTTCATAACAACTGAAACCCATATTTATAGGCATTGAAATTACTATACAAGTTACTGTGCAAGACTTAAAATAATGGTGGTGGGGTCATTCACAAATAATTAAGGAGGCGGGGACCGTCCCTAATAATTCATAACACTCCTCCTTGAATGACCACCCATAAAGAATCTGTCTCGTTAAAACCTTGCCAAGGAAAAATCCAGTGGGAAGAAAAACTAATGGCGAAGGAAAAAGAGTACAGTCTTCTTATGTATCCACAAGTGCTTTAAGATTGCCTCATTAAAATCTTGTAAAGGAAAACCCAGTGGGACAAAACCTTAGCGAAAGAAAAAGAGTACAATCAGCACAAGTCTTCAGGACTTTTACTCCCCCTGGAAAGTGCATGACGATAGATTTTTGAGTTTTCACATTTTAATATTCTGCACAATTTTCTTGAATGTCGCAGTTGGTGATGCCTTCGTGAATAAATCTGCCAGATTATCACTTGATCGTATCTTTGATATATCCTCTTTTGATTTGAATGATACAAGCAGCATTATCTTCGTATAAAACTGTTGAGCTATAATTGATTATGAAATACCACACTTTTCTTGGATACGTTGAGTCATTGATTTCAGCCAAATATACTCTCGACTTGTTTCATGAATTGCAATAATCTCTTAGTGATTTGAAAATGAAAAATAATATCTGGTTGACAGACTTAATAGAAATCTAATACCTGCAGTAATACTTAAACTCCCCATAATAATATGCATTAGTGTTTCAAGTAATAAGCAAACATTATTTCAGCATATATAACAGATTACGAATTCAAACATGATTTCCATCTAAATAATGCATAAGAGAGAGCATGATAATATTTTTATCTAAAAGTTTTTCCCCCTCATTCGGCGTTATTAGGGAGAATTTGTTTATATGCGGCAGAAATAACATTAGAAACCATATATGTATGATAAAAACTGTAAAAGCTTTGAGGTCTAATATTATCAGTTCGGCAGAAAATCAAATCCGTTTAACATTGTTGACAAACGAGATCTTGAAGAGATTTGAAGGCTTCGGGTTGTTATTTAAATATAACCAATTTTATCATTGATTTACTCCAGCAAAAAGATCTCGCATTCCTCATAGATTCAGTTGTTGTTCATCCAGAACGATATTATGTCTTATAGAAATTCTAATGCCCTAGATTTGAATCATGAACCTTTTATACCTCAACCACTTATATTTTCTCCTGAGGCCGTAAATATCATGATAGGAGCAGAGATATATATTTCTAGTAAATCTGATCCTGAAATTGTTGCAGCATCAAGAACCCTCAGTGCTCAATATGCAGCCTCTCTTACAACCATGTCTGAGAGGCTACTGGCGAGAGCGAGTAAAGTTGATCATCTTAAAAATTAAATATATGAGTTACATCAAACGCTTGCAACTAAAGATAGAAAAAATAAAGATTTAAGGCAAGAAAACAAGGAGCTGAAGAAATTTGTAAACTGATATTCTCGTGACCTGAAAACACGAGTAGAAGAACTAGAACGAGAGAGAGCTCAGATACAAAGTCAACAACAGCAGCTAACGGCAGAGGTTCAGCGTTTACAAGAAAATAGGGATAGCTGTAATTAATCTCGCTGGCTTTTGAAATTATGCATCCAGCATATATTACAAAGTGAGATTTGAAGAGATAATAGTTTGTCTTGTTCTTATTTTCATTTCTATAAGAACCGTCTTTAACTTCATTTAGTACGCATCAAATATTTTTCTCATATATATAATTCATCTGTATTTGTATTCTTATTCTACAAATTCTCAATGGCTCATCAATTTCCTTTCAATATTTCTCACGATCAACATATGAGGTATTCTTCTCCTCAATTACAAATTATTCCTGCATTTTCCGCAGGTGCCATGTTGCAGCAAGTGAATGATCTGGCTAATAAGTCAGATCGTGAAGCCGTTTATGAGCTGGTGACTCTCGGCACCCGATACTCCTCCTCTATTGTCGAATTTTCCAACCGATTACAATCCAAAAATCGTGAGATTGAGGAGTTTAACGAGAAGGTTTCCGTACTTCAACGACTCGTTCAAGAGTCTGACAAAAAAATTGTAGACTTAAAGCAAGATAATAAGGATTTAAAATCCTTTCTTGCCTCTTCATTTCGACTACCTAATCCTTTAGATAAGGATGACATATTGCTTTATGAAGAGCAAATGCATTTGAGAGATGAGGCTAGAAGTCTCAAATTCTTGTAACTCATCTATTAATTGAATAATAAGATCTTTCTTTTTCAAATGCATTCATTGAATTTATAGCAGCCCTTGTGATCTATTCAGGAGTTCTAACAAGGTAAATCATTAACGTAAACTGCAATAATGGCAAATCCGGATTCTGATAAAACACATGGGCATATAGGATTATTCTTAAATCTTTCTTTCAATAGATATTCGTTGATTCAATTATACCACATGCGTCTGGATTGCTTTAACCCATATAAAAGATCTTTGAAGTTTTATAAAGTACATACTCCTAAATGTACTTGGATTATATGCTTCAAGTATCGTATATCTTTATATATGTAATGATCTAATGATCCTTACAAATATGCAGTAATCAACTGCATATCTAATCCTTTTGTAATAACCAAATCGATTAAAAATATGAATGTGATTGCATTCATAACAAGGAAATATGTTTCCTCATAACTACTCTCGGGTTTCTGCAGGAAACCTTGTGCGACAAATTATACCGCATAATTTCATTTCGCATTACGCTTTCGTATAAATACTCACTTATATCTTATAGACATTACACCCTTTGTTGTTTGGACAACAGGTCCAAATACCTTTCGCTTTGCTAGCGATTTTAATTCAGCTTTTAGCTGCTTTTCATTTTGGCCAATCATTTCTACGTCGACATTCTTCGACGGTTTTTGGCTCACTTTCTTCATTACTTCTGGTAATGTCAAGGGCCATCATATATGAAAATATGTTGTCAACAACATTTTTATTTCTATCTAGAATTTCTCCAGTATTCGTGAAATATATTAAGATCTCATTATTTCAGGTACCTGTTCCTCTCCAGGAGAAAACATTTTATGAAACACCTCTACAAGAGGTTCCTCTTCAGGAGGTTTATACTCTTCAGGAGTTTTCTATTCATAAGTTATACTCTTCAGGAGGTTTCCTCTTCAGAAGTTTTGTACTCTTCAGGAGCTTTGTATTCTTCAGGAGTTTTGTATTTTATACAGAAAATCTGGATAGATCTTATTTTGTAGGTACGGTCTCTTTAGGAGCACCGATTTATTTTCATTTTTCTCTTTTGCATCAATAGGTCTTCAACACTTCAAGTGTATCTTAGACTCATCTATTGTTGTTTTAACAACTTGTCCTTCAGGAATTTCAATTTTTGCTTAAGTATTAACAATAGTAATATATGATTTTACAATACTTTTAGTGTCAGTAAATACATCATGTAATTGATTTGCAACACTTTGTAGATAGATAATCCTCTGAATTTCTGGTTCACATTTATTTGTAAGAGAATCAAATTTAGACAGGGCTTTATTATCCCAAATAATTTCTTGTCGTGCTTCAGGCACAGATATTTCATTATTTTAAAACATGATGAAATATTAATAAACTTATATATAAAAGCTTATCAAGTGCTTGGCCGTACAACAAATACGTGACCACTGTTCGGTCATATTACATCTATGACAAACATCTTCATCTTTCTATGAAGAATTATTCTGAGGGCCTTTACCCTTTTCTGAGTTGGATCACTTATGGTGATACGATATATTTTTATCATCTTTAGTGTTATCGCTTTTGGAACCAACACTTCTATAGTTTTTTTACCACGTCTACGCCCTTAATTCCTTTGAAAGGATGCACCGTTCACTTCTGAGAATGGTGTAAATTCAATATCATTAATAGGACGTAACTGGTGATTTATTAACAAAAACTCATTATTTAGCTCAATAACTGGAAGACTGTTGCCCAGATGACTAACACAAGAGGGGGGTGAATTGGGTTATATTATAAAAATTAACACTTATTAATCAAATATACAATATAAAATATAAACAGAATATAAAGCAGTAAGAAATGTAAAGAGTAGGGTAAGAGAAAGCAAACTCAGTATTTTTACGAGGTTCAGCCCCACTGCCTACGTCCTCGCCTCAAGCTACCCCCTGAGGATCTCGAATTCACTAGTCAATCTCCTTTAGGTGGAGATAGAAACCTATTACACTTTTGAGCAGCACCGCTCCAAAGAATCCGTGTAAAATACCCTCTATACTTCCAATCACCTCACACTTGGTGATTTAACTATTCCCCGTGTAGAACACCTTCTACACACACAAGGGTTATACACACCCTCTTAAAAATATAAGAGTGATAGTGGGTAGACTATCAAAGTACACTCCTCAATGACTGAGATAGAAACAATACAGCGCAAACTATATCTCTCAAAATGAACAAGGGTTAAGGCTCAATACTTAGAGAAGAGAGAATAAAAGCTTTGAATGAATGTTGTATGTTTTTTGTGTTGTGAATGTGAAGCTCTCAAATGATCTATTTATAGGCATATGAGACTTCATATTCAAATTTAAAAAGATTCACATGTCAAAGACATCATCATTCATTTTTCAAAAATTTCAAACCTAATCTTTTTACTTTTTGCATGTGACAAAAAGAGCACACTTTACTTTTCAAAAATTTCAAACCTAATCTTTTACTTTTTGCATATGACAAAAGGAGCACACTTTACTTTTCAAAATTTTCAAACAAAGACATCTACCTTTTGCATAAGTCAAGAAAAGCATCCATCACTTTTGAAAATATTCAAATAAAACATGCACATGTGAAAGATGACAATCAATCATCTTAATATTTTTAAAATTCAAATCTTTAATCATGTCATGCACATGTGAAAGATGGCAATCAATCATCTTTCAAAATTTTCAAATTTAATTTTAAAAATATTCATGCACACGTGGAAAATGTATTTTAATGCTTTATGATAAAATATTAATTTTGAGCCTTAATCATAATTTCGAATTTTTAAGAGATTTACAACATTATTCTATAACTTTAATGTGAACTTGTTCCCTTCTTGCTCATGCTTGGTTCCTTGATGTGCTTGATTCTATTGTGTGGACAACTTGAGTTTGAGACTCCTTTATTCTTTGAATTCATTTGTTATCATCAAAATCCATGTGTAAATTTATAATTACACGAAACTTGAAACTTTGGGTTCAACAAAGACAAAATAAAAGTTCAGAATATTTGTTGAACTTTCACTCTCGATATTGCTACTGCAGGAACACATTCGGAGTATGAAAAATAATATGTCTTCTTTTATATATCATCATCAATGACATTTTCACTGCATAATTTTAATATTGAGCTGATTTTAAAGAGTACAAAATATTCAATATCACTCTTAAAATCTTGCAACTTCAGGTGCAATAAGTCATAATGATCTTTTGAGAGGATTACATCTTCTGGTGTTCATATCTCTCTCTTAATTCATTTCACACAGTAAGATGATTTTTCATTATGAGATACACAGCACGGTCCTTCAAGGATACATGATTTTCTTCTATGATTGTATCTCCCAAATTCATCATCATATCCAAATGGATCTCATCATGGATCCTCAATAAATAATTTTTTTTTCAGAAATATCAATAGTAATAAATCTCAATATTTGACTATAAATTACAAAAATAATTCTGTGAATTTAAGAAATATATTCACATTATCATGAGAATAAAAGTAAAATTTTATCAAGTAATATTCAGCAATATTACCTTTAATATTTATCTCGATGACTGCAAATAATATATTAAAAAACTTACTTGAAGTAGAAGACCACTAGCTTCAGTATCAGTAGAACTTCGTGCTGATAACGTGTTATAAAACTAAAAAGAAAACTACTACTATTGCAAGAGAAATATAAAAGAAACGCTTAAAAAACTCTTTGAAATTTTCTTCCTTCTATATATTTTCTTATGAATTTCATAACAACTGAAACCCATATTTATAGGCGTTGAAATTACTATACAAGTTACTGTGCAAGACTTAAAATAATGGTGGTGGAGTCACTCATAAAATAATTAAGGGAGCAAGAACCACCCTTAATAATTCATAACAATTAATTTATTATTGCTGAATAAAGATCTTATAAAAATAAGGATTTTGTTAGCTACAATTAGATTTGTGAACTGATCTGTGTAATAATGTCGTTGTTTTCATATTCGAAATTTAGATCTGCACCGTTTGTATCAAAATCTAACTTTCTGACTAATTATATTGGATGGCACATGTGTTGATATGGAAAATCGTTTACAACAAGACTTTTTTTCAAAATAAATCATAAATTAATATAATTTTATATTATATGTTATATATATTTTTATAATTTAACAAGAGAGTTGAGACATTAAATTACTTTAATTTATGAATTTATTTTTATAAAATATTTTTATAACTAAAGCATTTTTCTAAACATACAAAATGTAAAATAATATGCTAAGTGAATTATTATTAAAATCTCATATTGTCATATATATTTCTTATAACATACTCATCGCTAAAATCTACGTTATTAACTCCATTAGCAAATGCAAAATACATATAGCAATTCCAAGATCCAAATTCACAAGCGAAAGAAATTAGTAAGAAAGGGAAAAAGATTATGCTACTTGTAAGACATCGTGCTGTTATTTTTTACAGTTTTAATGATATTTTTATAGAAATAACTTACAAAAGTAACATAATTTTATATAAAAACTTTCATTTTAAAATATGATTGTTCATATGTGAACAATGAAGCTAAAAGTTTGACACTACAAAAAAAAAATAGATACTTGTAACACATTAATTATAATTAAAATAATTATTTATGATAAAAATAATCTATTTTTGTTATAAATAATTTTTTTTATTGTAATTAAAGTGTCACAAATATTTATAATTTTGCAATTTTAAGAAGTCAAATTTCAATATATTAGTAGGACGGGAAATGAGATAGCTAATATTTTAGCTAGAAATGCGTGGCATCGATATTTGTGTATGGTGGGAACAGGTCCCGTATTGTGTGAATCAAGCAGAATGGCTTCATGACAATTGGTGTATTGATGTTTTGGTTGAATGAATGAAACTTTAGTTATCAAAAATAAACATGATTGTTCATATGATTATAAAAAAAGATTGTGCATATATTGGCTACTCGAAAATTAATGCATTACACTAACAACATTGTGTTTGTCTTTATTCTGTTATTTTATATATTTTAATTATTTTGAGTTAAGGTGAGAAACATTTTGTTCTAAGATTGATGTGTCAAATTATACAGGTGCGGAGAAGGATGATATATGATGAATCTAGCTTGCTCACTAGAGAGCTATGAATTTCTCAACTAGTCTTCTAGGTTTGGCAAGCAAGAATATCTTAGGTATTCTCATAATACTTTGTTATTATTTATTATTATTATTTTATTTTTTTTATCTATCTTTTACTATTATTTATTAATTTTTATTACTATTTAATATTTTATTATTATTTTTTATTACTATTTATAAATCTTCTTAACACCTCTCACTACTCAAATGTTAGATTGGTGAGAGGTGTAAGTCTTGATTTCTTACACGAATATGGGTCTTGGTTTCGGACATTAGGCCCTTCATTATGAAGGGAACTCACAACTAAATACAAAGGCCCCAGCTCCACTGTCATGGAGTGTGAGATTGATTATTATTAGGTGTTTTAATTAAGGTTTTGAATTCCATTTTGTTTTGGTTGGAATGGTTAAAATTTTTCGTTCTGGAATAATATTCGATGCACTTTACCTCATTGTTTTGTTCCGATCCAAATCTCAATCCGTTCTGGTCTATTCTGGTCATTCCAATCGAATTTTGACCATTCCGATCCAAATTTCAGTCATTCGAGCCTCCGATCTCTATTCTATTTTAAATATTTTTTGTAATTTTCTAGAGTTTGAATGACATATTTTTAAACTTTTAAATTTTGATGGTATTTAATTAATTATAGAATATAAATTATATTTATATACTTTATAACTTTAAATATGTCTTCTTCTTTTTTTAAATATTATTATTTTTTAATATTTTATCTATTATTTTATTTTATTTATTTTTGTGTCTCAACTCAAGTTTATATTTTTTCAACCTATATTCATTTTATAAATTTTCAATTCTTCCAATATGTATACTACATGATACAAACTGACATAATATGTATTTATTTTATTAGTTGTTAGTTTATATATACATATAAATATTTATATATAATATATAATTAACTTCAAAACAGTACATCGGAATGGGCCGGTATCGAAATATTCTGTTCCAATGCCTAAATCGGAGTAGTCATTGGAACAGAATTCAAAACTTTAGTTTTAAGGCTTCGTTTGGACGTTAAATTAAGTTGAGGTAAGTTAATTTTTTTTTTTATAAATAATAAAGAATTGATATGATAAAGTGAGTTTTATAGAGCTCACTTAAAATCAGTTTAGATGTGTTTAACCATGAAAACGAGTTTATATATATTTATAAGAAATTAAAAAAAATTGTGAGCCTATAAAAAGATGTTAAGTTAAAAATAATTATAAATTCTATGTAGAAAATGTTTATGAATTGAGATGAATTTAATGATTTAAGAGTTAAATATTTAAATATTAAATTCGATATAAAATTAGACTTAACTGAATTAGTTCAGCCTAAATAGTAAATTCAGCTTAAATAAGAGCAGTTTCAACCATGTCCAAAACTGTCTTAAGATATCTGTGAGCTTGAGATAAGCGGTTATCCTTAACAGGCATGAAACCTTAGTTTTTGTCTGTCGTGAAGGCATTATTAGTAGGGCCGTAAAAATTAACCGAAAAATATCAAAAAACAAGCCTGAATCATTGACATGGTTCTGTTCTGGACCAGTCCGGTCTGGGACCTGTTTTTGTAAGTTTAAAACAGGCCGAATTCAATCCAGACTTGATTACATTTTACGAGACTGGACCGAAACAGTTTGTATATTTTTATATTTTAAATTAATTTTAAATATTATATATAATATTTTTATATATAATATATATAAATATAATTTATAATTATATAAAATAATGTTATATTATAAATTATAACATAAAATCTTAATCTTAGACATGTAAATTTATTTCATCTTATATTTTAAAAATAAAGTAAATATACATAGAGAAAGAGTATATTAATTATATTTTTTGACCTAATAAATTTTTAACATGTTCTTTTGATACACACATTAGTAAACTAGTAATACTAATATATATTGTTATATTAATTACAGTTTATTACCTAATACTAATACTATTAGTAATTCACTTTAAGTCTATATATATTAATTATTACTATATAAATGAGTACAATATTATAGTAGTTTTTATAAAAGTTATATTTATCGCAGATTTTGTTTTACAATAGATTTTCTATTTTGTAGCATTTTTTATAGCAGATTTTTTAGATAACAATTTTTTTTTTTTTAACATAACATTTTTTTTTATAAAGCAAATTTTTATAAACAGTAATAGATTGTTAATAGAATGGATTTTATTTTTTTGAATAACTTGTTTACATAATATAATTTTTTAAAGCAGTTTTTTATAAACAGTAACTAATTTTAAGTAGAACAATTTTTTGAAAAAGAAACCACTTTTTATAGACAGGTTTTTTAATGATAAATTGACATTTTATTAAATTTAAAAAATCAGATCAAACTGAACTGGAATTGATAAAATTAAAAGTATTAATCCATAAGGATCGATGCAAAATTAATTCTTAAAAATACAAAATGGATATATAAAAGCATTAGTAATAACCTAGCCAAAAATTGGCCAAAATTTGAATAGAGAATTTACTTTTATAAATTCAATTAACCACTTTTCAACAATATCAAATAACCACTCTCTAAATCTATCTCTATTCCATTTAAATATTTAATTCCATTCTTTCTTTACAACTTTTATATTTACGATAGTTGGAGAGTTTATTTAAACTAGCTAATTAAAAAACTTACACGCATAAAAAAAAATATGAAAATTTTAAAAAATAAATATTATTAATTCAACATAACTACTTATCAACATAAATGTAATATGATAATTCAACATGATACTTTTGAAGACATACACAAACTAAACATGATAATTTTTTCATTAATTTGTTTTTCTTTTATAACAAGAGAATATGTAAGTGTCAATTCTACTAAAGAAAGTTTAGTAAGGCACAAAATAAATAAAATTAAGTATAAGAATTAAATAGCTAGTGAGACTTGGCTCAACATATTTGATTTTTGAAAAAAGTTCTTGCTTTTTTAGAGCATTCTCATGAACTTGACCAAATGAGAAAGATGGTTAAAATTTGAATGAATTCGATAAAAAATAACCCACATTGATTTGGGCATCTTTAAAATTATTTGAATGTATTGTAAAGTGGTTAACTAAAGATGGAAGGCTAAACTTGCTTAGTCAAACATTAAAAAAGTATTTCTCACTCCAACCAATAATTAAAAAATATAATAAAAATAAATTAGAATATAATTTTTATTAATATTAAATTGGTTTATTAGGATATGCTTATTATTAATATTAAATTAGTTAGAATTACAAAATGTGATAAAAATAAAATAAATAAAATATTATTAATTTACAATATAGACTTTAGATTTAAATTGCTTGAGCAAATATGAAAAAAATTTAATATTAACTAAAATTTAAAGATATATTTAGACAAATTAATGAGAATATTCTTAATGTTTATTTAGCTAGTTTATTGCAGACTGTTTTTTAAAAATAACTAATTAAAATATAATCAAACAATAGATTTACAGATTTCACTGTAAATGCTCCAATAATTCGATTTAAAAATCTGTCTAAAATGAACTAAACCGAATAAAAAAAATTATTGGGAATAGTCAGAACACTCACTCTTATATAAATAATAATATAAATAATAAATATTATTATTTATATAAGGACGAATGTTCTGAATATAACTCTTCCTAACCATGTTCTGAATAAATTGGACCTCTGAATTCTGATTATGAGCGAGTTTGTGGATAGAAGGGGTGGTGCTAGCTGCACTAGTACCGCAGCTAGCACCGAGTGGTACAAACTAAAGTCTTGTCCCTTGTCGCATTGAATCGTCTCGAAAAATAAAAGAGGGGGGGGGGGGGGTTCGGGGAATCTGATACGGAGGTCTATTTTTGAGACCCCAAGTGAATTTAATTTGACTCTCTTTTTTGAGGCATTTTTGAATGAATGCCTTTGTGGATTGCAGCAGTGCAGTGCACTATCGGGGTGCTGTCAAGACTCAATATGCAACAAATCATTAAATGCCTCTTTTCTTGTCCGCATTCTAACGTGTCGTTCGGCCTGCGAGGGGGCGTGGGGGGGGGGGGGCATCTGATGCTTAGTCTATTTTTTGCGCGTAAAACGATAGATTAAAGTGTAGGTGTAGGCTGTGTAGCTAGGAGGAATGATAAAAAAGAAAACGCGATAGATATGGAAAAAAAAAAAAAAAAGTAGTTTCTGAAAGACCCACCAATTCGATTTTGAAAGTGCAATGTACGTACGTACTTATCTTACTTAGGTGCTGTTTAGAATCTTTATATAACGAGATGAGAATTGATATAGATATAATTTTACTAAAAAATTTAAAATTAATTAAAATATTATTACTTTTTTATTCTTATCATTTTAAGATTTTAAAAAAATTATTTATTTATTTATCAATTTTATATAAAATTTAAAAATAAATTATGAATTAATAAAATAAAATTAATATAAATATTTTTACAATCAATTAATATTAGTAAAATGACTATTCACAATTAAAATCAATCATAAATAATTTTTTTATCGTAATTAAAAGGTTACAAAAACTCAATTTTCTTTTATATGATATAATTTAATTTAAAAAATTAAATTTCAATTTTATTAATTAAATTTTATCATGATTTAAATTGTATAAATGATGCAGTCTATATACTACTTAATAATATAATAACTCAAACGAAAAATTAACATTTGACAATGACCAAAAGACCTCTATTATCTGTATACATCTATTATGATTCTCATCCTGATCTTTTACCGACACAATGGCCTCCACCTTTCTGATTTCAGAAGTTTGAATATTGTTATGCTATTACTCGAAGAATTCCAATCATGTACCATCATATACGTTCAGAAAAAAATATATATATATTGAGTTAAATTAATGATATGTTTGTATTTTAATAGAAGGTGACGATGAAGCTTTATGATACTGGATAAAAAGATTGTAACAAAGGGAAGAATCCAAGAAATGACAAGCTAGGGACCAAAATTCAACTAGGACGATTTAGATTCGAAAATGAGTTGAGTTCTTAAATTTATTATTATATATTTTTAAATTTTTATATAAAATATAATAAATAATTTATTTTTTAATTAAAAAATAATAATATTATTAAAAATAATATTTTATTAATATTTTATTTAATCTTTAAAATTCATTTTAATTCATCCATCCTTCAATTCAAATCACCTTTAAATAATCATGAGGATCATGGACATGCACTTAATGTGATGAAAATGAAGTGATATGACATGTTGATTCTCACTTGAACAAAGATGGGCGACGCGGAAGCCGGTTAATTCCCACGGTGGTCCTATCTAGCTATGCCCGATCGGATAACAAAGGTGCTGCAAAAGAAACGATATTTCCTTAAGAAAAATACTCTAATTTCAAAATAAATGTTATAAATTAACGTATTTTGATGTAATTTATTAAATTATTAAATTATTTTTATTATAAAATAAATCTAAAAAATAAAATAAAATCACGTGAATTTGTAATATTATTTTATATAATTCTTTTATATATGTACGTAGCAATCATATTTTTTAATGTGTGTGAGTCTTGTACGCTCATTTCTAAAAAAATTAAAATTTATATGAAAAAACCAATATTTAAAAAAAAAAATATTTCACTAAAAAAAATGAGGTTTATATACTCTAAAATTTTATTGGACATTATTGATCAATCTATGAAGCCGGTTGTGAAAAGGGTTGTGTGATATGCATCATGCCAAGCTAGATGTACATAGACGAATGTGTATGTACCCTGCAAGTTTAACATTTTATTATTGTCGTCCCTCTAAGTATTATCACCTTTGGAAAAAAACGAACATCACTATTTTACAATAGGCTAGTTCTGTAAATAGAAATCTATTTTTAATAAAATAACATAATTATATCAGTTGATTGTAACATAAGTTATGGAATAATTATAAGAGAGACGTTGTATGTAAAGAAATATGCATTTCATTTTTTAAAAAGTCTAATAGGTCTGTGTGAGATAATTATAAGTTTGTTTCTAAATTATGTGGGACCTCTCAACACACTCTATTAAGTGTGGGCCGGCATTTTTGATATTATCCTCGTGAGTAGGTCACAAGAACTCATAATCAATCATGGGTTAACTTGTTCTGATATAAAAACACATATTTTTTCTCTTTAAAAAGTTTAATAAGATCAAGATGAATGGTGCAACTCCTTATAAAAATTATAATGAGTTTATTCTTAAATCATGAATGACTTCTCAACAATATATATTTATATCATTATTGATATCCGTAAATATAGCTTGGATTACATATAAAAAAAAATTAAAAACATTGGTCTAAGAATACCGGATGTGAAAGTAGAATATCATTATACAAAATTTGGTAATGACTTATATTCGTCTTAAAATGAAAGAAAGAAAAACGAAGTAAATCCTACTGTTTGAGTGAGTTTTTGACGCAATTATAAAATTAACTTAATATGTACTTATAAACATGTACAATAAGTATGAGCTTAATTACCCCATGGCTAACTAATTTGTCCGCTCATGCATATAATTATTCTCAAATTTGAACATTTTTGCAAGAAGAAAGAGATATGCATGGTACAAGAGTAACTAGTGATGATAAGTTGTCTTTGACTCTTTATGCTGTGTTTGGATAATGGAATTCTATTTAGATTCGATTTAGATTTAGTGATGAAATAAGATGAAATGAAATGAGATGAGATGATTTTCTATAAAAGATGAAAACTTAATAAAATAATATTAAAATAATATTTTTAATATTCTTATTATTTTGAGATTAAAAAAATTAAATTTTTTATTATATTTTATATAAAAATTTAAAAAAATTATAATAATAAAGTAAGATAAAATAAATTTTAAATGGCTCAATATTTTTGTTATTATTATTCACTAACTTATTATTATTATTTAATATTTTATTATTATTTGTAGACCATATGAGATCAAACGTAGCATTAATTAGTCCATTGGTCGACAGCATGGTACCATACCCATGTGAACTCATGCTGCAAGGTCACGTCACTGAATGCATCTTTGAATGCTTATAATGTATACGTACATGGTTATGGTACTGTGGTCACGACGTTCATTTTATTGGCTAGGTAGTACTCTTCTGCCTTGCCCCTCTTTATACCAAAATATTCAGTCCCCAGCAATATCCGTATATTTAAATAAATATATATATAATATTCTCTATTTATGAAAATGATGATACACTTATAATTTTTTTACCACTTGTTTATTATTATTAATATTTTTTGTTTTTTGTTTTCTTTTTAAATATTTTTTTAACATTTTTAATTATTAAGAAAAAAATTTAAAAATATATAATCTTATTTATAATTATATTCTTAACTATTAAATAAAAATAAAATTCTAAAAAATAATAATAAATGATAAAAGAGTGAGAGATAAGTAAGAAAGCTATTAAATTCTTCATGAAATTACAGAAGTAGAAAGCAAAGCTGAAGACGAGGCAGATACAGCAGAGATTCAGAGCGTAAAGATACATATAGGCCACTAAACGACGAGCGTAGAAGGTACTGTGTTGTACAATTTTACTTGCATTTATAATTAACACTGAAACGAAGTGATCATGAATTGGCGAGGCTGAGGCAATGGTGCAGGTCCGCAGGATATTTAAAAATGGTGGGTCCCCCTTAGCCTCTTTGGTCCCTTGTGATAAGTGATAACTTTACCACCTTTAAGAACATTTATCTTTAAAAATTGATAAAAAAATATAAATTTTGATAATTTATTATTTAAAAATTAAACAAAAATTATTTTTATACTATTTTTTATATTTTCTTTTTTTCATTTTTTATTAAATATAATAAAATTTTTTTGATATATATACAAATTTATATTTTTTTATCAACCAATAAAGATGCTCTAAACTTTTCGTTTGAATTCAAAAATAGGTTAAATTTGTCTTAACTCATTTTAAATTTACCATTATATTTTTTTAATTTTTATATAAAATATAAATTCTAATATAATTTTTTTAAATTTTAATATAATTTTTTAAATTTTTAATTCAATTTTTTTAAATTTTAAAATAATAATAATATTTTATTTAATTTTCAAAACAGATCTCATCTTAATTTTAAATCCAACCGAAACCTAAATATACGCTGCAATACTAAAGATATTTGTATGTCCTAAGTAATTAAACTCGGTTCATCCATTAAATTTATTTATTTTTTATAAATAATTATATTTTAAATTCTGAAGCCGATATATAAAGTACACTATATACATTACTTAAATAATAAAATCAAATTATATCATATAAACACTTCATCCTTCCTCATGCTCTACTTATAAATTTTAGAATTATTAAAATATAAAATAAATACTAAATTATTTTTTTTTATCGACTTAAGTTTTTTAGACAAATAATAATTTTACATAGTATTAGAGTTAAATTTTGAGTTTAAATTCTGATTCTACACTTTATCTCATTTAATTAAATATTTCACTCGTTGAACTTCAAAAAAATCTAGTCCACAAATGACAAATGAAGAAGAATATCAAAATATAAAATAAATAATATAATCTATTTATTCTCATCAATTTAAAATTTTAAGACATAATAATTTCAGAGGAATAAAATTACCGCAATTTATACACTACCTCCTCTATCTATGTACATGCAGTACTCTAAAAGGTCAATCATGGTCGCAACCATAGATAGAGAATATGTGAATGGATTAGGCTCACATCTTTCCAATATAATGAGCAAATCCTTCTCCAAACTTGTTTAACATCGACATGTTGTTATTCACAAATATTAATTAATGCATATTAATCATATACACTGACACCCTCAAGAAAATGGAGGTTGTGGTCCAGGCCTCCACCTTTTCCACCTTTCCCTTACATTTTCGTCCTCTACATTACCCCCAAGTTCCACCCCTTTGCTCCAACCACCACCTCCTAATTCACAGCATTCGGCTCATCAATGGAGGCTAAGAGTTTTGAAGGCAAGCGAACTTTCAAAGAGAAGGTGAACACGAGGGATGCCATAGTCGAGGATCAAGATTTGGATGATGACTTGGATGAAGAAGAGGGCGATGTTGAAATGATAAGCTTTGCGGATCATAATGATCAGATCAGAAAGAAAGCAGGCGTTAATGTTGCTGTCTATGCAGGGAAAAGAACAGGGTCTGGTGCTGGTGGAGTGTCGCCGCCGTGTTGTCAGGCAGAGAAGTGTGGGGTTGATTTGACTGACGCAAAGCGGTATCATCGCCGTCATAGGGTCTGCGAGCTTCATTCAAAGGCGCCCACTGTGATTGTCGCCGGAAACCGGCAACGGTTTTGTCAGCAATGCAGCAGGTCTTGGATTTATCCCCACCCAATTTTCTTTTAGCAATCTAGTTGTTTCTTCCATCTATTATATATTATATGCATGGTTTAATTGGTATATTTCATACTACTACTAGAAGTCTAGAACAATCATCTATGTGCGCGCTTCTAATAATTTCTTTTTATAATAAAATAATCACCTGTATATATGCACTAAAAACTTATTGTTGCTGTTGTTAAAGAAAATCTTTTCCAAGCTACTAAAAATAAAATTCTATATACCATATCATTATCTTACTCTAATTATATTATATAAGATGTGACACATTTTTCATTATTCGATGATCTTTTATTAGAAGATCTCATAAAAATCAAGCGTGTTGCATGCTATACGTACAGAATAAAATCAAGCGCTAGCTAGCATGTTGCGTGCTAGACAAATGTGTTAAAAATAGTTGACTATTTGAATGTATTATTATACATACAATTTTCAAATAGAGATGGCTCATATAAACTCATATAATTATACTTAATTTTTTTTAAAAATTATAGTAACATCTTTCTCAAAATGATTCTTTTCAACTTTTTGTCCCCATATATCAATAGGATTGAATCCCCCAAATTTCTCTTACTATTTAATGCATTAATGAAAGAGGATAATCCCCGCTTAATTAGTTTTGACAGCTAGAGCTGGCCGGGGATCGGGCAATTAAAGCAATGAAGAAATATTTAGCATGTACAGGCAATTAATTGCGCATAGTAATAAGATGGAACTCCACATAATTGGAAATGTGCAGGTTCCATGAGGTATCGGAGTTTGATGAAACAAAAAGAAGTTGCCGGAGACGCTTGGCCGGACATAATGAGCGGCGCCGGAAGGGCTCAGCAGAGCAATCTGGTGGAGAAGCAGGCTCGAGCCGCAAAGGAGTTGGTCAACAGTCAAAGGATCAGATGAGTCCGATTAGGAGGCAAACTGATGATCATCAAAGAGGAAGGATTCAGGTCGCAGTTCCAGCAGGGAATTCCAGCTACAAGCATCTCCAGATCAGATAAAATGCTTAATTTCTGCTCTCTGGCATGCTCTCTCTCTTCTGTCAGCCTCATCATCATATCTATATATATATATATATATATATATATATATTTATAGTTTTCTATGCCTTGTACCGAGAAATAGTGTCTGTATCGTGTTGAGATAGACCATTATATATCTTTGTAACCACAAACCTTAATTGGCTACTTACCTAGTTGTCTTATGTTCTAGTACTTTATGAGGTTGTATTCGATCTGCAAACTAACTAATATTAATGCAATATATATATATATATATATTTAATGCAATATATATATATATATATGAGTACTACTGGTATGTTCTATGGAAACCATACTTCTATCTTATATACGTACTTCACTTCAGCTAGGCTTGATGATCTGTTTGTTTTTGACGGACATTGTCTGGACTCTGATCTCTTCGGACCAACTTTCTTTAGACACAGGAACTTCTGACAAACCTGATCTCTACTGCAAATTTAGATATTGTGGTTTGGTTTTACAGTCCTTTGAAACCATCTTATTTTATCGCGACATCTAAATACTATTTAAATATAAATATAAATATTTTTTAATTTTTAATTTTTAATTTTTAACTTTTTCATCTAATCATATTTAATCCTTATAATTTTTTTAAATTTGCAATTATAACATAAAAAAAAATTCAAAATCTTCAATCTCATAACAAAAATAATATTTATAAAAAGGAGAATAACTTCGTACCAGACCTATCCAACAAACCTCAAATGATAGAGTCCAATAAAAGAGGACCCACGTAAGCCCACAAAAATCAAATAAGATCCCGTTTGGATTCAAAATTTTTCTTAGTTCATCACTATTTCATCATTATATTTTTTTAATTTTTTATATAAAATATAAATTTTTATATATTTTTTTCAAATCTCAATTTAATTTTTTTAAATTCTAAAATAATAATATCAAAAAATAAATTAAATGCATCTCAATTCATCTCTTCTCTAAATCCAAACAAAACCTAAGTAGTTCGTGACAAAAGAAGTAGCTAGTAATCTAGCCTCTTTCTCCTTTCCCCCTCTCCCTCTCAATCGGTGACTCTTTTTTTCTCTCACCCCTTCATTTTCTCTCTTCCACTCTCCTCCCGCCCCCCTTCTTCTCTCTCTCTGTTCCAGTCATTCCCTCTCATCCTCATTCTCTGATGAAAGTGGGTTTTAGACTAGTGGATGCAATAATCGATGGTTTTGATTTTTTTTTTTTTTTGAGTTATTTTATCTAGGTTTTGATTGATTTTAGATTTGGGAGTTTGATTTTGAATTCCATTTCTCTCTTTTTTGGTTTATAACTTTCAGTTTTGGAGTTTTGTTGGGTTTTGGAGTTTTGTTGGGGTTTCACGTTTCATCTAGTTTGGTGGCTTTGTTTCTTCTAGTTTATAATTAATTTCTTCGCGGCTGCACTTCAAAACAAAAATGTCTCACTCTTTCGGTCTTTCCCACATTCTCTCAGCAATAAAACAGAGCTAAACCAGCTATTAAGACCCCGGCCTGCCAATAATATCCAAAACTCAATCCAATCAAACCCAATGATCAAAATAATTAAATAAATAAACAAATGATAAAACAAACCAAAACCATTTGAAAGAAAAGCAAAAATTCAGAAAAGAAGGAACCAAAGCGTTCCAACGAGTACTCGGAGCAACTTTGACAACTCCAAGAAAACAAATCGAATCTGGGTACGAGGCTACGAGCAAAAAGAAAGCCACCGATCTTGGCAGTCTAATTAGCCCTTATTAGATTATTTAAAATTATATTTTAAAAAATATAAATTTATATATTTATTAAAAAAATTTAGTCATATTTAATTAAAAGTGAAAAGATAAAAATAAAAAAAAGAAATAAAAATACTTTTTGTAAATAATAAAGTTAAAATTTTATTTAATAAAAATTAAATTTAGCTTTTGTTAGATAAATTTTTAACTTTACTATTCATAAAAGTATTTTTATTTCTTTTTTCTATTTTTATCTTCTCACTTTGGATTAAATATGATCAAATTTCTTTCATAAATGTGTAAATTTATATTTTTTGAATAATAATTTCAAAGAAAATTTTGAATTTACTATTCATTTTTGAAAAGTAAGAATATTTTTATTTCTTTTTTCTACTTTTTTTCTCTCTACTATTGATCAAATATGATTAAAATTTTTTGATATGTGTGTAAATTTATACTTTTAAAAAAAGAAACTTTTAGTCAATCCAATGCCAATATTCTAAAGAGAAAACCTAGAGATCGGTCGGACTAATCTCCTATTAAAAACATCCCCATTAAAAATACAATAAATAATATAATAAAAAATTAAAATTTAGAAAACACAATAAAAAATATAATAATAAATAAAATGAATAAAATACAATAAAAACACAATAAAAAAATAAAATGAAAATGGTTTTACGTAATGAGTAGGAAGACATTTGATCTCAACCCAGACGAAGCCGCCGCCGGCCGCCGTGGGCGTCACTGCCTATACTATCGGAATCGACGACCTCACCTCTATGACGGCGACCCCCAGCGATCTCCTGTGTGTCCCACGTAGCCTTAAACCTAAAATGGGTTCGTCGGTCTCAATGGTATAGTCGGTGACACCTACGATGGCTGACGACGACTCCAGCTGTTTTTGTAAGGGGATCGGTTCAGCGTCAACCATCCATCTTTTCGTTGGAGAACTAAGTATAGGAAAATATCTTGTGATCTTGTGTGTGCAGGTGTTGGGAAGTATCTTGTGAAAAGGTGACGTGTCTCCTTTTAATTGGTGTCAAATTTTCTTGTAACAAAGAACTCATTAAAAAATTATATTATCTACGTTTAATTTTATAATTTTTTTTATTCAATTTTTTCTTAATACCATTCATAAATTTGAAGTCAAAAGGTTCAAGATGTTAGAGCATTGACATTAACTTAGTCAAATGCCAATACAAAATCAAATTTTACCTAAATATCGTTGAAAGCGTTGATATTGGAGTAGGCCAAACTTCTTAGAGAAATGATATTGGCTTCTTAAAAAATTAATACATCCTCAAAATTTGAAGAAATGTAGATAAAATAATCTACGTTGGCTTCTTCAAAAAGCCAAAGCTTGAAATATGAGTTACAGTAATTTTCAATATATCTTCAAATTTGAAGATATATGGTTCATCTTTAGGTCTCGTTTGTATTTGGAGATGAGTTCAACTCATCTCAATTCATTTTTATTTCATCATTATATTTTTATAATTTTTTATATAAAACACAAATTCATATACACATTTTTCAAATCCCAACACACATTTTTTAAATCTCAAAATAATAATAATATTAAAAAATAAACTAAACTCATATCAACTCATCTTATCTTCGAATCCTAACGGGCAATATGATTTTTTATTGTAAAAATTACTCCAACTGCTTTGCTTTTCATTTTTCATTATCCCAATTGTAATAAGTGGCGAAGTCAGAAATTTGCTTTAGGGGAGTCAAATAAAATTAAAATAATATAAATAATATATTTTTTGTTTTATTTCTATATAATTTTTTTTGCAGTATAGAATAATTTGATAGTAAGATCTAGTATAAAAATAAAATACGTTTAATATAACCTATGCATTAAAAAATATATATGATATATCAAGAAGAATATATCATTGAAATAAAATAAAGAGACTCATATACATATATTTAAATAAAAGAAACACAGAGTATCTAAAATTATAATTTGCACTCTTTTCAAATAAACAAAAATATCAAATATTGAATCTAAATCAAACCTGTTAGTTCTTTCTCTTTCAATATAAACAACTAAATATTTGTTAGAAATTTATTTTTAAAATAAAATTAAAATTATTTTATAAAAAAAATTAATATAATTTTTTAGAGGAGGCCAATATATGCTAAAATTAATATTACCTTATTAAATTATAAAAAGACTAATATATATTATATTGTTTTTCAAAGTTTAGGGGGGGCTATGGCCCCCCCCCCTAGTCCCCAAGTAGATTCTCCCTGATTGTAATTTGATGAAAAATTAAGATTAATTAACATATAATTAGTGTAATTACAAAAAATGAAAAAATAAAATAAAATATTATTATCAAAAAATAATATTATATTATTATTTTAACTAATATAATATGAGATTATAGCTAGAGAGGTTTTGAATTTATAAAAAAACATATATTTTTTATCAAATTTTTAAGATAATTTTAATGAAGCCAATACTAATACTCTTTAATTCCACATTTGAGTTACAGTAAATCCAAGTCATTATCCAAGTTTGGCGTTATGCTAGTGTTCATAAGTCGAAGGAATTTTTTATCCCAAAATGCGGAAGAACAACCACATCTATGTTTTCCTAGTTTTTCAATTCCCAACGCCCCCTTTCATTTCATCTTCCTCTCTCCTCTCCAAATCCCTTTTCCGATTTGCAGAAACTCGTTTTATCCTCCGGCCTCCCCTTATCTTCTTCTCTCCCTTCCTCTCTTCCTTCGTTAAGCACTCCATCCCTCCCCATCTCTCTATTTCTCCCATTTCTTTCAGTTTTGTTTCTATTTTCTTCAATTTCTTTTTTCTTGTAGCTTTCTGTACACTCAATAGGGACAATATACAAGGAGATCTGAGGAGATATCGAGGGAACTAGAAGTGGGATTTTTTTCTTTTTCCTCTCCATTAGAGTTTTTGAGCATTTGAGAGCGGAAGAAAGTTGCGATTAGCCCCGTTTGGATTCGGAGATGAGATGAGATGAGTTGAGATGAGTTTAGTTTATTTTTTAATATTATTATTATTTTGAAATTTGAAAAATGTGTATAGTAATTTATGTTTTGTATAAAAAATTATAAAAATATAATAATGAAATAGAAGTGAGTTGAGATGAGCTCAACCCACTACCGAATCCAAACTGGGCCTAAGGTGTTTAGATTGTGTTTAGGTAGTAGGGCCGACTCAATAGGTTAGGAGCTTAAGGCTAAATTTTGATTGGGATTTTTTTTTTTTTAAAAAAATTATTTTTACATTAGATTTTTATTTAAAAATAATTTTTCTCATATGTCAATTAAATTATTACTTAAGATTTTATACTAGCTTTTCAACCAATATTTTTAATTATTAATGTCATATATTATATATGTAATATGTACTTAATATTTTTTAATTAACTATTTTTATTTTTAAAAGAATTTCTGTTTTCAATTATTTTTGGGGCCTTCTTACATTTGGAACCTAAACAATTGTCTAAATGACTTAATGAAAGAGTCGTCCATGTTAGGTAATGAGGTAACTTTAAATGTTCTATGAATAATAGTAAAAAAATAATAATAAAATAATAAATATTAATAGATACTAATAAAAAGTAGACAAAAAATGATAACAAAATAATAAATAATAGTAGAACATTATGAGATATTCCCACCATCCGAACTTATATGTGGGAGAACTTTATTTGAATTTAGGATAGGTTTCTTCAATGCCATTTTGGGTTTTTGCGGTTTCGGAGTTTAGGATTTCTATTGGTCTTGTTGCTGGATGTATCTTCTTAATCTATTTCCAACCCAACAATGTTCATGTACCTCAATCTCTCTTTATATATATATATATATATATACACGCATTATGTATATATATTGCTTTGTATATTCTTATCTATTAATGTCACATTTTTAGGTCGGATTCCAACAACTCGAATCTAGGTCTTGATACTAGAACATTTCAAAAAAATAAAATAAGAGCCGGTGGGAGGCTAGAGAGTTTCCGATACTTAAATAGTATATCTCTTTTATAGTTTATACGAAAATGCGAGAGTTTAGAAAGAATTCTAAATACCTGTAAGTTAACTTTTATATGATATTTTTTTAGTTGAGACATCTTGTACCTTGTCTTAGGGGACTCATGTCATTTTGACTGTTGTTTGATCAAAATCTTTTAATGCGGTGTGGCTCTTAAGGTGGCACTATTAATGCGGTATGGAGTCCAGAAAGTAATGCCATTATATGACGTGATTTCCTGACTAGACTTTAGCCTACGAGTGATTATTGCAAGTCTCTTCATACATTATGTCATGAAATCAAGTGTCATTCGCATCTCTCGCATGCCTGCATGTACGTGATCTTGAGGGCTAGGCGTTACGAGGGTATGTCAGGGTGACGAGTTCCATCTTTTTTTAATCGTTTGCTTTTCCCGCTTGAAGATTTCCTCATGAATTAGTTTTGCTACAGGCAAAGTACACTGTAGAGGATCGTTGAGCCAAGTTGGTGTGTATATTCGATTAAAGGTGTGGCGTGTGGGTAGTGGATGATGCATAGAATTGATCTATATAAATCTTTTGAGTTTTTGCAATTTTTTAATCGATTAAATGTCTAACGAATTATGCGCGAATGTGAGAAAAAATAAGTCTTGTCTGAATTCAACGCACAAATAAAGTGCTAAGACGAGGACAGAGAAATTCATTACAGATCCTTCATCGTTTAGCCCATTCATCAGGAATATAACCGGTACGATTTGGTCAAGTTTAAACAAAATTTAAAGTTAAATTGATATGTACCAATTTTATATTTTCAAAAATCAATTTCAAATCTATTATTCTCTTAAACCGATTCTTCGGATTTTATTGATTCTAGTCCAATTCGGTCTAGTTTTCCAATTTTAATATATTATATTGTAGTATATAACACTATATTGATAATATACTATAGTATATTATATAGTTGTATTACATATAATATATTGTAGTATATTTATAAAATATATTATAATTATATTATAGAATATAATGATATATAATATACTGATATATTATAGTATATTATAATATATATTGATATAATATTAATATAACTATTAGTACAATAGACTATTATGATATAAAATTTCAAATTTGATATTATATTAATTAGCAATTTATCATTGAATATAAAATCATTTTATATATAACTATATACTATATATTGGAATTATATATAATATAAAATATATATTCAGTCCGGTCCAATTTAGTTTTAGGAAAAGAAAAATCAAAAGTGAACTGATTTTAAGAAAAATATTGAACCAAACTCACTCATCATTACTCATTTTGTTTACAATTCAAAAGAAGACCATTGTTTTACGTTGCTGATTCCCCCATATACCTTTTCCGTCAAGACATTTTTAATATATTTTTTTTTCTTTTTATTTACTTTCCTTCTTATTCCAATTTAATTTTTTAAGCGCAAACTGCAACACCCTGATCCCCTAAAAAAAACCAACAAACGAATGGAAAGATACTATAATACTATTATTTCCAGAACTGGTAAATTGGGCAGTTCTCTTGCGATTCGCTTACGCATATGAAATTGATCCAAACAAAGCAACAACATTGTGGCACAAGATAGAAGTGTTTTTACATCAATCAGTTGAAACAGAGATTTTAAACAAACATGAGTGCGGAACAATCCTTAAAATCACCGAAATCTTACCACTATGCATGAAATATCATCCGAGCTCTTCCGATTAAGTGCCTCTTCGGTAAGGAGCTTTGCTGCTGACCGAGCATCCTTTATTTCCCTGATGCAATCTGCTGCTTCTTGGTTCGACATTACCTAAAACAGATTGAATGACAAGATTTAGTCAACTCAAAGTAGAAATTGTCATATAAAATAGGGAGGAAAAATATAAAAAGAAATCAGGTGAAACGAGCTAGTCAACTCAAATAGTAGTGCTTTTACAAATATGAGGTACCAAGATCACAAATTCAGATAAGACTAACCTTCCATAATCCGTCACTAGCTAGGATAAGAAACTCAGTTTCATCATATATAGGCTCCACCGTGATATGGGGTTCTGAACTCAAGTGTTTCTTTAAGCTCTTGTCACCAAATGCCCTTGCCACTGCCAATTGCCCGTCAACTCGAGGAACATCTCCTGAATTCATTAGGGTTCTAATCTTGAGATCACAATATATGAGAAGAAAACATAGCGATGAGTAGAAAACTGCTAGAGACAGTAATATCATTAGAACCGGTAATGATCTAAGTAAGGACAACTGATGTTGCTAACAGCAAAGATCAGAACAGTGCAGACATTTAACATTGCTCAGAGAGCCACCCAACTTTATGGTCTTCCATAAGTTTTCCATGATAACAAAAGAAAGATCACAGCTAGCTTTCACACCCAAGCCAGTGTGTCTAACATGTGAATCCCAACTCCATTGCCAAATGGGACCCTAGGACACCACAGAAAGTGTGAATCGTTAAGCCCCGCTTGGATTCGGAGATGAGATGAGTTGATATGAGTTTGGTTTATTTTTTAATATTATTATTATTTTGGGATTTGAAAAAGGTGTGTTGGAATTTGAAAAAGGTGTATTGGGATTTGAAAAAGGTGTATTGGGATTTGAAAAAGGTGTATAGGAATTTGTGTTTTGTATAAAAAATTATAAAAATATAATGATGAAATGGAAGTGAGTTGAGATGAGCTCAACTCACTTCACAATCCAAGCAGCCCCTAAATATAATCTTCATTATTCTATAATATGCACCACGAGAACTTCATTAAAGGTGAAGGGGGAAAATAAATATTTTTAAAGGGTACAAGATACATGGTGATTTTCATGTGGCGTATGGATGAATTTCATTTCAGATCAATATTAGTTTGCATTTTCAGAAATTGGGTTACCAGGAAAGTTCGACACAAAACCGCCTCTCTCCTCAATGCTCTCCCTTTCCATGCTTGGCTCATGATCAATCGATAGTTGTTTAGCAACACCATTCTTACAGATAACAGCTCGAGAATCCCCAACGTTAGCTACCACCAACTTCTGGCCATTAATCAATATTGCTGTAACTGCAGTAGAACCACCTTTACCCAAATCAACCGCTTTCTCCAAAATTTTGTCATCAGTTATGCGATAAGCTTTCCTGATTGCCTTCTCTGTTTCTGTCCAGAAGTCAGGCTACTTGGAGGAAAGAGAAAAAAAAAATGAAAGATAATTATATATGTGCATATACATCATATCAAAATGTTGTACCATTTATGGGGCATAAGAAAGAAACAAGGATTGCAATTGAATCTACCTCCTTTAAAATATTCTCAAACAAATGAGACCTCAGATAATTCGGAACATCATGGCTCAAATGGCCATCAAAGATTGCAAATAGACCTAGCTCATGGTCATCAACTGGCTTAAACTGCGCAACGACATAATCTTCCATAGGATGATGTGATTTTCCCTTTACCAGGTGAAAGCCATGGGTTATGTTCTTTGACATCTTGCTCTTCCCTTTTCCAGAGTCAGGATCTGATGAACCTAACCCTACTTTTTCCTGCGATAAATTATTCACAATGGTTATTCCAAAGAGAATACTCAACCTCTTCAAACTCAAACAAAAGGGTGTTGAAATAAACAACAATATTGTAACCCGTTGATGAACAGCATCCAAGTTAAAACTTCACATATTAACATATCTGAGGCAATAGTGATAACGCTGGACTGGCAGAAACATTCTCTATTTTTGGGATACGTATGACAGTTTTATTAATGGGCAGCAAGGCGCGATCTAACAGGGTACATCTAATTAACACATACACCTAGTTAGCAAGAGGCCAAAGATACATAGAGTTAAGAAAACTAGAGGTGGAGAAACATCCTTTCAATTTATGGTATCGGTTCCCCAAAATACAATTTTCTTTGTTACTTTCAGTTACATCATATAAACATTTCCTTTGACAGGTTCTGTTTTACCGAACCTCGTGAAATGAAAGAAAGAAACAAGCAAACGGAGAAGATTTAGTAAATATTAGACACTTAAACCAGAGATCCTTAGTTGGTTTGTTTGCTTAATGTAATTTGATGTCTGATTGAAGTTGAAGAGTGCTGTTATGGTTTGAATATACTTGAATGTCAAATTCTTAAATAAAATATTATCGACAATTTCGAAAAGTTGACGTTGGATCGAAATAAAAGAACCCACTCGACGCCATTAATTTGATAACTTGCCTTCAAGATCCCTAGACTAGCTGATGTAAATAAACTTCAAACTGCTGTACAACTGAATGGAGGCACTCGATCCGATAGCATGAACACAATTCGAAGCCCGACTCTCTATTCAACTCTGGATGATTATATTCAACGTTTCCTAGAAGCTACTTTCGTGACAAGTCAATTTCCACAAGAAGTGGATCGTGGTCAACCCCTTACATATATATATAGATCTATATCCTCATACCAATGTTAAGGGGAAATTATAGCAAATTAAGCAGATCGTACAAGCAGCAAAAGAAGAAACGTGAAAAACAGATTGAAACCCACGAAAGTAGGTGCGAAGAAATTGAGTAAACGTACCTTCATCTTGAGGAGGATCTCTCTGCCAGCCATGGTTTCTGTTCCCGCAGAGCTGCTTCTTCTTATCAACGTAGATGATAATACACAGAAAGAGCGAAGAAACACGAGAGAGAGAGAAACAGAGGAGATCGGGACAGGTGTGATGTGTGTAAGAGATGAGGATTGGAGTCCTGTTGACACGCTCCCAGTGTTTCCTTCCTCAGTACCAATGTCGCGTTCTCTGCAGTCACCGAAACGCGTTCTCTGCAGTCTACTATTTATATGATAAAATAAAATAAACTTTTCTCATTATCTTATTATTATTATTATTATTATTTGACAATTTCCATTAATAAATAAACAAAAGATAGGAGACAAACAATCGTGGTAAGTGAAGCCGAAGTCAAAGATAAACAGTAACAAGTCAGAAATTTATTTTAGGGTAATAAACAAAAATAATACAAAATATATATAAAAAAAAAAAATTCTATTTTTATATATATATTTTTTATACATAATAGAATAATTTGATATTAAAATTCATAATAAAAATAAAATACATTTAATATAATTTATATATTAAAAAAATATATAATATGTCAAAAATATATCATCATAATAAAAATACATTAAAAATTATTTAAATTATTTTTAATTTTTAATTTTATTTATAATAAAAATATGCCATTTATTATTTTATTTTATTTTATATGTGATATATTTTATTTTTAAATTTGATTAAATTTTGTAGAAGGGGTCAAGATAATTTTTAAAGAAGTGGTTAATATAAGATAAAATTAATATTTATCTTACTAAATTATAAAAAAAAAATTATATTACTTTTTTCTTTAAAAAAATATATATATATTTGTTATTGTTTTTTTTTTTGAAAAGGGATGGGTCAGAGGATAGGGGGAGCCATGCCCCTCCGTCCCATTGTAGCTCTGTCACTGTTGATAAAGGGTTAGGCCTCAATAAAGTAATCCCAAGGTTAGTAGAAAGGCCCAACATGTCAAAACTAAGCTTGTAAAGTAGGCCCACAAATGTAACTTAGTATTAGTAAGTAGTAACCTTAATTAATGGGCCTTTTTAAAAAAAAAACTTAATTCATGGGCGTTCATGTTGTGTGTAGTAGAATGTGGGGGGCTAAATTGATGTAAATTGTAATGCTTTTTATCACAATAAAGGTTAGATCAGGCCGGCTTAATATCTATTTGAAGCCTAATATAAAATTTAAATGAGTCATTTATAATTATATATAATATAATAAAATATAAATTATTATATAGAAATAAAATGAGATTTTATTTAAATTTTTAAATAATTTTGTTTTAAATTTATATTTAATAAAATAATTTATATGAAACGAGCCTTAATACAAATTTTGTACTTCAAAATTTAATATTAAATTTAATATTATAAGACTTTGTACACATTGAAAAATATAAAAACTATTTAAATTTTATTTAATGATATGATTTCTTAAAAAAAAAACAACTCAAAAGAAAATTATCTAATCACTTTTATTTTTAGGGGCCTTGTATAAGGTGGTTCTTAGACAATGACCTAAATGGCCTTATGATTAAGCCGCCCTTGTTAGGAACTTAGAAGCGTCAAGCTTGGCTTAATATATTGTTTTGGAAAAAATCTACATAACCTCTTACTATTTATACAACTTCCACACACTACATTTTTAATTTTTTTTTATCAAATATTTGATATATAAATAATAAATAAAAAAATTAAATTAGTTTAAAAAGAATAAATTAAAAATAAAAATAAAAAAATGATGGTGCGTGGAGGTTGAAAGATTGTGTAGAAGTACTCATTGTTTTGAACGCTTCATCTACATTCATCTCCTCTAAATGTTATCAGCTATACAAAAAAATCAGTTAGACATTTACACTTGATAGTATTTTTTATTGGTATAAGAGCATCCAAAATTTCTCTATCCATAACTCCACATTAGATTAATTATTGGATTTATTATAATAATAATATAATAATACTTTTTTAATAATAATAATTTTAATATTTCTTCATATTTTGTAATTAGACTAATCATATCTACATTAATAATTGAATTTGATACTTAAATTATTGTTTTCTAACTAATTTCTTTCCTCAACATAATTACTCAACAAACACATTTTGTCATCCCTTTTTCTACTAACAATCATATATACAGTTTATGAAAACAATAAATAGATCTATAATTTATTCATTCGATAAATATATTAAAAGATAATAAAAAATTATTTTAATGAGTGAATAGTAGGTATTCATATTTGAAAGATGAAGTAAAGTTATTATAGCTCATAACTTTAAAGAGATCTCTTTGATAAATCTAATACAGTTGTATTTTGGATAAATATATCAAACTTTACATTTGACTTGATTTTTAATGAAATTAATGTTAATGCTCTAATGCATAAGAAGTTTGAAAGAGACCAATTCTTCTCTCGACCTCTGTCTTCAAATGAATTGCCATCATCTATCTCAAAAGCTTTTGTAGATGAGTTATTTTATGTTAAAAAAAATACTCAGCCAATTACATTAATAAAGTACGTAAAAAATAATGCAAAGAGTAACTGTTTTTGTTTATAGAGTTAGCTTATTATCATCCATCTAACCGCTCATCATTGGGTAGATAATTACATTACTTCAAAATGAGATTGGATTTAGTTTTTATTGAATTAATTGGATCGATTGGATATGGGTCATGTCCCATAACATGACACATGCATAAGGCGTGTCTCGCATCCACCGACTCCAATCCTGGACCCAAGTTTGCCTAGGGTTCAAATAAAATATATAAAATATTTTTTATTTTATTTGTATATAATTTTTTATGTGGTATAAAATAATTTAATAGTAAGATTTATAATAAAAATAAAATACTTTTAATACAACTTATATATTTAAAAAAGTATATAATATGATAAGAATATATTATCATAATAAAAATATATTAGAAATCATTCAACTTCTTTTCTATTTTTATTTTTATCTATATAAAAACATGTCATCATGTTATTATGTCATTTTATTTCATATGAGATTTGTTTTATTTTTAAATTAGATTAATTTTATAAAAAGAGGCTAAAATAATTTTTAAAGAGGGAACCAATATAAAATAAAATTAATATTATCTTACAAAATTATAAAAAAATAAACATTTTTTATTTTTATTTTTAAAAAAATATATATTATAATTTTTTTATTTTTTATTTTTTAAAAATAGGAGTGGGGCCGTGGGGAGGGAGGCCAAGGCCCCCACCACCCCCCCCACGGAGCCACTGAATGTAATGATACATTGCAATTGTGCTTAAGATGAAAGTTTAAGCGCTCGAGTTTAAACTAAAAAAAAATGATGTTGATCTATTTTTGGTGACTTCCAATCCGCATGAGGTGTAATCATTTTTTTTTTCTCTAAGGCAAATGATATTAATGAAAGAAGAAGAAAGTGTAATACAAAGTACACACCAACAAACGAAAACAAATACATGGAAAAGGCATAAATATAAGGAAAGCAACAATAAAAAGTCAACATGCTGGAGGATCTTTGTCAATATGAAACTGTAACAAGTATGACAGTATAGAGTTCAACGGGAGGCAATCATGTAATTTGGTAGAGACTGTCCACTGCACAATTGAATGTGTGCATTGATTGAAATCTCGATGTATAGTAACATAATCATTGTTATTTACACGTAATGATGTATAGTGAATACCCAAATAGAGTTTTGAGAGAGAGAGAGAGAGAGAGGGTATTTGCGTTATAAATGATTAAAAGTAAAATAGGATTTAAATAAGTTGGAACCAGCCAAGTTGCATAATTGGAGTGTCAGTGTCAACCGAGGGGAGAATTAGATTACGAAATGAACGAAATGGTTAATCACTTAATTGGTTGGGGGGAAAGAAAAGAGGACAAAATCTGGGAGTGGGAGACAGGTGGCCCCAGAGAGCTCAACTGGGCCAGCCCATTGGTCCTCTACCAAAACCCAAATGGAGACCAACGACTTTTCTTACGGCTGATTTGTCTCCTGGCTGCACTTGTCAAAAGCTTCTCATCGAATTAAATAAAAATTTCGGTCATCTTTATTTATTTATTTTTATAATCGGTCAATTTTAATTAGTCATTCATTAATTACAGAGCCTTTGCTTCCACAACACCAAGAAAGCTATATATATTATATGCTGCTCCCCTCATTGTTTTATTTTGTGAAAGCCAAACGCCTCAATATTGCTATTAATTACTTGAGTTGCTTCCCCCCAGCACCTACCTCTCTCTCTCTCTCTCTGAATATATGAACGAGTATAATTTGGATTAAAAAGCCTTTATTTGCTTTTATATGGATGAGTATTTTTTGGAGGTTGTGCCCTTCAATAAAACAAAAGCAAGTGGACAAAATAAAAGATGGCGGGTCCTTTAAGCAAAAGGATAGGAGAAATAATAGCTAGTCTACCACAAAGCTTGCACATTCTTAAAACAAGATTTTTGTTACTTATATCATGTCAACACGTAAACATACCACAAATCCATATAATTAATTAAAATAATTTTTTTTTTATAAAAAAAACGTATAATTTTTATGCTAGCCGATATTAAAGACTTTTATCTTAATGTATTCATAAACAGACTCACAAAAATAAAGACAAATCCATGCAAGTTTCAAGTACATGCATTATGGCATTCATTATATATATTCACCAAGGCTCTCAGCGGCCTTGGATAGCCTAATGGTGGCCCATTTCTACAACGTGGGGTTTAAGTTTGACCGGGAAAGATGAACCTCGATCGGCTGCATCATTGAGCAACCACTTGTCTGCAACATTCCACAGTACGCTAAGCCTATAATTACAACACCATCATAATCCGGTCATGTGTTAAAATTGAGGTCGAGTTGGCAAATATGATTTAATGATTTGCACCATCAGGTTCATCAAACTTTCCAAACCAAGTGTCCAGATCACCCCACGTATCCCCCAACAAAGCAAGCAATATTCCCAATTTTTCCCAACATTACCAGTACCTTTTACTTCATTTGAGCCTCAGATCATGCCTTCATCTATAAAACCATGCTCACCCATGCAGACCAAACCCTCAAATTAGTAAAGTACTCGTCCATGGAGAATCGCCGGAAAAGAAGTATCTCCGGCGAAAGGTTCTCGTTTCCGAGCACTCCTGGGGCTGAAGACCAAGACTCCGACTTCGAGTTTGGTTCTGTTACACCGGACTCACCCTCTACCGATCCCTTCAAAAACTCTCCTGCTGACTATTTGTTCTTCAATGGCCGGCTCTTACCCCATGCTTTTCCTATTCAATCAGCAGCCAATATCATCATCGACAGCTCTCCTGCAACGAGCCGAACAAGCAGCATTAGCAGCAAAGACTCGCTGAGGTCGTCGAGAAGTAATAGCACGAATAGCAGCAGCAGTAGTCCAAGGACAAGCGCGAGCGATAATTCTGAGAGAAGATTGTTAATGTATAAGAACAAAGTTGCATGCAAAGCAACTACTTTGGTTAGAGATCATAATGGATATAAAGCTGATCTTTCATCTCAAGTTTATGGCCGGTCTTCTCAAAGGTGGCAATATATCACAGTGCCTGTACCCATTTTGACTCGTGAGCCTTCGCGTAGAAAGAAAATGGAGACGGTGGGGAAGAAATTAAGACCAAAGAAACAAGCCGAGGAGAGGAAAGGAGCCAGCTTGTGGTTCTTCGCAAGATTCTTCTGGTGGATCGTCTCGGCCTGCAAACAATGCCATGCCATGGAACCGTCGAGGAAAGATCATGGGTTACAAGGAAATATGGAGTTAGAATAACTTACCGGCCATTTCAAGCTTGTCTTGTTAGTTTGGTTTTTAGTATCATAGTGATTTGGTTTGCTTGGTTTTGAAACTGATCATGTGAGAAACGAAAGTACTTCCGAGATCCGAGAGGAGATTGGACGTCATTAATTGGGGTGTTCATGATTTTTGTTTTGGTTTTTTACATCATTATTAAAATTACTAAGTACCCAGGAGCATCTGTAAAGGGTTGTAAACTAACGTGATTGCTGTAACTTTGGTTGCTTTTTAGCTAGGAAGATGATTGTGGGATGTCGGGTTTTCTTTTACAAAAGCAGAAGTGCGCGTATTGTTTATCCTTTTCGTCTATTTCATTTTCTTCTTTCCCTCTAGATCTATTTGAACTTAGCACATGTATAAGCAAAGTATCAGCTTTTGAACTTTAATTCTAACCAATTAAGAAGGAAGCTAGCTCGAACTTTTCCTCATGTGTTTACAGAGCATGCATGCTTGGTTAATTATAAGTGTTAATTGCGAAATGCACTTCTAATACTAGCGACCTACCGAGTAAAAGCCACATAAAAGGGTACGTAATTCTTTCGACTAGTAACAGTCCATATAGTTTAACAAAAATGCTATTTGTAGAGGGCTTGCATACTTTTTGCATACACACCGTATAAAAATAATATTTTTATACACTAATCATATTTTTATCTTGTTTTTTAATATTTCTACTGATTGTGGCATTATTAATTATCACGTCTCCGATACAGATTGTGTAAGCATTACTCGTAGTTTTATCATGTAAGGGACGGGTGACCCGCACCGTATGATACATGTAGCACCCTAACTCAACTTTTATAAATTTGTGCATGCGGTCGTTCATGTTCTGAAACCAAGAACTTTAGACAATTCTTTGTATTTTGGTAATAAAGAGTTGTAGCATATACAAAACCTCTTCCTTCTTTTTCACCCCCTTCAAATGAAACCAGTGGGCCTGGTTTCAATTATGCCGATGACCATGGCTCGCATGTATGCAAGCCTAAAGTTTTGGGGAGTTACCTGATATTAAAAACTTTTTAGAGGCCAGCTTCCAATATTTCGATCCAAATCCCCCTAAGCCGGAATATATATGTATATGTGATGATCATGACTTGGAATGATCAATCATTTAGTGAGGAATTGGAAAAGCATAGGCTCCATCAAAATGATTGCTCGAATGATTCTTTGGAAGTTGGAACTGTGCATGTAGTGTACACTTTGAGCAGCTCTCAGAGAGTTTCCAGAATTACATGCAAGCCTGCATGCCTTAGCGTTGGAGTATGTAATCCTGACAGTGAAATTTCTGTCACTTATTTTTGTAGATATAGGCATAAATCAATTTAAATTTCTTTATAATTTTTTTTATTTATATTTTTAATTATTTCGTATTATTTATCATAATTATCGCTTGATAACAACACTTAGGAATATATACCAAAACTAATTGACAATCAACAGGTATATTATATATTGATCCAAGAGTTTCAACCTTCAACCTTTCCTTCGCTGATGTAAAACATTTGACATCATACAGAGGAGATGCCTGCGGAAATATTAGAAGATATTTATTATATGCTGATGTGAAGTCACTCCATACTCCATAGTCCATATCTCTTTAATCATTGCCAACTTTTACAATAGATATCCCTCATGTCAACATTTCGTAAACTTGATGTTACCGATAATTTAAAAATTGCTGACAACCTTGGGAATGAGAGAATATTTCCAGTGATGGAGAACCCAAAAATACGTGTTTATGTGCTTTTGTGCATACGAGCGTGCAATACGGTGCGAGATGTGAGTTTGAACTATTTTGTGTCAGAATATATGTAGTAAATTGAATGAATTAATACATGTCTTTCTTGTCCATTTCAATTTTTGAAAAAAGTGACCATTTAACAATTTGAAATTGGAATAGTGGACTAAATCCCAGATTCCCAGGTCGTAGTCCTGGGATTTAATCGCTGATCATGGGATGAAGTTGCCCAAGAAATGTGAATACGGAACCGATGTTCTGATAGATTATTTTAAATTATATTTTAAATTTGATTTTTAAATATTATTTTAAATTTTAAATTATTTATTTTTTAAAAATTTTTTTAATATAATTTTTTTAATTCCACATTAATTAGACAATGAAATATTTAATAGTTTATAAGTGAATGTATTTAACTATATATAAAATAAATAAAAAGGTAGACAGTCTAGAAGCGTCACCCATTGCGAAGCACTGATAGCACGCACGCACGTCTGCCCGCGCGTGCGCGACGCATAGACGCATTGATGCACTTAGCACTTAGCACATATGCATCGTCGCAAATGATAGAATTCTTTTGCTAAACGAAATGATGTGTCTGATCACTATTTTAACAATTTTAATTAACTGTCAATTACAGTTCTTCAGACAATAACTGTCATATTTTTATTTTAACTGAAACGTCATATCTGCTGCTATTGCACATTTTCGTTCGAAAGGTTAGTGTTCAGAATTTGTAATCTGCACACTATATAAATAGTGTTGTATCCTGAAGACATAATTGCTTATGATTTCTTTTTGTAAAACTCTATACAAGTAGAAAGCAATATTTATCTTAGAGACAGGTTAACAATCGTCTCACTATTCTTTTCTTTTCATCGCTATTCGTATTCAAATTTTCTAACATGTTCTTGGTGGACTATTTGGCCCTTGATTCGGAGATGGTTTTAACATTTAATTAGCCAAGAAAAAGGTAGCTTTCGTCCTGGAAATTGAATATTGAGCTAAACAAGGCAGTATTCAGAGAATTTTAAGGAAAAATAATGCTCCAATGAACTGCAACAAATGATCACAAGTAGTCATAATAATTAACGGAAAAAAGGAACGTACACAGAATATAAAGAGCATAAAAAACGTACAGGCACCGATAACATGAGCAGCAAATTAAGGAACACAAAAGCTAAAATGTCATCGTTTTTCCCTCTAATACAACAAGTCTTTTCAATTCACTCCAAGAAGGTCTCCATGACATCTGAGTACATACCCCCTTCAGGATTCCTATACTCAACAGGTTGGTGCTGCTGCTGATCCATAGAAGTTGAAGAAGAGGATGAAGCCATTCTTGCCGGCAATGTAAAGCTCCTCTTGAATTTGTTTTCCATCTTTCTTCCACTCTCCGGATGGCTGTCCAAGCTCAAGAACTCGCTCGGGTTTAAGGCATCTGAATTCGGGTTTGAATTGTGATGATTGTGGTTGGGTTTGTTTCCTAAGCTGTCCGGGTTAAACAACAGCTTGGCATCATCAGAACGTCCAGTGAGAGCATTGAAGAAAGAAAGCCCATTTGGCCACTTGATGTCGTTTTCATGCTCAGCTCCCACCATGTCTTCCATACGCGTTTCTGATGAAGAATGAGGAAGAAGAAACATGTGGGTCTCATCTTTGGGTTGTGGAAATCCAAGTCTGGCCGAGTTTGGAAAATTGGGTGAAGAAAGCATAGAAGTTGCAGGCGGAAGTGGCCTTTGTCCCCAGTTGAAGAGTGGAGTAGGAGGGCGGATTTGAATGGGTGATTGCTTTGAAGGTAGTGGGGAAGAAGATGAAGGGTTCCCGTTTGAGGAAAAGAGCTGGGAAAGGTAGAACCCAGACTGATATCCTAGAGATTCAAAGGTATGCCTCATTCTTAGCACGAAATGGAGATCTTCAGGTATCTGTTATTACACATTTATGTCTCAGTTTTTTTTTTATCAAACATATGTAAAACTCATTTATTTTGTACAAAAAAGTACTGTTTGAAAATCAGCCAAATGTATTTAAAAAAAAAAACTCACAATCTTGCAAGAACCCAACTGTAGAAGGCCATGGCCAGCTTGAATTACAGCTATTGTCTGAGATCATGGAGTTAATCAAGGAGCACAAAAGTCTTATGTAATTGAAAATAGAAAAAACCAAAAAGAGAGAAAAATACAAAAAACAGTAAGACTGGAAACAGTGAAATTATAACAGTTTGTTTTCTGACCTGAATTCCTGACTCGAATTGATCAGTCCATTCAGGAGGAAGCTGCATTAAATGGCACCAAAAATAGGAAGGTTACCCCATCAATCATGAAGATGGTACCATCCAACCAATAGTAGAGCGAACATAGAGAATAATTAATATATCTGAAACTTGTAATCTAGAATTGGACGAAGAAAACAAAATAATGGGTGTTTTTGTGCATTGAGTTCCCATACAGCATCAAAAGAACTCTGCCAGTAGTTGGAGATATTTGGTTCGCATTCTGTTGGTTCTTTGAAGACCCATTTATGACACTTATCAGATGCAACTTTCCCCATCAACCTGTTGGAATCAATATCACCAAATCAGGCCCCCCATATGATAAGAAGACTCTTCACTTTTTTACATCTTTCTACTTTCCATTTTACCTCAAGATTTTGGTTAAGAGAGAGAGAGAGAGAGAGAGAGAGGATCGAAACTACAACACACAAAAAAACACCTACCCAGTACCCACCCTTCTCCATAATTATATAACTGAATGGACATCTTGCTGAAGGATCTTCTGACAGGATCTTCGCCACCATCAAGCTCTTCCAAACAATCGCCAACTCTTCCTCGACAAAACCCATCTTCCCACATCAACATTCTTCACAAGGTTTTGACAGAAAAAAAAATTACATCCAGTTGAAATTACTGAAGAACATATCGTGCAAATGAAAAACTTACTAAATAACTATCAATAATTATCAATCACGAAAACTAAACTATAAACAAAATAAACATCTTCCAATTTCATTCTTTTTTCCACTCTTTTCTTACAAGGAAGACAGTACTACTCTGCCTCGTCGCTGAGCAAAGGAAACAAAGAGTGCAAATTATACCGGAAAGCTGAACATAGTGTTCGAAAATACTACTCTGCTTTTTCGGCAACCAAACAGAGAGGTGGAGGCAAACCATACTTACAGGCTACCGTTGTCGTCTCCAACCTTGCACCCATTACCCCCTCTGACTCTTCTGCAATAAAAAGAAGAGAGACCGATTTTAAGGAAGCAGTTCAGATAAAAGCATAAAACAGAGAGACAGAGACGGAGACAGAGAAAGACACACGGGCGAGGACGGATGGTCCAGAAGACAGAATAAGTCCAGTCTGAGTTGAGGCAGACGCTTCTGAGGGCCTCATGAAGGGCCATCATCCCAACAGCTTCTTTGCTCCTATCTGATGATCCTGAGCCCACCATCTCTCTCTCTCTCTCTCTCTCAAATATATATGACTTTTCTTTTTTCCTCTTTCACTTGCACCCTCTTGAGTTCCCCTCTCAAACTCTGAAACACCGCTACTTCTAACTGCACTCAATTTATATCTTCTTTTGCAACTCTGCGACGCTCAACCACCACAAAGAATATCCTTTCATCTCCCCTTCCTCCTCCCTCCCCTCTTTCTCCCTCTTTCTCTTTCTACTGTTCCTTTTCGTTTGTCCCGAGTAAACAGGTTTGCCGATCTTGACAGAGGAAGGTAAAGAGTAAAGAGTTAAGATAAAGAGAGAGGAATGAATTAACCATGAAAATACTGTGGGGACAGCTTGTATCTGCTTTCTGTCTCTTGCAAAGCACTACAGTGGAAGTGAGGGCTGAATAAAATAATAAATAAATAAAAACACGAAAATAAAGGCTGTTGTTTATGATAAACCCAAAATCACGTTTCTGCCCTTTTTCTCAGTTCAGCATCTGGGGGCAGTTTTAGGTTTTGGTACTTTGGGTTTCTCTGACTAGATTCTTCTGTACCATGCATTGTGTGGGGATGATTCGTGGAGAAGAGAAGAGAAGAGGTCAAGCCTCTGAGTTCATCCACAGTCAGTTTGGTTTGTAGAGTGGGCTACTCACTGTTTTAGTTTCCAAAACCACTTTTTCATAAATTGTTTGTTTATTTTTATTATTTGCTTTGGATCCATTGCCTTTTTTGTTGTACGTTCAGTAATTTTATCTTCTATATATAATTAAATATTTTAGAGTTCATATATTTATTATATTTACCTTTTGGAAGTTAATGCTAAAACTATGAATATACTTTATAAAATTCTCAAAAATGTGTGGGATAGATCATAGGAGATTATATATAAGCATATTAATGTTTTAGAATAACCTCACGCTACCAAGCGGTCCAGCCAACGTTAGAGGAAAAACAGCCCTTCACTTAGAAGCTGCCACATCAAAAATCACACTAATCTCATGCTAGACTTGTGTGCATGGGATAAGAAAAAATACACCAAAAACTGCTTCTAGCAATTAGTTCTTTGCCGTCGTTCTCACAAATCGGATAAAAAACTTGATTTTCTTCGATTATTTTAAGCGTGTTTAGCCAAAATTCCCTTAAAAGGAAGAAAATCTTCTTTCAAGATTTTATATATCTACAAATAAAGTTGATTGTCGTATTTCGTTGACGGTTACTTTTCCAAATCCATAACTCAACCCCCTTATACCAATAATTGCCCAGCCAGGCTGATCAAGTAAGCTAAACTTCAATCTTTTTTTTAACCCAATTTGTACCTCTGGTGGCTTAGGTGCAGAAATACTAGGCGACATCCACGCCCTTGTCTTTGATAAAATTTGAAACTTGGAAAGTGAAGCATGCACAAGAGATAATGAATCCGACAAAGGATGGAAATTTTACCTTTAAAGAAAGGATAATCATTTTCTTAGATTAAGAGAAGATGCAGAAGACATAATAGCGAGCAAGTTTCAACAAAGCAAAATTCATCTAGTGGGAAGGGAAATCAAACAGTAGTGCTTTGGAGGCAAAAGACGAGGAGAAGCGATAGAAAGGGAACAAGGAAGCGTAAGAGAATTTATGAAGTAAGGAGTGGAAGAGCAATGCATTGCAGGCAAGAGGAGAACATGCCTGAAAGCATAGCAGAGCTTATTTCCATGGATAACCCTAAAGGCTAAAGTGATTGTATTCATTACCAAAAGAAGTGAGATTCATTATCAAAAAATAATTTTTTTATATAATTAATTTTGTACTTATTGACCTTTTTAAAAAAATAAAATATTATATGCTTGCACATTTTGTAATTATAAATATTATTTTTTATTTTCATTGGTTGTAAGTAATTATGCATATTAATATGCATGCATCTTCAATGTAATTGATCAAAAAATCTGATTTTAATAAAAATGATGTGAATTTAAATTTTAGATATGAAGAGAACAAAGCACTAATATTTTTTCTTTGAGCAGATCAAGGATAACGAAGACAATTGGTAAGGCACGTACGGAATCTTTACCAGTCAAAAGAGGTAGGGTGGGATTCTGATATTTAGATTGGGATTAATATTTTTAAAGGAATATGATATTGTTATTATGTCAGTTTTGTAAGGACGAAGTTGAGGGTAATCATCATAATTTTCGTACCAGTACTTTTAGTAAAAAAAAAAAAAAAAAAAAGTAGAAAAGGAATAACCATTTGAGCACTTGCTCCTTTTAACCTATCTTGATAATTAAGTACAGAGTTTTGTTACCTAACATCTATTATTTATAAATATTTATTACATATTTAATTAAGATAGTTTAAATAAATTAATTTAGAAACTAGTCAATTTATTTAAGTTATTTAATATGTACAATAAATACTGTCAAATATTAATTGCTCCCAAAAGATTTTCTTTTAAGTCAAATAGAAACCAAAAATGTCTTTCTATATATATATATATATAGGTCAAATTTGCCCTGCATCTTTAAAATTCGTTGTGTTCATATGTACCTAATAATTTCAAACCTACAAAAGTGATACTATTTCATATTCCATCATTTTCTTGTGTTTCTCTTCAACACAAAATAAAAATTATAACTTCTTTATATTTTATTTTAATATTTTTTGGGTTCGTTAGAAAATAATTCGATTTTTTTTTTTTATAATTGCTCTACATAACTGGAGAATATAATAACTTTTGGTATGAACTCAACTCCATCTAAGAATATCTGAGGTTTGATTTGGATTCAAAATTTATTTCAATTCATCTTTATTTTATTATTATATTTTTTTAATTTTTTATATAAAATACAAATTTTTATAAATCTTTTTTAAGTTTCAATACATATTTTTTAAATTTTAATTCAATTTTTTAAATTTTAAAATAATAATATTATTAAAAAATAAATAAATTTTCATCTTAAAATCTAAACGATTCAATCTAAATAACAAACATTTTTATCACTTGGGAGAGAATTACCAATTTACCACCCAAAACTCAGTGGATGAAAAATGTTCAGAAAGCACAAATATTTTGAACTTTTGTACAAAGGAATAATCCCTTCATGATATGTGTCTACAAAAATTTACAGAACTGTCTTTTTTCCCGACAAGGGCGGCTTTCGTAGTCAAAATCCAAATTGAGTGCTCTAATCATTTAGCCATTTATTATTATAAAAAGTATAATTAACAGCGAAGGTTAAAAATAAAATAAAACCAGTAAGATTTAAGGTATCACGTGCGCACGTGCTATGACAGTGAGTCGGTGCATCGTTTCTCTTAAAGAAAGCGAACCGCACGAATTGCGGGGTACTGCGTCCCCTACATGCGACACCTCCTGCCCTAGTGACCACACTCTTCTATTTCACGCGCATATATCGCACGGTTCTAGTTTTCCGGGTTGGGATTAAACTCGGGTTCTATGTATTAGGCCATGACGCGTTGATCGCCAAGCGCGTGGAAGAGATTGCTGTGAAAAGTAACCTCTACCGCATTGACCGGCTCGGTCTTCGCTCCAAACCCAAGACCGTATCTTTTGTGGGCTCCATTTCCAACATCCCCCCTAACTCTTGACCTAGCACCAACTCAAATACACTGCAGCAAAGGTAAATATATCGGTTAATTATACAGTAAATTTTAGAGTTTGACTTTGATTTTGAATTTTAAATTTTAAACTTTAAAATTTGAAATTGTAATTTTAAAGTGATCGATATGTTATAAATAAAATAATAATAATAATAATTTGTACTTGTATTAAATATATAAATTTTAACTAATTTAAAAAAAAAATTGATGGCCATAAAAAATTATGGCACGCTGTGATTCTCTCCTTTTTATTTATTTTTTAATTTTTCAGATTATATAAATTTTTTTTGGTAATAATATATATAATTTTAGGGTATATAAATTCTGTATATTCCTTTTAAAAATAAGTTGAGTTTATTTTTAAAATTAATTTTATAATGTAAATTTTAGATTTTTTTTTTAAAGAGAGTATAAAAATTGTTGCACATTTTAAGATTATAAATATTATTTTTTTATTCATTTCAAACTGCATGCACAATAAATATTATTTTATTTTGTATTCATGAGATTCGTATACTTTAAAATTATATTTAATATTATTTTATACATTTTAAAATTATATCCAATATTATTATAAAAATTTGAAAAGGCAAAAATATCTTAATTAAAGGTCAGGACGCCGATTAGCCTTTTTTATTTTGAAAAAGAAAATGCATTGCAAAATCAGTGCATAAAAAATTATGGGTAAAACTCTTTGTACGTTTAGCATTTCTCTAGATTTTCATGTTGAGACCTATTTTTTAAAAAAGAGTGAAGCGATATTTGTATTTCTAAGATTTATATATATATATATATTTTCATGGGAAGTTTTATACTTAATATTACTAAACTATAAATTATATTCGAAATATAGATGGGGCGATACTCTAGCTTATAATATGAATGCATTTATTGAATTGTCATTAAAATAAAACACAAAACGTTACAACTTTTTTAATTTTTAAAATAAAAATTTTATTCAATTTATTTTGTTAGTTTATAATATTTTTATTTAACTTTTCATATCTTCTTTTATAAATATATTAAAATATTCTAAATATCCAAATGGAAGTTAAATATGATCTTTAAATTCTTTGAACACCCCCCCCAAAAAAAAAAAAACCACGTAAAAAGAAAGTAGTATGTCCATCCCAAAATATCTATAAAATAGTGACATATTATGCAATTATCATTAAATATTTCTCAATGAATAAGGTAAAGTAAAATATTAAATTTTTGTGTAGATATATATAGTAGCTGAAGATCTGTACACCTCGTGTAAATCAAATTTGCACGTACGTGTCATGGGACAAGCTTTTCGAATTTTATTTGTTTTTAAGTAATCGGGGGGTTTTTGATGATCTATTGAATGCTGACCCGATTATATATCTTCATTTTCATTTCCTGATCAATTGGGTATTTGTCAGGTACTGTAGCTTAGGAAAATACAAATAACGATATATGCATACAGGAAGGAGAAGTGATTATATACACAACATTATATACAATATTTTACAAAAATAAGAGCATTTTTATAAATTGTCTTATATAATTAATATTATTTTATAAAAATATTTTTATTTTTTTTAAAGTATTATATATAATATTGTGTGTGTATCATTTTTTTTACATGAAATACTTTTTAAATGTTGAATTGGACCGATGATTTGCATCAACTATCATTTTTTTAATGATTAAGAAAGTAAATTTGATTGAATTTATATATCTTTTGAAAATATATTTAAATATGTTTAAAAAATTATTTGAAAGAAAAAGAAATTGCAATTGCAATAATCGATTAGGCCTAATTTGGTTATATAAATCAAATGAGATGAAATGAGATAAAAATTGAAAATATAATAAAATATTATTAAAATATATTATTTATATTAAGAATATATTATAAAAAATTCTATGTGCAAGCTACTTTTATGTACTCTTTTGCATACTTTACTAATATTGTGATTAGCTACGTCATTTTTTAGAAATAAAATAATTATTTTGATTAACCATAAAATAATACATAAAAATAATTGTATATGGCTGAACCCTATCAATATTTTCTAATCTGAAATGCACCGGACGCGGTCCGGACCTACCATCTCCTATATTCTCTCCTAGAAATGATACTTGTATTATCTATTTATAATTTTTTTTAATTTAATTTTTAATTTTACCTAATAACTAAGAATATAAATATTAATAAAATTATATATATTTTTTAAAATTTTTTTAATGATTAAAAATATTTAAAAAAATACTTGAAACAAAAATGATAAAAAATTAAAAAACACTATTATAATAATAAGTTGTAAAAATATTGTAAAATGAGTCGTACTGTATCACGACTCATTCTCTCCAGCGTGCTGCAGCACCACTGCACCATTAATCATGATCAAGCGTTGCTTTAAGTACACTGAAACAAGTCTAGCATATGAGTGAATTCATGCGGTACTGACGATGAATTTGTTTACGTAAAGCATTTTTATAGAACAACTTTACTGTGAAATTACTCATTTAAGTCTTCTAAAACAACTTTACTGTGAAATTACTTATTGTTGAACTTTTATAAATTTCTACAAATTTAAATCCGAGGGAATATATAAATATAATTATTTTTATTCTATTTTTAACATTTTCTCATTTTGTGTGGACTATACTCTCTTTTAATTAGTGGACTCATCATATAAAATATTTAATTTAATATGATAGAGTATATAGAATTAGAGTTCAAGCTGAAGATTTTTGACCTAATATTATATAAAATCATTACTTATTATAAAAGTTTAAATTGATGAAAATATATGAATTTAATTATTTATATTATATTCTTGACATTTTCCATTCATGTGTAGGCAAGACATCCCCTTAGCTTAATGAATGGATCTACCATATAAAATATTTAATTAAATATAATATAACATAAAGTTATATATATAATTCGAGTTCAATATGTCTTTTAATAAATTAATTATTCCAAAAAGTTAAGATAATAAAAAAGAAGTATATTAATATATAATTATTTTTATTTTTATTGTTTTAACTTAACTACGTACATACACAATGATCAGAGCAAATGTAACTTGAGAAAACGCATATGCATGCGTGTGATCTAATGTAGGGGTTGGTTCTGTCTGATTTTTGACCGATTCAATTTAGAATCGGTTTCTTCATTTTAAAAATGGTCAAATTTGGTCTAGAATCGATTAATTAACATTTTTCAATACCGGACTGAACTGGTTAGCATATTATATATATTTGATTAATTCTTAATATTATATATAACTATATATAAAATAATATATTATAATTTATAATATAACATTTTAATTTTAAATACGAATATTTATTTGATCATATATTTTAAATATAAAATATATATTAAATACATAAATTCTAAATATATTTCTTTTGACAAATATCTTAATAATACTAATATATTTAATATATTAAAATTAGAAAACTGAATCAAACTAGATCAGAATCATAAAATGAGAAATATCGATTTAGAAAATAATTAATGTGTAATTGATTTTAAAAAATATAAAACTGGTATTGTTATAGATTCAGTCTTAAATTTTATTCAAAACTAAACTAGACCAGATTGATTACCCTCTTAATCTAATGTGATTAATTTCAACAGACACGTACAAGCAGTAGTACTGTGGCTAGGCGGCGTTGCATGCATGCTTTACACCTTGTTCGATCATGACGTGAAAATTATGCATGCTTTACACCTTGGCTACTGGCTAGGCGGCGTTGCTAGCTAGGTTGATGATCTTGATCTGATCATCATGGTGACTAGGCCCCACATCCCGTTTTTTACTCATAAAAATAATAAGTTGGAAGACTTTTTTCCAGTACCTTGTAGGCCGAAACATTTAACTCTTGCCAATATTTTTCACAATATTGTTTATATATCATGCAATTCTCATTTTTCATGAAAATTATCAGGTGTAATGCTAAGCAGCTTAGCTAGCCAGCAGTACTACAGCTGCTAGCTGCCTAGTACTTCAGGACGTTGAAATTTAAATACACGACATCAACATGTGCATGCATATATTTTCTTGCCATGCATTACATTTTTTCAAACAAGGAGGGCTAAACCAAATGTAACTTCCTAAATTAGCACATATATGGCTTGTCAATTGATGATAGCAGCATATATATATAGCCTCATGATCATATTGTTGAAGGTTGTAATTGACATTGTGTCGGCAGTCGGCTGGATGTCCTTGACGTTTCTTTTATGGTTGAGATATGGAAATTTGTATTTGACATAATAATATATTTATAATTACGGCCCCCGCTCAAACTCACACGTATACATAGGGTCATAGCTAGCTAGATTGGTCTTGAATTTACACCAAAAATAAATTTATAAATTAATTTAATTTTATATGATTCGTTATATCTATCTTATAATTAAAATAATTTTATAATTTAACGAATCATATTAAATTACGTTATTTTATAATTTTATTCTTATTAATAATCTATTTACAGTTAAAGTATGGATATGAGGGCGCAATCGATCGATCACTATATTTTTCTACCCTAGCTAAATGGGTTTGATATACAGATAAAATCAATGGAATATGACACTACAACATTTATCACTTTTTGCCAATAATGATTGTTGTGGCTAAAAACTTGTGATTTGTGTGCATAAGCCTTTTGCCACCAAAAGTCTTCGTAGGACACTCGTGGCTTAAAACTCGCGGTTAATAGTATCTTTGCCACAACTAAAAAACTTTGTGGGAAAAAGAGATATGTTGCCATGATGGGGTCCATGGCAAAATCCAAAATTATTCGTGCAAAAAATTATTGGGAATACTATGGTTGTTGTGGCAACTACTTTACTACCACAAAGTTTGCTTGTGGCAATTCATTTTTCCACTCTATCCATATCGTGGGCCATTGTCTTCAAATACTGGGTGTTGTTGTGGCTAGTACTTTATCCTCACATAGAAGTCTCGTGGCAAAAATATTTTAGACTCTACTCATATCATGGCTTAAAGTCTTAGAATTGCCTCTGCCGTTGTTGCCATTAATTTTTTCCCCACAAGATGCACTAATGGAAATAAGATTTTCATGATATCAATATTGTGGCGTAAAGTTATTGTCTACTAGGATTTAGCAAATTCAATTTATATTATTTTACACATGCCTACAAAACAGAATTTAATATTGAATTTGTGGAAGCCCATATTAGCAAATTCGTTATCGTGCAGAGGATGTAAAATAATATTGTAATTCATCATTTTGCATAGGATATATAATTAAAGCAACAATTGTAAGTCATCATTTTTTGTATATAATGATTACATTTACATCAAATTAAACATATGGTCCATTTGTGATAAGCTGTACATTGAAATCTGTTGGTTGTCTCATGGATGCTCTATATCTAGTGGGACACCATTGGCCTAAGCATTTATAACGTTTGCAAATCATCAAAAGCTGCAAAAGCTGCAATTAGTTTGAAGACCATAAATATATTGCTCTATGTCTAGTGGAACTTGTAGGTTGGATAGGATTTCCAAGCAGTTGATTTTTGCTTCCACCACTCATGTTTGAAGACGTTTAATATCTGCAATTAGTGGCCCAGATCAGTGAAAATGCTATATCAAACAAATTTGTAGTTTGATATGCATAATCAAGTAACACAAAAAATCCTTACGCTTGTAATTGGTGAAAGCATAGGAAGAAAGATTAATCTAAAACAAAATGTAAATATGATGTAACAAAAGGAAGATTGTATATGCCTTCCATTAATCTCGTAGCATTATCTATAGAGTATAAAAGCATAAAATGCCAACTCATTCAGAAAACATTCCATGTAAATATCACTTAAGAATTTATTGATTCCAAATACTTTGCTTACAACATCAATAGGTAAACTAAATCAATATAGTAGAAATCCCAAATGAAAAAATGTTGGTATCACAACATATGTATTTAGTCAGATAAACATAATGAATACTTCTCCAAAACAAAGAATACAGTGTTCACAAAAAATGCAAATGGGATAAACTTCTGCAACTATATATATAGTTATTTATATAATTAATGACCAAACCCAATTAAAGTGTACACCTCATATCCAGTAACCAATTATCAAGTAGCTAATAAAAGTCTAATGCATTTCAGATTTCTATAAAAGTCTCTAGAGATGACAAACTGAGGAACTACAGCAAAGTTGGTAACTTACTCTGTTAGTTTTCAGTATAGAAAAGATCTCCTCCATTTGTGGAACCTGCATAGAATAAAAGTATATAAACTGATGGAATACAAATAATAGGCTAAATTATAATGATGCTAAGATGATGAATTTATTGAGAACATGCAAAAGCTGAAGGACAAAGAAATGCTAATCATGAGTCTCATAACAAAAGAGTAGCTAAATATATTTTTTATACAAGTATTGATAGTTAAATTATAATGATGCTAAAGTGGTGACTCTGCAAAAGGTCAAAAAGCATGAGCCTAATTTTAAGACTTCAAGGTAACCCTAGACATGAGCCTAATTTTAATAATGTTATAGTTATCACTGCATGAATGGTTAAAAAACAACTCTCAAACTTGACTCTATAAAAATACCACATGACATGCGACCAATTTCAACATGAAATGGGCATATTCCTAGGCATCATATTTATTATTTTCTAAAAATCTTGTTAAGTAACTTATGAAAAAAAAAATCCATATTTCCTCTGTAATTAATTGAATAAATGCAGAATATTAAAACAACAAGTGGCCTTAATAGTAGGGCAAAGAGATCTAAAGTTTGGGATTTTTGGTATATACACAATACTTTAGAAAGATAAAACCACCTCTAGTGTCAATATAGAATAGGAAATATAAAAGGTCTCAACCACATGTAGTGTGCATATAGTAATTTAGTTGATATCTAAGAATAAAATGCGCGAAGTGCATAAACTAATAAAGCATAGCATACATATAAGTATGTAGGCAAGTTAATGCTGAATGTAAACCTTATAAGTGCAGTAATCTTCCCTAATGATTATAGGTGCTATCTGTCAAACAACAAAGCATATCACTATTCAATAATTGCAACTTCCCTAATGATTCTAGGTGCTGTCCGTCAAACAACAAAAAAAATGTAGAACCAAAAAATAGAGGAACATCATTATACCTTACTAAGAATGAATTATGGTAGATACAATGTGGCACATAAAAAGTATATCGCTATATATATGTATCTACTGCCAAACAATCCTGCCTTCCTACACTGAATACTAAGAATGAATTTGGACAAAAAATACATATTTACTTGAAAGATTATTTTGTATCTTCTATTCAATGTATCTTATTCTATCAAATACATACATACATACATACATACATATATATAGTTGTCTCTATATAATTGGACTATTGAGGATTAGAAAAGTTCAAAAGAGTATGAATAAATTAAACAGACTACCCAAATTAAAGTTCAAAGTTGTCTCTGTATGTGTATTCACGAGAAACAAATCAAAGTTCAAGTAATATAACTGGTTTGGACAGTTATAAAAATATAGGGATATCCACCAAGCAAAAGAGAGAAAAAGCTTTAGAACTTTATACTACCAGGCCATAACTTATATCAAATATTATCTAAGCTAACATATACCTGTGATTTTCGATTAGCCTATTTGAAAAAACATATAGGCCCAACTATCTCAAGTTTTATACATTATCCCTAATTCTAGAGCTTGCTTAGAAATAAAGTAGCTTCCAATCAAAGTGCATAGTTGTAGACAAACGAAACTTATATTATATTTGGTAAGAAAACCTAAAATCAAGATTAATCTCCAACAAAATAAACCTAAGAATTTTTTTGAAATAAACCTAGAAAAAAAATAACCAAATAGAGATTAATTAATATTATTTCAAAAGAAAAAATTAGAAGCATTGTACTGTAGATACTCAACAAAACTACAATCAAAATAAGAAAACCTAAAATCAAGATTTCCAACAAAATGCAACTAAGCATTAGTAATCATTAAACAGAAAAATAAAAGGCATATAATAAATCTTAAGAGATCATGATGCTGGAAAAATAAGGATAGAACATCTAGAGATATATTAACTAATTCTTATTCTTCACAAGATACAAATTTAAGCATAAAAATAAGGGAAATGAAAGTGCATTTACGAAGGAATAGAGGAGGACTCTCGGCCGGAAGCATTCACAATATTTTCAGAGTAACCCTAAGTTGTGATGTCGAGAGATAGGGGAATGGAGAGATAGGCAAATGTGAGAGATGAATGGGGAGAGACAGAGAGAGAGAGAGAGACTCACCTACTAGGCTAGGCAGCGACAGCGTGGTGGGCATAGTGGGAAGAGGCAGCAGTGCATAATGTGAAAGTGAGAGAGTGATCACATGAAACTCCCCCCCAAAGAAGAATCGAATGGGGAAAGAGCCGAAAAGAATTGATGTGGGGGGGAGAATGGAAAATAATCAGAGGGGTGGGAGAAGGGAAGAGAATCGACCGGAGGGAGGAAGCAGAATCGAGATTGGGGGGGGAGGGGAAGCGTTTTGTGCGCAAAAGATTACACAAAACGACGGTAATTTGTTGCGTTTTGTACATAATTTTTTTTTCCTGCGGTCTGAACTCACCATAAATGCATTTTTTTACTGCAAGAAATAGTTAACCCAAGAAAAATTTGTGGCAAACGCGGTTTTTTATTTGCCAGCGGGCTGTTCGTGTTATATGCACTTATTAGCTACGAGAGCTAGTCTTAGGATGATATATTGGTCTTAAAAACTCTATTATATTGTAGTGTGATGGCCGTTAACGTATTTTGTAAATTGTGATATTAAAATACGTATATAGAAGTGGTTTAATTAATTGGCAAAATGGATATTTTCTTTTGTGTGTGTATATATATATATATTTTTTAAATTCAACCTCGAATTAATTCCCTTTACTGCGAGTACTGTGATTAAGGCTGGTGGGTCTTGAAATCCACTTGCTTATGATATAGAGTTAATTGTACAATTTGTATCTATATTTTAAAGTTTTTATAAATCAACTTCAACGTTTTTAATTTTTGTAAAATTAATATTTTATTTTGAAAGGTTGTAGAATTAATATTTGAACTTTGAGAACTGATCATAAGTAGCTAGCTAGCTAGGCACATTCGTAAGTATCTCGTAAGAAAACTTATAATGGAGGCCAGGACCGTAGTATGGGAAAATCATGTCACTTGTAGTGTTTATTGATCGATACGGGACATATGGATGCCACGCGATATGTCACACAAGTTAATTAATATATATACATGCGGCATATTGATGCTATGCGACAATTTTCAGTTAATTTTTTAACGAAAGATTGGCGTAGGTACATACTTAATTATTTGTTAATATTTTGAAAATATTATATTTCAAATTTTCAAAAATTAAAAACTCAAGTATTGTTTTATAAAGATGTGATAACTCAATTCTAATTTTTATGCTCGTCTGTTCGGCTTTGGGCTGTCTGCGGAAGGGAGTTGGGTTGATTTAGGGAGGGGTTAAATGGAGTTTTATTCCTTTTATATGCTTGGCCCACTAACCCAATTGCTTAAGTTACTCTCAAACTTAACGTTAATGTCATTGAATTTATGCTTGATTCAATCTGTACCATATCTTCATTAATTTGTATACTTTATTCTCCAATACATTGCATAGTAAATCATTATTATTATTCCATATTTATCTCTTTGTTAATCTGCACAATAACTTGATTAATTTGTACAGTTTCTTTTCCCACACACGAATGATAAAATTATAAATCATTATTGTTGTTCCATATATACCATAAATGTTCTTAACACTTTCTTGGCATTGTATTTTGATGTGCTTATAAATTAAAGAGAGCAACGTCTTTCAAGATGTGGTGTGACATAGGAGTGGCAAATTATGTTTTTGGATGTGATCCTATTGTGTTAAGTCATAAACATTTGACTATATAAGTCAACTGAACCTGACCTGTTAAGTTAAATGCATCAAACTTCCAAGTCCTAAGTTACACAATCTCATTTAAATAATAGATTGTGTCGCCTGTTTTGATTCGTTTAATAATTAATTTAAAATAAGCTAATATAACACAATTCATTTTAACTCACTTATTTCATATAAATAAGTTGAATTACCAGGCACAATGCATTTGATATGATTAACCTAATTTTATATAGAATTTAGATTCTATATTTATTAATAACCACAATATTTTAAAAAATATATATAAATATTTTTCAAATTTTGACATATAATAAAACCAAATATTACAAATCATATAATAACAAATATGAGCATAAGTCTAAAATTATAATCTCAACAATAAAAATATAAATATATTGAAAAATACCAATATTACAACTTAATAATACATTGTGTCTTAACCAATCAATCTATTTTATTCTAATTTTGTTAACATCAAATCCTAACTTGCTAATTTTGTAACGTATTTGTATTAAGTTCATGACTCGGATCACATATTGCCATTCCCCGTTTCAGACTTTCTAATCTCAAGTTGTTATTGAGATTTTACTAATTAAAAAAGTACATCACACTCAATTATTTTTCACATTCTAAGATTTTTAAAAGTATAAAACTAAAATCCTAAAATCTAATGAAAGAAAAATATTTTTTATGACAATAATTTTAATGCTAGCTAATATGATAAATATTCACATCAATAATGTGTTTTGGTGTAACGATAAAAATAAAAATTGAAAATAGATTTTCTCAAATAAATATATGAAAGTTATTTTTGCACTGCAGGCTTTTTTAGAAAACCGGCCCAACCCAGCCCTAAATTACAACGTTTTATTTTTAAAAAAAATATATTTTGGTTTCCAATTATTACGTAGAGAACGAAACGAAAACAACGCTCTGTTAAACAAAGGTACAGTTCCTCTCGAGTCTCGATCTCTTTGGAGCTCCCAAAGTCTCTTTTGCTGTCACTGCCTACAACGACACCCAGGTTAGCTTTGAAGTTTAAACCCAATTATGTAGAGATTTGAAGAATCCGAAAGCCTGAAGGAACGCGTGTGTTATCGTTTCGCTTTCATTTGATGGAATTTCTGTCCGTCTGTTTTGACCCCTAAAATTCTTTTCTGGTGGGCAGTAAGCGTGTCATTATCCCACGTTTCGTAACGAGGATTAGAAAAAATATCTGACCCAAGTGCTTTGCTTTGAGTCCAAGAGCTTCTTATCATTGTGTTATTTTTTCCAGTTTTTTATTTTTTATTTTTTTAAGATATGGGATTTTAGCGCGTGATTTGTGTTTGATCTCGGGTGATGATTGATTTGGTGCTTGCACATGGTGTTTTCAGATTTTGCATTTGAATACAATATCCGGGTTTATTTACCCACTTGGGGTTTTGTGAATTTGGGATAGTGAATTTGTAGTGGGTTTTGAAGAATGTGGGAACGTGGAGGTATTCGGCTCGAGTTTGTGTCTAAGCATTGTCTGGTTTGGTGTTTTAGATTTTTGTAGCGAGTGAGGATACTAAGGATTTCCCTGTGAAGATGACCGATGCTGCGGGGTTATTGGAGGCTGCAGGAACAAGATTTACTTCATTGGAGCTGATTGGGAGAGGATCATTCGGCGATGTTTATAAAGGGTAAGCCCGATTGGTGTCATCTTTCTTCTTAATTACGCTATACTGTTATATACATTTGCTTTCCTGGATAACTTGCAAGTGAACTTTTTGTTTTGTGGTTGGTTTTGCAATTCTTATAAGGTTGTGAGGTCCCATGGTTTTTACTTTTTCAGAATAGTGGTCTTTTGCTGCCCCTCCCAATTGAGAACAGGATGGAGGGTTAGGACCTGAGTTTGATAAAAATATAATAAAAATTCTTTTGTAACTTTATACTTTTATTGGTAAAAAACTCATTTGTACATTTTAACTTACTTTAAGTGGAATCATGATAATTCTGCATAATATACAATTATTTATATTCGGTGATAATTATATAATAAATTCATGAATACTAGCAATTTATTGGAAAGATTTAGAGGAGCATTTGCCTTTTTCTAACTACGTGGATTGTATACAAGAGGATCAATTCAATTCTGCCACCATATAGTCTGAAAAGGAACTTGTTTCTTATTGTGAATGTTCGCAAGTAAAATACAAAGAGCCTCAACAGAACCAGATTTTTCTCAAATTTTGGTCCAACCTAGTGAATTAACTCAAAAGGTTACATTTCTGTGTTTCAATTATCATATACATTCAGGAATTCGCAATACAAATTCTTAATCTACATAACTGCATGTACACACTCTGGCATTGCATTTTGGTTGGGTTATTGAGTCACAATATCCATTTCAATCTGTTAGTTCAGTTGGGTAAAGCTTGTCCATGCAGTTGTGTTGTGTATTAATCACATTGCACGGTGTGCCCACGAACAAGCCAATAACGGAATAGGTCCTAATGGATTTCAATAAGGTTGACATCAGACCTTGAAGCAATTACGACACTAAGGGCGGTAGCTCAAGTTGAGAGAAAACTAAAGAAAGGGCATTATGAAGATGTGCTCATAGAGGGTATTTCGGGTGGGGTATTAGTCTACGGGAAACAATGGGTTGGGGTTGGGGAGGTGTGTTTTATTCCAACTCGGGCATGATGTATTTTGGATAGATTTTCAAGGGCTTTGTGGGTCATTAGGAGCTCTCTAGTATGGGCTAGGTATCTTCTTGTATACATCCAATGTACTTGGTTACTCCTATTGATATATATAATATTTTTACTTATAAAAAAAAAAATCAGACCTTGAACAAATTAAAAGTGAATTTTAGATAAGGATGAAAAACACTAGATGTAATTGCACAAAAAAATTAAGGAAGAATGCTCTTTGATGGCTTAAATATGGATCCCATATCAACATCTATGTGGTTTTCTTATTAAGGATTGAAAGAAGTGGGAAATATTTATCTTCACATATGAGAGGAATTCCTGAATCTTATGAAAGAAGATATAATAAGGATGTGTGGTTGTATAGTCTTGGGTTGTAGACGTGTGTAGGCATGCACTTTTCATATTAGTTCTTCAGCAGGGACTGTTTTGGGTTTTAGGCAAAATTGTATGATTAATAAGCTGTCTGAGTGATGCCCACGTTGATGATCAGTATTCCCTCGCTTTCTTCTGGCTGTTTAAGTTGGCGCTTAGTCATTGGAGATGCTACAGGAGAATGAATATTATCTTTATTACAAATAGTTGACTAGTTGTGTCCGAAGGGACCTTGGAGAGGTTCCCTGACATAAAAAAAAAGGTTTACTAGTTGTGATCCCAGTGTGTACCGACTCCTGCACCCAACAACTGGTCCTTGCACCATAGACCTTTTAACTTTATGATTCATGCACTGCCAACAGATCATGTGGAGGGTCAACTCCCTTTGTGCTGATTTCTTGGTTGTGATTATGTTTCTAATATGCGATCACACTGTTCTCAAATCGGAAAATTAACATTTATTTTTACTTTAAAGCACTAGGCAATGCTACTTTCGATTGAGTGGTGCACACAAGTTTGGCTATGTGGCCCTGTCAGATGCTAATATAATCCCTTGAATTTGATAAATATACGATGGTATATTCAAATCATAATTGGTGACCGATCATGATTGCCTCATGTACAGGTTGATATCTACCTAGTAAAATCTAATGCTTATATAAGATGGTCATACAGTTCATCATAATCTAATGAACACATGCCGCATTTTGCTAATGACGTTGATGCCTTCCTAATTTGCAGGTTTGATAAGGAGCTTAACAAAGAAGTAGCGATCAAAGTAATTGACTTGGAAGAGTCGTAAGTAGATAGCTTCCCACACATTTGTTCTTATGATTTTAGATTCTACTTTCATCATCCAGAATTAAGCTTTTTTGTATTTTGTCTTTTTGTTCTCTTTTAGGGCTGTTTCTTGTTCTGATATGAACTTTTCAAACAGAACAAAGTGCAGGAAAAAAGTCCAGGATCATCTGATTCCCATGTCATTTTGCTAATAAAAAAAGCACAATTTCATTACATAGACTTTTTAAGTGTTTTAAGCGCTTGCCCAAAATAGCAATGATGGTGTTTTAAGCACTTGTTTCTTTTTCAGGCTCCTAGAATATATTAGTTGTTTTCTTTTGTTTACTCCCTGTGTATTTAGAGAACACCTATTTCTTTTTCTTTTTTATAAGAAAAGATTTCATTTCATTTCATGAAAGCGAAGTTAAAACTGTGCCTGGTAAATACAAGGAAAATCCGAGTTACAAGCCAAACTACACATCTGTTTAGAGCATCCCCGCACACAAAATTCTTTGTGACGGACACTGTCTTAATTTCTAATCTCTCAAATGACAAAACTTTGTGAGATTTCAATCTCAGATCTAAGAGTATACCATTCTGTAAAAACAAAGATAACCAATCATCACCCTCCAAAGGAGGAGAGGGATGAACCACTCCCATCTTTCAAAAGGATGAGAGGGACGAAACACCCCTATATACGAAAAGGAGGAGCGGGACTAACAAGGAATAGTCAATTTCTCTTTATTACTACCTATACAAACAACATAACAAATTACACTAATACAGAAAATACAAACATAAAACAGATGGACTGAAACGTACAAACAACAGAAATGAAAACACAACAGAAAATGAAAACGAACTACACTAACAGCGCGTGAGGGACACACACTGCCCTATGAGAGTGCCGGATGGTCGAGTCTGACTTTACCAAAGACGTTGACCCCAAAAACAACGCGCATGGAAACGGAAGAACCATCGTTGTGGTAGCACGTGGCGGCCATGCGCAAACTATGACCCACAAGCGTGGAGCACACGCAGCTCCTTCTGGCAAAATTTTTGACATTCTAACAGATTGGCAGTTGCGGATCCTCATGGTGGGGCGCTTGGTGGTCTCTGGCCACCAAAAACCATCAAACACCACTGCTCCTTGGTTGAACGGAAAACAAACAAAAACAAACAATAAACTCACCAGAAAAGGGAGGGAGGGTCATTTTTACCTTTAAAAGAATGGCTTGTTTATATCAATTTGGAGGTTGCTCTAGGCCTCTACTTGCCTCATCTAAATCTGCTGTAACGTTTTCAAAAGGAAAGAAGCGCTTTGGGCTTCCACATTTCCTTTCTCGTGTAAGAATATCTGGAGATGTTTTTGAAGGATTTTTATCTGACCTATTTAGCTGAGTGGATGGTATTTTGTGGTCTTATTACTCATGTCAAGATTTTTTATGACATCTATTTTTTTCTCTGCTTCATTGTTTGCTGCTGATTTTTGGTTGCAAGTGAGCACTTTTTAGCTCACAGCATGCTTCACATTTAGTTCTTATTTGACTTGTTTAATGAGCAATGCTTAAACGTACCTTTTCAATTTTCTTCTGCAGAGAGGATGAAATTGAAGACATTCAGAAGGTATTACTTCACAATTTTCTTCTGCCACAAGTTCACGATTCACTCCATTCTTATGACTGGAGGAATGTCATTTGAGCTACAGCTCATTGGCTCATATCTGCTGTAAATAAACAATTATGTACCTCATCTATCTTTTTTAATGTCAGGAAATTTCTGTTTTGTCACAATGTCGATCTTTCTATATTACCGAGTACTATGGTTCCTATCTCCACCAGACTAAACTCTGGATCATAATGGAATACATGGCGGGTGGCTCGGTTGCGGATCTAGTATGTTACTTTATTGACTTTCATCTACATGTCCATCGCATGAAAGTTTGAAGTTACTTTCTTTTTAGGATTCGAGTATTGATGAAAGATCTGTATCTCTCTGTCTTGTAATGTTTGTCACAGAGGAGAGATCTTTTGGTGTTTGGTTGAGGCAAAGGAAAAAATGCATTTTTTTTAATGTGTAAACTGCATGTTCATTGCATGAAAGCTTGATACTTGTTTACATGTTCATCGGATGAGTACTGATTAACTAGTGTTCATTAATTGCTCTTTTTCTTAGGTACCTATCTTTCCGTCCTTTGTCTTATATGCTTTCCCTGAAAAATAAACTGTAATATCCTTAGGTATGTTTGTCATTTTATGAATGATTTGCCTAATCTTTCTTCACACTTTTCAATGAGAAGGGAAACTCTTGTCAAAATTGCTGGATTGAGCTGCTTCACACTTTTCTTCTTCTATGTGTTTGTGTTTATGAATGCAAGCAAGTTCTTAAATACACTTAGATGGAAGAATATTTAAAAATAATTTCATACATTGCATATTTGTCCTCTTATATACTATTGTTATATTCAATGCTTCTCTTTCTTTAATAATGTATGCATTATATATTTTAAAAAAATGACTTATAAAAAAATATATTAAAAAATGCTATATTGCAGACACTCTTCTTGACAGCTAACAGAAATTTTTGCTTCTGCAGCTCCAATCAGGTCCTCCACTAGATGAAATGTCAATTGCTTGTATATTACGTGACTTGCTGCATGCAATTGAGTATCTGCACAATGAAGGAAAAATCCATCGAGATATTAAAGGTTTTCTTGTCACCCACATTGACTCTCTACATAACAGATATACTGAGAAATTTCCCAATTTGCTTTCTTAAAGATTTCATAAATTTGATATATTGTGTTTTAAACATGTTTTTCCTCCACCTGCAGCTTCATAATAATTCTCCACTTAAACTTTGTCCCAGTATTTTTTTTTTTTTTAATCTTTGTGTGATGACCTAATATTATAATTTTTGCAGCGGCAAACATATTGTTGACCGAGAATGGCGATGTCAAGGTATATTTCTTTTGCTCAATGAGGCCTACAATTGGCTTAATTCTGTGTAAAGGCTGACTAACTGGAAAACATCAATGATATGGATTGAATTACATAAATTTGCTTCTGGCTGTCTGCGTTGAGAGTGTCACCTTGTCACAGGTTGCAGATTTTGGGGTTTCTGCACAATTAACAAGGACTATATCAAGAAGAAAGGTACTCCATGTCTGTCATCCTGTAATTGTTTGCTTGTTTCGCATGGGCTGGGTTCTTTTTTTTTTTTTTTGGCGGGGCTGGGGCTTGGGAGGGGGAGGTGTGAGGGCAGAGGGGCACATAATTTATCTACTAATGGTCATGATTTTCTTCCTCTTGTGATGATCTGAGACATATTGCGGAAGAATCTGATTAATGCTTTCTTCCTGATTGCACCTATAAAAAAAATGCTTTCTTCCTGATTGCCTACTGTTTGTAGCTGTCAATTTGTTTGTGACAGCTATTTATCTCCTGGTTTTATTACCATATCGAAAAATGGAAACGACAAGTGTTAAGTTTTAAAATCTCACGTCTTATGAATGAGAGCGGGAGAGGGGGGGGGGGGAGAAACTTTATTTATTGAAAATTATCTTTCTTCCAAGTTCTCAAATATATGGTCTTTTGAATTTGGTTGTGATGAGTCAACTATTCAATAATTGGTCATTTCTGGGATGCATTACTTTGTTTGACAATGTCAGACATTTGTGGGAACACCTTTTTGGATGGCGCCAGAAGTCATTCAAAATTCAGAAGGGTACAATGAGAAGGTATTATATCTCAAAACAGTGTTTGGGATCTTTATTTTTGGGAGTTATATTTTTTGTTGTTGCTTATGCACCTCCCGCCCCTACTCCATGCTTCCCCTTTTCACCCTTTTCTCGATGCAGGCAGATATCTGGTCTCTTGGAATAACTGCAATTGAGATGGCCAAGGGGGAACCTCCACTTGCGGATCTTCACCCAATGCGAGTTCTTTTTATCATTCCTCGGGAAAATCCACCACAGGTCTGTTATCATTCCTTAATGCCTCAGTGATTATTCTTGGTATAAAAATGGAACCCTGAAATGCTTTTTACCTGATGGAAGCATCATACTTCACAATTTAAAGGAATCATGACACTGTTTTTCATGCAGCTTGATGATCATTTTTCTCGTCCAATGAAAGAATTTGTTGCATTGTGTTTAAAGAAAGTACCTGCAGAGGCAAGTAATTATACCCGTCAAATACCCCCCACTATTTTCGGAAGTGCATATATTTTAAATGATATGTGGTGGAAGAGTTTATTAGGATTAAAAGAGCATGTTAGCAAGAAGAATTTGTTACAGGGGTAGTTTGGTCATTTTATGTATTTGCAGCCCTGTATAATAAAGGTGCTAGAGAGACCAAGTACACTTGTCGGTCTCTTCTTTCTCTAGATGCTTTGTATGCAAATCTTGTAACTGTATTTATACCATCCAAATGAATGGGTATGATTAAGGTCAATAGCTTGGACCATCTTGCAGAGCATTATGTGAAATATTATTTCTTTTTTCTTCTGGCAAGTAGCTAAGATTTTGTTTAATCTATTTGATTTTGGATTTTGCTTGAACATGCTAGTTTTATTGATGATAAAGAAAATATGGAGGGCATTTGATTAAGTTCCATTCTCCCCTCTTAGATGAGAGATCCATTCAATTAAGGGTACTAGCTTGGAGCTTCTGTAGATCTTTACATATTTATAATTTGACAATCTCAGTATCTTATATTATATTGTGTTGTTGGTATATCAGATGATTAATTGATGTTACACACTTTGTATTGGTGGGCAAAAACCCATTATGGCGTTCTCTTTTATTTTCTAGTTTTCAGGATAGTAATTTTAATCCCGCTCAACTTCAGTGCCATGAGTGCCACTTTAGCATATATCTCCACCTCCACTTGAGTTGGATTAAGCCTCAAAAACAGAATTCTTTAATTATCTCCACCAAATTCGCAAACTGCAAAGACTAATCAAGTTGCAGCTATCCTAGAATTTGAGCACAAGGAGCCAAGGACTAGCTTAGTCTATATATATATATATATATATAAGTAGAACTAACTTAGTCAATATTTTGGCTAGAATTATTTGCTTCACTGTAGTTTCTTCCTGAGATGCAACTTTATGAATAAAGTAGCTAAGGTTTCTTTGGATCTAAGGCTATCACATCTAGTGCAAGTATTGTTTAGAAATTAGAAACATTTCATATTATACTTATCAAAAAAAAAACATTTCGCAGTATATCTTGTGTCACAACATTTTGTAACTTTTATTGAGCACTCTTAACATTTCATATTATGTCCTTTTTCATCGATTGCAGAGGCCAAGTGCTAAGGAACTTCTCAAACACCGTTTCATAAGAAATGTTAAGAAGAGTCCGAGACTTTTGGAGAGAATAAGGTGTGTGAACATCCATATAACCTAGTAGTGGCGTGCATCTGTATTAAATACAAACAACAAAAAATAAAATGCAGAAATAGTGTGTTTGTGCAGAGGCTGCTTGTTGTTAACGCCATCCCTTCTCTATTCTTGCCAGAGAGCGTCCAAGATACCAAGTAAAGGAAGATGCAGATGTTTCTAGAAACGGTACTAAAGCCATAGGGGAGGCATCCAATACAGTGAAGGCGGCAAGAGATCCAAGAGGAGAAGAAACTACTCGAGCCAGGTGGGTTGAATCTTTTGGTTAATTGTACTTTGTTTGGTATTTGTTTGAATTCTGACTTATTTTCTGATCTGCAGTGGTCAGGGTAAAAACCTGAAAAATGCTGGATGGGACTTCAGCATTAGTGGATCACAGAGCACAGGGACTGTTAGGAGTGTTGTAAGACCACCTCCAGCTAGAGAAAGGAGATCAGAAGCTTTATATAATCAAGCTGCCCAAAAAAGAAGTCATGATAGTGGTAACCAAGGGTTGCCTGCATCTGGAAATGCGAATCATGTATTAATAGAGGCTTCCTTCGGGAGTGATGCCAGAGTGTTATACAACGACGAGCATCAGGATAATTACCATGGAGATGTAATCGTTTTTCCCTGTCTGTCTCTATCTCTGTCTTTCTCTTCACACACACACACACATATAGGACTCGTCAGAACAGCCCTTTCCTTCCTTCCTGTGGTGCTCCGCCTATTTTGTTCTGCACTAATACATGTACTTGAAGCACAAGCTATACTAGTCACCCTTCCTTCAATGCTACAGCTGTCCTAATTAATACTTAATTTAATTAGGTTTTGATGTTTGTTAAGCAAAGACTTTCTATCCTTAAAAGTATGATTAACCAACTTTCAAGTCAATTGTTTGTTTTTGAACATTGATGTATATAAACCTCTCAAGGTCTTCTCAAGTTTTTATTGGTGCTCAATTTCCAGGATGAATTATCTGCAAGTGGTTCTGGAACTGTTGTTATACGCTCTCCAAAAGGATCTCAGTCATCTCTATTTATCGATCAAAGTATGCCGGTATGGTTTCTGTCTGGGTGTGATAAATAAGAAATTTTAAGTTTCTCTCTCCCCTTTCCATGCTAGCCAGTCATTTGATTTGAATTTACCATACTGTGTAGTTTAGCAGCTCATATGCAGCTTTTGAAGATTCATCTACAAGTGGAACTGTAGTTATCCGAGGCCAACATGATGATTCTGACTCTCCTCGGACTCCAAAATCCAGGCTGGGAATTCAAGAGAAAACTTATACTGCCTCACTTGAAGATAGTGCGATAAACCTTGCAGAGGTTGTTTTAGTTTGTCATGCTGTCTTCAGTTTCTTTAATAGCTTCTAACGTGCGTAGTGAACATAAATAAATAAGAGTTAGGTTTTCAACACTGACTATCCTGAACTGTAGTTTAAATGGATTATGACCTGTAATTACTCACCCGGTGGCTCTTGAACCCAACAGAACACCCTTCACCCTTTCTTATTTGAGTTAACACTTTATCTGTTTCTTCATGCATCAGCTTTATTTCTTTTTGTTGAACCCAACAGTACTCTCTTCACCCTATTTTTATTTGAGCGACACTTTTATCTATATCTATATGCATCAGCTTGATAGCATTTTATTGAGTAACCAAAGAAACTTGTCTAGGTATATTCTTGAAATGATGAAGCGTATTTCATAACCTTTTTCCTTTAATTTTTTTCCTTATGCCTCATAATATTTATGAAGGTTTCATTCTGACATTTTCCTAATTTTCTATTAATCATATTTTCCCCACTTGAATTCCTGACTTCCTTTATTACAGTTATGGTCAATATCAGAACTTGAAATAATCATTGGCTTCCCATCTAGGATTTTGCCTAGCTTTTGTTTTAATAAATGTGTCACTGAACTTAGCTGAAAGTATTTTCAATTATTTTGTTGATGTGAATAATTAGGCGAAGGCTGCGCTTCAAGGAGGGTTGAGAAGAGGAAATGCTAGGGAAAGATCTACAACGGGAAAGGTCAACAACGACCTGCAGGAAAGCAGAAAAGACCAGATGACGAGCAGCTCAGATTCTTCCAGGTATATCCATTGCTTACACAGGTGCTAGTTAGAAGAAAATTAATGGTTTGGTTATTGCAAAACTCTTAACGAACATTTTTACGTCAGACATTCTCGTGAATACTTTGATGCACAAAAAGGAAATTCAAGATCACAGCATGCGAGTGATGATGAAGTCAGTCTAAAAATAGCATCATCATCTGCGCCATTATCAGTTTTGCTTATTCCTTCACTAAAAGAGGTGAGCATCCAGAAGTGTTTGCTTTAAACAGTCACCTTTTAGAGTTGTAATTTTGTATGTGGGGCGATATGAAGCTCCTTGTGCTTATTACAAGTTGGTAAGAGTGAACCACAGTTCTTCCATTCAGAGAATGGAAATTTGGTGCAGATGGTCAGCCAGAGGATAATAGTTTATTGTCAGTGAAAATGAGCTAATTATTCTGAAGATGGGGTTGAAAAGACCCTTTCAATAATTGTAGAGAATCAGGGATATTGAATTTGTTAATGATACTAACGTGTGCAAAATAAACTATTGTAAGCAATCTTCATCACCCTCATCTTCAAGTTTTAATATCTTTAGCGAGCGGCTCAACCTCCTATTTGTAGGCCATTGCGGAAGATCCAGAAGGGCCTGTTGTGAATTCTGTTACAAAATCACTCATCAATGTGGAACGCATGAAGCCTGGATCTTGTGAGGTTCTTGTGAGGACGTTGCTTCAGCAATTGGCAAGGTATGAAAATTTTCTGCTTCCTTCCCATATTCTCCTGTCTGGGTCCCAGTGTCTTATCACTCAAGTTGTTCTTCGTGTTCGATGTGAAAATTCTTTTATGAAATTATTATCAATATCCTTTGCAGTTCAAAGGAATCTTCATTAAAAGACCTCCAGGAGCTAGCTGCTTGTTTGTTCACCAAGGTCAAACCAACGCCTGAAGTGCAAAATTCAAATTCAGAAACCGATAACAAGAAAAAGCAACAGAACAAGGAACTTAATTCAAATGCCAATTTAAGCCCACTTGCTAGATTTCTGCTATCGAGGTTAGTCAAGTGGTCGTTTATCTGATTGTACTATTTAGATTATGGAGTGCACACCTTGGTAAACCATCTTTGGACTCCATGACCCGAAAATAAAAGATTATAATCAGAAGTTAAGGTCCAACTCAATACATGTATGCCCCCTAAATTTAATGGATTGTTTCGAGTGCTGCCCTCCTTCCTCCATCCGATCCCCTCTCATGAACCTTTGAGTTTGGCGAGATTTTATCGAATTTCGTACATTGAGTGTGCTGTGTACAATGTGGCCAAATTTGTTTTGCAGATGGCAAGGCCAAGTTTCACGGGATCTCAGCCCAGCTTAATTGAAAGATGCTTGTCCTGTGAGCGCATTATTTGTTTTGTAGTGTGTTTCCTCTTTATGCATTTGTTCTGATTGATGTACATATCATCATTGTAAGAAATTATTTATTACGAATTTTTTTTTCTAATTTTCCATTTTTGTTGTGTAGTATCGGCATCACTACCATAATTAGGCGGTTTGCAATCATCACATTGAAATTGTAATACTATGAACATTGAATGTATTTGTCAATAATTATCCAGCATGTTGATAATTATCTTTTTGTTATAAAATTAAAAAAAAAAATAATATTGCAAGAGAAAATATTTAGGACTCTTTCTTTATTAAGTTCTAAATTCTCGTTCTTGAATTCTTTCTTTCTCAAGAACTAAAATTCTTATTCTTCGATTTTTAAAACTTGTATAAAATTGATCGAACGAAAACTCGTATATATAGGCAATTGGAGATGTGTCTTATGTAAAGATTTTAAAACCGTTTCGTTTTGGTCGGAATTGTCAAAAAATATCGTTCCGGAAGAGTGATCAGAATGAAGAAGTGTTATATTTCATATTGGCAAAAATTCTAGCTGTTTCGGGGCATTCCAGACCATTCCGGCCGGATTTCGGAGTTCTAGACCATTTCGAGCAGATTCTGGAGCCTAGACTGCAGACCAAATACGAAATATAAAAAAAAAAATAGAAAGAAGAAGCTCCTCATGTAGACTGCTAACGAAGGGTTGGCTCGCTCTTGTTCTTCTCCAAAACCCTAAGATTTGGGGGTTTATACTTTAAGAGGGAGAGAGGTAAGAGACTTACTGAGGACGTTGCAGAGAGAAATCGACATCAGCGTTGGCGTTCTCTTTGTGTTGGTGTTCAAGAGAGAAGGGAAGAATCGAAGAGGGAGGGAAGCGGGAAAGGGGAGAGGGGGATTGAAAATATCAACTGACAATGATTTTGATTGCCTCGACAGATGCAAAATATCATTTTGATTGAGTGCCATAAATTGACCTTAAGCTATCGACTAACAATAAATTTATTTTAAACCATTTGTATGTATTACATAATCGGAGACGTAATTAATTGGTGTGGTTTTAATTAATTTAAATGGATGATTCATAAACAAGTCTTTTCCTCATTTAAAAATTTTAAATAAAATAATAACAATAAAATTAATAGAGAATATGATTTATTTAATAAATATATAATTTGTATTAGATTTTATAAATACTAATTGTGTTTAAGATTTATATTGATTATAAAAAAATATTAATAAATTTATTGTATAATTTTAAGATTTGTATTGGTTTTATTTTAAAAATTAGTTATTATATATATATATAATTTATTCATATAATGTCGATCCCGAAACAGAACACCAAAACAGAACAGAACCGAAATATTTCGTTCCAGTGTCTCAATCGGAATGATCACCAAAACCAAATTCAAAATTTTAGTCTTATGGCTTAATTGCCGTAATTGATGGATGCATGGGGGGTTATTCATCAATTATTTTTGTTTCTTAAGTTCTAAATGGGGGGTCATTCATGTCCCCCTTATAATTGATTACAACATTTTCCCTTAAATGATCATCCATAAAAAATATGTCTCGTTAAAACCTTGTTGAGGAAAAATTCAATGGGAGAAAAATTAATAGTAAAGGAAAAAGAATACAGTATTTATATGTACCGCCAAATACTTTTAAAATTGTCTCATTAAAACCTTACAAATGAAAATTCAATGGAACAAAATCTTAGCAAAGGAAAAAGAGTACAATAATCAGTACAAGTCTTCAAGACATCTACTCCTCCTGAAAAGTACATGATGATAGATCTTTAAGTTTCGTATTTTAATGTTCTGCACAATTTTCTTAAATGTTGAAGTTGACAATGTTTTCGTGAATAAATTTGTCAGATTATCACTTGATCGTATTTACTTAACATCAATTTTACCTTTCTGTTGAGGTTCGTGAGTATAAAAAAATTTAGGTGAAATATATTTGGTTCTGTCACATTTGATATATCCTTATTTGATTTGAGTGATATAAGCAATATTATATTCGTATACAATTATTGAGCTATCATTGATCATGGGAAGACCACACTTTTCTTGGATATGTTGAATCACTGATTTCAGCTAAATACACTTTCAACTTGTTTCATGAATTGCAATGATTTTTAAGTGATTTGAAGATGTGGCAGATAATATTTGCTTGACAGATTTCCATTATATGACAGTATCTCTATAAGTAAATATATATCCAGTTTGAGATCTACTTTTGTGTAGATCTGAAAGATAACCTGCGTCTGCGTACCCAATCAACTATGGACTTGATCCACGTTGATAAAATAATTACATATCAACTGTACCTTGAAGGTAACAAAAGACATGTTTAATATCATTTCAATGCCTTCGAGTTGGTGCAGAACTATATTTTACAAGCAGATTAACTGAGAATGTAATATCAGACCGAGTGCAATTTGCAAGATACATTAAAACTCCAATTGCACTGAGATATTTATCGTATTCACAATGACAGAATTGATCATTCCTCACATCAAGTGATCGAACAACCATTAGAGTACTCAGAGGATGGACTTTCTTCATATAAAAGTGTTTCAGAACTTTCTCTATATACATGGACTGATGAATAAAAATTTCATTTGACAAATACTTTAACTATAGGCTGAGATAGTTTTGTTTTGCCAAAATCTTTGATTTCAAATTCATTCTTTAAATAATATATTAAAAAACTTACTTAAAGTACAAGACCACTAGTTTTAGAATTGGCAGAACCCCGTACTGATAACGTGTTATAAAATTAAAGAAGAAAATAATATTGTAAGAGAAAATATTTAGAACTTTTTCTTTACTAAGTTCTAAATTCTCGTTCTTGAATTTTTTCTTTCTCAAGAATTGAAATTTTTATTCTTTTGTTTTTTTTAACTTATAAAAAATTGATCAAACAAAAACTCGTATATATAGGCTATTGGAGGCGTGCCTTACGACTTAATTGCTGTAATTGATGGATACACAACATCCATCAATTATTTTTGTTTTTAAAGTTCTAAATGGAGGATCATTCATGCCTCCTTTATAATTGATTATAACACTTTTAGTAATTTGGTTGTTTTTGCAAGGGGTTTAGCTTTCAAAACGAAGCGTGTAAAATATGCAGAGGGGGATTTCAAAGTCTCTACTTAGTTCATTTAAGTACCAAATATGATTTTCATCTCTGGTTCTCTGAACTACTAGGTGTTTTTAACTCACTACACCTCAAACTACTAAATAACGCATTGCATCTTTCAATTATTCCTAATTATCAAAGGAAAATATTTTAGCCCGAAAATAATTATACAAAAATAAATTCACAATTCATTTTATAATAAAGTAAATTAACAAATTGATATAACTTAATATGGTACATTAAATTTTAAATTTATTTTTATTATAAAGTAATTTAATTAATTTCATAAAATCACATCAATTTATAAATTTACTTTATATATTCTGTCTTGCAGTTCTCCAAAATGGCCACCCATCTCAAGAGCTGAAAATCAAGATTGTCTATTTCGCCACCTTCAGTCAAAATTGAGCAGAATGTGTTATTGTTAGTAAAAAATGCTTGGTTTAGCTGACTTAACATGGTATCGTTGGTATGCCAGTTTGGTAAATTTACTTTTATAAAATCTCTTTATAGATCTAACACAAGGCACACCTCATTGTTAGTTTCTAATTCGAAAGCGCACTATGGTTACGAACTGCCCCAGGTTCCATGGAGTAACACCTGCAATCAATCAATTTTTTGAACAAGTAACAACAACCAAAATTTAAAGCTCAAATATAAGTTTTTTTTTATCTTGTTTGAGAGCAGGCACCCAGAATACAACAGCTATAAGATATGTAACATCCACTATATAACTGGTTCACAGAATCACAGCTGTTTAAGCAAAATAATACGTCTCTACTTTGCCATGATGAGTAGGGCAAGCCATCAAAATCTTTGCTCAAATAACCTGATTATAATTTATTATTTCACGGAGGTGAGATTAAAAAAATGATCCAAAAAGCATCATGACCTTGCGTATTACCATCAGCTTGATAAGAACCATCATCTCCATCAGAGTTGGGATTCAAAATTGTTGATCTCTTGCAGTAAAAAGGCCTTAGACTAAAGCTAAACATATTTTTGCTCAAGGGTAGTTACACTTTTCCCCCACAAACCACCACATATTTTTCACCCTGCACCATAAAAGACAAAATTTCAATTTGTACCCTAAACTACCTATATTTTTCAGCTTACATCTTTGCTTAAAATCATACTGTTAAGATGACCAAAAAATTAGCTGCATGGTAAAATCTGAATGGCCATATTTGATTTGAAGGTGCAAAGTGAAACCTACTTGTAGTTTAGGGTGCAAAACAAAAAATAGGTGGCAGTCTGTGACTCTGTGCAGAGTGAAAGTGTAAAATCATCGTTTACTTATTTTGCTCAAGCCTACTACTTACTTTTCCCACGAGAAGGCTGCTGCTTTGCAGGAGTCAGCTTCCGAAATGCAGCATGTAAAATCATGCCTAGAAAAGGATTCCAACAATAAAAATATTAGTAAAAATATTTTATTTAGAAATAAGTACTAACAAAGGTACACAAGAATACGAAAGTCACCTGTATAACTGACACTAAGTGCACAGAACAGAGCCATCTGAACATTAGAACACATAACAATAACAACAGCAACTGCATAGATGACATCCACCCAATGTCAATGGCATAGCCAGATATTTTTTTTACTCCTATATATAGCTAAGACAGTTGTCTGGTGCAATCATAAAGTTCGCAGATTATCGAATGCCAGTGCATGATTCAAGTCTTGGGAATTACCATTTCATGTTAAAAATGACCAAGGCTGGGACCATATTCCGAATATGGTCCCAAGACCCCGCTTAGATAGGACCAGCACAAGATGATGGCAGTTTAAATAGGTTGAGAGTTTGCACATCTTTTTTTTAAATGTTTGTATTGGTATTAATACCTACCGATTAATTAGAAAGAGATTAATTAGAAATAAGGGACTATAAAGATAATCCACTGCCATACAGGAAGACGTCACATCATGCAGCATTTGACATTTTTGCCTTCTATTAGGAGGTTATATATGCAACATTGAGTTCTATGCTCCACCATAATCTTACAAGGCGTGAATCACTATTTTTAGCTGGTGTAGAGCTCATTGGCAAGAATGGTTGAAACAATAAGACTTTTGGGTTCAGAAAGGCAAGTTTGGTTTTATAGGGCGCTGTAGTCAAGACTGACCCTACTTGCGAAGAGTTATTTATCACCCAAGTTACAGACCTAAAAAGCTCTTCATCAATAAACATTATTATCTCATGGATGGAGCTCCACATGCACCAAGCAAAATATTTCCTCCACCTTGGAACATCAACAGAACTATTCCACAAATTGATCATTAAAAAGTGAAAAGATGAAGATCGGATGAACTTTCATTTTATCATTTTAAATATAGATAAATACTTTCTAGAGACAAAAGATTTGATAAAGTACCGCATTGGGCAATGCGAACCAAACACAGTTGAATTACTGGGTAATGATCCAATCCCCATCTGTCACTACAAAACTTGAAAACATCCCATAGTGCCAAACATGATAACAATCCAATGAGGGCAAGCGGCATCTGATACCTAAAACCATGAACATCAAAAACAAAATTGAGAAATAAGAAAATTCTTCGAGGGTGAAATAATAACCATTTTTCTATCCACTTCAAAGAATCAGCTGCCAGTACAGGCGACGAATTAAGCCCCCTTACAAATAATCGTACACTAATGGAAAGGCAAGGAACTATAACTTCTCATTCTATCCTTCCCTTACCATTGGAAGAATGATCTCCAGCCTAGGCTATCGATCAAATATACCCTCAGGTATAGGATCGTGCATTGAGATTGGAGTAGAAGCCATGCTGTGCAGAACCTCCTTACATGATCTTGTACTTGCCCATTAAAGCCTATCTTAAATATAGAAAGTCCCAACCCTTCTCTCCAGGTGTTAAGGAGACTAAGAAAATATTCAAGAACATAAGTGAATATATCCATGTCTTTCTCCCCACGAGAAAATAAAAACTTTACAAGCTCCAATTAATTGCTGGGAAAAGAATACTAGGAATTTAAACCATCTCCAGAACTTCCTCATGTTGGGTTTTGCTCCTTTGCTAGAATCCCACATGGAAAAAATAGGAGGAGGGGGCAAGACTCATGGCCTATAAAAGGAGGCTTAGCCTCCTTAGTTAAAACACACCAGTCAGAAACTTATCTAGTAACTTTTAACTTTAGTAAAATTCCTCTGTTGTCCTTTTTGTATGTAAAAGGGAAAAAGATGAAAGTTAGAGTTTTACTAGTGGGAGAAGTTTTTGTGAGTGTCGTTGGGGTGAGGAGAAAAATTGTGTGATTATAACAATTTTTCACATAGTGTATTTTCTTCTCTGGGTCTGGTGGTTTTTCTCCAGTTTTGGAGTTTTCCACGTAAATTCTTGTGTTGTGTTTATTTCTCTATTTTTCTTGTTATTCTGTTAAAAGTAGATCCTGGTGAGGAGAATTTGGAAGCCCAGATTCCCAACAAGTGGTATCAGAGCCACTAGGTTCTTTTTGCAGGGTGGAGATTTGGTGTGGTAGTGTGAATACGTACGGTCTAAGGAGGTTCTGTCTAGGAGATTGAAAATTTTAAGTATGTCCGTTGTGACCCTCCAATCTTTCCTGGGAACCTTGAAATTCTGTCTAGGAAAGATCAGTCTTTCCTGGGAACTTACTTAATCAGTCTTTCCTGGGAACTTACTTAGTGGGTACTATTCATTTCTACGGTAAAATTCATCGAAGTTATGTCAGGAGGTAGAGCTTCAAATCCTATCAGATTTGATGTGAAGAAATTTGATGGGAGAATCAATTTTGGCTTGTGGCAAGTGCAAGTCAAGGATATCTTGATTCAATCAGGATTACACAAGGCGTTGAAAAGTAGACCAGTCCCTGAAGTCAGTAGCGGTCCAAGCACTACTGGTGAAACAAAGAGCAGACCTGGAATGAGCGATGAAGATTGGGAGGATTTGGATTTGAGAGCGGCAAGTGCAATTCGTCTGTGCCTAGCCAAGAATGTTCTTGCAAATGTGCATGGAATATTCACGGCAAAGGGACTCTGGGCAAAGCTCGCAGAATTGTATCAGACGAAGGGTGTCTCGAATCGAGTATACCTGAAGGAGCAGTTTCATACACTGCGGATGAGTGGAGGTACGACTATTTCAGATCATTTAAGTGTTCTTAATGGCATTGTCTCTGAGCTGGAATCTATTGGAATTAAAATTGATGATGAGGATCAAGCCTTGAGGCTGATCTGGTCTCTTCCATCTTCCTATGAGCATATGAAGCCTATTTTGATACATGGGAAGGAGAAAATAATTTTTTCGGAGGTTACCAGTAAACTTTTTTCTGAAGAAAGAAGGCTAAGTGGTGAAAGTAATGGTTCACCTGAGAACTTAGTAATGGTGACAGCTAGTGATTGGAAGAGGAAGAACTCTATGAAGAAGAAAGTAGTCTGCTGGGTGTGTGGACAACCTGGGCACGTCAGAAGAAATTGTCCAAGAGGTGGAGCAGGTTCGGCAAGAGGCTCCAAGTTAGTAAATAGAGATACTGACAATGAAACTAACATCGTGTCTCTCTGTACAGAAGACAGTGTCCGTTAAAAAAAAAAAAAAAGACATATACATCCTCATGGCATATCGCTAATCCCAAAGTTGCCATGATAGAGGATGTGTTAATGTTAGTTGTTCCACAAGTTTGCACACGGGCATTGGTTTGGCATTGATGCAAGGTGTGTGGTGGAAATTCATGTCGATGGCTGATGAATTTCCAGGAAAGCCAAACGTGGGAGTTGCACCATAATTTTTCAGCAAGGTTATTTTCGACATAGACCGAAATGAAATGCTTAGAATTGGTTTATTCTGAGTGGTTATGCTTTTATGGTGGAGCATGATAGCGAAAGCTATGAAGATCCTCATTGCGGTAGAGCGCGGCTGTGGGATCAGCCAAAGTCGCAAAGTGGAGATTGTTGGGTTTTGCTCCTTTGCTAGAATCCCACATAGGAAAAATAAGAAGAGAGGGCAAGACTCATGGCCTATAAAAGAAGGCTTAGCCTCCTTAGTTAAAACACACCAGTCAGAAACTTATCTAGTAATTTTTGACTTTAGTAAAATTCATCTGTTGTCCTTTTTGTATGTAAAAGGAAGAGATGTGAAAGTTAGAGTTTTACTAGTGAGAGAAGTTTTTGTAGGTGTCATTGAAATGAGGAGAAAAATTGTGTGATTGTAACAATTTTTCACATAGTGTATTTTCTTCTCTGGGTCTAGTAGTTTTTCTCCAGTTTTGAAGTTTTCCACGTAAATTCTTGTGTTGTGTTTATTTCTCTATTTTTCTTGTTATTCTGTTAAAAGTAGATCTTGGTGGGGGAAATTTGGAAGCCCAGATTCCCAACACCTCATAGATAGTCAATAATCAAAATCAAAGAAATAAAAATCCCCACTCAATTACAAAATTCGCCAAAGAAAAGCAAGGAAACCTAAAACATAAATTACAAAATCTCCTCCACTAATCCTTAGTTCTAATAATCTCCAGGTGGAAGGAACATTATAGAACCACGGAGTAAAAAAAACAAAAGCCTAAGACCCGTCTCCTCTCCTACATTTTCCCATAAACCAAGCAAATCCCGATTCCCAAAACCCACGCGATAATCGAGAAGTAACCAACAATATATAAAAATAAAAAATTTACAGAGAAATAAAGAGAGCTTGTGTCCATACAGGGTACAGGCGAAGAAGAGGATAAAGAGGGTTGCATAGTTCCTGGCATAGCGCTTGACATTCTCGTGGACCCGCAGCCTGGCCTGAGCCGGGGAGGACGGGAAAGAGTAGGAGTCGCAGAACCCCACAAACCCATAACTCCATGACGGCGTATGGCCGGAGAAGTCTTCGGCGGTGAGCTTAGAGAAGGGGTTGAAGGTGAAGAGAGAGAGGAGGGTGAGGAGAAGGGAGATTAGGCCGCTGGTGATGGTTGCGTTTGTTGAAGTAGTGGTTGAAAAATCTGAGTATGTGGTGGGAATTGAGGAAGTGCGTTGGTCGAGGATTTCGAGGTAGCCGGAGTCCCGGAGCCATGACTCGAAGGCGGGCTCTGGGACGCTAAGGGACAAGGGGTTTGAGGAGAATACCATTTCCCAACTTCACCAAACGAAGTTGGGTTTTTTTGTTTTCCTTTCGGAAAAAATGGACCTTTTATTTCGTTATTAATGGAGGATGTCCGCCTCAGGATAAGAGTATCAAAGAAAAATTGAAAAATACAGAAAGGGAGTAAGAGCACTCTTAGTGAGGTAATTAATTAATTTTTTTTTAATTATACTTTTTATACAATTTCTTTAAAAATTTAATTATATTTAATCAAAAATTATTAAAAAAATTGTAAAAACATATCAAAAAATACACTTTATTTTTAAAAGTAAAAAAAAAAATTAATTTAAAAAAAAAATAACAATTTATTATTCACTTTTAAAAATAAAGTGTACATTTTGAATTTTTTTTTTAATTTTTGTAGTAACTTTTGATTAAATATGATTAAAATTTTTAAGAAAAAAGGTATAATTTTTTAAAAAAAAAATTAACTATTTTATTAAGAATGCTCTAAAATTTCAGATAGAATAATATACAAAGATGAATGTACAAATATCGTTTAATTATTTTTAAAGAATCATATATTGTCCAATCCGTTTTATTTCTCAAACGGGCTCCAGCGAATGTATTGTCCAGTAAGAAAATTTTTATATACCATTTTATTATTTTATTAAGTAGGATGTAATATATTTATTATTATTAAATAATTATTTATTACATATCTTTTTATCATTTAATAATAATAATCAACGTACCACATCCTGCTTAATAAAATGATAATACAATATATAACATTACTCAACGCCTTTGATTTCGTTATTAAGGGATCAAAGAAAAATACAAAAAGGGAGTAAGATTTCACTTTTCAGATAGAATATTATACGGTCGCAAATGCATAAATATCATGCAATTATTTTGTAAAAGAATGTGATATATTATCCAGGAGAGTCCATTTTATTTCTCAAACGGGCTCTAGTGAATGTATTGTCTAGTAAGGAAAATTTTATATATTATTCTATTATTTTCATTTTCATTTTATTAAATAAAATAAAATATATTTATTATTATTATTAAGTAATTATTTATTTTATATATATATTTATTATCTAATAATAATCAACATGTCAAATCTTACTTAATAAAATGAGAATGTGATATATAGCTACTCGACATCCACTTCTTCAGGACGTTCCGTTTTCGGCAAACGCAACCCAGAACACATAGGATGCCGGCCTCTCTCTGCATTTTATTCAAACACCTTTCCTACACAGTCTCACGTCGTTGTCTCATCCACCCATCTCCTTCTCCTCTCACTCTTTTCCTCACAAGCCACAAGGCGAGGGACCTCTCACCATGGGCCACACGCTCAATCACCGCAAAGCTTTCAACTTCTTCTTCTACTCCCACAAATACAGAGTCCTTTTCTTCTCCCTACCTCTCCGTCCACATTCGTTGTCCAAAAGATGCGGCCGTGAGCTTCTTTTCTCTCCAAGTTTTATTTCTAAGATAAAATTCTGAGACACAACGTACTTACTGTTCCTTTTGTTCCCTTAGATTGAAGAACTCATAAATGTGTGGTTAGTAATTAAACTTTACTATCTAATTCACTTTTATTTTCGACTGTTAAAGAATAACTTCATAATGGGAATAAGAACTCAAATTTTTTGTAACTTATAATACTTGTCACTAGCATATCTAGTTTGTTATTATCACAAACCTTTGTTAACACAATACTTTGTGAGAATTTGGATATAAAGAATACATTAACAAGTAGCTTAGAGAAAGGGTGGGGTCTCAGGAGATTTATCCTTTACAGGAAGAATGGTGAAAAAAGATTCCTAGATTGTCCTTGTGTGGATGGATATAGAGACTGTTTCATTAATCAAGGATTTGTTAAGCCAAGTGAAATGGCAAATGTTTGACAGCATGCTGCTTTTATGTTGACCAGGATATGCTTTCAGAAGCTCTTTTATGTTTTGGTGCTAGTTCTACCTCCGTGGATGAAGAAGATGCCTTTGAGAATTCTGACAAGGTGGATCCTCTTCAAATTAATTATGCTTAATTGGAATGTTATATGCCACTGTCCTAGTGTCTATTCTTTTGTTTACTGCCCAGCTTCTTCTTTGAATCAATGGAGTTATGAAACGTTAATGAGGAATAAGCAATAAATAGAAGTTTACATTGCAATCATGTATTCGGATCCTCTATTATCACCAACAACAAGGCAAGATGCTTTGACATTGTGTATGGCACTGCCGCTATGGGAAAGGATTCTGGTTAGTCTATGCAGCAAGCATACAGAATACAGACAGCAGTGCTTGTGGGCTACTATCGTGTGGTAACATATCTGGTATCACACAAAAAACTTTGATAGAGAGTGAAAGACGAAGATAATTGTAATGCATCATGTTGAGAGTTGAACATGCCCCAAAAGAATGGATCTCCTCTGGATTATTGGATGTGACTAAACTAAGGGTTCCAGATTATGCTGATAAAGTGATACAGATTGCATGCATGACAAATTTTCTTTTTCTTTAATAAGTGCATGCATGATAAAATAGCTGCAGCCAAACCTAAATTGAAGTTTTCAGGCGTTTCTTCTTGTATGTACTGGTGCAAATTCACTTATCAAAAAAAAAATGTACCGGTGCAAATTCTCTGATACACTCATAATGTGTCATTTTTCTTGTCCCAATTATTTGGGTTTGATTGTGCATGTCTTGCCTGATGAGAATTAGGAGTCATAGCCAGAGCATTGAAATTAGTAGATGAATTTGGTTGAGTCCATTTATCAGATCTGAGTTTGATAGCAGTGCAAGAATGCAAGGCATTAGGAACATACTATAACAGAAATTAATATTATATGCATAACTAGGAGTGTATTGGTTAGGGTTACTGTCCTTTTTGTTTTCTTTTTTTTAAGGAGTGGATGGGCTACATGATTGGATACGTTGTAAATGCTATCATTATAATGAATAAATTGTATACAAGGCTTTACTGACTTATTCTGGTAAATGCCTTACCTCCTGTTTAGATTTTGATACGTAATGCCCCCCTCCCTTTTTTTTCCTTTTTTTGCTCTTGAGATAACTCAAAACATAATTTGTGGTGCATACAAAATGGCATGCATTTTAAATCGATGACACACTCTTTGAAAAAGTGATCATGTGTTGTACTCTCCAGCTTCCATATGTGGTGCTTCACACAATTAATATCCGAATTATAAAAGCTATTGTGCATAGATTACGGTAGCTAAACATTGGCAGCCAATTGACTCGTCGAGATTTGGTAACAATTAAGACAAATTATGGGTATTAACAAAGGTAAATTCTGTTTAAAAAGTTCACTGACAAATAACTTGTTGTGCAGATTTTTATCAATACTATATTTCCTGAAGGTGAGGACGTACATATGTGCATTTCACATGCTTCTAATTCTATAGGCATGAAAGAAATTCCTGATTATAAAGTCAAAATGGGTGAGCAGTATGACTGGATAAAGAAAACTCAGGTTGATTTGCTTGCATGTACTCTCGCTTGCAGTATTAATTTTGTTATGGCGATTTGTTTTATTCTAGTGAAATACTTCTAATTTGGCTTGTTTCTGTTACTTGCTTGTCTTGTACTTCATCTGTTGTGTATCTCATTTATGTGATGGTGAAAAAAGAACAACTCATCTGTCCACCAATAATGATTTGACCGCCACAATGAATGAGTACTTTGAGGAGCACAAAAGTGCCTATCAGTAAAATTTGCAAATTATTACTTGGATAATGGGCACTGATATTTTCTCACTTTCCATTCCTGTACCATATGATGCAAATCCATTGGTTGACAACATTGAACCAGAGCCCATTTAAAAAATAACTCAAGAAAGAGGATACTATGCCATTCAAATGATTTTGGGGCAATATGATGGGTGGGAACCAATTCAGTGATAGTTTATTATTATAAACATTATATTTTTAACTGATTTCAAAAATTGGTTTTTTTTTTTTGGGGGGGGGGGGGGGTGCATTGCAGGAATATATATTCTTACCTTTTAGGTTTGTTGAGTCCTTGTATATCTGTATAATAGAAAAATATAAGTAAGAACATTTATTTATGGATCTTTTCTTTTTTATACTCAACATAAATAACTAAGTTTATTTGTGCTATCTATAAATAAAAAAGTTTATAGCTAAGTTTTCTCAAGTATACCCCCGGTATGGTTGGGCTTAGCCTTCTTCTTTTAATGAAATCTTTTTGATTACCTATCAATAAATAAATAAGTTTATTTGTGCTCAATAGACCACGTATATAGAGCTACGATGACTAATTCTTATTTCTAATTATTTTGTATCAATGTTTGACTCAAATTCCTTTTGCAGGAATCATTTCATCCAGTTGAAGTTATTGAAGGAATTTGGGTTGTGCCAGAGTGGAGAACTCCTCCTGTATGATTATTTTGAATTAGCAACTTCTGCTTTGCCCATTATATTTAGTAACTTCTGTGTTGCTTCTGAAAAATCTCATAGGCTTTTCTGCTTTTTTTATGCATTGTTACACCCTATATCTGTTAAACTTCATTTACAAAGAAAAATGTGATATCTGCAGTAAATGAAATGGACTAGTTATAACTTGTGTTACCCCACAGAATATTCAGGCAACGAATATAATTTTGAATCCTGGGTTAGCATTTGGAACTGGGGAGCACCCTACTACTAAGATGTGTCTGTTGCTATTACACAGCTTAATAAAAGGAGGAGAACTCGTCTTGGATTATGGCACAGGCTCTGGAGTTCTCGCAATCGCAGCCCTCAAGGTATTCAGGTCAACCTTAAAACTTTCAATGAAAACAAAACCTCATTCATTAACAGTATGATAAATATAATGGCTCCCTCGGTGTTACCTGGAAATTTTCTAGAATGCAATGACTTTCTTGGTCATCCATGACTCTATCATAGATATAATTTCAGTAGAACATGAGTACTGCTTTTCTAATTGTTTCCCTTTTCATATGCCTTGTTTACTGCTCCAATTTTGGCGGTGGTTTCCTCTCTTTTTTCCCAATTATTTTCTTTAAGAGATGAATTATTGATAAGGCCAACTAATCCTACTTTGTTGTTACTTCTGGTGCAGTTTGGTGCCGCCTTATCAGTTGGAATTGATATAGATCCCCAAGCAATTACATCTGCACGCCAGAATGCTGCTCTGAATAACATGACACCTGATAAAATGCAATTAGTCTTGGTTTCTGGCAAAAGCTGCCCTCCTTTAATGGATGCAAAGACATGTGGAGTTGTTGAAGAACAGAAGTCAAATGGAATGGGGGTCATCTCTGGAAGAGAGAAGTATGATGTGGTCATTGCAAATATACTTTTAAATCCTCTATTGGATTTGGCAGATGATATTGTCTGTCATGCCAAGCATGGAGCAATCATCGGCCTCTCTGGTATTTTATCCCAGCAGGTAATATTTTGGAGATTACCCTTAATCCCTAGAAACAGTGTAGTTATGGCAGTGTGGCAAGCTCAACAAACATTACACAATAGAAATTTCTTATCTAAACTTCTAATACCCCTTCTTTTCTTTCAGTTGAATAACTTATCTGAACCATGCTTCAAATAAATATTGCAGCATCATTCTAAACCTGAAAGAAGTTGTCAACTTAAGATTTTAATCATTTTCAATAAGGTATTAACTGCTATAATGATTTGGCTTTAAATTGTAATTACTGATTGCGGTGGAGATTATAGAGTAAAGGGCACAAATTGCTTTAAACTTTCAAGTTATGGATAACAACTTCAGAACACTGTAATGTGTTGATGTGAACAATTAATTAGTCGAATTATTGTCTTATAGGCATTCATTATGTTAACATAGTCCACTTGTAATTTTCTTTTTCTTATGGCAGTGTGGCAAGCTCAACAAACATTACACAATATAAATGATTTTCTAAACTTATACTACCCCTTTTCTTTCAGTTGAATAACTTATCTGAACCATGCTTTAAATAAATAGTGCAGCATCATTCTAAACCTGAAAAAAGTTGTCACCTTGAGATTTCAATCCTTTTCAAGTTATGGATAACAACTTTAGAACACTGTAAAATCGTGAGGTGAACAATTAATTAGTTGAATTATTGTCTTATTGGCATTTATTATGTTAATATAGTCCACTTATAGTTTTCTTTTTCTTTTTTCCTTCTGGTTTTTTAAATGGTAATTGAGATGCATAATCCCTTATAATTTGTTGTGTATCCTGAATTTTATGCAGCTTCCATATGTAGTGGAGCGATATTCGCCATCCTTAGACAGCATATCAGTGTCGGAGATGGATGGTTGGGTCTGTGTGAGTGGCAGAAAAACGAGAAATCTTGATGGCAGCTGAGGTTGCTCGATTAACAAGTTGAGCAGTTGGCATGTAACGCTGATCTTTGCCCTTCGATGTAAAGCCCTTTGGTGGACGCTCGGTAGATTTGTACAAGCTGTACTTGAGTAGTTGCTACTCACCATTAATTGGTGCTAAAACATTTACTTAAACAATCTTGTTAAACTTGACATAAGATTGTGTGAACACCTGACTAAAACGAGCTGATCTTTTTTACCTTCGATCATTGTATAATCTGTAATGAATGCGGGCGTTGGTTCAAAGATTACGGGATTTGTATCAATGCAACCACGCCCCGGCGGTCAAAACCACGTGGTCTGGCAGCCATTGGTGGACACTGCAGGGTGGCCAACGCACGTAAGTGCAAGTACGCCTGGGCGACAAAAAAACGCAGGTCTCAAGATTTAAACCTACGCACTTGCGCTTAGCAGCCCAAAACGTTTGCATTTCATCAGACAATAGTCCCAAGCGGCAGGCAAACATAAAAGGAACAATTTGATCAAGATTAGTTCCGAAAGGACCGAAACAAAAACTAAACTGAGATAGGGTCATTCATTATTACAATAGCAGCTATAAAATGAATACTTTGCGAAGAATTTCTTCTGCTTACTAAGGCTACAGATTTTGTAAAAACAAAACATAATAGAAAATTACGAGTCCCTCCTGTAGAAGTTTCTTATACCTTCTGATTTATCAGGACATGCCTCCTTTGATAATATAAAAGCCATGTGACCGTCGTCTGAGGCCAAGACAGTCCCCAGAAAAGTACCCCTTATTGTAGATGGCTAACATCAGCGCTTAAGTTGCCTTCTAGTGAAAGCAGGGGCTTTTTTAGGTATGTAGACCTTGTAGCTCACCTACAAAACAATATTAGAACGTCATACATTATTATATTTCTTAGCAGTGTAAAACATTTAATTAGAAAATCGAATGGTTACACCTTACTCCCTCAGAAAGAGAGAGAGAGAGAGTAATGCAAGATATAAGACGGATGGCAATATTCACCTGCACCATTTCACCACCTCGCATCACACTCATTGTCTTCTGCTCAAACTGTGAGCCGTCTGTAGTCCCATCTTGTGACTTATTTGAACCGTCCACGGCTAATGTAGACTTGATGCTAGAAGAACACTCTGGAGCAGCAGGACCAAGTGCATTTTTAACATCTTCATTATTTTTACTATTGCTAGTTGGGGTCATAGTTTGACCAGTTTCAGGGGCACACTCAACCGAAGCACTCTTAGTCACCAACAAATTTGTTTGACGAGGCTCATCTGAGGCAGACCTTTCCTTCAGAATATTTTGATTCTTAAAAGAATTACGCCTCAATGCGAGACTAGCCAACTTTGGTATGCTGATTTCAGAAACAACAGCTGAATTAACCTTTTCGCTGGGCTGACCAGCAACAGACATCGGATCCGGTACACAAGCAATTTCCTGCTTGGCAGTCACAGATTGGTGGTCACCCTCCGTCCCAGACGAAGTATTTTTGTTCTTTTGTGCGTAACTGCTAGAATTGTTCCTCGGAGAAGGCACACTGATTACTTTCAGTTCTTGGGTTGCACCAACTGATTTAGAACCATCCTCTTTCCAGGACTTGGCACCACCAACAGTTTTAACACCATCCTCTTTGGGAAGTTTAATTTGAACTATTTCAGATTTAACAGTCGATGATTGCTTCATGTCTCCATTACTATTATCTTGCTTACCAGTACGAGCATTTGCATTTGGTTGGAAACCTCCTCGAAATCTTTTTAAGTTTTCCAAAGCCCTTTGTCTTAAAGTTGACTCCAAATCCTCACCATTCAAACTACCAGAAACCTCAGTCACTTTTCCTTTTACAAAGTCATTTGTCCCGGCCATACAGCTGCTAGGATTAGTCCTACAGCCTTGGCCCTCCACATCCTTGAAGCTTTCTGTGAGGTCAGTGGTTCTGATGTTAGAAACAACAGGTTCTTCTCCTTTCTCATTCACCACCATCATGTTATTATCAGATGCAACATTTGGCCGATGATCTAATTCCCTTTTATGCCCCCCATCATTACTATCATTGCTTCTGCAAGAAGGATAATCATCATTATCATATACAATCTCTTCTTTATGCGCATCATTCTCCGAAAATGTTGCCCCCTTCTCTTCAATAACCGTAATGACAGATCTCAGCCGCTTCCTATTGTTTTCACCTGCCTTTTCCACCTCATTCCAATATTCATCATCCTCACTACTACGACTGCATGAAGAACAGCTCTTTGACCTATGTCGACTCCTTTTGCTTCCACTTCTGACCTTCTCCAATTTCCCTTTATTTCTCTCTTTTCCATCATACCTGCCCCTATGGCTATGCCTCTCAAACTCTCTCTCATGATTGCTAGGACTCCCAACCTGACGAGCGTCATAGCTGAACGAATCACTACTCGTAGAACTTACACTAACTTCTCTACTAGGCTTCCTCTTCTTCTTGGGGGTCTTTGTCCCCAAACCAGAACCACCCTTCCTCTTTGACCCCATTTTCTTCCTCACACGATGAGACTCCTTTCTTCTTTCACGGCTAAAAGAGTGCCTTCGATCCTTCTTCTTACTGCCTTTCAGATCTTTCCGAGTATGAGACCGAGCCCTTCTACTTCTATAGTCATCCTCAGAACCAGAACATGACACTGACGTGAAACTCCTTGAATCATCATCACTTGAATGAGAAAGAGAATCATCATGGAGGCGAAGCTTCTTGGATTTATTATATCTCCCGCTCCTACTCTTAGTTTTCTTCTTAGTTCGACCCTAAACCAGTGAAATACGTGCATACATAAGTTGGCACTATAAACACAAAATGGAAGACCCATAAACAGTAACAGATATTAAGCAAACTAAAATTAAATTGTTCCAACTTTTTTAGCTTTTCCCAAATATTAAGACTTAGAAAAGAGTCCCCATCTAAAATATGCCGAATGCGATCGTTCAACTTAACAGAATTTAAATCTTGGGTTCGACTCCCACTGTGGTCATGCTTCTAAAATTTTAATCTTTACTTATAAAAAAAATCCTATGATTTGCATTTACGCGGGCCCAGTAAACAAAGAAGTATAACCATGGTTCTGAAGATCTTCTCAGCAACCAAACAAAGGGTTAGAGTCTTTTACAGTTCAAAAATAGGAAAGGGGAACAGAAATATCTAAAACACAGACGTTTCACACCCCACATATATATATATACGCACATAGAGAGAGAGATTACCTGAGAGGAATTCTTCCTGGATCGTTTTTTCTTATGAGAAGAGGATTTTCCCATCTGGATTACCTGCAACAATCAAAATTGATTATAACAGAAGAAAATAGAAGTAGAAAGAAAAACCAAACGGCGGTAGATCCTCGAGGAATTGTGATCGAAATAAAATTGAAAGCGCTCCTGCTTTGTGCTCTTTTAGACCAAAAACCCTTTTGCTTCTCTGACTCCACTCTTTAATCTTTGATCGACTACCATGAAACAGAAATAAGGTACCCAACAAGCGAGCGGAGCCAAACAGGCCGACCTCTTTGCGCCTTCTTCACAAAGGCACCTATATTTGTGCGTGTATATATATATATTATTTTTGAGTAATTAATTATTCATTACAAAATTATTTATCGTTTTTTCTCATGTGACTTTTTTAAAAAGAATTTATCATGCGATATTGATATAGCATCAAATGAAATAAAATAAATAAAAAAGATTCTAATTACAAAAAAATTATATAAAAACAATCTCAATACTAATATAACTTAATATAATTCATCAAAATTATTTTTATTATAAAATAAATTTACTAGATTAAATAAAACTACATCAAATTGTAAAACTACTTTTATCCACTCCTCAAATAAATATATACAATCATCTTATAGGTAGAAAGATGATACTAAAACAATGATAGGAAAAAAAAAAAGATTCATTATTTTCTTTTTATGGAACATCTTCTCGTTTCGTGATATTAAATTATTTAAAAATAAGTATAATTTTTTTTCTTCAAATTTTTTTTTTAAAATTATTTAATATCCCAATAATAAGAGGATATTTATTGTAATAATGAAAGGCAGTGGGCACTTATCTAAAACCTATTTAAAAGAAATTCTTTAGATATCAAATCTTAAAATAAGCCCCTTCCGTTTAAAATAGAATTCGTAAAAAATTAACCCCCTCCCCCCTCCTTTAAAATTGCTAACCTGTACTCTATATAAACCACAATAATGGGAACTGAAATTTGTCATTTAAGACGAGAAAACAGAAGATTTGGGAACCTTTAAGAATGTCATTGTTGCAAAAGAACCTCTTTGTCTATTCGAATCTCGAGCATAAGATCAGATCACAACAAATTCAGATCATGGAGATGCCTTGGTTGAGTAACAGTCCATGCAACTCAAGACTACATAAGCATTCATAGTAGTACAATCTAAAAGGAATGAACATGTTCCCTAATGATCGCAAAAATAAGACGACATCATTATTATATAATTCCACATATAAGCCGTGAATCTCTTCTCAATTGTGTAAAATGTCTACTAAAATATTTGAACAAATGGAGTAGGATCCTAAACGTCTTCAGCATCACTCATGCTTGGGTGAGAATCAATATAGAATTCGGTAGAAAAGTCGGCTTCATCGACGATCCTCCCCCTGTTAATGGACATGTAAATGGGATTTACAGTAAGTAAAAGCATAGCCCGCTCGATGCGAGCAGGAGGAATATCAATGATACTAATGAACTTAAAAGAGAGTAACAGGGCCGGGGAAGGAAAGAGAAGAAATGAGGATTACACCTTTCAAGAACATACTTCCCTTCTTTATACTTCTGGCTTCTCTCATGTGCAGCCTCCTAGGTGCAAAAAACAAAGTAGAAGTTAGAAAAACTGGCAACCACTCATTCGGCTTTGCTAAATTAAGAATATCTGTTTGTAGATGTGTGCCACAAAGGGAAGGGGAGAAAGAGAGAGTACATATTTCCAGCCAACAATCTGTCCACAACAGCAGCAAAATATATCTGCCACAGTATGCAATCCCGAAAGCATCAGCCTCTCCTCTAATGCTCCAACTATGAGGTTCACCCTGGATCAGTAAATCAAGACAAATACACGAATCTATTTAACGTTGGAATATCAATTTGAAAGGGAAAACAAAGCATTTCCCTTGTATCAAACATTAGTCCAGTTACAAGCTTAATGCTAGAAAAGCAGTTTTCAATCAGATAAAGTGAGCAGTAGTTGCTTCCTTCTAGTTGTGTGAGAAAAGTGTAAAAATTCATAGGCCTAACTCAGCTTATAAAACCGGTTCAACAAGAGAGTTTTGTACATTGCTTATAAGTATTCCAAGACCTTGTCCACAGACAATGTGAGATTTATTCCTCAAACACCCTCCGACATGTGCAGGCCAGTAATTTTTCTGGTCCTTATCACAGGGTAAATAGTGTGGACCCCCATTCATCTTCTAACAGGCTCTAATACCATGTAGAAATTCATGGGTCTAACTCATCTTATAATACCGGTTCAACAAGAGAGATTTGTACATTACTTATAAGCATGTATGTCCAAGACCCTATCCACAAACAATGTGAGATTTATTTCTCAACAAAAAGAATATTTGGTTTTGTTTTGCCTTCCCATTGAAAACAAGAAAAATACATTTATAGAGGAATGTTGACAGTATAATAAAAACTCTCAACCACATTGTTAGGGAGTACATTAAAGACATTGTTAGGGAGAGAAATGGGTAGTATGAAGTAGAAACATCTAATTTTGCTTTCGTTGGGGAATATGTTTAGATAAAATAAACATATATAGAATTCAACTATGATTCGGTTTATAATTTTCCCAAAGAAAACACAGTAAGCATACAATAATTCCTATAAAATCATATTCCAGTACTTGTAGTCCTTGAAAGATCAAGGAAAAAGGAACTCACGCATTACTGAAGAGGTATGCTTTTCCCCGACGGCATTGAAAAGCCTGACCAGATGACAAGGCAAAAATCAGACCGAAAAGAGTTTATCATGCTGTAAGCATTCCTAATATAAATACTGGGCGAGTGACATCCTTATTTAGAAACAACATGCAATTGAAAGGATCAAATGGACTGCAAGCTGTTCCCCTAAGAGTCTCAATTGATATTTATCTTTTCATTAAGTAAGAAAATTCATCAAATATGATGATATGAAGTGTTGCAATCTCAGAACATACAGAGTATAGGAGAGAACACTGCCTGAAAATTCAATGTCAGAGCTGAAATTACAAGACATCCAGAAAAGTAAGAGCTAACCTGACTGCCAAAGTTTTTCTTAAGCTGAAGTTCAGCCCCGTGTCGTAATTAGTTATAAATATTAAATAGATATATATAAACTTATACCATGTTGTTCATGTAGGTGATAAATAGACTAAAAAATTGTTTTCAAAAGCATGAACCAGCTTCTATCTGTAGCAAATACTAAATAGAGTCATAGACAACAATAAATGTCTTTTTGTAGTATGTTATACTCCATGGAGCCAGGGGATCAACTTGGCTATCTGATGCACCATTCAATCCAGGTTCAAGTATACTAGATCTCCAGGCACTGGTTAGGAGAAATGACAGAACCTAAGTGGGCAAACAGCAATAGATTGGCACTGGCAGTGTACGTCCACTTCGACGAAACCTTGGCCACAACCTGAATTTCCTCGAATTATTCACTCAGGAAAATTCGCAGAGCATCATCATTGACACACTTCTTTTTAACCACATCAAGAGTAACCAGTACCAAACTATTTGTATTGTTCAATTGAGGATCCAGGATATAGAGAAAAATAGTAATTCTTTACATATTACCATCAACATAGCCTGAAGAAAAATGGATTATAAACTTGATTAGTAATGCTACTATGCTGCCCCACTTTGCTCACTCATTTTGAGTGCTCATTTATTTAATTTTTTTAATGATTAAAAAGTAATTATTTAGCGCATTGATATTTTTTATTTTTTTAAAATATTTGAAATAAAAAGCCTAAAAAAAAAAACAAGTAAATTTTACACTAGAGGCACGCCAAGTAAACAAATTGAAGATGCATGGTAACTCTACTCTAAACTAAACTTGATAGTATATAAGTATCCAGTATCAAAGTGCACGACACATAATCCCGGGATCAATTTACAACCTAAAAAAAAAAAACCTACAACATATTTCTATGATTCTTAATTGCAGGCCAGAAACTAGAAACAAAGAAAACATTTATTGTGAAATGGTTAAAGGAGGAGGAAGAAAATAGAAGTACCCGAGAGACAAGATCGTCAGCAAGAGCCAAGTGGGTCTTGCAGAACTTGCATCTATATGACCTTCCCTCTAGCTCCACCACAAATACCCTTCCCATATCTACCTTCTCAGTCGTTCTTTTTACCTGATATCCACCTCTAGTAAGTTGCAAAACCAGTAATCTGTGAGAGAGAGAGAGAGAGAGAGAGAGAGAGAGAGGATTAGACCGATAGTGTTCAGCGCCACATGCCTGCTTGGTACCGAAGCATCAAATGCAGTTTCGTAGCGCCAAATGTACTGTAAAATGCATGTCTGCGGCTCTGCCCCCACTCCATCACATGTCATCTGTTTTTAAGCATCGTGACAAAACTCTTTTTAATTCATTTTACTCCATTTCGATTTTGAAACTTTATCTTATCTCACAACCAAAAATAAAAAATAAAATTGTTACAACTAATATATTATGTGTCTTGAAAACGACATGTTTTATATTTATTTATTTATTTGATATTGGAGAATTTGGGGAGGAGGATCCAACCTCTGACCTCTCATTTAGAGTTTGGGTCCATTCAGCCACAGGCCTTTAGCATGTTTTATATTCTTTTAGAAAGAAAACAACAACTAAAAAGACAACCGACATTTGAACATTTTTTAAAAAATAGGAAAAGTTGTACCCAAGTTTTGGATCCAAGGTTAAGGGAGCCCAAATGCACTACAAGTCCATATTATAAGGCCTGAAGAAACCCTTCATTGCTTAGATCAGTGCTAAGTAGCTTTTCTTCGTCTGGATTCTAAATACATCCCTTAGAGGTTAGAGCATTTGTATTGATTATATTAAATTTATTTTTAAAATTTGATGAAAAGTCAAATATTTATATTCATAATTTTATATTAAATTTATCATTAAATTCATCAAAATATTAATATAATATACAATTTATAAAACCAACAAATGCATCTATAATTTATCCATCTAACAAACATATTAAAATATAATAAAAAAATATTTTTATGAGTGAATAGTAACCCTTCAAATATAAAAGATGATATTCAAGTATTGTACCTCAAAGTTTAAATTGGTGGGTTTTAACGAGTTCAATATAAGATTATTTTATGTAATTCCATAAATTTTTTATTTGATGAGTTCAATAATGAATCTAATACCAATACTCTTAAATCGTATAATATATAAGAGTTATAAAGAAGAGCACATAATTATGTAAAACTCTTCATGGACAAAGCTATTCCCTCAATTGGTTCATATATGCAGAAGTCGCAAAGCAATTTGTAGTAGTAGTTCAATTGTAAATCTTTTTTTCATTATAAATTTAGATAAAACCTATCAAATCATGTAATGTAACTATTTTGTCTGTAATTTTATTAGTAAATTTGGCATTTCTCATGACTTAAAATATGGTGGCAGGGATGGTAGAAAAATTGAAAAAAAAAATATAGATTTAATTATTCTCTCCATTGAAAATTTAAAAGTGGTTTCATATGATCATTATGCACCGAGACCAATCATTGCAATTTTTTAAAGGGGTTATAGTTAGAACCACTAATGGTCCAACAAATTACAAAAGAATCATTAAATACTCATGACTAATAGTAGATAAGCAAGATTTTCCCATCCAATAATGAAATGATATGTCATGTTATTAAAATTGTATAAAGGAGCTTTGCATGCCGATTATTATAAAGACTATATACATATATAGGTATAAATTTGTATCCATGTGTATCATTATATAGAGATACATGTATATGAACAATGTTACATATAATCATAGAGTGCATAAATGTCGCATAATCGTTAATAATGATAGTCTACTATTAAAAAATTAATTTTTATATAATTTCTATATTTCATTCATTTTTTTTAAAATAATTACGTAATGGTTACACACTTAACTATTACAAGTATTATTTATCTCTATATATGTGTATGTATATGTGGGCGCATATTAACTGTAATCGAGAGACTCATAACTGGATAAAGTTAATAGAATTGAGATTGGATGGTCACAAAACATGCATTCACTTGTACATGGAAAAAAAAAAAAAAGAACAGTCATGAGTTTAACGGCAATCAAACTGAACCTACCTTTTTTTTTTTCCTAACATAAACTGAACCCAGTGACGGATCTACTTGGAGATTAGGAGGGGCATGCCCCCCCTAAATTTTGAAAAAAATAATAATAATAGATATTAGTCTTTTTATAATTTAATAAGATAATGTTAATTTTAGTATATATTGACCTCTTCTAAAAAATTATATTGACTTTTTTTATAATAATATTTTAATTTTATTTTAAAAATAAATTTCTAACAAATATTTAATTATCTATATTAAAAGAGAAATAATTAAGAAATTTGATTTAGATTTAATATTTGATGATTTTGTTTATTTAAAAAGAGCACAAATTACAATTTTAGACATTCTGTATTTCTTTTATTTAATATATATATATATATGAATGTCTTTATTTTATTTTAATAATATATTCTTCTTGATATATTATATATATTTTAATACATAGGTTTATATTAAACGTATATTATTTTTATACTAAATTTTACTATCAAATTATTCTATATCACAAAAAAAAATTATATAGAAATAAAATAAAAAATATCTTATACATATTATTTTTATTTTATTTGACCTCTCCTAAAATAAATTTCTGACCCCACCGCTAACTAACTGAACCTATCTATATCACATGAGAATTACCGATCGAGGCAGGCTACCAATTTATAATGGCTGCCATGGTAGCTTAATCCCTATCTCTATCTACTATTATGGATGAATTTGTTTTGGGTAGTGTTATCGAGACCGAGACTCCCAATCGATAAGTGACCGATGCAGTGCATTTAATTTTTTTTTTTGTTTCTTTTAAATATTTTTAAATACTTTTTTATTACAAAAATATATATATTAAATAATATTCTCTTTCTTAATTGCTAAGCAAAAGCAGCAAAACAAAAAAAAAATCATCAGCAAAACATAAACATTTCTCATTTGTCTATCACCCATTTGTTTTAGATATGTTAAAGAGCTCATTAACATCATATAATATTTGTTACAATTTTTTATTTTTTTAGCATTTTATTCCTTCTTCTCTTTGGATTTTTATATATTTTTTTCCAACAAGGTCTATGAATTCAAGATCTCATTTTCTATTGTTGAGTTATTATATTATCAAGCAAGCCAGTGTGCTAAACATATTTTTTACATCACTTATATATTAAAATCTAATTGATGAAAGTTATTTTTAAATTAACTCAATTTGTATTTGTATTTGTATTGTTTAATTTGTATACTAATGTAGTTTTGTTTAATTTATATTTGTATTTGTATTTGTACCTGCTTTTTTATTAATATTAGCTTTGTATTTGCTCAAAATAAAGAAAAAGAAAAAGAAAAAGAAAAAGAGGTGCTCTTATACAATAATATAAGGGAAGTTCTACACAATTTTTTGGTCCCCCAACCTTTATACACTACTATTTTTTAATTTTTTTTTTAATTTTAATTTTAATTTTTTTTAATTTTGAATTTGTTCTTTTTAAATTAATTTAATTTTTTTTATTTATTATCTATATATTAAATATTTGATAAAAAAATATAATAAAAAATATATAATATATAAAAATTATATAAATAATAAGAGATTGTGAAGATGTTTTTATAATATAATTTGAATTTCTCTTTATTGTTTACTCACTCACCAAAAAAGTATACTAACTTGCTTCTTGAGTTGTTGGCACGGGTTTTCTCTCTTTCCTTACTTCCCACTACTGTCTAATATGTTGCCCAAAAGAAAAGAATAAGGAAAAAACCCATAATTAACGGACGGTGCAGGTCCACGTGATGACAACTCGAATCCCGACATGTACCTCGTCAACACGGATTTACTCCACAGACCAGGACCCACCATTAGACCCGCCCGCGTCTGATCCAGTCGCTGAAATTAAATAAACCAGCTGTTTCGCCGCCCAATAATAACGATAAATATAAAAAAATGAGATATATGCAAGCGGAAGCACCCAAAAAATAAATAAATAAATAAAACCACAACAAAAGACCGAGTCTTCGTGGTCCCATCTGTCGCACTCTCAACCGTTGGATTAGACTAGACTCGTCAAGATTCCCGCCCAAGAGGACAAACTGATACGTGAATCACGAGGGAGCCCCATGCTTCTCATTATGAAGCCGCTCCGCCTCCGTGTGTTCACAGCTTTGTTCAGACCTCAAAATTTTTTTCTTTTAATAAAGAAAAAACTTTTTAAAATCAAAATCAGCCTTTCAGTCCGGGTTTCCGTACATTTGTGGGGCCTACCAGGTGACGCATGCATCGAGATTTTCCTAATCGTAACCCATCCAAAAACAATGAAAACCACACGACTGGAGCTTACCAAAGACGCAACCATGCCGCCGACATGTCGGTTCGATCTTTAATAATAAGAATATGTTAACGTGCAAAAACCAAAATAACGAAGACCGTGTTTGGTTAGAAGGAAAATGAGCCCACGGTTGAAAAAAAAAAAAAAAAAAAAGTCTTTCCCCCGAAATGCTTCGATTTGACAGTTGTTTGGGAGCTGGGAAACAAGAACGTCAACTACTCAAGTAGAATAGCCAAACAAGGGAGAGTAGAGAAAATGGAACGAGAAAATCGTTGATTTTCATCCTTCCGCAAAGATCGAACATATAACTAATAACAATAATAAATTGCAGAACAACCATTAGAACTCTTATCACAGATTTCTCAGTTGCAAAAATACGGAGGGATTGGTTATCTATGTACATATACGGATCACGATCATCATCAGCGAATCCATACAACATGTCAGCTAGCTTTCTCTTTATCTAACGAGATCTACTTCCCATCTTGATCGGAAACAAAAAGAAGTAAACAAACAAAAAAAAAAACTAAAAACAAATGCCAACACTGAAGCTAAACAACAGGAAAACTCGGATCTTCATCGGCGATCAAGAAAATTTGGCGAAATCAGGCAACCTCCGGTGGAGGAAGGTTGAGGTCAAGGTCGAGCAGTCTATGGGCGGGAGGATGATCAAAATCGATGACGGAAGATGAATCGGAGTCGCTGTGGGCCCCACCGCCGACGATTTGGTTGAAATCCGTCTCTGCCCGATCGAACCTGCACAATTCGCGGTGATTCCCGCTCATATTAGCGACTGGGTTGAAGAAGTAGACTGGACGCACAGCCGTAACGAGGGGAAAAGCGCCCGTACCGCCGGCCGGGAACTGAGCCGAGCCGGAGGGAAAATGGACAGCGCCTCCCAGAGTGAGGTCGAGAGGCGGCGGCGGTGGGGACGAGGAGTCGACGGTGCTGCTCTGGCTTGGGCTGCGCGTATTGTTGTTGCTATTGTTGTGGTGCTGGCTGAGGGAGGCGAGGTCGGAGGAGGTGTTGCCGTTGGGGAAGTTGGTCTTCGCCTTAACGCCTCGGAACTCACGGGCAGCGGCGTCGTAGGCACGTGCTGCCTCCTCGGCAGTGTCGAAAGTGCCGAGCCAGACGCGCGTCTTCTTACCCGGGTCGCGGATCTCGGCGGCGTAGCGACCCCATGGTCGCTTTCTCACCCCTCTGAAACGAATCTCTTTGGAGATGGAATCCTGGTTAACTGAACTGGATCCGTTTCTCGGAGCCATTTGGGTCCTACGGGTTAGTTTACGTTGGGTGGGCTATGGAATTTGGAACGAGGGAGACCATGGATGTTCGAGGTTGGGGAGGGTTCGAAGGTGGCCCTTTTATAGGGGACGTGTGGAGAGGGTAGGAGTGATGAAAGTTACGCTCCTTTTGGTCGATTGTTGTGTACAGTGTAAGCAGCACGGATGAGGTGATTCAAACGAATTTTAATATAGAATAAATTTATTTACAAGCTACTTTTTAATCATCCTAACCTAACGATTCGTGCATTTAAATATCGATGGCAGTTGAATTGAAATTAAATAAGTTAAATAAAATATTATTAAATTATTATTTTTTAATATTATGAATATTTTAAAGTTTTAAAAAAATTAAATTATTTATTATATTTTATATAAAATTTTGAAAAAATTAAAAAAATTATAATGATGAGATGAAATTAATTAAAATAAATTTATAAATCAAATTAGATTTTATCTCGTTTGGTTGTTAAATTCATTCGAGTTTAACTTAGTTTAATTTGATTTTAAATTATGTCTAATATTTAAATACTTAACTCTTAAATTATTAACTCATCTTAGTTCAAAACTATTTACAAGTAGGACCGACAATAATTTTCAATTCAATATTTGTTTATACGTGACATCAATAATATTTTTTCAACTTCTTATAAATATATTTAAATTTATTTTAACATTTAAATATATCTAAATTCATCTTAGGTGAACCTTACAAAACTTGATTTACCTTTTCAACTCACTACTATTCATAAATAATACAATTCATCTCAACTTAATTTAATATCTAAACGCAACTTATTTGAGTAATTTATTACTATATTAGGATTAAATAAATTAAGATGAAAATTAGATAAATTAGTTATTAAAATATTATTTTTTAATATTATTATTTGAAAAATTAAAATAATTATTATATTTTTATGTAAAAATCTTTAAAAAATTATAAATCAGATTACATGAAATTAAATACTTTCTCTCTCTAAATAAGGCCTAAATCTATCACGATGGACACCTTATAATATATATATATATATATATAAACCTATCTAGATATTTTAAAAAATTAATTTAATATTTAATATTTTTTCTATAAGAAGCCGAATCAGCTTTATAATAATATATATAACATAATATCTCACACTAATTTATAAATCACATTTTATAAAATTACAAATATATCAATAGTTTTTCAAAATTAATATCTTCTGCAACATGCCAATAAGTTATCTAAAATTACATTATGATGTTAAAGTTTGTATATATAATTAATAAAAATATTATTTATACACAGCTTAGATATTTTTTACGTACACATATATAAGTATTATTTGTACACATCATCTAGTCTAATTATTCATATTTTTAATTTTTATTTCTTTCTTATCGTATTTTTATTTTTATTTTAAATATTTCAATTAACATAATATTATTTTTCACGTCACTAATTATGCAAAAAATACATTAGACCATGTACCTATTGCACTATTCTATAATTAAACTATTTGCTCGTTATACTTAAAAACAAATATAATACATCAACACCTTTTTTATATGGGTGATATAACAAGTAGATATTTAAACTTGATTTATTTTCAAAAATTCTTATTTTATTTTATTTTAACATTATTATTTTTTCAAATTTTTATATAAAATAAAATAAATCATTCAAATTTTTTAAATTTTAAAACAAAATTAATATTTAAAAAATATTCTATAATAATGTTTTATTTTATTTTAAATTTTTATCTTATCTTATCTCATATTACTTATGAAAATAAACCTGACCTTAGTATATTTATAATATAAAAATATATTATATATAATTGTGAGAAATGTACTTGTTAAATAATCATTTTTAAAAAAAATAAAATTTATTATTAAAAAAATAATTTTTTTATACAACTACATATTCACTTTTTTTTTACTGGAATTATAGCACTCTCATTGAATTAGTTATTGTTATAGTACAATTTTAATCAATGTGATTTAAATTTTGGCTTTCGACCAATTTATTTACATAAATCCTACATTGAAATAGTTATTTATTAAAATTATAATAATAAAATAATATAACTAACTTTTAGCTTTAGTTATTCACATTAAATCTCCATATTGAATTATCTATTTATGAAGATACATAAAAATGAATAATGAATCATTCTTATTTTTTTGATTATTTTCAATTATGAAATTAATTAATTTGATCATATTTGACTATTTTATTTATTATATGTTATTTAATAATCATATTTTAATTAAATTATGAGTTTAAAAAAATAATTAATAATTATATTATATTTAAATTAAATTAGTAATCAATATTTAAAAAATAATAATTTCTATTTATTTCTCATCTAATTAATTTTTTTTTACTAACTTAATAATAAAAGGAGAAAATAAAATAAGAAAGAAAAAAAATTAAAATAAAATAAAGTTTTTATATTATTTATTATGGTCAAAAAATATAACTTTTGATTAGATAAAAATAAAATTAATTAGTTAAAATTTTGATATTACATATTTATCTTAACTCACTTCTATTTTATTATTATATTTTTATAATTTTTTATATAAAATATAAATTTTTATAAATCTTTTTAAAATTTGAATACATATTTTTTAATTTTTAATATATTTTTTTTCAAATTTTAATATATTTTTTTTTAATTTTAAAATAATAATAATATTAAAATATAAATTAAACTCACCCTAAATTCAAACGTTATCTTAATTAAACGAAACTTGCGCACTGAACGCAAATGTCATTTCTCAAAAAATGATTTGTACCGTGGCGTCTTTTCCCGCCTATCGAGCCAAGAAATATTCGGCTCCGTCAACAAGGGATTTGACCGCCCTTCTACAGCACACACGAGTAAAAAGACAAGAATAGCCCCGCCGCCTAGCCGCGGGAACTGTGGGGTCTGCAGGAATCAATGAATAATTGCAGTTATTTTGCGAAGAAAGGTAGCATGGCTACGTGGCACTGAATTCGCGGTCCACGCGGCAAGCGGTAGAATGAGGGGCGGCAGGGTCCTTTTTAACGGAAGTCTTTTGTTAAGACGGCGGTTCTAGCCGTTATCTTTAGTTGGCACCCATAAAACAGAAATTTTTATTGACGGCAGAGTCGTTTATTTTTTAAAAAAGAAACACAAAAAGTATCGGTCCAACCCGACATTTTTGTCGGCATGGTCCCCCTCCTCGCCGCGTGAGACGGACATGTGCGGCGTCTAAAATTGTGTAAAATTGTGTTAACAATTTACGTGCATTTGGATAAAAATAATTTTATATATAATCGTGAACTAACGGTATAAATGTTGTAATTATTATTTTTTTAAATATTATTAAAATATTATATAATTTATTTATATAAATTTCATAATTTTTATTTTTAATTAAGTACATGACAGTAAGTCAGTAACCCAATTCACAATTATATAAATATTTTCTCTTTAGGGCAGATCACATCTCATCAATCAGAAACATGCATGCAATGCATTGCTTGATCAATAATTAATTGAATATGCGCTCTGATCATCTGTTCTTGCGCCTAATTTTTCTTTGCCGTGTGTGGAGTAATTACATTAGATACTACGAGAAAAACAAGATTTTGAAGCCAGTTATATGCCACAAATATTACTATATAAGATGAAAACAAAAGTCTATTTTTCTTGTAAGAATAGACAATCAAAACCACTAAACCTAACGTTGTGAATCTTAATAGATCAACTACTAGCTAGTCATGCTTCTGCGATCCTCGAGGTGATTAATTGGAATGGAGTAGAAGCATTCTGATCGTTTTCTTTACATATACACCAAGACACGATTATCATATCCAAACGGAAGTTGGAATTATCCCGTTTGGATATGGTACTTTCAAATTTTTTTTTGGTCTGAGTGATATTATTTATAATCTTTGAAATGAAAGTTTGGAGTTTAAATACCATTCACACAAACATTTCTCATTTTTTAATTTTTAATTTTTAATTTTTTTTATCTAATTATTATTTAATTATTACAACTTTTCCAAACATTCAAATAAAAAAAACAAAAAAATGGATTCAATGTTTTCACATTTCAAAATAAAAATAATATTAAAATTATATTCTAACACTCTTTTAATTTTATATATTTTTATTTAATATTTTCTCCCTCTTGTTCCATTACTTCAAAACTAATCTGAACTCAAATTATTTTATTATTATTTATAAAGCATCTCATTATTATTTATAAATTTATTATGTCATCTAATCAGACGAGACTTTTTTCTAAAAAGAAAGAATCACAAAAGTTTTGGTCTGGCTTGGGGCTGTAAGTAGATGCAAGGGCCCATGGGACCGAAAAAGAGACACATCCCTTTTAACGCTAGAAATAGTCTTGGGCTTGATTTCTTTTGAGCCCACTACTGATTTTCCTACTCGAGTCTGAAATTTTACCCAAATCAATAAGCCATGGTTTTGTAAAGACAAAATTTGCCCATATAATTCGAACATGAAATTCTAAAGACAAAATCATGAATGGGGAGAATTTGGGTGCCATTTGATATGTAATTTGGACTCTCGTTTAGAATTTGCAATTAATTATGATTTTTTTTTTTTTTAATAAAAAACAAGATAAAGCCGTAATTAGTTTTTTTTTTTTTTTGCCTAATGTTTGGAAATTATAAAGCATGGCATAAAGTGGCATCATCGAGAGAAAGGTGTATGACCTCGTTAAATACATTCCTTCCGGCCAATTGTTGAGCTAGACGCTTTCATACCGTTGGATGTTCTTGATAGACGCACATAATTTATCTAACGGCTTTGAGAGAATGGAAGATGTACGACTCACCAAGACAATGACATTTCACTTAGACTGTCTTTATCAGCTGAGCCGAGCGGCGGAATTAGCGGTTTTTTTTTTTTTTTTTTTAAAGTGAAAAAAGAGCAAAGATATAATAATAAATCGGATTACGGATACTTCCCATAGTGGCTTGCCTTTCATGGTCGGCTAAAGGCTCCTTTAAAGCCATATTCCACACCACTTGCAGCTTTTTTTTTTTTTTTTTTTTTGGTCTTTGAACAAACCATATTTCTTATTTTTATATATTTTCTTTTCCAATTTTTCGTTTCTCTAATTTAAAAGGAGAAAAAAAAGTTATAGAAAGCAAAATTCATTGATATTAATATATAATATTGTTATTTATCTCATTCTAAGTAAAATCATTCAGATAAAAAATTCAAACACATATTTGAATAATGAGATAAAATAAAAGTTATAATAATAGTAGTAGAATAATTTGTGAAATAGATAAAATTGAGATATTTTATTAGATTCTGAACAATAAAAGAGAAAATATTAAATAATAATATTATAAAAAAACTGATTGAATAATAACTTTAGAAAATGATAAGGAGTTCGATAAAAGATTCTATTTAACAAAAATGAGAGAAAAATGCGAAAGCCAACTATTTATTATATTCGATGTGAATCTTAATAGAGAGGTACTGGCCTTAATTAGACCATTTCATACAATATCTGGTAAATCAATAAAAGAATAAGTTGGTTATAATCGAAATAGCTAAATGACAAAACTATAAACTTCTAGAGCAGTTGAGGTGGATTTTTGTTGAATTTTTTTGCTTTTTACTCTTGTGAGTATCTTCTTTCTTAATATTGTTTTTGTGTCCCACTCCCTATTTTTTATATTTTTTATTTTACTTAATAACTAAGAAAATATTATTTAATAATATTGTGATTTAAAAAATATATTTAAGTATATTAAAAAAATAATATAAAAATATAAAAGAAATAAATTAACACTAAGTTGACATTCTAACGAGGTACATTAATGGCCCCCTATCAATGCCCAATAACTTGTGTTTTGAAATTCACAAAAGTTGTATTTGTTTTATTTGAAAGTTTTAAAAAATTATAACGATTTAATAATTATTAGATAAAAAATTTAAAATTAAAAAATTAAAAAATATATTGTTTTTGAAAAGAAAATTATAACATTTTTGAGATACCTTTTTAACATGGCCTAAACCTTTACATTGGATTAATGTATTACTCATTAAAACTTAATTTCATTATAAATATTAAGTGACTCACTCAATTCAATTAACATAATTCTACGAAAACGAATTATTTTATTTTCTAAAATGGGAATCATTTGAAAATATTTTTTTGGCTTTCTATTTTACATTTTACACTAAATATGTGATATTTGTCTATCCCTAGTCTGAGATTTCATAATACACGCCGAGCCAACCCCCAACCGAATCTACTCCATTCTAAACACATACTTATGATGTCTTTGTTTCAATGTTAAGAAACGACATTAATAAGAAGATATTCCAAATCTAATACCCTTTACTCGAGTCTCTGTCGGTTCACACCCTCCAAGCTTCCACTCTACTACACTCTTCATTTCACTAACCCCCGTTCTCTCTCTCTCTCTCTCTCTCTGTTTTGTTTTTCCTCTTTTTTGAAGCTTGATAGAGTAAGGGGGTGTGGAAATGAGAGGTCCTTTGGGAGCAGTGATAGGGAGGTACCCATCAAGTGATGGGAATGCTCAAATGGGTGGGATCATTAGGCACAACAGGAAATGTAGAGATATCGCTTTTCTTGTGATCTTTATAGCCTTCTGGGTTGCTATGATTGTTAACTCCAGCTTTGGGTTCAACCAAGGAAACCCATTAAGGTCAAGAATCTAACATTACCCACTTTATCGAGTTGTTCAGTCGTCAAATGGGTCGTCTTCTTCTTTTACTTGGCAAATGGGTCTTCTTTATTATGCAACTTTTTGTTTAAGCGTGATTGATAAGGTCAAAAATTGAGAATTTCACTAATGGGTTCGTTTTCTAGCTCTCATATGTCATTTTTGTGATGCGTGTCTCGTCAGTAGCTCTATTTTCTCTGCTTGTTTTAGCCGTTTGAAAGAATCAAGGCTAGCAGTACGCGTATCATTTAAATTTTAATGCTTTAACTTGATATTCTTTATCTTCTTAAGTTTTATTCTCTGTACTACTGATTTATTGTTCTGTACTAGTTGAGGCAAAATTATACTTTTTTTTTTTCTCGCGTGGCTTTGCCTTTTATTCTACCTGTGCCTTTAGTGGGTTAAATTACTGAATAAATAGAAGAAAGACGTTGAAAATGAAGTATTGGTAGGTAGGTTTATTTTTATTACTGCCCCATGTAAGATGAAATCCTCGCAAATTACGATTTAATCTTTTGGTCTCTCTCCCTCTCTCTCTCTCTCTCTCTCTCTCAAGGTGTAAAGATAAGAGAGTATCTATCTGTTGAGTTGTGGTCTAAGATGTAATCAAGGATTCCTTTGTTTTCTTGTTCTTTATCAGATTTCATATAGATTGAAGTGGAGAAAACACGACACTTTTGAGTTATATTGATTTTCTTAAGATAATGAATTCAACTCTAACTAGTTAAGGAGTCGCTTTATGTACAATTAAGTTGAGTTCCTTTCTTTTTGCATCACCTAGTTGTTTTGATTGCTAATGATAGTGGAGAAAGCAAAAGTAAAACCTACTTTATCTGAGCCAAACAGGTGTTAGAAAGGGTATTAGCTTGTAGATGGCATTGTTCAAATTCATGCAGTGGTGTTATTATTCGCTACATTATGCATTTTCTGTGTTTTTGGGTTGTGATTGATTGTTTACCAGTTTGGCAGGCTTACATATGGTCTGGACTATAAAGGAAATGTGTGTGGTGACAAGCATGCAAAACCTGGCCTTCGTGAATTGGAGCTTAGATATTGGTTAGATCCTAATCAGGTTTATCAAAGTGGTTTGAAAAGCAACCAATTTAAATTGGCCAATGCCCGGAGTATATGCTTGCTGGATTGCCCTGTTCCCCTTGAAGATCAACTAAGTTGGGTATGCGACTATCCAGAAGGAGATATCCATCTTTCAACAGACGATTGGATTAATAGGAATTATGATTATTATGAGTTCCTTACACCAGAAATGAGGAACACCTCTCTTCAACTTCAGGGTCCTTGTTACCCTGTAATATTTCCAAGTGTAAATGGTATGTAAACTTGATTCCCTTCTGATGCAATTGTGGACATGTGTTCACATATGTCGTATTGGTTGCAGAACTTTTATCAATGAGATAGGACTTTAGAAGCTCATGTAAAGAACTTTTGCCTAATATATTCTTTTGATCATACATGTATGTTCTCTCATATGCTTATCATAGAGTTTGTGTCTTACCATTTTACAGTTTATTGGAGCTGCCAGTTTATTGCTCGTGCATCAAACATGTCTTTGAGGCATTGGCAGCAGATGGGTGGTGTGAAAATCAACGAGGATATCATAATCGACAAATCTATTCACAGATCCATCAATTCTAGGTCATCTGTCTTAAAGGTAGAGGACTTTTTGTCTCAAGAATCCTTTGTAATAATAATTTTTGTGCAACTGTCATGGAAAGTATTTACATTGTCTACATTTCCTTTTAAATTATAATTGTCTACATGGTTTTTTGCATTATGCCCTGCCTTCCAATTGACGACATTTTTTAGAGGAAAATCTTCTTGTGATTTTTTTTAAAAAATTTTTTATATCACATAACAACGACTATTCTTTTTTGGGGCGACATAGATGCATGTTTGCCTGTAAATGGAATCATGAACTTCTAGCTTTATGCCTATTTATGATCTTTGGTTTCTCTATGCATTTCCTGTGTACTTGTTACTTATCCAACAAAAAAAGGTTTTTGTGGGGGGGGGGGGAACAATCCTATCTATTAAATGCCTTTCCATTGGGCACATATATGTCTAATTTGTGCTGCTGGATTAAAAACTTATCAATTATAGAATTTTTGCAGAGATACATGGCTGATATCGGAAAAGCATGGCCAGTATTGATCGTTTGTGGAGGAATCTTGCCATTGTTTTTATCGGTAATTTGGCTGCTGATGATTCGACATTTTGTTGCTGCAATGCCTTGGATAACGGTGGCCCTTTTCAATGTTCTCATAGTATCAGTAACAATGTTTTACTACCTAAAAGGTCAGATATGAACTTTTACTGTTCTTTCTCTGGCTGTATTTTAAAAAATCTGGTTCATTTGGAAAGAAACGTCTGAGAAGAAGGATTTGGATTTGAAATTTTAGTTTGAATGGCTCAAATGAAGTATGAACAGTAAAGTGTTGAATTTCATTGGTGGATTTAGGTCTTAATAATATGTGAAGGAATTATTATTCAAATATATAACGTTAGTGATTTGCTGAAGAAAAGTATGTCTTTCTTCCCTTTTACTTGTATGAACAGTGGAAGTGTTAAGGTTCATTGGTGGATTTAGGTCAATAATATATGAAGGAATTCTTATTCAAACTTGTAATGTTAGTGACTTGCTGAAGAAAAGTGTCTTTCTTTCCTTTTACTCAACATGTTACGCATGATCAAAATTCATATCAAGCACTTTATAAAAAAGAAAAAAATCTCTTCATTCTATTATTTCCTCACATCGAAATTGCAACTTTGGGTGATCATAAGTAACTTTTGAGCGTTGAAATTTACTAGAGGCTTCTTTGCTGGTAAAGATAAAATTTCAGATCTTTACTACTTGTTTGAGCTTCACGCATATTTGAAATAGAGGGTTGATTTACGTACTTCATTTTCTTGTATAATTGAATATGTTGATAACTCCTTAATCAAATATAATGCTGAAGTTATTTTCTTCCTTGCTACTAGCTGGATGGATAGGGAATGACGCCATCTCCCCCATCATTGGTGAGCATGATCCATACATTCATATATTTGGAAGGGTTGGTATCATCATCGACTAAAACTTTTACTGGAGCTCTCTGTATATATATTTGTGATTCACTCGTTAATTTGCATCATTTAGGAGATCAATCATCTTCGTGCTGTAGCAGTTCTAATGACCTTTATTATGGTGGTTGCTGTTCTTACATCAATTGTCATTGTCCGCCGCATCATTATGGCAACATCTGTCCTCAAGGCAAGTCTTTCTTTGTCTAAATTGTCATGTGAAATTTAACTATGTCACATTTGATATCCAAGGAGAGAATTCTTTAAATGTGCATTTTCCAATCTTGGGCTCAAATGCGGCTTTTTCATTAGTCAGCCACAGCTTTAGTTCAAATCGTCTATGTAATCCTGGGTGCTTAAGTTTCAATTTGTTGCAAAAACTGATCACTTTCATGGTTAATACGTACACAGGTTGCTGCAAAGGTCATAGGAGAAGTGCAAGCACTCATAATTTTTCCAATCATGCCATATATTATCCTTGCAATATTTTACATGTTCTGGTTTTCAGCTGCTCTCTATCTCTTCAGTTCTGGTCAAGTCGTCCAGAATAACTGCAACGCTAACTGCTGTGCTTATGATCTTGTGTCAAAACGGGTAAACTGTGATCAATGCTGTGGCTATAGCATTCATTACACTCCTCATATAGGAGTTGCCATCCTTTTCCACCTATTTGGGTGTTACTGGGCAACACAATTTTTAATAGCATGCTCATCCACGGTGATTGCTGGTTCAGTTGCTTCCTATTATTGGGCTGGTGGTGAAACATCAGTAAGTTACTAGGCTATATGCACCATGACAATGTGAGATGTGTCACTTTTTTCCCTAGTTCATCTATATAAATTACTCTCTTGATTTTGGACACAAGAATGTAACTGCATACATTAAATTACAGCATGGAATGTGAAATATGATTAAACTGGGAGATCTTATGGAGGAGATTCTGAATCAAGATTTAAGAATAGTAGGGAGCTGCAGCATCTTTCTTGGGGAATCAAATACGATAGTTCATGTCGGGGGAAGACTAAAGGGAGGAGATTCTGAAGATGTTCCCTTCGTGGGTGTTTCGGGTGTTATCAGTCTATGGGAACTACGGGTTAGGGTTGAGGAGGTGTGTTGTATTCCATGGGTATTTTGGGCTTGAGGTTTTTTGGGTAATTTTCTTGGGCTTGTTGGGTTTTTCATGGGATAGGTGTTTTCTTGTATACAACCAGTGTACTTGTTTACTCCTTTTGATATATATAACATTTTTACTTATCAAAAAAAAAATTGTGTTATGTATCAAACTAGAACTGCTAAATCCCCTGGATTAAGCAAGAGTTTGTTTCTGAGATTTAAGAGAGTGGAGTCTGGTCAACTTACAAAATGCCTAGTTTTATTTATTGAGTTTTGTTTTGGGTTGTTAAACGTTTTATTCAGATACTAGCAACTTTAAGCAAGATGGACTATTTGCAAATTTTTTTTGTTCATTTCTTGATAGCAGAAGATGGAGCTCGTCTTTGATCTGAGTTGCTTGAGATTTCGTTTTTCGTCATTGTTATAGTTATGAAAAAAAATCTATGGTATTCCTTTCCTTGATAATTGCTATTTGCTCTTGCCAATGCAGCCTGAAATTCCATTTCTTCCAGTTTTTTCCTCCATGGAGAGGCTTATGCGGTACAGCCTCGGCTCTGTTGCTCTTGGTTCCCTTACAGTATCATTTGTGGAATCAATCCGCTTTATGCTTGAGTCAATTCGTCGCAGACTAAAAGTTTCTAGTACCACACCTGATAGCTGGATAGGAAAAGCTGCATTCCATTCATCTCGGTGTTGCCTCAGGTGTATTGAGTGGACTATAAAGTCTGTGAACCGCAATGCCTACATTATGGTAAATTCAAGAAACACTTGTTTCACGCAAATTTGCATGTGGGTCCAGCATACCTTTCTGGCTTGTCCAATAGCCAGTTGCATCTTTTGCATGGTGTGTGGAGACAATTGTCCAACCAGGTGACTGACAATTGTCCAACTGTGTGGAGACACTTGTTTCCATCTTTTGCATGGTTTGGTATGCATTCTCCAGTACTCTTTTGTAGGTGACTGGCATGCTAGGAGAGATTGTTTCCCATAAAACCAGTTGAAAGATATGTCTTACTAAAAACGATATGATGTAAAAAAATAATTATACATTTTCAAATTTGTTCTGACAATTATGGTATTCTGTAAATCACGTAGGCTCTGGATAGTCAGGATGTTGTTCTTGGACACCCGATGCCAATAAAAAAAAAAAATTCATTCCACATTTCTTTCTGGAATTTGACATTGGACCCAAATTTTTTTTGTAACAAATTAAGATTTTTTTTAGAAGAAATAAAACATGAAAAAGAAAAGGCAGAATAGATAAGGGTCAAGGTAAAGTGAAGCTAGCATGCAATGAACTTTGTCCATTTCAGTTGTTCTTCGTATTCCAATAAAAAAATTCTTTTATTATCCTCATCTAAGAAACTTAATTCACTTTTTGGGCATTTGCGAACTGATTAGGGATGCTATCTAGAAAATTTCATAATCGATAATATGCTGAATGACTGCTCACGTGTTTGTGGGATGTCGGCTTATACTCTTGCAGGTTGGCATCACAGGTAAAAGCTTCTGCAAGGCTTCTGAAATTGCAACGGAATTGATCCTCAACAACATCCTTCGAATAGGGAGGGTGAATGTGATTGGAGATGTTATTCTATTTCTTGGAAAATTGTGTGTCAGCCTTTCAAGCGCTCTTTTTGCTTTCCTCATGTTGGATGCCCACAAATACAGATCTGGCCATAACAAGATCTCTTCCCCGCTGTTTCCTGTATTGGTATGCTTTTCTTTTTCCCTCATTTCATATATCCAATCAGAAGTACGAAATCTAAATGATGCTAACAAATTTTGATTGTACCCAAAGCTGGTTATTCTATTCTAATGGTTGGTGAACAAAAGAATTCCTGGGATATGCTGGTTTGAGAGATAAATATGACCAGATAGGTAATCAATTCTGAGTAGTTTGTAAAGGAAAGGTTACTGGAACATCTCTCAAACACTTGACGCCAATTTGAATGTGCACCACGTGAACTAAAACGGTGGAACCATGCACAAGGAGCTTGCCTTTGACTATAAATTGCTCTTTTGGTTTGCCAACGTGTACACGTTATCTGTTAAGCTGGAACTTGTACGCATGACTAGAAAATATTTTGTAGTCTTCTAAATATAAGTGTTACTTTATTTATGTCTATGCAGGTTTGCTGGTGTCTTGGTTATGTCGTGGCCACTCTTTTCTTTGGAGTGGTGGAGATGTCGATCGATACCATCATCCTTTCATACTGCCAGGATTCCGAGGAGCACCAAGGGACAGCCCAATATGCGCCTCCCCTTCTCATTGAAACTCTAAATGATCAAAATGAGATGCAGAGACTCACTCAAGGACCCCTTTAAAAACATCTCAGAAGTCAGATGTAGCATTTTCCTTTCACATTCAGAATCTTTTGCATGTTATATTATTAGAAGGCGTCCTTGTGCTTTCCCTTTTCCCCCCGAGTTTTGAGTTTATCCCTGTATGTGCTACATTGCTAGAGAAAAGCATGTGGGAAAGAATGCCTTGGATGAAGTTTTTGCAACATCGTGGATCGTAATGTAAGAAACTCAAGGAAAACTGGGTTTTGCATATAGTTTTAAAGTAAATGCAACCTTATACAAAAGTCTTTTTAGAGAATTTCAATTTCGCACAACAGGTCCATTGCTTATTCGATATACCGTTAAAAGATGGAACTAAATTCTCGGTGCCACAAAATTTAGTAGCTTGCAGAAACATTTTGCTGACACAGGTTTTTAACACAAAATGCGCACAAAGTTCAGTTGCAAAGAGCAAACCATGATATGATAGTGTCTATATTTCCAGAAGTTTTGCAGTGATTGGACCTCTTTTTGAAGCTTCTTCTGGTCCTATAATTTATTTTTTCCAAAAACTCAAACGCTCTGGGTTTATCCCATCCGCTAGGACCTTAATTGTCCGACCATCTGCGTCCTCGGTCCATCTTATGGATTCCTTACTCAATAGCTTCAAAATCTGCAAAGGGAGATCAGAAAACGAATGACTTTCTTCAATCCTTCTTAATTACTAAGCAGCGTAATGCATACATGTATCCGGTTATACAATGTTCTAAGAAGCTCAAAAGTAAAACCCCCTATCGACAAGTTTATCAGATAAGAAAAGAAGAGCTGGACAAACAATAATTAGTAGTTTTTCTTGTATGAAACAAGCTTTGTTATCTTTCACATCTGCGTAATTAGAGAGGACTCGCAACATGAAAGTTCATTAATAAATCTCCAATTGAGCCACCACGTTGTGATATGCTTACTGATATCTACGGCTAAAGAAGCTATATAGCTTTTGTGATAAGTTGATTTATCTTATGTGGTCAACTACATGACTGATCTAGTAGATGTCAGATAGCTAGGTTCTTTTGCTACAATACAAATTTCATTCAATTTACAGATACAGGGATTAAATGTCAAAGCGATTGCAGGGAAACAAGCTAGGAGGGGGAGAGAGGCTTAAAGCAACCTTGTGTGCGCGTGTGGAACAAAAAGAATGAAAATGACTACAGAAGTTAATAAAAAGAGAGGCATGTAGTCTGCAATCCAAAAGACAAATTGCATGGATTTGTTCCACCGATGAAATGGACCCAAGATACGGGCGTCCAAATCTAGGGAAATCCTCAAATGAATCAGAGGTATTATCATGCCTTTTAAATTAGACGAATTTTATAACAGGATTTTACGCGACTGTTTGAAAAATTATATCGTATATAGCTTTTTCAGATGTTGAGGGGCACAAAGAAACTAGCAAAAGCCCACCTTTGTTTCATTCCAGTCCTATTATCTTGTCAAGTGGACATATTAATGTATGTCCACTTCAAATTTTTTCTTTCTTCTTTACGAATTTTAGAATTATCTTTCATAAGAGAGGACATATTAATGTATTCTGATCTATAACAGTAAATTTACGTTATGGGAAGAACGCATGTGGTATTATACATTGTTTAATTCCTGTGCGAACAATCTGCTTTATTACTGTGAATTTGGGTAGGGAACCAGGGATTTGAATTCCCGAAGGTTGCCATTTCCTTCACATTTCTAAATTAATTCTGGAAATAATATTCAGAACCCTTCTGTTATATTCTATAATTAAATGCAGCAACAAAGACTTATCGTAAAAAAAAAAAAAGATAAAAAAGTGTATGCTATAGAAATGCATGCCTGTTGACATGTCCCATTAGGACCTAGAAATACTAAATTATAGTTGCTATGTTGTAGTTCAATCAAAAATAGAGAAGACAGCCCCGAACACAAATGAAACAAATTGAATGTACTTTATATAGGCATGATAATTTAGTCATACCAGTCGTTTCCGAGTCCCTTTGGCATCTTCGTCACTGTTCCCTACTATGATCCTAAGGTGCTTTAAAACTGACCAGAAGCAAAATGGAAAGTCATGTCATACGCAGTCCTTTTTTTTGGTCTTGACAACTAAAGAAATGTCTTGATCCAAGGACTATAAGAGGCAAAAGAAGACATGAACCTACCTGTGATGCCAGAAAAAGTAGTTAAATGAAGCTTCAGTAGGCGTAGAGCATTCTTAGGTTCTTGGTCATGCAAGTCAAGAGACACCACATCCTCTTGGCTGTAAAATTGAAAATTGTTCTGTGATTTATGATGAGGCAAAAGCAGAGCATGCAACACATGAAGAAAAGAATTACATTCTGCACCAACCTGTTTTCAAGAAGCTTTTGAGCAGATTTCTCGTCTGCTTCTCTGGCCATTCGGTTAAAAAAGTGTCCCTAGAAATATCAAGCAGCAAGCATTTGCTTAAATATTAAATAATATTTTGCCTATCAGATATATTATCAATCTTGTCTATTTACTTCTGTTTATGTAAAAACTGATTTCTCCAACTCGGATCAGTCGAATATGAAAAGGATGCACGTCCCAGGAACAGATATTACAAGCACTCACCATACTCTCAAAACCACCACCACCCACTTACCAGTTTGAGGACGGAGAAAGATGGGTTACAATCAGGTTTATAATCATAAGGCCAAAAAAGTTTCTTAAGACTATTACCTAAAATAGTCAGAGCTCCACTTAGCATCTTTTAATAACATCGCTACCTTGTCCCAACTAATTATTACAAACTACAGACCCCAAGCCTAGATACTTTTGGTGAAAGGGTGGGGGTACTGACTTTTAACTAATCTATCGAAACTAGGGTAACTAGTGGCCATGGGGAAATTAAAAATGGTTTATTGATTTTGAATTTAGTAAATAACAATTCAGTTTATTGTTTCAATAAAAATAATTGGATTGACACCCATCACGATGAACTTAATTTGATTGATGAATGTACTCTCCAATTCAACATAGATCTAAGATATTTCATTGAATTGTCAATGGAAATATTTCTAGTATCCTCTTATCTCCTTTTAGCGGAGAATGATTTTCAATAAATTCCTGATTGCCAATCCCTTTCCAAGGTTTGCTTTTTTGTTTCAGGAATCAGGCCCGGTTTAGATAGCAAAATCCTTCAAATTCATCATATCTCATTTCTAATTATATTTTAACAATACTTTAACTTTATTATATTTTTATTCGAAAAATTTTTTCTCTCTTCTTTTTCAAAGTCCCATCAAACATACTAATTCAAACTATTTCAGTAACATTCACAGATCATCTCATCTTAACATCCAAACCAAGTCTTACTGAATTTTTCAAGTTGAACCTAGAGATAGAAAAAGGCATGTCAAAAGAGTATTTACATAAATAAATATTACAGCCTAAAAGCTTATACAAATTTTATATTCTCAGCACAAATATAAAGCGAAATATCCATAGAAGAGGATAACATTTGCAATTATTTTTGTCTTTAAGCATCAATAACAGTGATATAAGACCATACCTGCTCTCGAAGTTTGTCTGCCAGTGCATAATCGCCCTTAACACATGCATCAACAGCCTGCAATACAACTGAAGCAGTTAATAGCAAACATGTTTGCCTAAACGGTGCTCAGAACACCCAGCATAACAGGAAATTTGCAAATCTACAGAAGTGCATATTCAACATAACTATCAGCGGGAAGAAGTTGAGAGTCATGCTACACAAAGCAGCAAACTGTGCGGAAAGCAACAGTGGTTGTCACATCTCCCTTTCATTCTTAAAGCATCATGAAAAACGAAAAGATCCCCTTTCCATATCATGCCTATGAATATTCTATACAACTTTTCTATCAAGCACAATTTCCAAGAGCAGCAGGAGAATTTAAAACCAAAAAGAGGATCTTACAGCTTTGTAGTATTCTTTTGTTGTAGTCCAATATTCCTTCACTGCTTGACGTAGGACCTCATAGCTATTATCATCGCCCCCTTCTATTTGCAGAGGAACAATTATTGATGAGAACTTTGTACAATTTATCCTTGAGCAATGCATTAAATGAGGACATGGTACAATAATGTTATTTTCTTCAATAACTAATAACCTTCTGAAATGTCTGAATGTGATATATTACACTGACTAATACATTTACATCAAGCTTTTTTGTTTCAATGCAGTCAAGATATGAATATACATATTATCAGACATGATTCCAAAATGACAAAATAGAGCTATTGGTAACGTAAACCTCATAGTTAACACTAAACTAAATATGTAAGGCTTCAACATGTAAAAAAGCAAAATTCTTAGCATCAACTCATAGCACTCCAACCTAGTTCATGTCTTTAGAAATAATCTTGCAGGTAAATTACGCTCCCCTAGTGAAAAGTAAGGATCAAACTCAATACCATCTTTTGTAACTTCTAGTGGTTTTGCAGCAACAATCGCATGCCCTATAGCAGGGTCTTTCAAAGGTTCAACCACCACTTTTCCAAATCCTCTAAATCTCTTCACTGGTTGCACTCTCTTGGGTGCTTCCTCGGATCTTTCAGGAACAGTGAAAAATGATTCTAAAATTTCTTTCTCTGTAACAGATCTGTCTGTGTCTCTTTTTGGCGATGCTGTTAAACTTTTCTTCATACTAGCCTCATCACTGCATGGGTGCAAAGAACAACAGAATGAGTTCTTGAGCTGTGCAGAATGTAAAAGTGACTGACTATAAGGTAGCATTCCAAAATTGGATCCTTTCCCAAGCCATCATGTCTGGTACCCAGGACTGAACTAGTAAATAATTGAAATGGAAAGAACTCACCTGCAGGCAGAACCTTGTTCTTGGTGTTTCTCTGAAGACTGTTAAAAGAACTTGGATGAGAAGAGAGAACAAGAAAACTAAGAATGTGTATTTGGCTTTTTTCCCAGGTTTGAGTTAAGAAACAATCACAGACCTCTCAAATATCTTATGATAGTAGAAAGAAGGTTAATCCTAAAATCTACACTCACACACAAAAAAATAAAAAGTGGAATCGCTTCACAAGGAGAAAACGCAAAAAGCATGAACAAAGATGCAAATTAGTTGTAATATCAGTGAAATTCATCACAAGAAAATGGGAAGAACTATCATTGATTAATTATCACGCTACTGAGCTTTACTTTTCAGTAGACCTGAGGGAAGTTCATGTCATGAACAGCATATTCCATATAATAAGTGTTGGGAATTTGGACCTCCCAAATTCACCCCCAGGATCCACCTCTATGCAGGAATATAAAGAGATATACAGAAATAATAATAACACAAGAATTTACCTGGAAACTCCCAAAGCAGGAAGAAAAAACCAGCAGACCCAGAGAAGAAAATACACTATGTGAAAAATTGTTGCAATCACACAATTTTTCTCCTCACCACAAATGACACTCACAAAATTTTCTCACTAAGAAAATTTTAACTTTCACCTCTTTCCCTTTTACAAGAAAAGGCTAATAGAGGTTTTTACTCACAAGTTATTACTTGATAACTTGTTAGTTGGTGTGTCTAACCAAGAAGTCTTAGCCTCCTTATATAGCCCAAGAGGCTTATTGTGGCTTCACTTCCTACCCATGTGGGATTGAAGCCAAGGAACAAACTCAACAATCTCCACCTTGTGACTTTGGCTGATCCCACAGCCATGCTCCACCTGGATGAAGATCTTCATAGCTTCCGCTATCTTTTTTGCCCCTATCTTTATGCTTGAAGACCAATTGAAGTCGCGCACAGCTTCAGTTTCTCAAGTGTAACGTTCTTTGTCAACATATCAGCAGGGTTCTTACTTCCACAAATTTTCTCAAGTAACAACTGTCCATCATCTACCAATGATCGTATGAAGTGATACCTGATCTGTATGTGCTTAGTCCTGGAATGAAATGCTGGGTTCTTGGCGAGGAATATTGCACTCTGATTGTCGCTGTAGAGAGTGCCCTTTTGAATATCTTTGTCCAATTCCTCCAAGAAACCCTGTAGCCAAATCATTTCCTTTGCAGCTTCTGAAACTGCAATGTACTCAGCTTTTGTCGTCGACAAAGAAACTGTCTTTTGTAGATTAGAACCCCATGAAACTGCAGTACCACCCAGGGTGTAGACAAACCCTGTGGTACTCTTTCTGCTATCAACATCTCCAGCTAAATCAGCATCAACATAGCCCTGCACCTCTAAGCCCTCTCCTGAGAAACACAAGCACGTTTCTGAGGAGCCTTTTAGGTATCTCAAAATCCACTTTACTGCTTCCCAATGTTGTCTTCCCGGGTTACTCATGTATCTACTCACAACTCCCACTGCATGGGCAATATCTGGTCTAGTGCAAACCATAGCATACATAAGTGAACCAATAGCTGAAGCATAAGGAACCTTACTCATGTAGTCTTGTTCCTCTTCTGACTTTGGTGACTGATCCTTACTGAGTCTGAAGTGATTGCCTAAAGGTGTGCCAACTGGTTTGGCCTTGTCCATATTGAACCTGCTGAGTACCTTTTTCACATACTCAGCCTGAGAGAGTCTTAACGTGCCTCTGACTCTGTCCCTAACAATTCTCATGCCAAGAATTTGCTTTGCAGCTCCCAAATCCTTCATTGCAAAGTGCTCTGACATCTGCTTCTTCAGATTATTGATCTCATCAATACTAGCCCCTGCAATAAGCATGTCATCCACATATAACAACAAGATAATATAAGAATTGTCAAACTGCCTGACATAGCAGCAGTGATCTGCCTGACATCTGATGTATCCTGCACTGCACATAAAACTGTCAAACTTCTTGTACCACTGTCTAGGAGCTTGCTTCAGGCCATACAAGCTCTTCTTCAGTCTGCAAACTGAATCTTCATTTTCCTGTACTACAAACCCCTCAGGTTGGTGCATGAAGATGTCTTCTTCAAGGTCTCCATGAAGAAAAGCTGTCTTCACATCTAGTTGCTCAAGAAATAGATCTTCAGTAGTAACCATAGCCAACACTAACCTGATGGTTGTGATTTTTACCACAGGAGAAAAGATCTCAGAGTAATCAATACCCTGCTTCTGCTGAAAGCCTTTTACAACAAGTCTGGCCTTGTACCTTTTACTACCATCTTGCTCAGTCTTTACCCGGTACACCCACTTGTTGTGCAATGCCTTCTTCCCTGATGGAAGTTTTGTCAACTCCCATGTCTGATTCCCTAACAAGGAATCCATCTCATCTTTCATGGCCAGCTTCCACTTGCTAGAATGTTCATCTTGCAAGGTTTCCTGGTAGCTCTGCGGTTCTCCACCATCTGTCAACAGAATATAATTCAAAGTAGGTGAGAAACGCTGTGGGGGACGAATAGTCCTAACTGACCTGCGAACTGCAGCTGCAGGAGTAGACGGCTCTGGTTCTGATTGCGGAATAATTGGAACGGGTGCATCGGACCCATTCTCCCCGTCACTCACATCTCTACACTGCACAGTGGTCTCTGGTAGGTCATCCAAGTTCTCGAACTCGAACTCATGAGGAGCTGCTTCAGCAACTGTACTGGACTTATCCTTGTACATAATCTTCTCATTGAATATCACATTCCTGCTTCTTATAATCTTCCGACCCTGATCATCCCAGAAACGATAGCCAAATGCCTCGTCTCCATAGCCAATGAAATAACATTTCTTTGACTTAGCTTCAAGTTTACTACGAGCATCAGAATCAACAAGAACATAAGAAAGACAGCCAAAAGTTTTAAGGTGAGAAAATTTGACCTCTTTCCCACTCCAAGCCTCCTCAGGCAGTCCACAATCCAATGGAACTGATGGCCCTCTGTTTATCAAGTACACAGCAGTGCTGACTGCATCTGCCCAGAAAGTAGGTGGTAATCCAGCGTACAGCCTCATGCTTCTAGCACGCTCATTAATGGTTCTATTCATACGCTCAGCAACTCCATTTTGTTGTGGTGTTCCAGGAATGGTCTTTTCCATTCTGATACCATGAGTTGCACAGTACTCATTGAATCCTCCATCAATATATTCTCCACCATTATCAGACCTCAAGCATTTCAGCTTTAAGTCTGTCTCTGTTTCAACTAGGGCTTTCCAATTTTTGAACACATTAAATACATCAGATTTATGCTTCAAAAAATAAACCCATACCTTCCTGCTGTGATCGTCAATGAACGTGACATAGTACCGAGAACCTCCAAGAGATGCAACTGGGGAAGGTCCCCACACGTCTGTGTGCACAAGATCTAACTTTTCTGTTTTCAGTGTTCTACCACTCTTCAAGAAACTGACCTTCTTTTGTTTTCCCATAATGCAACTCTCACACGTACTGAGATCAACTGACTTTAGTTCTGGTAGCTTGCCTCTTGCCAGTAGTTCTTTCATGCCCTTCTGACTCATATGGCCAAGCCTACAATGCCACAAATCTGCTGTGCTCTCTGCAACGGTAGTAGCAACAGTATTATTCAAACCAGTAGTCATATAAAGTGTACCAGTTTTCTTACCCCGAGCCAGTACTAATGCCCCTTTAGTGACCTTCCAGGTGCTATCTGAGAACACTACTGAATAGCCACAATCATCGAGTTGCCCAACAGAGATGAGATTCTTCTTCAACTCAGGAATGTGTCTGACTTTCTGCAGGATCCACTTGTTCTTGTTAGGGAGTGCAATATCAATGTCTCCCATTCCCACCACATTCAAAGCCTCTCCATCAGCCAAGTACACCTTCCCAAAATCACCTGCAACATAGTTTTGCATTATTTCCCGATGGGAAGTTGTGTGGAAAGAAGCTCCTGAATCCAGTATCCAGTCATCAACTGGAGTATGAACTGCAAGTAATAGTGCATCTTGTACTTCTTCAGTTACCACATTAGCACTATCATTCTCCTTTTTAGGATTTCTGCAATTCCTTTTTATGTGACCAGTCTTGCCACAATTCCAGCAAGTTGCCTGCTGCCCAGGCTTTGTCTTGCTCTTGCCCCTGTTCTTTGATTTTGATCTGCCTCTGTTTGAGTTTCTGTCTTGTGATCTCCCTCGAGAATCAACATTAAGCGCTGAACTCGAACCCGAGATTTCGCCTGAATCCCTCTCGCGTACCTCCTCAGCCAAAATCAAATCACGAATATCATCATATTTTAATTTTGATTTACCAGCAGAATTACTGACAGCCATTCTCATGGCTTCCCAACTATTTGGCAGTGAGGCCAATAGTATCAATGCACGTATTTCATCATCAAACTCAATTTCAACAGATGACAATTGATTTGTGATAGTATTAAAATCATTTAGATGTTGTGCAACAGACGTACCATCTGACATTTTCAAGTTGAATAACTTTTTCATCAAATGTACTTTGTTATTTGCTGACGGCTTTTCATACATACTTGACAAAGCCGCTATGAGATCTGCAGTCGTCTTCTCCTTGATGACGTTGTGTGCAACGGATCTCGATAGGGTTAGTCGAATAACCCCCAGAACCTGTCGATCTAGCAGGTCCCAATCAGCAACTGCCATGGTCTCTGGCTTCTTCCCTAACAATGGAAGATGAAGTTTCTTCCCATATAGGTAATCCTCTATCTGCATCCTCCAGTATCTATAATCTGTGCCATCGAACTTCTCGATCCCTGATACTTTCACGTCTGCTCCAGCCATCTCCTTAGACCCGAACCTTAGCTCTTGATTCTTTTACCGTAGGAATGAATAGTACTCACTAAGTAAGTTCCCAGGAAAGATTTCTCTTTCCTAGACAGAACTTCAAGGTTCCCAGGAAAGATTGGAGGGTCACAATGGACACACTTAGAATTTCCAATCTCCTTAGACAGAACCTCCTTAGACTGTACGTATCCACACTACCATACCAAAGCTCCACCCCACAAAAGAAAGAGGACCCCAGCTCTGATACCAATTGTTGGGAATTTGGACCTCCCAAATTTACCCCCAGGATCCACCTCTATGCAGGAATATAAAGAGATATACAGAAATAATAATAACACAAGAATTTACCTGGAAACTCCCAAAGCAGGAAGAAAAAACCAGCAGACCCAGAGAAGAAAATACACTATGTGAAAAATTGTTGCAATCACACAATTTTTCTCCTCACCACAAATGACACTCACAAAATTTTCTCACTAAGAAAATTTTAACTTTCACCTCTTTCCCTTTTACAAGAAAAGGCTAATAGAGGATTTTACTCACAAGTTATTACTTGATAACTTGTTAGTTGGTGTGTCTAACCAAGAAGTCTTAGCCTCCTTATATAGCCCAAGAGGCTTATTGTGGCTTCACTTCCTACCCATGTGGGATTGAAGCCAAGGAACAAACTCAACAATAAGAACAGAACTTCAGATTTCAATATAGCAAACCTGATCTCAATTTCATAAATCCCATATTAACCAAGGATGGCATTCAGAAAGATTGATGGACTGTTCATTTAGCAACTAAACAATATCTTCAAAACACATTGCTATACCACGCTGGGCATCTTTCTCAACCTTCTCCATTCAAGGACTATCAAGGACCATCACATCATATAAGGACTCACAATATTAGATGAATTAGAAGTTACAAATATAGTGGCAACATGAGAGTATGCATAGACTAGCTGATTGAGAACATACAGGTTGAAGTACTAGTAATCTAAGGACAAGCTTGGGAGTCAGATGAGATGAGAACTTTGTGAATAGTAGTAAGATAGTTTGTGAATGGTAGTAATGTTTTATGGGGATTTGGGAAAGGAGAGAAAAAAAGTTGGATAAAAGATATTATAACATTAATATATTGATAAAATATAATTTTTTAATATTATTATTATTTGGGGATTTGAAAAAGTTGAATTGTCTTTTATTTTTTGTTTGAAAGTTTGAAAGAGTTGTAATGATTAGTTTGAAAGTATTTTTGTTTGAGTGATGTTTGGAAGGAGATGTGATGCGATGAAATGAAAATTTTGATATGAAATTTTTGTCCCAAACAGACCCTATAAGTCTGGATGCAAGTACAAATGCAAAAAGGGACTAGCCACATAAGGAAAGCAAGAAGGATCTTGATTGCGTACAAACAATTTATAGTTTGAACAAGAATCATAAGTTTTAGATTGCAAATGGGTAGAGGCACAAATCAAGACTATGCTTACTTTTCTGCCGGCCAAGTCCACAACATTATCATGCTTCTCCAAAGTTGAAGCTGACAAGTCGAGAAGTTTCTCCACGCTCTATGTGATCAACATAAGTCAATTCTTCACAATAACTAATATAGATATGATATCAAAAATAATATATATATTAATATTAATGGTTCACCACATGGAAAAAAACTTAAAATGTTGATCTTTTAGTTATAATTGTATCTGCAATTCATATGTAGAGCAGAAAAAAGGTGAAAGATTGAACATATATTTTTTATTCTGTAAGCTAGGTATGGGGCGAAACAAAAGATATTTTTTATTGGAGTCCTGCAGTAAATTGTTATAGGTAATAATATTATTCAGGAGATATGCCCATATACTGCCATCCCAACTAAGTTCTACCACAAACAAATTTGGGGTGCCAGATGATAAGGTATGCTAACTATGAAAGTGAGAACTGATTGGTTTATCCCCTCCTCCCAAAAAAGACAAAATTATATATTAGCAAGCATACATCAGAAATCAATTTGAATCCAAAGATTATTGATACTTAAATATGCGACTGTGACTACCTTTCTTTATTATACTTTTATAAAGCATCTGGATGTTTCAGTTAATTATTTTCAACTTACGTTACCTATCAAAAAAAAAAAAGTTTCCGACTGATGTTAATTTTAACAGTTGCACAAACATATATATATATTTTTTTTGATAAGTAGAAACATATATATATATATTTATGAATAAATGAATCTCATTGATCAAAGAATGGCAAAGCCAATTACAAAAAAACTTTTATGCCCTAACTAAGTTGGAGCATTAGAAACAAGAAAATCATGTAGGTCCATGCCATTAACAGTTGCACAAACATACCTATATATTATATCTAGTCGGGGGAAAAACATCTGATTGTCTCTTAACCTTTCTCTTATGAAATGCAAGAGAGTGTGTACTCTTTGTAGTGAATATAAACCATAAAGAACTCAAAAGCAACTTAACCTTAACGTGAATGTGCACTATACCTTTTGTACATCATAACCACAACAGCCTGCAAATTCAACAAAATGGCTGATTAAATACCTAATTAAACTCAACAAGTGAACTTATAAAATAAAAATATTTTTTTTTTTTACCAAAAATGAAAAATAGTAATATTTAGGGTCAAGAAATATGGTAAAAGAATTGTTAATGGCTGAAGGGAAAAAGAAAATTTACCAAGAACTTCTTGGATAGCACTCATATCTAGTTGGAAGCCATCACCAAGCATTTTAAACATAAATTCATCAACATGACCATGTATAGTGCCCTTTCCTGCTGTCATGCTTGGTTGAACTTCTTCCCTCAATAACTCAGAGATAGGCAATTCTTTTGAATTTAATATTGGTGATTTTTTTGATCCAGGATATTCATTAGTTACAGGCCTGGGCCTAGCACAATCTTTTGCAATGACACCTGAAACAGTACCCACTGACACAGGATGAACTTTTGACTTCAGTATGTCTTCCTCCATGATGAGAGTTCTGAAGAATGCTATCAGATGACATTTCTGAAGGCATTGCGCTTGCACCATCTACTTCAGACGAAAGCTCTGAAGTTGTTGATCTTGCACACTCTAATTTATCTTTAGATGTGCAAGTAGCACCATGAGAAGTACTTCCAAGTGATGCACAAAGTATTTGACTAGCTGTATCTACATTGTACCTAGCCTTCAAATAAGCAGAGGCTATGTCTTCAAGAGAAAATGCATAGCCAAAAGCTATGAGCAGCGTCTGTAGGTCTCTTTTTTCAGCATCACAATGTGAAGAGGATGAACTACCTGCCCGCATTTCTCTTATCTTCACAATGTAAGGGGAGAAAATGATAACAACAAATTAGTAATATTTTCCATAAAGTGAAAAAGTCTTACAAATGCAAAAGGAACTGTAACTTTGAAACACTCAGAAGGCAAAGGTGAGCATACAATTTTGGTGTCATGGAAGTTTAGGGTAAAAAAAAGTGATAAAAGCACACCGTTCAGGAGAATTTTCAATCAATTCCCCTCAATTTTTTAAAGTCCAGTAAGATAGTTGTTGAGAACTAACAGGATTCTCCTTTGAGATGTAATAAAAGAGAACAACCTATACAAAGTTTATCTAGTTCTTCTCCTCCATTTTCTCATCTGTTGTTAAAACTTTTTCTCATCTGTTGTTAAAACTAACATGGAGATTTCATAGTCTTTAATAAATTTCTGAATGAGTAATTTAATGATTCTTATTTTCCAAGAAAAACACATAGCAAAAGGAAACAACAGATTTTAATCTCCCATTCCATTTTTTTCCTTTCCTACTTTGTTTCCCAATCTATGTTAACCAAACAAACTGCCAAAGACATGAACTAGCAAAATGTGATTACTAAAAAACCTGAATGCATAAATAGAAATAATTCAATTACCAATAATTATTTTCAACATCAACAGATTATTTGTTCAAGAAAGTGAACAAAAGAAGCTCTAGAATGGAAACCTATTGACTCAAAAATTCCTTTCATTTCTTTCATGTGGTACTCCTTTCCTCCTAATTTTTACTTCCAAACAGAATGGTGGATACAACAAAATAAAAATGTCTTAACAAAAGTTCAATATTGCATTGCAGACGCATAGATTTAGAGAAATGTTTTTCATAGGTAAGATATGGATGTTGCTAATGATTAAAAGGGGTGATACAACAGTGTGCAGGACATATACAAAGAATCTGTTTAAGTATGAAAAGGAAATGGGCTAGAAATCCTGGAAGCTAGAACTAGAGATGGTAACATCATGTTATGCGACTGCCTAATGAGTTAAGAACGAAAAACTTGAGAGACGAACGAAGAGATTTCTGCATTGTTTGCTGTTGCCACTATTTCAACCCATTTCAAGCTCATACCATTAGACATGCAATTGAAGATGATCAAAAAGCAATGACAAGGAAGAGAATCATGGATTGCTTACTTGAAGATTTGGTAGTGAAAGAGTGATGTAAGAGAAAGGTCCTCTCTCTCACTCTCTCCGCCTCCTCTCTCTATCAAAAGACTATGCTTTTCTAGAAAGAAAAGTTAGGGCTGGTCAGGCCTATTTGAAGAGCCGTTTAGTGAACTCACTGGAGAAACACCTCAAACTAATAAGTGGAGAATTTATTAAAATAAATACATAACAATCAAATGCGATGCATGAGTGAAGAGTGTCACTTCTGGCACAGCTCAGTTCTTGTGAACGATAAATGTAAATCTTGTTTTTTTTTTATAATTAATGATAAATGTAAATCTTCTCATGAGAGGCTAATAGAGGTGGTGCATACAGTAAAGTGTAATGTTTTTCTTTTCCTTAATTGTTTTGTTGGTAATAAAGAGACTGTCAAAAGGGAAAACAAGTAGAAAAAAGCATATGAAAGGAAAGTGAAAGTGGAAGTAGATACACGATTACAAGGTGGAAATTGTAAAGTGAATCACGTAAGATGACTCAACCTAAACTTGCATCAATAAGAAATAATAAGAAGAAGTTGGGAGTGCCTCCAGCACATTATTTGTTATTCATTTTCTTCAATAAAGTAGCTATTACTTACAAAATAAAATCAATAACAAGACTTACTATTTGAATCTTAAGGACATATTAGTAATTGGTTTGAACTGTACAAAAAAGACAAAAGAAAAAAAGAGTGCATATAGTAGAGAAAATTTTCAACAGTTTAATCTGTTTCTAACATTAAAAAACTAATTTTATGCTCATCAGATTCAGTCAAGAATAATATTCAAAAGTTTTCCTTATCTTTGTATCTACATTTGTTGAAAGCCAAGCATATTGTTAATATAACCAATAAATGCTAGAACACACAAATTTAGTTGTTGGATTTAACATTCAGAAGAGTTTTATCCGACAATCTAGTCCAGAAATACGCAACAGAAAACAATGAGTTATGAACTTTCTTTCGATGTATATTCTTTAGCACCAGTATCTTCCCTTCATTCTGTTCCGTCCACAACAAGCAAAGCCTTCAAGAATTACAAAAATAAAATGAATATAAATTTAGAAATATAAAGACTGCAGTTAGCAAAGAACAAATTTCAATATTTAAACATTTGTTACTACTAATTAAGCCAATTTCATGTTCAGAGGATTAACTTAACATTTATGATGATAAAACAATCTTGATGGACTGATTGAGAAAATGTTTCTAATCTTGAGACTTGACCTACATTTTTCTTGACAGCAAGCTATAAAAGCAATCACTGCACGGTTTAGAAGAAAACTGAATTACAAGCTACTGCTTTGAAAATCAGAAGAGTACAAACTCTTCATTTCATCCAAAAATCCTACGTTAGATAATAAAGAACACTTATATTCGACACGAGATCTGTAAAGAGGAAAAAAAGTGATAAGCGCAAGGGACGCGTATGAGACTTCAATAATCAGTTACTGTTTTTTAAAATCAACACGGTTATCTCCTTTTTTTCACAACATGACAAAAAAAAAGTACGTAACAGGAGCAGAAAATGGACTGATATTATTTTCCATTGCTTTCAGTCGCTGTTCTTTCCAATCAAGCATCATGACAGAGCCTTAAAAATAAAATGCTGTTAATTTTTCCAACACCGGCATTGCTTTGAGCAGTAATTGACGTCATTAGAAGCACGAAGGAGCAGAATGAGCAACCAATGACGGTGCAGAAGGCAATGTAGTTGAGTAGAGTAGACAAGAGTGCTAGACCTAATACTCATCAATATATAAAAGGTGGCGATGGACACAGAATCGAGCTGCCAGCAGAAAGAAAAGGCTTTCGACGTACAGATTTTATAAAGCCATTTCTATAATTAACTTATTTTTTTACGACAGTGAGTTTACTCCTCTCCTTCGTTTTAAATATACACAATAAAACAAACAAAAAAACACAATGGTTTGAGAATATTCTAACAGTTCTCTTCTTTCCATCTCTTTGCCTTTCCTCCGTTTTCTCACCAACCAAACACACCAGCAAAAACACACTTATATCCAAATGTGATTAAAAGCAAACTCAATCAATCCTCTCCATGGAGTTTTTTCAAGTAATCAAAGTGATTTCAACCTCATTTGATCAGATAAGCAACCGAAGAAGTAGAATGCGGAATGCAGAGAAAATGAACTAGAGATCGCTTACTTTGAGAGTGAGTCTTGAAAGAGCATTTGCGCACAAACACACACAGCTTTCTTGCTCTCTAAGCTAACGCTTATTGAGAAAGAAAGGACCGGACCGGAACGAGTGAGGGAGAACAGAGACACAGGTGTATTTATAGCGAGGGAAGTGCCAAACCGGCCCAAAAGTCATCGAGAAGTATTGTAAGGTTGGATTTTAAATTTATTATTATATATATTTTTAAATTTTTATATAAAATATAATTTTTTTAAATTTTAATACATATTTTTAAAATTTTAAATACTAATAATATTAAAAAAATAATATTTTATTCAATTTTTATAACTCATCTCAATTTATTGATCCCATCTTCTAAATAAACCACTCCTAAATTAAAAAAATGCTTGGGTGTCATTCCAAAATTGTCTTTAGTGCATTTTATATTTTAGGTTTTGGCTTTTATTTTTTTAAATATTTAAAAAAGGTTATGATTTGTGCATTTGTACGATTTTTTAAAGATAATGATAAGATCTTATTACTTTTTTGTATTTTTTATTTCTTAATTTATTTAATAATTAAGAAAGTAATTATTAATAAAATTATATATTTTTAAATTTTTTTTCTTAATAATTAAGTATATTAAAAAATTAAAAAAAGTATAAATAGTAAATGGATAACAAGAAGATAATAATTCTATTATTGCCTATTTTCTAATATTAAAAAGTGGGGAATACCAAAAGTTTTGCGAAGAAGGGGATGGAGAGAAGTAAACGGTCGCAGAGTGGTGGTGTCAATTTATGGGTGCGTTCTGCTTGCAATACCTATTTCTTTTTTTCTTATTTTTTTAACAAATAATATTAAATTAGTTATTAAAAAAAAAACAAATAATATTAAATTAATAATTGTAAAAGTGCGGGCGAGAAATTGGACAAGAATCCATTACAATAAAATAATTGCACAAATAGAAAATAAATAATAATAATAATAATAGAGCGAAAGTATTGTGATGATCTCAAGCTTCGAGGGTTGATTAGGCGCGTAGAAAAAAGTGATAACAAGGGTGGTTGATTTTAGCAGTCCAAATTGATACGAACGCATTGGTTGTCGTACATGCCGCATGTTAATAAAATTTATAAATATTAATTTATAAATATTAATTGAATGTAAGATATTTTTTAATTTTAAAATAATTTTAAATTTTTTTATTTAATCATTACTTAAATACAAAAACCAATATAATTTTTACAAATTTCAAATCAAAAGAAAAAAAATTACTACAACTTTTACAAAATTTCAAAATAAAAATAATATCCAAATAAAATTTTAATTTTATAATATTTTATTCAACTTTATTTCTTTTTTCTCAAAATTTAATAAAACATCTTCACTCGAATAATTCTACTACTATCTATAAAATTTTAAGTCATTTCAAGTGTCTTATCTTATCCTAAATCTTATATTATTTTAAAAAGATAACGAAAAAAAAAAAGTTTCATATGTTGTATTGGAAAATCCATGGGAACTCTACATTGTTCACTGTTTGTAGGAAAGTTCAGGCTTATCTCTCTGTGATAATGATTTTTACTCCATGTCTACAGGGATGATTAATATTAGATGTCCTAATGTATCATCTTCACTAGGCGAGAATAAAGAGTGACTCATTGATTTGGTGCTTAAAACATTTTCTTTATTACCTGTTAGTTTTACCTTATTTTGATGATAGTCTTTAAGACAGAATCTTCTTTGTAGGGCGTGTGTAGTAACCAAAAAATTGATACCATAACACTTTTTTTTGTGTTTACACAACTTTTACACTATGATTATTGTAATAGGATATTTGTTGGAGAATCCCACTTGCTTGTTTAAAAAAAGATGCTTTTAAGTGGGATGAATATATCAACAAAATATTGTTGTTGTAAAAAGAGTACGTAATACCCCTCCCCACCCCACCCCAAAACACACATTGCTCATGACTCCGGGTTCTGAGAACAAACTAATGCGAGACTTTTGGTGCTTTGTGACTTGCATGGCCATTTCCTGCAAACACTTACTTCTGCATTTCCATAAAGTCATGAAGATCTCTCACTATTAATAACACATAACCTTGATCACTTCGAAAGTCAAGCAAAGCACAAAAAAGTTCATAAAGATGGCTGCACTAAGATGTACTTTTGTGGGATTTTTGGTCCTCCTATGCTTAAGCTTAAGCAAAGCCAGGATACTTGAGGACACTAATACTTACAAAATACCTGAAGACCATCCTGCTAGTAAAACATTTGGAGGAGAACATAGTGCTTGGAGGGCTGGTACTGGCATTGGCTTTGGAAGTGACAGTGGCTCTAGTGGTCAGGGATTAGGAATTGGTTTTGATAGTAGTAGTGACAGGTTTGGTCAGGGAGTAGGAAGTGGCTATGGTTCTAGTGGTCAAGGGATAGGAATTGGCTATGGTTCTGGTGGTCAAGGGTTTGGAGTTGGTTATGGCTATGGTGGTAGCAGTGGTTCTGGTGGTCAGGGAATAGGATCTGGCTATGGTTCTAGTGGCCAAGGATTTGGAGTTGGCATTGGCTCTGGTGGTGGCAGCGGTTCTAGTGGCCAGGAAATGGAAACTAGCTATGGCTTTGGTAGTCAGGGATTTGGAACTAATATTGGCTTTGGTAGCAGTAGTAGTTTTGGTGGTCAAGGAGTAGGAACTGCTTATGGCTATGGCACTGGTGGTGGCTTTGGTAGTCAGGGGGGAAAGGTTGGTGTTGGCTTTGGTAGTGGTTTTGGCAGTCAAGGAGTAGGAAGTGGCTATGGTTCTGGTGGACAAGGAAAAAGAGTTAATTGGGGGACTGGCATTGGGTCTGGTTCTGGCCTTGGCTTTGGCTCAGGAAGTGGCATTGGAGCTAGATTTGGATTTGGAGGAGGTAGTCAATTTGGACTAGGATTTGGTGCTGAAAAGGGTTATGGTGCAAGAGATGGAGCTGGTTTTAGTTCAGGTATAGGGGTTGGATTCGGGCATAAACTTAATAGTAACATTAAAAATCAAGGTTTTGGAGGTTGTCCTCCTGAATGGGGTACTCCACCTGATTGTGGTGGCTTTCAACCTCCTGCATCTGGATGTGGTGGCTGTCAAACCCCTAGTTTTGGACCAGGTTGTCAATCTTCTCCATGTCAATGCTCTCCATGTCAATGCAACAATCCTCCAGTTATAGGGATGCCGCAAGGGCATGGAAGTTCTTCTACACAAGAAGCCCACGAGCCTGAAAAGAGCAAGGAAGATGCTGAACCTTTCCCACCAAGCTCATCACCTGCGCAAGACAATGAAGCCCACCACTAGTCTGGGCCTGAACAAGAATTTCAGGACCGTGACAAATCTCAACTTGTAATTCAGATAATACTTGGAATAAAAGCTTCCTACTCACTCCCTGAAAAGACATTTGTATGATCTAATAATATTGTATACGTATCATCATATTCCAAAATCCAAAAGGTTCTGAAATGGCAGGATCTACCAATCTTCCCTGACCCGAGTATGCGGTTCCCACGATCCGTTTTACAGTATAAGACAATATTGAAAAAGCGTTCAAATCAAGGTGGTCGTGGTTGAGGTTTCTCTGGCTTTGATACAGGGAACAATATTAGTAATTGTTCAGATGGCTTGAGGAGATCTAGAATTTGTTCTGTTTGGATCTAACAGGAATAATCGGCTAAGAATTTAACAATTTTATGCAGCACTAGCCACATTATCTTTCTAGGTTTTTGTTTTAACTGCCTTTATTTTGCTCCACTACGAGAGGGATGTTCAATGATAAACAGCTGAGAAACTAGAACCAGACATCATCACAATTAGTAAGTGTACATTCTTTAAGTCCCACGAATCAGTTACATTAAAAGCTCGTGTAGTGATATCTACTTAATAATGTCACAACTTGTATTCTCTAGTATTCTATGAACTTCCACCATTCATCTGTATTTCGGAAGGAACATCGGATGATGCTGTACAGAACCATATATCAAGCACACATCTCTCTCACTCTCTCAGCTCATAATCTGAAACCCGAACAAAGCCTAAACTCATCAAACTTGATATTTGTTTGATCATTTTTTCTTCACTGTCATTTTCATGATCACTTCATTCTCTTCTGCTTGGCAAAGAACAAGATCTGGGAATACCTTGTGTCTTAGAAGACAATGTAGCTGGCAAAGAAACCGAGGCGGAGGGTCGAAGGAGGGGTGTACCTACTCTGCTTGAGGTTTCATTAGCAACTGGCAAGGGGCTGCTTGCAATATCGGAAGCTGGCTGTAACTCAATTTTAGTGCATGCACCAGTGGCAGTTCCAGGGGTGTCATCAACGAAGTCGTGATCGTCTTCCTCGATCGACATTACTGTGCTTGTGTCTGTGTGTATAGTGGAATCATCGGTGAACATACCATGCCGCCTTCTCCTCCTGGCTTCCTTCCCCCATCCATGGATAGTCTCTCTTATCCTATGAGGAATTAAGGCTGCCTTATAATTTGTTCCCATCTGCAAAATAAAAACAAAAATGTTCAATACTTTTAGGAATCTTAGTAGACCAAAATTTGATGGCATGAAACATCTCCTATTATGGGATCTATATCCTCACTTGAAGTTTCTTTAGTAAGTAAATAACACAATCTTGCCATGCATAGCATATGTTATACAACAGAGCAGAAAGAGCCAAACCAGTCCTACACATAACGGATACTAGAGATTTACAGATGCGTTATCATATCAAAAGACAAGAAACAAATTTAGTAATTAGGTCAAGGATGAATTTTAAAGGAAGAATATCATTCGTTATTTTTATTTGATAGGTAAGATTATATTTTATTAAAACAAGTAAATAGGAAAAGCCAAAGTACACATGAAATATATAAAGAAAACAAATTAGTAGCTAGAAATGGATGCAAGAAAATTTATCATTGTTAAAATTGGAAAAGACATTCCACAGAGGAAACGCTAACATCATTTACAGGTATCCAGAAATTATCTGGCATGCTATATAACTAGCATAAATTAGTTTTACTCCCTCTAATTATAAACAAGTACTTGGAGACTTGTACATGTTTGGAATCCAAAAATGCATCCTATATAAAGAAGTTCTATTGACCTATAAAAAGAAGTTTCTCTGGCAAATTTCTCTGGCTAAAGCATACCAAACATGTTTATCCCGTTGCTTAAGTTCTATTGACCTGTAAAAAGAAGTTTCTCTGGAAAATTTTATTGCCCATCAAAATAAGCTTGTTGTCAAAGATGGAAACTCCCCACCATCTCATAGTTCCTCAATCAATCACACTAGCGCTCAAACCTTTGCCACAGGAGATTTTTTTTACTACCTTATAAATAGGTAGTTTCATGCTTTTGCTATATTTCAACTCCAACTTTACTCGGTAATAATACCTGAGTAACAAGCGCATAAAGCGGCAAGGTGCTGTAGCTGCACAGGAACTGTCCAGCAAACCTACAGGATAATGACAATAAAAAAGGGTCATGACTGTAAACATGTCCTAAACAAGACGGACAGCATTTAAATGTTTGCCTACCCCAAAATCAGCCTTAGGTACACGAGCAAATGACTCCTGATATAGCAAGAATCATACCCAAACTGCCACTGTGATGATATCAATACAGATAGTTTAGTTTAAACACAGATCTTCCATCCTAACAGAGAAAATAAAGGAAACAAAATCTTTTCCCGTGTATCCTTTGCGGTCTATGAGCTTGTAACCGCTAAATGCTTTCAGATATTTAAACAGTTTGTCTAAGTCACTTCATTTTCTCAACTATTCTCTTTAAACTGAAGAATAGCAGAGAGAGAGAGAGAGAGAGAGAGAGAGAACTATTAAAAAATCTAAACTAATTTTCAAGCCACTATGAGATTGGTCAATATTGGGTTGAAAAGTCATCTCCAGTACTCCAAATAAATGCCAAACTAGTCAAGAAAGAGGCGGTACCCAGAACCAAAAGAAAGAAGCCAATTCAAATGCATTCTGCAAAAAGTGTAAAAACAAAGGAAGAACCGTGCATATCAGCTTTACTTTCCAGAATGAAAGTAGTTGAGAATCTGTTAAAAAAATGAGAAAATAAAATTGCAACTATCTGCAGATACTTCAGAGTAACTTTTGCCAACCTGGAAAAGAATAAAATGGATCAAGGACAACAAGAGTTCTGGTTTTTTAAACCAGAAAAGATCATCTCGAGGCCTCAGCTTTTCTCCTGTGAAAAATCCAGTTATACTTGCATTCTCTAATGCCAAGGTTGCAATAACATGCTGCAGCTTCGTACCGACCAGAAGAACAAGCTGCATACAAACATATAGAACTGGATTATTTAGGTTAGAGCCAGTTGCAGGTAACAAGACATGTACGTGATGGACTCCCAGCTATGTAACAGATCTAAGATCAAATTTTAATTTAGAAAATGCATTCTTGAGGTAGTTCCACCAACTGGACATTTAATATTAAGATGTAATATGTTGACCATCTCTGTTAGTTTGTGAAAATACACCTTTGATACCCCCTTGGAATCCACAACGTATTCAATCAGCCAATAAGTAACTGTGAAAGCTATAAATGAAAAAGAAGAAAGAAAACTACAACTTACAAAAATAGGAACAAGTGCTATCCAGAAATAAAGATTAGACCCTGCATCAAGTATCAGAAGCAAATGATTGTATGTTTAGAGAATTTGGAATGACAAGTATGATAAATTAAACTACAATCTATAGATGGGATAGACAGCACGACGAGAAGTAAAGCCTACAAGCTATGTTGCTCATTGAGACTGGTGCAAAGGAACCACTTGAAAAGTGAGAAAACAAATAAACCAGAAGTATATTCACTTCAGCACAATTCAAAATTTTCCTGCATCTAACCAAAACAAGCACAAAAGAACTATCTGTGGCCTCATTTCCCATAATATGCTGTACCTTTTACATTAAACAGCATGAAAGCAACAACGAATCCCCACAGTGGGCCACTACAAGAGATTAACAAACAGGCAAAATTAGATGTCAATTTTCAGAAAGGAATCCCTTTAGAAAAAAATCAAGAGAGCCATCATGCAAAATAATACCATACCGAAAAAATAATGCGACTCATGTAAAATGACCTAGGGCTTAAAGAATCAAGTTAATCCCCAAACTCCCATTTTTTTATTAGTAATTTAAAACCATGTCTGATTGTTAGACCATGTGGCAGATCTCACAGATAGTGGCAAATCCACAAAGTTCAAATCAAAAATGCAATCTGACCATTGCTGAATGATTTTGAAGGTAAAGATGAATGTAGTTCTCCGACGTCCTAATGCAGCATGAAAGGAGCATTGTATAGCGAGGAAAACATTATTCTCAATCCCCAAATTCCCAAAGTCTTGCCTGTCCTTTAAAAAACAGAAAAACTCCTGGTGGAACAAATACATATATACAACCATAAATAAATGGAAACTTGGTAGTGTCCCCATGTAATCATGTTCCCTCTTGCCCTCCGTGAGAGTTCAAAGAAATTTATTAAAAAAACTTTGCCTTAAATGATTTTATTCCAGGAATTTGGATCTGGGGTAAGCTTTTGAGAAAAAGAAGAAAGTAGAGCAGTTTGTTTAACCAATGAACCCATAGGATAAAAACATTATGAATGCTTAGTTGGCCATTTTGTCCTGGAGAAAAATCAACATTCGATTTTGATCTCATTTGCACAATTCAATGATGTTTCTTAGAACTCCATGAGGAGATAAGAGGTACCGATATGTGAACAGAAACTTAAAACAAAATTATTCAAAAATGACGTGGCAATGGAAGTAGTGGGCTTTAAAATATTAGGTACCTCACACCAACAATCATTTGGAATTCTTCTTCCATTGAGCGAATCATATAGGCATGGAAATCGTATTTTAGCGTGGGAACGTGGTTCTGCCGTGAATAAGGAGAAACAGAAATCAATATTCATAAAGCAGTAGGCATAAAAGCCTTTGTACCATGTCAGCAGAAAATGCAATCCCTCAATAGTCAAATATCAGAAGTGAAGACATGGAAGAAATCTCATTTTAAGTAAAATTTACAGGGGATCCCAAGACAAGCCTTTTTTTTTGTAAGTAAAAAATGGAAAATAAAACTCCCAAAGGGCGCCCACGGTGATTCGAACTGGTGCCGCCAGTTTGGAAGGGAAGCAAGGCAACCGTTGGACTAAGTCCAACTGTTACAAGCTCAATTGTAAAGACTTGCCAAGATGATAAAGCGTGATCTATTGAAATTAAGTGGTAGACCATGAATATTTTAAAAAGGCATACTACCTCAAATCGAATGAACTACCTGCTAAAACAAGTCAAATATTTGCAGTTTTCTATGAACAAAGTTTCTGTTAAACAGATTGTGATCATAAGATTGTCCCTCAACACTATCCTAGCAGTCAGTAGATGGATATCATCTTCCCTCTTTATTAATCTTCAACTAACTGTTTTCTCAGCCAAATATTGGACATTGCATAAGTTCGTCTTTTGCAATACTTAAAAGTTTACGCTTTTCAGAGCACTGCAGATCTGTGAGGCCCATAACATATTAATGTTGAGAGCAATCTCTAAATATTTTTTTCCCCCAATTAATTTCTGGACATAATTAGTAGAACAAAGGCATATTCTGTGGATGACCAGGCCTAGAGGAGATTTTTTTTTTTTTTATAAGAGATAAATTTTATTAATGAGAATGAAATAGGCATAGTCCATGTACACATGAAGTATACAGAAGAACACCTAATTACATTCTATGGTCAGAGGCCTGGAGGAGATTTAAAAAAATAAAAAACAAAAATCTATAAGAGTATGCCAGACTGAAGTTATCTGTTCATCCTGTGAGAATAATGCATACCATGATGAAGCCCTTTCGGAGTGTAAGGTAATCGGCACGAACCACCGAATGCCCAAATTGCCGGAAGAAACATGTCTGCAATATCAATAAACCATACAGCTTAGCATAAACATTATACCAACACAACAACAGCAGAAAAGCATACATGGAGGGAAAAAGAAATCATGTACGAGCGTGGAAAAATTAGAAGTTAAGAAATAGTATATGCACTTACAGCACTAGTCATTACAAAGCAGAATATGTGTGCGGAAAATATTAAAAGTACGAAAAATAACTACAGGGGAAAATCAATCACATCAACAGAGAGAATAAAAGAATCTGAAAACAGAATATGGGGAGAAGAAAGTATATATTATCCTTTTAATAATTACCCTGAGGTGGTTTTTTAATAATAATAATAATCCAGTTGACTGCAATCTGAAATCCTAGAATAGTATTGCAGTGGATCTAAACTCCTCATTATACTAGAAATTGAAGCTATATTACCATTACTGCCTATATCCATCTAATAATCCTCTATGGTGGTTCCTTTATTACAAACAAAGACATTTGCTACTTACAAAAATAAAAAAGAACAAAGACATTTGCTGAAATTTTTGCAGACAGTAAGAAAGGACCCCACAAATCTTGCAACCCATTAATGCATTTACAACCCCACATATTTTGAATTTAAAATATTTTCTTAGAATTTCCAAAATACACTTTCACTGACCCTCCAATTAAATCCCTCTAGCATTGAAGATTAAAAGAAGGAAAAAGACAATGAGTAAGTAGCTAAGTTAAGCAACCCAAAGCAGACATACTTAGCAAGTTTATAGTCTACGAGTTTCTGAGTGTTTTTAGGCACTACTATAGCCTTAAGCATACAGTAAAACAAAAGAGGAAGAAAAATGTACCTACCACCCAGACAAGGAAAGTATGAAACTTGACACTACTATTCCTGACCAAAGGATTTGAAGTATGAAACTTGACAAATGTTGATTGCCTTCGCAATGTCTGCTCTCTTGAGATTTCTGTTACCAGATATATATACATATATTAAAAAAGAGAAAGAACATATAATGGCAATTCCAAAACCACATCAATTAGAAAGTAACATACTCTAACTAAAGTAGGATCCTTGAATGAGAGTCAGAAAGATGCGTAATGTACTGTTTTCTAATAGAATAATTTAATCAACATGTGGGGAACTACTAAAGATGACTGTCATTCAATTATACTAATTACCTCTTCAGAGCTTACCAGTTAATGAATCATGCCGGTCCATGTGAGCCTCATCCTCCCATACCCTCCAGCTGTGAATCTGGTAAAATTGTTACATGTTATACAATATACCAGTACGGCAAAGACATCCGTCTTCTACTTTCAATGTTTACAACTAAATCACTCTGTATATCAAGCAGATGAGTATTGGGCTGCACATAATGATAAAACATTCTTACTTCGCATACACGAGTCTCGGCATCTAAGGTAAGAGATACTACTTGTAAATGACTATGCAGGCATGTCATGACAAGATCATGCTAACAAGGACCCATACAGTACTTGTTAGTCCGGGTTTCAAAACTTTGTTTGCATTCATTTCTGGTTCCATAGGTTGATTATTCATGCGGAAAAGATACATGGCTACTGTTGGGTGTCCCCAGACCCATATCAGTTTACAGAACAAGAGAAGAACATAAAAAATTCCAGTCTGGAATAATTAAAAGTAAAATATCAAGTTTACTCCAGACTGAGTTGCTAGTCTCTCTGACTGCAAGCAAGCCATCTCAGAAGCACAAATTATTAACATTGGTTTCATGGTTTCGAATAAATTGTATGACTGCTGCATTTTCACCCATTGTTTTTATGGGTGCTCACAACCTTAATCAGGGAAATCAGTACTCTACCACTTACTCTAGTTAATAGTATTAACTGGCCACAGATAAAGTTCGCAACCTCTGCTTTGGGTGAGTCCTTAATAGTACCTTTCTCATGTTTGCAATTGACCAATAGTTAAAATACTTCTGTTAGTATCAAAGCTAACATATTCATACTAGTGGCATCTTGCAATTGACTATAAGAACAAAAAAGTTACAACGTAAGTACGAAATGACCCCAAAACAAGACATCAATATTTCTCCAAGACTTTGCAGCTCCTACAACTATTAAATGGGAAAATAAATGAGCAAGGAACTTTTCAGTTAGGTTTAGTGTGAGTATACAACAGAATGTCCTACCTTCACAATTGCCAGCAACATCGTGAGGCAACTGTAAGATATATGAGTTATTGCCATGACAAATATGAAGCGGTGCAACTGCTCAAGACCTTGATATGAAACAAATGGTTCATGATCCTGTGGCACAGAAGAAACTTCAAGACTATTCAGAAGTTAAGCGGGAAGGGATCTATGGTATATCGCATAGATATATATAATTTCCTTGAATATTCATGAGAGGAGAAATTGTTAGTTTATCTTTAAGGAGCAGTCACGTGCCTTTTTGCAGGTATTCTGATTCAACTCATTCAACATCCTCCTCAACAAGTGAGGTAGAACAGAAGCCATCAACAGTTTACGATCCTGGGATGAATTGCTTTCTTGTTCTTCGTCAATCTCTGATCTGGAGCATGGGGCAAACTTGCTATCATAGAATTTCGATGGTATGCAAATATTGGATATCATACTTGAGGTAGCCGTTAAAAGGAGAGAAATAAATCCAAGCAACATCAACTCTGATGAAAGAAGTCCACAAAATGGAATTTCAAATATCAGCACAATGAAGAGACACGTAACTAGAGTCACTGACTACCAAAACATAATCTTTTAATGCCAAATACCTTCTTTCATTTTCTCCACTGCTGCAAGCAAGGGTTTTCGGTTAGTTTTCTGCAACCACTGAAACGACAGAAAAGCCAAAACCTCAGAGAGAATAAATACATAAGTTGTTAAAGGCATTACAAGAGGGCAAATGAATGGACTTTGGCTAAGAACGCAATGTTTGAGTCAGATAGCTTTAAGAGTTCATGGCTTTATATATATCAAATAACTTGAAGATATAAAATCCCTGTATGCCTCACTGTATATAGGGAGCTGCATTAGTTTAAGCTTCAAACCCAAATCAGACGTCTAGTCTAACTGCAGAAAAACAGGGGCAACATCTAGTGTGGTACGAGGCGCACAAAAAAAGTCTCTGTGCATACAATACTAAATTGATAGATTTGACTCAACATGGAACATCCTAGTACCCAATGCAACTTTTATCCTCAAATGGTTTGGCAATCGGCGACAGAAATGCACTTTTTCAAACCCGAAGCTTCTTACTTGAGTTGTCCAACAAATTCTGCATTATTTAGTGGAGACATCACAAGGATGTTCTGAAAAGCATATAGATATGTTGTGTTCAAGGCCTGGACGCCAAGGATAAGCTTAAGTGACAAGTGGAGAATTGCAAGGATAGGTTGTGTAATCAGGCTATCCACCTAAATAACTGATTCTGGCAACAACCTTTCTTCAAACTCCATTTGGCAGTTTGAAGAAAAGAGGTCCACCGTAAGAAGCTAAAATGGTGTTGCAACGGTATTTTCCACCAAAACAATTTATTATCTTTGAATAAACCTCAATCATGGTTTTTATTGTTGTCAAAATAGATGATTTATCAGCCGACGAGAAGCTTCACCGGCTTCACCGGCTTCAACCGGCTTCATTAATGTGCCTTTCTTCAAAACACTTTGGTGACTCGCGAAGATAGTCACCAAAGTGACTAAGCAAGCCTAGGGACATACCCCATTTTATGGGAAAAGCAGAGTCATATAGAAGATTCAAATATTTCACATTTGTTGATTATGCACAAATGAGTCCCATGTAAAACACTAATGTCATTCTCGCCATGAAGCACCACTGTAAAGAAACGTAATAGAGACTCTTCACGTTTTAGTATTCTTCAACCTCACCCAACTTCCCATGCTTAAAACCGCTTAACATATTCTAGCAGATTTATAAAAATAACAAATAAAAAAAGCATAGACCGATAATTTGTCAAACAGGCCATGCTGAATTTAAAAAGCAAAAAGAATACAGAATACTACTTACGGAGCTTAATCGGTGGATAGATCGTTCCACCAGAACAGAAACGGCGACAAAGATCGTCAACACGGTAGCAACAGACCACGTCGGAGTCAAGGCCAAAGACCGCATCTCTTGAGAATCTTCCGCCATTCTCAGCAACCCTACTAGCAGCCCTTAAACCTTTTTATCCCAAATACCCGCCAAATACTCCCATCCTACACCGACCACGGCAGAATCTTCTCAAAAATATGACAGAAAAATCCTGTGCTTTGAGTATAAAGAGAACCATATTACGAAATGCACAATCAGAGTCATTCCTCGATTCTCCGAATCATAATGATAATAATTCATAACGTGAATCACAGAAAGTTCTAATATGGCAGTTCCACTCATCAAAATATAAATGCTTAAGCCGAAAAAAATTAAAGGTATCTCTCAATTCGATTTTGAAGCTAGAACACACCCACAAAATGACAAAAGCGTTAAAAGATCCGTAAAAGAACCTGTTATCCTTCCAATCTTCGTTCCGGAACGAGATAGGACTTAAATAACCTCTCTAACATGAAAGTATCACTACCATTAACTCAAGACTCGGTTTTTTTTTTTTAATAAAAGAATCATGAAACTCTCTAGCCCCTTAAACTGGAACAATGCCGGCTTCAAGAGTAAACCCCAAATGAACCCTGGTTCCTATGGGAACTAGTTCTGATAATTGCCCAACTGCCTCTCTCTCTCTCTCCTCTCTCTCTCTCTCAGTTGGTCTTTTTCTTAAAAGCTTCCTCAGGAGTCAGGACTGACTACGTTTTTCTGCAGCTTTTTTCTCCGGAGTCCATAAACCCTTTGTGATACTCGCTCATATTTAGGAAAAAAACAGCACAAAAATTAGTAGAGCACCTACATTCACCTCGGATTTATTTCGACGTTGACAACAGATTTTAGAAACTCAACGGCCACAAGAGAAAGAGACAGCTGTTTCTTTGTCAAATCCGATAAATTATTTGCATGAAACTTCCTCTTGGTACTTAGCACTCTCATTATATTAGTTAAAAATATCTTTTTAAAAAGTATACTTTCATATAGATATTAAAAAATAAATATCATAATTAATTAAATATAATAATAAAATATGTAAAAAAAAATTCAAAATAAATTTAAAATAAATAATAAAACTAAAATAATTATATAAAAACTAAAATAATTGTCAAATTTCAAATATTTTTTAAACTTTTTTCTACATATTTTATTATCATATTTGATTAATTGTGATATTTATTTTTTAGTATTTATATAAAAATATACTTTTTGAAAATAATTTTTAACCAATCCAATGAGAGTGCTATAATACAAAAAGAATTTCCTTTCGATCTAGGAGAAGCGCCATTTGGTACACTGGAACACACTGCTCGGTCAAAACTATAGATTAAGAATTTGTTTAGATGTCGAGTTGAGTTGAATTGAATTAAGTTAAATAAAATATTATTAGAATGTTAATTTTTAATATTATAAATATATTGAGATTTCAAAATGTTGAATTATTTATTATCATAAAATTTAAAAAAATATATAAGAATTGAAAAGAATTTGATAACAAAACTGGGCCTAAAACTACGGATGAAATAAAAGAAACATGTTTCTACTTACCTGGGAAACCAACAAAGGTGAGACCTCGAACCTTCACCAGGACAAAACAAAAAGAGAAATACTAGTACTACTCTTATTTATCAGGGATCGCATCTATATTTTTCTAGAATATTTTAAAGTAAATAAAAAAATTAATTAAAACTGAAAGAGTATTTGTCTATTTGATTTTAAAAGAATAGCAGTATTTGTTTGAGTGACTCTAAAGTCTACATGGGAGTAGTTTTTTGTTTAATCTTATAAATATATATTACATAAATGAATGGCATTCCACATGCAGGGCACATGCATGCGAATCTGCATCAAATATTATTTATTTCAAATTTATTTATACCATAAGCTTTTTGTTTCTACAACAAATTAATCCTCACGAGTAAATAAAACGATCCATTAGACTGTCGTTTTAATTTTTAAAAGAATGATAGTAAATCATTCTACCCCATTCTTAATTCCTAGCTGCAATTTGATTGTCCACCACGCTTTGTATTATTGTGCTTCTGATGGCGAAATCCTTGACTGTATCAATTAGAGACGGATAATAGCTTTAAAAAGGACAACTGAAATTGGGTTCCACCCACATGGAACCTTTATTTTGGCTTGAATATACAGGACAACTCCAACTTTCTTTTGATAATGCACACCCAACAACTAAAGGTGATCGATGGTAATGCAAAGTTGCACACCCTTCTGTAGTTCTTTGGCCTCAGCCTATGGTTTTTTGTTTTAATAGGAAGGCCATTAATGGAGCTCTGCCTCAGTCAATCTAACAGTTTTAGAGATGATTACAATTTTCAACAAAAAGACGATTACCTATTTTCTCGTGAATTGATCAATCTTGGACGGTTTGTTTTTCAAATTCAATTTTACTATTCATAATTTATTTTAATTAATTTTAACTTTATTATTCACAATTCATTTTATCTCATCTATAAATTTAAACTAATTCTAAATACATTTTGAATAGGATCTGTGTTTTTGAAATGGTCACAGATCCTATTCAAAATGGGACCCAGCTTTTTTGTCCTCGAGAATAACGAGGTCTTTAATTAATTTTCTACCGATCATGCAACCTAAAATGTACGAAAACTCTTTTAAGATTCTGGACCGGCAACTCAAGATTAACGAAGAACAAATTATGAAGCCATCCATTTAAAAAAAATAAAATTATAAAGCCATCCAGCGCCATAATGGAGACTCGGGTGTTAGTATAGGCATTACTACTGCTACACTATTTTGGAGGTTGACATGTCGTGGTTTTACTTTTAGGTGTGGTTTTGAAAGAGACATGGAGATGATGATCTAGGTCTTGGAATTTTTGCAACCTCTCGGGGGCCAGAGGGACTAGTTTTTGCAATTTTCCTACATGTAGATCCTGATTTTCCTGACCTAACATGTGCCGACGTAGAGACTTCCATGCGATCGATCAATGTCACGTGGCTAAGTTAGGACTTTTTTTTTTGTATTCTTTCGTTATACGCTACCATATAACATATATATATATATATATGGATATGTATGTGTGTGAATGTATCAAAAGTATCAAACTAAACTTTATATCATGCAGCTTCCACCTTCCCTATACCATTTTTTCTGGCATTTCCCAATTTGAATGGTTGTGTACAGGAGTAGAATTAGGATTTGATATTAGAGGGATGATTGATAAAATGTATAATATATGTAAATATAAATAATATATATTTTTTACATGTAATTATATAAAAAATAATAATTATATTTTTTCTTTCTTCATTTTTTTTCTTTTTTTCTTTTTTTCTTTGAATTAGGAAAAAAAAACTACTACCTAAAGACCATTACAAAAAAATAATAATAATAATAATAAATAAATAAACTTAAGTTTTTCTTTTACATACTCAACGATAATCTTTCATGAAATAAAATTAATCTATTATTATTTATGAAATAGAATTCTTGATAATTTTTTTTTCAAAAAAATAATAAATGATAATTTTTTAAGTATTGGGAGATATTTTTTTATTTTTTTTAAATATTTGAGGGAGTAATTTTAATTATATATAAAAAGATTATATATTTATATAATATTTTTTTTTTTTTCAAATTTTGGGAGGCGGTAGGCCCCACCCTTGACTGTAGATCCGCCCCTGATTGTGCATCGAAATGTCTAAATCTGAAAAATCATAATTTTAATAGTTACTAATAACATTAGTCGTAAAATTGTCATGGCGTGCAGCTGATCAGGTGATGCCGATAAAAACAAAGACTGGTTGGATGTATGACAGCTGCCAGCTTGCGGCGCATTACAGTAGCAAATCAAGTCAAAAGTTGGTCGTATGCCTGACAGCTGATCAAGCGATGGCATATTACTCTAAATGGAAAACGGTAGCATATGGACAGTAACATTTGAGTGGACAATAGAATCTTAATAGACAACTGCACAATCTTCTAATGTTGGACCTCGCGTTTAAAAAGTATAAAAGAATTATATGATTTTTTAATGAGATTCATTTTGTACAAAATGCTTCCATTAAACTTGTCTATTTACATCTTACACCTAATATTATTTTTGAAAAATTTTACTCATCATTCTTATACCATAACATACGTTACATATAATTTTTTATTTTTATTTTTATTTTTATTTATCAAATAAGTAGAAGGGAATGGTTTTTTTTTTATCCTAACACTATCAAGGATGGGGATGGCCGCGCTTTAAGAAAGCCTCCGCCAAAGTGGACAAACCCTCAATATATATACAATTTTTTAAAAATTCCTGATTCTTTTAAGAGTAACTTTTTTTTTTGGGGGGGAATATTTTCTTATTAAATAACAAATTGCAAAAAGATGAAAAAAAAAACATTGATTAAAAGGCTGTAAATTATTAGTCTATTATTACCATTTTCTTCAGGGCTAAACCGTTTCGGCCTTTTGCTTGGTTACACCCACGTCACTAGGCCCAAAAACCTCTTACCACTCAATGCATCTTCTCATAAAACATCATGTAGCCCACAATACTGGGCTCATCTCTAAGAAGTAGTGACCGTCCACGAATAATATTTTGAGGCGTGCTGGGGGTTGCCGGCGCACCGATACATTCCCTCACAACTGTTTTCCCTCACAACAACAGTAAACTTTTTTTTTTTTTTTTCATCACAGCACACGGGCATCTTTCAATAGTTTTTTTAATATTATATAAAAACGTCCCTCGATCACTTTAAAAATAAATAGAATTTCTTATTAAAACTATATAATAATTAAACAGTGTTATGAAACTAAAGACAGAAACTATTATTGTAAAAGAGAAATAAGAAACTATCTCTCTGAAACTCTTAAGAATTGAAACTTTCTTTCTCTCTCTATATTTTCTTATGAATTTCATTACAACTGAAGCCCCTATTTATAGACTTTGAAATTACTATGCAAGTTACTATGCAAGTCACTATACAAATCACTATACAGAATTTAAAATAATAGTAGTGGGGTCATTCACATAATTTTAGTGGTGGGACAGGCGGCGGCGACCGTCCCTCCACTTACTATATAATTCATTACACTCTCCCTTGAATGACCACCCATAAAGAATCTGCCTCGTTAAAACCTTGCCAAGTAAAAACCCAGTGGGAAGAAAAACCAATGGCGATGGAAAAAGAGTACAGTCTTTTTATGTATCCACAAGTGCTTTAAGATTACCTCATTAAAACCTTGCAGAGGAAAACCCAATGGGACAAAACCTCAGCGAAAGAAAAAGAGTACAATCAGTAAATTTACTCCCCCTGAAAAGTGCATGACAAAAGATTTTTGAGTCTTCGCATTCCAATGTTATGCACAATCTTCTTGAATGTGGAAGTTGGTAACGCCTTTGTGAATAAATCTGCCAGATTATCACTAGATCGTATCTGCTTGACATCAATTTCACCTTTCTCTTGAAGTTCGTGAGTATAAAAGAATTTAGGTGAAATATGTTTGGTTCTGTCACCTTTGATATATCCTCATCTGATTTGAGTGATACAAGCAGTATTATCTTCATATAAAATTGTTGGGCTATTATTGATCATGGGAAGTCCACACTTTTCCTGGATATGTTGAATAACTGATCTCAGCCAAATACACTCTCGACTTGCTTCATGAATAGCAATGATCTCTGAGTGATTTGAAGAAGTGGCAGATAGTGTCTGCTTAACAGATCTCCATGATATAGCAGTATCTCAATAAGTAAATAAATATCCAGTTTGAGATCTACCTCTGTGTGAGTCTGAAAGATAACCTGCATCTGCATACCCAATCAATTGTGAACTTGATCCACGTTGATAAAATAATCTCATATCAACCGTACAATGAAGGTAACGAAGGACATGTTTAATGTCATTCCAATGCCTTCGAGTTGGTGCAGAACTATATATTGCAAGCAGATTAACTGAGAATGTAATATCTGATCGAGTGCAATTTGCAAGATACATCAAAACTCCAATTGCACTGAGATATGGTACTTCAAGATCAAGAATTTCTTCATCGTCATCACAAGGACGGAATGAATCATTCTTCACATCAAGTGTTCGAACAATCATTGGAGTACTCAGGGGATGAGATTTGTCCATATAAAAATGTTTTAGGACTTTCTCAGTATACATGGACTGATGAATAAAAATTCCATTTGGCAAGTGCTCGAGCTGCAGGCCGAGACAAAGTTTTGTTTTGTCAAGATCTTTCATTTCAAATTCATTTTTTAAATATATAGCAGTTTTTGAGATCTGTTCAGGAGTTCCCACAATATTTAAATCATCAACATAAACCGCAATAATGACAAATCCAGTATCTGATTTCTTAATAAAAACACATGGGCATATAGGATTATTCTCAAATCCTTATTTCAATAGATATTCGTTTAAGTGATTATACCACATGTGTCCGGATTGCTTCAACCCATATAAAGATCTTTGTAGTCTGATTGAGTACATATTTCTAGATGTACTTGTAGATGCTTCAGGCATCTTATATCCTTCAGGAATTTTCATATATATGTCATAGTCTAAGAATCCATATAAATATGCAGTGACCACATCCATCAACCGCATTTCTAATCATTTTTTAACAACCAGACTAATCAAAAATCTAAATGTGATTGCATCCATAACGGGAGAGTATGTTTCTTCATAATCAATTCCGGGTTTCTGCATGAAACTTTGTGCGACAAGCCGTGTTTTGTACCGCACAATTTCATTTTTCTCATTACGTTTTCGTACAAATACCCACTTAAATCCAACAGGCATTACACCCTTTGGTGTTTGGACAACAGGTCCAAATACTTCTCGCTTTGCTAGCGAATTTAATTCAGCTTCAATAGCTGTTTTCCATTTTGGCCAATCATTTCTACGTCGACATTCTTCGACGCTTTTTGGCTCACTTTCTTCATTATTTATGGTAATTTCAGGGGCCATTTTATATGAAAATATGTTATCGACAACAGTTTTATTTCTATCCAGAATTTATCCAGTTTTCATGAAATGTATTGAGATCTCATTATTTTCAGGTATATGTTCCTCTTCAAGGGAAAACATTTCATGACACACCTCTTCAGAATGTCCCTTTTCAGGAGATTTATACTATTTAAGAGTTTCCTATTCAGGAGGTTCTGGAATATAAGATTTGAGCTCTTTAGGAGCACCAATTATATTTGTGGCCTGTATTGTGGGTACGTGTTCTTCAGGAACACCAAATTCATTTTGTATTCTTTTCCTTTTGGGAATTTTGTCTTTTGCACCAATAGGTCTTCCACGCTTCAGGCGTGCCTTAGATTCACTTATTGCTGTTTTGACAATTTGTCATTCAGGGACTTCAATCCTTGCTGGAGCATTAACAGTAGGAATATAAGATTTTACTACACCTTTAGTGTCAGTAAATATATTCGGTAATTGATTTGCAACATTTTGCAAATGAATAATCTTTTGAACTTCCCGTTTACATTCATTTGTAGGATGATCAAAATGAGACAGGGTCTTATTATCTCAAGTAATATCTTGTCGTGTTTCAGGCACCGACTTTTCTTTACCCATTAACGGAAAATTGGATTTGTCAAAATGACAATCCTCAAAACATGCTTTAAACATATCCCTTGTAAGGGGTTCAAGGTATCTAATAATAGATGGAGAATTAAAACTAACATATATCTCAAGTCTACGTTGATGGTCCATTTTTGTACGTTACGGAGGTGCAATTGGAACATATACAGCACATCCAAAAGTACGAAGATGAGAAATATTTGGTTGTTGACCAAATGCAAGTTGTAATGGAGAATATTTATGATATGCAGATGGTCTAATGCGAATTAGAGATGCTGCATGAAGTATAGCATGTTCCCAAGCAGAAACAGGTAATATTGATTTCATAAGTAAAGGTCTAACGATTAGTTGAAACCTTTTGATCAAAAACTCAACTAAACTGTTTTGTGTGTGTATATGGGCAACAGGATGTTCAACTTCTATTCCTATTGACATGCAATAATCATCAAAAACTTGAGATGAAAATTCACCTGCATTATCCAATCGAATGGTCTTAATTGGATACTCAGAAAATTGTGCTCATAGTTTAATTATCTGAGCAAGAAGTCTAGCAAATACAACATTTCTAGTGGAAAGTAGACAAACATGTGACCATCGACTACATGCATCAATTAGAACCATAAAATATCTAAATGGTCCACTTGATGGATGAATAGGCCCACATATATCTCCGTGAATCCTTTGTAAAAAGGATGGAGATTCAACAATGACTTTTGAGGGAGATGGTCTGATAATTAACTTACCTTGAGAACATACAGAGTACAGAGATTCATTGGGTAGAAATATCTTTTGATACTTTAAGGGATACCCATGCGAATTTTCAATAATTCATCTCATCATTATAGAACCCGGATGTCCAAGGCGATCATGCCAAGTCATAAATACTTTAGGGTCAATGCACTTCTGGTGCATTACCATATATGATTCAATTGTTCTCATTTTTGTATAATACAATCCAAAACATAGAGCAGACAGATTTTCTAATACGAGCTTCTGGTCCGATATTGTTTTAGTAATAAGAAGATGCTCTTTACTGCCTTCATTGGTCGTTTCAATATGGTAATCATTACGACGTATATATTTGAAACTCAATAAATTTCTTCTGGATTTTGAAAAGAATAGAGCATCATCAATATAAAATTTGGTGCCATTAGGCAACACAATATAAGCTCTTCCGGAGCCCTCAATTAAATCTGATGAACTTGATATGGTATGGACATAGGCTTTACTTAGTGTTAGATTTTGAAAATATTTCTTTTCTTTGAGAATTGTGTGAATTGTAGCACTGTTAGCCAGACATATATCTTTATCATTCAACTCAGAGATAAAAAGCTCATCGATGTGATCCATGATTCTACAAAATATTTAAAACTTTTATTACAGATAGAAAGAAAATACATTAATTGAGTGGAACACTTCCATCTCCAATTAAGTGTTCAATACTACCTTCAGGATGATTAAAGAAATCAGATACATCAAGATGAGTAACGTCTACGTCTATTGAATCTAATAAATCATCTGGTGGTTCTACTAAATTTGTTTCATGCACTTTATTCTTTCCTTTAATAGAAGCTTGATATAAATCAGCTAAGTGCCTGGCCGTACGACAGATACGTGACCAATGTCCAGTCATTCCACATCTATGGCACACCTCTTCAGTTTTCTTTGAAGAATTATTCTGGGGATTTTTACCCCTTTCTGAATTATACCACTTCTGGTGATACGTTATATTATTATCCCTTTTAATGTTGTCGCTTCTGGGACCAACATTTCTATAATTTCTCCTACCACGTTCACGCCTCCGATTTCTTCTAAAGGATGCACCATTCACTTCTGGGAATGATGCAAACCTATTACCATTTATTTCAGGGAATGATATTGAGCCAGTAGGGCGTGACTGATGGTTTTCTAATAAAAGCTCATTGTTCTGCTCAGCTACTAGAAGACATGATATAAGTTCAGAATATTTCTTGAACTTTCTCTCTCGATACTGCTGCTGCAGGAGCACATTCGAGGCATGAAATGTAGTATAAGTCTTCTCTAGCATATCATCATCGGTGATTTTCTCACCGCATAATTTTAATACTGAGCTTATTTTAAAAAGTGCGGAATTATACTCACTAACACTTTTATAATCTTGCAACCTCAGGTGCAACCATTGAAAACGAGCTATTCGGAGGATGACAGTCTTCTGGTGTTCATACCTCTCCCTTAAACTGTTCCACAAAATATATGGATCTTTTACTGTAAGATATTCAGTTTTCAATTCTTCATGAAGATGGTGGCGAAGGAAAATAATTGCTTTAGTACGGTCCTGCAGGGATGCTTGATTTCCTTCTTTAATAGTTTCTCCCAGGTTCATTGCATCAAGATGAATTTCAGCATCAAGTATCCAGGATAAATAATTTTTTCCAGATATGTCAAGAGCAACAAATTCCAATTTTGTAAGATTTTCCATTTTCTACACATATAAATAATGAAATAAATATGTGTATCTCAGAAAATATATTTATAAATTCATATAAATAATCATCAATAAAATATATCAAAGATTTCAAATAATATATTGAAAAACTTACAGAGGAATAAGCCCACTAGTTTCAAAATTGGTAGAATCGTCGTACTGATAACGTGTTATGAAACTAAAGACAAAAACTACTATTGCAAAGAGAAATAAAAAACTCTCTCTCTGAAATTCTTAAGAACTGAAACTTTCTTTCTCTCTCTATATTTTCTTATGAATTTCATTACAACTGAAGCCCCTATTTATAGGCTTTGAAGTTACTATGCAAGTCACTATGCAAGTCACTATGCAGAATTTAAAATAATAGTGGTAGGGTCATTCATATAATTTTAGTGGTGGGACAAGCGGCGGCGGCCGTCCCTCCACTTACTATATAATTCATTACAAATAGTATATAATTACAAATATCATTTTTTTATAAATAAAACAATGGTCTGCGGTGACTAGTGCTTGAGTTGAGTCTATTTTATTTTGTAAAATGGTAGTTTTACTCCTCTTTTACAATTTCTTTATTATTTATTTTATTTTTTAAAATTTTTAAAAATTTTCTTTTAGTTAATAATTAAATAAGTGATTATTAATAAAATTATATATATATTAAAATTTCTTTTAATGAGTAAAGATACTAAAAAAATATACAAAATATTATAAATAATAAAAAAGTAATGATAGAAAAGTAAAAATATCATTACTTTTTTTTTTTTGCTTGATTGCTTTTTGTTGATTGTGACTTGTGATAAGTTTCCACGTGTGTATATTATCTTTATAAATTTTTTATTTTTACATTCTTTTAATATTTATAAGCAATATAAAAAAATGAATAATTACTCATGGTCTTATTTTTTCTTTTAAAGTATGAGAATATTACCTATCATAGAGTAATGAATAATCGTCGTTATGTTGATGAAACAAATGACCCCACATAGGTAGAGAAATAATGCTTTTTAAGAGAAAATACGTAGAGATAAATTAATTAACAATGGTGAATACCGAATACATGTCCAAGAAAAAAAAAATAGGTGACAATAAATTATGTGTTATAATTCAATAAAAGAGGTGGTGGCTCCTCCCTTCCTCTCCCTCTCTCTTAATTATTCTCTCTTTCTCTCTCAATTATTTTTTTCGATGAATGACTTTCTATTGTGATTTTTGAAATTTTACACAATAACTTGTATAGTAATTTACATAATTTTCAAGACCTATACATATGAATTTCGATCGTTTGTAATTTATAAGAAAATTTATATAGAACGAATAAAATTTCAATTCTTAAGAATTCTAAATATTTTCTTTTATAAATTCTCTTACAATAGTAATTTCTTTTTAGTTTTATAACACGTTATCAGTACGAAGTTCTATCAATTTTGAAGCTAGTAATTTTCTACTTTAAGTAAGTTTTTCAATATATTATTTACAGTCTTTAAGATAAATATGAAATATTATATTGTTGATTATTACTCGATAAATTCTACGTTTATTCCCATAATTTACATTTCAATTTATATGTAAAAATTAATATTTCCATAATTTATTTTTCAGTTATATCTGTAATGAATAGTATCTGTGGTGAATTAAAATATTCATAATTTACATTTCAATTGTATCTGTGATTAATTTTTATTCACATAATTTGCATACAAGTTCTATTTTTTTATACTTGTTATGAATTATTGATGATAGGTTCATCTTAATTAATTAATCTTAGAATAGAAATATAGCATCTGCCTTAATTCAATAATTACATGAATACATCCAATTTCAGTACGTACCTAGTGAAATATCACATGTAGGATATTCTAATTGATCATACAAATTTTAGTGATAAGTACTGGATCAATCGATCCCTTGCAAACTAATAATTACATGAACACATTATTCGATATTGACAAAGTTAGAAATGCTAAATATTACTTAATAAAATTCTGTTTTTATTCTCATGATCATGTAAATATATTTCTTAGATCCACATATTTTTTTTCGTGATTCATATATGTAAAAAATGTCAAACTTACAAAATTAAAATTTATTACTATTGAAATTTTTAGAAAAAAGTGATTTATCCTACATCCTTGATGAGATATATTTGGATATGATAAACTTGAGAGATACAATAAAAAAAGAAAATAATGTGTCCCTGTAGAACCATGCTGTGTATCTCACGATGAAAAATTATCTTACTTTATGAAATGATTTAAGGGATAAATATGAGCACCAAAAGATGTAATCCCCCCAAAAGCTCATTATGACTTATTACATCTGAAATTGAAAATATCACAATAACTGCTATATATTTAAAGAATGAATTCGAAAATGAAGATCTTGTTATTCAAATACTAGACAACTTCAAAAATTTGAGACTTTTACTCTCATCTCTTAAATGCATTTGCTCTTCAAAGATTAACATGTCATCTTTGTTTAAAGGAGTAGACAATCAAAATGAAGATACAATCAAGTATTTTTAATCCTTATTATCTTGTTTTAAGTCTACTATTTTTTTGTTAGACTCGTGAACAAGTCGTTGAAGTACATCGATCTTCTAGTTAAGCTTTTCAGTCTCGCGAATCTTGGACGGCAACCGAGCGAAAAATGAGACAATGGATTATGAGTATTAAGTTCCAAGACTCACAAGTTCATATATGGAATCATGATCTGATTTATTAACTAGTTCATTTTCGTGCTGCATCATGACACATATGATAGATGTAGAAATATCTGGGACTGAGGTGAAGAATAGCTCATATATTGATCACAATAAATATTGAAAAGAAATTAATGAGCTATTGAAAATTTGTAGAATGAGAATACAGATGATTTACAGAGATGAGAAAAATATTTGATGCGAATTAGATAAAACTAAAAATTACTCTTATAGAGATGAAAATAAGAACAAGACAAACATCATCTCTTCAAATCCCACTTAGTCAATATTATAATATATGTTGGATGTATATTTTCAAAAGCCAGCAAGATTAATTACAATTATCTCTATTTTTCTCGTAAACGCTAAACCTTTGCTATTAGCTTTTGTTGTTGATTTTGTATTTAAGCTCTTTCTCGTTCCAACTCTTCTATTTATGGTTTTAGGTTACGAGAATACCAGTCTGCAAATTTATATTTTTTTGTCTTAACTATTTATTGTTTTTATATTTAGTTGCAAGCTTTTAATGTAATTCAGATATTTGATTATTAAGATGATCAACCTCACTCACTCTCGTCAGTAGCCTTTGAGATATGATTGTAATTGAGGTAGCATATTGAATATTGAGGGTTCTTGATACTGTAACAATTTTAAATCAGTTTTACTAGAAAGATATATATCTGCTCCTATCATGGTGTTGACAGCCTCAGTAAAAAAGATAAATGGTTGAAGTGTAAAAGATTATTGATTCAAATCTGGAACATTAACAAAAAAATTTCTTTCAACCATCGTATTGTTCTGGATGAACAACAATTGGATCAATGAGGAATATGAGATTTTGCGTGAATATCCGATGGGTAAAAATGATAATCTTTAAACAGCAACACGGAGCTTTCAAATCTTCGAAAATATTTCATTTGTCAACAATATCAAATGGATTTGACTTTCCTTCCGCACCGAATTGATAAAACTAGACCTCAAGCTTTTGTAAGTTTTGTCGAATATTGGTGGTTCTCATTTATCATTTTTGTTATGCATGTTCTCCTTAATAATGTCAAGAGGGAGATATATTTTAAGTGAAAATATTAACATATTTCCTTTAATGTATTATTGATTATTACTTGAAAAACTAATGCATTTTTCCAGGGGGAGTTTAAGTATTACTCAGGTCCCAGATTCTACTAAATCTATCAAGCAAACACTATCTGCCACATCTTCAAATCATTCAAAGATAATTGCAATTCATGAAACAAGTTTAGAGTGTATTTGATTGAGATCAGTGATTCTACATATTCAAGAAAAGTACGGTCTTCCCATGATCAATGATAATTCAACAATTTTATACGAAAATAATGCTGCTTATATCATTTAAATCAGATAAGAATATATTAAAGATATGATTAAGTGATAATTTGGCAGATTTATTTACGAAGGCATTACCAATTGCGATATTCAAGAAAATTGTGTAGAATATTAGAATGCAAAAACTTGAAAATCTATCGTCATACACTTTTTAGGGAAGTAAATGTCTTAAACACTTGTACTAATTGTACTCTTTTTCCTTCGCTGAGATTTTATCCTATTGGATTTTCATTTGTAAGATTTTAATAAGGTAATCTTAAAAGTACTTGACGGTATATAAGAATACTGTACTTTTTTTTCTTTACTATTAGTTTTTATTTCTACTGAGTTTTTTCTTGACAAGGTTTTAATAAGACAGATTTTTTATGAATGATCATTTAAGGGGAAGTGTTATAATTCAATAAAAGGGGCGGCGACCCCTCCCTCCCTCTCTCTCAATTATTTTTTTCGGTAAATGACCTCCCATCGTGACTTTTGAGGTTTTATATGGTATTTTTATATAGTAATTTGTACAGTTTTTAAAGTCTATATATATATATGAGTTTTAATTGATCTGTAATTTATAAAAAACTTTATATAAAATGAAAAAAATTTCAATTGTTAAGAATTATAAATATTTTCTTTTATAAATTTATTTGTAATAATAATTTTTTTTTAAAATTTTATAACATTATGTGATATTTTTTTATATAAAAAGTCACGGGCAGTAGGTATTGTAGATTCGACTTGTTTAGTTGAAATTAGGATGGTAAAAAAATTCTATTTTATTTTATTGTTATAATTTTTTAAAATTATTATATAAAATCTAATAAATAATTCAATTAATTTATATTTAAAATAATAATATTATTAAAAATAGTATTTTAATAATGTTTATTTAATTTTTAACTCTCACCTTAACTTATTATCTAAAATTTTGAGCTTTCCGAAAATACCATACTGTAGGAATAAATATCCTGCAAGGTACAAACCTCGCTCTTTATCCTTTGTGCAGCTTTGCGCTTTGAAGGACCGACAACAATGGAGCTCTGTGTCAGTTGCTCTACAAGGTTCATGAACAAGAATCCATCTCGACCCTCTCACACCTCTCTCCGCGCAACCTCTGCCCATTCTCTCAGAAACCCAGTTTTCCAATTCAAGCACAGACCCTTCAGCTCCCTCAAGCTTTCATCTCCTTCCCGCCAAATCCACCTCGTTCAACCACATCCATTTCCTCGAAATCCCGGTCACTTCGCCATTTCAGCGTCGTCTTCGGTTGCTCTTGGCAATGAAAAAAAAGATCGGCTTCCGGCCGATATCGAGGTCAAAGAGACCGAGGAACCCAATTGTAGAGTGAGTCTTTAGTCACTTAATTGTCTGCCCTGTATTCCTACATAATCATCGGTGGTCTTAATTTATTATCGCTTTGGCCATTTGCTTTCTTTACACAATCGGGTCTTTATCATTTTCTTTTATCAGCTCTCTCTCTCTCTCTCTCTCCCCCCCCCCCGCCCCCGCCCCCGGGTTTGGGTTTCTAGCTGAATTTTAATGATTTGAATGGGTTTTTTCCGAGCACTTCCGAGTATGGTATGGCTCCTCAATTCGAGTGGGTCTTGATTTTTTGTCCAATTGTTGATCTTAGTGCATTGTTCTTTCTTTACAACTTTCGAGTTCTGCTTTATGTGTTTTTCTTAACTGTGTCACGATTTTTCGTTTTTGGCAATTTATTAGGCAATGAGTACGAATGAAATCCCTAATCTCTTGTGTCTCTCTTTGTGTAGGTTAGGTTGAGTGTAGGCGTTCCAGAAGCTGTATGCGAGGATTGCTACAAGAGGGTCATAAATGAGTTCATGAAACAAGCGAAGGTGCTTTTGGTTGGAAACATATTTAGCTTCTGCAAAAGGAAAGTAATTTGATGTTTAATAGTGTTTTTCCACGTACTTAGGTCCCCGGATTTCGTCCTGGAAAGAATGTTCCCGAAAGTATTCTTTTAAGTCATGTTGGAAGGAAGAATGTGCAAAAGGCTACTGTTGAATCAATTTTGAAGAGGACACTTCCACATGCTATGGCCTCGGTAAGTTGAACGTAAAATTAAGTTACTTTTTTTCCCCTTTGCGTTTTAGTTTTTTTGGTATTTAAAATTATAGAACAACTTTCTAGGTCGCTATTATTTTACACATAACCTTTAAAGTGTCTTTGGTTCACTCAATTCATTACATTTACATCCATATATACACTTGCCTTGATCTTGTTTAAAGTCTGGTATGCTTGTGTGCAGCACATTGTTTTATTCTACATTTCCCACACCGATTGGAAACCATTCATTGCTTGCAAAATCCCATAAAAGTTGCATTAGCTGTCAAAAACAGAAATCGATACTGGCTGTAAAGTGACTTTCCAGTAAGAATTTGAGGGTATGAAAAATTTAGTAGTTTGGTGATCATATTTCAAGGAAGTTGTAGTTTGGAGTGAAGTGTGAATTTTCCTCAGCATTTTAACTGAGAATTTTAATCTATGGCTCAGTTCTTTTACGAAGAGTTTAGAACTTTTCACTGTTAATTTTAGAACTAGTGTTGATTTTGGAGATTCTTTAAGCGAAAGATGCAATCTTGATCCTTTTCTCTTAGCCATGTCATTTTTTCTCTTGAAGTGCTTTTACTCTACAGGTGACAGGAAGGGCTTTGAGAGATTCAGTCCGCATTGTAACCAAATTTTCTGACATGGAGCAGACCTATTCTTCTCTTAACACTCTCAGGTTTTTCGTGGATGCATCTTATAAGCTACATTTCACTCGTGTGTTCTTACCATCTTCTTTAATTTTATACCATACTTGTGCTCCAGATATGATGTCATTGTCGACGTGGCACCGCAAGTTAAATGGAGTCCTGAAAATGGATACAAGAACTTAAAGATTGTTGTTGAAATAGACAGTGACATAGATGCTCAGAGAGCGTCTGAGCAAGAACTGAGACGTCGTCACAAATCCCTTGGTTTGCTGAGAATTGTAACAGATAGAGGACTGCAGGTAAGTCAAGTTACTTTGGTCTTATAAACATTTAACCCGCTGCTTTTCCCATTTAACTTTTTTTATTTTTTATTTTTTAAGAAAATTAATATTTTGAATAGAACATTCACGTTATATTTGTTTAAAGGGAATTAAGCACTCCCCAATCCTGTCAAACAATTTTTGGGAAAATTTTATCCCACATAAACTGTTCAACTATCCTACCATAGCATTGCAGTAGTCATAGATTGCAGCCCTTAATGCCATAGAAAGAAATCTAATGAGCAACTGTTATATTTTTTTGAAAATAGTTATTTTTGCTCTTGTATATATTCATTCGAGTTTGGTGAATTATAAAAGCTTGAACCTTCCACAGATTGGTGATGTTGCTGTTCTTGACATATCAGCAACAACAATTGATCAAGACAAGTTGGATGTTCTAGAGCTTCCATCTGCAGAGAGTAAAGGTCTGCCAGTATGCACTGAAGACGTAATACCCCTGTGTCAGTTTTTCATTTGTAATGCATGCATTCATCACCCAACTCCATGTTCTACTTGCAGGTTTTCATTTTGATACAGAAGATGGTGATAATGTGATTCCTGGTTTCATCGATTCAATTATAGGAATTCGACCAGGTGAAATGAAGTCCTTTCCTCTTGTATTTCCCGAATCATGGAAACAAGAGAATCTCCGTGGTGTTCATGCTCAATTTACTGTGAGTGCCTTCCTTTCATACGAGTCCAATTATAAAATGAAGGATAAACATATACTGGAAACTCCATTGCCTTTTTCTGGTTCTTTTCAGCCTTTTCATTCTGTCAAACAAGGTTAAATTGTTTTCTGTGGTAATCAATATGCCTATAGTACTGAGCTCAGCTCAGAAACTTTTGTACTGATTATGTACTCTTTTATAGGTTGAATGTAAAGAGCTATTTTACAGAGACTTACCTGAACTGGATGACTCCCTTGCTGTTAGGATTCTTCCTGGGTGCACCACTCTGAAGCAGGTAACCCTTGTGCACTCTCAGATACGGAAAAAAGTAAGTATCCTGTCCAACTAAATCTCAAATGATTTTTTGTGCCCTATAAATTTGCAGGTTAAGGAATTATTGTTACAGAGATATCTAGAAGTGGAGGAAACGGCTAGAGAACAAGCAACAGATAATGCAATTCTAGATCAGCTTCAAAAGGTACATTGGAAGCATGAGCAAAATTTAATTTGTTTCTTGTGGCTTCTGATTTATGCTTCCCTTTATGTACATTGACTGCGCTTGGCCTAACTCTTTTTTCTATTTCCTAACTGAGAGATTTTTTTTTATATAAAAAAATATCCAGATATATTGAAACACTTGGCATCACATGAAATGACCAACTGTTTTAATAAATCCGCAGAGTCCAGGCATGAATATTGTCAACATTTAGGAATGAAAGTCATCAGGAAAAGGCTTGGTGTACCATTGAACTTTCTTTGGGTATTTTGATCCTCTCTTTTGGCAGGATCTATATTTGATGGGACCTATGTAGCTGTCCAGTGGATAATTGTGATAAACCAGCTGTGAAAATTCTATGGAAACTATATAGTTAGCTTCACATGTATAATTATATGGAAACTATGAACCGTAATTGAAAAGCGTCCTTCCTTTTTATTCTAGTAATTTCACATGTATTTCTGCATTGTTATTTACAGATGGTAGAGGTTGATATTCCTCAATCATTGTTTGAGGAACAAGGTAGGCAATTTTATGGAGCCAAGCTTCTAGAGATACAGGTAAGTACTTGGAAAAATGTGTGTTATATCATGGTACCCAATTTTAAATCCTTCTAAAAACTCTGCTTACATGCATGTTTGGCTTTCTGCATCCCGTTTTTTCAGTTGTATGTGTATCAATTCTAATTTCAATATTATGGTGGCACAGGCAAATGTGAAACTAAATGAACAACAATTGGCTTCTCTATCAAGTCCAAAGGCAGTTGATGAGTATCTGGAAAACCAGAAGGACAATATATTGAACGCAATAAAACAAAATCTGGCTGTTGGAGATATATATAAACGTGAAAATTTGCAGGTATATATATATACATATTGAATACTGATTTATCTAGTCAATTTTGTGGATTTATTTTGTCCTGCTCATGAATGAGATGCTTCCTCTTGTGCTACATGGGCTTTGTTGGGATGTGGAGGGAATTGTTTGTGGCGGAAAGTATCACGTGCTTACTAAAATTCTAAGCTGCCTTCTACAATGATATGAATGTCTGGTTTTGCTGGTTGCAGTTTTCGACGGACGATCTTGTGAAGGAGGTTGAGAATTCCATAGCGGAATTTAAACGTCAAAAACAAGAATATGATGAGGAGAGGGTGAGGGAACAGGTTAGTGCACCTCCTATCAAAGAAGTGGAATGCTCTAACTTATTCCTTTTTTTGTTTGTTATTTTTAAGCATTCACAAGGGCCTGTCTAGGGATTCCAGGACAGATCAAAGGGTGTTCATGAAGCAGTTGGTTGAAATAATCTACTGTTGTAACCAACAAGAAACTGGAGGCACTTCTAGTCGTGTATTATTGATAAACCAAACAGTGGTCTGATGTTCTCAAATTGCTGTGACTTGACCTTCATTTTCTGCCTTTTCTGGAATTAATATAACCTTTAACAGAATTACTCTTCCCCTAGCATCTCTCTTGGTAGGATAACTTAAAAGACTATTGACAATTACCTAATTTCGCCGCTAAATTTTTGCAGGTACAGGAGATATTGGAAGGAGCAAAGGTACTTGAATGGTTGAGAGAACATGCTGAGATTCAGTTCATAACCAGATGAGAGCGAGAGAGAGAGAGAGAGTCACTGCCGCTATTCAAAATTTTTGTTTCTCATTATAAAACATTCTTCATAGATAAGATGTTTAGTTTGTAGTTTTTTGGAAAAGGAATGTTAAATACAATCCAAGATCGCTAGAAAGTGTGCTGAGAATATTGGAATAAACAAAAACCCGAGTATTTCATGTTCACCAGCCTGAGGACATGCAAAAACCCTCTTAAAAAGTAGACAATAGGTATGCAAAAACTGCCCAGGCTAAAGAAAATGGTTCTTGTTCTCGCCCGGGTTAAAAAAACCTATGACTCACTACCAGGAAGCTGGTCGGGAGTTGTGTCCTCAGTTGTTCAAAGCAGCTCCTGTATATTGCTCTCTGGGATGGAGGCTGGAGCTGCTTGGATGTCTCACTCTCAGAAGGCGTAAGCTCTGCATCTGTGTCGCCTTCAACTCATTCTCACCGAAGAGATCCTTTTGAATAGCGACTGATTTTTGCTGCTCCATTTTTTTTCTAAGTAATTTGCTTACTATAATGAATTGTCTATATCCAAGGTCGGGAGAAGTCTTGGTTTGAGAGTTAAGAGTTATTAAGTGATCGCTATCTCGTAACATTATTTTGGAGAAAAAAAAACGTATCACCTAACGTCAGGACGAGAAATGATAAATATTATTTTGGAGAAAAAAAAGGCTTAACCACGTCAGGTAGAGTAATGATAAATACATTGTCCAGTTTGTAATTATCGTATAGTCATTTAAAAAAAAAATAAAAAATAAAAGATTTAATGATTTATTATTGATTTTAAATTTTTTTTTTATGTGAGTTCATATTTATTCATTTTAATTGCGCAACTCTTGCATACTCAAAATTACAATTATCATTTAAAAAAAAAAATCAATTATCATTACGAGTTTCTAAATAAAAAAGCTTATTTGAAAACTTTTAAAATTTAATTTAGAAAATAAAATTTAAATTTTATCAATTAAATTATGATGGTGTAGTATTATAAAGATGTGGACTGTATACATGGTTATCTCGTTCTCTCGTTTTTTCTAGAGCGCCCTCTCTATTCTTTCCACCATTTTCGGTTGTCTTCGAGGGAGGGTGGAGCTCTTGCTCCTCCCTCCCGCCCACCTTTTTGCAGTTTTTATTGTTTATTTTCAACTTGTTCTATACTTTTATTCCATGCTTTTATAGTATTTTGTCTCTGGCCCTCCGATTTGCCGATCTTCTGTTTGTCAAGATCCTATGACCACCACGTGCCAGGCTTAAGAAGTCTCTAGCCGTCGATCTTTGGATAGAGGGAAGAATCGCGCCCAAATGAGTGGAGCATTGCTCTTACGTGCTTTGAGGGATGCGCGTGGTTCCAATGTGCCGTTGCCTCAGACCGTTTCCTTTGTCGCCACGCGTGACACTTTCCAAGTTAGCGACTTCCATTCTTCCAGTTTGGCCATCTCGTTTTTCTTTTTTTCAGCGTGGCGCGTGATTTTCACCAGCTGCCACAACTGGCGATTGTCCTTTTTTAGTATATTGGCTCTTTATTCGACTTATGTTTCCCACTTTCCCTAACTGGGAATCATGTTGAAGGAGCACGTTAGCGCTATAATAATATAAAAAGTTTCAGCTGGATCCAGAACGAATAGGAGATCTATCAGTACGCCATCCGCTCCATATCTTTCGTAGTGAGGGAACTCGTCCATCCACGGGACACCTTTCGTAGTGAGGGAACTCCTCTGTTTTTAGCTTGACGAGCGACTTTAGTTTCTGAAATACGCAAAAATCCCCGGATTTTCGTAAAAGATGGATGTGAGTGTAGAGGTACTTTTCAAGCATATCGACGCAATAGAATGTAGCGCACCTTATCTCACTGCAATTTTTAGTTGTATATCAATACTCTGGTTATCAGACTATTTTAAAATCGCATTAGGCAGCGTCCCTATAATCAGAATTGGTAGGAGTCATACTTGTGGTTCTGAAATTATTATTATTTTTTATTTATTTTCTATTTATTTTGGTATCTATTGTATCTCTATCGTATTGAGATGATTGTTGATGATTCCTATCTCACTCAATTTGTATCATTGGAATTGTTTTTATTATTTATAACATTCTAAACTTTCAGAGAAAAAAAAAAAGACGTGGACTGTGAGTCGGGAATAGAAGACGGACTGGACCGTGGGTGGTTTTGGGTTGGGTTTGATGTCTGCCCGGACCCAATGCCCAAGCATGAGAAGAATATGACACGTGTCAATTCGAAGCGCATCATTGGTTCGGTTAATCGGGAGCCTTTTTACAGCTTCTTCCTAACCAACGTCGAGCTCAGATCTGAGAGCAAGACTCACGCTGCAGTACATTTCCGAGGAACCGTACTGCTATGGATCGGGTTCTAAAAGCTGCTAGAGCCTCCGGTTCTCTCAACCTATCAAATCGTTCCCTTAGGCACGCTCCGTGTTCTCTTTCTTCTCCTTTTAATGTTGTTCGTCAATCAAAATTCATTTTGTGGTGTTCTATTAATTGCTTCGCGAAGATAGTTAAAGCTAGATGAAGATGTGTCAATTAGCGTAATAGTGGAAAGCATAGTACAATGATACATCCCTGTTTGTTTGACATAACTGTTAGTGCCAATTAGATGTTTACAGGCTGTTGGCGGATCAGCTTGACACATCTTAGCTGTGGTTCAAAATTTCTTGACTCTTGAGTGTTATTCACCTCGGTTTAGTTGAATACTATGAGTAAATCTACTTTCTTTGTATATTTTTTTCTCGACAGCTTTCTTTGTGCGTTTTGCTTTTGAATATATTGGTTGTTTAGTTCTTATGACTCGTACGACGATCGCACTATTTTTCCTCTCGAGAGATAGGCCGACCGCTTGTTTCTTACTCCTGCTCTTAACTCTTTCCGTACTGACGAGAATGATATGATTTGAGAAGATTTGATGGTTTATACTTCTTAGTGTTTCGTTCAAATAGTAATGCATCGTAGTAAAGAATGATATGATTAATTATGTATGCCTTACTTTTACTTGTGTTTCTATTATCAGGGATGTGCCCAATGAAGTATACCAATGTTTGGATGCAGTAGGAAATGATGAAAAGTGGTGGGAGGTAATTTATTTTCGACTTTTGCTTTCTTTTTATTAACGTGCCATATGGAATGGGAAAATGATATGGGTCCCGAGACTTTGTCCAGACAGTGGGTCCTGATCGTAGTTTTTTTCCCCCCCCTTTTTTTTACTTAATCATTAATGATTAAGAAAATATTTTTAAATAATGTTGTATTTTTTTAAAATGTTTTTAGGATATAAAAAAATGTATGGAAAAAAAGAAGACCAACGGTCTTGTTGGTGAGTTTTCTTGTGCCATACCCTCGGCACGATTTTATGGAATGTTAACTAGAAAAATGAAGTTGAATGCAACTTACAACTGTTGGTGTCATTGCTTGTGTGTTGCAGGCTGTGGAGCTACAGAAGCTCATTTTGGCTCATAATGATATTGAATCATTGAAAGAAGACCTTAGGAATCTGCCTCAACTGACTGTATTGAATGTCAGCCACAATAAACTTTGTGAACTTCCCGCTGCGATAGGAGAGTAGGTTTTCTAAACAAAGATAACTATTAATCTTTTCCAGGATTGTATTCCCATGTTTCTTGGTGTTCTTAACCTAACGTTTATGCATGTTTAATGTGTGATTTTGTTTTTTTCTTGACCTTTTGACAGGCTTCCTTCACTGAAATCTTTAGATGTGTCCTTCAACTCAATTCAAAACCTACCCGAAGAAATTGGATCGGCAACTTCTCTTGTCAAGTATACTTTTCATCTTTTCTTTCTTTCTGCTTCCTCTCCATCTTTTTTAATAATTGTTTTTTCTTTTTTTTCCCTCCTCCTCTCTTCCGTTGATCACAGTTAGTACATTTTCTACTTCCTTGTTGCTGTTTTGAATGTTTTTTTTTTTGTTTCTTTGTTTTTTTTTTTTCTTGGTGTTCCTAGTTTCTGAAAAAATCGTAATGAAAAACAAGAAAATATCGAACGTGATATGGTGTTATGTTCATGATTATATAACTCTGCACATATGATGGTTTTGTGCTGTTACCATCTTTTGAGTACCTTAAATCTGAATTAGATTAGTGCATTGATTGGTTTTGATGCAAATCTACAGCCCATTCTTGGTGATTTTCACTCTTCTCATCTCAAAGTGATACAACCTTATTTGTTTCATGTTTTAATCCTTTTTTTTGTGGCATTGAGGTAACATAGATAATGAGTGGCAGAAATCACTCTTCTCATCTCAAAGTGATACAGCCTTATTTGTTTCATATTTTAATCCTTTTTGTTGGAATTGAATGCTAATGAAGAAAATACTAATGGTAACATAGATAATGAGTGGCAGAAATGATTGATAACTTTTTTTTTTACCCCTCTTTTGGAAGTCCTTTCGGAATGGACTGAGCGTGAAAGGCCTTAACCTTTAACACCATATAGGATTTAATTACGTTGTTTGTGCTTATGCTAGTGTTTATGTTTTTGTTTTCCTGCTAGTGATAATAGGATATATTTTAACCTTTAGCAATTGATACATTCAGATTTTGTGTGATCATTTCATACCAGGTTTGACTGTTCTTCCAATCGGCTTAAGGAACTTCCAAGCTCCATTGGAAGATGTATAGATTTGTCAGATTTGAAGGTAATGGTTTACCGTGATGGAATGACAAACACCAGGGAACTCGCAATGTGTTATCTGATGAAATTTGGATCATGACACTTTTCTCCCAGGCGTCAAACAATGTTATTACCAGTTTGCCTGAAGAGCTAGCTAACTGTTCAAAATTAAGAAAACTAGATGTGGAGGTATTAGTTGGATCTATTCTTTGCATACTAGATTTTAGATTGCCTGCTGGTTCATGTACTGTAAAGTATTGTTGACATATTGTGTGTATTTCTGATCTCTGTCAGGGAAACAAGCTCACTATGCTATCTGAGCATTTGATTGCATCGTGGACCATGCTCACTGAACTCAATGCATGTAATTATCGGCATTTTCACCATCTAGGTATTAGATCCTACTTGTATAGCTATGTATATATTGAACTCGTATTGTTACTTTAATCTGTGCAGCAAAAAATATATTGAATGGTATACCGGAAAACATTGGGAATCTTTCACATCTCATTCGTCTTGACTTTCATCAGAACAGTGAGTCAATCGTGCTAGGATTTCCCTTCCCATTTTTTCCTTTTTTATGTGCAACTTAAACCAGTTTTTTCCACATCCTTAGAAATTTTCTATGTAACGAGTTGTGCAGGAATTTCATCAATCCCGGCATCAATAACGGGTTGCTCTTCTCTTGTGGAGTTCTATATGGGGTCATATTCTTACTTGATATTACTTGATAATTTTAGAATTTTAGGGGCATTTAGATTGTGTGGATTTCCTTCTACTCGAAAGTCAGCACTTTTTGATAATTATATGCTTTGATGACATCGAATTTCAGGAATAACACACTGTCTTTGTTACCGGCAGAGATTGGGGTGCTTTTGCATTTAGGGACTTTCGATCTTCACTCAAACCAGGTAGCTAGATTTAGTTATTTTTTCTTTTGGTAATATTATTTGGGAAAAAGTCCTTGTTTGTATTAGTTTGTTAAGATGGATGGACTACAAAATGATTTCTATGTGATCCTTGGTCAGCTTTCACTTGAACAGACACCCATTTCTCTTTAAAATTTGTTGCTCAGACCTGATTATAACTATTTTCATGTAAATTTCTGGAGTCCTTAGATATGATTTTTTTCCGAGTAAAAAAGATATGATATGTGAGTCAATGTGTGTGCATGGTAGCGTAGCAGATGGTGGAGTCAATTTTCACTAGTGTTGATGGAAATTATATGAAATGTTGTACATATATGAGTTCTAACTCTATTGATGCATTTCAAGTGTGTACATGAAAAGAGGTTTTTGCTACTTCTTGTCCATTGGGTGTTTTTTTTTTTCTGATCAGAGTATACTGTATGCACTTAGTATGTTATATATTCAGTTCTGTAAGATATCCCAAAATTCACAAGGGCTCTAGTTTGAATGATGTTTCCTCCCCTTATAAGAAGGTGAAGGGTGATGTTCGTGATTCAGAACTCATTGAGCACGTCTCACTTGCAATGAAAATTGAATATTTTGTTTTTCAAATGTTTTTTCTTCGAATCCTCAAGTTTTGGATCGGTGAATTTAAACATGCCTGCTAAATGCTTCATATGCATGCAGTTGAAGGAATATCCAGTGGAGGCATGCAAGTTGCGCCTTTCAGTCCTTGATCTTTCAAATAATTCATTGACTGGATTGCCCCCTGAAATGGGTAAGGTTAACATTATAGATTGGTGCACGTCCTCTGGTTTATTTTTTCACAGGACTTTAGCTTCCTGAATAGCTCACGCTGCAGTGAAGAAATCTGGCATCTTTCAATCATTTCAAACAATAGAACTTTGTTTACCTATTTCAATATTTTTTTTAAACTTATGAAAAGGACCTTTTAAAGAAGTTTTTACTTAACTGAATTGAACTTGAATCAAAACCTTAACACATTCTCTCTCATATATACATGTTTTCAATCTTATCTTTATAAATGCAAAGACTGGGAATTAAAATGATCAATAGATAGTGCATAACATAACTTATTGTCTGTGTAGGCAAGATGACAACCCTGAGGAAACTTTTGCTTACTGGCAATCCTTTGCGAACTCTTCGAAGGTGCAAATAATCATGTTGACCCTTAGCATCTCTATTGTGTCTTTTTATTAAGGGATTATCCAACTGTTAATTATCCTCCAGTTCATTGGTTTCTGGACCAACTGCTGCTTTACTGAAGTATCTTCGAAGTAGACTTTCTGAGGGTGAAGGTATATTGGTTCTCACTGATCATGCTTCAGTTAGATTGTCTTTGTTTGGCATTCCAGGTTTATTGTCTCTATTTTTGCAAGAGTTAGAGATTTTTGACACAACGTCAAATTTCATGACTTACAGTTTTACATTCTCTTCCATTATGAGTGATCAATTCAAGCTTGTCATGTAGATCCTGAAGCCATGACAACAACAAAAAAGGATGTAATTTCTATGGCATCTCGATTGTCCATCACTTCAAAGGTATAAGTCACTGTAATTCCAACATTTATTTATAAAGAGAATAAGCTTTTCTGTGAGAAATCTGTCTGTGGTTTCAGTGCTATTGATGTTATCTTAGTTGCTTAGCGGATGTCACCTAGAAAACTACTACTTTGCTGGTGCATATGACCTAGTTATGCAAGTCAAATAGCCACTTCTATCTACCTACTTTCTATAGATAACTTGCTGCATATTTTTCTTCTGGTAGAGACCAAGTGGATGGTGTGACATGTAGAATCTACAGAAATCAAACATATTATAGGGTGAATAATACTTTTGAAATGGGGGAACATCTAAGGTGGAAAAAAAGGGGGGTTGGGAGAGGGCGTTATTCAGGAAGTTATGTAATTAAAGAAACCATATGATATAATGCCATTAGTTAAAGTCTTAAAACTCCATTTTTTGAGAAAGATTCATGAGGAAACCAAGTAGACTCGTCTGAATACTATCAAGAGCATTATAGGCTTTTTAATGAGTAAACAAAGTTTTCTTAAAATTCGCAAAAGCTTTACTTATAAAATGGACTAAGAAACAGGAAAATCTTGAACCCCCCCTGAATTGAATAAATTTTATGGGGCTGGGAAACCTCATCATTGGCTTAATAAAATTCTCACTCGAGGCAGTTTTTAAGATAAATCTTCCAAGCTAGCCTTTAATAATGTTGTAATTTCAGGAACTTTCTTTGGAAGGGCTAGGTTTGAGTACAGTACCATCAGAAGTATGGGAATCGGGTGAGGTTGTTAAAGTTGACCTTTCCAGGAATGCCATTCAAGAACTGCCAGTTGAACTTTCTTCATGTGGTTCACTGCAGGTGAATTTCTTACTTGTCCTCAGTTTCCTTAGTGTTTCCACAATAGCTCTTATGGAAACTGATATCCTAAAAAGTCATGGAGGATTTAAACCGCTTTGGGTTAAACCCAGAACATATTTTGGTTCCAGACTATCACAGTCCAAGTCAGGGATTTCTAAGCTTAAATTCACTTGTTGGAATCTGAAACCATCTATTAATACATCAACTTTGTTTCCAATGTGCAGACTTTGATATTATCCAGGAACAAGATTAAAGACTGGCCAGGCTCAATATTAATTTCACTTCCTAAACTATCGTGTTTGAAGCTAGACAATAATCCTCTCACACAGGTAACAGCAGATCTAAATTCTATCTTATGCAATATAAATTAAGCTTCTGTTGTAGAAGTATGAAGTGGACAGGTTGACAGTTTCAAAGAGTTATTTTCCCCTTTCTTTCAAGAAGCTTAGGACTTATAATAGAATTAAAACTTTTCTTGAGAGAAAAAATGAAAGAAACAGTTTTCTGTAAGTTTCTTTACAATCTAGAGGCTTCTCATTCTACGCCAATAGTCATGACGTTAGTCTTGTTAGAAGTTGAGAAGCACTAAAGTCTGTTCCACATCATAAAATCCTTCTGGAATTATTTACATATTCATATTTTGAGGCCTAGTGATGGAAAGGAGGTTAGATTACAGATCTGTTCACAAGATATTATCTTGTGTGCATGTTTTACAATGTGTCGATGTGTCTCTATTACTACTGCAATCCAACTACCCTCTTATTACGTGACCTGCAGATTCCATCCAATGGATTTCAAGCAATCTCTAGTGTTCAGGTTCTGGATCTAAGTGGTAATGCCGCCTCATTACAAGAGCATCCAGTATTTTCCAGCATACCCCATCTACAAGAGCTTTACCTTAGGTCAGTTAGCTGGAAATTACTGTATAATCTCACATATCAATGCACAAAGACAAATATCTTATTTTTTGGACTCATGTCTGCCAGTGTGCCTGTGAATTTCTATGCTTGTACATAATGGTATCTTGTCTAATGCTTGACCTATTTATCTTACATTTAATTTGACTTGACAGAAGAATGCAGCTACATGAAGTGCCATCTGATATATTTAGCTTACAGCAATTGCGAATCCTTGATTTGAGCCAAAATTCCCTTCAATTGATTCCAGCGGTAATGTATATCTTTTTGAATGAAATATTCATTGTGCCATTGTTTGATTAGAACTTGTCAAAGTCAACTTTGATCAATGTGGACTTTCCTTGAGGTAAGAGAGACTTGAAAAATGATCATATTGTACATCAGCTGGATTCATAATTTTATTTCCTGGATTGTTGGGACAATGAAGTTATTCTTTTGGTTAATTCCAATCAAAATATTTATTTCATGGTCATCTTAAATGGATATAGTGGATTGAGCTCTTTAAAGTGGAGAGGTTAAGAGTTCAGGTTCTCATTATAAAAGGTGTAAATTACTAATATATATATATATATATAAAAAAGATTTAAATTTCCTAGGAAGTAAAGTTGTATCTTTAGTTTAATGTCTTTATCTCTTACCTTGTTAATTCTTTATTCTGTTTTGGGTATGGATAGAAGGTTATACTTGTTGCATTTATCATATTGCTGGTCCATGGATCTACAAATTGGCCTGTTGATAGGAGGTTTAATACTTTTCACATGTTAGGTAATAGGAACTGCAAGACAAGTAGAGAACTCTGGTGCTAACTTTTGAGATATAGCCTTGGCTCATAAATTTTGTCTTTGATTTTCCTGTGCGGGGTGCATCGACTGCCAAATTTGTGATTTTGTTCTTTAATATTGGCATGCAGGGGTTCCAAAATCTTACTTCTCTTACTGAACTTGGCCTATCTGACAACAACATCTCGGCACTTCCCCCAGAGCTGGTCAGTATATGGAATCATTTCACCATTATTATTATAGGTTTTCAAGTACGGTGTTCAGTAAGATGTTGCTAAAACACACTGTGGTAGTGAATTAGTGTAGTGCCGTAATGACTTAAGTTTTTCCTTTGGAGAGCCCCATATTTTCCGTAGTGAATTAGTATATTTTCCTTTGGAGAGCCCCATATTTACCCTATGCATATTTTCGAGTCATAATTCTGACTATGCATTGTCACCACCCTATGATGGTTGGTTCAATTCCCATCCACGATATAAACTAATCAATAATCACCTTTTTCTCAGCTCAATTAATTTAAACTTGGGAAAATATACTTCTTATCCGTCAACTAACATTTTACACTTGCACCTGAAACTAAGATTTTTATTTTTTAATAACTAAGAATTTTATTAATAGAAATCTTGGCAATGCCCAAGTACTAGATATACTAAAACTGACAGATTATGTACTTAAACTACCAAAAACTGAGCATCAATTTTCAATTATGGCCATTTAAGATGGATGAGAAATAGCTGATGTGACACAACCTGGACTGTTGGATCTCAAGACACGATCACATGGTAAGTTTTTGATAGTACGAGCTTGCAATGTATTAATTCTGGAACTATAAAAACATGACTTAATTTGGGTGGTGTAGTATGGAAGGTGCAAAACACATGTTAGTTGCGGGTCGAAAGTGTATTCTCTCCTTCAAAATTTTATCCTTGTCTTTTCCTTTCTTGATTACAAAGTAATAAAGACTCTTTTGTTTTTTGATAGGTAAAAGATAAGTAGTATTGATATGAATGAAATAGGTATAGTCTGAGTACACAGGAAGTATACAAAAGTCTCTAAATACATTCGAAAAACTGGAAATAAAGTAATAAAGACTTGTTCACCAACTAGTAGAAGCCCTAATATTTGTTAAACAATAACCACTTCACTTAGAAAGTTACCTACTGCTTCACGTGATACATTCGTCCAGACTAGTTTGAATGATTTTTTTTTTTCATCATATAAGCTAAGGAAGGGTTCTTTGATCAGGGTTTGCTTGAACCGAGCCTACAAGCCTTAAGACTTGACGGAAATCCATTGAGAAGGTAAGCTAATAGCTAATTTTTTCCGTTCCATCTTTTAAAAAAAAAAGGAAAAAGAAAAAATCATTACTTTATATTCTGCATGTAATGTAGCCTTGTTGGGATTTTTTGGTTTGGCGACATTGTCACCCTTCATAATTGGAGTTTCTGCTTTTGCAAAGGTTATATCTTTGATCCCTCCCCAGATTAAAGAGGGCATTGTCTTAGTCATCCAAACTTCTTAAAATTGGCGAAGTTTGTTACCGACACTAGCCCAATTACAGTCTGTATCATATTATATCATTTTTGTGAACTTTAATGGTGGCTTATTAAGCATCCATTTTTTTTTTATAAGTAAGATATATATATATATTTTTTGATAGGTAAATAAGTAAGATAATTATCATATTGATATGAATGAAGTAGGCATTGCCCGTGTACACAGGGAGTATACAAAAGAACACCTAAGTACATTCTAAAAGCGAGGAATTAAAGACAAGAAGTCATGAACATTATCCCGTTTAATACGATAGCCGAAAACCAAAGTAGTAATGTGTGGAGAAAATAATTCTTCAGCTCCACCATTCTGCGTTCCTTATCTTCAAAGCATCAAGCATTCCTTTCCGACCAAATGCGCCACATGAGACAACGGGATTATCTTCCACATGGCTGCCACTTGAGGACATCCTTGCATCTTCCTTCAACAATCCAATAAATCCACCATCTTCGAAGGCATGACCCAAGCAACATCAACCCTTTGAAATACCTCATCCCACAATACCCTTGTTACCTCACAATGTAGTAAAAGGTGATCCACAGATTCTCCATTTTTTTTTTACATAAATAGCACCAGCCCATTATCACACAATCCCTCTTCCTCAAATTATTTGTAGTCAAAATCTTCTCAAGAGCGGCACTACATACAAAAAAAGAAACTTTAGATGGAACGTGAGACCCCCAAATGATCTTTTAAGGGAATGGATTGATGTGCCAAAGGAGGTCTTGTGTTGTCAGGATTTTATAGTACTCCTTAACTGTACATTTATTATGATTGTTGGATCACTACTTTAATCTATCATGCTGTGTCAAAGGAGGTCCCATGGCATAAAGTAGGCTGAAAAAATGGGAAACATTAGATAGTTCCCAATCGTGGAAATCCCTATTAAAGAGGATATTCCACTGATGAGTACCATGAGAAATTAGCCGCAAATTCGCCGTTGATGCTTCTCTGTTAGAAGCAATACAATAGAGAACTGGAAAAACTCTCTCCAATGCTTGCTCGCCACACCACACATCTCGCCAAAAACTGATACAATTGCCCTCACCGGTTACAAAGTGAATATGTAAGACAAAGCATGGCCACCCCCTCCTTATATACTTTCATAAACCGACCCCATTACCCCCCCCCCCCCCAAAGTAACTCCATGTCTAGCATCGATAATTTCCTTCCACAATGCCCCCCCTCCAAGTGATATCTTCATAACCATTTCCCCAATAAAATTTTATTAAAGGTTCTCAAGTTACATACTCCCAACCCTCCATACATAATTGGAATACAAACTGTCTTCCATCGGACCAAATGAAATTTTTTCTCTTTTCCCAGGCCTTCCCATAAAAACATCATAAAGAGTTTCTCTATCCTATTAACCACCCCTGCAGGCATAGGAAACAAGGATAGAAAGTGAGTGAGTATATTAGTAAGAGTGCTTTTGGTAAGAGTAAGACGATCCCTTTTAGGGCTGTTCACCCGACCCGACCCGCACCGATAAGCATGTTTCCGACCCGACTCGATTACAGATGCATTTCGATAAGCCGATAACCGTTTGGCCGATAATTGGCCGATAAGGTTTTCAAAAATACAGTCGAAATAAACTAAATAGAAGACGATAATTTTCCGATAACCGTTTGTTCGGTTGCTGAGAAAACTCGAGAAAACTCGAGAAACTGCAAATAGAACACTAGTACCAACTGCCCTTTCGTCAACGATATAGGACAATAATGAAGAAAATGGAACCATTACAAAGCTTAGCACAAAGAAAAAAGCAAGAGAAAGAAGAAAAAGAAAAACTTTACCATCACTGTAGCCGAAACTTTCGCCGGAAACTTGGGCTTGAATTTTTTGAGCTCTTCGTCCTCCAAACCCTTGCTTTCCACCACCACATTCGCGGGAACACTTCAACGGAACTTTGGGCGAGAGAGAGAGAACGAGATCGATTTTGGACAGAGAGAGTGAGACAACGAGAACGTGATCCATTTTTGGACAGAGAGACCGAGACTGAGAACGAGAACACAATCGATTTTTGGACAGAGAGTGAGAGAACGAGATCGATTTTGCGAGTGTTGAAGAGAACGGGATCGATTTCGTGAGTGTTGAAGAGAACGAGATCGATTTCGCGAGCGTTGAAGAGAGAGCACGAATGACAACCGGGTTGATTTTGAGAGAGAGAGAGAAATAAGGGTTTATATCGGTATTGGGTAAAACCCGATTACCCGCTTACACAAAACGAGTCGGAATAACGGCTTCGGGTCGGGTCGGAATATCGGGTGGAATCGGGTTTCGGTTTATTTGTTCACCCCTAATCCCTTTCGAGAGATGCACCTACTTCCAACCAACCAACCTCTTCTCTATCTTCTCCACCACCCCATCCCATATGGCTCTAACCTTGAAAGTTACTCCCAACGGAAGACCAAAATATTTCATTGGTAGAGAGGACACCTTACAATCCAACTAACTTGCTAAACTGAGGATATTTGGGACTGCACCAACTGGAACCATCTCCAATTTGCCAAGATTCACCTTGAGCCCTGACACTGACTCAAAGGATAATAACAGTGCTCGTAGAGATTGGATCTGACCATTGTTCGGGCCTTCCGTTGGGTTCACCCTCAAGGGATGCCGGAATCTGGGATATAATATTGGAAAGAACGGAAATGAAACTAGCGGGGTGGAAAATGATGTACTTCTCTAAAGGTGGCCAAGTCACTTTTATCAAGAGCACTCTTTCCAATTTACCTACCTACTTTTTATCTCTACCCGATCCCGGCTAGGGTGGCAGCTCGTCTTGAAAAGATTCAACGAGACTTGGGGGAGGAATTCAAGTTTCATCTGATCAAATGGGATAAGGTGTGCCGCCCTCTATCGGAAGGCGGCTTGGGGATTCGTAACTTTAGGACGTTCAACCGAGTTTTGTTTGGTAAATGGCTGTGGAAGTACCATAGAGAACCAGAAGCTCTGTGGAGAATGGTGATTGACCACAAATATGGGAAAGCTTGGGGAGGGTGGAGCTCTAATGAAGTTAGGGGGTCGAGTGGTGTAGTGGTGTGGAAAAATATCAGAAGTGGGTGGGGTTTGTTTCAACAGCACATCAGACTCCTTTGTGGTGCAGGATCTATAATTAAATTTTGGAAGGATGTCTGGTGTGGGGATAGATAGAGCCATGTCTGACTAGTTTCCTTCTCTTTTTTAGGTTGCATGTGCAAAAAAATCACTGTGGCAGAAGCTATGGATTCAGATGGAGGACAGTTATTTTGGAACATCAACTTCCACCAGGCAGCACAGGATTGGGAGCTAAACTCATTTGTGGACTTCTATAGGCTCATTTATTCCCAAAGACCGAATCTCCATAATCAAGATGGTTTATGGTGGATCCCTGAGGGGAGAGGGAATTTCACAGTCCGCTCTTTCTATAAGGTACTTAATCAAGGTCCTGAAACTTAGTTCCCGTAGAGAAAAAATTGGCGCCACAAAGCTCCTTCAAGAGCGACTTTCTTCGTTTAGACAGCTTCACTAGGGAAGATCCTCACTACGGACAACTTGAGGAAAAAGAGGATTATCGTCACAGATTGGTGCTGCATATGTCGTAATGGAGGAGAGTCGGTTAACCATCTCCTTTTACATTGTGAGACGGCCAGAGTTCTTTGGAATGAGGTTTTCAGAAGACTAGAGTTAGCTTGGGTTATGCCAGAGACTGTTGTGGCGACAATGGCTTGTTGGTTGTCTTTAAGGGGCGAACGACAAATCATAGCTATCTGGAAGATGATTCCCATTTGTATCATGTGGTGCCTTTGGCTGGAGCGCAACGGGCGGACTTTTGAAGACAGAGAGATCCAACGAGGAGTTGTTAGCTTTATTTTGTAGAACCCTTTGTACTTGGTCCATTGCCGTTGATTTTAATGTCATGGATCCACACGCTTTCCTTACATCCAATGCGCCCACTTGAGAGGCCATGGTGTTTCTTGTAACTGGCTTTTGCCCTTGTTTAATGAGATTTTTACTTACAAAAAAAAAAAACAAAAGAGTAGCTTATTTTCTGCAAATAAAAGATGTGAAATAATAATAGAGCTACTAGTGCTATTATCCACCTGGAAACCAGATAGGAATCCCCTATCAACAGAGACCACCACCACCTGACCGAGGGCTTCCATAACTATAACAAACAAAATGGGAGATAAGGGATCCCCTTGCCGCAAGCCCCGAATACTATCAAAAAAGCCAGCAGAAGTACCGTTTACTAGAATTGAGAACCGAGCAGTGGAGATACAATGGAGTATCCATGAGATCCACCTAATACCAAAGCCACACCTCTCAAGCAGCTATAGAAGGAACTTCCAGTTTACATGGTCATAGGTTTTCTCCATATCAAGTTTGCACAAGATACCTAACTTTCCCTCTCGCAGTCGATGGTCTAAACACTCATTAGCAATGAGCACCGAGTCAAAAATGTCTCCCACGAATGAATGTGTTCTGAGGCTTGGAGATAATCTGCTCCAACATGGGACTTAGATGGTTGGCAAGAACTTTTGAGATAATCTTGTAGATGCTGCTAACCAAGCTTATAGGACGAAAATCCTCAATAAACGAAGTCCCATGTTTTTTGGGAGACAATCCTCAATAAAGCATCCAATACTGTGTACTCTGTATACTTATCTAAAGAAAGAACTCCTGATGTTGTCAGAAATTATTTATCAGTAATGAAATTAAGTTAAAATTATGACTGAAGGGTATAGAAATTCACGACTCTTTCTTTCTGTATCTTTTACAGCATCCGGAGGTCAATTTTAGAAAGAGGGACCAAAGCTGTTCTGGCATATTTGAGGGACAGAATTCCAGAGCAGTAGTATGTTCATATATTCCCCCTCTCTTGATTGGGGCAACATTTTTCACTCCCTTGTCTTTGGTTTTTATTTAATCGATTTATTCTTATTAAAGCCTGATGTTTGAGACCAAGTACTTGCAGACGTCTCGAGTGTAATGCTATGTAACATATGATACATCGGTGCTTATAATCCTAATATTCAATATCATTATGCTTCTGTGTTCTACTATTGTTATTTTCTGAATTTCATTTTTGTCTGCTATACTTCCTTTTTCACCGATTGTAACCTGTTTTAAGGGGAAGGAGGAGGAGAGGAACCAATGGAGAGTAGAGTTGACCTTGTAATCTAGTCTCATGAGGTCCTGCATGGGTTGGGTTGCCGGACCACTGGAAATGCGGCCACCGTCCATCTATATTTTAGTTTTATACTGTAGTAATAAAACTACAAAAGAAAATAAATTGTGTCCATCATGTACAATTTGATAATATGAGAGGTCAGGAAAACTACTCAAGGGAACTGCAAAGATCTATGTTCTCAGAAGCATGCATCTTGGCATTGAATGGTGCTCCTCCTGTAGACTTCATGGGATTGGTACCTTCTGATCCTTAAAACTGTAGTGGGTAAGATTTCACCTGGACAATGAATGAACAAGTTGAGTATGAGTGAAACTTATTATTAATGTAGGTATTTCGTTACGAGCAGAAGCAGGTATTAAGAAAAGGAAAAATCAATTAGGAAAAACAGGTCTAAGCACCATTTCGTTTGAATGGTTGCGATCAATTACTTCATTAATTTTCTTGTTAAAAACCAAAAAAAGCATTTACATCTCTGAGTTCATAAGATCGGCCGAAACAGTATGGCCATACTGTGCAAGCTTTTGATGCTGAATTTTAATCTGTTGCAAATCTTGTCATGTTCAGCTCTTTACGCTACAATTTACTTGAAATTTCCCCTTGGCAAGCATCATTTTTACATGTAAGCAATCATTTGCAAGGTATTCACGTCCTCTTGTGTTGCTTCTGTATATGTTGGATGCTGTGTTTGGGAAACACAGAATCCAAAATACATAGTTATAGCCTATATACAGTGATAAATTCGGCAGTCATTTTTACAATTATTTATACGATTATATTTTAAATAAAAGCACAATTTTATAAAGTAACTTATAAAAATGACGTCAGTTTAAGTAAACCATTATTTAAAAATATGATAGTAGAAAAAGTTATAAAAGAAATTGTGCATGAATTATTGTGTTGTGATATTTTCTCTACTTTTGAAAGAACTCATTTAAAAATAAACTAATTATTTTAATTGATAAATGGTATTGTGCAAATATGATAGAAAAATAATATTTACAACTATAGAGTATATAAGTTCTGCACACTTATTTATAAATAAATAAATAATTAATTAATATAAAAAAGTTAATTTTTTAATAATAAATTTCAATTTTTTTCCCGAATTACGGGACACTACCACATTTTTCGATATAGTATAGTTAGACTTTTCTTATAAAAACATCTTAACAATAAAGTACCATCAATTTGCTGATGTGTCACCATCCAAAATCTCCACGTGTCCCTATACATTATGAAAAACACATAACCAAACCCAACAAACGAAGTGAATTCTCGAGCTTGAGCAGTCGAAGTCATGAAGCGTCCAATCCCATGAAATTCCGTGCAAGGACATTCCTTCTTATGCGAGAGATGGAGGAAGAAAAGGAGAAGACTAGGTCACATAAAGCTTAGAGAGAGATTGACAACGAGGAATTGCCACTATAAAGAGAGGTCTTCAAAGCCTCTTGAACTTTGTGGAATGATGAGGATCCTATTTGTGCATACCATTGAAAATATATATAATAATAATAATAATAATAATAATAATAATCTACATGATTGTTAATTTTGTTAGTTGAGCTCCTATTCTTTTAGTGGTTTGTTGCGGCTTTATGTTATCATGGCAATAACTCAGCATTATTTTTTATGAACAAATTCAGATTACCATGAGAAGATATCACACATTGTTGATAAGCAATTCAACTATGTACTCTTGCGGTACCAAATTGTGTAGTGTTCTTGGACAAGGCCTTGAAGCGACACAATGTATAACATTCACTCGGATCGATTTTTCATATTTGGCTCAAGTTATGCAACTCTTTGGGTTTGGAGACAACTTGATCTAACACATTGGGAGTGTTCCATGAACCCACCAAAATTCTTATCCAAGAAATGACAGATGACGAAGGTGATTCTGAGTAAAGATTAGACTCAGAGACGTACTATCTCATCCACTATGTTTTGGCCTTGCATGTATATACTTGGGCCAGAGGCTCTTGGAAGCATTAGGGCATGGAGATGATGTTGAAAAGACTATTTCAAAACTTGTGAACAACCTTAAAAGCCAACTTACTGTGCATGTTTGACTCGTCTTTTTAGCAAGGAAATGAAGTTACAGTTGTTTCAAAATTGCGATAACATAAAAAAATAACCATCTTTATCCACCTTTTTGCTATGCTCTTTTCTTTCGTTCGAGATTGCGGTTTTCAATCCTTGATGATACTTGGTGTCCATATCTTATAGGTCTATTCAACAAGAAGGAAAACTTTTGTTTTGGCTGATGATGGTTCAATTTATGGCTTTAAGTGGATGGGGCTCGCTAGCCTTGGGTTCCTAGACATGGGAGCATCTAAAAGGATCATGGGACCTCAATTCCTTGGTTGCCTAAGTGCTCACCACATTTCTCAAATTAGCACATATATCTATCATATAGTTGTTATCACTAATCGTGGGCAAGTCTTTGGGTTTGGAGACAACTTGGTATGTCGGAGTGTTCTTTAATTGTTGATTTTGTTAGTTGAGCCCCTCTTCTTTTGGTGGTGGGTTGCAGTTTTTTGCTAGCATAGCAGTAACTCATCATTATTATTTATGAACATATGCAGATTATCACAGGAAGATATTACACATTGCTGATCAATAATTTGACTGGGTACTCTTTCAATACCAACTTGTGTGGTGTTCTTGGGCAAGGCCTTGAAGCAACACAATGTGTAACATTCACCCATATCGATTTTCCATTTTTGGCTCAAGTTATGCATGTTTCGGCCACTCAATATCATGTTGCTTTTGTCATGCAATTTGGACATATTGTTACATAAATTTGACAAGTTTTCAAATATGTATCACTTTACTCTTTAACAATCAAATACCTAGTTTAAATGTGAATTCTATTTTTAAAATTGGCCGCCACACTCATGTGATCGTTCACATTATTGATGCAGGTTTTCACTTGTGGAGAAAATTCATATTATAAAATATTATAATTTTGAAAATATATTGTTGACCTTATGTATGCTGGTTTTAGCATTCTAAGGTCTTTACATATAACTTTTCTGCCAATGATACAGTCATCTTTATAATTTAGAATTTATGAATTTTCTTAAATGTGTGTATTTGTTCCACCTTTAAGGGCCAATAATTTTCTTTCTCTTATCCTCCCCACCACCTCCCCACCAACTCCCCCTACTCCATCTTCCTCCTCTTATTTATTATGCAGGATATTCTATGTCGATTGTAAGTTGATGACTTCATTTTGCTGAATTATTGTTCATTTCTTGTTGCAATAAATTATCTGACATTAAGGAGTATGAACTTGTATTAGGTTAGCATAGGTAATAATATTATAGTGTTCTCACTAGATAAGGTCAGGTTTATACATGTGGAGCCAATACACAAGGTCAATTTGGTCATGGTGACAAGCTAAACAGACCAACTCCCCAAATCATTGAAATTCTTGAGGGAATCGATTATGTTGTATACGTTGCTGCAGGTTCCTCAAATTAGCACAGAGGTCCATTATATACTTGTTGTCACTAATCGTGGGCAACTCTTTAATTTTGGAGACAACTTGGTCATGACACGTTGAGAGTGTTCTTTGAACCACCAAAAATCATATCCAAGAAATGTCAGATGACAAAGGTGATTAACATAGCAAATTACCACAAGAAAATATCACATATTGCTGATCAATAATTCGACCGTATACTCTTGTAGTACCAACTTGTGTGGTGTTCTTGGGTACGGCGCTGAAGCGACAAAATATGTAGCATTCATCTAGATCGATTTCCCATCTTTGACTCAAATTATGAATGTTTCGACCACTCAATATCAAGTTGTTTTTGACATGCAGTCTGGACAAATTACTACATAAATTTGACAAGTTTTCAAATATGTATAACTTTGCTCTCTAGTAGCTAGAAACCTAGTTTAAATGTGCATTAAATTTTTATAATTGGCTGCCACAATCATGTGATTGTTCCTATTATTGATGCAGGTTTTTACTTGTAGAGATAATTCATCATTTTGTTGTGGGCACAATACTGACCGCCCTTTTTTTAGGCCTTTGCTTGTTGAAGCATTGGAATGAGTTCTTTGTATGCAGGTACTTGCGTAGTGTATTTTAGGTGATAATTGATGTAGATCGGCATGCGAATATGTGTTGCATGTTTTTTGTTTTTGGGTGACAATTAAAATTCTTTTGGCTATAGTTCTTTATATTCTTATTTATTACTTTTTATTTATTACTTGAACTTTTTGAACATGGTCTTTACGTCTAGGGTAAATTATTTTTTCTTTTTCTCCATTGCCAAGAAGTTTTTAAATTATTTATACTTTAGGTTATCATCTGTCTTTACAAATTTTTAGGTCATTCAAGGATTAATTGTCCTCTCCAAAAGTATTGTGTCTTGATCCTTCTGTTCAATGATTGTCTTATTCATTTCACCAAGACATCTATCATGGTTGGGAGATGAAAAGATACCATGAATTCCAAACAAACTGTCAATAAAATGTTATAATTTTGAAAACCATATTGCTAACTTTAAGTATGCTGGTTTTAGCATTCTAAGGCCTCTACATATAACTTTTCTACCAATGATACATATCTTTATAATTATGAATCTTATTAAAGATGTTTGTTTGTTCCACCTTTAAGGGCCAATAGTTTCCCTTTTCTTATCCTCTCTTCCACCTCCCCCTACTCCCTCTTCCTCACCTTATTTATTATGCAGGATATCATATGTCAATTGTAAGTTAATGACTTCATTTTACTAAATTATTGTTAATTTCTTGTTGCAATAAATTATTTGATATTAAGGAGTATGAACTTGTATTAGGTTAGCATAGGGTATAATATTACATTGTTCTCACTAGATAAGATCAGATTTATACTTGTGGAGCCAACACACTAGGTCAGCTTGGACATGTTGACAACCTAAACATACCAACTCTCCAAATTATTAAAGTTCTTGAAGGAGCTAGTTCTGTTGTATACGTTACTGCAAATTTCTCAAATTAGCACAAGGGTTTATCATATAGTTGTTGTCACTAATTGTGGGTAACTTTTAAATTTTCGAGATAACTTAGTCATGATACGTTAAGAGTGTTCCTTGAACCCATCGAAATTCATGTCCAAGAAACGATAGATGACAAAAGTGACTAACACAGCAAATTACCACAGGAAGATATCACAAATTGGTGTCAATAATTCGACTGTGTACTCTTACGGTACCAACTTGTGTGGTGTTCTTGGGTAAGGTTCTGAAGTGACACAATGTGTAACATTCACTTGGATCGATTTCCCATATTTGGATCAAGTTATGCATGTTTCGGCCACTCAATATCAAGCTACTTTTGTCATGCAGCCTGGACAGGTTGTTACATAAATTTGACAAGTTTTCAAATATGTATCACTTTGTTCTCTAATAGCCAGATGCCTAGTTTAAATGTGCATTCTATTTTTTTAACTGATTGCAATAATCATGCGATCATTTCCATTATTGATGCAGGTTTTCACTTGTGGAGATAATTCATCATTTTGTTGTGGGCACAATACTGGCCACCCTATTTTTAGGTCTATGCTCGTTGAAGATTGGAAGAAGTTCCATGTATGCATGTGCTTGCATAATGTATTTTAGGTGATAATTGATGAGTGCATGCAATGTGTGTTCCATATTTTTTTTTGGGTTATAATTAAAAATTTTTTGGCTGTAGTTTTTTATATTTTTATTTATTTCTTTTTATTTATTACCTGACTTTTTTGAACCTCTTCTTTAGGTTTGGGATAACTCATTTTTCCTTATTCTCCATTGCTAATAGTGAATGAGGAAATTCTTAAATTATTTATGATGTAGGTTATCATTTCTTTTTATAATTTTTCAAGTCTTTCAAAGATTAAGTGTCCTCCCCAAAAGTATTGTGTCTTTGATCTTTCTATTTAATGACTGTCTTATTCCTTTCACCAAGACATATCATGGTTGTGAGGAGTTGAAAAATTATATCTCAAGACATATATGTGTACCATTGCTAATAGAGTGCGCAAAAGTATATTCTAAATATCCTATTATTGGATTAAAATGTTAAAATATGAATAGAAATATGAGATATAATTTATATTATTGAATTTAATTTCTATTTACATAGAGATATGTGTAAGCATCATTTTAAAATATTTTAAATCTTAAATATTGTACTTTTGACAGATGAGAGATGACCTGCAATTTGGACTTTAACAAATTTGACTGGGCGGAGACTTATTGGACGAGGCACTTATGTTTTGAATTGGGATTAATACACGGCAAGTGACTAAAATTTAAAGCAAATTGAGCCACACTCATCAATTGAGCTTCTATGCTTGTGAATTTACAAAGGAATGAGCCCTACTTAATTACACCCTTGATATAAGAAGAATAAGCCGCACCTTCAATTTTATTTGGACTTTACTATATATATGGGGTGAAATTCAAGTTCAACATCATATAATGCCAGCCGCACATCATCACAAGCCCACGAACCGCATGGTCTATTATTGCACTCAAACTTTCTCACACAGGCCCATATGTTGGAACAAAGGGGCACAGCATCTCAAATAAAATGGAGGCATATATATATTTGGTTATGAAAGAGTAGCGCCGTGTACACGGACGCAGAGGAGACAAAATTTATGGCCAACTGCCGTGTGATTTTTCTTGAAGAAGTTATGTTGTCTATCATGTTTATGAGTAACTAAATTTTCAAGTAGAACTTGCACACTAGATGATATTTTTAATTTATTTTTAATTCATGTATTTGATTTCTAATTATTAAAACTCTTTTGTTTTATCATTCTCAATTCATTATTGATGTTTTCTTTTTCAAAAAATTATAGAATTTATTCTGTTTATGGATTCAGTTATGTTTTTCTATTGAATGGATTAGTTCTTGATTATATTTAGATCAATTGATTATCTATATTAATTTAATTTTCTACTGCAATATCTCTCACTGAGTATATTGTTGTCGTTGGATTTTCTCAATGTGGATAACAATTTACATAATTTAAAAGTGGTGAATGATTTTTCAAAGGGTTGCATTTGATTTAATTTTGGTTTATAATTCTATATCTTCCGATTGAGAATTTTGGAATTGAATTCTCAATTGACTTATCAATGAATTAAGAATAATTAAAATACTGGTATGTGCAAAGGATTCCTGAAACTTTACTGTTTGTCAAATTTAAATACTTTTTTCATTAATCACTTTGTTTTATTTTAATTTGTATTTAAAATTAGTTTTTATTCTCACATTAATCTTTTAAATATTTTCTTTAGTTTTTTGTTATTTCTTTCATTCTTTAATTTGTTTCTCTATGGAATTGACACCCAAAAGTTGAGCTACAACTACCGATTATTCTTTGAGCGTAATCAGTAACTCTAGAAAAAGAAATTAATTTATGATGAACTAAATAAAAATCTAATGTAAGAGTTTAATATCAAAACACTTAAAAAAAATTAATTGAAAGAACAAAAAACAACTTGAAAGAATTGATAACGCTGCACCGTGGCTCCTTATCTTTCTTCCCGTTTTCTCCTCTCCTCTCCCGTTTCATCTCTAATACATATATATATATACATATATACATATATATATATACATATATACATATATATATATATATATAGTCCCCACTCATATGTGATGACATGCAGTTGCTTTTAGGTCTTAATTAATTTGTTGTGTTCCACTCAAAGTCTAAAACTAATCCAGCCTCTTGAAAATGAAATGTGCAGTTGGTGAAATTTGAATTAAAGTGCTAATGGGCCAAATTGAGAAGAAGCCTAAGTAAATTGAATTCCCGTGTGAAGTGCAAAGTTGACGTACAGGTCTCCCAATAGTTGTGATGTTGCGACCCAATGTGAATTAGTTGTGTGCTGCGGCCTAAATTGGATGTAGACTAAATGAAATCTCATTCTTTAGAAAATAAATAAAATAAAATAAAAATAAAAATAAAAATAAAAATAAAATAAATAGAAGAAAACTAAAAATTTTAATAAATAAAAGGGTAATAAAAATCATATAAAAATTACACTTATCACTTTTGTTCTGGCCTTGCAGGTATATACTTGGGGTAGAGGGGAGTATTAGGGCATGGAGATGATGTTGATAAGACATCTCCAAAATTTGTGAGCAGCCTTAAGAGCCAACTCGTTGTGTAGATTTGATTATTCTTTTTAGCAAAAAAATGAGACTACCGTTGTTACAAAACTGCTAATAGCATCAAGCAAGAACTATCTTTATCTACCACTCTGCTATACTCTTTTCTTTCGATTGTGATTATTGATTGTCATCCTTGATGTTACTTGGTGCCAATATCCTGTAGGTCTGTTCCAAAAGAAGGGAAACCTTTGTTCTGGCAGGTGATGATTCAATTTATGACTTTGGGTGGATGGGGCTCATTAGTCTTGGGTTCTTCGACAGGGGAGTATCTAAAAGGATCAAGGGAGCCTCTAATCCTTAGATGATTAAGAGCTCACCAGGTTTCTCAGATTAATACATGGGTCTATCATACTGTTGTTGTCACTATTCGTGGGCAATTCTTTGAGTTTGGTAATAACTTGGTCATTACACATTGAGAGTGTTCCTTGAACCAAACGAAATTCTTATCCAACAAATGATAAAGGACAAAGGTGATTCTGATAGTAGATGATACTCGGGGTCCTACTATCTTAGCAGCTTTGTTTTGGCCTTGCAAGTATATACTTGGGGCAAAGGTTTCTGGAGAGCATTAGGGAATGAGAATGATATTGATAAGGCTACTCCAAAACTTGTGAACAGGCTTAAGAGCCAACTTGCTGTGTAGGTTTGATACATCTTTTTAGCGAGAAAATGAAACTGCCGTTGTTACAAAATTGTTAATAGCATCAAGCAAGAGTCATCTTTATCCAACTTTTTGTTATACTCGTTTATTTTGATTGGGATTGTCAATTCTCATCCTGGATGATGCTTGGTACCCATATCATATAGGTCTGTTCAAGAAGAAGGAAAATATGTGTTTTGGCTGATGATGGTTTAGTTTATGGCTTTGGGTGGAAGAGGCTCGCTAGCCTTGGGTTCCTAGATAGGGGAGTATCTAAAAGGATCATGAAGTCTCAAATCCTTATATGTTTAAGAGCTCACCACGTTTCTCAAATTAGTACACGGGTCCATCATACAGTTTTTTTTCACTAACCGTGGACAACTCTTTGGGTTTGGAGACAATGAAGAGCTTAACTTGGTTATGACATATTGAGAGTGTTTCTTGAACCCATCGAAATTCTTATCCAAGAAACAACATATGATAAAAGTGATTCTGATAGCATATAATACTCGAGGATCTACCGTCTCATCCGCTTTGTTCTGGCTTGGCAGATGCAACTTTAATTGAGATATGCAGCGTAAGTGAGGATTAAAGCGGCTTTTAAAGAGAAGTTTTACAATATCATACAACATTTGGTATTTTCCTTGTATTTAAGATGTTTTACCATGTCTTTTGTCTTTGTCCAGGTAATTTTGGCCGCATGGAAAAGATATATTAATCCACTAGAGATCAGCACATTAGATGGAGAGGGGAATCTAACTCCATCAGGCAGGAAATTCATCCCATGTCGTCCAATATATCACATATATTCCCTTTACATAAATATCCTACCTTCTTAATTAACTTGCAAAGCATTAATTTAGAACAAAAATTGTAGTTCCTAACCATTTAGATATATATATATGTTGAAGTCATAAAAATTGGCCAACAAATCAGGATAGAAGAAAGAATAATTTTCGTCCCACTGGTGCCGGTTAAGCCTTGTTCGGAGTCGAGAGCGAGTTTTTGTCATCTGATTGCTGCCTTTTATAGGCTCTGGTGGTGTATTGGTGTGATAGGCGTGTCAGTTGGTTTCTTGTTCCTGTCATCCACTATTCACTTCTCATCAATATCTTCTCTTCCTACACACTGCCTCATAGTCTTCCAATCACTGGTCAATCTCACCTTTCTTATCTCCTATGCGCTGTGGTTCTCTTTTGACCTCTAATATAATTAATATGCGCTTTGGATCTCTTTTGACCTCTAATGTAATTAATATTCGTTTGTACCTGAATTTTCCCACACAATATATAGTGATATCTATCTATCTCGAATAGGGATTAAAGGTGTGGGAAGAACTTGATCCCGACACGCGACAGATGCCAAAAGTCGCAGTTTCCTTTGAAATGTTATGTGCAAATGAAAGGTCAATTCTTTTTATGTCAACGAAGCATTTATGAGCTAATTCCAATGACTAGATATTCCTTCAGTTGAGATTTTTGACGCATTCCCGTTTCAAGTTTTAAATATTACTCTATTGTTAGAAATCAACACACACACGTAAATGAAGAAGCTGGAGGCTTCTGGAAGGTGAAGGTAGGCACCGAATAGATGCAGCTGGAAGGTAGGCGCCGCCTGAAAATGTAGGCCGCCGGAATTTAGGGTTTCACCGTCATTACATGTTCACATTATTTATTTCTCCTATAAATACATGTAAGATTGTAATGAGAAGCTAAGAGCGTGATGTGAGGTCCGTTGGAGGCAGTGAGAGTGAGGGAAACCATTGTAAATAATTGGTTTGTTGTTTAATACAAAATTCTCCTCTCTGTGGGTGTGGACGTAGGCTAAATTGGCCGAACCACGTTAAATTCTGGTCTCCATATTATTTGTGAGCTTCCGCCGATCCCAACAAGTGGTATCAGAGCCGGTAGGAGGCCGGATTTGTGAATTTTCGTAAAAGACCCATTTTTAAACTTGATCGAAATCAAGTTTGGAGGATACCATCAGATTCCTCAGGTCAAGACGAAAATTCTGGTGAAAATTTCGTCTCAAACGGACACCGGACGAAGCCACACGCTCCACACGCGCCGACTCGGCGACGGCCACGCGCCGGCCACGGGACCCACGCGCCACACGCGCGCGCCAGGGAAGAAGATAAGATCCGACCCGGATTTCGGGTGATCCGACCCGGACCCATCACCGACCCGGTTCGCGACCCGCTCCAGCAATCCATCAGGGAAGGAATATTCCGTCGGCATATTCCGTCACCGGCGAGAATATTCCGATGACCGTTGAATATTCCGGTGAGAGAATATTCCGGTACCGGAGAGAATATTTCGGTGGACGGAGGGGAATATTCCGGCAGACGAAGGAATATTCCGGCGATCAAGGGAATATTCCGGCGACATCAAGGGAATATTCCGTTTTTCTTATTTTTCAGGTTTTCGGCGCAATTTTGATCGTTTTGGAACGAGACAAGAGTCGTTTCCAAGGTTTTCCACCGTTCTGGACGCAACGGTGAGCTCCGTTTGTTGAGATTCAACTCCGAACATTGAGAAAAGGGTCAATCGAATCAAAGATTAAAGCCGAACTGATGGAGGACTCGGGAGCAGGTGCGATGATTAAGCTAACATCTACAAATTACGCACTATGGAGACCTCGAATGGAAGATCTCCTGAATTGTAAAGATCTCTTCGACCCAATTGAAGAGAAAAGCGTAAAGCCAGATGATGTAGCGGAAAAAGACTGGCATAAGATGAATAAGAAAACTATTGGTCAGATCCGGCAGTGGATTGATCATAGTGTGTTTTATCATGTTACACAGGAAACGGATGCCTATCAGCTGTGGAAAAAGCTGGAAAACAGGTACCAGGCAAAAACTGCTCGGAACAAGGCATTACTAATGAGACGCCTTGTCAACTTGAAACTCAAAAGCGGCATCTCAGTGGCCGCACACACCAACGAGTTTCAGAATCTTGTAAATCAGCTTGCATCCGTAGACTTTAAGCTCGGAGATGAAGAGCAGGCTCTACTACTTCTCAGTTCCCTACCAGATAGCTGGGAAACGCTAGTGGTCTCACTCAGTAATTCAGCTCCAGATGGAAAGCTCGCCATGTCAATGGTGATAGACGCCTTGTTTAATGAAGAGGCTAGACGAAAGGAGATTGGAGGAGACGAGACAGATGCCTTTGTAACAGAAGGAAGGCATCAAACAAATAGTAGAGGAAGAAGTCGAGAAAGGAACAGGAGTCAAAGTAAAGGGAGATCCCAAAGTCGCGGTAAACAGCGAAAGAAGGGAAAATGCTTTTATTGTGGTATTGAAGGCCACTTTAAAAGGGAATGCCGAAAGCTGCAGAAGAAGCAGAATCAGCCAAGCAATCAGTCAAAGCACGAAGAAGGCGAAGCTGCAGTGACGCTTTCTGGAGATTGTGTACTCCTTTCCGCCGGTGAAGAATCTTGCTTGCACGTTTCAAGCGAGGAGACCGAGTGGGTAATAGATACAGCAGCATCTTATCATGCCACTCCTTGTAAGGATTTCTTCAGTACTTACAAGGCAGGAGACTTCGGTACAGTCAAGATGGGAAATTCGAATTTCTCAAAGATCGTGGGCATTGGAGATGTTAGAATAAAAACTAGTGTTGGCTGTACTATGGTGCTAAATGACGTTCGGCACGTACCCGATCTCCGACTCAACCTGATTTCAATAAGAACCCTTGATCAACAGGGTTACGAGAGCATCTTCAGCAACAATGCCTGGAAATTGAAGAAAGGAGCAATGGTCTTTGCACGGGGACATGTCTGTGGCACTTTGTACAAATCAAGTGCTAAGATATGTGCAAACAATCTCAACATAGCTGAAGATGATACGTCACCAAACTTGTGGCATCGGAGACTTGGCCACATGGGAGAAAAAGGGGTGTTTATGCTTGCAAAGAAAGCATTGATTACAGTAAACAAAGGTATTGCTCTCAACCCTTGTGAATACTGTTTATTTGGGAAACAGCATAGAGTTTCATTCCAGACATCTACTGGAAAAAGATCAGAGTTATTGAGCTTGGTACACTCTGATGTTTGCGGCCCTTTTGAAGTTGAATCACTTGGAGGTAACAAATATTTTGTTACTTTTATTGATGATGCTTCACGAAAAGTGTGGGTGTATTTCCTAAGAAGGAAAGATCAAGTTTTTGAGCAATTCAAAAACTTCCATGCCATGGTAGAAAGAGAAACAGGCAAGAAGCTGAAATGCCTCCGGACAGACAATGGAGGTGAATATACTTCTCGAGAGTTCAGAGAATACTGCTCCAGGCATGGCATCAGACAAGAGAAGTCTGTCCCCTACACCCCACAACACAATGGTGTAGCAGAACGGATGAACCGGACCATTGTGGAGCGAACCAGATGCATGCTGAGTATGGCAAAGTTGCCTAAGCCATTCTGGGGTGAAGCAGTAAGAGCAGCCTGTTACCTGATCAACAGAACACCATCAGTTCCACTGCAGTTCGAAGTCCCAGAGATGGTGTGGTCAGGCCGCAAGATTTCATACTCTCATCTAAGAGTATTTGGGTGCAAAGCATTTGCACATGTATCCAAGGAGAAAAGACAGAAACTTGATGAAAAGTCTACTCCGTATTATTTCATCGGCTATGGAGATGAAGAGTTTGGATACAGATTATGGGATCCAAAAGCGAAGAAGGTCATCAGAAGCAGGGACGTTGTGTTCCATGAAGACCAGATGTTTGGATCAGAACAAACAACTCCAAGTGCTCCAGAACCAGCTCCGAGTTCACTACCACTTCAGTCTGCCTCAAACACTGAAGATAGACAGGAAGTTTTCCCAGAAGAAGAAGAGGATGCTGACAACAGAGAAACCACTACTGAGCAGGGGGAGCAGTTGCCTTCTCCATCAGAAACTGCAGAGTTTCCACGGTTGTCAGGTGATCAACCTCAGCAGGACAGATCCTCTAGAGGGCGATTGTTTATTCCGTCTCGAAGATATCCGGAATCAGATTATATTCTTCTTACAGATGAGGGGGAGCCAGAAAACTTCCAGGAGGCAATATCTCATCCAGATAGCAACAAATGGATGCAGGCTATGCAGGATGAGATGAACTCGTTACAGAAGAATCAGACTTATGAGCTGATGGAACTTCCAAACGATAAGAGAGCACTGAGAAACAAATGGGTGTTCAAGCTGAAAAATGATGGCAAGCAGGTGAAGCACAAAGCTCGCTTGGTCGTCAAAGGATTCCAACAGAAGAAAGGAATCGACTTTGATGAGGTATTTTCACCTGTTGTAAAGATGACTTCAATTCAAGTGGTACTCGGATTGGTGGCAAGTCTTGACTTGGAGCTTGAACAGATGGATGTGAAGACAGCATTTCTTCACGGCAACCTTGATGAGGAGATTTACATGGAGCAGCCAGAAGGCTTCCAAGTTCCTGGAAAGAAACATTTGGTCTGCAAGTTGGAAAAGAGCCTTTACGGTTTGAAGCAGGCTCCCAGACAGTGGTATAAGAAGTTTGACTCATTCATGATGAGTCATGACTACAAGAAAACTGCTGCAGATCAGTGCGTTTACATCCGAAGATTTTCAGAAGGTGACTTCGTGATGTTACTGCTCTATGTTGACGACATGCTGATTATTGGAAAAGATCCATCCATTATTAGGAAGCTAAAGACGGATCTCTCCAAAGTCTTTGAGATGAAAGACTTAGGACCTGCCCAGCAGATTTTGGGCATGAGGATCACTCGTGACAGGAAGAAAAAGAAGCTATGGCTATCACAGGAAAAGTATGTTGAACAAATACTACGAAGGTTCAACATGGAGAAAGCAAAGCCAGTCAATACTCCACTGGCTAATCACTTCAAATTGAGCAAGAGCTCATGTCCGTCATCACCGGAAAAGGTTCAAGAAATGGCTACAGTACCGTACTCCTCAGCAGTAGGAAGTTTAATGTACGCCATGGTTTGTACAAGACCTGACATCGCTCACGCTGTTGGAGTTGTGAGCCGCTTTCTTTCAAATCCAGGGAAAGAACACTGGAAAGCAGTACAGTGGATTCTCAGGTACCTTAAGGGTACATCAAAGTTGTGCTTGTGCTACGGGGGAGCTAACCCAGTCTTGGATGGCTATACAGATGCTGATATGGCAGGTGATCTTGATGGAAGAAAATCTACATCAGGATATATTTACACATTTGCAGGTGGAGCTGTATCATGGCAGTCCAAACTGCAGAAATGTGTGGCTTTATCTACAACAGAAGCAGAGTATATTGCTATGACAGAAGCAGGAAAGGAAATGTTGTGGCTAAAGCGGTTCCTCCAAGAAATGGGAGTTAGTCAAAAAGAGTACAGAATCTATTGTGATAGTCAAAGTGCTCTTGATCTGAGTAAAAACTCGATGTACCACTCCCGAACAAAGCACATCGATATTCGGTATCATTGGATACGTGAAGTAATGGAGCAACAGCTGTTGAAGCTTGTAAAGATCCATACAAAGGAGAATCCAGCGGACATGCTAACGAAGGTAGTCACATACGAAAAACTTGAGCTATGTAGAGACATAGCCAGGTTAAGTACCTTGAATTAAAATGTGACAGGATATCCTCCGTTTGGTGTTGAGGGGGAGATTGTTAGAAATCAACACACACACGTAAATGAAGAAGCTGGAGGCTTCTGGAAGGTGAAGGTAGGCACCGAATAGATGCAGCTGGAAGGTAGGCGCCGCCTGAAAATGTAGGCCGCCGGAATTTCGGGTTTCACCGTCATTACATGTTCACATTATTTATTTCTCCTATAAATACATGTAAGATTGTAATGAGAAGCTAAGAGCGTGATGTGAGGTCCGTTGGAGGCAGTGAGAGTGAGGGAAACCATTGTAAATAATTGGTTTGTTGTTTAATACAAAATTCTCCTCTCTGTGGGTGTGGACGTAGGCTAAATTGGCCGAACCACGTTAAATTCTGGTCTCCATATTATTTGTGAGCTTCCGCCGATCCCAACATCTATTTCCTCTTTTTAAATACCTCCGTTACATCTATTCGTTAACTTTTTTTTTTGTCGGTAACTTAGCTTCAAATATATGGGTTTGTGAAACCGAATGATGTGGAAGATTAAATCATAAAAGAAAGAAGAGCTAATTAATTGCTATTAATTAATTTATTGGGGGGAAAACGCTCATCTTTCTCGCACAGCGCCTTTTTAGGGAGGAAAGTAGAAACAGAAAAATAGAATGCTTGGCAGATTTATATGATAAAGGTAAGAAGGTGGATCGTGCACTACAAAAAAAACTATAAAAAAGGGTGTTTTAGTGCTTTGCAAATTTAGATGATTAGGTCACTTCAGAATGCGGATCGTGCACTACAAAATAGCCGAGAAATTGATTTCTTTTTCGCTTAAACTAAGTATAGAGTTAGGATTTGAATTATATTCTTATCTCAGAAGTTTAAAGTAGATGAAAAGAGATAACTTTACTTATTTGTATTATAATCTTAACCGTATCAATGTTGGACCCAAAAATCCAAGATACATCTACCGTCTACGGAAAGTTATAGACTGAGTAATTGATTAATCACCTAATCTTCGAAAGAGAGTTTGGAATGAGATTACGATTACGACCTAATTTTTAGGTTGTCTGCCACGGTGGGGTTGGAGTTTCCCATCAAGGGTAAGTTCTATACATAAATTACAGAGTCCAAGTATATATTCAAAGGAAAAGAAAAAGCAAAAACGATGTAGACTATTAATTAAAATCACTAAAAGTAAAGTCTTGGGTAAGAGGGTAATATAACTTATTATAAAGATACGTTTGATAGACATTAACAATTTGCATCCGAAATAACCAAAACTTTCTATTTGTATTCTATTAACAATTTGCACTTTTAAGAATTAAGATCTTAAGATGAACCAAAAATTGATCACATTATGGGATTTTAATGGTTGAATCTTAATAGACATTATAAATTTGGAAAATATAGATAATTTTAATGGTTGGAAGTTTTGAACTCAGCATCCATTCAGTTATAGTTATGTCAGTTTGGTTTCGTGAGAACGTTGAAAAATTCAATGGCATTTGAACAAACAATTGAATTGATTTATTACAGGTTTTAATACACATTTAAGCAGATTTATTTATTTATTTATAAGAGACTTTATGGTGTTAGATGACACATTTCTCAAGCGAATCAAACCAAAATGCCAACAGCGCTGCAGCTTTCCCAAAATTAGCCTATAATCAACCATAAATGGCATTCCCAGATCCCAACCAACATATTCTTCCCGACGCTGCTTTTGTTTCATCCATAGGAAAACGCTCGGGGATCGATGAATTGGATCCGAAATCGACCTGTACTTTATTTTTTTTTTAAAAATATAACAATTAAGGAAGTGTGTATCAAATTATCAATAATTGATCTTTTAAAAATTATATTTAAAAATGCTTAAAAACAAAAAAATATATATATATAAAAGAAATTATCCTTATCGGTTGAGTTATTGAACCTTTTATCGATGAAATTTCTTGGAGTTCAATTCAACCGAATTCTTTCAAATACAGCCTCCGTCGTCTTCGACGGTGGTAGACGACACCGTCCATCTCATTAGAATCTGTGACGGCGAGCCTTAACGACTTCCGGTATGTCCCCGACAACCTTAAACTTAAAAATAAGTCATTTATTGATACAATAGCAGAACTCAAATAGGTACAAAACTGAATATTATTGTTGAGTTTGGTTACGATATTGACATTGGATTATTAAAAATTATCTTTTTAAAAAATATAAATTTATATATTTATAAAAAAAAAATTTAATCAATTTTAATCAAAAGTAAGAAAATAAAAGTGAAAAAAAGAAATAAAAATAATTTTTATAAATAATAAATTAAAACTTTATCTAACAAAAATTAAATTTTTAAAAAAATAACTTTACACAATATAATAAATGCTCTTACCCACTCAAAAGAAAGTAGGCATCACTAACAACATCAAATGATGCCTGCAATTTTGCTTTATAATAGATGAATTACTGCATGGGTTGGGCATGCCTTAATAAAAAAGAGCAAAGTTAGGAATTTTTATTTTAAAATTCTTACTTGTTTTGATTTTAGATTTTTTTTTAGATTTTTTTTATATAATTTTTAAATAAATATTTTAAAATAATATTGTGATTTTTTCTTTAAAAATATTTTAAGATGTTAAAAAAATCATGTAAATAAAATCATTTAAAAACACTTATATAAAAATCTTATAAAAAAAAATATAAAAATCCCAAAATTGAGACAAATAAAAATCTTAAAATAAAGATTCCTAACATTTTTCATAAAAAAAAAAGAAAAAGAAAAACATGAGACTTTCATCAACTACCTACCCATGAACGAGTCCTTGACAGTGAAGCACTGTTGAGCCAGAAAACCATTCCGTCCACATGTATGTGGATTCGCATATTAGATCCCATAACTCTTTATTTTATTTATTTACCCTTAAAAGTCACGACATAGTCATCCGAACATAAGCACGAGCAAATTAAGGAAACACCCTCCAAACAAGAACAAGGAGACAAAAGATCAAACCTGCTTGTGCCTGATTTTCTGCCTTAAAATAACAAAAAACCCTACAAAGAAGCAAGATTCAATATGTGGACATGGAGGATGATGAGAAAAATACACATAACAAATCATACAAACTCAGACCCAACTTCACAACCCAATATTAAACACAACAAGGTCTGCTGCTATTCAGAGCACTTTTTCACCAACCTTTTTTCCTCCCCTTTATCTCAATTGGCCCACCTTGATGATTAACCAAAACTTTACTCCAATTCCTCCTAATTAACCTTTCCATCCCATCGTCTCCAAATGTTCTCGGAAAATCTTTAACATGTTACAGAATGTCACTATCCCGACCAAGCTGCAATCATCCTCGACAACCCAAACATAATTCACTCGATGAGCAATTGCCTGAATCATCACTGCCACCAAAGAGCTCTTGGGATGACAAACTATGGCCTCCGATCTCCTCACCATCCGCGACGAGTAACTCATAGATCTGCTATACCTTCCTGATCTTGAAGAAGATGACAATGACTCCTCGTCCGATGAAGATGACGAAGATGATAATGATGATGTTCCTGAAGCAGTTAGAATGTTGAATTCCTCCAACATGCCTTCCAAATTCTTTTCCTTTAACCTCGCCTTCACCACCCTCACTAGATCTTCTGGGGGTCCTCCACAATCAATGTAGGCCATGAGGTCTCCGGTGGATAAAGTGGTGATGGCGGCTGCGACCGTTTCGTCGCAGTAGGCGAGGGTGAAGGGTGAGATCTCTCCGATCAAGCCTCCGTCACCGTCAACTACAGCCACGGAAGTTTGCTCAGAGAGAGAGCGGGATATAGCTCCGATTGCCGAAGAGGCAGGGGAGTAATAGTCAACGGCTAAGATGTCGGTGGTGATAATGCCAAGAGTGTCAAGAGAGAGCGCCGGGAGCGGAGAGAAGAGGCCGATGGAGCCGAGAAGGAATCGGATCACGTCCTCTTGAGTCAACCAGCAGAATTCGCGGCCGTTGTGGATGGTAGTTGGGCCGGCGGTCGAGGGTTTTTGGAGCTGTTTTCTTCTTGAATAGCTGCTTAGTTTGGTTTGTATCGGCACCACTAGGTTCTGGACTCCTTGCACAATCAGATCGATGGCTTCCCACAATCTGAAAAGACAAGAAAAACAGATTCACGTTTTACAGAGCATGTTTGAAACAGGGAGGCTAAGCTGAATTGGGTTAATTTGATTTCAACTTTCTTTCAATTCAGGTCATGACTGAAATGTTACGACGAAATTAAACAACTTTCTAATTGATTTTTCAGGAATTATAATTTGAAAATTGTAAATTAAGAGGCTTGGGTTGGGTTTTTGGAGAAAATTGTTGAAACCACATCGCTCTTGGGTTTGATTTCATAAAAATGTCAAACATTTACGAATAATGGCACCCATCGGTTTCACGTTCAAACGAGCATTTAAAATTATGAAAAACTCCTACGAAGATATTAAAACTGATATTCAAGGGAAACCCAGATAGTGCCCTGCAAAGACGATCAAACCCAAAAACCCAAAAAAAAAAAAAAAAACATGCATAGAGAAAAATCCAAATTATTAGTGTCTATATCAACAAGTACCTCGAAGATGGCTCCAGATGCCTCACGAGTCCAGGAATCTTTGGCAAGATTGCAGAAACAGGCGCCTTCAGAGCAGCAGCAGGAGACAACAGATTCTCATCCCTGCAAAGATAGCAAATCACATCCACCATGCAAACTTTGCCAACGCAACGGCACTCGCGGCCAACGCCGACGTTGTCGCCACCAAACTCAACCTTGGCCGAGTGGTCGACGCAGTCCCATACGCTGATGAAGTTGTCGTCGGTATTTTTCAAGGCCGCCAAGGCGTCAGCGACGGTGGCAGAGATGGGCAAGGACCTCAGGGCTGGTTTGCCGAGACAGAGGTCTGATACCACGTTCGCCAAAAAGCTCACTGCCATGCAAAAGCTAGAGAGAAATATATGATCAGGAGGAAGGAAAAAAAGAAAAATCTTAGCTTAGAGGGTGGGCAAATGGTGGTGCTCAGCGTAGTTGGTGCGGTGGAAGTGGCGATTTTATTTAGTAATGGGATGGGTATTTATAACTAAGAAATGGCAATAAGAGAGTCGGAATCACGCCAAACGTGGGCACGGTAAAAGTACCAAAAATGTTAGGGGTACAATTACAATTTTTTTTTTTTTCTGGGCATATTTATTGATCTATTGCTAATTTGTTATATATCTATAATATTTTATGCAATATTTTAGTGTTATATATCTATATATCATATGTTACCTAAATTACAAATTTCTCTGGTCAATCTTTATTTACAAATTTTACCTGCCTATTTGTATTCTACTGTAATATATCTATCATATTTTATGTAGTAATCTATTGTTATATATCTATCATGTGATTCATATGTTACCTAAATTACAGGCTTACAGCTTGGAGTTTTGAATGATTACTTTTTTCTCTGGTCATTAACCTAAACGACTTTATATACATTAGGTCTTTTATTTTTATGCAACCCCTGCATATATTATTGTTATTATAATATATATAGACATGTCATACACATGACAGTTCCTTTATTAAAAAAATATATATATAAAAATAAAAAACTTCTACTTATCATTTCACCATCACACGTCTTTTAATATGACTCAACCCTATTAAAAAACTATCAACCATAAAATAATTTTTTTTTTTTTGTGTGGATTTACTTTTTTACAAAGTGCAGAACTTAAATATTAGGAATTTATATCTAATATTATTTTTATTATTAAAATAATAAGATAATCGCTACAGATACAAATTAGAGAATATATAAAAGTAAACTCATAAAATCATCTCAATTTATAAATTTATTTTTTATATAATTTCTTTATGACTAAAATATTTTTATATAATAATATCTTTAGATGCTAAGTAATCCCGACAGTATCTATAAATTATTAAACAGAGGTAAAATAAACAAACCACAACTGTTTATAAGCCTTTACAACAAGCCAAAAATTGATCCAAAAAATCAACCAAGGACAATAATCACCAAGATCAACTGTGACTTCACTTCAACATCAGCAAAATGAAATTTGCAATTGTAATACCTGCTCTTGAATATCGTATTTTTGACATATTTTAGAAAGTCGGTATGCTATTAAAACTTTTTTTTATAAAACGCACTAAATACAAATGTTTTATAATAAATAAAATAATTTTTATAAAATTTAAAAAAAGTAAACGAAAACATTTGTTTTAAAAAATTATTGGAATCACACGTGTTTACAAAATATTTTATTCATTGAAAAGTCATAAATTTACAACCAATTCTTTATTTAGGCTTTTGCATTGCTTCTCTTAGTCAAATTCTATCAACTGTGCATCTTCATTACCTGTGATGATTTTTAAAAGAAAATATAGAAGCATATAAATAAAAACAAAATGAGTCGAATACTCAATAAATAACACATCATACGACAAAAATAATAATTATCGATTTTTATGCATACTCATAAATACATACATAATAACATGAACATGCTCTTTTCATAAATGCTGAACATGAATTTTTTATCAATGCTGAAAACATGAGTTTTTTATAATCTTGTCTTATCTTATCATATCATATAATATCATAGATCATTATTCACTGTTGACCCCTGTGAATTAGGATTAGCGAATCTAGAAAAATTCTGATTCCGCCTGTTGCCGCGGGTTGTGAAAATATATAAGGAAGATATACTGAGTGTACTACCAACATGTACGACTTGACAATGCAATATGTCTATACATAGGTACCAACTTCATATCATACATAAGCCGCTTATATATCTTATAATTCATGTTATACTTGTCATATCATAGATTTTAAAAGAAATCACATGCTTTTCATAATATGTCATGATGCATACTTTTTCACATAAATTCAAGATTTTTATAAATAATTTTATGCATACTTTCACATAAAATCATGATTTTTCATAAATAATTTTAATACATCAAACATGAGATTTCATAATATCTTAATGCATAATTTTTTTGTAAATTATGCATATAGATTTTTATAATTTTTCATAATTTATATATATATAAAAGGAGCTTTTAATAATGACCATACATACATAATAATTTTTATAAAATATGTCGTTTATCGTAAATGTGTGTAAAAATATAATCATGCTACTTATTTAAAATATATTGTTTGTCATGGAAATTATAATTATTTAAAATCATACTTATAGAATAGTTTAGAAAAAAATAGAATAAAAATATACTTTAAAATTTCTTAAAACTCTTTTCAAATATAGAAAGGTCCAAAACTATTTTTGAAACATCAAAGAATTGACATAATAATTAAAGTAAATAGTTCTTGAAATATTCAAAACGGCTCAACGATTTTAAATATAGGCCTGTTTAAAATAAAGCTAAGCCTGGTTAAAAACAAGCCCACTAAAAGTTCAAAGGAATGGAAAGTCTCTAGTGACTAATCGGCTACAACGTGTGAACAAATAGTCTGGGGACAAGTGTTTAAGGGCATAATCGAAATTGTAAAAATGATGTGAGGGCCATATGAAAAATAGTCAGAAACAAAGTAATAAAAGGGATAATTGTTGGCTGTAGCTTACGAGAAGACCAACAACCAATAAAAAAAGGAAAATATGGTTTCTACCCGAATGGTGCAGAGCCAAGAGAAAAACAATTATGGTAAGGAACTCACCGAAATCGAAAGGGAAAAGTGTAGTGGTTGGTAGGTATTTTTAGGCACGGTGAGATATTTTTTATTAAAGAATAAATCTCACATTACCTGTAGACAAGATCTTAAATATACTTATAAGTAATGTGCAAAACATGGTACTACTACAACTATATGTAGTGATTTCGATGATTCAACGTGGAGCTTGATGGTGGGCTATAAGTGAAAAGAAGGTTGCGTTAAGGGGGAGGCCATGAGTCTGATGTGGGAGGCTTGCTGTGTGCGTGTAGGCGAGATGGCTAGTCAGCGAACCTAGCTGTGCGAGAGAATAGTTCCACTCTTTGAATTTGTGTGTTTAATCTAAGGATCTTCGTGGGTATTTATAGATGAAGGAGAAAGGGAGATGCGTGTTTGTTGAGGAGGCTAAGGTTGCAGTTTGATCAGGAGTTTGAAACCTGTTTAGTATTTGTTTTGAGTTAAGTGTTGATGGATAAAAATTCTGATTTTGGATTTTGAACTAGAAGACTTTCGGTTAGTGATTTGGATAAGAATTTGAGTTTGAAGCATGCCCGGGGACTTGGTTTTCAATTCAGAAATCTCAAATGTAAGGATAGAGTTTGAATTTGAATTGGAAACTGAATAAACTTTAGGGACTTATCTCGAAATTCAAACACTGAGAGGATAATAGTTTGTTTAAAAGATTTTGACTTGGGACCAACCAAGGAACACGGCTATGAGAAGCACAAAAAAAAAAAAAAAAAAATCCTATCTAGAAAGCCTAATTTTAAGTAACAATAATAATAGAATCCAAAATAAAAGAAATTAAAATAATAACAATAATAATAATAATAAATTTGGGTGAAGGTGTTACGACAATATAGGTTCAAGCTTCAATCCCCCGTAATAAAAGTGGCCGGATTTTGAAATTTTATTTATTTTTTAATAATTTTGATATTTTTATTTTAAAAATTCAAAAAAAATTTGGATATAAAACTCAAATTTTCAAATCCAAAATCCAAATGAACAATTCCACTTATAGAAAAAGAATATCTCATTTGATTTCCTGTGTTATGAAGGCAATTTCTACATCAAGACCATTACAGAAAGGGAGATGATAGGGTACTATTGAGGGAGTTGGGAGCAGGAAGAAGGGAGAAGAAAAATAGGGGCTCAGGGGAGAAATCATTCGCTCAAACTCGCACTCATTATTTGGTTCTACAAATTGCCTACGTGTCAAATTTTTGTTAAATGAAGTAAAACACAATTAAACACCATGTCTGAAGATAAACTCTTAAAAATAGAAGAGTATGTCAATGATAAGATATAAATGGAGATAGGTAAGTTGGGATTAATCTAACGTAGCCAAGCGAGCGCTACATCCTTAAAATTTTGTGGTGTGACGCTAACAAGAGATGATTTAAGAGTCGATACCAGTCATTGTCCACTTTATGAGAAAAAATAGAGAGAGTATTTTATAAAAGTGTTAGGATATAAAATAATAAGATATATTTATTTTTATTAACTTAAAATTTTAAAATAAATAATAATTATATATGATATTAGAATAGGTTTTGAGTTCGAATCTAATTTTATATTTTATCTTATTTAATTAAATATTTTATTTATATAATTTATTAATTGAGAGAAAGTTTGGTCTACAAGTTAATAAAAATATTAAGATATAAAATAATAATAATTTTTTTTTATTAACTTAAAATTTTAAAATAAGTGATAATTTAATAAATAATATTAAAGCGTGTAAGAATCTTAATATGCAAAATTTGCATACCTTAAAAGTACAAATATTGAATTTCAATATTTACATATTCACTTCTTTAGGGAGATTCCTTTCCACGCGACTTGGGAAAGTGGTCCTCCTCTCCCCCACCCCGCGCGCCCCCCCCCCCCCCCCCCCCCCCCCCCCCCCTCCCTCGCCTCTTCTTCTTTTCACTTTCTTTTCTTTTCTATTTTCTTTTTTTGTTCATTTTCCGTAGGTTTTCTCTTTTTCGCTGTCAAGTTTGACCATTCTCAAATCTCAACTACCGTCAACCACCCTAGGTTGCTAAACACCATATGCGCGAAGAAATTAAAGTTGCCCTTTCGATGAATAGCTCTTTCACTACTTTCATTTTGTGACCATTATTGAATGCACCCGGCGTGCGGGGGACCAGTACGTCGTGTCGACATTACACACGTGTGGGCTCCCACGTGCTATTTCACCTATTGAATCAATGATATATGGTACTGTATATGTGTATTTATTTCAAAACAACTAATTTGTCAACTCAAGATGATAATCAAGTACGTACATGCATACCAAATTCACATGAGTAGGTCATGGATCCTGGCGATTGCGCAACAACTTTTTCATATATATATATATATATGTATATATGCACGAGAATCATTTGCATGCAGCTTTGGACCTCAGCTTCTTAGTTAAAATCCTAAATATAGGCAATTAGGACATATATTACAACGCTCTCTCACCTCCATATATATAATTTTACTTTTATATTAATATGATATAATTCTATGTTTCCGAAAAGAAATTTATTCTAGGTCATGATGGGTATTAACTATTAAGTGCCGGCTTCATATGTATATACATGCTATATGGTTCGTGTGATGTATTTATACATATATATATATATATATGTCGGCCGGCTTCATAGTCTAACAGGAAACATTAAATATAAGGATTTTTAATTTTTTATAATCTACAAGAATAAATAATAATAGTTAGAAAGCGTACTAAATTGATAAATAATCTGACTTGATTATGAGATAATGATTGTTCTAACAACTAATTAGTCTCCAAAGTGATTTTTGCTGGATAGAGATATAATGATATTTTTAAACTGTGAGAACCCTTAATTAATAATTAGTATTATTTATAGATTTTTAGCTATCAAAAGATCTAGAAACTTTGTACCCTGCTGTGAGTAGATATATATATATATATATATATATATATAGTTATTTTTATCCCATTATGACTGATCATTATTATAAGTGATAAGAATTAAACGTCTATTCTAAACCCATCAGCCATCAGGATATGTATGGGTATAATGTGGAACGTCATAGAGTTTAAAGATAAGTCTTACATGATTATCTCTATTCAACCTCTTTGTACGTATAAGTTCTATAAACACGATTTTAAAAAATCATTTAACGCTTATTAATTAGTTTGGACTAATTACCACATGAGTACCATGGCGCTAGCTAGGCCTACATATATCAAGTACGTGTTTAATTCCTCTTCAATTCTAAACTTCTAATTTATCAGTACTCTAGTTTAGGAATCCGATTTTCATGCATGCTAATTTTGGCAGTACTCTATGTACGTCCTTGATGATCAGTTCGTATATATACGTAGCACTTGTCTTTTCCATATATATGTATATATATACAAATTAATTAGCTAGATGAAGACATGTATGATAACGTGTAGCTTTTTTATTTCAGGGACGTCATGTACGTATTTATTATAAGCATAATAATAACGTCCTAATTGCTTTATATAGCAATTAAAGTTATGGATGATTACTTATATATAATATAATAATATTATTAAATATTAATTTTCTATGACGTGGTAAGCTAGCTCGCGATAGCAACATAAATTTCACAAACTAATCGTGTACAAGTAGTAGTACAAGCTTACACTCTTTAAATTTTATAGCGCGCATATAAATATGTTAGTGCATGCAAAACGTGATGACCACTACAAAAAAAAAATGAGTTTATATAATTAATTTGATGTATTTAAAAAGAATAAAAATAATCAAATTGGATATTTCTAATTTATTTAGATGCATCAAATTGATTATATTAATTCATTTTTTATTATAGTGGATCGAACCATTAACCTCTAGTAAAACCCTTCCTAATTTCCCCCAACCTTATAAATCATCCTACGTGGTCGATCGTCGTCGTACGTCTTTCTAAATTCTACTACCTCTTTCTTTTTCTGTTTCCGTTTTTTCCCCCCAATGTTTGTGAGGCTCAACTTGGTTCTGTACTTTCTATTTTCATCGTATATTTCACCCAGAGCAGTAGTTTGATCCTGAGGACTACAATTTTTTCTTTTCATTTCTTTTTTTTTTATATATTCTTAGATATTTTTTAAAAAAAATTATAAAATTATTTTAAAATACTTCCTTAATTATTAAATAAAAAATTAATATAAAAAAAATTTCTTGAGAGATTTTATAAGAAGATTTAGCAATATTTCCCATTAACCCATTTATACTCATGTCTAGTAGCCATGACCCACTGACCCCGGTGGTGTACGTACACAATACTACTTGGGCGCTGCAGCCAGCTAGCTAGGCGTATTACTTGAAATCGTAACCATTGTAGCGCCGCCTGATCTAATAGTTTTGCTAGTAATATGGACATTATGATTTTGAGACCTGAGATTTGATCAGTCCTGAAAATGACGTCGACCATGATTATGCAGCACATGATATATATGGACATTATCGTGGTCCAATATTTTATATTGTTCCAAGATCAATAGCTAGCTAACAAGACACAAGATGACGTATAAAGACGAAAAAATCTACCCATCGGGAAACCAAATCTGTAAATATACGGTTTAGATTTATGGAGATGGTGGGGTCACACTCACGCACGCAAGGTTTCAACTTACAAGTCAGGCTCCAAGATCAGGAGTTGGTTAGATTTTAGATCAGGAGTTGGTTAGATTTTAGAGGTTGGATGGGCCCCGATTTGATGAAGAAAGGACTACTTCACAAACATTACGGCCATTCAATATTATTTATGGTTTACTTTAATTCATACTCTCCTTAATTAAACGTACAACTTTTAGAGTAAGTCATGAAGTGATGGAACGATTTAGATTACCGTGTCCATTTGTTTTTTACTCAAGAATATAATTAGCTAGGGTCTTAATTTTAGGGATGATCATCACGGGGACCATTTTATAGGGAGAAAATGCATGGTTTTAAATTAAGATGTTTAAAAAAAAAAAATCTATTTTCATTTAACTAGCAATTTAAAATTTATAATGTGAATCATATAAATTGAGAAAATTCAGTCTACAAATTAACTAGAAATAGTTAAATGCATAAACTTCTAATTTTCTCATATAACAATCTAAAATACTAATCACTTCCTTCAAAATAAGGCATTTACTAAAATATTTTTTTTAAAAAAGGAAAAAACTACAACTCTATGAATTAAAAATCTGAGAGACTATATCTCAAATATGAATTTTCTCTATACAAACAATATATACATAACCAACAAAATAACTAAACAAGAAAATACAAAAATAACCCCAAAAGCAGTCCGACATTGGTGGCGCGTGAACTATATGCGCCACGCTAAGATTAATAAACTGCAAGTTTGAGGAGCTCGGCGATGTTGGATCCATAAACAGCCGCTCATGGCGGAAGAGATTTCACCAGAAAGCAAGGTGCGTCCCATAGCAGTCCCGCGCGTTTGGAGCACACATCGTTCCGCTTGGCAAAATCTCTCGTCGACTGTAAGATCGGTGGACAGTGAAAACGAAGGCGGAACGCGTGATGACCTTAGACCTTTAGAACTACCTCAACCTGCAACTCGTTGATTAAAAAACACTACCCCCAAAAACCACCATCAAAATAGTAAACAAGTTTGGTGGTCGGAAAACAAGAAAGAAGAAAAGAAAAGGAAACGGAAAACTGAGGAGAGGACGAAACTGTAGCTCTACCCTCCTCCTAGAGCAGTGGACGACAAGGAGGCTTTCTTCAAGGGTTGGGGGCAAAAGTTATCATCTAGAAGTTTGCTCAAAAACTTCTATTAAGATGCCTTTTAAGTCACGAAGTATAAATATTGACAAAATCTGAAATTTGTCATGGAAATATTCTGAAATGTGGAATTAATTAGGAATTGAGATCTACAGGGAGCATTTGAGAGAAAGGGAATTCGAAATTGACTTCTTTCAAACTTTGATATCTTGTGTTACAAAGTAAAGTGATAACAAATAGTAACAAATAGAGGACTAATAAAATTGCACTATTATGCTAGCATGGCATATATTTGTTTATGTCTAATATTTCCCCTCAAGATAGAATGTGTATATTCAAAACACTCATCTTGCTGAATAAGTAATTAAATTGCTCACGTCCAAGAGCTTTGGTGAAGAGATCACTTAATTGATTGCGTGAAGCAACATGAAAAGTCTTGATGACTTTGGCTTACAATTTTTCTCTTACTAAATGACACTCTATCTTGATATGCTTTGTCTTTTCGTGAAAAGCATGATTGGCTACTATATGAAGAGCCGCCTTATTATCACAAAAAAGAAGTGCTGGTTGAGGATGCTCAATTTGAAAGTCTTTGAGTGGTGCAAGCAGCCAAGTAAGTTCACATGTTATGGAGGCCATTGTCCTATATTCTGCTTCAACCGATGACTTTAACATAGTTTGTTATTTCTTTGATTTCCAAGAAATCAAAAACTCACCAAGAAAAACACAAAGTCCTTTCATTGACTTTCGGGTTTCTATGCATCCAGCCCAATCCGAGTAACAAAAAGTTTTAAGATGAAAACTACAAGCTGTAGGAAAGAAAATGCCTTGAACTAGTGTCCCTTTTAAGTACTTGAGTAGCCTGTTTACTACATTAAGATGAGGCTGCCTTGGTTTATCCATAAACTGACTTAGAACTTGAACTGCATATGCTAAATCAGGTCTGGACAGTGTTAAGTAAATCAGCCTCCCAATAAGTTTGTTATAGGATAAAGGATCTACCAACAACTCTCCTTCAGTAGAGGAAAATTTAATGTTCTGTGCCATTGGGAAACTCACAAGTTTAGCTGCCAAAAACCCTGAGTCTTGTAGAATATCCAAGGCTTACTTTCGTTGAAATAAAGTAATGCTCTTGGATGACCTTACAACCTCTAAACCAAGGATATACTTCAAAACTCCCAAATCCTTGATTTTAAATTTGTTATCCAAAAAGGTCTTCAAATCAGTAATGGATTGAAGATTATTGCTTGCCAAGATTATGTCATCTAGATAAACTAGCAAGGCAATAAAATTTGACCTACTGGACTTGATAAAAAGAGAGTGATCCGAATGTGCTTTTGATGAAACCCATAATCAAGTAGAGCAATGATAACTTTTGAAGCATTGTCTTGAAGCTTGTCTTAAGCCATAAAGTGACTTTTTGAGTTTGCAAACTCGATTGTCCCCCATTTTTTGCATAACCAGGATGTACTTTCATGTAAACCTCTTCATTGAGGTCTTTATGCAAAAATGCATTATTTACATCTAATTGATGTAAATGCCAGTTTTTGAAGGCTGCCAATGCTAAGAAACAGTGCACTATTGTCAACTTAGCAACTAGAGAAAATGATTCTTGAAAATCTAAACCTTCAATTTGTATATATCTTTTGACAACCAACCTTACCTTATATCTCTCAATGCTCCTATCAGCCTTATATTTAATTCTATAAACCCATTTACAGCCTATAAATTTCTTCCCTACAGGTAAAGAAGTGAGTGTCCAAGTTTCATTATCTTCAAGAGCTTTAATTTTAGCATTCATTGCTGTCTACTACTCAGGTATTTGAGAGGCTTGAGAAAAGGAAGTTGGTTCTATATGTGAAGAAATGGTGAGGGTAAAATATCTACGTGGTATAGAAAGCTTGTGATAAGAGAGAAAATCAGAAATAAGAAATTTTGTACCTGAGGATGTATCTGCCAAAGAAGTAGATTGCAATGGGTGAGAACTGGTTCCCAACTGACAATGATAATCTTGCAGGTATCTTGGTTGTCTTCTAGGTCGTGTGGATTTTTTAATGGGAAGAGAAATATGATATGAAGTTGAACTATCATTGAAAGAATCAGTGGCACTTTGGGGAATGAGATTTTGAGAAGTGGCATTTTGAGGAGGAGAAAAAGTATGAGAAACAGACTCACTGTCTAGAACAAATTTCAATAGGATAGAATTATGAGAAAATGAATTTTGTGAGAAAGAAAGGTGAAGATCAGAAGATGAAAAAGGAAATATTGTTTCATAAAAAACAACATCCCTAAATAGAAAAGTGGTATGAGTCTCAAGATCAAACACTTTGTATCCTTTGACAGCAAATGGATATCCAATGAAAATGCACTTTTTGGCTCTAGGATCAAATTTAGTTCTGTTTGTTGTCAAGGTGGAAGCAAAACAAAGGTAACCAAATACTCTAAGGTGTCTATATGAAGGAGGAGTGGAATATAGAATTTCATATAGTGATTTATTTGACAACAAAGGAGTGGGAGTCAAATTTATTAAGTGTGTTGCTATCAAAATGCAATCACCCCAAAATTTTAAAGGAAGTGAAGCTTGAAAATGTAAGGATCTAGCAACATTCAAAAAATGTTGGTGTATTCTCTCAACTGTACCAATTTGTTGAGGTTTACCTACACAACTTCTTTTAAGGATGACACCTTTGGAAGATAAATATTTAGGTAGATGAAACTCAATTCCATTATATGTTCTAACTTGTTTAATGTGAGTTTGAAATTGAGTTTTAACTAAATTGAAGAAGGCTTATATATATGCTTTGGTTTAAGATTTGTTTTGCATGAGATAAATCCAAGTGGATTTAGAATAATCATCAACAATAGTAAGGAAGTATTTTGAACCATCAAGTGCTGAAACAGAAAAATGACCCAATATATCACTATAGATAAGAGCAAAAGGAGATGTTGAATTATTATCATTATGAAGAAAATGCAAACATTTTTGTTTTGCCAAATGACAAACAGTACATAGAAAAGCATTTGACACATGTATATATGACACTGATTTATTGATAAATTGTAATCTAGAGTATGACAAATGACCTAATTTATAATGCCACAAATCAAAATGAGGATGAGTTGTAGAAGCAATAGAAGAACCAACCAAAGGATGCTGCAAGTAATGATATAGTCTAGCTTGCTCTTCACCCATCCCAATTGTCATCCATGTAGATAGGTCTCGAAGAACACATAATTTAGAAATGAAAATGAGGCGACAATTAGAATCATGAGTTAGTTTACTTGCTGATATAAGATTAAATGAAAAAGAAGGGACGCAAAGGAAATTGTGTAGAATTAAATTCTCAGAAAGAGAAACTGATCCTACACGAGTTATTTCAACAAGATTACCATTTGGTAACTTGACTGATAATTTTATTTTAGAGATTATTAATGAAAAGAATTTAGTATAATTGACCATATGGTCAGTAGCTCTTGTATCAATTATCTAGGAAACATTATGGGAATGAATAGTGTATGCTCGAGATAGAGGTTTACCTGACAAGTTTGCACAAGGAGAAGACAATGGAGTTGGAAGAATATCGGTGGAAAGAGAGGTGGAAGTGGACTCTTTTAAAGGAATAGAAGAACGAGACACAGTAGATGAGGTGTTGACATTTGTAGGCTTGAGAATGGACAGCATGTCAGCAATTGCTGACATTGCTCTTGAGTAAAATTCAACTATGGAACCTCGTTTTTGTCCTTATCTGTAAGAGAAGAGGAAGTTTGATTTGCTGAATGAGTTAATGCTTTTTTGGACTTAAATCCAGGTGGAAAATCGTGAATCTTGTAACATTTATCAAAAGTATGTCCAGTGTATCCCCAATAACTACACACAGAACGATCCTTGTGGAAGCCTGATTGCTTGGAGTTTGAATTACTAAGTTTTCCAGATTTTGTTATCATAACAACAATATATTCAAGAACTGGTGCTTGCTTCGAGAGCAAAGTAGCCATTGATTCCAGATTCGGCACAGTATCAATCTTTGTTTCTCTTCTTGAAGTACAAATGCAATCACTTTGTTGATGGATGGAAAGGGCTCAATTAGCAAGATCTAACTTCTTAGACCATTGAAAGAATCGTTTAATCCCATGAGAAACTCCATTACATACTCCTCCTGTTGTGACTCTTGAAGAAAAGTTAGGGTTACATTTGAACAAGATGGCGAACTTTTCTTGAAATTTTCCAGTTCATCCCAATAGGACTTCAATTCCATGTAGTAATCACTTACTGATTTCTTTTATTGCTTCAACGAATTGATCGATTTCCTCAATTGAAATACCCTCAGACGATTTCCTTGAGAAAACATTTCGTTAAGATCTCTCCACATATCATAAGTAATATCAATGTATAAAATACTAGAAGCAATATTTTTTACAACAGAATTCAAAATCCACGAAATTACGATATCATTGCATCGAATCCATGACTGATAGACTGGATTGTATTCTTTCGAGGGTTTCTGAAGGGTTCCATTGACAAAACCCACCTTATTATTCGCACTAAGAGCTTTAGACATTAATCGAGCCCATGTATGATAATTGTCTCCATTTAAACAATCTATAACGAGTATAACTCCAAGATTTTCTCCATGATAAAAAAAAAAAAAAATAGGGATTCAATGGATTGTCTTGTGGAAGTCACAAATAAGGTATTGTGAAATCTATGAAGACTTCGTCAAAAAGTAATTAGATTTCTCTAATACCATGACATAATCTGAAATCTACCATGCAAATATTCTTAAATGTGGAATTAGGGATTGAGATATATAGAGAGCATTTGAGAGAGAGGGAATTCGAAATTGACTTCTATTTGGACTTAGATATCTTGTATTACAAAGTAAAATGAAATATAAGATATTTCTAATAAACAGTAATAAACAGAGGACCAATAAAATTGCACTATTATGCCAACATGCCATATATTTGTTTATTTCTAATAAATATATTTGTTTTTTCTTTCAATTGGACGTAATAGGTTCTTGTTGACTGGGAACATGCCAAACCAATATGAAGTCTCTCGAAGAATATAATTACCAAATAAGAATAACGTGTAAATATCCTGCCGTGCATATGCGTCGACGTCATTTATTGTGTTCATTTATATGATCGTAAAAGTGATTACCTTTGTCGGCTAGTTATTAATAATTATTTGTTCTTTCTTCAGCTTTTAAGAGAAAGAAACAATAAATATATCAAAGCTAGAATTTGAAGAAATGCAAGATGGTAACATGAGTTCTTTAATTTACTTGTAATAATTTAATACCTTTTGTTTAAGATTTATTTATTTTTTACCAAGTAAAGGTGTATTTCTGATCTATAGGATGTTGTTTGAGTTCAAATCCTCTTAATTCAACTGCTAAGATGGAGAATAATTCAAAAATCGAGTCACGTTGAGTTGAAATATTACAAGAGAAGACACTAAAAAAAAATCTCTACAAATAAAATTACGTCAAATTTTAGGGTAATGATACATACAGTCGTGGAATTATAAATGGCATACAGTCACTTTAAAAAAAAATTAATTTTTTTTCACGTAAATCCCATATATATTTATTTTTTTTCAAAGCAACTACACGCCGCTTGCAATTCTATGACTGCATCTATCATTTTTTCAAATTTTATGCGGTCAAGCTCATTTATTACAAAAAATAAATAAATATTTGTGATAGATTATTTATAATAAAAATAATTATTTATGATAAAAATAAATTTATTTTAAATTGACTACTAGTAAATAATTTTTTTATAACGACGAGACTGACTAAGAGCATCCACATTGGTGTCATAAAAAAAATCATCAAAATTTGATAAGAAGTACAAATTTGATGAGATGAACATACCATACTCATCATAATTCCACATTGGACTCATCATTAGACTCATTAAAATAATAATATAAAAATATTTTTTTTTTAATTTCTTTCAATATTTTATAATTATACTAATTATATGTATATTAATAATTTAATTTGATACTTAAATTATTATTTTTAACAATGTTTACTAAAACTAGAATTAAAAAAATATAATAAACACATTTATTCTATAGAGAAAATAAAAATAAAAAGAGAAAAAAGTGTAGGAAAAATAAAATATATTAAACTAATAAGATGAATGGTGAATAGTAACCCTTTAAATTTGAAAGGTTTTTCTATTTTTACTGTAACTTAAAATTTAAGAAATTTAATTTGATGAGACCAATGTAAAGTAGTTTTTAATATAAATTATCAAATTTATTATTTGATAATTGGTTTGATGAAACTAACGTAAATATTTTAATAAATTAATATTTCCAAACAAAAGCAAGGCACACAGTTAAAATGATAATTACTTCCTCTCCGGTCTCATCACTAACCCATGTGCACACGTACAAACATGCATCACGGCACCCTTTGTCTTGCCCTTCATGTTGCCCTTTCGAACCTCCCGATTGCCGTTAAGGTCAAACGACAGGGCTGGATATTTTAAATACTAGGAAAACGACATATCCAGTAGGACCCGCCACGTGCTCGCTGAAATGGATATCCGTAACGCACGGCCAGGGGTGCGTACCGCCCTGCACAGCTTGGCAATGGGCATCTTTCCGGAGCAATAATACTCACTGGATTCCATCAAAATTTTTCAGTACTTGTGTTAGATATTTAATTAAAAGTAGGTCGAATAGCATTAATGTACTACTTTAAAAAAAAAAAAAAAACAATTATCATTGTACATATTCAAGTTTTTTTTATTAGAAATAAAACTCCATATATATAATATATATATATATATCCTAATTAAGGTAAAAGAACTTCATAGTCAAAATCTTAATTTTTAACCAAATGTTAGGCTTGGCTACCTATACCATTAATTTAATGCAGCTTTAAGACTTCAACATTGAACCGCGGGATGTGGGTTAATGTTGAAGTACTTTTGGCCTAACTAGCTAGCTAGCCAGCCAGCAGGCGGCCAGCCGATGGGGAGGGGAGTGCCTTAATATTTCTGTACTTTATAATGGATTACTAAGGTAAATTTCATTATTGGTTTTATTAATTTCAACATTTTCATTAGTACTTAACCATTTAAATAAAAAATTACGTGAAATATAACATATGATTTATATGGATATGACAAAGTTTCGGGTGAAAAGCAGTCTCTCTCTAATTTATTAGGTGTTTATTTGATATTTTAATGTAATTTATATAATGTAGTATCATATATATTATAGCAATATCTCTTTTTTACGATCACCTCACTACAAGAAAAACAGTTATTTGTGACATTTTAATTACAGTCAAAACGATTATTTTTATTGCAAATACTTTTTTACAGCATTCTTTCTACTTTTTACGATAAAATCTAATGTCGCAAAAAGTTAATTTTTTTGTAGTGCCTAATTTTATGAATTGATTCTTGATTAAACTAATTAATCAGAAACCCCATCATCCATATCTTTGAACAAGAATTAGTTGATGGGTCATACGGGTACGTACTCCTATATTAATCCTTTCTATATATGTATGTACTACGTAAAAAATGTAGCATGCATGACCAAATTGTTGAAACAGAATGTGGCGCTTGACCCAATTCGATAAAATTACATATATAAATATATATTAACTATCAATGTATAAACGCGTGTGAACAAAAATCCACCATCGTTTCAGACCAAATGCCATCACGATGTCCTCTCTCTCTCTCTCAATTTATTGGCTCAGTACTCATGCGGTCGTTCACATTCGTCATATTGCCATGTGCCACATAGAAACGACATTCTTGAAAACAGAACTAGAAGTTCGAACAATAAACGTGTTCGACGACAAAAAGCTTTCCTTAATCATCAATTAGAGAAGAATAACCATGATTATTTTTAGGGGTAGTCAATAACAGTAAAGAGAAATGATAGATGCAGTCATAGAGTTGCAAGCGACATACAATCGTTTTAGAAAAAAGTGAATATATATGAGACCCACATGAAGAAATTAACTTTTTTTCTAAAGCGACTGCACGCCGTTTGCAACTCCACGACTGTATGTAGCATTACCCTATTTTTAGAGTTTAGTCAGTATTAGTGTCACGTTCTCTGCCTGTGCGAGTGCGCAATGGAATCTTGACTAGGTCATCATAAAAGCGCTGGAGGTAAAATTTGACACTTCGGTTTACCCTCGTTTATGTATTTCTATCTTGTTTCCATTAATCCCCAATGCGCACTCGTGTAAATGATGATCATATTGTGTGAATATATACAACAAATACTCATTTCACCCAATAATTAATGTCATGTCTTTTACCTAATTTATTTATTAATTAAGTGACGGTCCAATTTTAGCCACGCAATATGTATCAGCACCATGCATGCATGCCCGAAATATTGCAAGTAGTTTCTTGTCTTTTGTTACGCGAAATTAAGAGACCAAGGCATATATATACGGACCGGCTGGCCTGGCCTGGCCTGGGGAATTAACGTAAAAGTAATCAATGCCCCCATGCATTCTGAAGGAAATTAAAGGCCAGATCAAGATGGGGAAGGTGCATGACACTTGCAGCTTGTTCCATCCCTTTTATGACCAATTGTGCCAATTTTCAAATCCATTATAAAGTATACATGTTACAATTTTTGCAAGAGAGAGGAAGAAATTAAAAGAATAATTTTTCTGCTCGAGTCAGATCACGTACAACATGCATTCATATGATATATACTAGTGTGAATATATATAAGATCATCATGATTTTCAGCTACTCTTTTTATTTAGTCTTGACCATTTCTTGCCCATTGAGGAAAATGATCAGCGTGCATTCAACTGCGGCCAATTCCGTCCAAAATAAATACACCAACCGACAGCATGATGTCATTCCTATAATTTATACTAGGAGAATCCCCCCACTTGTACATGTACAGTCAATGCTGATATTTTTCCAAAAGCAATAAAATAAAATTAAAGAATATGACAACTTAGAAAACATAAAAAGCATAAATTCATGATGTTCGATCTGTTTCCTTGTACAGAAGAAGAGCATATTCATTAATTAATCTATATATAAGCTCTGGATCACCAATTAAGTGATAATCAGTTCCATAGATCTAAGGCTGGCGGCCGCTACTGTTTGTCTCTTTCTTCGCTGAGAATAATCTCCTTTTATTTTTAAAATCGACCCATATAATAATACATCATGTATATATACAATATGTTCTGAGTATTCTCTGAAGACTGACGCTATTTAATATTTATTAATTATAAGTTAGAAAGAGACCCACCACCACCACCAGCCTATTTGCTCGGATATTAATTAATTGGACCACAGAGATAACATGTTAGCATATAAAATGAAAAATGATGTATATATAGTCCAATTTGACCTCGATCGGATAACGTCAAACCATATATATTATTAGCATATAGTCATGATCCATATGATCGTAGAAATAAATTAATCTAGTAGGCCGCCACGTTGATATATTGAATCTTTAACCCCAATCATTAATGTCTTTTACCAAGTAATCCATAGACAAGAGACGTACTAACATGTTCTTAGAATGATCGCACGTGTTTTTTTTTTCAAAGAATTATATTTAATAAGTACAACATATCACATATGTTATATATATATATATATATATATGTATATATATTTTCACGCAATGTAGTTCTCGCAATCTCCCCGAGTTCATTTTTCTTCATTCGACGTCCAAAACAGGAATTTTAGTAGTATATATATATATATATTAGCGTGTGAAGAAAATATAGAAGCATATAATAGAACAGGTAATAATTAACTTTATATTCATTTCATGATATTGCTTAAGAAAGAATTAAATAATAGTATTAAACCAATAACACTAATTAAATTAATTCAAGCCGATTATTGATGACCCGAAATACCAGATCAAGCAGTTCACACTCACCGTTGAGAATTCACAAAGATCCAGAAGCCCGGAAAAAAATTCGATAAGGTCAGAAGAAGAAAAACTAAAAATAAAGGTATCGACAGGTATTGACAGGCAGGCACATGATCCCACTACATATTTTGCACATTGAGACAACATTAAATGAGCTGTCACTCAATAGATCACCGTACGTCTCACATGTGAGAGATAAGTAGCAAAAGAGAAACAGGATCAGTTTCGTAATGGAATTTGCTGCCTGCTACGTACAACGACAAGGGATGCTGAAATGAGAGGTGGCTTATCTACTTTTAGGTCTGGTTTGATTTTGAGACGAATTTATTTTAATTTATTTTAAATTATTATTTATATTTTTTGATATTTTGATATTAATATAATTTTTTAAATCTTAATATAATTTTTAAAAAATTTTTAAGTTAATTTTTTAAAATTTTTAAATAATAATAATATTAAAAAATAAATTTCTTTTAATTTATCTCATTTCAATTCAAAATTTTAAAACTTGCTCTTCTTTCAAATAAGTTTGATTTAGATTTAAAATTTATCTTAACTCATCTTTGTTTTATTATTATATTTTTTAATCTTTTATATAAAATATAAATTTTTATACATATTTTTTAAATTTTAATACACATTTTTAAAATTTTAATTTAATTTTTTAAAATTTTAAAATAATAATAATATTAAAAAATAAATTAAATTTATTTTAACCCAACTCAACCGATCCAAAACATAATTTACGTTTATGGACAAAGCTGGCCAACTTTCGTCGATGGGTACGGCCATTTTTGTTTCTTTGGTTTAATGATTTCGTACTTTTCTTAATTTGCATGTGACGAAATTCTTTCTCTCGAATTTTAATTTCACTTTTTTTTAGCAGTGAAAAAGAGAAGCTGTACAATTTTATGTGAAAAAGAGAGCCACTTTTTTTTTTTTTTTTTTTTGGTACAAAGGTTCTTATGCACAATGATTGTTCAATTTAAATAATTTGTACCTAGCACCAATCTGATAATAACATGAGTCAAATCTAAGATCAATGTATATAAATCATCTAACTGAGGGTAATTTAAAGATAAATTACATACTATTAATGATCAAAGAATTTAATTCAAATTTTAAGAGTAAGAGAAGTTTTTACCAATGACAATGATATCATTTGATTTTGGGTTATGTTTTGAAGGTTAAATCTAAATAAAACTCACTACCTCACTTGTTTTGATCTGTGATTTTTTGGTCAGTGTCCTCGTTGTGGTCCCTGATTTTTGGTGCGTACGTTGTAAGCTACAAACTTTTTCGGTGGATAAGCAAGTGCTGTTCATTCTTGGGTCGTCGGACTTAAATAAACGGAGTGCCTTCTCCATTTTTGGAAGCAATTACAACCTTAAATTTCTAGTCTTGCTTCATGAGCTACAACAATTTCATTGGTAATGGTAATGCCTATTTGGACCGTTTTCTAAGGCCCATGCCTACTTTGCCCATATCTCCTCCACTTTTTAGATATGGAGAAATTTTTTCTTAAACTATCTTTACGTTCACTAGAAGAAGATTCCTTATTTGGGCCTCGGGCCCTTATATCCGAATACCTTGAGTGCAGTCCCGGCCCCCATTCCTCTTACCCTTTTCAGCTGAAGAAAGAGCAGAAGCTGGGCCCAGCTTCATTGACCTATGGAGCCTGTTTTATAAAAGAAATTATGTTCCTTAATGTGAGAATTGTGACAGCTTCATTGACCTATGGAGCCTGTTTAATGACTTAGCGCAGAAGCAGGGCCCAGCTTCATTGACCCATGGAGCCTGTTTTATAAAAGAAATTATGTTCCTTAATGTGAGAATTGTGACAGCGATTTGATTTGATTCGATTTGAAGACTTTGCTAGCTTTGGAGGTTGACTGTTGAGGCTAGATTCAGATGATTTGAGATAATCTATAAATGAGTAATTTTTTTGAGAGTTTTATTAAAATGTGTTTAAATGTATTAAGTAAATTAATATTTATTTCATTTTTTTATAAAAAGTTAAAAAATTAATGAGTATCGTTAATTACTGATTTCAGATAAGTTGAATTGGGTATGACATCCAAACATTACATGATGACAAAATATCTTAAACTCAAACACATACAAGTTACATAAATCTATGCAAAATACGCTCTCAAAAGTTACTCCTAATTATGATTTTTTTTTTTTTTTAAGTTACCACTAGTAAACTTTTGTGTATATTTTTAATAGAGTTAATCTGGGATTCGGTCAAATCGAACTCTTACCCTTTGCAGGTTTCTCAGTTGTCGTCGGCGGTGGGCGATACCACCCACTCCATCGGGATCGGAGGGAGTCGATACATCTTCATCGGCAGAGGGGGCTGAGTAAGACCGAATTTCCTTTAAAAATTTATCTTCATTTTATTTATTATTATATTTTTATTATGTTTTTTTATTATATATTCTTTATTTTATTATTTTATTATATTTTTCATTGTATTCTTAAAATTTTATTTTATTTTTTATATTTTTTATTATATTTTTTAATATTTTTTATTATATTTTTTATTATATTTTTATAATAATTATAAGAATTTAAAAATGAGAAATGGGTGGATTGCAAAGACGCTGGAGTGCAGCTCGACCGCAATCGAGCATCTCCCTTTTTAATATTAAAATATTAAAATACACTAGTGACACTTTTAGAGGCATATTTGGAGGACATCCTAGCATCACCCATGCAAAAAAGCTCTACTAATTAACTTAAATGATAGTAATCTTCGTCCTACAATAGAACTCCGTAAGTGGCTCCAAAAATCTAGTCAATAAACATGTTTGATTATGTTGCTATAATGAATGATCATGGAACTTAATTTTATAATGTACTGTCTTTAAAAAATAAATAATAGAAAGCCTCCATTTACGACAAAAGTTGTATAAAGGCTGAAACTCTGGAAACATGGTATGGGCTAAAGAGTAAAGACAAACCAAAATGGCTTGTCATAATGAGATGGGTATCCACCAAAAGAAAAGGGAGAGCAATGTGCTCCGTTGTCAATCCTTCCTGAATTTCCAAATAACAAATACTTCTTTTGCCAAACGCCCACAGAATACTCGAATATAGCAGTTTATAAAGCAAGGTGAGCTGAGTCTTATCCTGGTCATCATCACTCTGTTTCCAGTTTTAGATAAGGCCAATGGCCAGTAGCTCGCCTGCAGCAAACCATATCCTATCCCAAGAACTAAATAAGCTATTTTCCGACCTCTTTTTGACTATTTTCACATAAAACATGGTATTAAAATTCTTCTGTCAGACATCTAATTGCATGAGTTTGATCAAGATGACGTGTTTGATTAATTTTATGTAGCCAACATAAGACAGATTTCTGTGAAGAAATTTAATTTTGTTCTTAAAATGTAAAAAACTTGCTATTGCCTGAAAACTTTTATAGATCGCTTTTTCCACCGTATGATCAGCTACGTGTTTATGGGAAAGAGATAAATTTATTTATATGTATTTTATTCTTTAACATTTTTATTTATATATGAATTTAATATGTAAAATATTTAATTAAATAGAGTAGAGTATAAAATTAATATTTGAATTCAAGATTGCTGCTATGATACATCTAATAATGTCACTTATTCTAAAAACTTAAATTGATGGGAAGAAATAAATGCAATTATTTATATTATATACTTAATAATAATTAGCTTTAAGTAAAAAAATAAAATAAAGGCAGTGAGGTGGCTCACATATTGCTATTACATGCATGCACTGGGGACTTTTATCTTCCCCAAACTTGGTTTAATTGGTCTCGACAAGGTGTTTCATTAGAGAAGATAAGCTTTGTTTTGAATTTTCATAGTAATGAGATCAAGCACGTGAAAAGGAATTGTTGAAAAGAACACAGATTCAGAAAAATTGAAAAACAAAGAGTGGTTGTGTTCGGAGATATAAATAGAACAGTTGACCAGCTGTGAGAATAGTGGTGTAACTGGTGTTAGAGCTTGGCTGCTCCAAAAAAAATAAAAGACTACTTCTTTAGAAACAAACAAAAGAAGAGAAAGGAGAAAAGATAAGAACATCTTGGAGTTCGAGAATCCTTATCCATCACACAAGAATCCACGCCCACTATAATGTTAAATAAAAACTGCCGCCTTAACATCAGACCTTTTACTAATATTATAAGGTAGACAATATAAATACTGCTTGGACCCTCCCGACTTTCCCATCATACCATCCATTACTTATTTTGATCAAAAACTTGGGTTTCAAATATCACAAAAAACATCAAAGAAAAGAAGAAATGTTGGCTATATTTCACAAGGCATTTGCTCACCCACCTGAGGAGCTCAACAGTCCTGCATCATACAATGGCACTAAGAAGCCTAAGCTTCCTGAGGAAACTCTCAATGATTTCCTCTCTCGTCATCCTCACAACACTTCCTCCATGAGCTTTGCAGATGCAGCTGTGCTTGCTTATGTTCGCCCTCACCCTCCTTCCCAACTTCATCAAAGGTACGTAATAAATAACATCTCTCTCAATTACTCTCCATATATGTATTGGATGTGTATATATCTCTCTTAGAAGTTAGAACTAGTTCTATAAAAAATACATTATGTTTGTGGGTGATTGCAGGTTGTTCTGTGGGTTTGAAGATATATACTGCCTGTTCATGGGGAGCTTGAATAACCTATTCTCACTCATAAAGCAGTACGGTCTATCAAAGGGCACGAACGAGGCCATGTTAGTGATCGAAGCGTACCGGACCCTTCGAGACCGGGGACCCTACCCAGCGGACCAGGTTATAAAGGATCTTGATGGCAGCTTTGCCTTTGTTGTCTATGACAGCAAGACTGGAACTGTCTTTGCTGCACTGGTATACTTATATTAGCAAGCATCAATGAATTTGTGTGCATCTTTCTCTCTTTTTCCGAATTCGAAACTGATTCCAAAGGCATGATTGAGGATTTGTTTGGTTGTAGGGTTCTGATGGTGGAGTTAAGCTTTACTGGGGTATTGCAGCTGATGGCTCTGTGGTGATTTCTGATGATTTGGAGGTCATTAAAGCGGGCTGTGCCAAATCATTTGCTCCCTTCCCAACAGGTACTTAGAATTATAGAATGAATTTCTCCATCAAATTCACTTCAATTAATCAAGCTGCCCTAACATCTGCATGCAATGGAAAGTTGGAAACCAGATCTTTCGCTCATCTCTATCTTACATGTGAAAAGAATAACATGGTGGTTTGTGTGTTTGCAGGGTGTATGTTCCACAGTGAGGGAGGGTTGATGAGCTTTGAGCATCCAATGAACAAGATGAAAGCAATGCCAAGGGTAGATAGTGAAGGGGCCATGTGTGGGGCCAACTTCAAGGTTGATAAGTACACAAGGGTCAATAGCATTCCGCGCGTGGGAAGTGAATCCAATTGGACCAACTGGGATTCACGTTAACTAAAATGTGGATCCTTATGTGTGATTTCACATTCTCACTAATCCAATTGTTCCCTGGATTTGCCCGTCTCTTTCTAAGTTCTTATTTATACCATATGTTTGTTTTTCTCCATGATTGAACGAGTATAAATAATGGGATGATCTTCTGGATGTTCGTCTTCTTGTACAATGTTCTTAAGGGAGCCCATTTTTTTCTTTTTCCCCTTATATTCCCGTTGGAAAAAAGAGCGGAATCCCAAATAAAGGCAAAAGGAGAAAAAAGTGGAAACTGGTAAACAGTCAAAAAAAGGTACCAAAAGTTAGGTAAATACATACATCTATGATGCAATATGACACGAAATAGACAAAAATAGCAAAACTACTCTCTTTTGTTTCGAAATTCCAAGGCTTTTATTAAATTTACCAATGGTAACACGGACAGCGAATTAATAATTCGGGGAACTTAACTTAGGATGTGTGGCTCTTCAGCTTATCTCGAGCCTGGCTAGTGGCTATGGACTATGATGGGACCTGTCATCGAATCAATGGATGTACCTTTAGTAAATTTTCATTTCTAACATCAACCTTTATGGTAGATGTTTGCACGCGAAGGGATGGGCGATTACATGTAACCATGAATTGAGGAATTAAAAACCAACCGTTCAAGCCATTAATAAAACTAAGAAACACTGGCTGGCGGCTGCACTACACATTTATAACAGAATACACCGCAATGATGAGATTTAAACCTGTAAATAATTATATGAGATATGTGCAGGATCATATTAGAATGATTTCTTATCTTTAGAAGAGATACAAGAGGAGAACATAAGAGAGAACAAGAGAATTAAATAAATTATAGATGATCTCAACATGCCCAAATTGAATACACACGCTAATCAACTAGGGGACAATACAAAACACCATATAAGGCAGGAGCAGTTAACCAAAATCTGCCATTTCAAGCTTTGATAATACAAGGTGAAAAAGTTCTGTTCTGTTCCTTGTTACAAGAAAGGGTGAGGTCTTCGAATGTGTCATTCTTTCCACATATCTGCAAACTCATCAGGCTCCAGTGGATTCGATAGCTCATGCATCTTCCTCCTTGTCTTTGCTTTGACTTTCTTTGCATACTTCCCAGCCTTTTTCCTTTTCTCCAAAGCTCGAATCTGAAAGCACCAAACGATAAGCTTTATGAATTTAAAAAGAAAAAGAAGTAAAGAGTTAAAATGGAGGGAGAAAAAGGGGTTTAAACACTAAAGTGCAGGCTGCGACATCAATAAATACCTGATTTGGTGATATGTAAAATGGATTCTCATAGAGGGTAGGGCCTCCAAAGCTGCCAGCAAATATCTTGATTGGGTTCAAGCAGAATCGTGGACCAACCTACACCCAGTGTCTTCAGAATTAAACTACCATCACAAGTACCTGTTAAAGCACATAAAATAAAAAAACAAACCGCTGCAAACCTCAACAAGGGTCATATTCTCTAGGCCCCCTCGAGGCACTTTATCTGCTTCATTATGAGGTACAGATATCTGCATAAGAAAATCAAGAAAAATAAGCAACAATATTATGACTAACAATTTCCAAATGTATTGTTGTTGCCTCATATTGTTAGATTTGGTGATTTATGAATTTACAAATGCAAGCTCTACATGAAACCATCTTGTGAAAATTAGAAGATAAAGCTAGCCAAGATGGTGAATTATGTCCTTAACAAGCCTTTTTCTTTATTAGTAAACAAGATTTTATTGCAAGAGCCCAAGTACACAGGACATATACAAGAGCAACACCCAAGCTTGATGTTCTAGTGATACAAGAAATTCATGAATGTTCATGCCATTAAAATCAATTAAAAGCGACCAATGGAACAAAGTGTTAAGAAAGAAAGTTCATAGCTCATCCATTGACAGCTCATGATTTCAAAACTTCTCTCTTTCATCTCCCTACAAAGACATCAACATAGGCAAATCAGAGCCATCTTCCAAATTGCAGCGGTATGTGAAGTGCCCTAAAGGCTTCTCCATGAAGCTAGGAGATCAATCACCCTTCTTGGCATCACCAAACTACACCCACCTCAGCAAAGAAACTATTCCACAAGGTCGTGGAAATCTCATAATGGATTAGTAGATGATCAACAGACTCCCCACTCTTTTTGCACAAACTACACCCATTCCTGACAATGATTTGGCGTTTCCTTAAGTTTTCTTTTTGTAGGATCTTCCACAAAGGAAGTCATCCATACAAAAGAGGTTGCCTTGGTTCCTTAAGTCATCCTTAGTGAGCCTTATTTCCTTCCTCACAGAGTCCATGTAAAACCACCAAAATCTTAGACATCATAACTACTGACCAACCACCAGCAAGATGCATCAACATTTCATCTGTTCACATAATACAAGCATCTAATGGTATGACCACCTGTGGCATCCAGCTAACAGGCTATTGAGGGATCCAAGGTATCTAATATAAGATGTAATTACCATTTTACTTATCAAAAAAGCTATCTAATATAACATTTTCACATACGCATTCAACAAGCAGATCCAACTGAAATCCAACTGAAAACATTTTTGATGGCTGTCAAACTAAAATTGACCCTGCCTGGTAATTAATTTCCAAATGCAGGACAATCTCTTTTTTGGGAGTCTTGGCAACACAACCTAAATCCATAGATTTATAAAATATATGCAATGAATTTAATAAGATTACATTAATTCCTCCCTCTCTATCTTTGGCCAAACAATAGAACCTACGATGTCTAAGATTTATAATGTTATATATCTGAAAAAGCTATTTTTTACTTATTTTACATGTTAAAAGGTTTTAATTTATAATATTATGTGTCTGAAAACCAACACCAACCTTTGAACTTTAAAGTAAAGCCTCCATTATGAATGCTAGTACATAATTTACATCACATGGATTGTAATTTATACTTTCACCAACCTGGTAGTTCCGGAACCATATGTGGTCATCAACAATGGAGAAAACAAATACATGATCATGATAAGGTTTAGATTTCCTGTGTTCCTTTGGTATTCCAAATATCTGGGAAGGTGAACCAAGAATATGTCAGTACACGCAACTGATAACAATGTTAATGAACTGTAAACAATAGCATCATAAAATCCTTAAGCTAAGATATGATTATATTTTTTGGATAATTGATTAGAAACAACCACAACCAAGCAAGAGTTCATAAGTTATTTTTCAATATAATAAATCATAGCGATATCAGACAGGTCCACATTCAAAGAAAAACCAGTTTTTTAGGTAAATCATATAACAGTAAGCATTCATTGACATAGTTTTGGCTAATATAACAATTGGTCAATGCTATAGGATGAGTGAGTCCTTTTTTTTTTTTTGGTATACTATGAATGAGTCTACCACATAGATTGGGATATTTCGTTTGAACAACATCACACAAGGAAATTTCAATAGACTTCAATTTTATATTTGCCTTTGCATTGAGTAGAGTGAATATCAATATGAGATCCACAACTTAATTTGACAGAATTATTCCTTCAGAGGAACGAAGCAAAACGAAAATACCTGAATTATAAACTCTTTCAAAAGTTTCCAATGAGCATCTTTATCAAAATTGTCAGAGAATGTCAAAATAGGACGAGATCCTTTCAGATGGTTTCCAGTAAGCTTCAATTCCTCCATCGTGTGCACTAAAAGGGAAAGGAAAAAGAATCACATCCGTTGCCCATCATTTATCAAATTTTGACTCAAAAATATTAGCCATATAATTGGGGACGAAATTAATTGATCTCATTGCTAATAATGGTTTATTTCCATTAGACATTCACTATTAAACAACACATCGGTAGAAACCACGAGAGAAACATACCAGCATTAACTAAAAATTTGACAGATGGCCCATTGGGACATTTTGCCATCCATAGATAAAGATCTTTATGTTTCCTGCACTGAAATGGAGGGAAAAAAGGTTATTTCCGGACATCAGAACTAAGTGAAGCAAACTAAAGTTTCATATCCATAAAGTAGTCTCACACATCCTAATAACCGGCAAAATAATTAAAAAGCAAACAGTCAGTCTTTGTAGATACCAGAGTAATCACGCAATAGTTTAACTTAAATTCCATCAATACAATTCTTTTTATAAGTAATCAAAAAGTTTATAAAAAATGCAAAAGACAGAGTCTATGTACACAGAAAGTATACAAGAGGCCATTGATTACAATTACAATTTCTTTTTTTTCTCGGATTGAAATCTACATGCCATCTATTCGAAAATTAATCTTATTATTATTATATCTCGTGGTTAGCTAAATAAACAAACAGCGACAACAAACATGGATCTAATTAGTAAACCAATTTAAAGGAAATTACCTCAAAGAAAAGACAGGAAGAGCAACTCTTTAGCTCGACCAGCTCGTTCAAAGTGGTGCCCTTACTAGCCTTCGCCTCGACCTTGTTATCCTTCTTACAGTGAGGCAAGAGCGACACCATATTCAACATCAAATGCCGGTACCTGCACACAACACACACGAAAAACTAACAGTGATGCCAGAAACAGTACACGAACTCAATTCACCATTAGGGAATGCAAAGAAACTAGATTTTCGACCTGAAATTAATGCGGCGCGAGCAAGTGACCAGAACCTTCTCCTTGTTCCTGAAACCCGTGGAATCACTTTCTTTCCTTACTTCTTCAGCCTTGTCTTTCCAACCCAATAGCGTCCTTTTAGGTCTCTCTTCAGCACTTATATCTTTCTTTTGCGGTGCCACCTCCGTCTCACTGTGTTTTCTCTTCTTCCCCATTCTTTTTTCTTCTTATTTTTATCCTCTTAAGACAACTAAACATCCATAACAAGCATATTAGTTGAAATTTTCACCAAAAAGATGAAATTGGAAAACAATATGACAATAACATCAACACCCAGAAAAAAGAATGATAAAAAAACAAAGCTAAACGATAAGTTCAAACCATAGTTTGGGATTCGGATTACATAGAAAAGAAGAGAAATAAAAGAAGTGTTTATTCATTGAGTTAAAAACTCGTATAAGGGCAATCGCGAAAGCGATACCAAATAAGCAGTCGGAGAGAGTTGAAGCGCAACGCTACGACTGGGATACAGAGGGAACGAACGAACAAACACGGCCGATAAACCCTTCTGCTGTAAGAAGGAGACGAAACGTAAACCCTAAAACGTTAGGGCCCAACAAGGCCCATAAGGCGGAGTTTTCGTCCGTTGGATTGCGTTTTGGGCTTTAGTGTAATGATGCAGGCCCCTTGGCGGTTAGTGAGGGCCCGTTTAGGCCCATGCAATCTTGAAGGAAACCGACTGAAAAATGATACGATAGATAGTTCTGTGGTGTGAAAGTCAAAAAGAGAGACGGTATATGACCCCCCTCCCCTTCTTTTTCTTTCCACTATATTGTTATGTTGAACTTATGTCGGACTCTATTATTTTGTGAATGACCAAAGCCAAACCTATGTCGGCTACCTCTAATACTGCCTACATATATGAGCTCTCGCTCGATCAGTAATACACATAACAAATTTTATAAGTAAGAAGAAATTCTCAATTTTTAAGTAATTTTAAATATTTTCTCTTATAATTCTCTTTTAATAATATTTTCTTCTTTAGTTTTATAACATATTATCAATATAAAGTTTTACCGATACTAAAGTTAGTGATCTTCTACTTCAAGTAAGTTTTTCAATATATTATCAATTATTGAGATAAATATAAAATGTAATATTATTGAATATTACTTGATAAAATTATATTTTTATTCTCATGATTTTGTGAATATATCTCTTAAATCCATATATTTATTTTTGTGATTCATATATGTAGAAAATATCAAATTTTATAAAATTGAAATTTATTGCTATTGATATTTCTAAAAAAAATTAATTATTCAGAATTCTTAATAAGATCCATTTGGATGTGATAAACTTAAAAGATACAATAAAAAAAAAAACATATGTCCCTGCAGGACCGTGTTGTGTATCTCATATAAAATAAATCCTCTTACTTTGTGAAATTATTTAAGGGAGAAATACGAGTATCAGAAGATGTAATACTCCCAAAAGCTCATTATGACTTATTGCATTTGAAGTTGCAAGATTTTAAGAGTGGTAGTGAATATAATTTTGTACTCTTTAAAATCAGATCAATACTAAAATCATGCAATGAGAAAGTCACTAATGATGACATGTTAGAAAAGACATATATTATTTTTCATACCTCGAATATATTCTTGCAGCATTATCGAGAGTGAAAATTCAACAAATATTATGAATTTTTATCTTGTCTTCTAGTGATTGAGCTAAATAATGAATTTTTGTTAATAAATCACCAGTTACGTCCTATTAGTTTCACATCATTTCTTGAAGTGAATGATACTGGATTTAAACTATTCCTAAAAGGTCAGAAGTGAACGGTGCATCATTTCAAATGAACTAAGGGTATAAACGTGATAGAAAAATCATAGAAGTGTGAGTTTCAGAAGTGACAACACTAAAAGAGATAATAACAGAAATACACTGTATTACCAGACGTGATCTAATTCAAAAAATGGTAAATACCCTCAGAATAATTCTTCATAGAAAGATGAAAGTGTTTTTTATATGTGTGGTATGACTGAACATTGGGCACGTACCAATTGTACAGCTAAACACTTGTTTACTTATACTAAGCTTTTATATATATTATAGTAATTTTTTTTAATATTTTATGATATTTTAAAATAACGAAAAGTCGATGCCTGAAACACGATAAGAAATTATTTGGGATAATAAAGCTCTGTCTCAATTTGATCCTCTTACAAATGAATGTAAACCAAAAGTTCAGAGAATTATCCATTTGTAAAGTGCTGTAAAATCATATATTACTGCTATTAAAGCTCAAGTAAAAATCGAAATCCCTGAAGGACAAATTGTCAAAATAGCAATAGATGAGTCTAAGACACGCATGAAGCGTTGAAGACCTATTGGTACAAAAAAGAAAAGCAAAAAGTAAATAAATTGGTACTTTTGAAGAGACTTTACCCATGAAACAAGTAATAAGATCTATCCAAACTTTCTGTACAAAATATAAACTACTGAAAAATACAAGTCTCCTGAAGAGGAAACTCTTAAAAAGTACTTTCTGAAGAGGTATTTCAAGAAATATTCTCCCTTGAAAAGGAATATATATCTGAAAATAATGAGATCTCAATATATTCCATTAGTACTGGAGAAATTATGGATAGAAATAAAACTATTGTCGACAACATATTTTTATATAAGATGGCTTTTGATATTACCAGAATAATGAAGAAAGTGAGCAAAAATTCGTCAAAGAATGTCGACGTGTAAATGATTAACCAAAATGGAAAGCAGCTATTGAAATTAAGTTAAACTCGCTAGTGAAGCGAGATGTATTTGGAGCTGTTGTCCAAATACCAAAGGGTGTAATGTCTGTTGGATATAAGTAAGTATTTATACGAAAACGTAATGATAAAAATGAAATTGTACGGTATAAAGCACGACTTGTCGCACAATGTTTCCTGTAGAAACTTGGAATTAATTATGAGAAAACATATTCACTCGTTATAAATTCAACCACATTTAAATTTTTAATTGGATTGGTTATTACAAAAAAATTAGATATGCGGTTGATAAATGTAGTCACTGTATATTTATAAGAATTATTAGATCATGACATATATAAAAAAATATAATGCTTGAAGCATCTAATCCAAGTACATTTAGGAGTATGTATTTTATCAAGTTTTAAGGATTTTTATGTGGGTTAAAATAATCCGGATGTATGTGGTATAATTGATTCAACAAGTATCTATTGAAAGAATGATTTGATAATAATCCAATTTGTCCATATATTTTTATCAGAATCTAGATTTGTTATTATTGCAGTTTACGTTGATGATTTACCATATTAGAACTCCTGAAAAGATCATAAGAACTGCTATATATTTAAATAATGGATTTGAAAATGAAAGATCTTGTTATTAAAATGCTAGATGACTTACAAAAACTCGAGACTTCTAGCCTTATCTTTCAAATGCATTTACTCTTCAAAAATCAACATGTCATCCTTATCTAAAGGATTAGATAGTCAAAATGAAGAAGTAAGTAATGATTTAAAATCCTTATTCTCTTATTTCAAGTTTACTATTTTTTAGTTAAACTTTTGAATGAGTCGTTGACGTATGTACACATTCTCGTTAAACTCTTCAATCTCACGATTTTTAGATTGTAACCAGTCGGAAAACCCGACAATAGAGGATGAGTATCGAGTTCCGAGAGTCACTTGCTCATAAACGACTTCACGATCTGACTTATTAACTAGATTATTCACTTACTACAACATGACACCTACAGAAGATACAAGAATAACTTGTCATTGAGGTGAAGAATACCTCATATATTGATCATGAGAAATATTAAAAGGAAATTGATGAGCCATTGAAAATTTGTAGAATGAGAATGCAAATGAATTACAGAAATGAAAAGAATATTTGACGCGAATTAGATAAAACTGAAACCTGCTCTTATAGATATGAAAATAAAAATAAAATAAATCATCATCTCTTTAAATTTCATTTAGTTAAGATTACAAGATATGTTGGATGCATATTTTCAAAAGCTAACAAGATTAATTGCAGTTATCTTTATTTTTTTCGTAAATGCCAAACCTCTGCTGTTAGCTACTGTTGTTAACTTTGTATTTGAGCTCTCTCTCATTCCAGCTATTCTACTCAAGGTTTCAGGTCTCGAGAATATCAGTTTGCAAATTTCTTCAGCTCCTTATTTTTTTGTCTTAACTTTTTATTCTTTCTATATTTAATTGCAAGCTTTTGATACAATTTAGATATTTGATTATTAAGATGATCAATCTCACTCGCTCTCGCCAGTAGCTTCCGAGACATGATTATAATAGAGGTAGTATATTGAGCAATGAGGGTTCTTGATGCTGTAATAATTTCATGATCAGTTTTACTAGAAAGATGTATCTCTGCTCCTAGCATGGTGTTGACAGCCTTAGGAGTAAAGATGAGTGATTGAGGTGTAAAAGGTTCTTGGTTCAAATCTGGAACATTAACAAAATAATTTCTCTCAGCCATAGTATCGTTTTGGATGAACAAACAATTGGATCAATGAGAAATATGAGATCTTGCGTGAGTATCCGATAGGTGAAGATGATCATCTTTAAATAGCATCCCAGAGCTTAAAAATCTCCGCAAAAATCTCATTTGTCAATAATATCAAGCAAATTTGAATTTCCGCCAAACTTATGGAACTAGACCTCAAGCTTTTGCAGTTTTTGTCAAACATGAGTGGTTTCCAATACTCATTTCATCGTGCATGAACATATTCTCCATAATAATGTCGAAAATGAGAGAAATTTTATATAAAAATATTAACATGTTATCTCTAATACATTATTTAGATGGAAATCATATTTGAATTATTAATTCTATTATATATGCTGAAATCATGTTTACTTATTACTTGAAAAATTAACGTATATTCTTAGGAGGAGTTTAAATATTACCGCAGGTCTTAGATTTCTACTAAGTGTATCAAGTAAATACTATTTGCCACATCTTCAAATCACTCAGAGATAATTGCAATTCATAAAACAAGTCAAAATATATTTGGCTGAAATCAGTGATTCAACATATCTAAGAAAAGTGTGGTCTTCCCATGATCAATGATAGTCCAATAATTTTATACGAAAATAGTGTTGCTTGTATCATTCAAATCAAAATAAGATATATCAAAGATATGATCAAGTGATAATCTGACAGATTTATTCACGAAGGCATTACCAACTGTGATATTTAAGAAAATTATGTAGAATATTAGAATGCGAAAACTTAAAAATTTATCGTCATGCACTTTTCAAGAGAGTAAATGTCTTTGAAGACTTGTACTGATTGTACTCTTTTTCTTTTACTAAAATTTTGTCCTATTGGATTTTCTTTTGTAAAGTTTTAATGAGACAATCTTAAAACATTTAGTGGTACATAAAAATATTATATTTTTTTTCTTTATTATTAATTTTTATTCTCATTAAATTTTTCCTTAGTAAGATTTTAATAAATCAAATTCTTTATAAATAATATTGTGAAAAAAAAAAGGGGTGGTGTATATTCTATTATTATGTCAAACTTATGTCGGATTCTATTATTTTGTGAATGACCCAGGTAGAATCTATGTTGGCTATCTCTGATACCGTCTATATATATATAAAAGCTTTCACTCGATCACTAATACACACAAAAAAATTTATAAGATGGAAAAAATTCTCAATTATTGAGTAATTCTAAGTATTTTTTTTTTTATAATTATTTTATAATAATATTTTTTTCTTTAATTTTATAACATTCTGTAGTTTTTTTCGATAACGTATTTGATTTGATAATTATCAACAATTTTCCAGAGAGATAGTGATGGCAGACCGTTTCTTCACAAACGAACTGCCGGACTTCGTAGAGGAGATAGCAGAGAACGAAGCAGCCTCTGAAAGAGCCAGCGACTCACTTTCAAAACTCCTACATCTTCCCTACAGATCACTCTCCGAGCGACTCATAAACTCAGCGCTAGACCTCAAAGAAGCGGTACCCACAACACTACTTGGAGGTTTCACTGAAACTGAGCGTTTGGAATTTGTGGATTTCCCCGGTATTTTGGGATTTTAGGGATGCCCGCCAAGTGAAATCTTCCCCTTCTTCGGTTAACTATTCGATTTGGGTTTTGGGTCTTTTTGGGGACTTTGGAATGTCTTTTATGGAGTTCGAAAAAGTTTCTAATTTTTTGGGTTTCAGGTGGTGAGGGAGACATGGGGACTGCGTGCAAAGCGTGTTCAGGATTATACTCTCTACACCGGTGCTCTTGGGACGGCGTACTTGGTTTTTAAAGCTTACCAAGTTACCAAGAATCAGAATGATCTCAAACTGTGCTCTGAGCTTGTCAAGGCTTGTGATTCAGCTTCTGGAGATTCTGGGTAATCTCAGCCTTTCAAAAGGACCATTTTTTTATTTTTTTTTGCAGACCAAGATTGTTTGAATTGATTGGTACTTTCGGGCTATGCATAACTATCAGCCTTGCTTTGTTTTTAGTATACCCTGAATTCGGTTCGAAATGAGTAATTTTGATCAACAAAGGTTGTTGCTTGATACTATGTGATTCAAAGTGATATTGCTTGGAGCAATTGGAATTGTGCACTCACTCGTGTGCTAGCTTACACAGAATTTGGATGCATAATACACGGAAAATTGGGGGGAAATCCGCGCCCAATGATTGGTTCAGTCGTTTCTTGTTCAATTTATTTTAGTCAGTCTACATCGATGCTTAGTTTTAAGTTCTTTAGTTGAAAAAAATATTATGAGTTTTTTTCTTTCTTTGTTTTGTTTTGCTTTTGGTTTTTGTGACATAGGATAGCTCAAATTGGCTGCAACCTTGCACCTACCGTGAGTGCAAATCTAGCTTACTTTGTGGTTGAAATGAGCTAATTAATTCAACTAGGCTATCGTGTAGATTGTAACATAGCTTATTGCCTAAGAAACAAACAAATCGAATGAAGTAGGGTTGTTATGTCGTATACTAACCAGAAAAGATAAAAATAAAAGAAGGGTTGGGTTGTCATGTGAAGCTTAGATTGATTACTATAGTGCTCTTCCAATTCTAGCTTACCTGCCATTGCAAATGCATAATTTAACTTTATTAGTTTTGTTTTGTGTTGCATGGGATTGCAGGCGCGTGACATTTATATGTGGAAGGGCTGGCGTTTGTGCTCTTGGGGCTGTTTGATCACTACCTGACACAGTTTAAAGTGGTATTTAATCTCATATTTAATCTTTATTACATCCCCTTAGAAGTTAATATCTATCATTTATAAGAATTTGAGATTCATTTTGCCCTTGTGTGCAGATTAAACTGCCCAGCGATCTGCCCAATGAATTATTTTATGGGAGAGCAGGATACTTGTGGGCCTGTTCATTCTTAAACAAGCATATTGGTAAAGACACTATATCTGCTTCCCAAACAGTAAGATGTTTTTGTTTTTGTCTCTCTCCCATATCTTTTTAGCTCAACATTTTTAAATCAGAAGATAAAAAAAACAAAATCTACTAATTTGGATTTTCATTATGAAGAGAACTGTGGTGAATGATATAATAAAGGCTGGTAGAAGAATGTCGAGCAAGGGAAAATGTCCATTGATGTATGAATGGCATGGGAAGAGGTACTGGGGTGCTGCCCATGGACTGGCAGGGATTATGCATGTTTTGATGGACATGGAACTGAAACCAGATGAGGTGGAGGATGTCAAGGGCACCCTACGTTATATGATGAAGAATCGTTTCCCTAGTGGCAATTATCCTTCAAGTGAAGGAAGTGAATCAGACCTTCTAGTGCACTGGTGCCATGGTGCTCCTGGAGTTGCTCTTACCCTTGTGAAAGCAGCTGAGGTAATCCCTATCTGGCTTACTATATTCACTGCTAACTAAATGGACAAAGTTTCTGGATTTAATAGCTTTATGTGCAAACCTTACGATAAAATCACTTGAAACTACCATCTTCTATTTTGTAATATAGTTGGTAACAACGAATGATTAGCTTGTAGCTGACAATATTCGTAAAAAGTTTTTTTTTAAATGACGGGGAACCACCTCATGTCAGAGCCCTTAAGACTCACTATTTTTAAAAGTGAAAGGAAGTAATCTGCCATATGGTGGACAAGAATCTATTTTCCACGTAACATCCCAACATGCGAATTGGGACGATTATGTTGTTAAAAATCTTTTAAATCATTAGGTTTTTGGAGCTGATGAGTTTCTGCAAGCAGCTGTGGATGCGGGAGAGGTGGTATGGCACAGGGGTCTACTTAAGCGAGTGGGAATTTGCCATGGCGTCAGCGGGAACACCTATGTGTTTCTATCACTTTTTCGATTAACTGGTAATGCCAAATACTTATACAGGGCAAAAGCATTTGCTTGCTTTCTGCTTGATAGGGCACAAAAACTTATATCAGAGGGGAAGATGCATGGAGGTGATCGTCCTTATTCCCTTTTTGAAGGTATGGGAGGAATGGCTTATCTTTTCTTGGACATGACTGAACCATCTGAGACCAGGTTCCCTGGATATGAGCTTTAAGGTGCTTTCTACTGAATAAATACGCCAAATATGTACGAGTCAGCTTCTGTGTACAAAACTGTGACGGAACCTGTAAATATGTAAAATGTTTGAACTACTTGTCCAAGCTTCCCCATGCATTATTATTATTATTATTATTAGCTCTGACTATCATATCATGAGTTTGGCCCTGTGAGCATCATCAGCAACTGCCTTACATTCTTTCGGGGGGAAACAAACGTTGTTTTACATTCAGTTGGGACTGCCTTTATGCTTAAAAAAGAGGTTGTTGGTTCAGTGTGTTGATGTACATAACCTGCAAAGAAAGTTCAGTATTTAAACGGCATTAAAATTATTAAAATTCTTAGAGATTACTATTTTTTACTATTATTCATTATTTTTTATTATTATTTAATATTTTTTTATTATTATTCATAACTCTTCTCAAACACTTTTCACCATCCAAATGAAATTTAATTCTCTGGGTTTCCTAGTCCCATTTGGGAGGAATACCGAGAAAGAAATAATGGTATCAGTTGAAACTTCATATTCTATATTACTTTTCCTGTGCTACTGTGGTCATCAAAATATTTATATCAGGATAATGTTGGTGCTACCGAGAAACTCTACCGAAATATTGTACCGATTGTTCTTTTTTTTCTTTCTCTTAATTTCAATCATTTCTACGTCCTTTTTTAGTATTTAAAAAAAAAAAACACACACACACACACACACAGAGTACATATGCTTAAAAAAATACAAAATATACTATCAGTACCTTTCTTCGGTGAATTTTCTCAGTAGAACTATCATTTTCTTTTTCATTATTTTCTCTCTTCAGGAAGAGATGGCCATGGGTTGGTTTTGTTTAGCTATTTGCCTCAGATAGGGAGGAAGAAACCCGGACGTTTCTCGCAAATTTTAGATCGCGCTAGTCAGTCTTCCAAAATTAGGACATGCAGACTAAAAAATCACAACTTTCCGGGATGTCGGTGCTTTTGCAACTTTGCAACAGGAGTGATTTTTATTGACAATTGCAAGAAGTAATCTACTTCTACTTGAGAAAATTGTTTACAACAAACACATCCTTCTAGTCCAAACTCCACACTCAAGACTGATATCATCCTCTCCCACAGCAAAGTTAAGTCGACAAGGACCTCAAGGTTCTTGATTAAGCCAAACCAACAAGTTTCTCACTGATTTCCCACACTTTCCGAGCCTTATCTGCATTGCTAGCTTCTTGAGATAACTGGTTCTCAAATGAAGCTGAATCCTTGTTCCAGCTCCAGTAAACACCAGACTTTGTTAAGCTTGGATCGCTCACAACCTACATTAGAGGCAACCGGTTAAAATCATGCCCACCACAAATCAAACAGTATGCAATATGAAGAATCAGTGCTGTTTCTCTACTATCCTTACCTGAGCGAGTCTTTTCCCAGATTCTTCTTCAGAGACAAAGCCCTTAGTGATATACTTCTGGAATGGTGGGAAGAGGAGCCTGAACAAGGGGATGTGCTCCCTAAACAAGCCTGTTGTAGCAATGCAACCCGGGTAAAGGGAAGCAAATGTTATGCCTGTATCCTCATGGTAACGCCTGTGGAACTCTTGCATGGTGAGCATGTTGCAGACTTTGCTGTCCTTGTATGCCTTGGCACCATCAAAGTCTCCACCATCGATCATGGCCGATGTGTTTAGCCCATTTAAGCCCCCAGCAAGCCCCCTCATATCCCCGAGGTTGGCCTTAGGAGGTACATTTCCAGCCAAGGTATTAGTGTTCCCTGATTTGTTCACAGTCAGCACATAAGTTTTAGTGACAAAATTGGGTAACAGATTGAGAATCAAAACACTATCAGAGAGACGAGCAGAATCTGAAACTTTAGAGTATTATTCCAAATGAATCGGTACCAGTAATTGAGCCCACAATGATGAGACGCTTTGATGGGTAGTCAGATTTGTTCAAGTCCTCAAGCAGCAACCGTGAGAGAAGGAAGTGGCCAAGGTGGTTAGTGCCAACACTAAGCTCAAACCCTTCAGCAGTATATGTAGGCTCCTTAGCAGTTGGCAAATAAACGGCTGCATTGCAGACTAACACATCAAGTGGCCGGTCAGACCGCCGGAAGTTATCTACAAATTGACGGACGCTGTCCAGTGAGGCAAGGTCTAAGTGCATTATGGTATAATTTTCCTTGGCCATGCCAGCTGATTTAGCAGCTCTTTCAGTCTTGAGAAAATCCCTGCAGGCCATAATTACGTGCCATTTTCCAGTTTCAGCCAGAGCCTTAGCTGTGGCCAAACCCAATCCAGAGGAGGCACCAGTAATCACAACACTGCCCTTTCTTAGAGTTTTCTTCCCCTCTGGTGTAGTCTTATTGACTGCTGGAGTTGTAGTCACTGTCTGAGCTCGAATTGTCCCGACTCTTTGCTTAAATTCCCTCTGCAATTAGAAGTCACTTGCGTTATAGTACACATTGTAACCGATAAACCATTTCGTTCCATTCTCATAAACCAAGAAAACAACAAAATTCCCTGCTTTGGGATAATGTATAAGATAAATAATAAAATCTACTTCTTTTTAAACTTTTAGTTCGAGTAATGATTTGTATCAGAACACAAGTTCTGAGTTTGAATCGTGAATCTACATTTTACCCTCTACTTAATTAAATATTTGTATCAGTTTAGACTTTTGGGACTGTAATTCCACACTTCAGACTTCAATTAGTGTTCTCCTCCTTAGATCATGGATTAGAGGAAATTGTTCCTTCCCTGTCAGCCAAAGCTTTCGACACAAGTGCCACTTTATCATTTCTACTAGAGAATAGTTTATGTATTTCTCCAATATGTGCAGCATTATTTGGGTAATTTGGCCACTTTAACATTTCCCAATTAAAAAAAAAAAAAAAAACTTGTAGCATTATCATAGTAGAACATAAGTCATTGCTTAGCTATCTGAACAACGGTGGATCAGAAACAAATGACTTCTCTCGGAAAAGAAAGAAAGTAATTGACGTTGTTGCAAACTACCTTACACCTTAATGCAGAAGAGCTGAAGTCAGCTTTGACAAGCTCTGAGAATGAAACTCCAAATAGACTCGAATCCTTGGACGATGCACTGCACTTGCCCTGCAAATATGAAAACCTCCAAAATATCAAATCGATAAGTTGTTTTCTAGGGCATGTTGGACTGAAAATTTAGGAAAAAACATGCTTTAAAAAAAAAAACCGACGTTCAATCCAGTCATGGCCCAAGTACCCAGTAGAAAAAGCTCCATTTAAAGCATAGCAAAGTAATGACAAACCTCTTTTGGGATGGAGAAGGAAGAGGAAACCAGAGAGGCAGCCTGGAGCGCCATTGGCAGTTTCAACAGCTTTGAATTGGGTTTTCAAAATCCTTTATCACGAGTTTAGAGCAGAGTTTGGGGTGACAAAAATGGAGCTGAGCATAAGAATTCGGAGAGGAAATAAAGTAGTATTTATATGGAGTTGTTGGCTGATGCGTGACAAAACGGCTTAACATTTTTGGATAATAGAAGGTAGAGAGGATAAGATAAATAGCAGTATGTGAGTCTGCCACATCAATCTCAAGCAACCAATGAGGCTTCGAGTCTTGGATTTCCATAGATATTTTTTTATGCTTTTTCTTTACTTAACAGTATGATTTGATGGGCATAGAAGGGGATATTTTGGACCGTTCACCAAAGTGCTCCACACCCCCAAGGTATGGGGCTGAAACCTGAAAATACTGTAGAGGATAGGGTAATGTGGGGGCACTAGTTTGGACAGGAAGTGCAGTTTTTGAGCCAGGCTTTGGTACATCGGTTATGGCTTTAATGCCATTTATAGCTAAATGGCAACTTCGACAGGCTCGTAGCTTTGGTGGGGGAGATAAGACAGCCCCAAGAATCCAAGATTAACGACGTGAACATGATAATAAGAACACTAATGACAATGGGCTCAGCCCAAAAGGCTTAATTCCAACTCATAACGATAAATAATCATATTGAGTATCGAAAAATTAAAATATAGTAATTGTAGGTATGGAATTTCCATGAGAAATATATTTTCAAGTATTTTTTGGGTTCTAGGCGCTTTTCAATCTAGCTAATATTCATTAGTTTCTTTTTACCCTTTCTTCTTTCAACTTACATGAGTGAAAAGTTCAAACTTTGAAAAAATATAACAAAAACTTTATTTGAAAAACTCCTTAGTCTGGTTTGGATGGCAAACTAGCAAAGTTCTCCCAACTCATTCTATCTCATTTTATCTCATTTTAATATTAAAATACTATAAATATAAATAGTTTTTAATTTTAAAGCTTCAATTTTTTTAGCTAATTATTACCTAATAATCATTACAATTTTTTCAAAATTTTAAATGAAATACAAAATTAATTTTTTTCAAATTTAAAATAAAAATTATATTATAATAATATTTTTATTTAACTTCTCTCATTTTTCTCAAAACTTCTTAAAACATATTAACTCAAACTATTTTATTATTATTAACAAATCATCTCATTTTATTTTATTATCTAAGTGAGAAGCTAAGATTTGTCTTAGGTTGGAATTACAGGCCATCCCAATGAAAACTCGAACTCAAACCGTCAAACGTGAGTGCTTTAACTTGTAGCTTCCATGACTCAGCTGCCTATTGTTTATAATCTACTGCTTCTGCCCCCATATTTCTTGGAGAGTATATATATATATATATATATATATATATATATATATATATGTTAAGGACGTATTCTGCAATCTTGTTTACCGAATCCCGTACGATAGTAACCTGCAAAACAAGAACAAGGGGGGTCGGGGTTCGGGACCGCTCCGACGATCAAGTTAGTATAGGGGAGAAAATATATGATAGAGGGAGTAAGAGAATCTGTGAGCGTACCGTCTTTTTGTCATTGGTTTGGTGTTATTTATAGGTGTCCCCTTGGGAGGAGGGTCTGTGTGACGAAAGTGCCGGAAATCGGGACATCACTCGACCGTCATCCTCGAGAAGGAAACCTGGTCTGATTCGGTCGGTCTCATCGCATTAATTGAGTATCCCTCCAATTAATGCTCAATTAGACCCTTTTGGACAGGGGCATTAAATGCCGCTGTATCTTTTGTCAATTTAGCAATTAATGGCGTATGTTTGTAGCGTCTCCGCATTAAAGGGGGGGATCTGTAGACCGGCGGCTGTCTGTCGTTCATAAATGCGGGAGTGCTCTTGATGGGAGACGGGTCCAGGAGATATATCAGTACGTGAGCCGTCGTTCTGTCCTTAGCGTGTTCTCGAAGCCGGTTTAACCATCTCCTGCCCAGGTCGGGATAACCAGGGACTTGGCTTGTCCCCGGTTTCGGTCTCCCTAGTTGAATTCGGACACTGCGTTGTGGTGGGTGCGAATCACGGGCCTTGGGCCTGATAACCTTTTTGGGCCCCGGGTCAGGAAGAACTGGACACCCTTTCAGTACCCCGCGAGTTTTTATCGAAGGTACTTCGATGGAAATTCCGAACGTTTTAGAGCCAGGGCCTTCTTCTTCTTTGTTTGTACTGTCCGGGTAGTATTTTATTTTATTATTCCTTTTCCGAGCGGAAATACGGTTTCGAATATACTCGGGTGGTCCCTGTTGATATGTTATTTCACTTACTGACCGGACTTCAGGGGGACGATTTGAATTCTGATCAATTACTGCCGAATCGTGATCTGTCATTTTCTGCGTCAGGCATTTAATGTAGTTTGAAATTTAATTGTGCCGTCGTTCCGATTCCCGAACCGTCAGTGGTCTGTAATTAATTAATGACACGCACGCGCGTGTCCATCATTAACTGACTTGTCATTTCGGCGCACGCCTCTGACTTCTGATTGGTCAGTATAGGACGTGCCTTCCGTTCCCAAGGGTCACGTCTGAGGTGACGGTTCCGGCGTTGCTTCGTTTCCCGTTCGCTTTAAATTCGGTTCCTGGGTATAAATTACCCAGGGTCTTCTCACTGTTTCCCCTCCTTCGTTTGTTTGCCTGTTTCTCTGCTGCCATTGTTTCCTGTTTTCGTTCTTCGTCTTTCTTCCTGTCCTCTCGTTGCTTTCCTTTCCATTTGCTCCCATGGCTTCTTCTGACCCATGCCCTTTCTTTGCCGGTAATGGTTGGATTTCCACAATGCAGTCGTCTGACGTGGACACGCTTAGGAAGAAACATCGCGTTTCCTGGCGGCATACCCTGGAGGCCCCAGGGGATGGCGTCAGGGCTTGCGAACGCGATGGGGGGCACTGAAGGTGGTCCTCTTCTCGCTTATGTTTTCGAAGGGTTTCCGTCTTCCCTTCATCCGGCCCGTTCGCGAAGTGCTTCATTTCTTGGGTTTGGCCCCTGCCCAACTTATGCCGAACGGGTGGCGCATTCTGCTGGCCACTTGCGTGGCGTTTCGGATCGTTCTCTCTGGGAAGAACGATCCCTACCCCGACCTGACCGCTCGGGAGTTCTTTTCGATGTACCGGCTCCTCCGTCGGGACGGGAACGTTGCCGGCTTCCAGATAAAGCCGAAGTGTAGGCTGATCCGAATGGAAGAGAGACATTCGAGCGCCCGAGATTACCACAAAAGGTTTTTCTTCGTCTCGGGCAGGGAGTGGGAGTTCCCGGAGGGAGAGGGGAACGACTTCCCCGTTCAGAAAAACTGGGGTTTCCTCCCCTCTCAGACGCACATGGAGATCGCTCTCACGGCCCAAGAAACCGAGAGGGTGAAGGCCGTCGTATCTTGGGGGGCAGAGGACCCCGACCGGCTATGGTCCGACAATCTCCTTACCGAGGAGAACATTGAAGAGTTTCTAACCCGACCAGACCGGTCTTACGCCGAGGGTCAAAGCTTCTTCAACGTCCCTGAAGAACCTCCAGCCTCCTCTCGTAAGCGGGCCTCTGATCGGGAGGTAGAAAAAGAGAGGCGCATCAGGAGTCGAGCTGGCGAAGCCACGTCGAGCCTTGGTGCCCGTCCCAAGAAACAGAAGAAGGGGAAGGGTCCACGTACCGAGGGTCCGGACGTCCGGGTTGCCCCCGCGGACACACCCGTTCACTGTCCCGAGGAGGCTTCTTCGACGTCTTCCTCGGACGAGCTTCGGTTTCTGCAGACCGAAGGGGTAAGGGCTGAGGCCGGGAGGCTGGTCATGGAAGCCCAGATCGAAGCGGCTGATCTGGCAGGGGTCGACTCCTCAGATGGAGAGGAGATAGACCGAGCCTTTCAGGAGGCTTTGGATCACGCCGCTGACTTGACGCTGGGGGCCATGCCCTTCGCGCAGATCTTCCGACAAGAGTTGGAGGATCAAGTCGCCAGGGCGAATCAATTGCCCACTCCTCCGCCTTCATCTCCCGAGCGTCACTCGGATGCCTCCGAGGGGGGAGATGAAGTTTTCGGTGAGGCCGACTCTGAGGGCGCTCGCGAGGGATTCGGTCGGCAAGGGGCCTCGGATGAAGGACACCGGGATGAGGCCGTCCCCGAGAGGTCGGGCGGGTCTAGCACTCCCGTGGAAGGGAGCGATGCGGAGGCCTCAGACGAGGGCGGTCAACCTGCGGTCGAGCCCGATGCATCTCCCGAACGCCCACCCCCGACTTTCGAGAGGGGGTCGACTTCGGGGGTCGATTTTGAGGATGTGTGTCCGTCCCCGGAGTTGGACGTTCCGCCCCGACCCCCGTCTCCTTTTCGATTCCGAAGTGGGGTCGCGGTGCTTGGTCGGCTCTTTGGGTCGGATTCAGAAGAAGGAGGTGATCAGGCCGATGAAGCTGGTTCGGAGCGGCCCTCCCGATTTGAACAAGCAAGGGCAGATGCTTCCTCCCGAGTGGTCTCGATGCTGGAGCCTCTGCTGACCCAGGTTTGGCCGGTAGACCTTATCGAAATTTGCATGGTCCTTTCTTTCCAAGTTGCTAAGTTTTTTTTTTTTTTTTTTTTTGGTGTATAGGTCGCCAAGGAGATATCTCGGACAGTGGGGTCCGAGCTGGCTGAGCTCGCCGAATTCAACAGTGAGCTCGGAACTGTCTGCAAGTTCGGGCTTTACAAGTTGCAGCAGGCACGGGACCAGCTCGAGCAGTCGTAGGAAACCTGCAGGGGGCTGATCAAATCGGTCGAGGAGTTGGGGGCGGAAAAGAGCAGGCTGGAGAGAGCCAACTCTTCTCTTCGGGCCGAATTGGAGGCGGCCCGGGAATCGCTGGCGGTAGCCTATCGGAGGAATGCCCGCCTCGTGGACGCGAGATCGGCCACTGAGCAGGACAAGATCCTCCTTCAGTCCGAGCTAACCGCCCGGACAGCAGAACTAGCTGCTTCTTCCCAGATTCTATCACTGAGGGAAGAAGAGTTAGCCATTTCCGAGCAGGCTCGGATAGCTCGGGAGGAGGAATTGGTCGGTTCGAGGCGCGCCCGAGAGGCTCTGGAAGCGGAGCTGGCGCGGTCTGAGGAAATCCGGGCTGCTCGGGAGTCCGAGCTCGTGGGGGCTCGGAGTGCTCTAGAAGAGGCTCATTTGAGGATCGCTGGTCTCGAGCAGCAGATATCTCGAGTGGTGGCAATTCGCAACTCCGCCTGGGGGCACGGTTATGCCGAGGGCCTCTGCCGAATTGGAGCCCAACTTCTGGTGGACCCTCAGCTCGATCCTTGGAATATACGTGCGACTTCTCTTCGTCCAGACCGGGCTGCGAAGAGATTCGTCAAGAAGATCGGGAAGCGCGGCTACCCTCCTTTCGACGGCTTGAATCCTCCTCCTCCCGCTCCTGAGGCTTGATCTGTATAAGTTTTTTTTTTTTTTTTGTAACTGAACATGACGTTCGAGTTTGATTCGAGCGAGTTTGTATGACTGAATATATATGACATTTGAATGTAATCTTTCTTTAGACGCTTTGGTCGATCTGTCTTTACCCTGCGAAATTTTTGGTTAAGTGTAAACTTAAGAAAATATTTTACCGAGCGTACTGACCCCGGGGAACTTCCGAGTGCACTTACTTCGCTTGGGTGGGTAGACCGACCCCGCGGGATTCCGAGAGCGTTTACATCGCGTGGATGGGTAGACCGACCCCGCGGGATTCCGAGGCGGATACATCGCGTGGGTGGGATGACCGACCCCGCGGGATTCCGAGGCGGATACATCGCGTGGGTGGATTGAACGACCCCGTGGGATTCCGAGAGCGTTTACATCGCGTGGGTGGGTAGACCGACCCCGCAGGATTCCGAGGCGGATACATCGCGTGGGTGGGTTGACCGACCCCGCGGGATTCCGAGGCGGATATGACCGACCCCGCGGGATTCCGAGGCGGATACATCGCGTGGGTGGATTGACCGACCCCGCGAGATTCCGAGGCGGATACATCGCGTGGGTGGATTGATCGACCCCGCGAGATTCCGAGGTGGATACATCGCGTGGGTGGGTTGACCGACCCCGCGGGATTCCGAGGCGGATACATCGCGTGGGTGGGATGACCGACCCCGCGGGATTCCGAGGCGGATACATCGCGTGGGTGGATTGACCGACCCCGCGGGATTCCGAGAGCGTTTATATCGCGTGGGTGGGTAGACCGACCCCGTAGGATTCCGAGGCGGATACATCGCGTGGGTGGGTTGACCGACCCCGCGGGATTCCGAGGCGGATACATCGCGTGGGTGGATTGACTGACCCCGCGGGATTCCGAGGCGGATACATCACGTGGGTGGGTTGACCGACCCCGCGGGATTCTGAGAGCGTTTACATCGCGTGGGTGGGTAGACCGACCCCGCGGGATTCCGAGGCGGATACATCGCGTGGGTGGGATGACCGACCCCGCGGGATTCTGAGGCGGATACATCGCGTGGGTGGATTGACCGACCCCGCGAGATTCCGAGAGCGTTTACATCGCGTGGGTGGGTAGACCGACCCCGCGGGATTCCGAGGCGGATACATCGCGTGGGTGGGTTGACCGACCCCGCGGGATTCCGAGGCGGATACATTGCGTGGGTGGGTTGACCGACCCCGCGGGATTCCGAGGCGGATACATCGCTTGGGTGGATTGACCGACCCCGCGGGATTCCGAGGCGGATACATCGCGTGGGTGGGTTGACCGACCCCGCGGGATTCCGAGGCGGATACATCGCGTGGGTGGGTTGCGAGTGTTTGTTGAGGACTTTATAACGCATTGGATATAAATAACATCGGGCTCTTTATAATTTCAAGAAGCAAATTACATCAGCAGAAGTAAATTACATTAGTAAATGTTACGCATAGTACCTCTTAAGCCTCTCACTGTTCCAGGGGTGGGGTAGGTCGGCTCCAGAGCTGTCTTTGAGTCGGTAAGACCCAGGTCTGTTTGTTGCCGTCACTACGTAAGGCCCTTCCCATTTTGGTCCCAGTTTTCCTTGTGCTGGAGTCGTGATGCCCGTTTGTCTTAGCACTAAGTCCCCGACTTTGAAGTTGCGCGGCTTCACTCTTTTGTTGAAGTATTGTTCTGCTTTGCGTTTGTTGTTGGCAAGTCGGATGCCGGCCTCTTCCCTGTGTTCCTTTAAGGAGTCTAAGCGTTCCATCATCTTGGCATCATTGGAAGCAGTGTCATAGTGTTGGATTCGTAGTGTAGGCATCCCGACCTCGACTAGAATTACCGCCTTGCAGCCATAGGTTAGGGCAAACGGTGTTTCACCCGTGGGGGTTCGGACTGTTGTGCGATATGCCCACAGGACCCCTGGAAGTTCATCGGCCCAAGACCCTTTGTGCATTCCGAGTCTTTTCTTTAGCGCATTGAGGATGGTTTTGTTGGTTGCCTCGGCTTGCCCGTTAGCCTGCGGGTGGCCGGGAGAAGAGTATTTCACCTTGATCTTCAACTCAGAGCACCATTCTCGGTAATGACCGCAATCGAACTACTTTCCGTTGTCTGATATGAAGCTCTGAGGTATCCCGAACCGGCAAACAATTGACTTCCATAAGAACTTTGTGATGGCTTGAGAAGTGATGCTGACAAGGGCTTCGGCCTCTACCCACTTCGTAAAATAATCCACTGCGACTATTATGAATCTAGTCCCTCCCCTCCCTACTGGGAATGGTCCTATAAGGTCTAGTCCCCATTGATCAAAGGGCCAGGGGGATGTTATCGAAGTGAGTTCCTCCGATGGGGAGTGCAACACTGGGCTGTACTCTTGGCACTTTGGGCACCTCTTAACGAATTTTTTTGCTTCCTGGAACAAACACGGCCAGTAATACCCTGCACGGGTGGTGCGGGCGGCTAGCGTTTTAGACCCCGTGTGAGCCCTGCAGATTCCTTCATGGATCTCGGCCAGTATGTATTGCCCTTCTTCTTTCGTCACACACCTGAGCAATGGTTCAGAGAAACCCTTTCTGTACAGCGATCCGTCAATCAGTGTGAATCTGGATGATCTATTCTTTATCTTGCGGGCCTGGCCCGGGTCGGGAGGTAATGTGCCTGTCCGGAGGTATGCTGCGATATCGGTACAGAAACCCTTTCGTCACACACATGATCGTTAGGGGAGCGGCTCTTGACCAGGAGGTCATCGACGTAAACTTCCATGTTTCTCCCGATTTGCTTTTTAAACATACGGTTAACCAACCGTTGATAAGTAGCCCCCGCGTTCTTGAGTCCAAAAGGCATGGTAGTGTAACAATAGAGTCCGCGATCTGTAATGAACGCCATTTTTTCCTCGTCGTCCGTGCTCATTTTGATCTGATTGTAACTCGAATAGGCGTCCATGAAGCTGAGGAGAGAGTGCCCAGCAGTTGAATCCACAATGAGGTCGATGCGCGGTAGAGGGAAACTATCTTTGGGGCAGGCTTTGTTCAAATCGGTGAAGTCCACGCACATACGCCATTTCCCGCTGGTCTTCTTTACCAGTACTACGTTAGACAGCCATTCCGGGTAGTGAGCCTCTCGGATGAGCCCAACGGTCAGGAGTCTGTCCACCTCTTCTGCAATGGCGGCATACTTCTCAGCACAGAAGCTTCTTCTTTTTTGCCTAACTGCCCGGGCAGTCGGGTTGACACACAGCCGGTGTTCTATTATAGACCTATCGATTCCGGGCATGTCCGCATGTGTCCAAGCGAATACGTCTTTGTGCTCAATGAGGAGAGCCTTGAGTTCCGTATGTACTCCTGGATCCATTCTGGTTCCGACTCGCACTGTCCGATCCGGGTTGTCGCCATCGACCAGAATCAATTCCAGAGGCTCGTTGGGTTCCGCTTGGCGCAGTGTCGCTTCGTCCCTGATCTCATCGTCCCATACTGCTCGGGGAGGTGCAGGCGGAAACTCAACATGCTCGTCCTCCAGGGAGATCGTAGCCACGGAACTGTCCTTGTGTTTCAATTATCGGGCGTAGCATTCCCTGGAGGTGACCTGCTCTGACTTCGCCTACTCCTCTGTCGGTCGGAAACTTCATTTTGAGGTAGTAGGTAGAAGTGACTGCCCTCAAGTTGTTTAGGGTCGGCCTCCCTAGGATGGCGTTGTAGGAGGAGGGAGCTTTCAGTACCAGGAATTCGGTCATGATGGACGTGGTCCTGGGCGCGGAGCCCATCAAAACCGGGAGAGTTATTAGGCCCTCGGGGTGTACTGCTTCACCCGTAAATCCTTTAAAGGGGGCTCGGATAGGCTGAAGTTGGCAGGGGTCGATCCCCATCTGCACAAAGGCCTCCCAGAACAAGATATCGGCTGAACTCTCGTTGTCAACCAGCATCCTTTTAACTGTGAAATTGGCCACCAATGCTGATATCACCAAAGCGTCATCGCGCGGAAAGGCGATCCCCTTCCCATCCTGCTCGTTGAAAACTATTGATTCCCCTCTGGGACCCGGGTTGCCCTGTCTTGGTGCCTGCCCCAGTGAGTAGACTTCCCCATATCTGGCTCTCTGCACGTGTGCCCTTTGAGAGGAGGACGTAGTCCCTCCTCGGGATGGTCCCCCGACAATGGTTCTGATTTCTCCTGCTGGGTGGCTGGATGCAGGTTCGCCTCGGTGTCTGCTTGACTCTCGTTCCCGACGAGGGGTCCTCGACCGGGTTCTGTCTCTTCGGTCGTTCATCTGTTCATCCCTCTGACTATTTTTCAAGGCCTGGCAGTCTTCGGTGTTGTGGCCCTTAGACTTGTGATATTCGCAATACATATCCCCTCTTCTTCTTCTTATGGACTCTCGCCTTGATTTTGCTCGGCTCTGATCTTCCACCGCCAAGCTGGATTGAGGCCATGACGACAGTCTGTGTTCCCGTGGGGGTCCCTTCTCCTCGTCTCATCTGGGAACTTCCTACCCCCCGATGCCTGCTGGAACCTTCCCCGGCACTGGTTGTTTTCCGATCATGCTGTCGGAGCTCCCCGCGTCGCGGGGCTACTAGGGCTTCGAGCGTATCTTCGGCGTTGATGAACCGTCAGCCTGATCCATGAACCCGTTCAGAGTGGTGGGAGTTTTGCGGGCTATCTCTGCCATGAAGGGGCTCCTGGGCCATATGCCGCCCAGGAGGGCCGCTAGGGTGATCTTTTCGTCCTGGTTGTCGGTGGTCATTCTTTCTTCGTTGAACCTGGTCAGGTACCCTTTCAGGCTTTCCTTCTCTCCTTGCTTGACGGTCAATAGGTACGCCGCGGGGCGCCTTCGTTTCCTACTAGCCATGAACTGGGTGATGAAGAGTCGGGCTAACGTCTCGAAGCTATTGACGGATCCCGGAGGAATGGTTCCGAACCATGTCCTAACCATCCCCTTCAGTGTGAGAGGGAATGCTCGGCACGCTACCTCGCCGGGATAGCCATGTAGGCTGATATGGGCTTTAAAAGCTTCTATGTGCTCCACAGGATCCTGAGACCCATCATACAGTTCTACTTGTGGGACCTTGAATTTGGGCGGGAGAGGGACGGCCAGGACGTCTGCGCTGTAGGGTGTTCCTATGCTTCCTTGCGAGGAGAGATGCCCTGCTGCCGGGCTGATCAGTTTTGCCATTTCAGCGTACTTGTCCCCCAACTCCTTTAGCTCGGTGTGCATCTGGCGTCGTTCTCCTTCAGAGGCCTCGCTCTCCTCAGGGAGTCGGGAGCTCACATTCTCTCCCAGATTGGTTTCGCCGCGGGCCGATGCCTCTTCGCGTGGTTGCCGGAGGGCGGCATTCTCCTCCTTCAACTTCCTCACCATTTCTTCCAATGCTTCCAGTCTTTCTTCCATCGACGGATCTGTCTGCCGGTCGTGCTTGGTCGTTTGGGACAACGGTAGAATAGACATGCAGAAAGTACGTTGATCAGAAACAAACGAATCCAATAGACGGCGCCACTGTTAAGGACGTATTCTGCAATCTTGTTTACCGAATCCCGTACGATAGTAACCTGCAAAACAAGAACAAGGGGGGTTGGGGTCCGGGACCGCTCCGACGATCAAGTTAGTGTAGGGGAGAAAATATATGATAGAGGGAGTAAGAGAATCTGTGAGCGTACCGTCTTTTTGTCATTGGTTTGGTGTTATTTATAGGTGTCCCCTTGGGAGGAGGGTCTGTGTGACGAAAGTGCCGGAAATCGGGACATCACTCGACCGTCATCCTCGATAAGGAAACCTGGTCTGATTCGGTCGGTCTCATCGCATTAATTGAGTATCCTTCCAATTAATGCTCAATTAGACCCTTTTGGACAGGGGCATTAAATGCCGCTGTATCTTTTGTCAATTTAGCAATTAATGGCGTATGTTTGTAGTAGGGCTGAGCACTGACTAAGTCGGAGTCGGAAATGGAATCCTCCGACTTCGACTCCGACTTTGTCGGAAATGAAATCCGACCTCCGACTCCGACTCCGACTTCTATACACTCCAATCCGACTCCGACTCCGACTTTGTCGGAGCGGAGTCGGAACGGAGTCGGAATTGGACTTTTTTGTTGGACTTTTGTATTGAAATTTTTTTTAACCCATTTGACATTTCAATTTTACAATTTCAAACTATAATAAATCGAAGTTGGACTTCAATATCATTACATAATGAAATACAAAGCCAAAAGTCCAAAATTACAAATTCCAACCAATTAAAATTACAAAACCAAAGTCAAATGTCAATAATAAAATAAAATCATTCTTACAAATTAACAATACAATATACATAATCAAAACCAAATATTAGAAATTACAAAATAAAAATATTATTACAAATTAACTAAATACATAACTTGATGGTAGTAACCATACTATTTTTTCATTTCAAGAAAAAATAAAAGCAAACAATACCCATTCTATCATCTATCATGGTTAATCATTGAACCCATATTTCATCATCCTGGATATGCAAACAACACCCATCACGTACCATCATTAAATTTATATTCTGTCATCTATCACATCATATAGATGATTCATCCACATTCCACAATCATCCACATTCCACAATTTATCTTTCCAAATTTCAAATTATCATCCAACAACAAAAGATAAATAATAGAAAACAAACAAACAATAGTTTCCATATTTCAACAAAATAACTAATACAAATTATAAATTACATATCATTTCAAATTTCCCACTTGTGCGGCTGTGCCTGAAGAAAAAAAAAACAAAATTAGTAAGGAAATAAGATACCACATAAATTTCTACAAATAAGACAATAAAATTAAACAAATAAAAAAGTACACAAATTCAACAACAGCAAAGCACCTCAAACGTCAATCATCTTCATTCTTCATGTAGTAAGTTCGCCATATTAGTAACCAATTCTACATTAACATATTAAAATATAAGCTATTAGTATTAAAAAAAAAAAGACAAATCAAGTGATTTAACATATTTAATTAAATTTGAAATATGTTACCTGAGTCTAATTTATAACTCTCTGCATCATCAATTAAAGCGAAATGATCTTGACTCAAGCATATGTGAGTAGACTTCAACCAGTTTTGCGTACACACAAGGGCCTCCACAGTTCTTGGAGCCAAAGAACTTCGGAATGGATCCAAAATACGACCTCCCGTGCTAAATGCAGACTCCGAAGCAACAGTGGTAATTGGAATGGCCAAGATTTCTCTTGCCATCATTAAAAGAATTGGATATTTGGTAGAGTTGACCCTCCACCAAATTAAAATATCAAAACTCTGTGAGGGGATCTCAACAGCTTCCAACAAATACCGTTCTAACTCCGACTTAGTATCCAACATACTTGAACTCTTGTTTTTATGGAGATCCGTGTATATGTCTGTATCGTCATCAATAACGCTATTGCTATTCCTTTTTAAGATACAAGTATCACTCTGAGCACTAGAAGCATCATCTCTAGGACCACTTATGCTAGTGTACTCACCATTGAACTCTGCATATTGTTCATATAGTCGGGTAAAATCATCCTTAAGGATTTCAACAAATTCCTCGCATTTATCCTCACCCAATGCTTTTTTGAACCAATATTCTTGAGCTTCCAATTTGCACCGTGGATCAAGAATCGCAGCAATAAACAATAACCTGTTTATTTTTTCAATATTACCCCAGTATTTATCATATTTTTCTTTCATTCTCAAGGCCATTGAACTGAAGCGTCGATTGTTACTCTCGTAAAAACCCATCAAGTTTTTATGAATGCCAGCGAGCTCTTTAAAAAACAGATTCGAAGTGACATATAATGTACCAGAAAGACGCATTGTGACATTATAAAATACTCCCAAGAACTTCGAAAAGTTCTCTATTGCCTCCCAATCATCATGCACGGGAGCTCCCATCCCTTTTCTTCCATGCCCATCTTCAGACAAATAAACCCTTGAGTACGGGTCATCATCAAGCAAAAGTTGTAAGGCTTTTTTATACTTGCTAGCCACATCCAACATAAGAAAAGTTGAGTTCCATCTAGTGGGTACGTCAAGACATAAGAAACTATGACATGGAACTTTTGACCTTTCAACACAAGTCTTGAAAGTGGCAAGTCTTTGAGGAGAAGACTTGACATACCTAATCAAATTACGGATCTTGCTGATTGACTCATCAACTTCGCTTAAACCTTCTCGGACAATAAGGTTTAAAATATGCGCCGTACACCTCATGTGGATATACGCATGATCCTCAACACACTCCAATCTTCCAACTTCAACTGTTTTCAACCAATCAATAGCGGAATCATTAGTGGAAGCATTGTCTACAATTATTGTAAACAATTTGTCAATCCCCCAATCAAGCATACACTCCTCCAATGCCCTACCAATTGTTGACCCTTTGTGATCACCAATACGAGAAAATGAAATTATCCGCTTATGCAACTTCCAACTACTATCAATAAAATGAGCCGTAACACACATGTAATTGATGTTTTGGATAGACGTCCAAGTGTCAGTGGTCAAGCTCACTCTTTGCTTAGTAGTTAAAAACATTTTTTTCAAACTATCCTTTTCTCTCAAGAACAGTCTCATGCAATCCCTCATTACCGTAAAACGAGAAGGAATAGGAAACCTAGGATCAAGAGATCTAACAAATTCTCGAAATCCTTCACCTTCCACAACTGAAAAAGGCAACTCATCAATAATCACCATCCTAGTTAGGGCAGCCCTAATTTTTTTCTCATTGTGCTTGGTCATCCCTAATTTCTTTTCCCCTTCCCCTCCATCAGTTCTTGCCTCTGGGATCAAGAATTGTTGATTTTTTCGTTTCTTAGGTCCTTTAGGGCAAAGATTAACGTGAGTTTTCAATGCTGAGGTATCCTGCCTCTTAGGATGACATTTAAATTGTTTCCCACAATGGTTACAAGTGCACGTGGGTTCATCAGGATCGCAATCCGTATCTTTTGTGAAGTTATCCCAGACAATAGATCTATTTTTGGAGGGATTTCTTTGACGAGCAGAGCAGGTTGTTTTAGAAGTGGGCTGAGTGGCCGTCGCAGAGTCTAATTGTTCATTAGACTCTGCAATCATGGGAGATGGAGGTTCTTCCATAGGGGGAGGTGGTGGTGGTCCTGCTGGACATGATGCAGCGGTGGATGTAGGAGTGCTTCCAGAGCCTTGAATATTCATGATTTAAAACTTCAAAAAAAAAAAAAAAAAATAGAAGATATCTTATAAATCTTTGGATTGAAGCAACAAAGAATATCTTACTCTACAACAATAATATATTTGATGATTGGAGGTTATAGTTACCAATCACCATGGATGATGTTACAGGCAATCCATCTGTATTAAATCATGCACATCACAAATTCATAGAAGTCAACTATGTTTGATATAATATATTGATGATCAATACCTGATGATCACATGCTTTATTATTTTGTTCTCATATTCAAGTAGTATGGCAGAAGTTTACTCCAATATCACTATATTTTCAACCTGATAAGTGTTTTATGGAAAATGTGAGAACTGTTTTGCATCAGCAAAATATCAATACATTAATAATTTCTTTCTTAATTATTCAATAAAAAATAAAAAAATAAAATAAAATGCATGATATATCGAAAAGATGTGTCAAATTTGGTGGGTATACTAATATTTTTTAATAATATTTGTAATAGTAGAATGCAAATGTTATATAATCTTTATGTATGTAATATTACTCATATATATATATATATATATATATATATATATAGAAGAGTAATGTTGGAAGCATAAGCATTGCATAATTATTTTGAAAAAAGGGTGAAGTTTATTATTATAAAATTAAGTTTTTTCATATTTACTCTTTTTTAAAAGTGATTGCACAACTTTTATATAACATATATATCGTTTTTCATAAAAAAAAAAATATATTGTAAGGAAATCTTATACCATATACCAGGGTACTCTAGGAAATCAACTTCTACCTAATCATCACCATGTGATTTTTTTAAATTTAAATATGTACATATTTAAGTATTAAGATAAAACACAAATCACATATTGATAAAATGCTAGTGTGGTGTAAGATTTTTATATAAAAGATTTCATATATATATATATGAGCCGCAAGCTAGCAAAGTTGATTTCTCAACAGACACGCTAGCTAGTCCGAATGCGTTACAACTGTTTTGCATTGGCCTAATTAACCGAAAATGAAATATTAACCGAAAATAAATTGAGTATGAAACTTTCTCAGCTAATGGTAACTTTACTTAAAGAGGCAAAAGAGTTCATGAATTATTTCCAGGAGATTTGCATTGACCATATTAACCGAAAATGAAATAGCACACCATTAATTAGTTAGATTATATGCTTGGCAGGGAAAATGTCCCTAACTTCGTTGATCATACTCTTTGGTCTGATGATCAAGTTGATAATGTGTAACTTTTTTCTAGTTTGAATGAATTAATTCTGGTTATAATAAGAAAAAAAGAAAGAAAAATAAGTAAAACCATCAATAATTTACATCTCATCTTAATTACATATTATCATTGCTGGTTATAATCATACTTACTAATTATATGATACATTTTAAGTGATTTTCGACATTGGAAATGCCACTTCCATGCACATCACAATAACATATGTTAGCATTTGCTGCATTTTAGTTGGCAAAGGGAAAAAATAAACGCATATTAATGAAAATATCAGGAAAAACTTTATATTATTAAGAAACCAACAAAAATCAACAGAAATCAAAAGTAAAAAAAACCCACAGAAATCAATTAGAAATATCAGGAAAAAAACTTTATTTCAGAGCATCATGATTGGGGACCGGGGTTGAAACCAACAGAAATCAATTAGAAATTTGAACATGAAAACCCACAGAACTAACCTGTGGGCTATCGACGTTGAGGACCGGGGTATTGATCTTGAACGGTTGAAGCAGGCGTCGGGGAATAAGCTTGTGACGTTGAGGACCTGAGGTGCGCAGGGGAGCTCGGTCCGTTGAAATGAAGATGCAGCTCGAGTGAGAAGCAGAGAAGCAGCTCGAGCCTCGGGGTCCGTTGAGATGCAGCTCGGGGTCGCAATCGCATGAGAAGCAGAGAACTGAGAAGCAGGGGAGGGGGCCGAGGGGCGCGGGGGCAAAGTTAGAAGAATGGGTGCATAGGATCCGTCGATCCGATATATATGTATATAATGTATACCGTTAGATCTAGGTTAAACCTAGATCTAACGGTATATATTAAATTTATAAAAAATTTATAAATAAATTAAATAAAAACAGATAATTAAAAGTAAAAATATAATATAATTAATTCAAAATAAATACTAGAACTAATATTATTTTATTATAAAATTAAATTAGAAAGTTTATTAAATATTTTTAAAGAAACAAATTATGTTAGTAAATGGAATTTAAAAATAATTTTAAATAATTATAAGTTTTCTAAATAAAACAAATTCCTTAAATTTTATGCAATAGTATTATGATACATTATGATATTTTATGCAATAGTATTAATTTGTGCAATAGTATTAATGATTAACTTATAATATATCACTACTTATATGTTAGTCTTTAAAAACACATTAGTGTTTATACATTAATATTGCTATTATATTATTAAGAAATTATTTTGAATAAGCTTGTGCTTATAAAATTATAGAATAGTAATTATCATTTATCAACATTATGATATTTTATTATTTATTAACTTATAATACATCACTACTTATATATTAGTCTTTAAAAACACATTGGTATTAATACATTAATATTACTATTAATGTACATGGGCTCATACATTGATATTTATACATTATCCAACATACTATTATTTCATTTAATTATCAATCTATGGTTGTAATAGTCTAGGATTTAAGATTAAGGGTTTAGAATTTAAGATTTGAACTTTGGTCTTAATAAATTGCTATTATATTATTAAGAAATTATTTTGAATAAGCTTGTGCTTATAAAATTATAGAATAGTAATTATCATTTATCAACATTATGATATTTTATTATTTATTAACTTATAATACATCACTACTTATATGTTAGTCTTTAAAAACGCATTGGTATTAATACATTAATATTACTATTAATGTACATTGGCTCATACATTGATATTTATACTATCCAACATACTATTATTTCATTTAATTATCAATCTATGGTTGTAATAGTCTAGGATTTAAGATTAAAGGTTTAGAATTTAAGATTTGAACTTTGGTCTTAATAAATTGCTATTATATTATTAAGAAATTATTTTGAATAAGCTTGTGCTTATAAAATTATAGAATAGTAAATATCATTTATCAACATTATGATATTTTATTATTTATTAACTTATAATACATCACTACTTATATGTTAGTCTTTAAAAACACATTGGTATTAATACATTAATATTACTATTAATGTACATTGGCTCATACATTGATATTTATACATTATCCAACATACTATTATTTCATTTAATTATCAATCTATGGTTGTAATAGTCTAGGATTTAAGATTAAGGGTTTAGAATTTAAGATTTGAACTTTGGTCTTAATAAATTGCTATTATATTATTAAGAAATTATTTTGAATAAGCTTGTGCTTATAAAATTATAGAATAGTAAATATCATTTATCAACATTATGATATTTTATTATTTATTAACTTATAATACATCACTACTTATATGTTAGTCTTTAAAAACACATTGGTATTAATACATTAATATTACTATTAATGTACATTGGCTCATACATTGATATTTATACATTATCCAACATATTATTATTTCATTTAATTATCAATCTATGGTTGTAATAGTCTAGGATTTAAGATTAAGGGTTTAGAATTTAAGATTTGAACTTTGGTCTTAATAAATGTCTATTATATTATTAAGAAATTATTTTGAATAAGCTTGTGCTTATAAAATTATAGAATAGTAATTATCATTTATCAACATTATGATATTTTATTATTTATTAACTTATAATACATCACTACTTATATGTTAGTCTTTAAAAACACATTGGTATTAATACATTAATATATTAATGTACATTGGCTCATACATTGATATTTATACATTATCCAACATACTATTATTTCATTTAATTATCAATCTATGGTTGTAATAGTCTAGAATTTAAAATTATATAATAGTAATTATCAACATTATGATATTTTACTATTTATTAGTTTATAATACATCACTACTTATATGTTAGTCTTTAATTTTGTATATATTAATATTACAAATTATTACATTAGTAATTCTTAATATATTAGTATTTATAATTATATATGTCTATTATATTATGAGTAAATTATTTAGAAACAATAATTAATATGACTTATTATGAGTAAATTATTTGGAAACAATAATTAATTTAATTATCTATTTATAATAGTTATATATGAAAAATAGATATATATTTTTTTTACAAATTATATGCAAAATGTCGGAGTCGGAGTCGGATATATAATCGGAATCGGAGTCGGAATCGTAGTCGGAGTCGGAGTCGGGTTACAAATCGGAGTCGGTATGTCGGAGTCGGAGTCGGGTCGGAGTCGGAGTCGGCAGGACTTCTTTACCGAATCCGTCTCCGACTCCGATTAAAGTCGGAGTTTTTTCTCCGACTTCGACTCCGATTTGTCGGAGTCGGGGTGGAGTCGGAGTCGGAGTCGGAGTCGGATTTTCGGATTTTTGCTCAGCCCTAGTTTGTAGCGTTTCCGCATTAAAGGGGGAGGATCTGTAGACCGGCGGCTGTCTGTCGTTCATAAATGCGGGAGTGATCTTGATGGGAGACGGGTCCAGGAGATATATCAGTACGTGAGCCGTCGTTCTGTCCTTAGCGTGTTCTCGAAGCCGGTTTAACCATCTCCTGCCCAGGTTGGGATAACCAGGGACTTGACTCGTCCCCGGTTTCGGTCTCCCTAGTTGAATTCGGATACTGCGTTGTGGTGGGTGCGAATCACGGGCCTTGGGCCTGATAACCTTTTTGGGCCCCGGGTCAGGAAGAACTGGACACCCTTCCAATATATATAACTCGATGTGTTAACACACTATTAATAATGGAATTGATCATAATTTAGAAAAACTAAAATACCAATCATTTTTAATATAGCTAACGTGAAATTTTTACATCCGTTGTGTGTTTCATGTGTACAAAATAAGAGTTATAAATGAGTAAAAGTGACGTATATTCATTTTGAAAAAAGTGAATAAATATGAAATTTAATAACATGTTACATACAAGCTTAGCCTACCAGAACTCCGTGAATCTCAAACCTGGCCTACCATAAGCTAACTTAAACACAGACGGATTTGGATGAAACAATACCACTGAAAACGAACCGTAAAAGAATTTTCATTTTATAATTTCATTAAGCTTTTTCCATGCTCATAGCTCTACACTTTCCGATTACAGAAATTCATTGGTTTCAAGATTCAACATGTATTTTTTTTTTTCTTTTTAACAAATCTATTCTTTTTTTTTTTTTCCAATGCTAGGTCGGACTGGCTCTTCATCTGCCCTCCACATCCGGCTAGCACATGAACAAGAAACGGAACACCGCTAAATATTACAAATCTCACCCAATTCTCTGTACAAATATTGCCATGTGAGGGGGGAAGTGTTAAGAGTACTGCCATTCAGTAGTAGAATCAACGTTTCCTTTCCCTGGGCTCGAGGTTGAGGTTTGGCCTCTTATATTCGAACTGGCAACCCAAAATTTTGATAAGTTCTAATCTCCCCTCTAAGGCCAGCAGTTATAATAACCATACCCCAGGCTGAAACGTTTTGGTTTACCCCATTGAAGAAATCCACACTCACACGCGGACTGCTTCGATTCCTCGAAGGTACAAGCTTTTCCTCTGGCCATGTTGCTGAGATTCTATCAAAAAAGTAACTATTTGTTGCACTAGAGATCGTTCCATGAAGTGGACTATTCGAGCAGCCGGATGCAGATTGAGAACCGCCGTTAATCTCCTCAACCGGTGTAGGTGGATGATTGGCTGTGGAGACCTCATCAAGGTTGTTGTCAACCCCACTTTGTTCCCTGCAGTAATTATCTTGTAGTCCCCAAGAGTCACCCAAGCCAGGCCAAGGGATGGCTGCAGACACATCTTGGCAGTGGAAATGTTCATAGGAGTGTGTTACAATGACACTTTTGCTCCTATTCGGTCGGGAATCAGCTTCGTGTTTCCACACAAACACACACGAATCCTCACTGGCAGAGACAACATATTTTCCATTCGAAGTGAGGGAAGCTGATATTTGACTGTTTTGGTTACGAAACCCTGTCACAGAAGGCACCAACTGATGCTGTGAAAATGGTTCAAGTCGGAATATGCATATGCCAGTACAGTAAAATACAAAGGTTCATGGGAAGGTGCCCAAATGCATACATCATTATACATTCTACATTTTTTTTCACAACTTCTGTTGCAGTTTGCAGAACTTAGAATTCTAATCTTCATGCTATTACAATGGGAACTCAAATTATGGAAATCTGTTCAATAGCCAATAACATAGAATGAGCTCAAAGGAAAAGTAGTTCTAGTCTAAAGATGTAATTTATATTCATAAGAAATCTAATGACTGCGGGATATAAAAAACCAGTGAGACAGTCCTAAGTTGGATGTATCATGGCTAAAACCATGTGATATCTGTACAACTGATAACTCAAAAAAGCAATAACTTGCCCGAGTTTTACATCTTAAGCACGGGCTCTAGCACAAGAAGTCCTACTTTTAGTGGTGCAGGATACACCAGCAGATGAGCTTGAATAAAAAATGAATGCTAACCCACAGCCATCATAATCATAGAAATTTGAACAAACCAAGCACTGGACTCCATCGTAGTATCATAGTATCAAGATATTGTGTAAGTCATTCATAGATCACTCATTTTCTCTTTCTCAATTCCAACTTATGAGCCAGCTTTACATACTCCTAGCATTTCAAAGGTCTGCAACCGATTTCAAACTATTTGGTGAAAAGCATTAACTCATCAACTCCGTTCTTATAAAGAAAAGCTCCTCCACAGGTAGTTTACTAAATAAAGCAGTTAATATAACGAGTCATCACTGTCTTGATTTCAAGTAACAATTATTTGAAATCTTAATTGATAATCGACTCCTCCAAAAGGAAGGGTATCTTTTGGACAGTTTACCCACTTGCTCTACAGGTGAGCACCAAACTACTCCATTAGTGTTCATTAGATTCAGGTGTGAGAAAATAGGGTTGGCAAAGATAGTTGGCAGATGATATTAGGGTGTAAGAAGGTGGGATTTAAAGCCAGTCCAATGGATGAGAGAAATGAGTGGTGTGGGTGTGAGAAACTGTGGGTTTCTATAGAATGTATCATACAGTTTGGATATAGTTAAACCACCAACATCCAAACCAACTTTGAACTTTTCAAACACCTAAACAGAAACGACCCACGATGGTCAAAAACCGACCAACGGATCTAGATACCACAACCTCCCCTTCCACTTACAGGGAGAGGAAATATTAATTGAGCTAGAGCTCACTAGCTAATTTACTTTGAAGCTTGTTTCAATCTACTAGCAAACTGGCCACCTGCATATATGCTTCAAGTACTACCAGCAAGCACATCCTGCCTTTACAGCATCAAAGATGCAAAAATTCTAGTTGCACCAGTTAACCATATTAGTTGGGAACTAATGAATATGAAATATTGGTTGTCAAGATCAACGTAATACGGAACTGCTGAACATCTAACCAGGATTTGGAAGAAGCTTTGGAACCCAGGGAAACATCTTTCACTTTACGGATACTGTCCAGCATTAATAGTAAAGGGAAAATTGTTTCAAGTTGTCAACTGAAAGTACCAATACTTACAGAGCCCTTTCACGGTGCTTATGGTTAAGGTTGCACACTCGAAATTGGGAGCTGAACAATTAAGGACATGTCTAAAAATTAGGCTAAAAAAAGCTGATGGACAGTCACAACCATATGCTGTCAGAAGCTTCCCCCATGGGCAAAATAATTTGAGCAAAGGCTGGAAAACAGTGAAGAAATAATAGGAGTTAAGAGTGCTTTACATCATGTAAATACCATGAATCACTCCATCAACTGACAGTTCACATAGGATCTCAGGTCATCTATTGCTCTTATCAAAATCTATTGCTCTTACTAATTAGGCTTCTTTCCACCTTCCCTCATGGTAGTTGAATGCTATTGGTCTTTCTCACAGTAAAACAAACCTTAAGAAACTTTCAAAGGCAACAACTTATGTTTGGATATAAGTTGTTGCCTTTTGACAAAACAACATTTCTATTAGATGCAAGTGCACTCCACGAAATATTTCTTATTACTACTAGTGTTAGTGAATGGGCCTAGAGCACCATAATAAAATAGACTGAAAAGATGTAAAATCATGTAGGTAGGATTCACTACAGACAATAATCTCCAAGAAGTCCCGATAGTATATATTGTTATTAAACAAACCATTCAAAACATTTGCAACAGGTTATGGTGGTCCACAGTGTGGAAATATTAAAATTTGACTTATTGTTGTCCAGGCTATTAGCCCATGGTCCTTCCTAGAGATCAAATTTTTGCAATCTTTTATGAATGACGAATAAAAAATCATTCCATTGAAAACTTCAGGAAATAAAGAATCATGTGAATCAATTTCTTGCATTACTGTCATATTAATCAACTTAAAACAGGTTTTAGACAAATGGATTCATGACTCAAACAATTTGATGTAGCTGAAGGAAAAAATAAATAAATGAAGCAGCATTTAATGTATGTTGTTATTACCTTTAAACTTGTGAACCAGATCAACACCGTCAACAACCCTAATTCGTGAATCTGCAGAAGTGATGAGAACTTCTGATGAACTTCCTGGAGCAAACTGTTCATTTAACTGATCAGAAACTGAAATGATCACACAAACTTGCGGCTCAAAGTAAATATAAAAATAAGCTTTGCCAGGGGAAAATTGAACAGAGCAAAGAGCAAAAGGGAGAAGAAATCATTCATGTTCTTCATGGCAGAATGTATAATTTCATAAGTATGTGATGGGAGGGCCACTGAATTACCTGGAAACCAGTGATTTTCTTGTGATTAGATTTTTTCTTCTTGTTCTGAAGATTGATTTGATTTTTCTGTTGCAACTTATTCTCTGAAAGTATGAGCAGATAGAGTTATTAAGTCATGTGCAATAATATACTTGACTAAACCACGCAAGCCTACATGCACGCAACAACACCACAAACATACTAAGTAGAGGGAGCTGTATAAATGCTTACCAGATGTATTATACAAACGGCAACTCCCCTTGTAAGAACCAACTAGTGCACCCTTCAGGAATCAACAAAGTTCATTGAGCAAATTGAATGATGATATTGTTCACAAATTGAACTTGTCTTTCACATAAAAATTAGGTATATTAGCCACAACCAACCTGACCGTCTGGTGTATAGCAAGCAGCAGTAACCATCTCATGCACATCATTCCAATCAACAACCTGATGATCAGGAATGCTCCATATCCGAACCTTAGCATCTAAGGATCCACTGATGAAGTATCTATCATCAACAGGATTAAACTGGATGCAAGTTACTGTGTCAAGGGAGATCCAAGAAATAGTGTAATTAGTGGTATACAAACTTGCACTGAGAAAACTGGGGGAAATCGTTATGAAAAGCCCCACTTTTATACTAAATCAGTGAGTAATAATACCAACTAAACTAAATTTCATTTACTTGAGTGTGAAATACCATATTTTCTTTATGAACCCAAAAGTAAAGCTAGCTTGTTTCATCCATCAGTGAGATATATTGGTCCTTTACTTTCTTAAGGAGCATCCATATCAATGGCCTATATTCAACAGGTTCAAAATAGAGGCCCAACAAAGAAAAAGAAAGACAACAGGCCACATTAACTTACCATAATCGCTGTGTGAAAAAATTTTCAAACAAGACTCGCTAGACAAATGCCACAGCCGCACTGTTTTGTCCATTGAAGATGAGAGCAAGTGCTGAAAAAAAAAGGCTCATTTGTTAGTCTACATTTGGCTCAAGAATCTATAAAATGTTCAATTAGTTGACTTAGAGGTGCATATTCAACTTTGCAGTATCCAATACAATTTTATTTCAGAAACGTCCAGTTTTCAGAAAAAAGGCCAAACGCAAACTGCTGAACATTGCATGAACAATAGCATCTATTACCTCCCCCCAATAAACATTTTTTTTTGGCTAAGTCCCCATAATGTTACTAACTGGTTATAAGTAACCAGGCCATACAACACTAGCTGCCTGGCCATACCCATGTCAACAGGACATTACCCGAACTAGGGCAAAGGCTAGCAGACACTTCAAAATGGTGATCATCGGAAAACAGAAAATATAATGCAGGAAGTCTACTTGCAACGACGGCCATTCCCAAGTCCATAATATCTGGCTAGCTGACCATCAAATCCAGTATTCATTGTAAACTACAATAAAAGCAGAGTGCTGAGTGAAACTTTTTCTAGTACTTTTAAGAAAATTACTCATAAAAGAAGAAAGACCCTTTAAACCCAACAATTATATCCTATCTAATCCATTTACGATTTACCCCCTCACTTCCAATAAAATACAAACCCTCAAAGCTATCTTACAAGAGAAATAACTCCTGCAGTAACTTATGCTTACAAAGTGAGAATATTGGACATTGGACACTAAACCAGAAGGCAGCTATGTTGATGACGTTCTCATGTTATAACTTTCATCAGTCATACGCAGTTAACTAATTCATAAGTTACTCAATACTTGATAGCACACATAAGTGATCGTAAAACCTTTACCTGTTAACTAAAAAGTATAGTTGCATTAGAAAAACCCAACTTTCCAAGAGTTAAAATCAACCATATGACTTCCATGATGGATTACAATAACCATTTCTGTAATTTTCTCTCCTCAGGATAGCAGTCTAAATTCAGCGCTATAATTTTGTTATGCGAGACATGGACGTGCTCATGTAAATAAAGACTGAACACATCAAACAATGACACAGAGGAGCTTCTCTGTTTGTTAAAAGAAAAAGAAAATAAACCATACCAATAAAACATAAACAGTAGCAACTAACCTGTGACTTGGACCATGAAAGGTCAAGCACATCCTGAAGATGTCCTCGGAATGAACAAGTCGGTTTTTCTGAAAGCGCAAACACGGTTTCTGGCACCACAACATGATCCAAGCTCAATGATTTCCGGCTTATTGATGACCTCCCCCTTCTCTTTTTTTCTGGATGATTGTCCATACTTGGCGATAGCAAAGTTGGTTCCGGCGACCCATTGGCAACAAAGAACAAACTCATATTCCCATCATCCGGTTTATCCATCAACAGATCCCCCTTCCTATCCGACTCCACAACCTGCCAAACATGAATAACGCAATCTTCACCAGCACTAGCGAGATACTTACCATCCAAACTAAACTTAATGCTCCATATAGACCCATTATGTGCCTGTATCTCCTGGCTCTTGTAGAGTGCCGTGAGATCTTTATATGACTTCCCATACTGCCTAACCTTCACTCTCTCGGGCCCATGAAACGAAACATCCTGGCTATCATCTGTGGCAGAGCTCGACCTCCGCCCACCCTTCTCCGATAAAGTGTCCCTCTCATCACTGCTCCGCCTCTCTTTCTGACCCGTCACCGAGCTCGCCACACTCCTTATGCTCTTAAACCAACTCCCTTTCTTCTTCATCTTTGCGCCGCTCCCATCAACCCCATTTGCATTCGAATCCGAGCCATCCTTATTTCCTTCCTCAACATTCTGCCGCCGCATTAATTCTTGAACAATCGGCGAATGCCCAACACTCATCTCAAACTCCTCCATAGTCAACTGCCGTCCAGTCCCTACTTCCTTGAGCTTGTTCCACGTCCCATCTTCCCTAATCTCGTTCACCACAAACTCCTTCCCATTATCAAGGTTCTTAATCAAACACACCTTTTCACTTTCTCTCCCAACCCCATTACAATCTAAACCCTCCACCTCAACTTCCCCACCACTACCACCTGCATTGCTATCAAAATTAATATCCAAATCCACCGTGAAATTTCCACGGATCTCATCAACCCTTTTGGAACTACTCTTCCCAATGGGCGGCTTATTCGGCGAAGCAGCGGCAGTAGCAACAGGAGATCTCGATTCTCCATCACTATTACCGCTCCGCGCCTTAACAAGAATAGCGTGGTTGCATTTATAACGATCATCATTATTATTTACAAGAGAAACAGAAGGAGAAGGAGAAGGAGTCGAAAGAACGGGAGGAGCACAAACTGAGGTTGATGTGGGCCTAACGTCAAATTGACGATCAGTCCCGTCTGATTTGGATCGAACCATGCTGGACGCACCGGAATGATTAGTCAATCGATCGGAAGACACCGATCGGCCAATGTCTCCACCGAATCCCACATCTCGGGCGGGTCTAGCGCGGGACAGGGACGGGTCGTTGCTGAGGCCCATTTGGCGGAGAAGACGGGAGCGGCGTTCGGAGATGGATGAGGGCTCGGAGATCCAGACATCGTACTTGTTGGACGTGCCCTTTGGGAATTTCGGTACCGACCCATGATTGGGCGAGGCCGAAAAAGAAACGGGGTCGTTCTCGTCGTTATCGGAGTTGGAGTTAGAGCAAGAGCAGGAGGACGAGACGATGCGGTCGAGAGATTCGTAGTAGCACTCGTTGTCGTCGACGCTGTCGTTATCGTTGCCCTTCTTGTTGTTTTCTTCGTCGTCGTCGTCGATTTTGCTCATTGTTTAATACTAATACACCTCGCGGGCATTTCCCATTTCAATGGAGAAATGCCCGGGGGATCAATTGGATCCGAATGCCCGACTCTGTCTCTATCTCCGTGAGCCTGAAGCCCCCTTTCTGTCAGCGCGTAAAACGGCGGCGTGTGTGTTCGATCTGGGTGAGTTTTGAGGAATTCGGAGAGGATCGGACAAGAGGAGATACGGGTTTTGGGGTTGGAAGTTGGAACTCAGATCCAATGAGAGATAAGAGGGGTTATAGGAACGAAGACCAATGCTGTGGGGAGTTGGGGTTTGGGCAATGTTTTTGTGTGCGTACAGACAGAGAGACACAGAGAGAGAGAGGGTCTATTTTCTCTTTTTCTAATGGGAAAACGTGGGAAAGTGGGAAGGAAATGGAAAATGCAGATCAGAATGGATCAGAATTTTGAAGATGGAGATTAATTTTTTTTTTTTAAATAAAATAAATTTGATTGGGTTGATGGGTATGATCAATGATGGTGTTGGTGTTGGCCTGTTGGGTGAGTTTATTGGGAGCCTTAACTCTTTTGAATTTAATGTTGGGATGATGCTTTAGCCATAGGTTATAGGTTGATTGTCATAGAATTATAACTTTTGGCTTTTACTCTTTCTGCAAAAACATGCTCTTTCTTTCTTTTACTGTTGGTTTTTGCAATCTACCCATTTTAGGCTAATACAAATGTGGTGTGGTTCATATAATCTTTCATTTTAACCTTCTTTTTTGTTCCCTCTTTTTAAAGTTAAGGGCGTAGATTCGGGTAGCCATTACTTTCAAAACAATTGTCAATGCTAAACTGAAAATTTGGATGCTACTTTTGTCTTTATCCTTCGTAATTTAATTGTGTTTTGAAGGAGTTCTGAGTCCTAACTTCTCTCTCGGGTAATTAGAGTTTTGTTATGAATACTTAACCCTCTGCGGTGCAAAACAAACACCGAAACATTGATTATTTTATTCTAGTATTACCCTAAAATAATTAGACATGACAATCATGGTCGGTGACCCCCTAACAAATGGCAAGATTTGGCCACCAAAACGACACTCTTTGGTGTAAAACTCTTAAGATAGTGCCAATTGCTGAGAATAGTGTCTTGCAAATATTATTTAAAGAAGAGAGTTTATATTTATTATTGTAGAGTACGTAAACCGGACAATCTTTCAAAATATAAAATTCATATAAAAATATATTTTTTAATAATGTACCACACTCTTTTTTAAAAAGAATATACGATGATTGCACAACTTGTTATTGTATCTATCTTTACTCTTTAAAACATAAGGATACAACCCATAATAAATTTGTGGTTTCCTTATCACCATCTTCTCTAGTGGAGGAGGAAGCAAGATTCCATACGATTGAATCCTTTCCTTTAGATATATCATATCAATCATCTTAGCGTGATGTTAGGAGGAAGCAACAAAATGGAGTTGCCTAATTGCACCATGCTCAAATTTAAATACCTACATTTAAGGGGGACCTAGATTAAAATTAGTTACATATAAATTACATCTCAATCAGGATGTAAGAGCATTGCCAAAAAAAAGTGGGTCTTACATATCCGTACCGAATATCATATTGGCTAAAACGAATAGAAAGGCACATATTTAGGGATGGTTTAACCATTTCCATGGACTTATAGTTTATTATTTAATCAAACAGTAATGATAGGATTATTTCTCTCTGGTATATTATATCCAAATAAAAGGAAGATATATTGTGATATATATTATTTCTTTATTTTAAATTTTATTATTTTTAGTTATACTGGTAGATTTGACAGATTTTAAATAGTTTTATAAGTAATCCATTTAAAATGCAATAAAAAAATTAACATCAAGTGTAGTATTGGGCCTGATAGGGTTTGGATTGGGCTATGCCTAATGCCAGAAAAGTCCAGCCTAAAGCCTTATAACCACTTGCTTGCTCCTCTCTCCATTCCACCCACGCTGTCCAACCCATTACTGCTTAATGGGGCATTTATTAATGTCTGCCACTCTCTCTCTCTCTCTAGGTGGGCATGGTACTTCCACCACTGCCCTAGGTTGGGTGTGTTGTATCAAATGAATCAGGGTCAAGATCCCAAGATATGTGAACGGCCACGATTTCGGTGAATAATTGTTGTGGTGATAATAAGAGAAATTTCAAAACTTATTGTTCTTATCCTAAAAACAGACTCAAATAAATTATTGCAATTTGATCTTTCATGAAAATTCTACTCACAACTTGCAGCTCTCCATAAGGTAAAAAAAACTCAATTACAGATAAGTGTCAAGCCACTAATTGGACGCTAATCTTATAAAAATGGTCAAAACCTAGAAAACTCTCTTAAAAGTCAATATATTACGTCCACTAATTTCACACTTTGACCACCAAATTCATTTTTTTCTAAGAACCCAATATATTATTTGAAAAATACATTAATATTGTATTTAATTTCGAGACAAGTAGATGTAATTTAATTAGAGGATAAGAGAAGATATATAAAAAAAATTAGAATTTCGGTACAATATGTTTGGTCACATGAGTTCTTAAGAGTTTAGTACTCCAAATATATAGGAATCTAATCTATGCCTAAAAGACTAGGCTTGAGTTACCAATGCCAGGCTATTGTAGATTGAAAGAAATTAATAACATTTCCCTAATGCAAAATTCAAAACGTGACATATAACTAAAATATAATATTCTTTTTATGCATCGGTACCGGGAAAAGTTTATACCTTAAGCATGCCGGGTTAACTTCTTGAGCACTTTTATTTTCAAGCAAAATGATCTTGCTTCTATATATTATATTATATTATATATCTATATATATATTAATGATTATAATAATTTACAGCTACCTAGACTTTTGACCTGTTTCAAAGATGCATTAATACAACTCATTCTTGCACAAGAAGTTCTCATAAAGAAGAGGGAAGAAGCTTAGAAAGAAGAGGGACGGCGGAGGCGGTGGATGGCCAGCAAGACCGCCAATCAAATTAGATAATGTGCTCGTAAAATAGAAAACAAAAATAAATAAATAATCCAGATCCATATATAAGCAACAAATATTATCTATTTTCTCGATTTATATTTCGGTCCGGTTATACAAATTAAATTAAACTATCTCATTAATTTCTTTATATATATAATTAATATAATTTTCTCAAAATTTTATATAAAATATAAGAAATAGTAAAATAGGTTTTTGAAATTTTAAAATAAAACTAATATTAAAAACTATTTTAATAATATTTTATTTATTTTAAAAAATATTTTATTTTATTTTATCTGATCTAAACTATGTATTTAAATGAAACTGAAGATTTAATTTGTTTTTATAAATAAAATGAGATAAAATAAATTAAAAATTAAAAATTAAAAATTAAATAAAATACTGTTATGATGTATATTTTTAATATTAATTTTGTTTTAGAATTTGAAAAGATTATTTTGAGATTTATAAAATTTGAATTATTTATTTTAATTTATATAAAAATTTAAAAAATTATTATAATAATAAGATGAGTTAAGAATATTTATAAAAACAAACAAACCATACGAAGAAAAGGTGGGAAGAAGTAATGCAAAAGGCAGGTACAAAGGGAAAAGTGCATCACCGTCCAACCCCCAATTGGACGACAAAAGCAACCTCAGAATATAAATCAGACAATTTTTGTGGGTTGGTCTCCATGATTGGGTGACACTACGACTTCTACCTAGTCCATTATATATACGTGTATATAGACTGCGTTTTGAGGAAGATGAACAAGTCAACCAAGTCATGTCGTTGACTCTGAAATATAAATCATCATCTATCAGTCTTTTCTTTCTTTAACGATTGAATCCCAGAGCACACTCAGACAACACTACTTATAACGTCGTGGCAACCTAAAGCTAATTAAAAAAAAAAAAAAAAAAAGGAAAGGCCCCATGAATGGCCATCATGTCTCATGCAGTACCCTCGTTTCTCTTCTCCAACATCTCTACTTCGTTTCTAACTTTTTCAACGAAACCATGATAATAATCAATCTTTTGGTTTTATCTTCAAATTAAAGCTCCAATTGGCAATACTGCAAAAACACACACACACACACACACATAATATATTAATGACACGTAGAGATCGATCAAACATGTAATTGACGTCCCAATTAAGATAGTTTTTTTACCTTAGCCTATTAATTTCGTATGAATTTTATTTATTTACTTTTTTTTTTTTTGTACGTTGTTGTTATTACTCCATATTAATAGACGTACTTGTACTTAACGCGTGATTTTAATTAGATTCATAAAAATTGGAAGTGAATTAATTGTACTCTTCATCTTCTACATACCCCATGCATGCATTATCTATTGTTTCCATAATTGCCATATGCACCATTATTAAATCATTAAATTAGAGCTAAATCATTACAAACTACTCCATATAATTATGAGAGATAATATAAGACAACCAAAGAGTACCACACGACGTGACTTGATTCCCCAACAGTCTGTTTGGGGCTTGTAAAATGATTAATTCCTAATGGAAATATATATATGTATATATATATATATATAACATCAAAATATATGTATCTTGTGAATAGTCTTTTGTACGTTCCCTTAATAATTATTTAATTTAGAATTTTTTTTTATGTTGATGTAAAAAATAGCCAATAAATAAAAAGAAATTATGCCTTAAATTACCAGAATTTTGGTAAGTTTGTTCATCCGGGTTGAGTTTTGCCCGGCTGGTTTTGATTTTTTTTTTTAAATAATTTAAACATTTTTATTTGAGAGATTAAAAAAAAATTCCAAATCTAAAATTTGGATTTTCAAATTCAAAATTCTGATGAACATACTTAAATTTTGGCAGGAATTAAAATGGTCATGCATGCAAACGAGTTAAAATGAAAGGAAATCTGGCAGATGGACGAAGAGACCAAACAGGCTATAGCACCGAAAATATCCAAACAAGATGCATGCTGCATTAATTTCAGAATAAAGAAAGGCCAATGAATTGTCACCACTGATCAAAGCTGATGAGAACATTATATGGAAGCTGGTACGTACATAATCGAGCTAGGTAAGGGAACAACAATGCAACATTTTCTAGCTTTTCTAGTAAGACTTGCATGTGCACTGTTGTACTATTTCCAACTCAATATATATATATATATATATATAAAACAGAAACTTAATGCAGAGGTTGGCGGGCCTTCTCATGAGTATCAATAATGTTCAAGTTCGACACGAACAAAGTATCAATAATGTTTCAGGATTAATATTCGCTCCATCAAGCGTGAAAACATGATTGATGGTATTGCAAAATTATTGGCTGATTCATCATTCAAGATACAAGGAATATTTAATTACAAGACAGCAGCATATATATATATATATATATATGTGTATGTATATGGTTCATTTCAAGCTGGCATTCAAGTTCTATAAACAACAAAGATTTTAACTAAAACCGTAACAATGCATGCAGTTTCTAGATGAAAAGAGAACTGGGGAACATTCAAATTGCAGTTACATTCAATTAGTTACATAAAGAGATTTAATAGAAGTAAATTCATAATATGAGATTTCTTTTATAACAAAAATATTTGAATCATGCTAGTTTGTTAGTTTATATAAATATATATATATATATATATATTTTTATGATTAAAGTATTTCTAAAATTAGATATATATATATATATATATATAATAAATGCATTTTCATTGAGGGAATTACTTTTGGGCTGTGATCAAGTAATTAATGAGCCTATATTAAAAGAAAAATGATTGGATGATTAATTCCTAAATGTGCATTCCAAATATTGCATCTTCATGTATTTTAAATTTTTTAATGGTCAAAAAAGTGATAATGAATGAATTTTTAATATTTTCTCTTAATAGTTAAGAATATTTAAACAATATTTGAAAAGTGTAGTTACATTAAAAGCATATTTACTATTTAAGATGCACATATTGGAGTGGCCGGGTCTAATATTCCTAATATAAAATAGCTGATTTGTCACTACGTAATTGATTGGATGCAAAATTCGATTTCAAACCAATCCAGTTCTAGCATTTCTCTATTACTATTTGTGTCCAATATATAATAGAAAATATTTTAATTATAAAATAATTATATGAAAATAAATTTATAAATTAGTATAATTTGATATAATACGTAAAATTATAAAATTAATTTTATTATAAAAACTTATAGCCTTTAAATGATGGGTACGGCTTAAGAAAGTCCTTTGGTTACAGGTCTTAAAGATACGAGCTCGCGTGGCATAAGGGGCCAGGGGGAATCGTCGTGTCACATGCTACTGATTGAACGGATTATCGGCTATCGTACAATGAATTGAATTCTGACAAATGCTATGTTTTGATTGATTCAATTGGGTACCGCTTCATGCGAAATAAATAGGTCTCGTTTTTCAATCTTTAAGACATAAAAAATAATTGTGTCGAAGATTTTAGTTATTTTCTAATTCACATATCCACTTTTTACTGTTTTTTCCACCGCAGTTTTTAATATTTCGTAGTTTTTGACAGTGTGAAGTTCGTCTTCGGTTGCATCTAGCAGCGGCAATGTCAGGCTGGTGTGGTCCAGGCTGCAGGCTGCAGGCTGCAGGCTGCAGGCTGGAGTCGGGTGTATTTTGGGCTCTGCAGAGGCAACAAGCTGCGAAACATGGATCTCTTACACACTACATTTAATTGGTTGTAGGATGAGTTGGCAAACCATGATCGAGCCTGCATTCAGGCAGATATATATATATTCGAATATTTATGTAAAAATAAATTTACAAACAGATTCTATAATATGTTAGATTATAAAATTAATTCTATTATAAAATAAATTTAATAAATTATATTAATTTATATTAATTTATAAATTTATTTTTATATAATTTCTTTATATCTTTTTATATCTGTATATTCCAAACTATTTCCACTCTGATGCAAAAAAAAAAATTGCCCCATTTGCTCTCAGGATAGGATTAGTAATCGCTTTTTTCTTTTTTCTAAAGATGGATAATATATTAGAGCCAAAAAATGTCGTACAAAACAATATCTTACAAAAGAAAGCAAAACAAACCAATATATATAAGAAACAAACACAAATCAAACCATAAGCAAACGACACAAACATAATTATCATTTACAGCATTACACACTTAGCTGAATGAAGGATCTTTCTCATTGTGAAATGTCAACAAACATGGCGGTATGGAGATAAGCGATAGGCAGCCATACAAAACAATGTCTTACAAAAGAAAGCAAAACAAACCAACATACATAAGAAACAAACACAAACCAAACCATAAGTAAACGACACAAACATAATTATCATCTGCAGCATTACACACTTAGCTGAACGGAGGATCTTTCTCATTGTGAAATGTCAACAAACATGGCGGTATGGAGATAAGCAATAGACAACCATATATTCCAGTAAAGGTTGTCCATTGTGCAATAGAATGCGCACATTAATTAAAGTTTTGATAGCTTTTTTGAACCTAGCAATTTTCAAAAGATTGCAATAGAAAGTGAATATATCTAGCAACAAGTTGAATTGTCTGATCCATCGTCTTTCTTTTCTCATCTAAAAAGTAAGCTATGAGTTTTTCTTATCAGATTCTTTCGTAACATCTATAGTTATTTAGAAATCACGGATGAGATCAGTAATCACTAATAAGAAATGGCAACGTAATAAAAATGTGGAGGATGGCAGTTAGTATCATCAAAACTCCCATCATTTGCATTCAAAATGCCATAATTATGCAGTTATCATGGCCCCATGGGCCATGGCATTTGCAACAAATTACGCCGCGCACATTGGGCATGAAAACGAAACGAAACAATGCTTGGCCAGATATGGGAAAGGTATTCATCGTTTTGCTACTGAATTTCTTGATTGCATTAACATCCTACACTAAATTGCCTTTCTGCCTTTCTTGCCACTAGTTACTATTGTAGTGCGTTGTGATTTTCAGTGCAATTTGATATTTCTATACACCCTCCAACAGGGGCTGAAGAGGGACTTCCACCATTTTTTGCAGCATCAATGTCGAATCCAGATCCCCTGCCATTGCTCGAGCAACGGCAAGATGAATTTATGAGAGAAAAACAAATGGTTGGAGCCTCCCTACCCAAACAAGAAGTCTGAGGACGTCTTGGGCAGACGGGTAATAAGCAATGCAGCATGATACATGCAGTTATAGAATGTGCAAGTATCATGTAATCACTTCGAAAAAAAATAATGTCTACTATTAAAAAACTAATTTTTTTTTTTATTTTTTTTATGTGAATCTCATATTTACTCAAGTGTATATAGCATTACTCCATCCTAGATTGGTTGTCAATATCCCAATCAACTGAGATTGTATTCAACCAAGCCCCTGCAACATCCCCAGTTTCACTTCAGGATATTCCTGGGTTATAAACCCAGTGTGACCGCCACAGCTTCTTTACACACACTCTGCTTGATTTTATTTTATTGACTATCAAAACGATGATCACTGGGAAGAGAAAATCAAATAGTAGTTATGTTCTCTCCTGCTAATTTAGTTTGATCACTGTTACCATTACCTTGTGTGCACCTAAATTACATTGAATTACTCACTAACTGGAGAAGCCCATGTTTCAGGTATGTACCTTGATATATGGTAATGAAATCACAGAAATAAATCGCCAGATACCGATGGAACTGTAACGTTCAATGGAACAATGGAAAATTGGTTGTACAAAAATAGTGGGTGAAGTCTGTAGTCACAAAGGGAAAGAGAAAACATGCATTTGATAGTCCGGTAAAAAAATTGGTTTTTATTTGAACACATGAAATGATTTCTGATATTGATAATCATCTGAAAATTTAAAAAATACACAAGGTATCACCTACTATAGTGAACCCTTAATACATGCAGTGAAACTGGAAAAAACAGCAATGGGGTAAGAAAATCAATGAAGAGAGTCCAGACAGTCACATCTACATGCAAAATAGTGGCCACAAATTGATCACCTTAATGCACAGCTCATTTGTAGGTTCCCATACCCACACCAGGGTCTCTACCATATGGCTGGAAGCTTTCTCCGGCTTTGGAATAGCAAACATAGTAAAACTCAGAAACTATGGTAGTGAAGAAAATGAAAGCTGCTCCTGCTCCAAAAACCCCCTTTCTCAAGATTGAGCAAGTTGGAGGATCTGCATCGGCTATTGCATACTTGGTGTGGTATGCATTCCTCACTGAACCAGCCAGCAAACAGATTTCCGCGATCAAGAAAAACAGCCTGAGAGAGAGAGAGATCTTAGGATAAAACAATCGTCTCGATCTCATGTGGTACAAGAAACAAAGCCTAGTCGCTTGAAAATTTCTTACATGAGTGGTTTTCAATTAAGTTAAGCTGCAATAATGATGGTCATATGAACTAATGTCAGAGTCCCTAAATTTCAAGTCTGTCAGAGAATGAGGTCTTGTTTGTTTTTATAATTTCTCTTAATTTATTTCATCTAATTATTATAATTTTATTAAATTTTTTTATAAAATTTAATAAATAATTTAACTTTTTTAAATTTTAAAATAATATAATATTACAAAAATATATATTTTAATAATATTTTATTTAATTTTTAAATTTAATATTATTTTATCTTAATTTATTTTATCTTACCTATAAAAACAAACCAGGCCTGAAACTTATCGTCACATTAGTAAGGGCACATACCAGCAGATAATGAAAAGAACAATTGCCAAGGCTCTTGAACCTCCAGGACTCAACGGCTTTCCACAGCAGAAGAATCGACTTGCAACCATTATAATGACTTGACTAGCCATGAGAAACAAAAATGCACCAACACCAAAGCCTGTTGCAATGTCAGAGTCATAGACACAGTACCTATAATTTGCTTCATTATCCACGACAACTTTGGCCTGTCAAAAGAAGTTTTTGTTCATTATATCGTAAGGAACCAGCCATCAGCCACTTAAATTGATTATGTCAGGTCCAAACCAATTCTCAAGTTCATTGGAGAAAATCATGTTTGAATTTAAATATAAAATAAATTAAGATGGTAATTTATTTTTTAATATTATTATTATTTTTTAATTTTAAAAAAATTATATTAAGATTTAAAAAATATATATTAAAAATTAAAAAATATATATTAGAATTAATTTTTTATATAAAAATATAAAAAAATATAATAATAAATTTAAAATAAATTAAAATAAACTTATCTCCTTTTTCAATCCAAACAAATCATATAATACCTAACTTAGAGGCCGTACTTTCAAGCTTCAGCATCTGCTTATTTATTTATGTTTCATTTCAATCAATAGTTAGAAGTTAATGATTTACACCAAAGTGAAAAAACTAACAGATGTTGACTTCTCAATACATGTCTTTTAGCTTCGTTTGTATTTAAAATTTATTTTAACTAATTTTCATTTTATCATTATACTTTTATAATTTTTTATACAAAATATAAATTCTTATACACATTTTTTAAATTTCAATACACCTTTTTTAAATTCTAATATATATTTTTTAAATTTTAAAATAATAATAATATTAAAAAACAAACTAAACTTATCTCAATTCATCTTATCTTCGAATCCAAACGAGACCTTAGTTTTATAATCTATTGATATGTTGAAAATATGAACTGGTGCTGAAAATTCTGCATCCAGCCTTAATTAGTCTTTCACTATTCTGGCCTAGGCCTTAAATTTATGGGCACCCAAACAGAAGTTAAACCGCCATAGTTCCCAACCCCACCCAAAGAAAAGGGGGGAAAAAAGAGAAGGGGCAAGGAACTTGGTTTAGAGTAACAGATTTCAATGGAACCTGTTACTCTGATAGATCACTTATGCCAACAAACATATGTGCATGCCTGCGAAAAAATGTACGAGATTTCACGGGATTTGTTTTGCTGGTACAATATCCCAAACATGATAACTTTACTCGACACACCCCCCAATGCCCATCTCAATGTTGTCTCCCCCTTAAAGTGTGCGTGAAATAGCGAGAAAGAGAAAGACAAGTCATTTCTATTAGAATAATGATAATTTACATCTCATTTATTATTATTATTATTTTTTAATTTTTAATTTTTTATAAAAATTTTATTTTATTTAATCATTAAAAAAAAAATGATTATTAAAAAAATTATATATATTTTTTAATGATTAAAAATATTAAAAAAAATATTTTTTAAATATAATAAAATAATAAAATATTATAAATAATAAAATAATAATAAATTAGAAGTAAGTGCATCATTCCTCTTTCCATTAACAAGTCTGGCATTTTCATCCGAAAAAAGAATAAAAATCTCATCGGGAGATAGAGCCAGTAGTGAGGCTTCAGCAACATTTGACGCAACAAAAACTGATCGTCGTAAATGTTATTCCTCGTTAGGAATACAGAAGAACTGAATGCCGCAAATTGTAAAAGGAAGACTATAAAATTAGTGCCTTTTCTTCCTCGGTGTATAAAAGCCAAAGGCTCTTTAGTTTTTATACGTTTCTCAGCAATCAAAATAATCCGCAAGAAAATAATAACTTGCTGAATTTGCTAAAAAAGGATTAAAATGGGTTGGGATTTGGGAACAAAAGTAACGAAGAAAAGGGTTCAGTTGTAGAAACGGAGATGAAAGGAATGAATACTCACACTGCTTCTCCTTTGCTCAGCAGCGACAGCCAAACCGAAAGCGATGACATCAAGGATTGAGACTGCAATCAATAGAAGCTTGGAAGCCATGGATAAGAAGCTTCACAATCCAACGAGATCTACCTTCTTCTCTGTCTCCGTCTCTGTGTCCCGCTTCTTCTTTTTCTAATTTCTACTCTTTTTCTTTGTAACATACGACAATCCCCGAACGAGTGTGGAAGAAGCAATGACTAACGATATACCAAAGAGAAAACAGCACCACACCACCAGGGCATTTTCGGTATTTTGAGCATGAAACAAGTTTATATAAGGATATGGAAGGGAAGAATTAGATCCGCACAAGAAAGTAAAAGCAAATTGATGATTTGTTAAGGCGATTGATTGTGTCGGTGGGGGCAAATCAGAGTAATGAAGAAGAGAGTAAAAGCAATTTGTTGATTTGTTGCGACGATTATGTGTTAGGCAGTATGTGGAGTATTAAAGACGAGAAGGTGAATCACTGAATCGAACCGATGCTTCTCATTATTGACGTAAGTAATGATACAACCGATGCTTATTATTATGCGAATCACGACAAGGTAAACCGATACGACCATAACGAGGAATGATACATATACAATTAATTTTATAATTAATTTTATAATTATATTTTGAATAAAAAAATATTTTTATAAAATCACTTATAAAAATAATATTATTTTATATAAATAGTCCTCATTTAAATATAATTATAAAATTAATTATATCTATACCAATCCTCATAATTATTAAGGTAAAGCTGGCTTGTGGCCTTGTGGGCTTTTTTTTTTTTGTTTTTTCATTAAAGCAAGTGATATATTAATAAAGAAAACAGTATTACATATTACAAACCATATTAAAGCAAATAACTAAACATAAATAGGCTTAGAAGCTTTAGTGACCAGGAGGTCTTTACTATTGTGAAATTTTAACAAGTATGACGAAATAAAAATCAACGAAAGACAACCATATATTTTAGTTGAAATTGCCCATTACGCAACTGAATGCGTATATCAATTAAAGTCTCGATGTATTTTCCTCAGTTTACAACTTGAAAATGACTTCAGGAGGAAGCGAGTATCTCTAGCAATTGGTTGGATGGACCAGTCCATTACTGATTCTAGGTCATTAGCTGCATTTATTACAATTTGAGAGTCCCCTACAATTACAATATTGTTGATTGAACGGCCAATGACTTCTTTGATACCTTCAAGAAGCACATAAGCTTCTCCTTGGTTGGAATTAGTATTGCAGATTTCTTTTGTGCAGACAAATACGATATCACTACTGTCTATTGAGCAAACTGCTGCTGTAGTGCTTATATTGGCTCTTGTGGCCACATCAAAAGTTAAGTAGTGATGATGTCGGGGAAGGCCTTCTATGATTCTAACTTGATTGAGCTCAACATTAGTCCATGCTGCTAAATGTTGATGGAAAGTTGTACTGACATATTTAATAAATCCCTCAACATTGGGGCAAAGATCTTCATACACAATTTTATTTCAGAAAAACCAAATACTATCCATGACAATGATTGCAAATAGCTGAAAGTGATGACGATCAATGGTAGGAAGTTGAACAAGGTCAGGATACAATATACACTCAACCCAATGGGCAACCTCGAGAACTACAAAGGATTAGATATTCAAGGGCCAAGACGATTGCCACCAAAGAATTCGAGTGAACGGACAGTTGAGAAACAAATGATTCAATGTTTCATCTTCTGATTGACAAACAGGATACTTGATTTGATCATGATCCAAATTTAAGAAGTGTTTGAGCAACGATTTAGTGGAAAGAATATTAAGTAGGGTTTTTCAAACTAACATTTTGAGTCGATCCTGCATCCTAAGTTTTCACGCCTGTTTTCCAAACATGAGTTGACCTCTCATCACTCACGTTAGTTAGAGTAATCGAACAGAAGACAAGCTCAAAGTATGCTGCTTTGATAGAGAATTTTTCAGAAACGCTATTCTTCCAGACCAATGTGTCCAACAGCTGGGGGTGAGGGTATCTCTGGGAGGGACGCCTGAGATGTACGAAAGACATCAAAAATTTTTTTTTAAAAAAAATCTACTTTGTCTACTCGAGACAAATTCGGTACATGTCCCGATCGGGACATGTAGCATTACAAGTTGTTTACTTTGAAAAACTTGTTTCATACTGTATCCCTTATTTTGGCATTGAAAAGAATTGCGATAGTTTACTTTGATAATGATTAATATATGGAAAATGTAATGACAATTATTTCATCATAAAATCTTTCTTATCATCTATGTTTGTCATATAAATTTTTGAATTCCCAACCAATTATGTCAGTTGACAAAATCTTTTGGATAAGTACATATCCAAAACAGAAACAAGAGAGATTCTCCCACCAAATAATTATTAATGGAGTATTACAGAATGCTAATAATGAATCATTACAGGGATTTTTGCATTACATATCCCAAAACCACCCAATCAAAAAGAAACCAAACGTGTGTATATATATATATATATATATATATTATATCTTATCTATTCAAACAAATTCATAAGAATTACCAAATTATGAGATCACTTGTTCACACTCTCCAAATTCAGATACATAACATTCCAAATAGTCGAATGGCAGCCAAACCGAAAGCCTTATTATGATGAAAGAGAGCTCTTAATATCTCCACTCTACAGCAGCAATGCACATATCAGCCGCCAATCTATTCGATTGCAAGTTCGCCCTTGCTCCCGAATTACCACCAATAATCTAAAGCAGAGGCATCATGGAATGGTATGAAGAACGCATAAGCTGCTAGCAACAAAGTTCAAACAATTACCACAGGATCAATTCACAAGTGAGTTTCAGCTTTTTTCTTTCCAAACAAAAGAAGCCTTCTAAACCCTTTGGCAGGTTTAGGTGAGTTCTCATCGCTCTCCCATTTCTTCCTGGAATGTTCTGTCCTTGAGACTGCTCCATTACTTGGCGGTGGAGTTATAATTTCTATCTCAGAAATTTCTGGCGAGAAGAAAATATTTTCATTTTTTGGTCCATTTGTTTCAATATTCTCAGCAGAAGCAATCGGACCTTTGTTTGGCGAAACCGGCATAGGATGTATACCAATTTCAGGAATATGGTCGTAGGAGCCTTCAGAAAGTGTTTTTTCTTCAGCATGAACGGAAGATGCATTAGATAACCCATCAATGTTACCTTCTAGCGGAACCGAATGCGGAATATGATCTGTAGGCACAGATGAGGCCACATTTACTGAGTTCCCACTATAGTTCCCATCATCCAAGGTATCCCTATGCGAAATCTTATCATCCCCATTCTTTTCGGTTGAAGATGTACTATGCAGCTCCTTGATGTCTTTCAGATCAAGGGCACCAGTAGCTTGGGTTATTTCTGCAGCTAATGACTTCACTGGCAAACCTGCAGTTGAATTCAGGCAATCCTTTACTTGGATATCAGAGTCCAAAGAAAGTGCCTGATTTGAATTCTTAGGGACCATAATCTCATCTGAAGGCTTGACTTTGTTTGGACTTGGTTTCTTACTCTCAGCACCAGCAGTCTTCTTTGGCAAGGTGTTTGTACCTGCACCAGTTGCCTTCAAGGTTGATTTTTTGGGCTCAGATTTTGATTGAGCTGGGGAGACCTTATGTATCCGTGCAGTTGCAAGGCGTTCTATGGTGGAGCTCCTAAGAACTGGCTTTTGTAGTTTCTTGGTCTCTTGGACTGGGGTCTGAGTTTTTGGCTTCTCAATCGATATGGAACATGTGACGGTTCTATTTACTGCAGCTGTCCTTTTAGTTGTTGCTGTATTAAGTCCGCTAGAAGCACTTCTTTCAGCAATTCTCTGCTGGCGTTTAAGCAGTAACTCCTCCATTCTCTTTCTTTTCTCTTCTTCCTGTCAGATTAGGGACACAGAATGGTGAATAAAATCAGTATAAACAAACAGAGAAAAAAGTTAAATAATAAGTTAAAATGAAACATTCTCAGGCATTTGATGAACACATTCGTGTTATTGTGGGAATATCTAATCCAGTCATCACCAGAATAACTTGAAGAGAGGAAGGAAAAACAAGAAAATTATTTCATACATTTGATAAAGAAATCTACAAGCTTAACCAAATTTTTGGAAATGAAATTATATTATTCAAATGATAAGAAAAACGCAATGGACTTGTGCCTAATTCTATGTCAAACGTTATAAACAATGTAAAATGGACACTTATATGCTCCTCACACCCTGCTTAGAAAGAAAGAAAGATAAAAGGAAAGGATTTTTTTTTTTTTGTTTTAGGGAAAGGGGAGGGGAGTAAATAAGGCTGAAAACTTATTACAAAGGAAATCACAATTTGTTTTCATTATTTCTCTCATTCAATCAGGGATCCAATCGGACCCTAAATGTTTGTTAAATACCTTCTCAAATTTGCTCTTCGTAGTTGATGTTTGGCTTCCAAAAGATCGTTTGTTACTCCTTGATATGGTGCCAAGTTTGCTTTTCCCAACGGATCCATTTAAAAGTGTTGACCTTGCTTCTTTATTTGGAACTTTGCCCACATGTGTCCCACCATGTTTACCTTTTGTATCCTTACCATTAGAAGGCAGCTTATCATCAACACAGGCACCTGTTTCACTGTCAGATTGCCTTATATTGGCTGCAATGGATAAAATGTTATTTTCATAACCCATTTCCGGAGTCCAAGATGCCATACTGTGCTCTACTCTTGCATCACGATCAAGCACCATGTAAAGGTCATCTGGCTCATGAGTGGCAATCGCTTCAGGCTTGTTGTTTGAGATCTCAGATATCCCATTTTCATATCGAGCAGCTCCAACAATCTCTGAAACCATGCTTATGTCAGTTCTTAATTGTGAATCAGATTCATTATCTATTGATCGAGCTTGAATCATGAAAGAGTCATCGGCTAAAACATCTTTTTTGTTTTTTTCAGCACAAGAACCATCAACGGCTACCAGCGTGTCAAACATGTTCAAATCTTTGCCTTCATCCTGATTTGACGATTTATCTGTTTGGCTGCTTATGAACCAGTCTCCTTCATTTTGAAGTTTGTTTATGGAAAACTCAGTAGCACAATCAGAAAGAATGGCATGGGAACGATCCCCTGATTCTTCAATTCTTTGCGAGAACAACAATTCTTCAGCTTTGGTATCTGCTTTCCTAATAGTTGGGTGGACACTTTCCTCAACTTTGAACTCCCGAAGGGGAGTTTTCCCATCCATACCTGTATTCCTCTCTGTTACAACAAAGGAATCACTTGGTACTGTTTGATGCTCTGTAACTTTTTCCTTTTCCAAGTTAGAGGCCCTTCCCTCTCCAGAGTTTTTAGTCATAAAATATTCCTCCTGAATCTCTACCATGTTAGGCTCTGCAGCAACATGACTTGACTCATCTCTCATAAGAAGATTCTGGAAAGCATCCCAGCTGTCATTTTTTTTTTTTCCCTCAGAATAATTTGAAACTCCATTCTTAATTTCCTGATCAGTACCATCATTTGAACCATCTGCAATGCCAGGATGCTTGACCCCCTGCTGTTTCTTACGATGATGTGAAGTTGGTTTTTGTCTTCTCTCCAATGATTCAACTGCTTCCTCTACTTGCTGTTTGAGTGAATCCCCATCAATGAATGAATCCTCATCAGATGAGTTCCCCTCAGAGATAGTGTCCTTCTCTGTATCCCTCTTAGAGGTTATGTAATTGATATTGCGGATAAAAACCTTTCTTGATGGCTTCTTCCCATGCTTCTTTTTATGTGGCTGCTCTTTTGAAGAGCTTTTCTTGCGTTGCTCCAAAAGCTCATCCACTGATTCAGTCTCAGAACCGGAGTCACTAGGCTCCGTGGATCCATCTTGATCTGACGTTTCCAAAACTTTACCACGTGAAAGTTTCTTTTTATTTCTATAAGATGATTTATGATTCCGACGATTATCTGGCTCCCGATCCAGAGCAAGACCAGCATCTTCCACATTTGAAGGCCATTGCATAGGCCCTGGATAGTAAGAAGATGCAGGCTGCATGCCAGGGAAAACATAGCCTGGATATGGGGGCATTTGTTGGAATACTGGACCTTGAAAATTGGGCATGTACTGAGGAAGCTGGTTCGGCCATGACATTGGTGGCACTTGTGCTCTACCATTTGTTGATGGTATTTGAGTGGATGCCGGCAAGCTAGTATCTGCACATTTCAGAGTCAAAGATGTACCAATTATCCACTATATGAAAAACCAAGTTTCTTCATAACTAGCAAATTAAACATAAGCTGCAGATAAAACAGTTCTTCTGCACAAGTAGGGCCAGGGTAAGGATGATTTATATGAAAGGGAAATCGCATAAATCTACTGCGTAAGAATACACAAGAAGAATTCCGTCTAGGAAAATCAAAGTTTTGAGGTGCATCAAGCTAGAGTGCAATTTCTTATTATTATTAATAATTTAATATATTATTATTATTATTTAGTGCAAAACATCATGTCATCATAAGCTAAACTAGTTTGGATTAAAACGCAGTTTGCATCTTTTTTTTTTTATTATATTTAGCACGTACAGTCTTTTTTTAAGTAGCCTGTCTAGTTATATATGGAAATTAACCTATAACAGGCACATGTCCATATATGATAGTGCAAACAAGCAAATTTTAATTGTTAATTAATTAATAAATTAAAACATAATACAATAGCCTTATATCTTGTAGAGCTCGAAATTATTAAATTTGAGAGTCACTAGAAAATCTGCAGATTGCCATAATCAATATACGTTCCATGTACATGTAAAACTAGTCAAGAAGCTTTTACGGATTGTGTTACAAGTGAAAAGTGGTTTTTGGCTGTAATGAAAATTGCAACCATACCTTGGCTAGTATCCAAACTTCCATTAATTGCAGTTGAATTGGACACTGAGGCATCTACGGAGCTGTTCTGTTTCCCACCTGAGAGACTATTTGGGTGAACATTTATCATAAAACTATTGTCGTGATCTTCACCAGCAAGTATGATCCCAGATGTTCCCAAGTATGGCAATTCGGGCTGAGAGCTTGCCTGCATTGCTGCAATTTCATCTATCCAAAGCCTATCTTCGTTCTTTTTCTTGCATAGATCGATGAAATTTATGCACGCTTCCCTAAATGAAACTGGACACATTATTTTCCTTCACAAATATTTTAAACAGTTCCCCCCCCCCCCCCCCCCCCCCCCCAACCAAACAACAAAAAACCACACACACACACAAGAAGGAATTCTGAAACAAGTTGAAGACTGAGAAAGTAGGTGGCATTCCTCAGTCAGGGAAGAATCTTAACATGGTATGGTCCTCTAATTGAAAAGACTTATTTGAAGGCCAATAAATACCTAGAGAAACTGATAAAAAAAAAAAAATAGACACTCTTTCAGTGCATAATATATAACAATGAACAAAACCAACTAGACTGGTAAATCAGAAGTGTGACAATATAAATGATAGAGATAAAATAAAGAACTGATTTAGCCTTGTAGTTCACAGTATATTAGATCTACTCTCTCCCCCATACCTTAAACGTGAAGCTCCAAAAGCATCAGCAAAAGAAATGAGATCTTCTATATAATCCAGCTCATATCCAGTAACTAAAGCACGGGCATAAGCCATTGCTTGCTCTTTACAGAGCACTGCCTTCCGAGTTTCCAGAACACGCTGAAGACGAATCCTGTTCATTACCAACAGCTGAACAATGAATGCATGAGAGTATACATGTATAGTTTGTTTTTTTGATAAGTAGTATGCATTTATAGTAACTAGGTGCATATAATAATTAAAGGCAACTAATAGAAAACCAGAAAAATTACTTGGAGTTTTCTTCAGCTACACCATTGCCTTTTCCATTGGGTTCACCCTTTGACTGAGATCACCATCAAAATAAAAGGTCAATACTTCGTGAGAACTTCAACGGAAACATCCCTAAACAGTTTATTTACAAGAACTTAAAAATGAAGACATACATCAGAAGAGGCATTTGATTTCTTCCCATCAGTAGCTGATCCATTTCCTGTCAATTCCAAGTAGGAAAAATCAGTCACACAGTGCATCAGTCTACAAGTTGGAAGAAATATAATCTAATTTCCATCTCTCATTTTCAGGTTTTATATTTTGCTGTCAGATTAAAGTGCATATTCTAACCTTCTGAATCCCAATCAAATTCTACTTTCTGTTATCTAAAACTATACAATGCCTAAAGATCCTTAGAAGATGAGAAAGCTATGATGGTTATTGGTGAGTTTTCAAACTATAAAAAGAATTAAGGTATAAGAGCTCCCCAACACCCCCCCCCCCTCCTCCTTTTCTTTTCATGTATAGCCATAAATTATACATTGATACTCAGAAAATATACCAAGCATCGACGGTGCTTCCAAATAATTGGTGAAAATACAACAGAACAAAGGCATTAACCAAAACCAAAACCAAAACCAAAATAAATTTAAGTTTAACAATTTGAGAATGCAATTGACTTGTCGACATAAAGATCTTAGGAGAATTTTTACAAGGGGTATAATATATATGAGTATATCTAAACATACCATCTGCCTCTATCGAGTCACATGATTGAATTGAATTCTCAATCTGCACAATCTCTCTCTCTATAGTCACAAATCTCTCAAGAACTTCTGGTGTGCTAACAAATCTCACAAACCTGATTCATACATATAAAGCAAACTAAGATAATTAGCACAGAATGCTGGAACACTTCCAAAGCAACCAAAATGCTTTAAATTATTTTCAACTCCATTAGTTTCTTCAATATATTAGAAATTGAATTTCAATGACCGGATTCCCATCAAGTTTACCAATCCAATCAAACAACGACGTCATTGAACTAAGGAACACTAGTCAAACATCTACATTTTCAAACTGAGGACTGAGGAGGTTACACACATAGACCTACGTGAATATTTACCTTTGCAGAGTGGCTTTGGTGAACCAGGGGGCACGTGAGCCGGTAGGACGCAGAGTGATCGAATACCCACCTCTCGAAATCTGATCTTTGGCGAACTTAAGGTGCGAAACAAAGGGTTCCAGAAGCCCCGACGCCAAATTCTCGCCCAGACCGCCGGCGAATATCACCAACTCACATCTTCAACAAATAAAAACCAAAGGACAAAAATTTTAAAAATTCAATTCAGTCACAAAGTAGATGGATATAGACATCTCGAAGGATAAGAAGAATACCTGGTTCTGGTTGGAGTAAGTTGGAAAAGAACATGGTCAAGAAGAGTTGTGGACTCCATTGAGTGACAGAGAGAGAGAGAGAGAGAGGAACTGTTTGTGCGAGTGTTTCAAAGGGTCATAATCTCAGTTCGTACAATACATTGGGCCGTGGGAACTTTCTGCCGGTTTACCATGTTCTTCCAGTGTCGCACATGGAATATTAGAGACAGACAAATGGAGTGCCACCAAGACGGAGAAGCAGAGCACATGGGAGTGAGCGAGCGACGAAATGAGGAACAACGGACGAGACTTGTTTAATGTTTTGTGTTGGATTAGGGTCCCACTTCAACATGCAGACAGCGCATCTATCCTTCTTACGCTCTCTATCTACTGCACAAACTGGCAAAGTTAACTATTTCCTCTCTATGAAAAGGAAAAATAATTACAGAAGAAGAATACGACGCTGAGGGAGATGGCCAGATGGGTGTGCAGTGTGCAGCATTGGGTGTGGTTGAGATGTCAATTTTTTTCTCTCTCTCTTTCTCTCTTTTTTTTTCCTCCACTCTTTAGTGTAAGCTTGTTATTAAAGAGAGCAGAAAGCAGGTACCTTTTTCTCTCTCTTTCCCTGTTTGCTTCGCCATCACTATCACAGTAGAAGAGTGAAGGAGTGGCCAAGGAATAATAGCCGTGCCTGTCAGCGGTCAGCCAACCACAAAAAGGATTCTTTTGGTCATCCAAAGCTTGTGAAATCCATAGATGAATCTCTCACGATAACTATCATATCTATAAACAGATTTTCTAACAAAAAATTATAAACTGATTTAATTTATAAAATACATTCGTTGACCAAAAATTTCTATCATGTCACAATTTAAATCGAGTTCATTTTATTTCACAAGTAATGTGATATAAGAATATGGAAATAAACCACAAACAAATTAAGAAGAAGAAACGGAAAGATGTATTAAGATATGAACTCCTGCAACCTTGCTAGAGACTCAGAGAGTATTACTCTCATTTTCAAGCAATTTTGATTTTTGTGGGATTTTCCAACAGAGCATAATGCTTTTGCAACATAATGGGATTCGCATATATAAAAATGATTAGTAATGCTATTAGATAAAAGTTTTAAATAGATAAGTCACATTCTAGTTCTTCGTAGAAAATAATTACACTAATAAAGATTTTTTTTTTTTTTTAGATGGATTCATATTTTTACAGAGATTTGTGTGAGACTTATTTATTTGGAGATTATACAAATTATTTCTCTAAAAGGATAAGATCATAGCTGCTTACTTATGCCAAACCAAATAACCTATAGAAACATGCAAACAATCATTAGAGGGACTCAACCCCACTTTAAAGGGCCATTGATTGTTGCTCTTAATGTGCAACCAAACCATACCACCCACTCCTAAAACGTGGTACTTGTTAGTTATAATTTGCAAATTAATCCATCCGATTTCATCCAAGATATATGAGACGATCCTTAGTAATTTGCTTTCTGTCTTTCCAATGATTCAATTATTGTGAATCATTCCAAGTTCCAACTTCTGTTTAATGGGAACTGTCAAAAGCTGCACAATGGATGATTATTCACAGTCCCATAACTACCCACCTGCAAAGTTCAGCGTCCTCTGGATCAAACAAGTCCAGAAAGGTAAGTATGACAGATACATATATATTGACAAGAAAGAGGTAACAAAAAAAAAAAAAGTAACTATCATTTCTTCCATATTTAGGGCTCCACTCAAGCCTGGAAAGTTGAGTACGACAGATCATAGATATTAACAAGACTAGTTGTAATATGGTTAGCAATTAAAATGCTGTCTTAAATTACACTAGTACTTGCTTAACAATACCTCTACATTTCTCTCTATATTAACACTAAATCAATATTATCGGACTTGGATAGGAATAATTCTATGCACTATACTACCATACAATTTTCATTATATCATATAAGATGTAGTATATTTATTATCATTAAATGATTTTTTATATAAAAGTTTTCATCTAGATAACATATTGTGGATTCACTACAAAAAAATTGTCTATTTACGATTAATTATTTTCATTCAAATGATTATTTTTCAACAAAAATGTGTTATAAGTAGTTTTTTAATCACAAATAATTGATCACAAAAACTCCATGTTTTCGTAGTAATTTTTGAAGTAGTACTATAATTGCAAGTGAGCACAAGAAAAGGAACATTAATAAGGATGTGCTTGCACAAGATGATGGATTGCAGGGTGCAAAAGCTTCCCAAAAACAGATAGAAAAACCTCCTATTTTCCGGTCAAGAGAAATAGTATGGATCGTGAGCTTATTGCAGAAAATGTGGGTGAATATAATTGCAAGTCCTGCTATATAGGAAACAATTAACAACAAGCTGGCTGACGGCCTGAGCTGGATATATTATGACACTTTTGTCTTCAATGATAAGGACCAAGAGAGACGTCACGACCGGGTCCATATGCCTAGATATTTCATTTTCTATATCACAACTAAAACATTAATATGAGATTTTAACCACCAGCCAACCCCAAGGCAGTAGTACTTGATCTAGCTGTCCCTGTGAAGCATGAGTACTCAAGTCATGTAGCAGATCCGAATAATTGGATTCGCCATCCAACTATATTGCTTGAGTTCTATATAAAATATCTCCCGAATCATGTGGATGATAATTTGGCTTAAGTTGCTCCGTAGTTCCATCAAATCAATACCTTTTAAAAAGAAATATTTGAATATCAATCTCATCCATCTTATAAATATTATACCAGATCCCATCAAAGAGTTTTCTATTTTCATATTTAAAACTTTGATCATGTTCTGCAACCACCTCCAATCAATTGTTTAAAAAATGAGTAGAGTGTACAAAAATTACATAAAAATGACTGTATATAAGAGATCTAGGGTTTAGTAATCTTATGATATTTTAAAGAAAATTTTTATTCAGTAATCTTTACACTACACACCTATTCAACAGTCCCATGTAGGTTATGCTTCGACATTAACTGCTATTATATATATGCACCCAAAAATCTATGAACAGAAATGTTGTTATATCTTGATCATCAATAAACATTAATAGTTATGGGTAGGAGTTATATTGTACGACGTCTATCACTTTTTTATTTTATTTTTTGTTTTACCAGCCAATAAATGGTAGTAAAATCCTTTTTTTTAACCTTTTAGTACTGTACTATATATAGAGAAAAACCTCAAAACTATATATACGAGCCTATAATCTGCGTAAAGTGCGAATTGTTATTAATACTAAATTTTACAAATCTAAATAATTAATTTTACATACTATTACAACTATTAAATAGAAATATATATTAATATATAAAGAGTTATATTCTTAATATGGCATGAACACATAAAATTTAATCAAGTCAGAACTTCCTTAATATTTATGTGCAGATTATTGCATAAGAGAGAGAGAAATTTAGAGAGAGATATGATGGTTTCATAGTGGCGAAATTTGAAATGATTTATAGGATAATTTATTTTAATGAAACAATATAAGTATTAAAATAGTGAAATTAAGGTGGAGTCTTTCAATCAATTTATATTTTTATCGGTAAGAAAAAAAATGAAACTTAAGTTACAGTAGTTCATTAATAAAATATTACTTTTAAAAACACTATCGCTCTATAAACATAATACTTCAAAATTTTATTTTTTATTTTAATTATTATCAGTAATAGTTTACATTTATGAATGTCGGAGTCATGACGCTTATATATATATATTTTATAACTAAATAACAACCAATAAGATCACTTTCATCTAATAGGTTAGAAGTTTTTTGTAATTATTGACAAGCTTCATTTAAAACAAATTATATAAAGAATCAGAAAATAAAATTTGTATTTGTGGGTCCTTACTCAAGAAAACATCAAGTAAATTGCACGCCATTTTTCTTCATCCACATCCTCATGTGCGATTTCTTCGAAGTGTAGTTGAATCTCTCCGAACTACATATTCGAAAAACAGCAAAAATCGAACGGATCCTTAAATCGAAAAAAATTTGACTGTTGCCTTGGAATCTCAACACATGTGAAATCCAACATACACACGCGCGCGCGTGCACACACACACATATATATATTCCTACCAACAATGGCACCCATTCGAAGTGGCGTTTCGTCTCTAACATTCACTTCCCAAATGCCACCCAAATCAAGGCACTCTGGAATAATATAAAAATATGTTAGAAAACCATTTATTCATCTAGAAGGTCAACCACAACCATGTTATTGTTCTAAGAACTTGCTTGGTACAGTTATTGTCAATGAAACTTCTTCGTCCTTGTTATCTCGCTCGGTGAACCATTTGTATTTAAATCACAACGGATAATTGAGTTGACCTGTTTCCTTAATCCAGCATTTTAAACAAATATACCTGTCAACATCTTGATCCTCAACTCATCATCTGTTGCTCATTTATTACTGTCATTTACACCGCGAGATTCGTCCACTACCGCAACAACATTTTCTACATCTTGTGCAATAAGCTGTGTCTGTTCCAATTTTACAAACCATATGTAATTAAGTCCAAGATTTGCACATGCAGATGTTAATAGAAAGAAAAACAAAAATAAGAGAACCAATCTAAAAATAAATTATATTGTGAAATCTAAACCCAAATATACAATGACAATCTGCACTTGTTAGATATGGAAGAGAGAGAAAAACAGGAGGTTTTTTTTATACATAAATAACTTGCTAATTTCTCATTAGTCTAAAATGCACCTCAGCATTTAAAACGAAAATAATACATTTAGAAATACGATGCTAGAAATGTGAATATAATCCATAATTGTGGGGCTGTAGTGAAATCTAGTTCATCCTTCTTTTTTTCATGCCCAGGACATAACATTATGAGTGCACTGAATGGACACCATTTATATATATATGGACTTTAACTCCACTAAAAGAAAATCAATAACCTTTATGATTCGATGGTATTTGATCTGTACGTAAAATTCATTCGGCTAGAGATGGTTCTGCTATCCGTATATATATATATGTCTACATACATACATACATATATATATATATATATAGATAGACATATTCGTTCGGCTTGAGATCATCGTTCGATTTTCAAGGCTTCAAGGTAACGCAGCCAGGTTTTGTTGGGCTAGCTGCTTCGCACGCACGGTACGTAATCTTCTTCTTCTTCTTCGACGTTTCCTTTCGAACGTGCAGAACAATCTAATTAGCATTTTAAACAATAGTCTACGCAGTTGGTCAGAGGCTAATCAATCAGAGAATTATAAGATTGTTTGAATTATGAGATGGGATGAGAGGGTTTGAGATAAAAGTTAAAATTTAAATAAGATATTATTAGATTATTATTTTTTAATATTATCATAATTTTGATATTTAAAAAAATTAAATTTTTTATTATAGTTTATATAAAAATTTATAAAATTTATAATAATAAAATAAATTAAATTAAGAGCGTTTTTCATTCCAAACAATCTCTTAATTAAAGCAACATTAATCCAATTTTGAAAGTCGCATTTCATACTGATCCATTTTGAGAAAATGGACTCCACAGTAATGATTTGTACGAATTTTAAACAATCAAGCTTAGTGTATAAAAAATAGAAAAAAACTATTTTATTCAATAAAATCTATTTTTTATAAAATATTATACAAAATTTATCTATTTAAAACTTATAATTAACCTTACTTCTTTCTCTTGGCTAACTTACTTGCAGTTGGACGTTCAGGGGCCGAATATCGAAATGGGTTGAAGACCCCCGGCCCACACCCATTAATTAGAAGCGCTCTAGCTAGCTCAACTCCCATGCATGCAGAGGCAAATGCAGTACTTAAGTATTGTGTTCGATCGAAATCTCTTCATAGAAAATCTGTTAGGAGTAATTTTATATTTGTTTGCGGACAAATTTTAGGTATATTTATAAGAAATCAGCATTTTTTTTAATCTATTTTATGAAATGAGTTAAATTTATAAATTTTTTCATAATATCAAAAATTGTCATAAGGATGAATGGAAGTCATACTACTTAAAATAATGCTAGTATCTCCACTTATTTTAACATTTTATATAGTTTAATTTTTATTTTTATTTGTTTTTACTTAATGATTAAAAAAGTAATTATTAGTATATTGATATTTTTTTAATATTTCTTTAAAAATATTTTAAAATAATAAGAAAATTTTGAAAAAATAAAAAAACAAGATAAGTAGGCATTTTGTACTAGCGGTCATCAGGGTAGTATTGTGCAAGCAGCACAGTAGTAGGACCTTACTATTTATGCCGTGTTAAAGACCAAAAAAAATATTAGTCTGTACGTGAGAGACAGTATTAAGGAATAATCTCACATTATCTGTGGATAAAGTTTTAGACATATTTGTAGAAAATGAACAATCATCTTTTATTGAATTAATTTTATAATATGAGTTAAATCTATAAATTTCTTTAAAATCATCATGTACGTATGTACATACTATCCTAACCAATTTTAGCTATGAATCACGTATATAATTAATTAAGGAGAAAGGGGCTCATGCATATATTAATGTGGTCTTTTATTTTGGAAACTTAGACCTGATTTATTTCCATAAATAAGATAAAATTAAATAAAATTAAATATAAAAATTAAATATAATATAATTTTAATAAATTTTAATATTAATTTTGTTTTAAAATTTAAAAAAATTATTTTGAAACTTGAAAAAATTAAATTTTTATTTATTTTATATAAAAATTTGAAAAAGCATTATCATACTAAAATAAAATAAGATAAGTTATTTATAAAAACAAATCATGCCTTAATTATCTCAATTACGTCCTTCGTGTTAGATGATAAGGGTGGGGTGGGGTGGGGGGAAGAAATGACCCCCATTTCCATCTTTTACAACTTTCACGCCACTTATCACGACTTTTGAAGTTTTACATAGTAATTTATACAGTAATTAATATCTATAAATATGAGTATCGATCGATCTGTTATACATACAAAATCATATATAGAAAGAAGAAAGTTTCAGTTTTTAAGAGTTCTAAATATTTTCTTTTATAAATTCTCTTACAATAATAGTTTTCTTTTAATTTTATAACACGTTATCAATAGGAGATTCTACTTCTGAAACTGGTGATCTTCTACTTCAAGTAAGTTTTTCAATATTTTATTTGCAGTCTTTAAGATGAATATGAAATATTATATTGCTGATTATTACTTGATAAAATATGCGTTTACTCACGTGACTTTATAAATATATTTCCTAAATACACACATTTATTTCACTATTTATATATGTAGAAAATATCAAATCTTACAAAATTGAAATTCTTTTCTTTTGACATATCTGGAAAAAATTATTTATCTTAGATTCTTGATGTTGAGATCCATATAGATGCAATGAACTTGAGAAAAATAATAAAAGAAAGAAATCAAGCATCCCTACAGGACCGTGCTAAGGCAATGATTTTTCTTTGTCATCATCTTACAATAAAAGATCTATTTATTTTGTGAAATAATTTAAAAGAGAGATATGAAAACTAGAAGACTGTTATCCTTCCAAAAGTTCGTTATGAATAGTTGTACCTGAGATTGCATGATTTTAATAGTGTTAGTGAATATAACTCCGCACTTTTTAAAATCAGCTCAATATTAAAATTATGAGGTGAGAAAATCATCAATGATGATTTATTAGAGAATACATATACTATTTTTCATGCCTCGAATGTGATACTGCAGCAGCAGTATCGAGAGCGAAAGTTCAAGAAATATTCTGAACTTATATCTTGTCTTTTAGTAGCTGAACAAAATAATGAACTTTTATTAAGAAACCACAAATCACATTCTACTGGTTCAACATCATTCCTTGAAGTGAATGATACTGAATTTATATCATTTCCAAAAATGAATGGTTCATCCTTTCAAAGAAATCGATAGCGTAGACGTAATAGGAAAAATTATAGAAATGTTGGTCCCAAAAGTGACAACATTAAAATGGATAATAATAAAAATATACCGTATCACCAGAAGTGGTACAAATCAGACAGAGATAAAATCTCTCAAAATAATTCTTCAAAAAGAGGTGAAGATGTGTGCTATAGATGTTGTATGACTGGACATTGGTCACGTACCTGTCGTACGATCAGACACTTAGTTGATCTATATCAAACATCTATAAAAGAAAAAAATAAAAAGTTTGAAACAAATTTATTAGAACTATCAGATGATTCATTATATATATATATGAGAATGACATCACTTATCTTGATGTTTCTAATTTATTTGAAGATCCTGATGGTAGAATTGATCACTTAATTGGAGATGAAAGTATTCCTTCCAATTAATGTATTTTCTTTATTTTTAGAACTCTTTAATATTTGTAATGAAAATTTTTTATATTTTGTAGAATTATGGATCACACGAATGAACTTTTTATTTCTGAGTTGAATGATAAAGATGTATGTTTGGCTGTCAGTGTTATAATTCACACAATTCTCAAAGATAAGAAATATTTTCAAAATCTAACACTAAGTAAAACTTATGTTCATACCATATCAGGTTCACCAAATCTAATTGAGGATTCCAGAAAAGTTTATATTGTGTTGCATAATAGCACCAAATTTTGTATTGATGATGCTCTATTTTCTTCACAATCTAGAATAAATTTATTGAGTTTCAAAGATATACGTCGTAATGATTATCATATTGAAACTATCAAGGAAGGCAGTAAAGAGCATCTTCTCATTACTAAAATAATATCGAGTCAGAAGCTCATATTAAAAAATTGTCTGCTCTTTCTTCTAAATTATATTATGCAAAGATGAGAACTAGTAAATTATATGTGGTAATGCACCAGAAGTGCATTGACTCCAAAGTATTTATGACTTGGCATAATCGCCTTCAGCATCCGGGATCAATAATGATGAGACGAATTATAGATAATTTGTACAGATATCCCTTAGAGAATCAAATGGTTCTTTTACCCAATAAGTATCCGTGCTGTGCATATTCTCAAGGTAAGTTGATTATCAGACCATCTCTCTCAAAAGTCGTAATTGAATCTCCATTATTTTTGCAAAGGATTTACGAGGATATATGTTAGTCTATTCATCCATCAAGTGCACCATTTAGATATTTTATGGTTTTGATTGATGCATCAAGTCGATGGTCATATGTTTGTCTACTTTCCATTAGAAATATTGCATTTTCTAGACTTCTTGCCCAAATAATCAAATTGCGAGCACAATTTTCTAAGTATCCAATTAAAACTATTCGATTGGATAATGCAGACGAATTTTCATCTCAAACTTTTGATAACTATTGAATGTTAATAGGAATAGATGTTGAACATCCTATTGCCCATGCATGCACTCAAATGGATTAGCTGAATTTTTGATCTAAAGACTTCAGTTAATCGCTAGACTTTTACTTATTAAATCAAAACTACCTATTTCTACTTGTGGATATGCTATATTTCATGCAACATCATTAATTCGAATTACACCATCTGCATATCATAAATACTCTCCATTAGAGCTTGCATTTGGTCAATAACCAAATATTTCTCATCTTCGTATTTTTGGATGTGCTGTATATGTTCCAATTGTACATCCACAACGTACAACAATGGGCTCTCAATGTAGACTTAGGATATATGTTGGTTTTAATTTTTCATCTATTATTAGATACTTTGAGCCTCTTACAAGAGATATATTTAAAGCATGTTTTGAGAATTATCACTTTAACGAATCATATTTTCTATTATTGGATAACGAAAAGTCGGTGCTTGAAGCACGACAAGAAATTATTTGGGATAATAAATTTGTCTCAATTTGATCCTCCTACAAATGAATGTAAATTAGAAGTTCAGAGGATTATCGATTTACAAAGTGTTGCAAATCAATTATCATATGTATTTACTAACACTAAAAGTATGGTAAAATCATATATTCCTACTGTTAATGCTCTAATAAGGATTGAAGTCCCTGAATGACAAGTTGTCAAAACAGCAATAGATGAGTCTAAGACACGCGTGAAGCGTGGAAGACCTATTGGTGTAAAAGACAAAATTCACCAAAAGAGAAATATACAAAATAAATTTGATGTTCTTCAAGAACTCATACCCATAATATAGGCTACAAGCATAGTTGATGCTCCTGAAGAGGTTAAATATTCTATTTCAAAATTTCTTGAAAATAAATTTCATGAAAAGGTATTTCATGAAATGTTTTTCCCTAAAGAAGAACATTTACCTAAAAATAATGAGATCTCAATACATTTCATGAGTACTGGAGAAATTCTGGATAGAAATAAAGCTGTTGTTAACAACATATTTTCATATAAGATGGCCATTGATATTACCAAAAGTAATGGAGAAAGTGAGCAAAAAACTATCGAAGAATGTCGACGTAGAAATGATTGGCCAAAATGGAAAGTAGCTATTGAATCTGAATTAAACTCGCTAGCAAAGTGAGAGGTATTTGGATCTATTGTCCAAACACCAAAGGATGTAATGCTTGTTAGATATAAGTGGGTATTTGTACGAAAACGTAATGAGAAAAATGAAATTGTGTGGTACAAAGCACGACATGTTGCAAAAAATTTCCTGTGGAAACCCGAGATTGGTTATGAGGAAACATATTCTTCCATTATGGATACAATCACATTCAGATTTCTAATTAGTCTGGTTGTTACAAAATGATTAGATATGCGGTTGATGGATGTGGTCACTGCATATTTAATGGATCATTAGACCATGACATATATATAAAAATCTCTTAAGGTTATAATAAGCCTGAAACATCTACAAGTACATTTAGAAGTATGTACTCTATTAAACTTCAAAGATATTTATATGGGTTAAAGCAATCTAGACACATATGGTATAATCGCCTAAGCGAATATCTATTGAAATAAAGATTTAAAAATAATCTTATATGCTCATGCATTTTTATTAAGAAATCAGAATCCAGATTTGTCATTATTGCGGTTTATCTTGATAATTTAAATATTGTGAAAACTCTTAAAGAGATCACAAGAACCGCTATATATTTAGAAAATGAATTTGAAATGAAAGATATTAGCAAAACAAAATTTTGTTTCGACCTGCAGCTCGAGCACTTGTCAAATAAAATTTTTATTCATCAGTCCATGTATACAGAGAAAGTCCTGAAGCACTTTTATATGGACAAAGCCCATCTCCTGAGTACTCCAATGGTTGTTCGATTGTGACGCCCCCAAATTCCCTTTAAAATAACACGGAAATCGAAGCGTCAGGATGATGACAACACGGGTCACACATCCCAACGACAAGTGTCAAACGTGTGTGCACACGTGACATACATAAAATATAGGTCGCATCGGATAATAAATTATTATCTAAGTACCAGAATTTTTATAAATAATTTACAAATCAATTTAATATAAATTCTCCAACAGGAGATTTAATACAGTCATCCAAAAATTAAATTAAACAAATACATATTTATAAAAAGGGGAAAATAAATTTCCCGAAATAACAATTAATATTAATATCACCTCAACGGCGGAGCCGTCTCCTTAGGCTCAGCCTCTTCATAATCTGCATCCAAAAAACTACGACGCCAAGATGACATCGCAGGTAAGTACAACCCAACCAAACCAAAAGACAGAAATACATTAATGCCACAACAACAACCATGAACAATTACCATATGCATGAGGCTTACAATCATCTTCCTCAAAGTCAATGAAATAACCACACTTGTCAAAATCCCAATTTAATCCACAATAAAATTCCAATAAAATCACCCATCATTTTCCATAAAATAATATCCTCAAAACCAATCATACCGGGCGTTACGTATCGCCTTCCCCGATATGATTTACACACACACCCGAAATCATAATGGGCGTTACGTATCGCCGTCCCCATTACGATCCACACACACTCATTTCATACTGGGCGTTACGTATCGCCATCCCCGATATGAAATGCACACCCAATAACCATAATGGGCGTTACGTATCGCCGTTCCCATTATGTCATCCACACACTCACACACTGATCACAACGGGCGTTACGTAGCCGTCCCTGTTATGACTCAGCCCAAAATCATTAAAAGCCATTAAACTCAATTTAAATCCCAGTTTCCATTCTCAACACATGAATATCCGAAATTATGCAAAAATCCACTTTCCAAATATTTCCATGAACATGCGCGTAAATACACAATGCAGACAACCATGCAGCAATTATCCAACATTTAATTAATCCAATTAACCAACAAATACCAACATCAACCAACACATAGCAACAATAATCAAACACAATAACTGTTGATGCCAAAAATATATTTAAATCTTAAAACTCGTTTGGAAAGTACTTACAGTGATAAAAACGTAAATCCTTGAACAATGACAATCTGCAGCGTTTGTAGCGGTCACATGTACGTTAGGCTAAAATACTCGGTTCGACACCAAAATTTAGGGAGATACTCTTTGCAGGGTGGGGAATCTCATGGAGGTGGTGGTGTGGCGGCACAACCACCGGAAGGTGGCGGAACAGGGTCAAAATGGGTGAAAACTCATTTTCGGGTTTGGGGTTGTACCGGGAAGGTGAGGGCGCGGTTGGGGAAACTGAGCTAGGAGGTTGACCGGCTGGGCGAGGGGAGTCTTTTGGTGGCGGTGGTCGGAGGCCAAGGGGTGGCCGAAAAATGCAAGGGAAGCAAAAATACCCATTTCGGGTTTAAGCCTCACGCGCCGGCTAGGGGGTTGCCGGAGGTGCACCACCGGTGCATGGGAGGTCGCCGGGGTGTGGGGAAGGCAGTGGGCTGGGCGGTGTCGCCGGTGGGTGGCCGGCGGCGGCCCTGGGTTGAGGGAGAAGGGACGGGCGAGAGGGAGGGGAGGCAGGGGAGGGGGCCAGGCACACGGGGAGGGGCTGGGAAACAGGGGAAAAACGGAGGAAAAAGAAAGAAAAAAAGAAGAAAAAGGAAAAAGGAAAAACAGAAAGAAAAGGAAATACAGTCCAATTTCCATCACTTGGATTACAAAAACACTTAAAATCACAACATAAATATAAGCACATAAAAACCCATTCCAAAACACATTTAATTAAATAAATAAAACACATCAAATAAAATCACAAATAAAATAAAGGAATTTAATTCCACTCATTAAAATAAATATAAAAAGTAATGTAACTCAACATTAACTACTTAATAACTCAAATAAATATCTTAAACAAATAAAATACGACTAATAATATTATTAAAATAAATTAAAATAATTAACACCGATAATAAAATAACGTGCAAAAATACACGTAAATCTGGGATCTCACATCGATCATTTGATGTGAAGAATGATCAATTTCGTCCTTGTGAAGACGATGAATAAATTCTTGGTCTTGAAGTACCATATCTCACTACAATTGGAGTTTTGATGTATCTTGTAAATTGCACTCAGCCTAATATTACATTTTTAGTTAATCTACTTGTAAGATATAATTCTGCACCAACTCGAAGACATTGAAATGGTATTAAACATATATTTCGTTACCTTCAAGGTACGGTTGATATGAGATTATTTTATCAACGTGGATCAAGTCCACAATTAATTGGGTACGCAGATGCAGGTCATCTTTCAGATCCACACAAAGGTAAATCTTAAACTAGATATATATTTACTTATAAAGATACTCTCATATCATGGAAATCTGTCAAACAAATACTATCTACCACATCTTCAAATCATTCAGAGATTATTGCAATTCATGAAACAAGTTGAGAGTGTATTTGGTTGAGATCAATGATTCAACATATCTAAGAAAAGTGTGGTCTTTCCATAATCAATGATAGCCCAATAGTTTTATACAAAGATAATACTGCATGTGTCACTCAAATCAGAGGAGTTTATATCAAATGTGACAGAATCAAACATATTTCACCTAAATTCTTTTATACTTACGAATTTTAAGAGAAAAGTGAAATTGATATTAAGTAGATACGATTAAGTGATAATTTGGCAGATTTATTCACAAAGGCATTACCAACTGCGAAATTTAAGAAAATTGTGCAGAAAATTGGAATGCGAAAACTTAAAAATATATCATCATACACTTTTCAAGATGAGTAAATGTCTTGAAGACTTGTGCTGATTGTATTATTTTTCCTTTACTAAGGTTTTGTCCCATTGGATTTTCATTTGTAAGGTTTTCATTGATTTTTCTTCTCATTGGATTTTTCTTTGACAAGATTTTAACGAGACAAATTATTTATGGATGATCATTTAAAGGAGAGTGTTAGATGATAAGGTGGACAATGAATGACCCCCCGTTCTATCCTTTACGACTTTCATGCACTTTATCGCGACTTTTGAAGTTTTGTACAATAATTTACATAATAATCAAGACCTATAAATATGAGCATTGATCGATCTATTATACACACAAAAATCATATATATAAAAAAAATTTTAATTCTTAAAAATTTTAAAAATTTTCTTTTATAAACTCTACTATAATAATATTTTTTTGTTTTAATTTTATAACACTTTCAAAGAAACTGTTTACTTTTCAATTGGGAGCTAGTCATGCTTGTCAACTGTACATGATAGGTGTACACAATATTTTAAAAATTACTGTTTACAGATTATATAATAATTTTAATTTCTCGCTATATATCAGGAAGCTGTGTATAATTTTAAGAATTAAAAAGTTGTTATAACGGATGGTATGAATAAGAACGTTAATTTGACGCCCTAACTAATTTCCTAGAAAGCAAGTCCTATTGAATTCTTTTGGAAAAACGTGCCCAAAATCAAAGCGGGACCATTTCAGGAGTGTGAATGCGGGAAAAATTTATAGGACTACGTAGTGTACGTTAATGTTTCGTGCACCAAACTATGGCCAAGTATTTCGGCTCAATTTTCCAATCCGATGAGGAAAAAAAAAGGGTGGGAAAACTTTAAGCTTGGTGCATACGCTGCATGTGGCAAATTAAACTGAAAGCTTTCCCCATGCATCTTGATATTTTTCTTCGAAAAATTAAGACCGAATTTCGGAGATTAAATGCCCTGCTTGGATTCAGAGATGAGATGAGTTGAGATGAGTTTAGATAAGTTTAGTTTATTTTTTAATATTATTATTATTTTAGAATTTGAAAAAGGTATATTGGGAATTGAAAAATGTGTATTGGAAATTGAAAAAGGTGTATTGGGAATTGAAAAAGGTGTATAGGAATTTGTGTTTTATATAAAAAATTATAAAAATATAATAATGAAATGAAGATGAGTTGAGATGAGTTGAGATGAGCTGAGCTCACCTCTGAATCCAAGCGGGGCCAGTCAAGCCTGAAATAATTAGCTGCATCTTATCATGTGCAAATATTAGGTTTTGTTATACTTAGGTATAATTTAGATTGTGAATTGAGATGAGATGATCAGTTGGGATGAGTTTAAAAATTAAATAAATTAAAATATTATTAAGATAATATTTTTATATTATTATTATTTTAAGATTTGAAAAAATTGAGTTGTTTATATTTGTATTTTATATGAAAATTTAAAAAAATTGTAATGATGATGAGATAAGATGAGATGAATTTCAAATTCATACAAGGCCTTAATTGTCGGCTAAGTATTTATAATTATCTCGGCTAAGTATTTATAATTAGCTAGGTTGATCATTAGAATAGTTTCAAGTAATTTGGAGCATATCATCTTTAAAAAAAAAATTTGGAGCATATCATGATATTATTACATGCATGCCGCGCCAAAGGTAAGGTCGTGTCCCCCAAAAGTTTTCAAAATTGAATAAAAATTAGATTTTAGAAAGCACGTTTATATCTAAAGGTAGATGATCATCACTATATAATATTTAATTTTTCTTCCCTGTAACTTTAATTTGAACCCCCAAATTAACTAAATTTTTTGGTTCCGGCCCGGTGGACGATCGAGGTATAAGCTTGGAAAGTCTACAGGAAATCCCCCTCGAGCTAGCTAGGAAGCTTTATATATGGACGTATAATTTTGGCAAATTCTGTGTGTTCAAGTCGATCAATTATCGCACAAGCGCAAATGCCCTTCAACGACGTGATTAAGGTTTCAAAGTCTTAAACATTTTTGGACGTCGCAGATTTAAGGAACCAATATATTAATATTAAACCAAAAATGACGCGTAGCTGGACATGGTTCATTAATATTCTGTCCCGTTTTTGAAAAGTTCAATTTTCATGAATGAATCAAGCAAAAAAGTATTTTCTTTCGAAATAAATGAATCAAGCAAATTAATACAACGTGATCAGGATTGTTACAAAACATAGAAAGACTTGTGCTAAAACAAAAAATTTAAAATGAGGATGCTAGATTTTAACATAATTTATTATAAGAAAAATGAATATTTATGACAAATTATTTATAATTATGATGATTATTTACAATTAAAACAGATTCATTTTGATAAAAAATAATTGATTAAAAATAAATAATTTTTTTTTTATGTAAGTGACTAATCACTTAATATCTATCACGCATTAATTATATTCTCAAAGAATTATTGTAGGCTTTTCTTACTCATCAACGCATGGGTTCTATCATCATTATAAATAAACTCATAAAAAATATAGTTCCACCCCTAGGGCTAACCTTTCTCTATGGGGGGGTCTTAACTCTTAGGCAACTGCTTATAATTAAATGGCCTAACCATGTATGGAGCTGGCACTGGCCGGTTGGTGCAAGAGGCATGCATGGCGTGAGCTGTGTGAAACATGCTGTTTTTAGTAAGTTGATGGTGACTTACGTGGCTTTTTTTTAGAGTCATATAATAAAGGTACGGAAATCAAAATAAATCTTGAAAAAAGAAAAGTGCTGAGCTTGGTCCCCTGGAAAGATAGATGGCCGCGGGGCAACATGTTTTGGCACATAGGATATATCTAATAACTAATTCCACAGCGAGCGACGTTATATAATATGGTTGGTTGTCTCGGTCAATCTTACTGTGCTGGGAAAGGAGGTATGCTAATACACGTTGTAGGTATACAGTAAATAAAGCTCGACTTTCTTGCGCGTAAAGCCAAGAAATGAGCAGCCTTAATTTTCTTGCCGAAATCATATTTTATTATTACATTCGGTCTCTACTTGTTGTTCGAATCAAATTCAGAAGCCAATGAAAACGACTTAACCCCTATATTTTATTCCATAAATTTAGTTCTGAGAATTCCTGATCACCACCGTATATATATATATATATATATATATATATAATATAAGATAAAAATAACGTACAAAGCCGGCCCGTTTATCTAATTTAATTTTTAATAAAAACTAAAAGATTATTCATAATTAAATAGATGATAAATAATTACATATTTTCATAAATTATAAAAAAAAGTATTAATAAAAATAATAAGATAGTCTCATAAATAAATATAACCTATAGTTTTATTAAATTTGTTTGAAATAATTTTGATTAAAATTTTAATAAAAGATTCATTCAAAATATTATATTTTTATAATTCTAAGACGATGATCTAATATTTGCATCATTTTGCACAGCCTCAAAAGAGAGGACATTAAAATACCTATATTTTTAGTTTTTGAGTTTTTCTAGATCTACATAAACTTGAATCATCCATAGTTTTTTTAGTTATGTGATTATTTTTAAGAAATAATATAATTTAAAAAAAAAATAAATTATGTAGTTTATAATTTATATAAAAGAATGTTATATTACAATTTATAAAATGAAATTTTAATCTTAAATATGTAAATTTATTAGATCATATATATTTCAATTAAATATCAAACATATATAATATATTAATTATATTTATTGTCTATTATTACCAATTTAATATAATTATAATTAATTGTATATACCGTATATTTATCATCTCAAAAAAAAATAATAATAATACATTCGTTTTAAAGTTATAAAATAATTTTTAAAGAATGAAATTATTAATTATATAATAGGAATAAATTTTCATGAATAAAATTAAACTCTCTAACGTATAAATTAACATCTGTAAATGAGGATTGCATTGTTATATTGTTATGAATGGTTTGTTTATATATATTATTATATATTCTATACTATTATTATGGTCATTCTATATTATTATTATTATTCTATATTTATTTTACATAAAAAAAATTTTTAAATGAAAAGTTTATCGTTATAGGAAATTGAAGTGGTGTAATTAAATTTAATGTCAAGAACATTATTTCGGTGATTAATAGAATTAATGGATTGTATTTAAAATAATATTTCTTATTAAATGCAGTATTTAATTTAACAAAAATGGATGGAAAGTGTTAACTTTAACAGAAAAATAAAATTTTCCGTTAAAACAAGATTTTTCGTTGGATAGCCACTTTATATATATAAAGATATATATATTTATATACTAGATGAAAATAACGAGTAAAGTACGTTTATCTAATTTAATTTTTTAATAAAAATTTGATGATTATTCATAATTAAGTAGATGATAAATAATTACACGTTTTCATATATTATAAAAAAAAATATTAATAAAAATAATAAGATAGTCTCATAAATAAACATAACCTATAATTTTATCAAATTTGTTTGAAATAATCTTGATTGAAGTTTTAATAAAAGGTTAGTTCAAGATATGATATTTTTATGATTCTAAGATGATGATCTAACATTTTGCAGCATTTTGCATGGCCTCAAGAAAGAGGACATTAAAATGCCTATATTTTTGGTCCTTGAGTTTTTCTAAATCTACATAAACTTAAATCATTTATATTTTTTTAGTTATGTGATTATTTTTAAGAAATAATATGAGTTTTTTTGAAGAAATAAATTATATAGTTTATAATTTATATAAAAGAATGTTATATTATAATTTATAATTTATAATTTATATAAATTTATTTGATCATATATATTTCAATTAAATATAAAACATATATAATATAATAATTATATTTATTGCCTATTATTACCAATTTAATATAATTATAATTAATTATATATACCATATATATAGTTAATTTAATAAATAATACATTCATTTTAAAATTATAAAATAATTTTTAAAAATTAAATTATTAATCATATAATAGGAATAAAATTTTCATGAATGAAATTAAACTCTCTAAAGTATAAATTGTTTTGAATGATTTATTTCTATATATATTGTTATATTTGTATATTCTATCCTATTATTGTGTCATTCTATACTATTATTATTATTCTATATTTATTTTACATAAAATAAAATAAAAAAATTATTGTAAGTAGGAATTCTAAAATAAAAATTTCTCGCATTGCTTATGGACTTAATGATTTGTGTTTAAAGTATTGAGTGGTGGTTAAATAGACGTTAAAAGAGTTTTAAATGAAAAGTTTACCGTTGTAGAAAATTGAAAAGGTAAAATTAATTTAATGTCAAGAGTATTATTTCAATAAAAAGATTTAATGAATTGTGTTTAAAACAGTATTTTTCATTAGATGCAGCATTAATTTTAATGAAAATGGATGGAATGTGTTAACTTTAAAGAAAAAAAAAGATTTTCATTTAAAACAAAATTTTTTATTAGATATTCACTTTATATATATATATATTTATATATTTCCTAGTTCGTGTTCACTAGAACGTACAGTCAAAGAAAACGTTTTGTTATATCAATATATATGCAGTGCTAAAAATCATAGTACTATTCCTTAAATATAATGTTTAGAAATAAACAATCGATATTAATTCAGTAGTTCGCTAAAAATCGTAGTTATTCCTTATATGTCTAAATTCCAAACAATCGAGGCAGCATGCACCTGAGTTTCGGTCGAAGTACTTCCCTAGCGCCATGCTGACTGCGTCTTTTACAAGCTGATTAGTATGATCGATCCTAGACATTTACGTAGAAATTATACGGAATTTTGTAGGGAGAATGTGGCCCCGGGCCCTGTTGATGAAGCAAAGGAGGCGGCGTGGGTGGGGGTGGGGGTGGAGAGAGAGAGAGAGAGAGAGAGAGAGAGAGAGTCAATGAACGTGTTTGAAGGTCTATTTTCTCAGAGGTGGTCAAAAAAAATTGTTCATTTCTCTCCTGTCAAATCAAATATGCGAACATTCGTTTTTGAAAATCAACTCAAGAAGTAAAACTTTCAATTAAAAGTTGAAGAATCCAACTTTTGATATACTGAAGAAATATTACGAAAAGTTGATCACCGATTAATAGCGGCCTCTAATTCTCTGTATTTAAGGCAATGCATTAAACCAACCAACAATACCCAAATACACAATTCTCACATACAACAGCACAAACTAGGCAAGAGATCGAAGCTCATATATATAAAGTATAAGCACTCGATCTACCAACCTAGGAAAGAAAAGCTAATATTTATAGATCAGAGAAACCATGCAACGATATTCTTCTCTCCAGTTGGCTAAACGTGCCATTAAACCAGCCTGTGATGTTTTCATTAACCATAGAGGGATTGACACAAAGCGAACGTTAGCCACTTTGCTCTATGATCATCTTTCCCGACACAATCTTAGTCCTTTCTTGGACAACAAGAACATGAAGCCTGGGGACAAACTGTTCGAAAAGATCGACAGTGCAATTCATAGTTGCAAGATAGGCGTGGCTGTTTTCTCGCCTAACTACTGTAAGTCTTATTTTTGTCTTCATGAACTGGCTCTTTTTATGGAGTCCAAGAAGAAGATCATTCCCATCTTTTGTGACGTTAAGCCTTCTCAACTTCGCGTTCCAATTAATGGAGTATGTGCGGAGAAGGATCAGCTTCGGAGGTTTAGCTTGGCTGTCGAAGAGGCCAAGCAAACCGTTGGCATTAATTTCGATTCCTTCAAGGGGTAAGAATTTAGTCTCCTTTTTTCACTTTTCAGCATTGCACTTTTTTTTTTTTTTTCTGATTTTAATCAACATATTCAGACACGATGTATCTGCATAATTTCTCTCATAATATAAGCATGAATGAGATCTTAATTAGTATTCATCCAATCGGTTTCTGTTCATGCGCTTGCAGGAACTTTGCAGATGTTGTAAGAAGTGCTTCTGAAACTGTGATCAAGACCTTGATAGAGCTTGAGAATGAAGAGCAGATGAAGCTTCGGAAATGATGATCATCTCAATCCTCCTGATCACTAATGAAGGAATATCGATAACGACAGTGCTTCAGGGAAATCATCATTCCTCATCAATCCTCATGTTAATAACTAGTTCTGCGTCATTTTTTTGTTCAATTATCTTTTTTTTTTTTTCCAATTCTTCATTTATTCATTATTAAAGAGAGCTAGACCAATTCGGATGTTACCACAAAAGGACGGCAACTTCTTTCAATTTGCATTGTAGAAAATAAAACTAATAAGAAACGCCGGAATAAGAATGCAGAACTTCATCCAGCTTGGTTCATGATTTCAGTACATTGTGGTCAAATTAATGTCCATTTTTTTTTTATAGCTGAATGAATATTCAATAAATATGTATCGATCGAAGAATACAATTAGTTGTACGCTGTTGATCTTTTAACATTTCCCCGGCCAGTTTTGTTTTTCTATTTTCTGATCTTTCTTAACATTTCTTAATGCACGGTTTTTATATTTCTTGCCCTTGAAATCAATAGATCAAGGATGTTGCTAGCTACCAAGAACTAGCGATCGAGATTTTCATAATACAATGAGCGGTCGATCGATTGATTATAATTAACAGATATTCGAGAAGAGCCAATGATATATGTATATATATATATATATATATATATATATATATATATATATATATATATACTAGGTGGAAGCAACGTGCAAAGCACGTTTGCTTAATTTTTATTTTATTTTTATAAATTTACTTTCTTTTTTATTAAGAACGTGCAAAGTACATTTGCTTTTTTTTTTTAAGAATTAATTTTAGTAAGAACTAATTTTTGGTTAATAATGACGTAATGCTTTTGGATCTAAATTTATTTTCTAAGTGAAATTTGATGGTTACTCATAATATTGTCAATGAAAAATAATTACACGTTTTCATATACTTAAAAAAATGAGCATTAATAAAAACAAATAAATAATTTCACGCTTTCAAAATCTATTGATACTGATGCTTTCAAAATCTATTAATATTGATGAGTAGCATTGCTCTATTGCTTATGTAAAAAAACTGTGATGGATAATTTACTATAAAAAAAACTCTAATGAATAATTTACTATAATAAATTTATTCAATTTTAAATTATTTTTGGGTTTTAAAGACATTATACTTTTTACAAAATATGTTGTAGAAAGATAACTTTATAAATGCAACATCATTAAAATTTGTATAATATTAAAAAAATAATAATAGTAAAGGATTATAAAAATGAAAACACAATATATGCAAATAAATATTATACCTCTTAATTAATTACTATTAAATTATGCAAATAAATATTTGATACAAGTTTACAAAACAAAGCAAATTTTAGCAAATGTCATTGATAATGATAGGTTAGTGAATCTCTACATCTAGAATTTAAATAGTTTTGAGCATAATTATTTCAAGCTTAGTAGCATACATCCAATAAGAAATACTTATATGTTTACCACATAGTCTCACCACGCATTGTCTCCACAACACTTGGAGAATAAACTGTTATTGAACTCTTCATACAGTGGCGTTTGGAGGTTCTTCAATTCAAGAACCTAACAATTGATTTCCAATTCAACACCAACAATTCAGTGCAAAACCAATTCAGCAACAACAATTCAGTGCAAAATAAAAACATGACAGCTATTTTTTTTTTATCTTTAACTAATAATAGCAAAAAGGCTCTAATTTTTTACTCACTAAGTTCATCGTCATCCACAAAAAGCGAATGTTCAGAAGGAAAGGAAAAATCTTTTTTCGCATCACCAGAAACTTCAAGGTGGTCAACAGGCTCAGAAACCATCATTCATCAGATGGCTCACATATGAGGTTAAAAACTTTAGTGACAACAAAATAAATGTAAACAAATAATTTTTAATTTCTGAAGTGCTCATAACAAAGTCCAACAATAAAGACAAAATCAGTTACCTTAAAGTTCACAAACACTAAAGAAGAACTGGGCTAGACTTCTCCCACTATAACAAATGGATTCTATGTTGGGTTTCCCATAGGGACCAATTTTTACTGCTTGAGCTGCTTCTGTGACTAAGGGTATGTTTGCAGTGATAAAATATAAAGAAATCATGCAAAACAAATGTTTGCTGAAATGCCTCAAAGGGCCCTCTGTATATTGAAAATGTTTTTCAGCACATTCTTATATTCTAAGTACCTCTATTTATACTACTTGATACATAACAGAAATCTCAGGTCATCCAATATTATTGTGTCACGTGTATAATAGAATCACAATTTACGGTGATATTCTTTTAACCTTTACCATAGATTATATCCAAGTTACAAAGATCAGTTGGACCAAAGCAGGTTGGCATTTTATTGGGAACAAAGTTAATGCAATTGTGTTTAAGAATGTAAATGGTCCGGTCCGGTCCGGAAAATTTGTGGACCGATTTCATTCGGTCCAAGAATTCTCTCACCCTGGACCGGACCGAACAGGAGTTCGGTCTATACCGGTCCGGTCTATACCGGTCCGGTCTATACCGGTCCGGTCCAATTCGGTCCAGGGGCGGTCCGGTCCGGTCCAGGGGTGCCCCATATGATTTAATGGGCTAAATTTAATATAAAATTCTACAATGATCAAATATTTTTTTGGTCCAAATTTAACTACTATAAATTATAATATGTTAATATTATAAAAGTATATATTATATATTAATATGTTAGTATATATTATATATTAAGTATGTTAGTAAATTATAACTAATAGTCTAATAGTCTAATAACACTTTCATATTAATACATGTTAATAAACTATAACTAATAAGTAATAACACTATTACAATTTACATTAGTATATTATATATTTATATGTTAGTAAATAGTGATAAATTAGTAATAATATATTAAATAATAATAATACACTTATTATTTATATGTCAATATTATAAGAGTATATATTATATATTAATATATATTAATATTAATATTAAAATTTATATATTATTATTTATATATACATATATTTAAAAATTAAAATTTTAAAAAAAAAATTCTAGGGGTTCGGTCCGGTCCAGGGGGATGAACTCCTTGGACCGGGACCGGACCGGAATTTTCCGGTCCATATATTTTTTGGACCGGACCGGACCGGACTCCAACCGGTCCGGTCCAGTCCCGGTCCGGAACAACCGGTCCGGTCCGGTTCGGTTTTTTTACAGCCCTAATTGTGTTAAAGAGATTATAACCCCAATAAAAGGTGCTATTAAAAATTTGAAATTTAGAAAAAATTAAATTGGAAGATGTACGAGATTTCGAAATTTGTGGCACTTGATAGCAAAGGGGTTTCAAAGCCTTCCCGATGATGGAAAAAGGGTTATTAAGAAAATTGTTCAAAGAAATGCATGTATAACATATTTATTTTTATTTATTTACTTAATTATATATATAAAAAAATATTTATTTGATAGGTGAGTATAAATAGCATGGTATCGTTGAGTAGTACTAACCACGACAGAAGTACAAAGAAGAGAAAGAGATTCAACTTGTTTGCCAGTTATAAAAGGATGCTGCATAACAATACAATATTAACCTCAGTTATATATAACCATTCAATGGTCTAATTTTTGTTAATCACCAGAAGCATAAGTTTGCAGTAAAATGAAAATTTTGCAAGAGATACTGTAGCCTACAATTTGACAATTAATTACCAAGAAATGATAAAAGTTAAAATCACCTACAGCAACTCAGATGCAGAAGGCCTCAAATTTGGTTCCCTGCTATTGGATTATACATCAAAGATATTATTTATTACGAAGAAGATATTATTTAACCACTTCAAAAAGGGTTTGAGCATTAGAATAACATTCACTGGTACATAATGAAGTACTTTGTCCAAATATGTCTCAAACAAAAATGACAGGCAAGTACTGAAGTTGACAATAGGAATGAAAAAGGAATCATATTATTAATTTAAATTCTCAATTCTATTTGTTTATATCACACTCTACCATCCTAATACAATCAGAAAGTTTTCTAATAAAAGGATACTAATAAGACTATCTTCAAATAACACATAATGCAGAGAGAATACAATCTGATGGGACAATTGTTGATGATATAGCGCACCAACACACTCTTTCTTAACTGGGGATATTATACAAACACTCAATAGCCAATCTTGCATCTCTTCTTTGGAACCTATATCTTCATCATTTGTGGTACCAATTTGAGAATTTGAGCTAGTCAGAAGTTTCTACCTCATTTTATTTGCTAGCATCACCTTCTCTTTAGACTTACTCTGAAAATCCAATATGGTTCTATTACTTATAATGGAGAAAGTAAAGAAATAATTATATCATAACAACAACTACTAACTACTCCATCGCTCTTAAACTCAGAATTAGTTTGTTTCAGAACTAACAAAAAACAAATCCACATCATCCAAGTCTTGAGAAAATACAACTAAGAAAAAATATGCTCTATTTAAAACATGCCTACTTGTTTGGTTAATCATATATGAAGAGATAACAAAAAAAAAAAAAAACAAACAAACAAATAAAAAACAAAACACCAAAAAAGAAGAAGAAGAAATACAGATTTTCCTCAACCAAAGTTAATTCCAGATTTTCATCTTACATATTTTTACAAGAATAATGTCTGTACAAAAACAAATTAATGGATTAAAAAAAGAAAAGAAAAAAGGAAGCACGCACCAACTCATGAAAAGAAGCTAAAAGATGCCTGCAATGTTTTTGAAGTGAACTTTGTAAAATCTTCCACTACTGAGATCATTTTTGTACCCCCAAACAAGTATTTCACCATGATGATAACCTCGAACTATGCATATATAAAAATCAAAGATGTAGATAGAACAAATTAATGTTTGAGGTCACTAATGACATATACAAGAAAATATAACTTCAAAACCACAAAAAACCTAAAAAAAATAAAAGGAATGAGAAATACTGGGCAGATTTAACCGTTTAGAAGCAATGTTTCGGAAAATGCAAGATGGGTGTGGCATATTGTGTCCGTGTCTGCAAAATTTTCAAAACATAGTTGGTTTCACTGCACATCTTCTCTAACCAAAATACCACCACCAATCAATCATTTGTGAAAATATGACCTTCATCGACGATTCACATAATAACGATGTTCTCCATAATATTTCGAAAATCACAAGCATATTTGGCTAAGACGAAGCATACTGTATAAAATCATTGATAATCCATAAACATGCATGAACAGTACCTCCAAATTTGGTGTTGCCAGGACAACCGGTTTTGTTTGGACAGGCAAGGCTTTCTCAATGGCACCACCATCAATCGCACCAGAGACTTTCTTAGGCAATGAACCAGCTGCATCAACTTTCATAGGGTAATCGCCACCGCCGTCCAATTCTTTCTGATCTTTCTGGTATTTTTCCTCACCAGAAGGCCCTTATCTACAATCACCAAGATTTTTTGCTTCCAATTTAGGCTTAACAGAAGACTCATTCTCTTTCAGGCATCACTCTGTTGCTCCTATTTGGAGATCGGGTTGGGGTTATGGGTAGCAATGGTAGTGGAGGAATGGAGGCGCGAGAGGGATTTGGAGCGACACGGATTTGAACATTCCGAGGAAGATTTTAGGGGTTAACATCCATTGACAAGGCACATAGAGAACTCTGTGGAAGACGAAGCGACAACGATTAATAATACAATATTCAGCACAAATGGACTTGCATTAAAAATACAAACGGAGTAAACGAAAAACAAGAATTTCATTAAAACAGGATTTGTCGTTTGATAGCGACTTTATATATATATAAAGATAATGGAACACAGACGGGAAAATATGAAATGCAGACGAAATAACTGGAAATCAATGAAAATTGTGAAATCAACTATTTATATATATAAAGATATTTAACAGATCCGTTAAAACAAAAATTTCTATTAGATAGACTCTTTATATATATAGATATAAAGATATTTAACAGATCCGTTAAAACAAAAATTTCTATTAGATAGACTCTTTATATATATAGATAGATAGAGATATATATATACACACCTGCAATAATGTGACATTAGATGCAGCGGCCACTACATATACGTGTCTCGAAGCCATGCACGTACAATATTATAGATTTCTAGGATAAATATTGTAGGTTGACTTGACAGATTTAGACCCCGGCCAGGAGCAATCCGTTCGCTTTGGAGATCCACGGCCCGATCTGTATGATGAATTCATAATGCATTGATCGACCATCAAATTGTGGGTCCGTAGACCCTAATTATCAATATTGGTCACGCATCATTCCATGTGGATCTCTATGACCCACGTAAAGATGGCAATTTATGAAGTCCATGAAAGAACAAGTACAATGTTCATGACGATTTTAGAACTCGATCCATTGGATTTAATTTGGTACATTCATATATTTTAATTGATCCTCAATTCTGAATGTCATCTCTGTTTACTTTGTAGATATATGTCAATAGTTCTGAATTGAAAGGAGATGATCGAGTGCTGAGCATTGACAGCCCGTATAGACTTAAAAGTTATTTCAGAATCTGATGGCATATATATATTGCCCGCATAGTATTTTTAAATGCCACGCAATGTGTGGTTTGACTATGCAGAGCGGGGGTGAGGCCTCAATGAATTGTTGCAGAAGTTGTGGGGGTGGAGCCGTGGGGGAGAACACAACTAACAAGATGCAAAACTCTGTGAATACCATAAGTACTGCTAACTGTTAACAAATCTGGTGCATACGCTATGTATGATCGATCAGCTAAAATATATACGGGTATGAGGGTCTATTTATTTATTTATTTTGTGTGTTGCTGTGGGAGCATATATTTATTGTACTTCTAGAGAACATTCCCATTTAATTATACGATAATAACTAATTTATGATATTCTGATCGTTTATTCTATTTCTTCTAATTTAAAAGAACTAGTGCTTATTTTGTGAAGAGTGATCAAAATTTTGAATCTAATTACTGTATCAGGAATAAACAGAATGTTCATTGCCAGATTTTTGCCATGTGAGTGTTTGCTTTAATTTGTGCCCGATTTATTAGTACTTGTACCATAGATAGAGGAACTATATATGGAAATTAGTTAATGGTCATGGAAAATGTGCCAACTTAGTCGATATATCTAATTGGCTGTTATTATTCATAGTTTTGTATGAATATCTCCAAACGTTGGTATGGGATTTTTTATTGTTAATTATATGTTGATTCGTCCGTTAATATCATGGGAATCATGAGTTTTTAAAGTGTCATTTTTTCTTCATTGTTTTATCAATTCCTTTATCACATTTATACAAATATTATAAGTAATTTTTGTTGTTGGTTTTGATCTGCGTTATACAATATTCGTTTGTGGGTTGGTTTGGGTACGTAGTGTACTTATATTAATTAAAGTCATATACATTTATATATATATATATGTATATATATATATATCAGCTTATTCGACACACCCAGTGTCCTTCAAATATTTGTGTCCATAGATTGGGGAAAAAACAGATCCATGAGCCTAATATCAAAATAATTAGATGTTTTGTTTCTTACTATTAAATTAACTTCTACTTTAACACTGCCATGTGACAAAGTTAAATTAACAGAGTAAATGAAGGTTCTTAATGGATTCCAACGTGAGGTTCAGACGTTGTTTATGAAGAAAAAATTATAAAGATTAGATTCATGACCTTGGAATGTCTCCATTGATGTTGGAAACTATTCCTACACGCAGCATGGCTGAACATAGTTTGCCATTTTAAAAAAAAAATTAGAAAGATTCTAATTTTTGGGTATCATGAATTTGCCTACATTTCTTATTTAATTAATAGTGAATGTTCCTTCCAAATGATTAATATTGTCATGTAAATATTTATTAGTAAAGTGAAATCTAATTCATCTATGTATGCTCAATTTTATATGTTTGATATATATTTTTAATAATTATAGTAGTGATTATATATAATAAATTATTTAAATTTATAAAATTTAACATAAATAATGATCGGTACATTACACGAATTATAAACATCAATTAAAGAAGACGAAGTATGCAGTGTGAATGTTGAAAATTTGAAAACTTATATTAATTTATTAGTTTTTGGATTGATTTTATGAACATATAAAAGTACGACGTTATACGTAGCATCAAACTATAAAGAATAACTGGTAAAGCAATCTTTTTGTTCTATTCCCAAAGTACATTTATATATGACCAAGTCAGTCAAAAGGGGAAACATAGGGTCCCTACATGTGATTTTAATCCTCATGCATCATGATAAGGATATCTTGAGGCCTTTGAAATCTGACTGGCCGCCCAAAAAGATATCTGCAGTTGCTTGAATCAAGATCAATTCTTCCTTAATGCTACTCGACCAAGAATATCATTAACCGAAAGTCCCCCAAAATTAAATATAAATTTTTTTTCAGGCAAAAAGTCACTATAAAAAAATTATTTATTTATAATCAATTAATTTTAATAAAATAATTGTTTACATTTAAAATAAATCATTTTTTTACAAATAAATAATTGATCACAAAATCTTATTTTTCTTATAATAAATTGTCCCGTAATCCGCACATACAATTTTAAAAAGATAAAGTACAAGAAAAGAAAACGATTGAATTAGAAGCAAGGAAATCAAACAAATTATAAGTTATGCCGTATAATTAATGGACACCAGGACACATATAGCTGATAATTTAGCAGCATTAATCTCTAGCTAGATCGTGACCACCCTGCATCGATCGATCACAAGATAGTCATGGCATCGGCTTTCGATCTGAGCTTGGCTAAGGCAGCTCCAGATCACTTTTCTCCAACTCCTCGATCGATCGAAAGCATCCATGATCGACATGCCCAGCTAGATAGTATGCTTGTGCAGAGAGTTGTAATTTGGAGCTAAAAGTGGTCGGAGTGAAGGAAAGAAGAAGAATAAGGAAGATAGGAAGAGAAAGCAAAGGAAGGAGTGCCTCTCATAATCTGGAAAAAGGCGTAGCCCATCACTTCTGTCAGCTCCCCGGCATATCTCATCAACATCGGCCTCAAATAAACTGCCCACAACCCCACTACCGCCATGGCTATCTCTAATCCCAAGCTCATGATCGATGCTCCTTTTCTTTTAGTTTTTCTCCTCTACACAAAATATTTTGTTTTTGGTTTTGGTTTTTGTTTTGGTTTTTATGTCATATGTATTTCCTCTTAAAATCAGAGCTGAACCTGCACCAGTACAGACGCTAGTGGCATCGTATTCTAGCTAGTGGATTCCATGTTCGGTTGATAAGGTTTCATGTCAGTCATGTAATTATGACTCGCTGGCCGGGATGGCGGCATATAATATAATGTTTATCTTGTCGACCTTCTTATTTTCTTTTGTTTCCATTCCCAACTACCAGTCTTTGCAGTGTTTGCACTACTGTTCCCTTTTCTTTTCCGAATTCGTATGCCTACTGTTTTTAAAAAAAATTAATTATGGCGTGGAGTTGATGCCGCCCATGATGTGCTGAAAGATTATATAATCTATATATATAATATGGATACGGTGGGGACGACTCTTTCATTCACTCGGTTGCTCTTTTGTCAAATTATGGTTCGTTTTGTGACACTGAATTTATTATGATCAGTTGGACTACACACCTCCACCAAACACTCAACAATCATGTTACAAATTTAATATATGCAGGTCCATTTTTTAACTTCAGACATCTGGTTGGAATTTTTGCTAATTTAAACTGTGAATTTCATGCCTTCAGACATCTGGTAATCCCATTATCTTTTTATATAAAATATTCTTTTATTATAAGTGAGAGTTTATTAACAAAATTAAGATATTATATATCTTCTTAAAAAATAAAAAAGAAATAGATCAGTTGAGTTTTTGTAGGACATCAATAATAGATCTCGAAAACTCGCACTAAAATCATATATTTAAAGAGGACTTTTACAAAACTTTCTAATCTTTATATACTATTATTTTTTATTTTTTCTTTAATTTTTTTTATATTTTTTATATTTTTATTTTGAATTTATTCTTTTTAAACTAATTTAATTTTTTTATTCATTATTTATATATTAAATATTTGATTAAAAATAAAATAAAATAAAATATAGTATGTGAAAGTTGGGTAAATAATAAAAAATTGAATAGATTTTTTCATATCGAAAAAATCCTGCTAGCGGTTGAATTTTAGTTCCGAATTAATTTAATATATTTTATAAAGAGAAATTTGCATATTTGGTTGGGCCATTGGATGCATTGCAAAACATTCATCTCTCTGTCGAAAACCTTTGACGAAGCCCAATGATTTGTTGTCCTGTCTACATTCCTACAAAATGAAAACCCGACTCTGTCCCACCTCCATCTTTTCCTGATAGCATCAGAAGAGGAAGAAGGCAGGAATCCAAAATATCACTATTGGTCCATCTTTGAGAAATTAGGCCGACTGGGATTAGTAATTTAGTACGACGGCTATCAAAGCCCAATAAAATAAGATCACTAATGGCCCAACTTTTAAAAATTATGCTATCAAATCTCGATCCAGAATTCAGCCCAACGATAATCGGAGTGCAGGTGCAGCCTACAATTCCGATCATCGGAAGAGGCCAGCTGACTTCCTCGTGTAAATCTGTATAAAATCTCTCTCCAAAATAAAAAATAAAGATACAAATTGCGCACCAGATAAACATAAAAGTCAAACAACAATTGCGTACTCCTAATCCAATGGTTTGAGTCCTTAATAATATCTATATAAAATCTATAATCATGATATTGTATTTACAATCATGATATATATAAAATCTATATAACACTACAACAAAAACTAACTATTGCTGCAAGACCTTTTGCCAGAATAAGCCTAATATTTTGTAGAAAAAAATTAATATTAGCAAAAGACAATGGTAGCATGTTTGTAGATAAAAAAAAGCCAATTTTGTAATAATTCAGCAAACATAGCATTTGTAGCAAATGCTGCCTTATTTGCAACAAACTATATTGTCAATAATAAGAATATTTTTTACCAGAAATACTCCCTTCAAGGCATACAACATTGCATAATAAACAGAAAGGCTACGCTACTGTGTTGCCACAAAAGATCTAATTCTTCAAACTAACTTCACGCAATTATTTTAAACTGACAACATGTAATGCCACAATATTCTTATATTGGCTGCTCATTTCGCCACAACAAAATTATTTCCGACAAATGACTTTCATCAATAAAATGTTGCTACCGAAGAATGAAGTAGTGCCACCACAACTTCTTGTCCTGAGATAAACTTTATATTGGCAAAATCAATTGTGGAAAATACCATTATATCTACAAATAGTTTTGCCAAAAATAATCCATTCTAGTAGAAAAAAAATATTTGCAGCCAAAACATATTGCCGCAATTAAGAAAAAGAAATTAAAAAATATATATATAGACTATAGAACCAGTCCTAAAGTAGTAAAAAAAAAATAGTATAATATAATCTCAAATAAATCCATAATTTTCTCCACACCCTTTAAAAAATTGCTAAAAAATCAGTTCAATCCAGGCAAGATCTGGGCATACTAGCTTCACAATTGAAGTTAAGTTCCTTGGGAGCTTCTTTGCAACATTAATCTATCATAGGGTTAACGTCATAATGTGGTTCTAGCTAGGCTATTTAGTCAACAATTGCCTTTGCATTTTTCAAATCCTGTAAAAGTATGCAAAAGTCTATGAGAAACAACTTCAAGATTAAAAGGAAAGTATTGCACCAAGGTTAGCGATACTTTCCTTTTTGAATCTTGTGCTGCAATATTTTTAAAGATATGGTAAACAGTCTTGCATACAATAAATTTAGGGCCTTAATATGATTATTGTTGTTGTCTGTTAGGTTAGGCAAAACAGTGTTAAGAAAAGGTATAAACCCCAACAACTGCCAAACTAACTCTAGGAAATAATTAAATGTATAAAGCATATGCAAGGTGTCTTCCTAAACATAAATAAGAAGCATACATCATTCTCAACTTGATAAGCCTTAAATATTCTCTGCATATCCCCCTCCCACACACACAAAATTTATTCTAGGAAATAACATAATTCACCAAAAAATATCCACATGAAGCAATAGAAAGACCTAGATAAGTTGATCCAGTTATCCAAAGCAATCACTATGTTTTCTGAAATTCATAGGCTCATAATAATATTTGGTGAGCTACTTTAGTTCATCTTGCATAAAAAAAAGCTCAAAAATTAATATCATACAAAGCATGTCATCATATATTATTTTTTTCTCATTTTATGCACATGACAAATGTTTTGTGCTTTTTATATTTCTTTTTGAAACAGGAAACTCAAACAGAATAGCTACAAATCTAGGAATTAAGAACTATGTAACTTTTGAAAACATCATGGGCTGGATGGACTTACAATGTACAATATCAAATTAAGATTCTCTAAAAGCTTTTCTTTTGCAGGCAAAACTTAGAGACATATTTAAATTACTAACATTATGGAGCAGATACAAGTGCTAACTAAAATATTCTTCTGTCCCAAGCCAATTTATAGGATCAACAGTCAATGATCTTCAACTTAAAGCAATATTTATTAACATGTATTAATAAGTAATATTATTTTAAGTTACTATTTTGTTGGGATCCGCAAAAACAATACAAAAAGAAAAAGTTATATAACTATCACCCTTCTTATTAAGATTGAATTGAAAAGGGCGGTACTTTCTACCACCTCTTTTCAGTATCTATATTTCTAGTAGAAAGACATACGTTTTACAAAAGAGAAAGCTATGCCCATCTCCTTTTGAACAAATTACACAATCCCAAGAAAAATTCTGGTACTATCTATGTATGGAATAGCAATCAACCTGATTTCCAGTAGAAATATATACGTTTTAATAATATGCAATCAAACAATGAAAGTAAATCAATAAAAATCACAACAAGTGCAATTAGCAATTGATTTGATGGTGATGTAAGGGTGCCAGTAGTACCAACAAAGCATGCATTTATATCACATCTCCAGGTGTATGCATTGAAGGAGTTGAGGGTTCTAAGCTTGGAGAGGCCACTTTGTGTTAGCAGTTCTTGAGCTATTGGCTGGAACAGAAGATGATATTGGTTGTTTGCACTTGGCACCCAGTCTGGTTTTAAGAAGCATGAAAATGAATTCATGAGAAATGTTAGGAACCTCAAACTTTACAGAGTATATAAATATATATGTATGCAGGAAACTCCCACTCTGGCTCCCAATTTGGTTTTGTGGCCAATGCAAGTCTTGAGTAGCAAAGCACATTTATTTTAAAACTCAAAAATATCCACTCCTCAAAGAATAACACAACTATATTTTACCACATTCGAGGGTTCAATAATTTAGCAGTTAGGATAATTTAAATTGCACTCTTGATACATGTAGGTGACCAGGACCCTTGATCCAAGTCACAAAATCAAAACTAAAAGATTCATGCTTGCCCACTAGATGCATTTTATGTAAGTTCATAAATGCACAACACTTCTTATCCAACTACTTTTACTTCTTAGTTTAGAGTAGAGCATCCCTGCATAGAATTTAATTTTGCACATTCAAATTGGCATGCTCTAACTACTCATTTCCAAGTCCAGGTCTCAACTACACTACATGCATACCAAAACTAAATCTAGGTGATGAATTAATAAACAATATTTAATAAAAGCTAAAACAAACTGAACATATTTTTTTATGAAGGTTCAAATTAGCATGTTCTAACTGCTCATTTCCAAGTCCAGGTCTCAACTATATTACATGCATACCAAAACAAAATCTGGGTTCTTTGAATTAATAAAAAAATTTCAGTGAAATCTAAAACAAATTGTTTGTTTTTTTATGAAGATTCATCAACTCAGGTCCTAGCACAATGAACAATTTCAACTTCAAGGGGTGAAAAGAACAAACAGCAGGTAACACTTGGTGGCAAAGCAAAAAAAGCAAAAAAAAAAAAAAAAACACAAATTGTTCAACAAATTCTCCAGGTCTTAACTACACTGTATGCATGGATTGATAAGGTAAACAAAGCAAAAAAAGTAAATAAATAAAATACAATTTGAATGACCCCACACATGATTTAAAATGCAGAAAATAATTTCTGCTTATGATAAAGTTTCCCTAACCTAGGTCACAAAACATTTGAATTTAAGACTAGGGAAATTGTGATAAAAGAAAAAAAAAATACCTACTTGATGGCAGGTCTAGAAAAAAAAAAAGAAAAAAGAAAAAATTCCTACTTGATGGCAAAAACACTACAGGGAAAGGCAGTATTTGCGGCGCACAAGTTCGCCGCAAATACACCTCAAAATCGCCGAAATAACTCAATTGCGGCGATTATAGGGCGCCGGCTGTTCGACGCTATCGAAAAGCTACTTATACTGTTTTGCGGCGAAAGAGAAAAATCGCCGCAAAAATAGATCTTGTATCAGCGACTTGTTTCGCCGCTAATAATGAAAGAGCAAAATAACCCTATTTTTTTGCGGCGATTTATGTCGCCGCTGTTGCTATTTTATAAAGGTTTTCCTGGGATTGTTGCTATTTTTTGCGGCGATTTAGGTCGCCGCCATTGCTGTTTTACAGTGGTTTTTCCGGGCTTGTTGCTGCTTATTTGCGGCGATTTATGTCGCCGCTATTGCTATGTTGCAGCGATTTTCTGGGCTTGTTTCTGCTTATTTGCGGCGATTTATGTCGCCGCTATTGGTTTTTTGCAGCGATTTTCCTGGGCTCATTTTTGGTTTTAATTTTGCAGCGTCTCGGTTTTGCAGTGGGCGTTTTGGTACCTGATTTCCTGAGCTTGTTAACGACATTTTCAAAGTAATGTACACAAGCAATAATTTTAATTTTTTGATTAAACCAAAAATCCTAATCATCCAATATAAAAACACCAATCATCCAAAAATACCAATCATCCAATAGTACACTGATTATCTAATACTTTTCAATTTTTGATTAAGTTTAATTTCATCTATATGAAATTATAAATCCTAGTCATCCAATAATACATAATTGGCCTGGGTGCATTAATTGAGGCAATTAAATATTACATAAGAGAACTAATATTTCATTTAATCAAGGCCATTAGTATTTGCGGCAATAAAATATTAATATTAAAATCTTCTCGGCCCGCTATTTCACCAATGCATCTTGCTTGAGGTGAGGAGGTCAAATTCGTAGTGTTTTGCAGTGCATCTTGCTTCTGTCCACAGATTTTTCCAATAGTACTCTGCATCATGATTAAGTGAATCAGTTTCAAAACATAACATGAGAAAACTTTATTCTTATATAAGAATAAGAAGAATAAAGTTTTCTGTCGTCAATGGAGATTAATTGTAAACAGATTTTCTTCCATTCAAATATACAAGGTGCAAAAGCTATAAATCATCCACATCTACTTATCTCAGGCATCTACTTGGTAAAATACTCAAAAAAAAAAATGATAAAGGATTGAATTAATATAAAAATAGAAATGATCTAATAGCTATTGAGAAAGTAATACCCAAAATGATCTCAGGCATCCACATTTTTATTTTTATTTTTTTCTTACAACAAGAAAGAATTCATTAAAATGCATTAAGGATCACAAGACATCTTCTCAACCCAAACAATCAGAGCAGCTTAGACGTAGGTACTAAATCCCCCCATACAACCAACTCATCAACATTTCAACCCATGCATGTGGATAATTTATAAGCCCACTAACATATGTTATAGAACCTTCGTTTGAAATAAATTTGTATTAAGCCTGGTCACTTCTAAAATCAAATTTTCAAATCTGGACATCAGCTTGTGAGGTGACTAGTTGCAGATTATCCAACATTAGCATACAATCAGACTCATAATCAGCGTGTTTTGCCAATATGTTACCTTAATTGAATAGCCCAGAAACTCCATGCACTTAAAAAGAATGTATGCACCTCTTGTTTTGTAGTAGTCTTCTGCACATGGTGAATTAGATCGATAGATGAAGAGGACCTAGGGATGTCAAATAAGATTAGTAAATGACATTTTCATAAAGATATTTTCAAAATGACCAGTACACAATTACCTGTAACAACATCGTCATTCTGTTTAGTACAGATGGAGAGCTACGATCATGAGGTCATGGATAATAAACTAACATGTACGACCGGATTAATGAAAAGTTGTAGTGTTTGTTTTCCAGATTTGGGCTGATCACAATGCTTACAAGGGTCATATATTTTGATAGATGTATTACGGTATCCTAGGAAACACTAGCTACATGTTCAAGCCATGCACACCTGATTTATTACAAGAACTTCAGCGAGGGATTTGGACATTAACCTTGACAAATAAACATATGATTATGAACTAAAACTAGTAGGTTGTACAATATGTTCATTTAGGCTGCCATTTGTACAGCAAATGTTTCTTAACACTTAAATATAGATTTTGTTTATATATCTACCTAATCTAATTATGTGGTCATATAGCATTCTGAACAGGTGATCAACATGGTTGAAGATCTACAAGAATATCTACTGCCTTTATGTTTGCTCTTCACTGTCATTTGTTTAAATTTAAAGGCATATTCACAAACTTTGTCATTAGATGAGGATTACAATACCTGAAATAATGTGTCTAGCAGCAACGGCACATTTATGATTGAAGTTGTCGAACTATTGCATAGAAGATCAACTCCAATGAACCCCATTAGTCGAAAAGATTCAATCGCACAGTATCTCGCACCACCTACATCAATAGATACCACCATCAAAGCAGTCCATACCACCATCAAAGCAGTCTAGACCATCTACATTTTGAACCGTTTAAATATGACTTGAAAAGTCTATACCACTATCAAAACAGTCCATACCACCATCAAAACAGTCCATACTACCATCAAAACAGTCCAGACCATCTACATTTTGAGTCCATCTTTCAAACACAAGAATAGATCGAAATACTCTATTTGATAACAATATAAAGAGGGCAAAGAAAATATGTGATTAATGTTTTCAAAACTTTCTGAAATCTTAATATACATAGAAATATCTCTTTTTGGCTTTTTTTTCTATTGGCTAAGCTGAAATTATTTAATTTATATATATCATGTAATTTATATGAAATGGCTCCTTCAGAATTGGAATGTTTTGCTCCCAACAGTTCTTTCAATTTGATAGATAAATTCTATACGGTGTTAAAACTAAATAATGCATAAATTAATTATATGAACTCTAAAGCTTATGATATTGATAAAGTGCACAAAAGAATGCATAAAAATCAGTGTACATATGATTTTTCGACACAAAAACCAACAAAGAAGCATGCACATACACAAAAAAATATAAAAAGTGCTTGAAATCTAAAATAGTCTGGTTTGGAAACTTACTTCTATAGAAAAGTCACAAACTAACATCCACCACGTACCTGAATCTCCAACATGATAAGTAGTAGAATTATCCCCTTAAAAATCTTTCATCAAACTACAAAACAGAAAACTTAGATTCAAACACTAGAAAAATTGGAATACCATAGAAAACATGTGCAAAACTTAGATACTTATATTTCTGATATTACCTTCTACTGAGACAATACTCCTGGGAGTGGCCCCAAAACCACTTCTTATAACCATTGTCGCTCCCACAAAAAATATATCAGTCCTAGCCTCTCATTGTTGTATATATAGAGATCTATATATATATATATATATATATATATAACTGTCTATTGCCAATAGTATATCAGAACTACACAAAAAATACACCCAAAGACCTCACAAAAAAATTCCCACAAAATATGCTTATTTCTTGGCCATCAGCTCACTGCGTCTCTTGATGAGACGCAGCGATGGACGAACGCTGCCCCAACAACTCTCGCATCAGTCGGTCGGTTTCCTCTTGTCTCTGCTCTATAGCAGCCAACTTCGCCTTAACATTCTCCAACTCACGGGTGGAAGCTTCAGCTACCTGCTTATGCTTCTCAATTGAAGCCAAGTACTCTTTCTCCCTAGCCTGGTCGCGCTGCCTTGTAGACTCTGGGATCACCATCTCTCCCAGTCCTCTTGCGTAACCAGGTCTATGACCAAGTACTTCCCTAAATACCCCCGCGGCTACTTCATTTGTTCGTTGCTCCGGTTCTAGAATCTGGAGTTGTTCAACCATTTTATTCTGCAATGTAAGATAATGAACAGATTACTTACAATCTAGAGTATTCAAAAAATAACATTAATCATACTTACAGAACCAGCTTGAAAAACGTCAAATAAATAAGTGAAGATTATGTTCGAGAATGTTACTCACATAATTTTCTTCAGTAGCTTCTGTGACAAAAGAATCTTTCTTCACCGACCAGTGGGTAGCCTTATAGAAGTCCACCATAGTTTCCCCGTCATCACGCTACATGTATTCACAATGTGCCCAATAAATGTACATGTTCAAGCAAATAAAAAAGGTCAAACCTACTAGTCATTTCATTTGGACTCTAAACGCTTTGAGTGAAATAAGGAAAGAAAAATATCATTATTCCCTCTACTTGTTATGTAAATTAAGTGACATAGGAAGTTGTGTGTATCGCTGCAAATAGGAAAACCTTCGTGTTTAGAGCTTAGAGCTTATACCTTCTCTGCCAATTTCCTAACAAATGATTTACGACCGGATGTGTGGTTTATTTTTTGCTTTTTTCTGTTCTCTCGATTCTGCTCTGATATTTTCTGGCATGGCAAATATACATTATGAAAAACAATCAATGTTATAAAACACCAAAAACTTGGATACTTAGCATTTTGTTCAAATACATTGCCGGTTTTGATTGAAGAAAATAACAAGGCATATACCTTGAAGTGCTCGCTGCTCCATCTCATGCAGAGCTTGACCCAGACCATGGGGGTGACCAGACTACACCCAGCCGCCAAAGCTTCATCGTTGTTTGGAAATGAGGTATAGATCTTATGCAGCTCGTGGTGGAATGCATTAAAGCGCTTCCTTAGTTGTTTAGTCACTGCCAGGCGATGGTTCTCTAGTTCCCATTCTAATTCAAAATCACCCTGCACGTCGAAATAATACCGTTATAGGCAATCACCAAACCCATCATTTCCAAAGATTAAAACTAATAGTACTGCCATTTTAATAAAAGTCTTACCCGAATCCGGTCGATTAACTGATCCTTCATTGGTTGGGGTACATCATTCCATCGTGGGTAGCTCATATCACAATGTTGTTTAACTATCCATGTTATACGAGCAGTAAACATGGATGCATTCTCACAGTACGGAGCTGTTTCCCCAGGATTTATCTTTAGGAGCACCCTACCATGCTTGCGCAGTTTCTCAAACTCAGTTAACTTCGCAGGCCCGCGTCCACGCCGAGACGTCTCAGGCTGGGTCGAAGGTGTGTTTGCTGGGACCTCCTCACCTGAATGGTGTGGTGGCAATAAATTAATATTCAAATGCCGAAATGAGTTTAAGTGAGAAGAAGACACTAATCATATTAAACTTTGTTAAAGATCAAAAAGTCTGGATATGTGGACTATACCAATTGGCCCGCTATTAGCCACTTGTTCTTGCATGTTTGCTGCTAGGACCTCCTCTCCTGTATGAGAGAATGACAATAAATTAATTTTCAAAGACCTAAATGCATGTAAGCAAGAAAAAGACACCAATCATATTAAACTTTGTTTAAGGATGACAATATTGGATATGTGGACTATACCTTGTAAATGCCCGCTATCAGCCACTGGTTCTTGTGTGTTCGTTGGGACATCCTCACCTGAATGAGAGAATGTCAATAAATTAATTGTCCTAGACCATGCACCAACCATATTTTACTTTGTTTAATATTGAAAATATTAGATATGTGGACTATACCGATCGGGAGCTCAGCCTCTTGAAATGGTTCACTATTTGGCTCAGCCTCTTGAACTGGGTCCGCACACGGGAGCTCAAATAATTGACTCGGAGGCTGGGTGGAGTCATTTAACCCGACCTCATCCCTCAGAGCCAATCCTGGCCCTTGTTCAGAGTCACCTATTGGGCAGCCACGTGGCTGCTTGGCGCAAGATCTGGGACGAACCCAACTTGGAAAACCTCGGCCTCGTCTGCGGGGCCGACCACGGACACCGTCCCCCATCTGGTCACCTATATGTAAAAGACATACAATGTTGAAGATTCCGTTAATCATGTATAACATAGCAACAATGTTATGGATGTGGAAAAAGTAATACCTGGACCGTTGATGCTCCGCATGACCTCCTAATGGGGATGCACTTTGAAGTTCTAACTGTCTTTTATCCGATCACCTGAGATGAAACAAAAAGAAAAATCTTAATCTGAGTCGGCACTATTTAAAGGAATTAAATCCAACACATTGAGTGTAGGAAAGAATAATACATGACATGATAATTTTATGCACTTTGAATGCAATACTCTTAAGTAATGTATAGAAGTCATGGTCAATCATGCATAAGTCGATATAACCATAGGTCGGTAAATTAAATCATACATACGCTTATATGTTTAAGTGCATACATAAATAAGTATGCTTTTGTATGTTAGATCCCTCTTAAGTTGCCTATTCTGGCTCAGACTCTTCACTGGTGGATAGGTCGTCATCATCTGAGTTGTCCTCATCATCAGAAGCATCTCCAGAAGCATATGGAACCAGACCGTCATCAATGAAGTCATCCAACCCTCCTCCATCGCCAAGAGGCGCCTGGATCTCATGTGTAGCAATATGGGTAGATTCTATATCAGTCCTACTAAGAGATCCCGACACTGGGCATGCGTCGCAATGCAAAAGTGGATAATCAGATGATTGCTCATTTTCTTGATAGGCATCATCGTCGCTTGATGAATCATCAATATCGTCTGAAGCCCTCGGCACTGTTGGAACATCATAGACATTCCTATTATCATATCTTTGCACAACAAACCAGTTCCCCTTCGCCCTCAAATCTCTAATGTAAAAACACTGAGAAGCTTGGCATGCCAACACAAACGGTTCGTCCTTATACCAAGTCCTGTCCATGTTGACACTAGTCATGTGATCGTCTACTCGGACTCCCCGTTTCTTATCTCCAACATCAAACCAAGAACAACTGAACAAATATACTCTTCGACCACCCATATAACGTAACTTCACAATATCATTGATAACACCATAAAAGTCAACGTTATTAGTAACTTCATCCCCAGTTACCACTACTCCTGAATTTTGTGATCTCCGGCGAAGCTCACGCTGCTTGGTATGGAACCGTTTACCGTTGATAATACATGCAGTATATGAGGTAACCCAACGGTCAGGACCGCAAGATAACGCATACAAATCATCAGACACACTGAGTTGGTTTCTACTACGCTCCTCCTGGACCTACAACATCAAATTGTGTTGAAACCATCAAGCAATAGTGGAAGCAAATTTGATTGACCCCATGGTCAAATTCATTCTACGTAGACAGAACAAACTAGGGAAAACTTACACGTTGCATGAACCAAGTTGGGAACTCAGTTTGGTGCGTGCTCTCAATAGCATTTGGGTTTGACATCTTGCATTTGTCGTAGTGCTCCCTATATTTGGAGAATACAATCAGGCAAAAAATTAAATAATAACAAATTTGTAGCGTAGAAGTATCATGGATTGTCTCAAGTCACCAATCATATCCATAAGGAAGTTAGGATTACTTACTCTATATAGCTTCCAATCTCATCGCAGTTGTTTAGCACATACCATATGGCTGAGCTATGTAATTTATCTTCTAATCGCACATTAGTAGCCATGCCCAAAGGACGAAGTTTTTGAGAAAAAATAATGAATTCATCAACATTTTCTTCTCTCCCCGCATCAATGTTGCGTTCCGGACGATTAAACTTTGTCTCAACATCTTGGAGATACATCGAACAAAATGTCAAACACTCTCTGTGGATATAGGCTTCTGCTATTGAACCTTCCGGCCGGGCTTTATTTTTAACATACCGCTTGAACTTACCCAAATATCTCTCAAACGGATACATCCACCTATATTGAACTGGACCTCCAAGCATGGCCTCATGGGGTAAATGGACAGCTAAGTGGACCATAACATCAAAAAAGGATGGAGGGAATATCATTTCTAGTTTGCACAGAACAGTGACTATATCATGTTGAAGTTGTGAAAGGCGGTTGACATCCAGAGTTCGGGCGCACAACTCTTTGAAGAAACTGCTAAACTCAATCAGAGCCAAACCAATATCACTCCTTAAGAGCCCTCCCACGGCAATAGGCAGTAATCTTTGCAAGAAAACATGACAGTCATGGCTTTTGAGACCAGAAATTTTACAATCCTTTATAGACACACAATGCGTGATGTTGGAGGCAAACCCATCTGGAAATTTCACCTCAGCAAGCCACTCGCAAAATTTATTCCTTTCATCCCCATGTAACGTGTATAATGAAGGTGGCATTGTAACACGTTCATTGATCTGCTTTAGATGTAATTCTTTTCTGAAGCCCATGATTTCTAGGTCACGACGGGAATTTATATTATCCTTAGTTTTGCCTGGAATGTTCATTAATGTGCCCAAAATGTTATCAGCAATATTCTTCTCAACATGCATGACATCAAGATTATGTCTCAGCCGTAATGTTGACCAATAAGGTAGGTTGAAGAAGATACTCTTCTTAGTCCAGTTTAACTCCTCTGCAGTCCGTTTTCTCTTCCTACCAGACTTACCAAATTGAACATCTCCAAGCATTTGTAATTGAGTCAAAAGTAACGCTCCATCAACTAAATTTGGTGGCATGCGATGATCCTCTCTACCGTTGAACAATGCTTTTCTAGATCGCCAAACGTGATCGGTTGGTAAAAAACGTCGATGTCCCATATAACATTGTTTTCTACCATACTTCAACCATAAGGAATCATTGCTAGCATTGCATGAGGGACAAGCCAATTTCCCTTTTGTTGACCAACCTGAAAGATTACCATAAGCAGGAAAATCATTGATTGTCCACAATAAGGCAGCATGAAGCACGAACATTTCCTTAGTGGAAGCATCATATGTAGGTAGACCTTCTTCCCACAATTCAAGTAACTCATCGATCAACGGTTGCAAGTAAACATCAATATCATTCCCCGGCGATTTTGGACCAGGGATAATGAGAGATGTCATGAAGAATTGGTCTTTCATACATAACCACGGCGGCAAATTATATGGGACAAGAATCACCGGCCAAATACTATACGGTTTAGCCATATTGTTAAAGGGATTGAAGCCGTCGCTGGCCAAGCCAAGCCTAACGTTGCGGGCATCCCGTGCAAACCAACTATGATTTTCGTCAAACGTCTTCCAAGACTTAGAGTCGGCAGGATGTCTCATAATATTATTCTCCCCAGTCACCCGCTGCTCCTTATGCCATCTCATATCATCTGCTATCTTGTCTGACATAAATAGACGCTGCAATCTTGGCTTCAAAGGAAAATGTCGCAGAACTTTTTGAGGGATGACTCGTGAACCGTGGGTATTTGGTACCCAACGTGAAGCACCGCAGATGGGGCACTCATTAAGATTAACATTGTCCTTCCAGAATAAGACACAGTCGTTGGGGCATGCATGGATTTTCTGGTACTTGAAACCCAAACCTTTCTCCAAAGACCGTGCCTCCTGATATGATTGTGGCAATGAAACATCAGGAAAGGCGGATCGTAGAAGGCTTAGGAGCATATCGAAAGACTTGATTGACCATCCACCGATTGTTTTGATGTGTAACAACTTCACAATGAAGGAGAGCTTTGAGAACTTTGTGCAACCTTCGAATAGAGGACGTCGAGCATCCTCGAGCAGTTGCTCAAATGTTGAGTTTGGATTGGGTTGTTGTCTTGATTGCTGGGTGGGGGATGTAGTGTTGTCTTCGGGACATGCCTCGTATGTACCTGCCCGTATGTCATCTAACATATGATCCATGTCATCAATGAACCTGTCCTCCACTCCAATCCCAGGATCATCTAATATATCGTCATCAATGACTGGAAGTGTTTCCTCCTCTCCATGAAATATCCATTGAGTGTAGTTTGGATTTATTCCTTTTATGAACAAGTGAGACTCCACCTCAAATATAGATAAGTGAAGATTATTCAAACATCTAAGGCAAGGACACCGAATGCGATCACTTCCGATGGAATGGTTTCGTGCCATTGTGAGGAAATTTCTAACACCTTCAGCATAGGCAGGTGACCCAAGTCTATCTCTCAGATGCATCCAGCTTTTATCCATCTAAGAAGAAGAATCCAAAAAATAAGTCAATTGTAGAAAAATTCCTTTTCGGTAGATGGAGTATAAGTCATGTATAGGGATGAAAATATTTTGCAAATTAGGTGGACACTTCTCTCATAAATGGAAAGCTGATGTACTAGATGTGGAACCAAAGTGGAAGTGGAAGGAGGATGACTCAAACATTTTCCTATTTTTTTTAGCAGAGTTGGAATGAGGGGTTCTCATATAGATCACTTAAGACACCTCCACTTTATGTCTGAAATTTGTCTCAGATTGTTACAAGCAAACTATATATATAGTTGCTAAGAAGCTTATAAAACCATTGTGCCACAAAGCGAGATATTTTTCCAGTTTCACGATTAATATCTCAAAACTTAGTAATTGGATAGCTAGTTACACATTTACGTACTTAACTTTTCAGGGGCACAACAAAAATGCTTATAGTTAGTTCAGACAAAAACTATCAGCTATTGATGCTAGGACTAGCTATGAACAAACAAAATCTTCCTAAAAGAGAACTTAGTAAGTTAGGCGCTCAAAAAAAAGTCCAGATCTAAAAAACAAAGTCTAGAATGTTCAAACAAAGCACCAACTACAACAACCCCAGGATACTAACCCCATATAAAAGGGAAAAACAAACTAAACAAAAAGAAACAATATTTTCAAAACCTGTATTCATCACCTTTAGGCATTTCTTTCCTTTACACATACATATATAAATGTATAAAAAACACACTTTATATTTGGTGGACTACATTACAATTCTCATTGAAATGCTCATATTTTATAGAAAAAAGAAAATAATTTTTTGTAGATTTTTAGAGTTATTGATTTATAAATAAGGTTATATTAATTAATTAAAATCTAAAGTTGGAATTTTCCTATTTGTTTATTGCATGTACAGTATATGAGTCCAATTTTTTAAATAATATGTAGCATCGTCCTTGCAAAAAAAAAAAAAGGATAAATAGATACCCACATGCAGCAGTAGCAGTAGCAGTAGCACGACAAGAAGTAATTCTTGCTAAACACAGGCTAAATGAGAATTCAAGGAAAAGCTAAAAAAGATTAAAAAAAATAAAACTCCCTCATATTTTCTCATAAAGATGTGCCTTATTTGCAAAAACACAAGCTAAAACATCTAGATGTAAAGAATGGAGTGAAATTTCTCAGATCTAAACAAACAAACTAAAACATGTAGATCAAAAGAACAAGGTTTTCGTGGCTGAAATACCCTGCATCCACCATCCTCCTATATATATATTATAGTGTGTTTGATAATGAACCAATATTGCTCCCAATCGAAATCCAAAATTAATATTTTTTTCCCCATAAATTAATAATTTGAATACTAAATGTTGTGGGGGCAATCACATAGTGAGTGAAACTCATTGGACTGATGTTACATTAGTTTGACTATATATCTTATTTCATTGTTGAACCTTGGCATTTTATTTTTCAACCCTGAAAGTCATAGCAATTACATTACCGAAGATAGACTTGCCTCTTAGTTGTGCTGGGGGCGACATAGTCTATTTTTACTATCCAAGTTACAAAGCCAAACAATAAACCAAAATAATATACATTAGAAGGGATTACAAAGCGACATGGTCCCAATCAATTGATGCCCTATGAAGAATTTGACTGGCAGAAACAAAAGATAGTAGACTTATTAGTTTTCTTCAGTGTCCTCTCGATGTTATAATGTTATTGTCTTGGTGAAAAATAATGCATAAATGAAATTACCTTTTCCAGGTGGTAAAGATTGATGGCCGCATCATTGGTGATGGACAAGTTGGGCCTGTGACTCAAAGATTGCAAGATGCTTACAAAAGACTGACAGAAGAGTGGGGAGTGCCAATTTCAACACAATACTAAAGATTTTAGGGCATTGAAAGACAACCTGTAGTTGTTGGTTTTATTTATATCTTTACTTATTTCATTTTTATTTTATGTACTAGATCATATTATCATGTAATGTATATATTGCTTTTAAATTTCTATTCTCAATTTTCTTTAATATTAGTTTGTCTAGATTTAATTTTAAATTACTACGCTTCATATCTTTCTTAAATTAAAATATTTTTTAATTCAATATTTTCTAATTCTCTTTAATATTAATAGGGCCCCGCTAGAGTAAAATCTGATTTTAATTTCTTTATATATTTTTTATTCATATTTTAACCATTTTAAAAGATTTTCAAAAATTAAACAATATCAATAGACTAATAATTAATTCATTCACTATTAAGTAAAAGAAAAACATTTTAATGTATTAAAATACAAAAAAGTATCAAAGTAGCATTATAGTATTTTTTTTTTATGCATTAAAGTTAGCGCATATCTTTAGTGATGATCCAAATGTAAAATCGTTCGAACATCATTGTTACATTCAAATATATATATCGTCTATGTCCAAATACAAAAAAATCAGCACGTCTTTAGTGATGGTTCCAACAAACCATCACAGAAAGTGGATTTTAGTGATAGTTTAGAAACTGTCACAAATTTTAAACCGTGGGTAAGGAGAAGAAGTAAAGTGACAGAAACTCCAGTGGAAAGGGAGTTTGCCTCATAAGAAAATAACTAAAAACCAACAAAAAGAGATAAGTGTGGAGAAGCGGGGTATCGATCCCCGTACCTCTCGCATGCTAAGCGAGCGCTCTACCATCTGAGCTACATCCCCTGACACCAATTATATTTTATTAATTATTAAAAGCAAATAAAGCACCTAACATGAAAATACATTGCATGTGAAGGGTATACCAATTCCGGGGGACATGTTGGTTTTATTAAATAATAGAGGACCAGACTAATGCATACAATAAGAGTAAGCTGACTGATGGATCGTATGCATTAAGTTCCTCTTCCTTCATTAACTTTTTCTCTACTCATATACCAGCAACTCAAGTTGGTCTTAAAGTAGAAGAAATTTTTTGTAGTTTAAAATATGGTATTAGAATTTAGGATGAAATGAGGTTACTCTTTGCTGGTGTTGTTACGTGGTCTTAGTGTAATGAGTTTCATGTGCCAGTGGTATGAGTATTTGAACCTTTTCTTTTTTAAGGTATTAACACCTTTTACCAAATAAATGATGCCTTTGTTACTGTGAATTCTCAACAGGAGAATTTAAACAGAGATGATTTAGCGTTTATTTTTTTCACTTAAGGTAAGTATTGATCTTTTTTGTTTTGTTTTGCGCTTTTTTTTGGGGCAGGGGGGGCCTGTCATTTATCATTTTTTCTTGTCTTGTCTTGATGATGGGGAGTTCGTTCATGTCTTGAATGAGGGTGGTATTTTTTGTTCTACAATCTTGCATTAAACATATGCCAATTCTTGGTTCATAGCAATGTTTGTTCTTGCTGAATTCATATAATACTATATTTCACTTGTCTAGCTGTGTTACAAAAGTATCAAAGGGAACCAACTATGCTGATTGAGATTTGCTCTCTGTGTTGCAGTGATGAAGATGAACCAAAGACATTACCATATATGCTTTTAATCCTCCATTACCAGACATAGGCATGCTGGTTTGGAAGGTAAGTCAAAAAATATGTATATCTTAATTAACATGCCTTCATTTTCCTACCCAGCCATTACTAGTATCCTATAAAATCATATAATATTAAACAATAGCTGGTATTGTTTAGATTCAACAACTTTGCTCTAATATAAATTAAGTCACTTCTTTTGGTGAAGTAGCATGGCATTGTAAGCGTTAAGAGTAATTAATCAACTAGATACCAGCTTAGATTAAGTCACTGGTTTGTATTTAACTAAGATTAGATTAAGTCAGTCAGCATGGAACCAAAAACATTCATCGGTGAAACAACTAGATAACATTAAGTCAGTCAATAGATACCAATTATATCCTTTAAATGTAAAGTTTAAGTATAAACTGCTAGCTTGTCAACCAACTGTTAGTGTCTGTTTAAACCATCCAACAATAGAATAAAAAAGATAATTGAACATTAGAATAGTGTTTAAGCAAAACCCCAACCTTAAAGCATGTTTATATGCATTAAATCAAAAACCCTAACTTATCCCCACGGGATTGAGTGTTAAAAATTAGGTAGATGTCTCACCACAAGATCGAAGCAGCAGAGCGTTGATCCACAGAAGCCGCAGATGGGGGAGCGATACCCAAATTCAGTCCCGAGTTCCTCAAAATCCAATGTCTCGGCCAAGCTGCGAAACAGAGGTACTCTCTGTGATTAGGAAACAAAAAACAAGTATTTTTGTCTATAAATCGTCGTTTCTAATGAAATAATTGAGAGAAAATTCGGTTACCTAAAAACCCCGAGAATGAGAAGCAGAGTTCCACGGCGCAGAGGGATTTTAGGCCATCGCCGGTATTCTGGTGGCACCCCTACGTCGCCGGTGGGTTTCCGTGCCGATGAACCTCGAAATCGGTGATGAATCCGGCACCGATTCCCGTAACCCTCTTCGCAGACCTTCGTTTTCGTGGGAGGGAGGGAAAATCCAGGGTGCGGGAAAATGAGAGGGAAAATATGGGGGATTGGGGGAAATGAAAAGCATAAGAGGGCTGCCGTTTCGCGCGGATTCATTAAAAGGCTTTTTGCGGCGAAAATATTCGCTGCAAAAGTGTACAGTTTGGAAAAATATCGAAATAGCGGCGAATTAAGTCGCCGTAAAAACTGAATGGTACATTGCGGCGAATTAAATCGCCGCAATAATTAATAAACTCGCTGCAACAAACCCAATAGTCACCGATACGTTATAACTTTGCAGCGGTGTCAAATTCGCCGCAAATAAAAACCTTACCCAGCGAACTTATTAGCGGCGCCTATAAAATCGCCGGAAAAAATGCATTTTTTTGTAGTGAAACAGTATGATGCAGTAGCATGCAAGTTACTAAAAGTAGGTTAAAAAGTACTTTGCATATGAATCTGAATGTGTTTCTCCAGGTCTTAACGACACTGCATGAATTAAAAAGCTAAAAACAATTTCAGCTAGGTCACAAAACACTGGAATTTAAGACCAGGGCATTTGTGAAAAAAGAAAAAAATACCTACTTGATGGGCAAGTGTGAAAAAAGCAAGAAAAGAAGAAGAAAAACTCATACTTAATGGAAAAAACAGCGCAAAGGAAAAGGAAAGGTATGTATGCACATTACGATTGCAACTTAACTCATTTTGGACTCAAGTGCAACTCACCCATAAAGATTCTATCTAATTGCATTCTTTTCAAACTTTGAACAAACAAGTAGAGTGCATCATAATTTAGAGCAACACGTCTAATCCATAAAAGGTGTAAACATGGAAAACACCAAAGTAGTGAGGTTCATGTAAATAAAAGCATTTCTTTCTACGGTACCAAACAGAAATTGGAATTTATAAGTATTGGAAATAGAAAAGAAACACATTTTAAGAAGAGAGGAAGACGAATAGTGTAGAGTAAGTACATGGGATCTCTTACCAAAGTTGAGAGTGAAGAGACTGAGGGGGAGAAATTGAAATTAACCACAAATGAAATATGGAATAAAAGAGAAGTAACAGAGGAGCAGATTTGCCTTGTTTTAAACTTAGTGCCTTGTTTTAAACTTTTAATCCCAGTGATCACATCCCCATTAGTGACCACGTTTCCATTAAAAAAACTATAGAAATTTTACAAAAAGTGAAGCATACTAATTCCCTGCCTACTAAAACAATCTAAGCTTTATTGAAACATAACTTTCATTTTCGTTTATATAGTTAATAAATAAATAAAACATTGTGTAACTACCCAAGATAATGTTAGTCTTCAATATATCTTCATGGCAACCACACTATTATAAGAATCTGCACATGAATGCAATTCATATAAGTTTCAAACATTCTCAACCCAAAATTTCTCACTAACAAGGGATTCCAAAAAATAATTATAAGAGAAGTCACTTACCGAATTTAAATACAAAAATAAGTTTCTACACAAACACAAAACTACACTTTTAATAATCTATAAATAGTTTTAAGATGCTTTAGATGCTTCCAATGCCAACTAAATCTAGCCAAGTTATCTTTTTCATATTAAAAAAAACTAACTATTGAAATATAACCAACCAATCAAATAAGGAAGCCGAACCCAACAGATCAGAGTACCCAAACAGATCAGAGAGAGAGAGAGATGTGAAACTAGAGACACGAAGCATGCGAATGGAACTTTGGGCAGACCCAATGCTTCATTTCTTCAATCCACAGTTTAAAGGTTTAACAATGAATCAATCAGGAACGAACATGTTTGTAAAAAAAAAAAAATAGAAATGAAGCATTGAGAGTGTCTCTACGAACATGTTTGGGAGCGAGAGAGCAAGAGAGAGAGATACGAGAGTTAGGGTTCAGAGAGAAAGAGAGAGCGAGAGAGTTAGAGATTAAAACAGAATTGGGGTGGGGGGTTTAATTTTTAAAAGACTATTTACGGCGCTAAGGTAACGCCGTAAATAGATTTATTATTCGCCACAAAAAGCACCAGCCTGCAGGTTTGCCTTGAAAATTAGTTGCAAAATTAGTTTTGCCGTCAATTTTCTTTTGCTGCAGTTACTTTTGCCGATAATAATAATTTTCTTTGTAGAGAAATCACAATAATGACGAGTATTAATCATCATAAAAAAAATTATACTTTATTAGATAGAAATCACATTTGTGACAAATAAATATTGTAATAACAATTCTCAAAAGTGTCAAAATTGACTTTTAATGACAAAAATATTTGCTACAATGTTATTTTGTGGAAAATAATAGTTTTTAGTGACAATTTCATCACTTTTTTCTCACTACATCAATATTGTGGATAAAAGCCATCATTTGCTACAAGTTTTGAGTTGTGGAAAAAAAATTGGTGGCAAAAGGTGAAATATGTTGTACTGTAAAATAGTTCGAGTCCGTAGCACTGTCCCATTAATAAATGAGATATATATTCCAGGCGGGAAGCTGAGGATCAATGCCCAATACTCAATAGTGATGGTTTAGTTGGCATTTTGCGTGTATAAATTTATAATGATCTCTCTACCAAGAATATCAACAAACTTGCATGGCTGGTATATTCATAATTACCTTGTATGTATTTAGCATGGATATTGGGCTTTGGAAAAGAATTAATTCCAGTACTGTGATTTGTTTCAAATTATATGGTACGTACATTTAGGAAGCCAGTGTGGCTATATATCATGCATGATGTATCGTTTTAGGCTAAAATTCTTTTGGCAAGAGGTAATTTACTAAATTTGAATCCCTTATTTTATTTTTTCTTTTGTATTTTTGGGGAAACTTTCCTACTTCAAATATACGCATATTATTCTTAATATAATATTTAAAATTTTTTTAGGTACTACAAAAAAAAGAGATAAAAATAATCAATCTGATATACTCAAAATGATTATTTTCATTGAAAATAACTTTTTGCGATAATCTTTCTTATTTTTTATGCGATAAAATTTAATGTTGTAAAAAATCTATTTTTGAGATAGTGAGATAGCTAATCGATCGATAGCACCTAGCATGACAGCACCTAGCATGACATTATCGTTAAGCCATGTACTCGATTTGGATGTAAAGGATCAAGCATGAGTTCCCAATTAGTCATTTATGAAAGTGAAAATAAGGCACATTATCAGGTTGTGAAAGCTAGATAATTCATATATGTCACGTAATATTTTGGCAATATATATAAATGTGCATGGAGTAGTTAAGTTGAGATCGGTGACAATTAATAGGAGAGAGAGAGAGAGAGCTGTGTGGAAACGGCCAAACCGAAAACAAAAGAGTTTGAAGCCAACATCTCATTAGATCATCAATAAAGGTAGGTGCCAGAGAGTTCAAGATTCTGACCATAGACAAATCTAAAAACACTCTTCTGATCATCTCTCGCGCATGAACAATTACTTCACTTCATTCTGGTCCCAATGTTTTGTAAACTTTTATTAACTACGTATTCATGATCTATTCAAATTCGTGATCTGTAACTCACGTTTGTTTTTAATTTTATTTCTATTTGTATATATAGATATACATATACATATTTTATGCCGCCCGTGTTTGTGGGGGATTTGTTATATTCAAACTTTGGCCAGTTCAGTTGCGATCACCACACATGCGTGTTTCCCCTCCATATTTTTCTCTAGGTTTCCCAGCTTACTACATATATACATGGCAACAGTTTGCGTATAGATCTGTTGTGTTATTCTTCTCTTCCTTTTATATCGTCTCTAGGGTATTCATATCACACCCTTATACACTTACACTCACATCTTGTGCATCAAGAAACATCACTGCCGTAGACCTCCCCAAGCCAAACTTCCCCCGTCGCTGTCCCTAAACCACCTTCGCCGAAGGTAGTTTCCTGCCCAGCCCACACGAAACTGCTGCCACCCGCAAGCACTTCAACCACCCTTTTTGAGCAAACCTCACGTTGCCTCTACTATTTACTCCTCTGTTTTATAAACGCCAAAACAGAGCAACTTTGTGCTCTCAGCCAAGATACCTCCCACCCACGATCACGCAAACCACCTTAGCCACCCCGTGCTGCCTCCACCTCACTGCCATAGCTAGTCGGAAAGCACCACTCTCCCTCTTGTGACCAGCCACTCATCTCGACGTAATCTTCGCCGCGTCAATTCAATTACTTGTATCCTCAAGAAGGCTACTGATAAGAGAGATCATATTGCAGGAGATGGCGGACATAGAAGCTCAAACTACTGATAAGAGTGATGCGGAAGTCCCTGCCATCTTTAAGAAAGCCAATCGACCCGTCACATTGAAGGTACGTTAAGATCAAATACGTTGATGTCTTTTTTTGTATGAATCTCATTCAAGATTGTCCATGCATGATCTTGATCTTGTTCTTGGATTATCCAAAGTCTATGATAAAACGGAATATATTACAAAACATGATTTATTTATTATTTTTCATTTTTATTTTGATTGATTGAACAGTTTGTGGACGTTGTTTACAAAATAAAACCCAGGAAAAGAGGATTAATACCTCAGAAAAAGGCCAGGTCCGAGGAGAAAATGATACTGAAGGGAATCACAGGCATGGTTCAACCAGGAGAGATATTAGCCATGCTAGGCCCATCTGGCAGTGGCAAAACGACATTGCTAACTGCACTGGGCGGCCGTCTTGGTGGCCGACTCGGTGGAAGCATAACCTACAATGGCAAGCCTTTCTCCAATGCAATGAAACGAAATACTGGATTTGTTACCCAAGATGATGTTCTCTATCCTCACCTGACTGTGACTGAGACTCTAGTATTCACTTGTCTTCTGCGATTACCGAATAACTTCACGATAGAAGAGAAAGTTCAACATGTAGAAGCTGTGATAACTCAACTAGGGCTATCTAAATGCAAGAATAGCATTATTGGAGGACAATTTCTGAGGGGGATTTCAGGGGGAGAGAGAAAGAGGGTTAGTATAGGACAAGAAATGCTCATAAACCCTAGTCTGCTATTGTTGGATGAGCCCACATCAGGTCTTGACTCGACAACTGCTCAAAAAATTGTATATACGCTGTGGGAGTTAGCAAAAGGAGGTAGAACGATTGTGATGACAATACACCAGCCTTCGAGTAAGTTGTTTTATATGTTCGATAAGATTTCATTGTTATCTGAAGGAAGCCCTTTGTATTTTGGGAGAGGATCCGAAGCCATTGAATATTTTTCCAGCATTGGATATTCCCCGTCCGTTGCCATGAATCCCGCAGATTTTCTGTTGGATTTAGCCAATGGTACGTGCTAGTTAACTCACAAATTTCATTTCAGAACTATTTCCTATTATGTGACATGGTTAAAATTTTGGGAAATTTCCTTGGGCAAGTATCCTTGCCCTTTTATTATATTTTTATCTCTAGGCCTGTTGTTTAATTTATCTTTCACTGCTAGTGTACTGTATAGAAAACAATTCAAGTTTTGGTCACATGAAATCAGTTTACATTTTGGGAGATTTCCAGTAATCAGTTATCTCATAATTTTGTTTGTTTCTAGCTTCTCATGTATATGGTATTCCACTTTCCCGTGAACACGATTAATTAGTTTGAAATGGCTAGAACTATATTAATCTAACAGTATCATGTAAGTTCACATGATAAGGACTCAAGCGTTACAATAATCTCACATCATCTTATGGGCAAGTCTGTACATGTTGCAGGATTCAGATTAACTAGTGCACTTCTTTTTAAGATGATTAATGCTTCGTACATATGTACACCATGTCCAACATGCATCATTCTGGATTACTTTTTGTAGATGTGGCGTCGGATCATTCAAACACGGATAGCATCTTGGTTAAACAAAGCTTGTCCTCTGCCTATACAAACCGTCTTGATGACAAACTGAAGGCCGAACTTCAAGAAACAGACATTAATGAAAGTCATGTCACCTTGGACATTAGGCAATTTGAGAGGTGGCCCACAACTTGGTGGCAACAGTTTTCGATTCTGTTTAGAAGAGGGGTCAAGGAAAGAAGGCACGAATCATTCTCCGGCCTTAAGATTGGTCAAGTCGTGGTGATAGCTTTTGTCTCGGGACTTCTATGGTGGCATACTGATGCAAACTACCTACAGGATCTGGTAATAAATTTATATTTATTCTCATGTAGAGATCTAAATCTAAATGACACCAGTTTAATTTGACATAGTTTTGAAATATTCGAGTTTTGGAACAGAATATAAGATGGGTGAAATTATGTTGCATGCCTAAAACCTAGCTTTAATATGCAAAGACAAGTACAAAAACATAAAGAATATATAATGTATCTGAAACTTTACGTGGACATGCAGATTGGGCTGCTCTTCTTCCAATCTGGATTTTGGGGCTTCTTCTCACTATTTCAAGCCATTTTCACCTTCCCCAAGGAGCGAATGATGCTCGAGAAGGAACGTTCTTCAGGAATGTACAGGCTCTCATCATACTTCATGGCAAGCACAGTTGCAGACCTCCCTATGGAGCTTGTCCTGCCCACTATTTTCGTCACCATCACATACTGGATGGCAGGACTCAAACGCAGCGCCGGACACTTTTTGCTCACCTTGTCCGTCCAACTATACAGCGTGCTAGTATCTCAAGGCTTAGGTCTTGCCCTTGGTGCTTCTTTAATGGACCAGAAATCGGCCGCAACTCTTGGATCAGTCATAATGCTATCATTCACGCTTGCTGGTGGATACTATGTTCAGCACGTGCCTCCCTTTATAGCGTGGATAAAGTATCTCTCAATCAGCTATTACACATACAAGCTCTTGTTAGGGTGTCAATACAGCCCTAGCGATACGTATCCTTGTGCTGCTCCTTCTGGGTATTGCTTGGTTGGGGAGTATCCGGCTATAAAGCAAGTGGGACTTAACAAGCAAGTCGCCACGTTTGTTGCATTGACCATCATGCTCATAGGTTACCGGCTCATTGCATATATTGCCCTCATGAGGATTGGAGTGACCAAGAAAGTGAAGTAAGGTAGGAATTCTTCTAGTTTCCTTTTTAAGTGAAAATAGTATTGGCCGTAGTGTTAAAATTAGACCTAGGATCATTATAAAGCTGGTAGAAAGGTACGTATGTTGTGGGGTAATTCGAATAGTTAGATGAGGTGCTTTTCCATATATATAGAAACCTACGAATGGTGATCATGACATGAAAATGCCTTAAATTCCTTCCTGATCACTTTAATTCCTTGCTGCACGCATGCAACTAGTTAGTGCATGTATATATTAGGCACGTGCTATTTGAGTTGTTCATGCAATTTTTTCTGTCTTTTTTAACATCGACAATATATATTGTATTTCTGTTTTAATTGTCGTTCATGCAATGAACGTACTTGCACGTGGGATCTAATTATTAAAAATATCACAAAATGGTGGAAATCTCAAAATGGTGAAGATCTGAAAAGCGAATTTCGCATATTATTAATGTTTTTTTTAATAGTAAATAAAAAATAAATATAACAAAAGTTCTCTTGTTTTGTTAATATTAACGTCCTCATGATGACAAAGTAACCTGTGAATTAATTAGATTTTTTTTTTCATCAGATAATTCGTACGTAACAAGTTACGGCCTGGAAGAGTTGAAAGTGATACTGAAGGCGAGCTTGTTCAGTGGACGATGGTTTGTTCCAAATTGTACGCATGGTGTACATTAATTTAGGAAGTCGGCGTGACTATGTCTATTCTATATATTTATATGGTACGTATCCTTAATTTTTAATTTAGGTTAAAATGCTTTTGAATGTCTTGATCTTCCCTTAAAAGATACGTACTAATAAATGGTAATAAGCTGATTTCTTTGATTAGAAACTAATAAACACGAACAGTATTTTAATTATAACATTGCTGATTAATTAGAAACCTATTCAGCATGACATTAACGTTAAAGTGTTACGTGATCGGAGTCGACATTCCTCCATATATATGCAATCCTCGATCGTTTACATATTGCAAATCGTGAATAAACGAAAGAATTGCCATGCACTCGATTTGGGAATTATGTAATGGCAGTTTAATTTATGTATGAAACAGAAGTAATGGCATGATTAAAACGTACGGCCTGTGGTTGCTGAAATCAAGGTTTTGTGGAGAGCAAAAGAATTCAGTCAAGAATTGGGTTTTAGAAATGTAGTTTTTTGAGAGAGAAAAAGTATTATATTATATTGAAGAAATCAAGAATGCAGAAAGAAATATGTTCTAATTGGTACGGGCAGATGTTGGAGGATCTCAGATTAATGATTAGAGGAAACGGTCAATATTGGAGCATTCAATATACATACACCAAGATAAGAGAAGAAATCAAGTTGATGATCATGATATGCTAGTTAGCTAGATTATTATAATTTGCTCGATATTCTTGTGATGGAGAGCAATTAATCTTGTTGGAGGATGGGCCTGATTCAATTCAAAGATGTATATTATTGGTTGAAAAATAGTCATCTTGTACTGAATGATCATTTTATTGCAAATAAAGATTATGTTTTACTTAAAAAAAAAAAAAGTATTTCATCGAAGCGAATGTAATGATAAGGCAAATTTTCAGATTATGGAATCTAATTCATGATAATATATTTAGACAAAAGTAAATTTGCATGATCCATATAACAATATAGTACATGTGATCGCCACTTGTTGGGTTTGTTGGTAGCTAGACACATATACATTCATGATCATGTCATATATATGTCCAGACACATGACTCATGAGATTGATCCACTTGTCACAGGAACCAAATTTTCCAACAAAAAACGTTCATGTAATGTGAGAGAGCAGCTCGCTCCAAATTACCGCCACTTCTGAAATCCATGCATGTCTTGATGATCAGATAATTTCTCTTGTTCTCATTCGCTTTTATAACCGTCGTCGCAATGCCAATCACGATCATGATCAAGTACTACAGCTTGCGTCTCCATGAATCTCCCTGATAAAATTGTAGAAAAATACACATAATTTCCTAGACGTAACCTTCATCATCATGAATGTTTATGGTGCCACACGCGGCAGGCAATTCTCTTGCGGTGCATGCAGGCCGCCGTAAAGTTGGTACTTATTAATTGAATATTAATGGTTGTGACTAATTTTGGATCTTTGTATTTTATTGGTTCCTGGCCAGTAGTACTACTACACAATATATATATATATATATATATATATATATATATATACTAGATAAAAATGACGTGCAAAGCACGTTTATCTAATTTAATTTCTAACAAAAATTAGAAGATTATTCATAATTAAATAGATGATAAATAATTATATATTTTCATATATTATAAAAAAAAGTATTAATAAAAACAATAAGATAGTCTCATAAATAAACATAACCTATAATTTTATCAAATTTGTTTGATATAATTTTGATTGAAATTTTAATAAAAGATTTGTTTAAAATATTATATTTTTATAATTCTAAGACGATGATCTAATATTTGCATCATTTTACACAGTCTCAAAAGAAATGACATTAAAATACCTATGTTTTTAGTCTTTGAGTTTTTCTAGATCTACATAAACTTGAATCATCCACAATTTTTTTAGTTATGTGATTATTTTTAAGAAATAATATAATTTTTAAAAAAAAAATAAATTATGTAATTTATAATTTATATAAAAGAATGTTATATTATAATTTACATGAAATTTTAATCTTAAATATGTAAATTTATTAAATCATATATATTTCAGTTAAATATCAAACAAATATAATATATTAATTATATTTATTTTCTATTATTACCAATTTAATATAATTATAGTTAATTGTATATACCGTATATTTATCATCTCAAAAAAAAAAAATACATTCATTTTAAAATTATAAAATAATTTTTAAAGAATGAAATTATTAATCATATAATAGGAATAAATTTTCATGAATAAAATTAAACTCTCTAACGTACGAATTAACATCTTTAAGTGAGGATTGCATTGTTATATTATTATGAATGATTTATTTATATATATTGTTATATATTCTATATTATTATTATGCCATTCTATACTATTATTATTATTCTATATTTATTTTATATAAAAAAAAGTTTTAAATGAAAAGTTTATCGTTATAGAAAATTGAAGTGGTGTAATTAAATTTAATGTCAAGAACATTATTTCGGTAATTAATGGAACTAATGGATTGTATTTAAAATAATATTTCTCATTAAATGCAGTATTTATTTTAACAAAAATGGATGGAAAGTGTTAACTTTAACAGAAAAACAATATTTTCCGTTAAAACAAGATTTTCCGTTAGTTATTTATATATATTGTTATATATTCTATACTATTATTATTATTCTATATTTAATTTATATAAAAAAAAGTTTTAAATGAAAAATTTATCGTTATAGAAAATTGAAGTTGTGTAATTAAATTTAATATCAAGAACATTATTTCGGTAATTAATGGAACTAATTGATTGTATTTAAAATAATATTTCTCATTAAATGCAGTATTTATTTTAACAAAAATGGATGGAAATTGTTAAATTTAACAAAAAAACAAGATTTTCTGTTAAAACAAAATTTTTCGTTAAATAGCCATTTTATATATATAAATATATATATATATATATATGTACATATATGTGGTGCACGTTATTACATTAATAAAAGCATCAAACTTTCAAAAAGATAGGTTGATCATGTCATGTAGCTGCGTCAAAAAGATATATGAAATATCCCAAATGTTAAAGATGGCCCATCTTTGTACTACTTATCCAAATTAAACAACTAGCTAGCTAGGAGAATATATAATAGAGTAGTGTTGCAGCCTTAAAAATAAACTGTAATTTGGTATGGTATGTATATTATAAAATAGATCTAATATACAATATAAGTTATATCAACTTATAAATTTATTTTTGTAAAATCTGTTTATCATATGTTCATGTACTGTTTGATGTTTGTTGGGAATATTATAGATGTAAGTTCAACACACACTAATATGAACGTTCAAGAGAACATAATTGGCTCAATCTATTAATTATGGATTATGCTGTTAGAAGATAAAGGATAGCAACCTACATGTCTTTTTATATACATTTATTTTATACTATCATTTATACATTTATTTTTTATTTTTTGTATTCTTTACAGTTGTAAATGTTCTTTATTTCTGTTAGTTTGTTACAGAATCATGTATATAAGCTACAGTCCTCTGTAATAGTAGAGTGAAATAAACAGAGTGGTATTTCTTTCGACCCTTCTTCCATTACTGCTCTCTCCCTTTCTTCTTGCTGCCATATTCCTTACATGGTATTCAAGAGCCAGTGAGAGCAACAATGGACGACCTGGATTCCCATACCCCAGCCGATTCACCCACCCACCCAAATCCAAACCCTCCCTCTCGATACCTTAACCTTGCTGATCTCATAAATCCATACCAGTTAGATCACAACGATAGTCCTTCCATGACTCTTGTTGCCGATCTACTCACCACCGAAAATTTTACCACCTGGTCTCGTGCGATGAAGCGTGCCCTACAAGCTAAGAACAAGCTCGGCTTCATCGACGAAACCCTAACCAAACCTAAGCTTCTTGATGACCCTTTAATTGACCTTTGGGATCGTTGCAATGACATAGTAGTGTCATGGATCCAAAATTCCATCACTCCTTCCCTCAAATCAAGTGTTCTCTTCGTTGATAATGCCTCCGAAATTTGGCTGGATCTTCAAGACCGGTTGTCTCACCAAAATGGCCCCGAATTTTCCAATTGAAGAAGGCTATAGCTTCTCTTTCTCAAGACAATGATTTAGTAAGCATCTATTATGGCAATCTTAAAACCCTTTTGGATGAACTTGCTATTTACGATCCCCTTCCCCCTTGTACCTGTGGCCATTTGAAAACCATTTTGGACAGATTCCAACGGGATTGTGTTCTTCAATTTTTGCTAGGCTTGAATGATTCCTATTCAGCTATTCGTGACCAGATAATGTTACTCAACCCCTCCCTTGTTTCTAAGATTTTTTCTCTTGTTCAGCAACAAGAGCGTCATCACAAAATTACATCCCTTACACCGATTACTGAAACCCTAGCTTTTATTGTTAACAAGCCTTTTACACATTCCAAAACACCATACAAATCTCAAACCTACCGAAAAAAGGACCGTCCCTATTGCACTCACTAAAAAATTTCGGGTCACACTATGGACAATTGTTTCAAGCTTGGCAATGCTGAGCCTCCACTGTGTACTCATTGCAACGTGACTGGGCATACTGTTGAACGATGTTACAGACTGAATGGGTATCCACCGGGTCACAAATACCACAACAAACAGATACCTAGTTCTCATGCAAATCTGTCCATTGCTTCTGACCCTGGTGGCGATGGTGATGACAAGGTGGGCTTGACAAAGCTCCAATATCAGCAGTTGATGGCTCTACTCCAACCTCAAAATCTCATTTTAGCTATTGTCCTCCATTCCAATTCCTCATGTAATCCAGCCTCTTCTTCCAAAATGTCTGGTATAATCCATTGTTTTTCCTCACATATACACACATCTTCAATTTCACATAACACCACTTGGGTAATTGATACTGGTGCTACAGATCACATAGTCTGTAGCACCTCCATGCTTACTTTTATTACTTCGACTGTTTCATACTTTGTTAAGCTTCCAAATGGTAGCTCTACTTTTGTAACTCATGTTGGTACAGTTCATTTGACCAACAATATTATTCTGCGAGAAGTTCTTTGTGTCCCTTCTTTTTCCTTCAATTTAATTTCAGTACCAAAGTTGACCACCTCTAACAATTGTTGTTTCCTTTTCTTCTCCTCTCACTGTTTTTTACAGGACCTATATTCTTGGATAACGATTGGGAAGGGTGAGCTATTGCATGAACTCTACCATTTCTACTGCTCATAAGTGTCCCCCTCTGCCCTTGTTGATTTTTCTTCCATTTATAAACACACACAGCCCACAGATTTCACATATTCTGCTCTTGTTGCACAAAACCAAACACCTTATCACCTATGTTATTGTCGCCTAGGTCACTTATCCAAGAATAGATATCAGTTGATTAATGATCCTTCTGTAAACACCCATGGTTCTCTCGTTAATGAAGTGTCTTGCACATTGTGTCCTTTGGTTAAGTTTCCCAGATTACCTTTTCCTGACAAATCCACTTCTTCTTCAAGAATATTTGAAATCATTCATTGTGATATTTGGGGTCATTCCCCAACTATTGCTCATGATGGTTCCAAATATTTCTTAACTATTGTTGATGACTATTCTCGTTCCACATGGCTGTACTTACTTAAAACTAAAGTAGAAACCCGCAACTGCATAGAATCATTTCATCATTTAATTGAGACACAATTTAACATGAAACTGAAAATCTTAAGAAGTGATAATGGTGTTGAATTTCAAATGACAAATTTTTATAATAAAAATGGTGTCATTCACCAAAGAAGTTGTGTGCAAATTCCTCAACAAAATGACATTATTGAGAGGAAACACCAACACTTGTTGAATGTAACTCGAGCCCTCATGATTCAATCTGGTCTACCACACAAATACTGGAATCATGCTGTCCTAACAACAACATACATCATAAATAGACTTCCCACCCCTCTTTTGAACAACAAAACACCATATGAGCTTCTTTTTCAACATAAACCAACTTATGCTCATATGAGAATTTTTGGTCTATATGTTTTGCTACCACCATTTCTCAAGGCAAAACCAAATTCCAACGTAGAGGTCGCCACTTTTAGATCTTCAAAACAACATAATTTTCATTTCACGAGATGTTAACTTTCATGAATTTGTCTTTCCTTTTCATATCATCAATTCTCATTCTTCCACTTCCGCAAATATTCCACAGCCATATTTTCCTACTACTTCATCTCACACAGATTTTGCTTCTCCTTCCATGCCATCCTTTTTTCCTTTTTCCAGTCCACCATCTAACAGCACAAAAACCCAGCCAGCTCCTAATATTCTTACACCACAATCATCACAACACCCAACTACACCACCTATCCAAACAGGCCCCCCACCTACCCCACCAGCCCCTGCACCGGAATCTACACTGTCCAGCTCAACAAATCACCTTATACCAGCCCATCACACAGCTTCCCCACACAACTCCACTAGCTCTCCACTTCCTACCATCACCTCCCCCCCACCTCTAAGGAGATCTACTCACCTTAGATCAACCCCCCAATACCTCAAAGACTTTCATTGCCACCATGCTCTACATCACCTTTATGAGCAATCAAGTTCTAGGAATGTCCCTATTTCAAATGGTAAACCTTTCTCTTTATCTCATTGTTTATCTTATCAAAAGTTTACACCTGTTTTTCAAGCTTTCACCACTTCTCTTTCTCTGCATACTGAGCCAAACTCTTACAAACAAGCCATTAAAGACCCTGATTGGTATAGAGCTATGCAAGCTGAAATTGCAGCTTTGGAAAACAACAAAACCTGGATGCTCACTGACCTGCCAGCAGGGAAACAAGCAATCGATTGTAAGTATGTTTACAAGGTTAAGCTCAATTCTGATGGTACTTTAGAAAGATTGAAAGCTAGGTTGGTAGTTAAAGGATACACTCAAATAGAAGGTGTAGATTATGTTGATACCTTCTCACCTGTAACAAAGTTAGTCACTGTCAGGCTTTTGCTTAGTGTGACAGTCATTAAAGGTTGGTTTTTACATCATTTTGATGTACACAACGCTTTTCTAAATGGTGATTTAACATAATATATTTATATGAAAAAGCCACCCGGTTACACTAAAGGTGAACCTCAACAAGTTTGTAAGCTTCTTAAAAGTCTTTATGGCCTTAAGCAAGTCTCTAGACAATGGAACTCTAAGTTGATATCTTCACTTCTTTCCTATGGCTTTGTTCAGTCCAAATCTGACTATAGCTTATTTACCAAAAATAGGACACTTCTTACATTGCCATCTTAGTTTATGTTGATGATATCCTTGTTGCTAGCAATTCTAATGATTCAATCTCCTCCCTTAGAAATTTCCTCAATGATCAATTCAAAATAAGGGGCCTGGGTTGCCTCAGATATTTTCTAGGACTAGAACTTGCAAGATTTTCCAAAGGAATTCATATATGTTAAAGGAAATATGCCTCGGACATTCTTTTAGATTCGGGTATGTTGGGGTGTACTCCTTTAAAATTACCATTGGAACAAAATTTCAAGATTAGTAAAGAGGATGGACACCCAATTCCTGATCCCACCATCTATAGGAGACTAAGTGGTCGGTTATTGTACCTAACAATAACTCGGCCAGATATTAGTTCTGCTGTCCAACTTTTCAGCCAATTTATGGACAGGCCCAGTACCTCATATTTAGCTGTTGTCTACAAAGTTTTGAAGTATATAAAAAGTTCTCCTGGTCAAAGCATACTTCTATCTTCATCCTCTCAAATTCAACTGAAGGCCTATTGTGATAGTGATTGAGCTTCTTGCCTTAATTCCCGTAGATCCACCACCGGTTATTGTATATTTTTTGGGCACTCTTTAGTCTCTTGGAAATCCAAGAAACAAGGTGTAGTGTCTCGGTCTTCAACTGAATCAGAATATCGATCCATGGCCACTACTTGTTCGAAATTGACTTGGCTTCGTTACTTATTACAAGATCTTAGCCTCCATTATCCTCAAGCTGCGTTTCTTTTTTGTGACAACCAAACTGCCTTACACATTGTTGCCAATCTGGTATTCCATGAAAGAACCAAACACATCGAGCTTGATTGTTACCTAATTAAAGACAAAATTCAAGAAGGAAGCATCACCACTGCACATGTAACTTCTCAGACACAATTGGTTGATCTCCTTACAAAGGCCTTACCCTCATATCTCATACAATCACATTTATTCAAGATGAGAATAGTTAATCTCTATTCTCCATCTTATGGAGGGATGTTAGAAGATAAAGGATAGCAACCTACATGTCTTTTTTATACATTTATTTTACACTGTCATTTATACATTTATTATTTCTTTTTTGTTTTTTGTATTCTTTACCGTTGTAAATATTCTTTATTTCTGTTAGTTTGTTATAGAATCATGTATATAGGCTACGGCCTCATTCCTCTGTAATAGTAAGTGAAATAAACAGAGTGGTATTTCTTTTGACCCTTCTTCCATTACTGTTCTCTCCCTTTCTTTTTACTGCCATATTCCTTACATATGCTACTCTGTCGTTCAACATGTAGTACAGTTGGGCATTCTCTCTTGTATTAAATATATATAAAATAAAAAATAAAAACTCAGTACTAATCTCTTTCTTAATTATGAGAAAAAAAAAACCACCAACAGCTGAATTCAATAAAACCATGGCACATTAGCCTAACATTTCCAATGATCGGCATAACTTTTTTTGTTTGGAACGCATCCCATGATCGGCATAACTGAGTTTACGGTCAGAGGTTGCAAACACTTTTTGGAGGTGCCAGTCTCGAAGAAAACCTATTCATCATTTTTTTGTTTTTGTAATTCTTTCATTATTTTATAATGTGACATGAAATAATATATTTATAAATAAAACATAATAATTAATATCTAATTATTTATTATCACTTCATATAATAATAAGAAGATCATGATTAAAAAAGAGATAATAAATAACATCACTTAATCTCGATTTCTCGATAAATACAATGAAAAATGCTAGTTTGTCAACCCATTTTGAAATCTAATTTGCATTAATTTTTTTTTACTTAATAATTAAAAAAGTGACTATTAATATATATTTTTCGAAAATATTTTTCGAAAATATTTTAAAATAATAATAATAATAAATTTAACCAGCGATAAGCTGCAGCGAGCATTACCCTAAATACAATAGTAAACATAGGAAGTGGCTTTAATGGATAAAGCAATAAGTGGGTCTTTCATGATATGGGCCGATATCCATTCATTAAGCGTGTCCAAGTATGATAGCCTCAGATCTGAGAGCCCAATTTTATTGTGCGACCACTTTGGAACCGGGAACACTATTTTCCATTGTAAATAATAATAATAATTAATTAAATAACATGATATCTAAAACTTATTGAACATTTATATTTTATTTTTTTGAAAGCTTATTGAACATTTAATATCAAATAAGAGACTCAAACCGAGTGCCAAACATTTTTTGCTCACCCTGTTTGTCCAGCGCCTATACAGCGTGCTCGTATCTCAAGGCTTAGGTCTCGCCCTTGGTGCTTGCTTAAGGGACCAAAAATCCGCCATTACTCTAATTGGATCGGTCATAATGTTGTTATCCATGCTTGCTGGCGGATACTATATATGTTCAGCACGTGCCTCCCTTCATAGCGTGGATCAAATTACACCTTTCCATCAACTATTAGACGTACGTACAAGCTCTTGTTAAGCTCTCAATACAGTCCTAGTGATACGTATCCAGCTTGTACTGCTGCTTCTGTTGGATATTGCTTGGTTGGAACTCGGGGAGTATACGGCTATATATAGAGCAAGTGGGGCTAAATGGGCAAGCCTTCGACGCGTATGTTGCCTTGACCATAAGGCTCATAGTTTATCGGCTCATTGTTTATATTGCCCTGATCATGAGGATTGGGGAGACAAAGAAAGTGAAGTAAGGTAGGACAATTGTTTTAGACTTTAGTGCTAAAAATTAGACCTTTGATCCTAAAGCGAAAATTAATAGCATTGCTTTTCCGGTCTATAGAGATCAGATGATAAATTGGACTCCCTTAGATATTAGCATATAAAATTATAAATCGGCTCTGCTTTAGGCCTCTCAACGTGCATTATCAATTTATAAAATGCAGGTTATTGGAAAAGCCCAAAGGATTGATACAATGGTAGTGTGAGTATATATTCATGAATTCATGTGGCCGGCCCATTTATGTCTTATTATGTACTTCATTATTAACCTTTGAATTAATTAGATTGTATTTTGCAAAAGAATGAATTCAAAAAGGAATTGAAGAGCCGCCGGTCCATGCATAATATTGACGAAAGAACCTTAATGTATTTTCTTAATAACTATTCATGAGTCAGTTGTTATCAGAATCTCTTCCCAACAAATTATGCTTCAACGAAAAAGAATAATGAGTGTTAAAAATGCTCTATATTTATTGAAGGTAATATCAAATCATGGTGTTTGGTTGTTATCATAAGCTTTTCCCAAAATTAGATGCTTCAACAAAAAAAGATGATCACAGATCAATGGGTGCTAAAAATTCTATAGCTAATTTGTTGAAGATAATATTATCAATTAATTATCCGAATTTGATTTCATAATTATCAAATCAATTACTTATTTGATTTTCATAAAAATCAAGCAAAATAATAGTAAAATAAAATGATTTGAAATTAATCATAAAAACCAAATTAAGATAATGTCACTTTCCCTTCTTGATCACTTTCCAGCTTGTTTCAACTAGTTATAAATATATGGGAATCGGATACACATGATGTTCTGTAAATTAACCTAGCTAGCTGTAAATTAGGCATGCGCGTGCTCTTTTAGTTGTTCATGCATTGTATTTCTTGTTTAATATATTTTAAACAAAAAGTTGTTTTTATTCTCCCTCATCAACTTTGTGAAATATTCTCCAATATGCAGAGTTTGACCAGTAGTTCTCTGTAATTGACCCACGCCATAGCTAGCTGATGATCAACATCTGAATTTGCTATTCAGTCGATGCCGGTTCCTCTTTACTTTTTGAAACGAATCCGAACATCTTAGCCAATTTCCAACGACAAACCAGTCTTACCAAAAATTATAGTAAATGATCAAGAACTGATGCAATTAATTAAGGTCCAGCTTGAAAAACAATGAACGTGGTCTTAATATTTAAAAATATAACAAAATGGTCAAAAACTAATGTTTCTTGGTCAAAAACTAATGGTCAAGAACTGGTGCGAATTTCGCTTGTTTTTAATGTTTCTTTGTTTTTTAATATATATATATATACATATATATTTGATCATCTTTATTATTCCTGGGTCCATGCCTAACCTCCGACTAAATGCAGCGAAAGAGCTAGCGCAGACGCACATGAAATTCACACCAAGATCGTCATTATATATATATATATATATATATATATATATAAGATTACTATTGTTCAAAACCTTAGAAAATTAAAGGCTGCCGTTAAAACAACGGTCTAAATTATTGTATGTTAATAGTCAAGCCCAAGCTGAAGATTCTGGGGCTGTTCACATACACACACACACACTATGTTTTTGGGTCAGGATACAAATTAAGTTGAAACTGAAGTCGCAAATTTGTTGGGCGCCGAATGTTTGTTAATGAAACAAAAAAGGGCAGCAAACCTAGAAAAATTCAAAGTGTACTATGCCTTGATCTTAACTTTGGGATCATTAATCAATTAATTAAAATTTGTTAGTAGATAAAAAAATTCAGAAAGCATGCCCATTTTGTATATATGCGCATGGGTTTAGAGTGCCGCTCAAAGAAGAGAGGATAAAAAGGCAGGCATGCAGCCATGCCTGCATGTGGAATTTATGATCGACCAGCCGCAATTCTAATGCATTTCGTTACGATCCACCGACCAAAAGCAATGATCATGATCTTTTATTAAATTAATGATTATAGCTAAGAAAATTTACATTTTCTGACTAACTTCACATTATAATTAACTAATTTCAAAATCTAGGATATATATGCACGTGATCATTAACAAGAACTTAAATAAATTTAATTTAATTATCAGCTTAAAATTTAAAAATGTCAAATAAGATATCATATGACTTTTTCTTTGTGACGTGAGCGTGCTAAATTTTTGACATTTAAAATGCATGTGAAACATGATCTCTTCTTGAAAATTAATACAAATACTTCGAAAGAATAATAATATATTTGAAAGTTTGACATTTACAACGTGAAGGACGTGAAAATACATTCTTGCCCGAAACGTGTCAGTATACTTTTCTTTATTTAGAAAGTAAAAATCTAGGGGAGGAATGAGGATAGAAGTTATTTTTCAAAAAGAAAATAAAGCCTGATTCCAAGACATTTTAGCGTATTTGATTTATTTTCTAAGATTGACGCCCTCGCCCTATCTCTAACGGCCACTAAAAAATAATAATAATTCTATTTGAAAGTATTTAATTACATGAACACATATTAATTATGTAGTATAATTTTATTTTTTAAATAAATGAGCAATAAATTATATAATATTTTTCTATAACTATGTTTAAATTGGAAAGATTTCTTTAAGACTATATTATTTTTTAGAAATACTCTTAATTTAAAATAGAGTTGTAAAAATGATTGTATCGACATGTGTATCATTTTCCTATATAACAATACACAAATCAGTTTCTCTATAATTCTAGTCATTAGAACTCAGCTAGAAAGTCTAGGAAATCTTAATTTTAAACCATATATAGCTTCAACTTCGAAAACCAGTCAAAGCTTTATTTATTACCTTACGGCCCTAAAAAGCTATAAACTGCAATAAAGACTTTCGACCGCCGAATGAACCTTTTTTTGTTTTGAAGGTTGGATCCTAAAACGCGGTTTTGAGGAAATGTGGAGGAGACTTTACGCAAAGTGTTTTAGCTGGCGGGTTTTCTAATCAACTCGTGAAATTTGAAGGCCGGCAACGTCTCGTTAAATCTCACGTTGCAACTTGATGGCCATGCAGCAAAATAGAAGTAGGTGGACAGCCATTATAACACGTGTATTCTTCTTGCTCCAATAGTTATGGGGCGCGCATGGCCGTTCACGTGGTGCCACCTAGAAAAATATCGCTAGTGACGTAAAGTAATTATTAGGACAAAGCTGCTAATTTTAACATAATTATGACGTTTGTTCATGAGTTTTTTTAATCATAATTTTCTACTTATCACGACGTTAGACGTCGGACACCGTTCTCAATTAAATACGACATGATCTTGCCTCATGTAACCTACAATTATCATATGTTCCATTTTATTCTCAAATGTTTTTGGTTTTTTGGATGAATTTTTATCTAGTTTTTTTTTTTTTTTTCGGTTTCTTGATCTCCTAAGCAAATTTGAAATCCCAACAAAAGCAAGAACCTATGTATCTCTGTGAGTTTGTCCCTATCCAACCGTAGAATATCCACGTCCACAATATTCTAAATCCGGCCACCCCAATCAAACAAAGAACAATCTAGTACACGAGACTCCACAAAAACTTTGACCCAACCACATCATTGACAATTTTATTTGGGAGAGAACCACCAAATGGTCCAATCTTAAGTGTATTTTTATACACTTGTAAGTTAGCCAAAAGAGGTTGAGGAGTGAAAGAAACCTATAACCCCACCAAAAAGAAGAAAAAAAAAGGGGAAATTTTTTTCTTTTGCTAACGTGTCACCATATGATAGCCCTTTTTTTACTTTTTCTTATTTACATTTTTCAATCGTCTTTCTTTCAAAAAAGTTTTCAGCCTAACTCTTTCTGCACGTGTGTCCGCGGTGGTGCACTTCCTCCTTGCCGACGTGGACTTCCCACGTATGAAACCCACCATTCTTTATGTTTTTTTTTTGCCCTTTTACTGAGCCCGTGAAAAACGCTTTCTCACGAGGTAAAGATTGGCCCGGTGAACCCAGTTTTGGCTTTGAAGCTTCTAGAAGATGTGGTGGTTTAATGACACGTGGTAAATATTTTTGGGATGACTCATCTATTGTCATTTCGTGACGGTTCATCATGCACCAAGCGACGATCGTACTCGAAACAGATAAGGTCGGCTACACGATAACTTCGAATTACGAAGGACACGTGGGGCATTTCAAAAGGTGATGAACTGAAGTGGGTCCCTCTCAATCAACAGTAAGAAAACGACGACGGTACTTATCTCTGTTTCCAGTCGTGAGTAAAATCTTTATAAATAAACCCCATACATTCAATTTTGAAGAAAAAAAAAGAAGGAAATAAAATTCAAAACATCAGCGCTGCTATTTCCTTCTGATCTCTCTCTCTCTCTCTAAGAATATACACCGTTCTCTTTCCGCAAAATCGTTGCCGGAAATGGGTCTGCCGAATATGGACCCACTTTCTCAGCTAAGTTTGCCTCCTGGGTTTCGTTTTTATCCGACGGATGAGGAGCTTCTGGTGCAGTATCTATGTCGAAAAGTAGCAGGGCATCATTTCGATCTGCAAATCATCGCTGAAATTGATCTGTACAAATTTGATCCATGGGTTTTACCAAGTAAGATTAAGCTCACCATACAATTAAGCTCACCGTTATAATCAATAACTCAAATCTTTTATGGCTCTACTAACGTTCCTAGATTTATTTTTTTGTGTGCAGGTAAAGCCATGTTTGGTGAAAAAGAATGGTATTTCTTCAGCCCCCGGGATAGAAAGTACCCAAACGGGTCGAGGCCAAACAGGGTTGCGGGTTCTGGGTATTGGAAGGCTACCGGAACTGATAAGGTGATCACCACAGAGGGTCGTAAAGTTGGCATCAAGAAAGCCCTGGTTTTCTACGTTGGAAAAGCCCCCAAAGGAACCAAAACTAATTGGATCATGCACGAGTATCGCCTCATAGAACACTCACGAAAGAACGGAAGTTCTAAGGTAACCAAAACAAGCTTTTAGAATTAAGATATATCATATATACTCTGGTACTTCTCATAAATTTGTGTTGGGTGTTTGTGCTCTCGTCTGATAGATCCCTTTTTTCTTGGTTTTCTTTTGTTGCAGTTGGATGATTGGGTTTTGTGCCGGATTTACAAGAAACACTCGACCTCTCAAAAGCCTACGACAAGCGGTTCGAGCAAAGAACAAAGCAACGATTCATCGTCTTCGTCCCACTTGGACGACGTGTTGGAGTCGCTGCCGGAGATCGATGACCGCTTCTTAGCTTTGCAGCGCATGAATTCTGTGAGAAACAAACACCATGATGAGAAGTTCAACTTTCAGAATCTGGGTTCTGGGAATTTCGACTGGGCTAGCCTTTTAGGGGTGAACACGGTGCCGGAACTCACATTGGAAAATCAAGCTCAGGCTCAGACTAATTACACAAGTAATGACATGTATGTCCCTACCATTCCACCACTTTGCCACGTGGAGTCCCCGCCGCAGAAGTTCCGGAACACGGTGGATGAGGAAGTTCAGAGTGGATCCAGAACTCAGCGGCCGGTGGATAATTCGTTCTTCTTCCAGCAGTACCCGAACTTGTTGACTCAGAACTTTTCTAACTCGTTTGACCCGAACGGGTTTAGATACCCGAACCAGCCGAATGGGTTTGGGTTCCGGCAGTGAGAAAAGCGCATTTAGTGAATTTCTGATTAGAAATTTAGAACAGTGGGATTGGATTTATATGTAAATATTTTTTGGGATTCTTTGGGCTAACATTTTGGCTATAGATTCCAAAAGAGGAAAGTTGGAACTTCACTGTTAGGGTACTGTAAAATCAAATCATGACGGCAATGAAAAAATCTGGTTCAGTTTCAAAATGTGCACGAGAATGAGATATTTATACCTTTCTTCAATTTCAATGCAAATTAATTAGAACATTATTTCCAAAATCTACAATCAATTCTTTTCGTTGGTTTTCTTAAATATTTGTTTGGGGGCGCATGATCATAATGCCTTGCAATATTTTGGCCTCATTAATTATCTTGTCCATTAAAATATAAAATAATTTTTTTTCTTTTTTATCAATTTAAACTTTTAAAATAAGTAATAATTTATATGATATTAAAATAAAGATCTTGAATTTAAATTTTGATTTTACATTTTATTTTATTTAATTAAATATTTTATTTATTAAATTCAAATTAAGAAAAAAATTGACTCACAAATAATATAAAATATTAAAATATAAAATAATAAAATTTATTTTTTCCAGTAATAATTTCATACATATGACTAATTATGAAAGACAGCTAGTGCTTATAAGCCAACGTGGTAGGGCATGTTAATGATAATGGTTTTAGTTCGAAGGACATATGTTGGTCGTGTATTATTGTGCTCGGTATTAATGTGGATTAAGACTTATCATGCGTTGTATTCGCAATGGCTGTGAACTAGTGTTAGGTTCATGGTATTGCAACACATCACGAGGACAATGAAATAAGGATTTTGTCTCTCTCTCTCTCTCTGTTTTTTTTTTTTTTTTTTTTTTGTCCAGCTCTTTCTCTTCAACACATTTGAGTAGTCAATTCTTTGAGGCTGCGTTATATTCCATCACACGTTTGGATCGTGATATATGTGATTTTGTTTATTAGGGTTATATGAAGCAATTATTGCTGGTCCAATAGAATGACTTGTGATCTAGAATGAAAATAACATATGCGTTCTAGACTATGCTTATGCTATATAATTAATGTTAACACGAATCCTGACTATTACGCTAACTTTTCAAATCAGAAAAGTAATAACCTACTAATTAATGATGAGGAATTGTGAAAAATATTCAACTATTCAACTCAATTGGAAACAGAAAGATCAGGAAAATGTGGCGAGTATTTTTTTAAGCCACGGATAATATACTATTTACGTGGTGTTTAGGAAAAAAAGAGAGCAAAAGGTCTAGAAATTAATGTAAATTAATGGTGATGTTGAAAATTAGTACTTTTTTTAATATAAATTAATGTATATACTACTAATTATTATATAAAAATCATGCTTGTAACTATATATATATATATATATCACCGACAGAGATTAAAAAAATTAGAATGTTTGTCTACGGTATTCATGTGTCAAAAAGAGGCTACTCGGGGAAGATGATGAATTAATAGAAGAATTGTCTGAAATGCATGTTCTTAAAAAGGGTCGACAGAGAGCCAATCTTCGCCCTATTCAAGAATTACTAGTTGTATTAGCTCAAGAGAAATTAAAATACCGAACAATAAATTACAGAAAGATAAGTAGCTATATAGTATTAAGGTTGATCTCATGATGATGTACTGATGGATCGACACACTTCCTTTTTCACTATTTTTTAAGGTCGGAGTAACGGATAAAATTGTAACAAAAAAGAATAATTATATATGAATTCACTTTAAAAAAAAAATTATTTATTTATTATTATTTATCAGTCATAAATAGTTTATTTTAGTTATTATTAATCTGGTTTAATCGTAAATAGTCTTTTTAATTACAAATATTTAATAAATAATATTTATTTTTTTTGTAATGACTAATTCACGAGAGCTTACATATGTGTGTGTGTATATATATATATATATATATATATATATATATAAACATTAAGTACTACGTACACTCCCAAGTCTCATTTATTTTTACATATGACATCAAATAAAATTAGATTAGTTATGATAAAAGTTAAAAATTAAATAAAATATTATTAAAATATATTTGTTTAATATTATTTTTATTTTAAAATTTAAAAAAGTTGAAATATTTATATTATTTTATATAAAAATTTAAAAAAATTATAATAATAAAATAAAATGAGATGAAAAAAAATTCTAAAAGCATACAAGGTCTTAAACTTTACAAAATGTCTCTTTCTAAACAAGCTCAAATTATATTTTCTCGTAGCCCCTGCTCTAGAAATTAAGGCATTATATTTTACCAAAAAAAAAAAGGATGCAGTAAGATTTTCACATATTTGCTCATCCCTCGAGAATCTACGTACGTCCATACTGCTCGCCAAGTGTCGAGATCGATATGGCCAAAAGTTTAGAAGATAAGTACTAGGACGGAGGTTTGAAGATTAATTTGGAAACTTGAAATCTTCCTTCAGTCAGATTGTTCTATAGGAATATTATTTTGAGATGCCAATGAACTTTTTCCACGCTTTTAAATAGGTATATAATATGCTTTGACGGCTTATATATTATTTGGTTCTTTACTTGCACGTGTAGTCAAACTCATAATTAAAGAATATCCCTTTGACAATCTCTTTTTGAACTATTACTTAATTCTTTTAATATAAACTAGTATACGACTATTAATTATGACTTTCATTCGTATAAGTTATTGCCTATTAATTGGACAACCTCATTTGCGTGTATCCAAAGATTACAATCCAACATGAACCTTATCCATTAGATCAATTAGTGTGGTGTTCTTCATGATGGACTTGTTAATATTAAAAGCAAAACGAATATGAAAATAACATCGGATTTGAAGTTTTGAAGCGCAGAGCCTTTCAAAATTCTTTACTTTATTCAACATAATAATTATATATATTATGTCTAGATCAATAAAATATATAACATGCTTTATAAAGTGTACGTAGTCTAGATAATTATTAGTAGAATATACTTACATAAGTACTGATTTCTTCAATTCCAAGATATATAGTACGTACGTAGAATCTTTCTAATTAAACAAGCTTGCTTGCTTTAAAGATGCTTAATTTATCTTTCCAAAGCTTGCGAGTCCGACAGTACTTGAAGAAGTTATTTATGCAACGTTTTGATCTTTTATCATCGCCTAATTCAACAGTGCAAACAACGGTAATCTCATGTCTTAGGTTGAATTATTCTCATGTTAGGAATCTTATTATTCTTCATTGTGTTGTAATAAATAAATGGTACAGAAATGGAAGGTGGTTGCTGCAATACATGGATAAATAGAAAGCGCACAAGATGTTTGATGAAATGAGAAAGATTGAGAGTCACGAAATTTGATCTCATAGCCACGGGATAGCTTCGAGGGCTTCCCAACCTCCTTACAATTTGAGAAACTTCAATATTAATATATTCTCAGATATCCCTTAAAGTCTCATCTCCCTTTCCCCTATATTCATGACTTGTGAATTGTAACTAACTTCTAACAATTGATAAACTAACTTGACACACTTGCAAATGAAAGTAAAATAAAATGAGTATACACTACAAGAAAAATAGATATTTGTAATCAATTATTTGGATGAAAAGTATTATTTGTAGCAAAAACAGAATAATTTTAGTTAAAAATAGTCTTTTTGCTAGAAAAAACTGGTAGCTTATAATAAGCAATTTTTTTGAATTGGCAGACACTAATAGCTTGTCTAAGATTGCGTTTTGACCCTTAAAAAGTGATTTTAAGCAGCTAAAATCATTTTTAAAGAAAAAAATACATGTTTGATAACTTTATAAAAAATGATTTAATCAATTAAAAAAAAGCTGAAAATCAACTTTTTAATAAAACACAAAAATTGAAACTTTTATTAAAAAAAAACTCCTACAGATGACTTATATATATTTTAAAAAAATTATTGTAACTAACTTTAAAAGCATTTTAGATACATATTTAACAAACAGTAAATAACTTTTGAAATAAATAACTTTTGAAATATAGAGTTTATTATTTAAGTTATAACCTATAAGTCATCAAATTGTAAGCTATATTTCTCATCTTAATCCTAGACATGTGCTAAGACTCAATTAAATGCTATGTATTGTAGGCTCCTAAACGATAGCCAAGCTTTAGCCAACACGCCTCAGTTTATTCTTCAAAACGCAGTGCTTCATGATCCCTTCCAACGACGTCGTTCCCAGTTCCACGCTCCTCAACTTAGTTCACTTTGCAGATCTTCACTTTCCGTTCAACACTTGTTTTTCCTCTCCACTCGTCCCTTATGATTTACGACTCAAAGAGCTTCCAAACATGTTCATTATTAGCATGCACGTACATTTATAATGTCATGCTTAATTTCGTGCGAACTATAATTAAAGTTAACACTACATGATGATCTCTTGATGATTAATTATAAGTCTTTATATAATTGTATTATTATCCAAGTTAAAATATGTATCCATGAAAAATAATTATTAATTAATTTAGCTAGATGGTGTGATGATAAGATGCAAGCACTATATATGAAAGTCTACATTATTGGGTAGGAATTGTACCTACTTTTCCAAAAGGAAAATAAAATAATCTTTGAAAACAGCCTCGTCTTTTGCCATTTATAATACTTGGGATAATACCGCACGCCCACTTTCTTTACAAAAAGTGACAACAAAGTGAAAGACTAAACATCAATAAAGTGGGCAGATATGATCACCATTCAAGTTAGTTGCAACAAATAGAATGAAAAGTGTTCCAATTTTGTCCCATGACCGGCAAATTTGGGAGGATCATGTCATGTCCTTAATCATTTTTCATATAATTTTACTTGGACTAGTACTCATGAATCGAGCCAGCGGTCTTACTTACATTATAAATAAATATATATATATATATATATATATTTGTAATCAATTATTTTTTATTAAAATAAATATATTTTCATAACGAATAATTATTTTTACTATAAATAATTTATTACAAATACTGATTTTTTTTTTTTGTAATATTGTGATAATAATAGTAAGCAACACAAGGTAATATATATAGAGAAATCCTGGGAGGTAGATGGGCTGCCCCCCTCCACCAAAGCAGCCCCGCCGCCCTCGGTAGCGGTGGGCGACACCGCCCACGTCATTGGGACCGGCGGACTCAGGCGTACGGGTCCGAAACGGGTTTAAGGCTGCCGAAGGCACACCGGAGCTCGCCGTTGTAGAGGTGAGGTCGCCTGAGTCCGCTGGTCCCGATGGTGTGGGCGGTGTCGCCCATCGCCACCGGCGGCGGCTCCGTTTTCTCTATGGTCGAATTCCCTTAAATTCAACTTCATTTTATTTTTTTATTGTGTTTTTTATTATATTTTTATGTTTTTATTGTGTTTTTTATTATATTTTGTTCATTTTATTTTTTTATTATATTTTTAATCTTCATTTTTTTATTTAATCATATTTTTTATTTTATTTTAATATATTTTTATCATAAAATAACGTTAGACTGCTTTAGACGCTGGGGACAGCCGGACCGGTGCCCAGCGTCTCCCATATATATATATAGGTATATGTCACAAGTTGTATTCAGCGGTACAAAGAGTTCATCTTCTATTCTTGCGCTAATCTAGCTACAAATATTCAACGTGCTTATCTGCAACTACTACGAGTCTACGAACGAGCGTATTTTATATTAATGAAAAAAAAAAAGCGCGTATTTTCTATTAATTAAAAAAAATAAAGACGACTTATAGCAATTCGCATTGAAAGAATAGCATTCCTTGTCTCTTGACCAAAATTAATTTCGGCTCGCTTTTATAATTTATATATATATATATATAATTTCTTTTCCTTATGAGGAAAAACGTGGGTGGCATCCTTTTTTCGTAATGCAAAGAGATCAGAAACGTCAATATATATAAAGCGACCTATCTTGCGGCTACTCCTAACGCATGCACTTACGTCATAGATCAGCGTTAATGTCTGAAACATCGACATCGACCTGGCCTATAGGGTAAAACAAGGTTTGCAAAATTAAAATAAATTTAAAATATTTTCTATCTGGATAGTTTTGTAGATGATTTATTACGTAGGATCTACGTATATATTGTCACAATCATGCATGATGTCGTTCCACCGTAATCGTCCCGCCCATTCGTAGCTAGCTCTTGTTAAAAATAAAAATAAAAAAAAAAAAAATAAAAAAAGATATATAATATAAAGATGATGAATAGATCATATTTCTTTATAACCATATATTCACAGCCTTGTCTTGCGGCGGGAATTAATCAAAGAAAAAGCGTGGCTCACACGTGAAGAAGTGTGACTCACACGTGACCATTTGGTGACCTAGACTCCACACTCCACAGCGCCCATGATAGAATTATGTTGTATAATTTATGTATGATTAAAATATGTTTTAAAAAAAATACTGTACGCACGTCACAAATTCATTCAAATTTTAAAGGGCTTGGATGAAAAAACAGTTTTACGGCTGTTTCGCCAGCTCATACGTCATTCAGTTATGACATGTTTGATGAGCTGTTATCTGACTCGAGAATTGGTGCATGCCAGAGGCCCAGATCGGAGAAGGACAAAAATATTATCTCCAATTTGGTTAACAGGATCGTTTGTTTTCGCAAATCTATTCAACTTATCTTATTTTAAATTTATTATTATATTTTTTAATAAATAATTTAATTTTTTTAAATCTCAAAATAAAATTTTAAAATCTCAAAACAAAAATTATATTAAAAATATATATTATAATAATATTTTATTAAACTTTTAATTTTAATTTTAACTCATCTCAATCTCATATAAAAAAACAAATAAAATCTAAATTTCGGTATATATCCTTTTTAGCGTTGGTCTTATAAGTAGTAAGTGTTGTGTATTATTAATTTTATTTTATTTTATTTTATATAAATCTTATATTTATTTAATTTTTCAAAAAAATGCGTAATGCTCGTGTAAATCATAACTACAAATACTATTTCTCTTTAAAATATGCAAGTCCAGTATATTATGTTTTAAAAAAATGAAATCCGTTATTAAAAAATTATTTTTTATTTAAATCTTAAATTTACTTACTTTTTTTAAGGAGAATGCATCGAAAATATACATTCTAACACTGCAAGTTCCATTTACAAAATTATTGTAAATTAATTAGATGTGTTACTTTCGAGAATAAAGACTTAGGCTCAGTTTGTTTTATAAACTGGGTTTAACTTATCTCATCTCATTTCGTACTTTTAATTCATTTCAACCATTTATTTCAAATTTTAATTCATCTCAACCACTTATTATATTACTATTTATAACTCATTTCATTTCATCTCTAAATCCAAGCAGACCCTAAAGCGATCAGTTTAATTTTTTTACCATAACGATCAGTCTAATATTTCGGTAACATCAAATATTTTTAGGGAGCTTTTCATGGGGTGTACGCAGATCAAACATCATCAAAGAGATCTTATAATATTTATCCATGGTCCCAAAGTGGGTGCAGATTAAAACTGGGCTCTCAGCATCTGAGCCTGTCATACTTAGACACGCATAATGAATGGATATCGCCCATATAATTCAAGACCCAAACCCCGACTTATTGCTTTATCCACTAAAGCCACTTACCATGTTCCGGCCTGTGGAGTACTATTATATTTATTCAGAATTCGAGATTGGTACCTCCAAAAGTGTGTACAACCTCTGACCGTAAACTCAGTTATACCGATGGGAAATGTTAGATTGTTGCTGTAATTATTAGTGAATTTATATATTTTTTTAATATTTAAAAATACTGTAAAAGGAAAATAATACAATTACACTAGAGAGTATGTGCAACTGTACATGTTGGACGACAGAGTGGCATGATCCATAACCAATAGAGCCAATATTTTTGCATATCCCTAAAGATTTTTTAGAAGTTCTAACTGAAAGTGTTTTGTTTGAATTTTTTTTAATTTTTAATTTTTAATTTTTCACGCTTAGGCCTCAAATGGGGTCTGTTGTAACCCAAATCAACCCACTTGATTTTTAGCCTTTTAGGAAGACGTTGGGAGCGGGGGCCATGGCCCCCCCTCCTCTCGAGCCTCAACCATTTTTTAAAAATAATAATAATAAGAATAATGTTATGAATTCTGTAAGTGGAGGGACGGCAGCCGCCCCCTGTCCCACCACTAAAATTATGTGAATGACCCCACCACTATTATTTTAAAATCTGCATAGTAACTTGCATAGTGACTTGCATAGTAACTTGCATAGTAACTTCAACGCCTATAAATATGGGCTTCAGTTGTAATGAAATTCATAAGAAAATAGAGAGAGAAAGAAAGTTTCAGAGAATTTCTTTTATATTTCTCTTGCAATAGTAGTAGTTTTCTTTTTAGTTTTATAACACGTTATCAGCACGAGGTTCTACCGATACTGAAGCTAGTGGTCTTCTACTTCAAGTAAGTTTTTCAATATATTATTTGCAGTCCTTGAGATAAATATTAAAGGTAATATTTCTAAATATTATTTGATAAAATTTTATTTTTATTCTCATGATAATGTGAATATATTTCTTAAATTTACAGATTTATTTTTGTAATATAATGTCAAATATTGATATTTATTACTATTGACATTTCTGAAAAATGTTATTTATCCAGAATCCTTGATGAGATCTATTTGGATATGATGATGAACTTGAAAGATACAATCATAGAAGAAAATCATGTGTCCCTGAAGGACCGTGCTGTGTATCTCATGATGAAAAATCATCTTACTGTGTGAAATGAATTAAGAGAGTGATATAAGCACCAGAAGATGTAATCCTCTCAAAAGATCATTATGATTTATTGCACCTGAAGTTGCAAGATTTTAAGAGTGGTATTGAATATTCTGCACTCTTTAAAATCAGCTCAATATTAAAATTATGCAGTGAAAATGTCACTGATGATGATATATAAAAGAAGACATTATTTTTCATACTTCGAATGTGCTCCTGCAGTAGCAATATCGAGAGTGAAAGTTCAACAAATATTCTGAACTTTTGTTTTGTCTTCCAGTGATTGAGCTAAATAATGAGTTTTTGTTACACCAGTTACGTCCTATTAATGATATCGAATTTACACAATTCCCAGAAGTGAACGGGAACTAAGGGCGTAGACGTGGTAGAAAAATTATAGAAGTGTTGGTCCCAAAAGCGACAACACTAAAGATGATAAAAATATATCGTATCACCAGAAGTGATCAAACTCAGAAAAGGGTAAAGGCCCTCAGAATAATTCTTCATAAAAAAAATGAAGATGTTTGTCATAGATGTGATATGACTAAACAGTAGTCACGTACCTGTTGTACGGCCATGTACTTGATTTACTTATACTAAGCTTTTATATATAAGTTTATTAATATTTCATCATGTTTTGAAATAATGAAATATCGGTGCCTGAAGCACGACAAGAAATTACTTGGGATAATAAAGTCCTGTTTAAATTTGATCCTCTTATAAATAAATGTGAACCAGAAGTTCAGAGGATTATTTATCTGCAAAGTGTTGCAAATCAATTACATGATGTATTTACTGACACTAAAGGTGTTGTAAAATCATATATTACTGCTGTTAATGCTTAAGTAAGAATTGAAGTCCCTGAAGGACGAGTTGTTAAAACAGCAATAAATGAGTCTAAGAAACACCTGAAGCGTTGAAGACCTATTGGTGCACAAGAAAAATAAAAATCGGTGCTCATGAAGAGACCGTATTTTCTAATCCTCCTGAAGAGGTAACTCCTGAAGAGTGTAACTCCTGAAGAGTATAACTCCTGAAGAGGTAACTCCTGAAGAGTGTAACTCCTGAAGAGTATAACTCCTGAAGAGAAAACTCCTGAAGAGTATAAACCTCCTGAAGAGGAACCTCCTGTAGAGGTGTTTCATGAAATGTTTTCCCCTGGAGAGGAACAATGAGATCTCAATACATTTCATGAGTACTGGAAAATTTATGGATAGAAATAAAACTGTTGTCGACAACATATATGATAACACGTGACATTACCAGAAGTAATGAAGAAAGTGAGCCAAAATCCGTCGAAGAATGTCGACGTAGAAATGATTGGCCAAAATGGAAAGCAGTTATTAAAACTGAATTAAACTCGCTAGTGAAGCGAGATGCATTTGGACCTGTTGTCCAAACACCAAAGGGTGTAATATCTGTCAGATATAAATGAGTATTTATACGAAAGCGTAATGCGAAATGAAATTGTGCGGTATAATTTGTCGCACAAGGTTTCCTGCAGAAACCCGAGAATAGTTATGAGGAAACATATTTCCTTGGTATGAATGCAATCACATTCATATTTTTAATCGATTTGGTTATTACAAAAGGATTAGATATGCAGTTAATGAATGTGGTCCCTGCATATTTATAAGGATCATTAGATCATTACATATATAAAGATATACGATACTTGAAGCATTTAATCCAAGTACATTTAGGAGTATGTACTTTATAAAGCTTCAGAGATCTTTATATGGATTAAAGCAATCCGGACGCATGCGGTATAATTGAATCAACGAGTATCTATTGAAAGAAGGATTTAAGAATAATCCTATATGCCCATATGTTTATCAGAATCCGGATTTGCCATTATTCCAGTTTACGTTGATGATTTACCTTGTTAGAACTCCTGAAGAGATTACAAGAGTTACTATAAATTTAAGGAATGCATTTGAAAAGGAAAGATCTTATTATTCAATTGATAGATGAGTTACAAGAATTTGAGACTTCTAGCCTCATCTCTCAAATGCATTTGCTCTTCATAAAGCAACATACCATCCTTATCTAAAGGATTGGGCAGTCGAAATGAAGAGGCAAGTAAGGATTTTAAATCCTTATTCTCTTGCTTTAAGTCTGTAATTTTTCTGTCAGACTCTTGAACGAATCGTTGAAGTACGGAAAACTTCTCGTTAAGCTCCTCAATCTGACGATTTTTGGATTGTAATCGGTTGGAAAATCCGACAATAGAGGAGGAGTATCTGGTGCCGAGAGTCACCAGCTCATAAACAGCTTCACGATCTGACTTATTAGCCAGATCATTTGCTTGCTGCAACATGGCACCTGCGGAAGATGCAGGAACAACTTGTAATTGAGGCGAAGGATACCTCATATGTTGATCGTGAGAAATAGTAAAAGGAAATTGATGAGCCATTGGAAATTTGTAGAATAAGAATACAAATACAGATGAATTATAGATATGAGAAGAAGATTTGATGCGTACTAAATGAAGCTAAAGACGGTTCTTATAGAAATGGAAATAAGAACAAGACAAAGCATCATCTCTTCAAATCTCACTTTACAAGATATGCTGGATGCATAATTTCAAAAGCCAGCGAGATTAATTACAGCTATCCCTATTTTCTTGTAAACGTTGAACCTCTGCCGTTAGCTGCTGTTGTTGACTTTGTATCTGAGCTCTCTCTCGTTCCAGCTCTTCTACTCGTGTTTTCAGGTCACGAGAATACCAATCTACAAGTTTCTTCAGCTCCTTGTTTTCTTGTCTTAAATCTTTATTTTTACTATCTTTAGTTGCAAGCGTTTGATGCAACTCAGATATTTGAGTTTTAAGATGATCAACCTCACTCGTTCTCGCCAATAGCCTCTGAGACATGGTTGTAAGAGAGGCAGCATATTGAACACTGAGGGTTCTTGATGCTGCAACAATTTCAGGATCAGATTTACTAGATAGATATATCTCTGCTCCTATCATGGTGTTGACAGCCTCAGGAGAAAATATGAGTGGTTGAGGTATAAAAGGTTCATGGTTCAAATCTGGGACATTAGAATTTCTATCAGACATAATATCATTCTGAATGAACAACAACTGAATCTATGAGGAATGCGAAATCTTTTTGCTGGAGTAAACCAATGGTAAAATTGGTTATATTTAAACAACAACCCGAAGGCTTCAAATTTCTTCAAGATCTCGTTTGTCCACAATGTCAAGCGGATTTGATTTTCCGCCGAACCGATAATATTATACCTCAAAGCTTTTACAGCTTTTATCATACATAGATGGTTTCCAATGTTATTTCCGCCGTATATAAACAAGTTCTTCCTAATAACGCCGAATGAGGGGGAGAAAATTTTAGATGAAAATATTATCATACTCTCTCTAATGCATTATTTAGTTGGAGATCGTGTTTGAATTCTTAACTTGTTATATATACTGAAATTATATTTGCTTATTACTTGAAACACTAATGCATATTATCAGGGGGAGTTTAAGTATTACTGCAGGTATCAGATTTCTATTAAGTTTGTCAACCAGATATTATTTTTCATCTTCAAATCACTCAGAGATTATTACAATTCATGAAACGAGTCGAGAGTATATTTGGCTGAGATCAATGACTCAACATATCCAAGAAAAGTGTGGTATTTTGATAGCTCAACAATTTTATACGAAGATAATGCTGCTTGTATCACTCAAATCAAAGGAGAATATATCAAAGATACGATCAAGTGATAATCTGGCAGATTTATTCACGAAGACATCACCAACTGCGACATTCAAGAAAATTGTGCAGAATATTAAAATGTGAAGACTCAAAATCTATCGTCATGCACTTTCTAGGGGGAGTAAAAGTCCTGAAGACTTGTGTTGATTGTACTCTTTTTCCTTCGCTAAGGTTTTATCCCATTGGGTTTTCCTTTGCAAGGTTTTAATGAGGCAATCTTAAAAGCACTTGTGGATACATAAGAAGACTGTACTCTTTTTCCTTCGCCATTGGTTTTTCTTCCCACTGGGTTTTTCCTTGGCAAGGTTTTAACGAGGCAGATTGTTTATGGGTGGTCATTCAAGGGGGAGTGTTATGAATTCTGTAAGTGGAGGGACGGCAGCCGCCCCCTGTCCCACCACTAAAATTATGTGAATGACCCCACCACTATTATTTTAAAATCTGCATAGTAACTTGCATAGTGACTTGCATAGTAACTTGCATAGTAACTTCAACGCCTATAAATATGGGCTTCAGTTGTAATGAAATTCATAAGAAAATAGAGAGAGAAAGAAAGTTTCAGAGAATTTCTTTTATATTTCTCTTGCAATAGTAGTAGTTTTCTTTTTAGTTTTATAACAAATAACATATACTTTTTTAAAAAATAAAATAAAATATGTTAATTTTTTATGATTTAGTAAAATAATATTAATTTTATTTTGTGTTAGCCCCTATTTAAAAATTATCTTGGCCTCCCCCTCCACAAAATTTAATCTAATTTAAAAATAAAATATATCTCATATAAAATAAAATAAAATAATAATATGATGATATATTTTTATTATAAATAGAAATAAAAATAAAAAAGAAGTTTGATAATTTCTAAAGTATTTTTAATATATTTTTATTATGATAATATGTTTTTGGAGATCTTACTATCAAATTATTTTATATTATATAAAAAATTATATAAAAATAAAATAAAATATATTTTATATATTTTATTTCAACTTTTCTTTACTCTCCTAAAAAAATCTCTGACTCTACCACTGAGCTGGAAGATATATGAGCTTCTCTCTACCACTGAGAAGTCATAAGCTTGACTTTAGAAGCTCAACATCATCTTCCAGGAGAATTTTTACCACTCTGAAACTCCAACAAGCAAAATGGTATGGTAATAAGTGAGAGGCAACCATGCGTTTTTAGTAGAGGCTACCCATTACGTAATAGAGTGCACACATTAATTAAAATTTTGATAAATTTTTCTCAGCTAATATCTGTCGAAAGAGTTCAATAGAAAATATATATCTCGAACTATTGGTTGAATAGACTAATTTATTATTAATTTATTATTGTCTCAGAATTTATGGCTGCATCAATAATAATTTGAGAATCAACTGTCAGGATATATTTTTCATAAATCTAGATATTGCTTCTTTAATTCCGTCGAGTAGTACCAAAGCCTCTCCTTGACTAGGATTGACATGCGGAACTTCCAATCTCTAATGATGAAAAAATCTGCTCTTGTTTAGAGTTCTCTCTCCTCTCCTTGACGAGGGATTCGCCTTGTTCCTAAGCTTGGTTCCCCTTCAGTTTTTTTTTTTTTTATTTCCTTTGATTTATGTATATTCAACTTAACTTTGTCGTTGCTTTGTTGCTTTTCTTTAAAACCTTATAGGGATTAGTGTCTGATATTTCTCACCTTTTATGTATAGTACTCTAGCTAAGATTGGGCCATCTTTTAACATTTGGGATGTTTCATATTATTATGTCATATGACATGGTAGGTAGTAGATACGTACGTACCCAGGCGTGTAACTCAGATTGCGGCTATATGCCATCTTTATACAGCTTTTAGCTAGCTCAATGAGAAACGGTGCCTCCTACCATTGTGATTACAGTTCTTCATTTTATTGTATTTTACGCAGCTACATGACATCAACCATATCTTTTTGACAATTTGATGCTAATTTTAGTAGAAGAATACTACTCATTATCTTATATCATATATTTTAAAATCATATTTTATTATTTTTATTCTTTAAAATTTATTATTGTTAAACTAATTAAATTATTTTATTTATCATTCATACATCACATATAATTTAGGCTTGATTTGTTTTACAAACTGAGTTTTATTATTCACAATCCATTTCGTGCTTTTAACTCATCTCAACTATTTATTTCAAATTTTAATTCATCTCAACTATTCATTTTGTTACTATTCAGAACTCATCTCATCTCATCTCTAAATCTAAACGAGATCATAAAAATAAAATTGGTTGGTAAAATGTGTTGTGTGTGGGATGACAAATAGAATTATTTATTTTATTCAGTGACCGTCCACGGAGCCACGTGAGGGCTGGGGCTATGGCCTCCAAAAAGTTGGAAAAAAAATATGTAAGTTTTTTATAATTTATTAAAATAATATTAATTTAATTTTATATTGGTATTCTCTCAAAAAAATTATATTGACCTTCTATAAAATTATTTTGGTCTTATAAATTAATTATTTATAAGTCTAGTTTAGAAAAATTTAATCTGATTTAAAAATAAAATAAACAAAATATATAGATTGTATTAAATGTATTTTATTTTTATTTTAGATTTTATTATCAGATCGTTATATATCGCAAAAAAAATTGTATAAAATATAATAAAAAATAATTTTTTATAATTTAAGTTTGGGTGTCATTTTTTCATGTAAATCTTATATTATTTAATAATTTTCTTTTAAAGTTGTATACGCATTCAACAAATACGTGCATATTGGTGGTTTTTAAATTAATTGTTTTTTCTCCAAGCATCACACTAGTACTAGTGCATGTCCTTGATGATCAGAAGGTTAATTAAGGTTATTTTAATTTTGTGAGCCCAAAATGGTGGTCCGTATAATATTATTTTAATTTTGAGGATTGAAAATTGAAGATATCGTAATGATTTTTTATAGAAACGAAATTTGAATCATATTTTATATCGGGCCAGTAAAATAATTAAAAGTAACAAACAATTATAACGTGATCATGTTAGCTAGATTTGAAAATGAAATGTTTTAAGATTATATATCTAAAGAATAAAAAACCATGACGAGAATAGTACGTACGTAGTAGTACTACATGAAGTAACGACGTGACTTAAAAAAGTAAAATTAGTGCTTAAAAAAATGATATACTTGAATGATCGATCGATGATCATCATTAGTAATATCGATCTCATGCACCCACCAAATTAATTTCTCCTTTTATGTCCTAAAATAAAGTTTCAACACTAATTATCTAATAAATACACGTAAATTATCTTCCCAACGACCTGATTAGACATTGAAGTGGAATGACTCAGCATGAATAGATGTGGGGGGCCACTCTTTTTTCTTTTCTTTAGTTTGTAGTTTTGTTTTTTGTTTTTTTTGTTTTTTGTATTTTTACGTGTTTGTGTTTGGCTATCAAAATGTGTTAAATTGAGTTGAATTTTTTTTTAAAATAATAGTTAATTAAAATAATTAAGTGAGTTTTGTGATATTCATTTAAATAAATTTATAATATATTTAAATATTTAAATATGTTTACATAAATTTATAGATATTATCAAATTTGTGAGATTATCATTGTAAACTGTACGGCCTTTGTCCCCTCAAGTCAATTGTCAAAAATTTTTGTACAGGCGAAGCAACTAAGAGCATGCATGAGAGAGAGAGAGAGAGAGGCCGACGGTAAAAAAAAAAAAATTAAAAATTAAAAACAACAAAGAGTTGTCAGGAGAGAGAGAGGCAGGTGGTAATAAAAGAAGTAACCAAAAAAACAAAAAACTGTCAGGAAATGATGAAAAAATAATTTAATGTGTTATCCTATTGTGTCACAGTATTTTATAGTTATTGGATCTACATAATTCTATTTTGTAGTGTGTTAAATTGATGTATTTGGATTAAAGTAGAATTTGACAACCAAATGGGACCGTAATTGGATTGTCATGAGAAGATCAAAATTAACATCGCAAGCTTATAATTAGGTCGAAACTGATCAGCCCTTCATTCATGTTAATTCAACGACATGATCAACGTAAAATAATTGAGACCATAGAGAGAGATCATGTTTATGAAATCATTAATATATATATATATATATATATATATAAAAGATATGTGCAATCTCATAAGGTGTTCAAGGTCCACACATTCACTTTTTAAAAAAAATGTATAAATTTTGGAAAAAATTTTATATTCCCGGAATTTTAATCCCGCCGCCGTCCTGTGAGGGTTTTTAAATAGAAAAAAAAAATTAAAAAATTAAAAAAAAACATATATTTTATTTCTACACATTATTTATTATTTTTGTAAAAAAAAAATGAAATGAAAAAAAGTGTAAAAAAAATTTACACTACGGGGCCGCAGCGGGAATCCCCTCCCGGAGATCCTTAGCACTACTCTAAATTTTAGATCCGCATGTAAAATTCTTTTTAATGGTGAATCATATTGTTTAGTGTGCAAAATAGTACTTACATAGTACCTTAAGACTATATTATAAGCGCCACATGTATAGGGCTGTAATCAAGTTAAATTGAGCCAAATTTTGACTTACTGAACTCGACTCGACTTAAAATATTCGAACTTAAACTCGAGCCTAAACTTGAGATTTTTATTTATTATTTGTTCGAGATCGACTTAATAAGCTAAATTTTCAATTCGAGCTCAAGTTCAAGCTCGTCCCACAAATAAACTTGAGTCGAGCCGAGTTCGAACTTGAAATTTTTTTTTTAAATGTTTTTTGAATAAAATTTAAAAATAAATAAATAAAATCTAATAAAAATTAATACTTAATATCTAACTAGTTGAGATTTATTCATCATAACAATATATTATATGGTTACATATATTATTAATAAATACATATAATATGATATCATATATATATTTTATATATAATTCCTACGTACTAATATATATACATGGTTCCCACGTACTAATATATAAAATTATTAAATTTTATAGATTAATTATCATACAAATTATAAAATATAGTTATAAAGTATATTCATTATATAGACATAACTAATTAGATTACATATTATATATTTAATTATAAAAGTACTATACTTATATTATTAGCAATATATATATATAACATATATATGTCTATATTATATCAATATATGAATGAGTTTTAATTAAGTCGAGCTAAGCATAAATGAGCGAGTCTTAATGAGTTTTAGCCAAATTAAGTCGAGTTTTGTTGGGTATGTGTCATTTATTAATCGAGCGGGTATCTGATTTCATGAGCATTTTTTTTTCACGAGTTGAGTTCGATTTGAGTTTAACCGAGTGCGTATCGAGCGAGCTATTGACTAACTTGATTCATTTACAGCCCTACACATACATATATATAGTTGTGTTTTGATCAATGTTCATATGGATTAATGCGAATTAACCACACCTTATGTTTGATGTAACCGAGAAATTATATGTTATAACTAATTAATATATATTTTGAACAAGAAAAATATCCCAATATTCAGCCTGTAATATTGCTCATGAATGTTTTCTCACCAAAATTAAATACTCCTTGTTGGAGCATTTACAATAAAGAAATTTTATTTACAGTCTCCAATTGAAAATTATATATGCAGACTCATTAATGTGTTGCATTAATATAACTGAGAAAAAAATTAATATTAAAAAATTCTAAAGACAAAACTATTTAAACTTATGGAGACTAAATCTTTACAATCTATAATTGCAAGAGTGCTACTTTTACAAACTTGGTTGTAGGTACATGATCATGTATCTACAACCTTGAGTGACCTATATACGAGATCGATCATTTGATTCGGTACCATTCAGAAATTAATTAATGATGGATTGCATATGCGCAGATTGGGTAAAGGATATATGGATTATGTTGGATTTTATTTCTCAAGAAGAGATAAATATCTATTCTATTATAATAAGTGGTTATCTAACGATTATTTAATGGATTTTTACGTTTTTTCATTAAGTGACTGTTAAATTTAACAGCCACTTATTATATCTAAACAATAGTAATTTTCTAAAAAAAATATTTTAATTCCTGAAAAATATATTTATTTAAAACCAATTTTAGAATTTTAAATTTAGAATATATTTGTAGACGTGAACTGATATATTACGTAAACGTGAATTGATATATTTGTAGTTAACTGATATATTTATTATATATAAACAATAGTAATTTTCTAACCAAAAATATTTTAATTTTCTAAAAAATAATAATATAAAAAAAAATTTAGAATTTTAAATTTTAGAATATATTTTGTAGACGTGAACTGATATAATAAGTAAACGTAAACGTAAACGTGAATTGATATATTTGTAATTAACTGATATATTTATTATATCTAAACAATAGTAATATTCTAACCAAAATTACTTTAATTTCCTAAAAAATATATTAATTTAAAACCAATTTTAAATTTTTAAATTTTAGAATATATTTGTAGACGTAAACATAAACGTGATGCAGACTACTACAACCAATATATTTTGCATTTTGATATTAATGATATATTACGTAAACATAAACCATTTAATAGATAAATATATCTATTTATTAATATATATTTAATAAATATAAATAAACATAAACCATTTACAATTATTGTTTTAGTGTGAAACGTGGAATCTATTCACACATCAGTTTATCTATTTGCTTGGAAGTTCGAAACTACATGTTCGGCTGTTAATTAGGAATGACAAAACAATTTAATTTAGTTTATGAAAGTAACTCATAAACAATCTTGTCTACAATTATTAAAATTAGAATGTTTAAATTAATGTTATACAGCTAATTAGATATAATTTTATAGCTTCAATTTAGTGTATATTATAAAATCGTTATAGAAATTTTGAATAGGATTCTTTGTCTATTAATCTCTTGCCTCATCTTAATATTTATTGATGACAAATTAGCCTACTCTTGAGAGGAAGGAAACTAGAAATGATGATGACGCAAACCAAGTTTTATCTTTGAGTTATTATTATTTATAGATGCTTGTTAATTTAATTTTTTTAATTATATTATTTTTGTAAAAATTCTATTTCACTTAATTAGGCAACGTGGCGAAGCACGTTGCTCTCGACCTAGTATATATATATATATATCTTTATACTTAAAAAGCCTCTATCCCAAATTTCACAATAATAAACGGTGTTAATTGTTTAACATTCATATTCCAAAATTACCCCTCTTCATTCGGCTATTCCCTTCCAAAATCGCTCATTTGCCTATCCCCTTCCAAAATTGATCTCTCTCGAGTCCGCACAGGTTCTCCATGGGTTCTCCCATACCTCACGCCGCACTCTGCCGTCGTCAGCCCCTAAGCTCGCCACCGGCCACCATCAACTTTTCTCACCTCGGCGACCATACTCCAGCCACCACAATCCCTCACGGCATCCCACCTCTTTCCCATGCGAGCCCTTTCCGAAATGGGTTTCCCCATAAACTCTCCCCCGTCGTGCGGCTCCTACCGCCATCGTATGCCAGCCCAGCAGCCATTAACGACCTCCCCCATCCTCCTTGCACCTCCCGCTTCGCACACGTCCCGAATTCTCTCCCAATTCAGACCCATCCACATACGCAAACCCTAACTTCTTCGTTCGATTTTGGCCATATGACCGAGTGCATTTGTTTGGCTCCTTGGTTGCGATTTCGTCCCTGTCTGACTCAGTACAAGCTCGATTTCTCCATTTATCGGTTTCTTCAATCTAAAGCGGAAGAGCAAAGCAAGCCATTTCTTGAGTTCCTCTCCCTGTGAGACTTTCTCTCTCTGTGGCTTTTTTTTTTCATTTCTCTTTCGTATGGTTAGGGTTGAGATGATCAATTTGATGGATAAGCATTCGTGAATCAACAGAAACTCTGGGCTATAGTTTGGCCTCCACCTTAGTTCTAGGTTATAGTTTGTTTGCTTTAGGATCTAAAACATCAATCTCATATTCTGATTTTTTGTTGGTTACGAGTTCAATATACAGTTACTTAGGTTTCATTTTTTTTTTGTTCACCTCCATACAGATGTTGCTGAAGAGTGCCTTTGTTTATTATCATAATCTGCAGTTCTGATTGTAGGTCATTTGTTTGATTTTAGGGGAGTATGGAACTGCTGATGGGAAGTATTTTGCATCTTATATTACTGGAAAATTATGTAATGTGGCAGAGGCACGTTCAAACGATGAAGTTGTAAATGTATTCCTCAGCTTATTCTATATAGGAAAATTGTTTCCTATTGTATACTTCTGGTTACTAGGGTTGTACCCTTTACACTTAAATAAAATTTGCCCATATAAAACGAGAATTTCTATATAGGGAAACTAAAGTTACCATTGGTTGGCCTGTTTTGACTTTATAAACATTCGTTTTGTTAATTAAGGTTATATTTGTTTTTTTATGAGTCAATTTCATTAAAAGTGCAACATGGTGCATATATGAGGAACCAACTATGTTCGACAACAGAGTAAAATTTGCCTCCACTCTCCCCTCAAGCACGGACCAATCTCCCATGGACATGGGTTCCTCACCTTTGCCACCATTTGCTACCACTTACGGCCTCCAACCATCACCAGTAGCACCCTCTCTCATCGGCGATCTCCCCCTCCTCCCCCCTGTCTAGGTTTCTTGTACTCGTACTCTATTGTTGGAGTTAGGTAATCATTGTTTTGGTTTTTCGTTTTGGTTTTCATATTTTAATTCTTCAGTTTTTTTTCGTTTTACTGATTTTTTTTTCTTGAGAGGAGTACAATTTTGGATATCCACAAGATCTTGAGTTCTTGTGGATATCAGATGACTGCACCTATTTTAACCCATAAGGTCCAATATGTTGGGGAGAAAATGGAGATGACAACTCCAGTTATAACAAAGAGGGTATGATGTTTTGTATGCATTATATTTTAATAGTTATTTAGTTCATAGGTTATAGAATTTTTATTCGTTATTGTGTGTTCTAAATTCATTTGTGATGCCTATTGTGACTTTCTAAACAAATTCAATGTTATCACATACTCCCAGGGCTTGAGCTGTCTAAGATGTTTATATTTTTGTTTGACATTATTGCAGACCCTGTGAATATTTAGTCTATTGGCATAAATTTGTTTTTATTTTTTGTTGCTTATGACATTACTACTTTCATATTTCTAACATTGACTTATCAAAAAAGATATTTTTAACAGTGTTCTCCAGTGCTTACAATCTGTTTATTTCTTTCGGTTGATTATAATTATAAGAATTTTCCAGTTCCGTGTTTTAGTTAGAAATTCTATTTTTGGTCTTTTTTAAGCCATGAAGGTCTCTTTGCTTTGTCTAAGAGCATTTGTAGAATACAAAAGCTCAATTGTTAGTAGACTTTTTTTTAATTGTTGTTGGAAGATTGGAAAATAGATTCTTGATTTTTTTGAAGGCTTATTTTTGAATAAATGATAGTGTAATTTGACCATGTAAAGTAAATTCTTGATTTTTTTTTAGCGATTTTTAGGTACCAATTAAAACCATGGTAATTGATGGAAACTATAGAGTGAAGGATCGTGGCCTGAAAACCCACCATAGACATTTGAGTTCTTCTTCAAGAGTGAAAGCATGGTAATTTATTTTACTGTTTATTCATGTTCATCTCTTATAGACATTTTTATCTCTCTTGGTTGGTAATTTTAGATAGAAAAGGTAACTTTTTCAAGAGTAAAAGCATGTTGTTACTCTTCTTTGATTGGGTAATTCAAGAATTAATGTTGCACTAAATACTAGCGTACTGCCTACTCAGCTATATTTTTCTCTATTCATTCTTTGGTAAAGGCATGCACCAAGGATATGGATTTGAGATTACATAAAACTAGGAAGCTATGACTGTTATACAACGTAAAAAAAAAAAAAAAAAAAAAAGGAAATGGTATTGTATTTACAAATTTGATTCCTGATTTTTTTGAAGGCTTATTTTTGAATAAATGATAGTGTAATTTGACTATGTAAAGTAGATTCCTGATTTTTTTTTTAGCGATTTTTAGGTACCAATTAAAACCATGGTAATTGATGGAAACTGTAGAGTGAAGGATCGTGGCCTGAAGACCCCCCATGGACATGTGAGTTCTTCTTCAAGAGTGAAAGCATGGTAATTTATTTTTCTGTTTATTCATGTTCATCTCTTATAGACACTTTTATCTCTCTTGGTTGGTAATTTTAGATAGAAAATGTAACTTTTTCAAAAGTAAAAGCATGTTGTTACTCTTCTTTGATCGAGTAATTCAAGAAATGTTGCACTAAATACTAGGGTAATCTACCTACTTGGTTATATTTTTCTCCGTTCATTTTTTTGCAAAAGCATGCACCAAGGATATGGATTTGAGATTACAGAAAATTAGGAAGCTATGACTGTTATACAACGTCAAAAAAAATTAGGAAATGGTATCGTATTTGCTTTTACAAGATTAAATTTTGTCAAACATGTCGTTAGGAGTGAACCGTAGAGTGATACATTTTTGGATTTTTTTTATAAGTAAAAAGTAACTTCATTGATGAGAAAAATACATTTTTGGACTTGACATCAAGTATAACTAGAGGAAAGTAAAAAAGAAGTCTCCCATGAAGAATTATGTTATCCATACACAAGGTTTAGTATTAAGCCTCTTCTAGGTCATGCATGCCTAGGAGTTTGCACATTTTCGCTTTACTGCATTTGTTACTAAATACTAGGGTAATCTGCCTACTCGACTATATTTTTTTCTATTCATTTTTTGGCAAAGGCATGCACCAAGGATATGGATTTGAGATTACAGAAAACTAGGAAGCTGTGACTATTATACAACGTCGAAAAGAATAAGGAAATGATACTGTATTTGCCTTTACAAGATTAAATTTTGTCAAACATGCCGTTAGGAGTTAACCGTAGAGTGATACATTTTTGGACTTTTTTTATAAGTAAAAAGTAACTTCATTGATGAGAAAAATACATTTTTGGACTTGATATCAAGTATCGTTGGAGGAAAGTAAAAAAGAAGTCTCCCATGAAGAATTCTGTTATCCATACACAATGTTTAGTAATAAGCCTCTCTTTAGTCATGCATGCCTAGGAATTTACACATTTTCGCTTTACTGCATTTGTTCTGAATCCCATATCGTGTACATTTTATATTATTTTGGGTCCTAAAGCATGCCTTCGTCATGTCTTATGTGTTCTTTAAACCATAAATAATGAGTTGACAATCTGATGGTTTGGACGTGTAATCCACCAGTCTCCCAAAGTCGTTAAGTTGCGTGGTGGTCAAGAGATGGTTTGTGACAAAAAAAAAATTAATTGCTCACTTTTTTCCTCATCCTGTCACCAACTTTAATGTTTTAGTGTACAACATCAAATACATTTACCATATTAATGATGAGTTTAAATCTAATTTGAGTGTTAGTCCATTTGAGTGTTAGCAATTCACTTATAAAAGTTTTTTTTGTTAGAAACTCACTTGTCAAAAGACATTTAGTGTCAGCAATTTATGTGCATTATCAATTATCTATGCCTTTCTTTTTGGTTTTCGTCGGCGACTGCTACGCCATATCTCTAGCCTTTTTGGACGCCATAACTATCCATGGAAGTAGTTCCTCTGTAGCATGTGTCTGAGATCTTTTTTTCATGAGCTATTGCCTTATTTCTCCTTTCTTTGATTGCAGGAAATTGCCCTTAATCATGTTAGGAGTGCTGGCCTTCTCAGTGATGGCTTTGGCTCAATGTCAGAAATTGCAAAAAGAACCTGATATGGGTGGTTACATGAATGCAGGTGGTGCCAGATCACTATCCTTCTTAAGACCAGCACTTCATGCATATGGTTTGACTCCTTAATTGTAGTTGATCAAGACCTATTGATTTTTGTCATTTATTTGTATAGTTCGTTTTGTCTGTTTATCCATTTTCCATATATGAGTTTGATGATTTTTTCCGACATTGCTGTCATCCATTTTTTGTCATTTATATTTATAGTTCATTTTTGTATATCCTTTCCATACACGATTTTAATGATTTAATTCAACATTGCTACCATCCATATGAGTTTGTAGGGTTGACCATGTAACAAAGAGTTTGCTCCATTATTAGTTCTATTTACTTAATTTTTCTACTTAATTGCTCTATACATTCGGATCAGATTGTTCGTGTTAGAAAGTAAGAACAATGTTGATCTTGTGCAACAAAAAACATTTTAGCTGATGTCAAAATATGTGCTTTTTTTTTTCCTTATACATAGTTTAACCAAAATTACAGAGTCATAGAAAAATGATTTTGTTGGATGATTTTGTTGTGGGTTGGCTATGTTAAAATGAAATTGGAGTGCGTTTTGAATTGAAATTGGTAAAAGTGAATTTTGGGTGATATCCAATTGGACCTTTTTCTTACTAAATGAGTTGGCATTGGGATAAAAAATCTCATTTTAGCTGAATGCATTTTTTTTTTCTAGGGACAAAAAATTTAAGCAAAATTTTGGTTATTTTGGTTGCGGAAATCAGAGTTTCAATACAATTTGTTTTTTTTTTATCGTTATGTATTTATTTATTTGGATGATTTTTAGGCTATTCATAACTAGATCCATAAATAAATCAATTTGGTAATATATATCCTTAAACATAATCTAGCACCTCAACACATGATGTCCAACTAAAATACATATACTTAATATAATTTAATATTAAACAGGCCGAAACAAATTGAAATGAGTTCCATTCAAATGAATTTAATATTATTAGTTTATGAAATGAGTTATGCAGATGACCTGACACCATATTTATTTAAATGGATAATTTTAGGATTGAGTTGTTTCATATGTTTAATTATAGTTATTATTGTGATATGGGCCATGTACTCCCATAACTTCATTTACATGAACCTGACCTATGCACTTGAATTGCCACCCTTGCCTCACTCTTAGTAGAAAATAGTTGGATTATTTTGAATTTATTTATTTTAGAAATAGAAAAGAAAAGTAATAAGAAGAAACAGTTTAGGGTATTGGATAATGATATTGTTTGGTCTGATTGAGATACAATATTGCAAAATCAATAATAGTTCTAGAAGAAAATCTTAGAAAACTCTTGGTTAGGGGGGGATGAAGGTGGTCTTGGTGAGTGCAGATATATCTAACAATGAAAGTGATTCAAGCCTAAAGGGTTTGGAGGCTAGAGAGTTGGAATCGAGTAATAAAATTACCAAAGCATGTATGTATTTGCCATATTTAATAGTTGCAAGTTTCCTTTGAAATTTTGATCTTTGAAAATCTGGCTTCAATATCACATCATGATGTTTGGTTTGTAACTAGGCTCATTAGATGTGAGACATGTATTGGTCAAATGTCAAAAATTTATTGATAAATCAATGTTAGCTTAAGAAAATATAAGCCTGCACATTATATGGGTTATGAGTAAATTATAAAATAGAACTATTTAATAAAAGTAAATTTATAAATTTATATATGCATCCTCTATTTTATATATATTTGATATATTTTTTTAATAGTTGCGGTAGTGATTATGTATAATGAATTATTTAATTTATAAAAGCATAAATAACGGTTGCATTACGTAGGTGATAGGCTCATTTTTATAATACCAGAATTAGATGAGACTATGGATTTTTTCAATGTTCACTAATCGTCTGCCTGTGTGGAATGCCTTTCGACACAAATCTTTCAAGTCTGAACCCCAAGTTTCCTTTTAGGTAGAGCTATGATTTCCTTTATAAATCTATTGGGTTTTGTAGAAATCGTAAAGATATTTTTAATTTTGTTTGTGATTGTGTTGGTTTTTGTCTAAATTCAAGAGTTGAGAAATGGGTCTGATATTGTAGCAGCAAAATGCATATCTTTCAGCTGGACTTGCTCTCAATTTTTTCTCTTGTTGTTGCCTATATATTTTTTCTTTTGAATCTGAAACGTGAGTTTGATGCTGTGGTTTTTTGTTAGAGATAAGTAGTGGTTGTTGTAGAGAGATTATATGATATTTTGATTGTTACGTTTTGATGGTTGTGTGGTATTGAGTACTGAATGTTGTAAATTTATATAAGTCATGTTTTGGATATTGAATTATTAACATGGTTTTGGTTATCTACATGTAGCTGGCCTCTGAATTTGCTTCTTGACATTTCTCATTTATTATGCAAATTTGTATTATTATTTTTTTGTTCGCTTTCTGTCTGCGAGCTTTTTACAAAATTCTTAGTTTAATATTTGCTATATCTTTATACTTAAAAAGTGCCTATCCCTCAATGAACAGTGATGAACAGTGATTCTTGTTTAAAATTCATAATTTCGAAACTGCCCTTAAGTTATGCACTACAGCCCCACATTTATCCCATGAATGCCCTTCAGATATTAAATTAGTGGGTTTGTATAAAAATAAAAATAAAAAAAATACTGGGTCAATCTTTATGTTGGTTGAGCTTGAAAGCTTAAAACTTGTTTGGTTATGTGTATTATTGAGAGTATTGTATGCTTCCACAATTTCGAACCAATTCTGTAATGTTAAACTGAAATCTCTTTAGGATTTGGACGCAACTTTTAAAAGTTATTTTTCTTCTTTGTAGATGCTTGTACTGCTTAATGTTCTTTAGTAAATTGGTTAGTTTTTAGAAAAGAAGAAATGAGAAAAAATTAAAAACATAGAATGTGGCAACATGAAGGGAAAGCTTTACTAGGTCTTGCTTATATACATACTGCTCATCCATTTCAGGCATATCGTTTCAATTTGAGTAATTTATGCTTTAATAGTTCTGTTGTTCTTGAAAAAGTTAAATTACATATTATTTGGTGCTCCTTTGGCATTCAATTTTATAGGCAGCTGTTGGCCTGCTACTATTGTCTCTAAGCATTCATTTGTAGAACTTATGGGTTGTGCTTATACCTTTACATCTTTTCTTTTGATCACATACTATTGTGGATCTAGAAAGCAGCTAAATTTATAGAATTAGCATACGCATGCTGCTGTTGAGTAGTTAGCACACCTACTTCTTGAGGTAATATAAAATAGCAAGCTCTGGTATCTCTTTTCCAATTAAAACCTTACCAAATGGGGACTTCCATTTTGTCTTATTTTAGAGTTTTTATTGCTTCCTTTCATACTTGACAGTCTTAATTAGCCTTTCTGGTGTGTCTTTGCCTTATCCAAATGTTTTAACTTTTCTCCATCCAGAAATATATAAGAAGAATACGTAAGAGTCATGAATTGTAGTTCTCGTGACTTTTCTAATACATATTCTGTAATTAGTTCACGGCTCTCGTTGATTACATAATAAAATATAAAAATCCATATCTTGAGATTTCAGATACTTAATTATTTTAATATAAGTTCTAGAATGTCACAAGTTACAAATATATTATAAAAATCTATGTTTATTTTAGCAAGAGGATTGAATCATGAAATGAGGTGATCGTCACCTAATGTAGCTCTGTTTGATATGAGAATGGAATCATGAGAATCTTTTTTTTTTTGGCCAGATAGCACTTTGGTTTGAGTGTCTAATTCAAAACTTGTTTGGTGCAAGCCCAAGCAGCTTAGATGAAAGCTTAGATGCCTCTGTACATAGAAAGCTTCCTGCTTGAATAAATCTTTAGCTTGAAAAGAGAAAAAAAAAAAAAAATCACTTGTTCTTTAGTATCTTTTTGGCAATCTTTAAGGAGACTTATTTGTGCAGCCAATGGAGTAAAAATTGTCAAGCCCACATTGTAGAAGATCGTGTCGAGGAGATTACTTGAAAGTTGAAAGGATAGAATATTGTTAACCATGAACAGTTTTTATTGAGCAGGTTAATGTATTGATTAGTTTGTATTGAACAGTTTGTAAAACAATTCGTATTGAGCAAGTAATGTATTGATCAGCTTGTAAAACAGTTTGTATTGAACAAGTTAATATATTGATCAGTTTGTAAAACAGTTTGTAAAATAGTGAGCATGTGTATATAATAGGTTAATGTTTCGAAGAGTATAAAAAACATGGATCAATTTGTATTGAACAGGTTAATGCATTGAACTGGTTAATGTATTAAGCAGTTTCTAATCATTATCCTGAGTTAATGGATTGAGCAATTTAATTAGGATCTCATGCATGCTTCTTGTGATCTCTTAGGACTCTTGCATGCAACCATACTAAATAATCATCCACTACTCAATTAGCGGCCATATATCCATCCATAAATACCAACATTACAAATGGTTTGCCAATATATAAATACCAACATTACATTTGCCATTATTCAAATATCATCAATTGTAGTCAACCAATACAAAACACCAACAAATGGCTTTCAATACTCAAAACCTCAAAACCAACAAATGGTTTGCCAGTTTACAAAATATGCAAAATGGCCTTCCAATACACTAATATCAACAAATGCGTGTTTCAATATACAAAATATCGACAAACAATTTCCAATACACAAAAACAAACAAATGGCTTACCAATTTATATACAAAATGGCTTTCCAATGCACTAATATCATCAAATGCCTACCAGTACACAACATAGCAAACTACTTATCTCCATAAATGCCGTGAATAAATAGAACATACCATTTCTGAATGTATAATCTCTGAAACTTTTTAATTGCTACTTCAATGGCAAAAAAAACAAAAACATCATATTTTGTCTTAAAAAACAAACTGTAATATGGATTTCAAATATTCTATTTTATTTTTCAAATTTACTTGGATCTATGGTTTGTTTAAACTTATTACTGTGTGAATTAGTAGCCTACAACCTAAATGAAATGTGGTATTCTCATTCACTTTATTTTTTTTTACACTAGATATTTATATTTTTTTAATTTATTTTATAGTGATACAGGGCAACGTGCCTCGCACGTTGTGATACACCTAGTATGTATATATGTATGTATGTATGTATGTAAATGTTACAAATTCTGAGTTCCTTTTGGATACAACTCGAAAAATCCACCAGATTTGAGTCTTGAAATATTAGGATTTCAAAATATCAACATATTTTGCAAATACATAAACAAGAAATTAAAAAACTTAAAGTAAAACAACAGAATATAGAAAGCAGTAAAGAAAATTAGAGAGAACACATAATTTTAAGTGGCTCAATTTTAATGGTCTACATCCACAATAGGAATAATCTCAGAGATCGATCTTATTGAAGAATCATCTAAAGCCAAACATTTTACATATATCTACTGGTCTAGAGAACAAGAAAATAAGATTGACTTGATCTTTCTCTCCCACTCGAAAACGCTAGCTCACGAGATGTGTATCGGCAGCTCTAACCCTCTCTCGAATCTCAAATGCACAGAATGAAAAGTTAACCCTAATTACACATCTCTTTACATATATATTAAAGCATAAGATCTTGACATGTGTAAAATACCTCCGGCTTTAAACACAGAAATATCATCCTTGCACAAAGTCTAAAATACCCCTTTATAGAAAGACAAAGTTGCCCCTTTATCTGTTGATCTTCAGTCCCCGAGATCCACCAAGTGTCATCACATTCTTGGCTGCGCATTAAACCTGTTAGAAGCAGATAATACACATGTAATAAAGGTTTGACACATTTTGACTTAACAATATATATATATATTTTTCAAAAAAATATATGTATCACATATATATATATATATATCCTTTCAAGATTCAAAACTGTTGAGATGTGGCTTGAATAAAGTACATCAGATTGCACTTCGAGGGCCAACCCGTAACTTCGCCCGACCCTCGCTCGACAGCCTCTCGAGCAAGACATTAGACAGAGAGTTTTGATCCAGGCAGAGACTTCGCTTGACTCTCGCTCGACCTCCCGCTCGAGCGAGAATCAACCCTAGGGTTACATCGCTTCCAAGAATTAGGGTTAGCGCCGTCTGGAATAGTATTCTGCTCGAGCGAGAAGATCTTGCTCGAGCGAGATACCGCCTATATAAGGATCGCTGCATTTGAACGGAGAGAGCGAGGTAGAGGGCTGTGAGAGAGCAGAAGATTTCGCTCGAGTGAGAAGACCTTACTCAAGCGAGAAGACGAACACAGCAGCATCTGTCTCCCTTTTTCTTCTTGTTTGATTTTGTAGATCAGAGAGCCATTTGTAAAGGGTTTGAGAGCCTTGTGAGAGGGGGCTTTGTAACCTCTGAAGTGTACTCCATCTTCTGTTATTACAGTGATTTAGACCGACCCAACAGTGGATGTAGGCTCAGTTTGAGCTGAACCACTTCAAATCTTGGTGTCCACTACTGTTCTGTGTCTTTAGTTTAATTTATCTTTATTGCATCCGCTGCGTGGCTCTACATTTATTGTTTGTCTGTCGGCCCAAAACCCAACAAACTAGTATCAGAGCTTTCAGGCTTTGTGAATATTTGAAAGGATAGCCTCAATAAATTTTGGAGTAGAGAAATTTGATGGTCAGAACAGTTTCAATTTATGGCACTTGAAGATGAAGGTTTTGTTGCGTCAGCAGGGTCTGTTCAAGGTTGTAGAAGGAGTAACTGGTGAGTCTCCTACATCGTCAAGGAATGAGGAAGAACTGGCTCACAGTACTATTCTACTGTCACTATCAGATGAAGTTTTGAGGGAAGTTGCAGAGGAGGAGACCGCGGTTGGTCTGTGGAACAAGCTGGAGAGCTTGTATTTGAAGAAATCTCTCACTAATCGGTTGTTTATGAAACAACGGTTATACACTCTCAAAATGGAGGAAGCCACTTCTATTTCTGCACATCTAGATGAATTTAATAAGATTATTATGGATCTGAGGAACATAGACATTAAGATTAATGAGGAAGATCAAACCTTAATTGTTTTGTGTTCATTGCCTATTTCGTTTGATAATTTTGTAAATTCAATATTGTATGGTAGAGATACAATCTCCTTAGTAGATATTAAGTCTGCTTTGAATTCTATGGAATTGAGAACAAAATTTGGGGGTTTAGGCATAAACAATCAAGTCGAGGGTTTGTTTGTGAAATGTTCCTCTGGTGATAGATCCGGGGAAGGATGTTCAGGGAAGAATAGAGGTACTTCCAGTTCCAGTAGCTCTAGATCTAACAAGAGAAAAGTGAAGTGTTACCACTGCCATAAGCTGGGTCATTACAGAAGTGAGTGTCCTCAATTGAAAAATGTGGAGGAAGAGGAAAGTTCCTCTAGTAGTGATGACAATGAAGAAGATGACAGTTAGTCTCTACTTCCTTGAGGGCAGTTTGGTAACAAGGTGGAGTATCCTTACATGCTCCAGATTCAGATATCATTCGCATGTGTCACATGCGAGTGCGCTAGACATGATGGTCATTTATGAGTCAGCAGCTTTTTGCTTGGTGTGATCAAAAGACAGTAATCTTGGTTTTTTGTTTGCATTATATTCTTGGGAAGCAGTGTAGAATTAGAGTTCTTGCAGTATTTCTGATCAGGATACATCTTGTGTAAAGTCTTGTTTTGTATTAAACTCATATTTGTTTTAATGATCATTGAAGAGTTTGGTTTTGTTTATCTGATTTTGAGAAGACAAATGATCTACAGACAAGAAGGTAGAGCGTTACTCAGACCATACAGTTTTGTTTCACTCCACGGAGTAACTGAATGGAATGAGGTGGGCTTTGAGCGACAGAGTCTACAGTTTGCTTTTAGTTTGCCAGGCTTGTCTACAGATCGTCAGTGAAGCGGACAACGCATCTTGCTATTTGATGAACATTCTCTTCTTTTTATTCCACAGGAACGGAGAGAGAGTTATAGCAAGAAGGTGGAGTTGCAGAGAGCTTCATAGCAGAGTATAGGTGGTACTCTAGTTTATTGGCATTGGTGCACAGTGAGAGCAGATCTACAGTTGGTAGATAAAGGAGGCAGTTTAGCCACCTTTTGTGTATGTTCATGCAGGCTTTTGTTGGTTTTTACTTTGGCAGAAGAATATTTGGTTGTCTTTATTTGTATTCAGAAGCCGTTTGTTCAAGTAAGCAGTCTGTATTGTGGTGCATTGCCGTTTGTGTGAAGATAGTGAATCTTCAGATGTCGTCTATGGTGTTGAAGACTTTTGTATGGAAAGTGAGTTCTTCAAAGATAGACTTCGTATTTCGTGTTGGGTATTCCTTCTGTGATTGAAGGATTTGTGGGTCTGAAGAATAAATTTTTTTTATGGTGCTTGTGAATTCAAGCTAAGGTGGAGATTTGTTGAGATGTGGCTTGAATAAAGCACATTAGATTGCACTTCGAGGGCCAACCCGTAACTTCGCTCTACCCTCGCTCGACAGCCGCTCGAGCGAGACATTAGATAGAGAGTTTCGATCCAGGCAGAGACTTCGCTCGACTCTCGCTCAACCTCCCGCTCGAGCGAGAATCAACCCTAGGGTTGCATCGCTTCCAGGAATTAGGGTTAGCGCCGTCTGGAATAGTATTCCGCTCGAATGAGAAGATCTCGCTCGAGCGAGATACCGCCTATATAAGGATCGCTGCATTTGAACAGAGAGAGCGGGGAGAGCAGAGGGCTGTGAGAGAGCAGAAGATTCCGCTCGAGCGAGAAGACGAACATAGCAGCATCCGTCTCCCTTTTTCTTCTTGTTTGATTTTGTAGATCAGATAGTCATTTGTAAAGGGTTTGAGAGCCTTGTGAGAGAGAGAGCTTTGTAACCTCTGAAGTGTACTCCATCTTCTATTATTACAGTGATTCAGACCGACCCAACAGTGGATGTAGGTTCAGTTTAAGCTGAACCACTTCAAATCTTAGTGTCCATTACTGTTCTGTGTCTTTAGTTTAATTTTTCTTTGTTGCATCTGCTGCGTGGCTCCACATTTATTGTTTATCTGTCGGCCAAAACCCAACAGAAACGATAGATCATAGAATCCAATTACATAATCCACGCAATAATAAAAACGATTACTCCCCTGATCATCGACATGTCATTACAAGATATAAGGCTATTTGCCAAGAGTACTTTTTGTAGCTAAAAGCATGCTATTAGCGGGAAATGAGTATTTGCCACAAAATTCATCCGTGGGATGCTCGTGGCATATGCTCCGCGGCAAATACTACTTATTGCCACGAGTAGGCATTTCCGTGGCAAGTAACTACTTATTGCCACCACTAAGTTCGTGGTTAAAAGACATATTGGTAGTGGCAAAAAAGTCTAGAAATTTATTACCTCTTGTGGGAAATGCTTATTTTTTACAAAGTGTTTTCGTGACTATTAACTATTTGCCACATGAAGGTCTAGAAGGGAATCAATGTTTACTATCAATTGCATAGTTATAGTTTGCACCAATAAGTTTTTTACCACCAAGTCCAATCATGTGCATTACTTTATTCACAGGAACATATTCCTCCCTAAAAGTATATGTATTCATGGTTAATAATATGTTATTTACCACCACTCCAACTTGAGACAAATGCTTTTTGTCCAAGATTTCATACATTGGCTACAAAAATTTGGAGTACTATTTGGTATTTGATAATAAAAATTTACAATAACAATGGTTTCATCAATTTGACATCCACGTGTATATATATATATATATATATATATATATGTGCAAGTAGCTAGTCATTCATCAAGTTACAGAATAAACGTACATAGACATTGTCCATTTAACATCAGCCTAAATCATTACTATTTTCCAAAAAGATAATTCTTCAAGCTCCCCCTCTGCATGTACTCATACACAAGTAGTACCTCTTTTGCTCCCAACAATATGCCAGTAGCTTGGTCAGGTTGGGATAAGATAGTCTTTCTAAAAATATTACTTCTAACTGCATAATCAGATTGAAACATAAAAATAAAAAAAGATATTAGTAAGCAATACATTCAAAACTAATGCTGAAAAAGTACTTTTTTGCATCCAACTTAGTGCACCATGACTAAGTGAAGCATAAAAATAAAAAAAGATATTAGTAAGCAGTATATTGTTGTTTCCTTGCTTTGTTCTTCTAGTACTATCATTTATTGGCATTAAACTTAAATCAAACCCCCGCAAACTGCTCGAGCTTATTTTTCAGCCTTTCAGGGATAAATAGTTTGCTTATTTGATCTTCAGATTGGAATTGAAGGATTTTTACTTATATACTGTGGGTAATGCAGGGATATATATTAACTTCTGAGATCGATGGCACCATTCAAATGAAGAGTTATCTTACTAGGAATCCAGAAATTCGGCTTGCTCTTAATGATGACCTGAGTATAGGAAGGGGTGGAAGGTCAATCTATGGTATTTCTCTACGCCATGGAAATCTTTCTCAAATGCTTTGTCCTTTGTTTATGTGATTCTTTCAGGTTATTCATCAGACGTGGTTTATAGGATGAATTATGTGATAATCTTAAGTTGCAAAAAGGTGTACTGGAGCATTTTACATGTTGATATGTGTGTATGCATGTATTACTTGTTGTGAGTGTGGGGAGAATGCTTTTTAGTTTGTTTATAGAGCTCAAGCCTAGAATTTGTCGGTGTCACTGGTGGAGAGCTCTCAAAGAGGTGTTACATGTTATGTGATGAATATCAGCTAATCATCTTTATCTGTATTGTCGCCAATTAAAAAAAAAACTTTTATCTGTATTTTCATGACCACTATATGTTACATACCATATTTACCCAAGAAAGGGTTTGAATTGAGCACTCCAAAATTGATTCCCAGCTAAATATAAGCACCATCGTTGTACTGGCTGACCCTATCAGTACACTCAAGCAATTACTGCCCCTCCCCGCTTACTCTACTTTTTTGAGTGTGATCTGGGGTTGATCCTGGCTATTTCTACAAAAATATTGTTCACCAATCTATCAAATCTTCCTCATATATGCAAGTAGAACTACCATCTAGGGTTTGAAGGGAGGACTAAGAACACTACATGCTGTGAAGGCGTAGAGTAGAAGAACCAAATATATTACTATAGCAATACAACCTGCGATTAGTGCTCCGGTGGCATGGTCACAGAACATAGGAACTTCTCCACAAATAAGCAGCCAGCCGGCATGGCTGTTCCCTTTCTTGCCCACATGAGCTATTGCCAACTCCACCGAGACACTCAAGGTCAGTAGCACCATTAATACCTAAACATACAGAAAGCAATTATTTCTATTTATCATGATAAACCATGAAGAACATGTAACAATGCCAAGATAAGAGCCACTTATGCCATTCTAGGAAAAGCAGGGGGCAGATAAATTTTTTTTTTTTATAGGTAATCAAAAGAGATCCAGGTTGTAAAAAATAAATAGTAATCTACATATTCCACTTTCTCTCATGCAATCAAAGCCCCATTACTTCCCATGACACACAGAATATGACAAAGACATGGTAAAAGAGTACCTTATTGTAGGTACTATGCTCTCGGGACGTAACAAAACATGGAAACGAGATCCAGAAACTTCTCATGGATTTCATACAGTTTCTTAAGTTCTTCATCTGTCCATTATTTTTTTGTGTTGTCATGATTCTTTATTTCCCTATTTTTTCCACCAAGAAATTTGGATGAGTTAAAAAAAGAAGGATATTTTTTAACTAAGCAGCAAAACAAAGGTCATAAAAGATCAAATACAAAACTTCATTTCTTACTTTATCAAATCATCTTGTGCTCTGTAAATTTCATTAAGAACCTATGCATTTCACTATCTCAACGTGCAGGTATATGGACTATAACAATGTTATCACAAATAGTTAGTAGTACTGGCAGCGAAAACTAAATTACCAATTCTACTTGATAGAGTAGCACGAGGCAGAATTCTTGCACATGATTCAAGAACAAGGGGATGACCAGCAAGAGTATTCACAAATGACTAATGTAAAAAATACAATCTTAGAGCTATATTAAATCGGATTTCAATTTTTTTTCTTTTCTTGGACAAAAATCGTTGAACCCTTGAATCTACACATAAGTATTGTAAACAAAATGTTGAAAGGAACCATAAAACCTGGTCTCTTCTAGGCTAAACCTGCAAAAAAACACAGATAAAATGTGTTACTCTGCTTCTATATCAGTGGGCAACATAGAACAAAACTTACCAACATAAAAAACCCCACATGTCCTAAAACCATACTGACTATAGAGATAGTATACATAAGGACCCTGCAACCAATCCCCGGCTATTGCCATACAAATAAAAATCATTAGGCAAATGATTACAACTATCACTGCTAACCTCAATATAGACAGCTTTTGTCATTTCCAACATCAATTGGAATAAATACTCAGAAAGTAAGTTTCGAAAGAAACTACAGTACAAAACCAAAGCTACAAAACAGATAAAACTTGAGCAAGAAATCAAAGCTACAAAATAGAGCAACTCGAGCAACTTGGAAATTCTTCCCCCTTCTCAATCCATCGTCAATATTGAATATTTAAAGCTACAAAACCAAATCATTAAAATCTCAAACCCTAACCAAATCAAAGCTGCGAAACCAGTCCTAGAAGGCTAGAAGAGCAACTTACAAAATCAATAAATAGAAAGCCTAACCTTTTGAGTGTGTGGACGAGTCAGCGAAGACGAAGAAGTTAGGAGCTTGGGAGAACCAAGAATGCCTTTGAGTGGGAACTGAGAAAACGAAGAAGGGAGCCTCGGAGAAGAGAGGTATGTCGGCGAAGACGAAGAAGGGAGAAGAGAGGGTTGTCGGCGAAAAAGAAGAAATGAGCCTCGGAGAAGAGAGGTATGTCGGCGAAGACGAAGAAGGGAGAAGAGAGGGTTGTCGGCGTGAGACAGAGAGAGAGAGAGAAGAGAGAGAGAGAGAGATATGGGATTTAGGGATTTAGGGGGCCGGGTGTATCGCTTTGATTAATTTTTAAAGGACTATTTGCGGCGCTTCAGAAGCGCCGCAAATACTCATAAAACTCGTCACAAAAGATCAAACTAAGAATTTTTCCACGTTTAAGATTAAAATTCGTCCCCACACAAAATAAACATATTTTACTGTGATTGACATATAATCTCCCACACATAATATATAAAAATTTAATTATTATTATGTTTTTCTTTTGTCAAATATTTAATATATGAGTATGAGTAATAAATAAAAAAATCAATTAATTTAAGAAGAAAAAACTCAAAAAATAAAGATTTAAATTTAAAAAAAATATTTTGTGTGTGATAAATTGAAAAGTTGTATAGGATGACTCTTAAGTTTATTTGTCGCAAAAAACAGTTGTCACATATAGTGTTTTCCCAAGAAGTTCTTCCTAGCAAAATGAAATTTATTTGTCACGACATAAAATTGCCACAAAAAATATTATTTTTCGTCACAAAACATTATTTCCCACAAAATTTTATTTGCGGGCATTGTATCGTGGCAAAAAGCTTATTTTTTTTCCCACAAATACTTTTCGTGTCATCAGCTTATTATTTGCCACGACTGTATATGGTGGAAAAAGAACTCGTGGCAAAAACCCATATTTCTTGTAGTGTGTAAAGAAGCACGCACAATGGAAACATCTCGATATCATCATTAATTTCCGTAGAATACATCATGTCAAGTAATACATAATTAATGTGAAAAAATTTAGTACTTCTTATAATTTACATATGTAGACGGTACAGTTGTACGTAATTGTAATTGTCATTGACATTTACAATAATTACCTAAACATGTTGTTATAATTTCATTCGACTTTCTTTTGGCCTGCAGATTAGAGTCTATGTTTTTCAGTTCATGATCAGATCTTATTCATGTTTTTGGATGGATCGCTGTTATTCTGCCACGACATAGACTTGCTTATAAATTTTATCATTTGATCAGAATCTGTTTGTGATTCTTAATCGAAGGTGACGTGGAGAAAAAGACAAGTTATATATACTTTACTCTCTCATCCAATATTGACCATCAATTTCTAGCGGCCCCGGTTTTGATCGCATCCTCGAGTATCAAGCTTTTATGACAAACAACATCATCTTACATTATTTACTCCTTGATCTATTGGAGATTGATCAGAAGTACTAATTAGTACAAGTACAGGTGTATAACTATTTTTTTTTCTTTTTCATTTTTGCAGTGTCTCTATGTAAGTTGGTGTTGAAGACGTGCTAGCTATAATATGATCGTTAATGCCGTAAAATCTGATTTAAAAGAATTAGAATTTAATCATAAACTTTTCCTATAAATAAGACTGTAAATGAATCAATCTGTTCAATAGTCCACTCGATATTCGTTAAGTTAAACTCGAATTAAATTCGAATCCTAAAAAAGTCTCGTTCCTAAAAATAGATACTCACTCGATTATAAATAACACAAACCTTACAAAACTTGACTCGACTCAGTCTAATTAAGACTCGTTAAAATTCGCTCGTTTATACTCGAGTCGACTCGTTATCTCGACTCGATTATAATTTATTCATATATTAATCAATATATATATAGACCTATGTATATATATATATATGTATTAACTAATAATATAAACATACCACTTTTATACTTAGATATATAATATGGAACATAATTACTTATCATGTTTATATATTGAATATACTTCATAAGTATATTATTTATAATTTATACAATAATTAATCGATAAAATTTAATAATTTCATGTACTAATATATTGGAACCACATATAAACTAGATATATGTTATTATATCATGTATATGTATTAATAATATATATAGACATATAATATGTTGTTATTATGGATAAATATCAACTACTTATATATTAATTATTTATAAAATTTTAAAATTTTTATATTTCAATAGAGGTTCTACTTGTTACTTGTACAAACTCAATATTAAATTTTTATGTTTTATTTATCCAATTTATTAATTATTAAATCTTATTAAAAAAAACAATTTGACCTCGAGCTCGGCTCGACTCAAAATCATTTGTAGGATGAGCTCGAATTCAAATTGACAATTCAGTTTATCAAGTCAAAACAAAGAATAAAAAAAATTTTAAATTCGGGCTCGAATATTAAAAAATTTCAAATTCGGGCTCGAATATTTTTAATCGAGCCGAGCTCGACAAGCTCAAAACTCAGCTCGACTCGATTACAACCTTATCTATAAATAATATCCTACGCGTACGTACTATGTCAACGGCATGTGGGAAGGCTGGGCAACTATATCGACTTGCAAATAAGAAATTCATCAAACTAATCGTTAAGAGAAAAAAGCCAAAATATTACTATACATATAGGAGATAAAAGCAAAAACATTACTATAGAATATTACATACGATTAGAAAAAATCGAATATAAAGTGGGTAAAAAGCCATGAATTCTATCCAGTAAGTCTCCAAAATGAGTCTCATGGTAGCGAGTGGCAAAAATGGATGGGGTTTCTAGAGATTAATTGGTGGTATTTGCAACAACAAAAGCATGACATCTGAAGCGTAAAGTTTGTTCCCACCCCACACTTATTTGTCCCTTCCTTGTCTTCTATGGGTGGCTTGTGGCCCCCATCTGGCCCCTCACCCACGTGTCAACCCGTCCCATATTTGTAAAGTGCACGTGTCACGTTCACAACGGCCTAAATTTCAGTTCTCGTCATCATCAGGTAGCCATCACCTCCATATCACTCACATTCATTTGCCAACCACCCCATTTCTTTACTCTATACCAATGCACTTATCTAAATGACGGACTAAGCTTCTCCTGATACCATGACGTGGCACGCAACCATTGGTCATTTATAAAACCGTATCCAGAGTGCATATGTACGTAACCCTTACCCATGCATCCACAGTATATAGTCTGTCCTCTTCCCCATTGCCCATTTAAAGATGGCCTTACAACTCATGTGCACCTGCCTTTGAAGAACTCTTAATTTCTCCGTTATGTTCTTCTCCGATCATACGCCGGCCTCCCCCGTCGGAATTCAAGCCGGCAAAGGTTTGAAATACTAAGTTGCTATTGCTTAAATTAATTGTGTGAGCCATGGAGACCACTGAATTATGCAACGTCTCGCGACAGCCAAACCTCCCGCCGGGGTTTCGGTTCCACCCCACAGATGAAGAGCTTGTGGTTCACTACCTCAAGAAACAGACCATCTCGGCTCCCCTTCCAGTTGCAATAATCGCTGAAGTTGATCTTTACAAGTATGATCCCTGGGAACTTCCAGGTATACAATAATATCTATATATGAGTTGACCCATTTAATTAAAGCTATAATTAAAAAAAATTGCATTTTTTTGGGGTAAATCTGTCATGGGTTAATTGTAGTATATATCGCAGTTAAGTCAGCTTTGGTTTATACATATTCGTGTTGTTTCAGCTAAGGCTACTTTTGGCGAGCAAGAGTGGTATTTTTTCAGTCCGAGGGACCGGAAGTATCCGAACGGGGCTAGACCGAACAGGGCAGCAACATCTGGGTATTGGAAGGCAACAGGAACAGACAAGCCTGTGATAAGCTCGGGGAGTAATCAAAAGGTTGGTGTAAAAAAAGCCCTTGTGTTCTATGGAGGGAAGCCCCCCAAAGGAATCAAGACCAATTGGATCATGCATGAATACCGGCTTGCCGATAACAAGGCTTGTAATAAGCCTCCTGGGTGTCATGACTTAGGCAACAATAAAAACTCATTGAGGGTAATTTTCCAATTGTAGTTTTGAGTTTTTTTTTTTCGTTTTTTTAATTTTTATTTTCTTTTATTTTTGTGTGGTGAATATATGATCATTATTTGGGATATTTTCTGAAAAACGCAGAAATATTTGAAATATTGGTGCATGATGATTTGATTGTTTATTGTTTAGCTCGATGATTGGGTCCTATGTCGAATCTACAAAAAGAACAACACCCAAAGGCCGATGATGGATCATCATGAGGAAAGGGAGGATCATCCGATGGATGACATGATTGGACCCATACCACCACCTTCAAATTCAATAGCAGTGGGCCAACAACATCATCTTGTGAAACTGCAACTTGCAAATGCGGCCGCAAATTACGGTCCCCTCCAAAATTACCAGAATACATTTGAAGGAATAGTAAACGGTGATCATGATATGTGCCGGTTTGCCTCATCAAGTACAACTAATCCCAAGCCTGAGCTGCCCATAGTTATAACTCCGAGCAGCGCTAGCTTCCCTGATCTGAAACGGAGACTCCCTTCCTTGTACTGGAATGATGATGAGGCAACAGGATGTTCATCGAGCAAGAAATCAATGCAGTTGGATCATGATGGTACTGATCGTGAAAGTACAGCAATTAGTCATGGGAATCCATCTACTTCTATTGCTGCTCTGCTTAGTCAGCTCCCGGCAGAGACTCCTTCATTGCACCAACAGGTAATGCTGGGGTCTATTATTGGAGATCACGGCATTTTACGGCCACCAGCTTGCAGTCAGATCCCTGGATTGAATTGGTATTCTTAATTATATATATAGTTAATCGACTACGTACTGGGTTGGGTTATTATATGGTGCATGGCAAATCATCATGTATGTATATGTGCATAAATAGAATTGTCATGAAGCTAAAGACTACATATATACATACATACATACATACGGATCAGCTAAATTAATCCCATGTGGATTGCCAGCAGTCTATCTGATCAAATTGCGAAGTGTTGGACTGGGATCACATGATTGGGTACTGTAATTTTTGGCTGCTAGCTACCATACTAAAGAGTAGCGTACGTAGAGACTTGATCTGAAATGGCCTCGGAAGTCTTCTGAATCTTGTAAAAGGTAGCTCCAATTTCAGGTGAGGCCCTTGTATTGATTGTCAGAGAGTTTCTACGTGTTCTACATGATGATCTGTACATAATATATATATATATATATATATATATATATATAGTTGGTTATTTTATTTAGAGATGCAAAGAAAAAAGATGATCATCTAGATGCTATCTTTTAATGTAGAAAAAAAAAAAACAGATCATGATTTGGTATACTTTGATCTATTACACAAAGCTACATGTATAATATAATATCCTTGGGTGTTGTATATACGTGTACAGTCTACATTTATATATATATATATATATTATTTAGAGAGAGATCAGATCAGGAAAGAGAGATTCCTATTGCAGAACTTCAATAATCCTGTAGATGCATTTTGTGGAGAGATAAATATAATGATTAAGGTATGTGATCGGCGTATGATAATGTGTGTCGATCGTCATCATGATTCACTAGGATTGCTTTGTGGTTCTACATAAAAGTAGATCAACGTCAGTGCTTGGTTTTTGGCTTCTGTATATCATGTGCCAGTTCTTGATGTCAGTAGTACTACTACTGCATAAACCCTAGAAGGTAAGAAATCTTTTTTCTTTCGATTATCTTTATCTTTCTTTCCAACCAGGTCTCATGTACTGGGGAATCTTCTAAGGGATCAGAATGCGCATTGTAATTTATATTCACTAGCTAGTGGCAGTTTCGTTCATGATAGCATCGGACTATATATATAATATTTTGATGATATATATGGTAAATAGTACTATCTTGTCTTTCAACTCCAATTAGAAGAAGAATAATTCGATTGTTATAATATTTAAAATGATAAATAGAAGTATCGCAAAAATCACTAACATGATTGACATATATTACATCACAATGATTTATAAGAAAAGGATATATATAATACAGAACTTGTTGATCACGGCCAATATTCATGATGAAGGATGATGCACACAATCTGGACTCTGGAGTCAGTCCATATCTTTCAATCCCATGCTTAGCGATTAATTAATTGTTTATATAAATGTATGTATGTATGTGTGTGTATTATTTGTATATGTAACATATATTATCAAAATATTCAGAATCTGTTTTCATGTTTAATGTGACGATCGAAAATCTCGCAAACCTAGCTAGCTAGCTAGAATTGCGCGAAGTGGAGAGATCGGAGAGAGAGAGATCTCTACAGGGCCACAGGCACCAATTGCTTTTTTATAAGAAAAATAATTACTTACATGTTCTATGCACTTTTTAAAAATATATATATAATTTTTTATTATGAATCTAATCTTGGACAATTATAAAAAAAAAAAAAAAAAAAAAATTAAAAAGAACGTCAATACTAATATAAAGTACGTCAGAGACCCAAAATCCCAACTATGGTTTTAGATTTTGTTTTAATTTCTTTTAATTTAATGATTAAATATGTGTTTTATAATGATCTTCTGCTTTTTTTAATTCTTTTAAAAAAAGTTAAAAGTTTTAAGAAAAACAAATAAAATTAAAAGATAAAAATAATAAAAATTTATACAAACGGGATTCCCAACTGGGAATTCTGGTTTGTAACTGTAGAAGTACTCAATTAAAAATGCATGAGTTTTGTGTCTTCGATTTAATAACTTTAAATATATTTGAATATATTATGTAACGAATTATATCATAGGAGAGAGTGTCATCATGTGTTGCTAAACAAAAGAAAATCTTCCTAATTTGTTTGAAAATTATAATAAATAGATATAGACGGCATATGTATTATACATTTCAAGTTAGTTTTTTGTTTGGCAGTCAATTATTAGTAGGCCTATTTATTTAAGTTTTGAATTCGAAATCTTCTTAAACCTCTTAAATGAAAATGATAAAATTATTAAAAAATAAAAAAAATTCTAAACTCGAACCAGATAAAATTCGATCTAGATGAATACTTAAAAAAGAACTAATCCTTGATTAAGTACTCTATATATATAGTTTTTATACAAAGAGCCATTAATTTAGAGGCCGTTTGACGCCATATATCTTCGAATTAACCAAGATGAGATTTTCAAAAGAAAATGAAGGTTAATCAAAACTTCTTATCATGCTTTCCGAGATACACACACACACACACACACATATATATATATATATATATATGATGATCAGTCAAAAGAACACGATGAATTAGGATTATATATATATATATATATATCTTAGGCCTTACGCTACCTCAAAAAAAAGTGAAAAACCTGAAATTAACCAATCACAAAGATTTTGTACTTATAGATACATATGCATCTTCTCTTCATGAAAGGTACCCACATGCAGCTGATGATAATTCACTGTCGATCGGAATCTTGATTTTCAGTCTATGTTATTTATGCAATATTGTCTCGCACTCATGATATTTATGCAAAATTGACCAAGTAAAATTAGTATCTCTTTTTTTGTTTTTCACTCACCCACACACTAACCTTGAGTTAAAAACTTAATCTTTATTATTAATTCGATGTTTTAGAAGATATTTGGGTATATAATGGTTGTCATTTTCTTCAATATCGCACTGATAAGACGTAGCTATATATGTTGCATGTCCATTGATCAGGTGTCACATAATGATAGGAAGAGGGATTTATTTTCCTGCTGACTTTTTATGGGACCATTAATATATTTCACTATCATCCAAAGGATCGAATCATTATCTTAAACCCATCCGAATTAAATAGGCCTTTAATTGCATTCCTTTCTTAGGTAAGAGTACAAAACAACTTTATAAATCTTTATCTTCCCATGTGTTCAATTTCGTAAGAGATATTTATCAAAGCGATATAAAAAATATTGCGCAAGATATTATCTCAATCCACTTTTAGAATGATGCTAATTATCGGAATTAATCATAATTCAAAGCTTAAAATCTGCGTGGTACACATTAAAAGATGTATATATTTTTTCCCCGGCCGGGTCGATTCAGATACCAATACTAGTATACCTACTGCAAAATATATATGATTCCTTTTTTAGCTTCTTCAATATTTAGATACGACAAATACAAGTTGTGTATACGTGTAGGAATACGCAAATACACGCATAATATATTCCACTTATAAGAGATAAAATAAAAAACATACAAGCATTAGAATTGGCGCACTACTTAGTTCCTTCTATTCTTAGTTTAATCTCTTTCATGCCCATCTGATCATAACAATCAAAAAGCAATTAAGAAGTTGGGTTGCAGTTGTGTGTGTGAGGGAGAGAGTAGTAGGGATGTAACCGGTCTGGTTCGATTCGGTTTTGAATAAAATTAAGGTTTGAATCGGTACTACCGGTTTTGCATTTTTTAAAATTGATTACGCATCGATTATTCCTCAAAACCTATAGTACCGATTTTACCAATTTCAGTTCGGTTTTTCTGTTTTAATAAAATATAAATTTATAAAAACCAAATCTTTTTTTTTATATATATAAAAAAAACTAGTTAAAAAATCTATTTTAGTAAAAAAATTGTAATCCATTACAAAAATCTGTTTTAATAAAACAAATATATTATATAAAAAAACTGCATTAAAAACTGTTATAAATTTTCTATAAAAAAAATTGTTCTATAAAAAAATCTATTATAAAAACATCTGCGTTAAAAAAATGTTATAAATAAAAATTGTTCTATAAAGAATTTAAATTATCTTATATCTAATTATATTTTATATTATTATATATAGTATAAAACATATTATATAATAATATTAAAAAAATAAAAAAAGTAAATAGAACCGGTCTGGTCTTAAAATGGCTGGAACCGGAACCGGAACCGGAACCGGACTCGGACTAGTTCTATCTAGTTCTTCAATTTATGAAATCGATACCGGTCCAAAACCGGAATTTCCAATCTTGTTCGGTTCAGTTTGGGCCAGTTTTCCGATTTAAATTTACATCCCTAAAGAGTAGTGCTAATTAATCAAAGTAGACTGCATCCTATTGATAATAGAGGTTTGATCATTTTCATCATTTTTTAGTAGTGCTATTAATATGCCTCCTCAATTTGCCTATTTGGTATACCTCCTAGTGCAAATTATATTTTTTTAAACATATTTAAATATTTTAAAAAAACTAATATACTAATAATGATCAACTTCCTTAACCATTAAACAAAAACAAAATTTAAAAGAAAGTATAAAACGTATGAGCTGAGGTGGCATAGTATTAATACTCTTTATATATATTATATATATTATTTATATAGTGACGGAATCAACAATCTTTCTTTGGGGGGAGGGGGGGGGGAACTTTTCTATTACACGATGTTTATATAAAATGCAAAAAATATTACAAAATTATAAAGCATATATAAAATTAAATTTTGATAATATGCCAAGTAATGTAAAAATACAACCTAATGTCTATTTCAAAGAGTAATATTCATCCATTATTATTTTTGTAAATATGAAATATTTACTACAAGAAAAAAGGTTTTTGTGATTAATTAATTGCGATGAAAAGACTATTTGTGATTAACTTTGGCTGTAAATAATCATTTCCCTAGAATTAACCGTCTGTAAATAAACAATTTTGTTATAGTGATTTAGAAATTATTTTCTTCATAGAAATTATCAAATGATCTTTTAAATTTTCATGTTTCCTTCTTATAATATATATCTAAGCTAGTTGATCAAATATAATGTAAAATATATCTATTTTGGTGTCACATTAAGCATAAAATATTACATATTAGATCTTAAATAAACTTTTTCTATCTCAATATAGTTTAGAAGATAAATCATCTCTACTATTTTTCATATAAATTATGATCAATTTTAAATGATTTTTCTAGTATTTTCATTTTAGATTTTATATTAAGAAACTCAACAATGTTTAACATAAAAATGGGATAAATGTTAATAGTTTATTATTTAATTTAATTTTGGTGTGGCCACATCCTAGAAAATAGATAATATATAGTAACTATACAAAATCTAAAAGTTATAGGAAAAAAAAAATTAGAGAGAGACATTTTTATGTATATTGAAATTTTATAAAATTTTAGAAAATATATAAGAATAAGGAAATTATAAATTTTTTGGGAGGCAAATTTCTATATATATGAAACTATGAATAAAATTTAGGGATTATGTTTAATTTTGAAAGACTTTTAAGGGGCTATTTTAAATTTTTTTAAAAAGATTGGGAGGGCTATTTCCCCTACCCCAAGGTATAGGTCCACCATTGTGTGTGTGTATATATATTATTGTGAATGAAAAGTCAAAAAGGGGGCGATGTATGCCCCCTTTCTCTCATTCTTTTCCTCCTCATGTTTCTCTCCCATTTGTTTTGTGAATGACCACTCCAACGCTAGAACTCTTTATATATATGTGAGTTTTAAATCATTTTGTAAGGAAGAAAAAAACTTTAGTTTTTAAGTAATAAGAGTTTTAAATATTTTCTCTTATAAATTCTCTTGCAATAGTATTTTCTTTTTAGTTTTATAACACGTTATCAGGTTCTACCAATTTTGAAGCTAGTGATCTTCTACTTCAAGTAAATCTTCCAACATATTTATTTTATTATTCGCATATGTAGAAAATGTCAAATACTACATAATTGAAATTCATTGCTCTTAACATTTCTGGAAAAAATTATTTATCATAGATTCTTGATGCTGAAATCCATTTGGATGCAATGAACCTAGGAGAGACAATAAAAAAAGGAAATCAAGCGTCCCTGCAGGACTGTGCTAAGACAATGATTTTTCTTCATCATCATCTTCACGAAGAATTAAAAATTGAGTATCTCACGGTAAAATATCTCTGTACTTTGTGGAATGATTTAAGGAAGAAATATGAACACTAGAAAATTGTAATTCTCCCAAAAGCTCGTTATGACTGATTGCACCTGAAGTTGCAAGATTTTAAGAGTGTTAGTGAGTATAACTCTGCACTCTTTAAAATCAGCTCAATATTAAAATTATGCGGAGAAAAAATTATCGATGATGATATGTTAAATAAGACATATATTACTTTTCATACCTCGAATGTGCTCATGCAGCAGCAGTATCGAGTACGAAAGTTCAAAAAATATTCTGAACTTATATCTTGTCTATTAGTAGATGAATAATTATTAAGAAATCATCAGTCATGTCCTACTAGTTCAATAGCATTCCTTGAAGTGAATAGTACTGGATTTATATCATTTCCTAAAGCGAATTGTGCATCATTTCGAAGAAACCAAGGTCGTAGACATGATAGGAGGAATTATAAAAGTGTTGGTCCTTGAAGTAACAATACTTAATGGGATAATAATAAAAATACACTATATCACCAAAAGTGGTACAACTCATATAAGGATAAATGCCCTCAAAATAATTCTTTAAAGAAATGAGAAGTTGTATGCTGTAGATGTGGCATGATTGAACAATGGTCACGTATCTGTCGTACGGCCAGACACTTGGTGATCTATATCAAGCTTCTATAAAAGGAAAAACAAGAAAGTTTAAAACAAATTTTGTTGAACCATCAAATGATTCATTACATATAGATGAAGAAGATATCACTCATCTTAATGTTTTTTTATTTCTTTGAAAAACCCTGATGGTAGAATTAATCATTTAATTAGAGATAAAATTATTTATTCTAATTAATGTATTTTCTCTATTTTATAATTTTTTTGGGACTCTTTAAAGTAATAGAAGTCTTATATATTTTGTAGAATCATGGATCCTATTGATGAACTTTTTGTCTCTGAGATGCACGATAGAGATGCATGTTTGGCTGACAGTGCTACAACTCAAACAATTCTTAAAGATAAAAAATACTTTCAAAATCTAACACTAAATAAAATCTATATCCATACCACATCAGGTTCATCAAATCTAATTAAGGACTATGGAAAAGCTTATATTTTGTTGCCTAATGAAACCAAAATTTGCATTGATGATACTTTGTTTTCTTCACAATTTAGAAAAAATTTATTGAGTTTTAAATATATACGTTGTAATGATTATCATTTTGAAACCATCAATGAAAGCAATAAAGAATATCTTCTCATTGTTAAAATAATATCGGGTCAGAAACTCGTATTAGAAAAATTATATGCTCTATCTTCTGGATTGTATTATGTAAGAATGAGAACAAGTGAATCATATGTGGTAATGTACCAGAAGTGCATTGACCCAAAATTATTTATGACTTGACATGATCGCGTTGGACATCTGGGATTAATAATGATGAAACGAATCATTGATAATTCATATGGACATCTCTTAAAGAATCAAATGATTATTTTACCCAATGAATATCCGTGCTCTACTTGTTCTCAAGGTAATTTGATTATCAGACCATCTTTCTTAAAAGTCGTTGTCGAGTTCCTATCCTTTTTATAAAAGATTCATGAGAATATATGTGGACCTATTCACCCATCAAGTAGACCATTTAGATATTTTATGGTTTTGGTTGATGCATTAAGTCGATGGTCACATATTTGTCTGCTTTCCATTAGAAATGTTGCATTTGCTAGACTTATTGCCCAAATAATTAAACTACAAACATAATTTCCTGACTATCCAATTAAAACCATTTGAATGAATCATGTATGCGAATTTTTGTCTCAAGTTTTTGATAATTATTGCATGTTAATAGGAATAGATGTTGAATATCTTGTTGCTCATACACACACTCAAAACGGTTTAGCTGAATTTTTGTTCAAAAGATTTCAACTAATCGCTAGACATTTACTTATGAAATCAAAACTATCTATTTCTGTCTGGGGACATGCTATACTTTATATAGCATCATTGATTCGAATTAGACCATCTGCATATCATCATAAATATTCTTCATTACAATTTGTATTTGGTTGACAACTAAATATTCTCATCTTCGTACTTTTATATGTGCTGTATATATTCTAATTGCACCTCTACAGCGTATAAAGATGAGCCCTCAACATAAACTTGGGATATATATTGGTTTTGATTCTCCATCTATTTTAGATACCTTGAGTCTTTTATATGAGATTTGTTTAAAACACATTTTGAAAATTGTCATTTTGACAAATCCACTTTTCCATTACTGGGTAATGAAAATTTAGTGTCTGAAGCACGACAAGAAATTATTTGGGATAATAAAGCATTGTCTCAATTTGATCCTTCTATAAATGAATGTAAACTAGAAGTTCAAAAAATTATCCATATATAAAATTGTTGCCCAGATGACTAACACAAGAGGGAGGGTGAATTGAGTTGTATTTAAAAAAAATAACAATTATAAATCAAATATAAAATATAAAATATAAACAAAATATGAAACAGCAATAAATATAAAGAGTAAGGGTAAGAAAGAAGCAAACTCAGTATGTTAACGAGGTTCGACCCCACTGCCTACGTCCCCGCCTCAAGCTACCCCTTGAGAATCCCGAATTCACTAGTCAATCTCCTTTAGGCGGAGATAGAAACCTATTACACTTTTGAGCAGCACCGCTCCAAAGAATCTGTGTAGAACACCCTCTACATTTCCAATCACCTCACACTTGGTGATTTAACTATTCTCCGTGTAGAACACCTTCTACATACAAGAGTTATCCGCACCCTCTTACAAATACAAGAGTTGATAGTGGGTAGACTATCAAAGTACACTTCTCAATGAGTGAGATAGAAACAATACAGCTCAACCTATATCTCTCTCAAAAAGAACAAGAATTAAGGCTCAAAACTTTAGAAAAGAGAGAATGAGAGCTTTGAAAGAACGATGCAAAACTTAACAATAGATGTAGAAGCTCTTGTTGTGATTTTTGTAAAACTCAAGTGAGTTATTTATAGGCAAATGAGTTTTCAATTTCAAATTTGAAAAGATTCTCATGTCAAATAAGAGCACTATTCACTTTTCAAAAAATTCAAAAAAAAACATTTCATTTTTGCATTTGTATAAGACAACTCCATTTATTTTTCAAAGAAATCAAACCTAATCTTTTACTTTTTGCATATGACAAAAGGAGCACACTTTACTTTTCAAAATTTTAAAACAAAGACATCTACCTTTTGCATAAGTCAAGAAAATCATCCATCACTTTTGAAAGTATTCAAATAAAACATGCACATGTGAAAGATGACAATCAATCATCTTAATATTTTCAAAATTCAAACCTTTAATCATGTCATGCACATGTGAAAGATGACAATCAATCATCTTTCAAAATTTTCAAATTTAATTTTCAAAATATTCATGCACATGTGGAAAATGTATTTTAATGCTTTATGATAAAATATTAATTTTGAGCCTTAATCCTGATTTCGAATTTTTAAGAGATTTACAACATTACTCTATGACTTTAATGTGAACTTGTTCCCTTCTTGCTCATGCTTGGTTCCTTGATGTGCTTGATTCTATTGTGTGGACAACTTGAGCTTGAAACTCCTTTATTCTTTGAATTCATTTGTTATTATCAAAATCCATGTGTAGATTTATAATTACACGAAACTTGAAATCTTGGGTTCAACAATCTCTCCCTTTTTGATGATGACAAATACTTGATAGAACCTGAAACCTGTATTAATACTTATGCTCCCCCTGAGAATGTGCGTTAGTTTTTCAAGAAAAAATATAAATATAATTCCAAGCATATATAACAAGTTTAGCAATTTAAACAATGTTAATGTTCTAATCTAAAACTTCTCCCCCTTTTGGCATCATTAAAAATGATCGGCAGCAAGTAAACAGACTGAAGAAAACGGTGCGTTAATAGACACTGTAGATAGTTGAAAAAGGGAGCCGTCCGTGACCTGACAAGTGCTGCAAAGCCTCGAGGCCTAAATCTATGAATTTAGTGCGGCTGAAGATTTAAACAATCGCCTAATGTTGTTGATAAACGGGATTGAAGGCTCTGAGTTTCTATAAAAAAAATGATCATTTTCACCTATCGGATACAAAAAAAAAACATCGCTTCTTGACCTGAGTTCTGTTTTTCCATAACGATAGAATGGCCGAACAATTATCTTCCACTAATGTTCCAGACTTGAATCAGGAACCCTTGACGCATCAACTATAAATCTTCTCTCCTGAGGCCGTCAATACCATGATAGGAGCAGAAAACCGTTTTTCTAGTAGGGCTGATTCTGAGATTATTGTAGAATCAAGAATGCTCAGTAGTCAATATGCTGCCTCTGTTACGATCATGTCTCGGAGGTTAATGGCGAGGGTGTGTGAGATTGATCATCTTAACATCCAAATATCTGAGTTACGACAGAAGCTTGCTAATAAAGATAGAGAGAATAAAAGGCTAAAACAAGAAAACAAAGAGTTGAAAAAATTTACAGATTGGTATGCTCATGATTTGCAACTACGAATAGAGGAGCTGGAACGAGAAATGGTTCAGATACAAGGTCAATATCGGCAGATAATAGCAGAGGTTCATCGTTTACTAGAAAAATAGGGACAATCTACTGTTAATCTCGCTGGCTTAGTAAGAAAACTTTTGACAATGTGTGTCCATCATATCTTGTATTTCTTTTGACAAAATAAGATTTGAAGAAACAATAGTTTGTCTTGTTCTTTATGCTATCTCTATAAAATCAGTTTTAAAGTTTATCCGATTTGCATCAAATCTTATTCTCATCTCTATAACTCATCTGCATTCCTTCAACATTCTTGCTTTAAGTTTTCAATTCTTTTATCAATGGCTCATTCTTCTAACATTCCTCTAGATCCATCCATGAGGTATTCTACACATCAATCTCATGTCCTTTCTGCAGCTGCCATTGGTGCCATGTTGCAGCAAGAAAATAATAGTTTGACTAATAAGTCAGACTCCGATGCTATCTACGACTTGGTGAGTCTCGGGACTCGCTACTCATCCTCTATTGTTGTTTTTTCCCAGCGGCTACAAGTCAAAAACCATGAGGTTGAAAAGCTTAAAGAACAAATTGTTGTACTTCAACGAATTGTTCAAGAGTCTCACACAAGGGAAGGAATCATTCGGCCGAATAATAAACAGTTGAAATCTCTATTGGATTCTTCATTCCGCTTGCTAGTTCCCATGGATAGGGATGACATGATATTGTATGAAGAGAATGAGCGTCTCAAATATGAGGCTAAGAACCTCAAGTTTATGTAAAAGTATTTAAAAAATATCTCTATATTTTTATGAACTCTGATCTATCTTTTGAGAGATATTCAAAACATGCATCATACCTATTTTTCTTCTAATCATACATAATCTATCTTCTGGTAAAAGTTTTGTGAATATATCTGCTAACTGATCGTGTGTGTTTGTGAACTCTAGTACTATATCGCCTTTCTGCACATGATCTCGAAGAAAATGATATCTTATTTCAATATGCTTAGTTCTAGAATATTGTATTGGGTTCTTTGAAAGATTTATAGCACTTGTATTATCACATTTGATTGGAATGTGATTATACATGAGTTTAAATCTTCAAGTTGTTACTTCATGTAAAGAACTTGAGCACAACAACTACTCGCAGCAACATATTCTGCCTCAGCAGTAGATAGTGCAACATAATTTTATTTTTTACTAAACCAGGAAACTAGTGCATGACCTAAGAAGTGACATACTCCACTAGTGTTTTTTCGATCTATTTTACAGCCAGCATAATCTGCATCTGTGTAGCTGATTAGATCAAAAGATATGTGCTTAGGGTACCATAATCCTAAGTTAATTGTACCACTAAGATATCTAAGAATGTGCTTAACTGCAATTAAATGTGATTCTTTTGGATATGATTGAAAGCGTGCACATAAGCACACACTAAACATAATATCTGGTCTATTGGCTGTCAAATATAATAAGTTACCAATCATACCTCGATATAACTTCAAGTCAACTGGTTTACCGAATTCATCTTTATCAAGTTTAGTGGATAAGCTTATTGGTATTCCAGTTTCCTTAGCATCTTCCATCCCAAACTTCTTCAGCAATTCCTTAATATATTTTGATTGATTGATGAATGTCCCACTTTTTGCTTGCTTAATTTGCAATCCGAGAAAGAATGTAAGCTCTCCCATCATGCTCATTTCAAATTCTTCCTGCATAGTCTTATAAAAAACTTTGCACATATTTTCATTAGTAGCACCGAATATTATATTAAACTAGCATATAACCCGCACAATGTGCAGGATTATATTTTCTTAACATTGATTTATTAATAAATTTATAATATTTAAATTTATATTCTTTGATTCTTTTAAAATATATCAAAAAGAAATATGTACATATTAAAATAAATATGCAATACATTTATTGATTTTTTTTAGTAAAACAATATACAGGTTTAGATGAGTGCTTTTTAGTTAAATTTTGCATCAAGACAATCGATTTATAACTTTATATGTAAGAAGTGAAATAAAATCTAAAAAGAATAAACAATTTATATTGGTGATAGACTAATTTTAAAAAGTTCGCCAATGCAACACTGTAATGCCATTTCATAAACATTATGATAAAGTACAATAAAGGGCACGCAAGCAAACGACTAAGGATAAAGGAAAAAACAATATTTCCCAACAACAATATAATTTTACAGTCTGTGTTTGATGTATGTGGGAATGTTTTCACAGCAGATAAACGATACCCCATTTAAACAAAAGTATTCATTTTTTCATCCAAACTATAAAAAAAACAAAAACGGAATGGTAAAACCAAATAGGTGAGCCATGGAAAACCGACCTGGAGAAAAAATGAACGGCCAAGTGCCTCTAGTTTCATTCCTCACTATCTCGATTCTCTACACAGAAGGAGAGAGAGTTTATTGGGTGGCAACCAAGCCTTCGTCCGCGTCGACAATAACCTCGTCTCCTTCCTCGCCGATGGAATTGTAGTGTTTCGTTTCGATCTTTGCTACGCTCTCTTCGGTTGGGGTTTGGTGAATCTGTGGTTGGTCCGAAGTTTGGCGAGGCGGCTGCGATTTCTGAGCATTGCAGATCTGAGTTTGCAATGAAAGATATTTAAACATGATCAGTTGCAGTTGGAAAACAGAGGGGTATGAGAGAGATAGAAATGGATTGTTGATTTCCAGGGAAAAGAATCGATGAAACTGTGCGTTGTGAGATTTATTTAGAATTTCAATTTACACCATTTGAAATGACGGTTTATTTTCTTTCCCGAATTTTTTGGGTTGATCGTCACGTAACCAAATTGTAACTTCTGTATAGAAGTTATCCTGTTTGAAGTCCCGACTCCAAACTGTTTATTTCTCTTCCCATTTTTTGGGTTGAACACGTGTAACATGAGGTTGCAAAATGTATGGCCTACATCTTTTGCAGATGCGAGAAAAATGTCGTGAATGACAACTCAGCGTCTCTGGATTCAAATTTTATATAGATAAATAGATTTGAATCAAAAGAATATCATCATTTTTGTATTTAATGAAAAGAGTTGTATCAATTTTTCCTCTTGAAAAACCTTTTTCAATCAAGAAACCACTGAGTCTCTCGTACCACGCTCTAGGAACTTGTTTGAGTCCATATAATGCTTTTGTGAGTTTGAAAACATGATTTGGAGAAATATGATTTTCAAAACCTGGAGGCTGCTCAACATATACCTCTTCATTTATAAAACCGTTTAAGAAAGCACTTTTAACATCCATTTGAAAAAGTTTGAAATCTTTATAACAAGCATATGCAAGTAGCATTCGAATAGCTTATAATCTTGCAACTGGTGCATATGTCTCATCATAATCGATTCCTTCTTCTTGATTGAAACATTGGGCTACAAGTTGAGCCTTATTTCTAGTAATGACTCCGGACTCATCTTTCTTGTTTCTAAAAACTCATTTTGTTCCAATAATAGTATGATTTTTGGGTCTAGGAACAAGTGTCCAAACATCATTTCTTTCAAATTGATTAAGCTCTTCTTGCATAGCTAGAATCCAAGATTCATCAAGAAGTACTTCATCAATATTTTTAGGTTCAGTCTGAGATAGAAAAGCAGTATGATTGCAAATATTTCTAAGAAATGATCGAGTGCTTACACCTCGTGAAGGTTCTCCCAGAATTTGTTCCACTGGATGATCTTTTACAAATTTCTACTGTTTGGTTGCATCTTGTATTAAATTTTGATGATCTTTCCTGATATCTCCATGTTGGACTTCCTCTATTGTGTTCTTTTTGTTGAGATTGAGACTTTCCATATTATTTATACCTCTTGTTTCTTCATCAATGAATTTCTATTCCCACGATCTTCCCTTTCGAGTTGTCTCCAAATATCACGCGTCCTTCTTCTTTAGATCTAAGATCAAAGAACTTAGTCTTGTCTCCTGTCATGTGTCTTGAACATCCACTATCATTTATTTTTATTTGTGGAGGACTTCATGCACACCTATAAAAACAATTAAAATGATTTTTCTTGGTATCCAAGTTTTTTGGGTCCGTTATTTATTAGTATTAGAAGAAACAAGATTTTTAGGTACTCATATGGCCCTAATAGTCATTGTATGTTTTCTTCTAATAGGACAATCATGATAATTATGACCATTTCTATTACAAAAATTACAAATAGCATGTGACATATATGAAGAACTTGAGTGATTATAATAGTATCCTTTTTTAACAAAATTATTTTTATGAAAAGAATTTTGAATATTGGACTTTGATGTAGAAGGATTATCAAAGAAGTTTTTATAAAATTTGTATTTTTGTTTTGGCATATATCCCAAGTCTGCCTTATCAAAAACACATCTTTGACTACCAATAAATTTTTCAAAATTTCTTTTTCCATTCTTTAAGTTTTCAATAATATTTTCTAAATCAGTTTTCTTTTTCTTCAACTCAAGATTTTCATCTTTCAAAACAATACTTTCTTTTCTTAAAATATCAATTTCGTTTGTTAAAGAAAAATTTTTCTTTTTCAAAGCAGTATACTTGATACTTAATTTTTCAAATTCCTCATATACCTCTTCTAAAATATTTTGCAATTCTTCATATGAAGGATCTTCAATATTATCAAGATTTGTTACCTCAATATCATCTTTAGCCATAAGATAAAGATTTGTTGATTCTCCATTGCTTGCTTTACTATCTGAGCTACTTGAATCATCATCCCATGTAACTTTCATTGCTTTTTTGGCTTTGTTTCGATCTTTCTTTAGCAGAGGACAATCTGACTTGATATGACCAGACTTATTGCATTTATAACAAATTAAAGTGTCATTTTTACCTGAATCTTTCTTGGAAAACTTTTTGAAGGATTTCCTTGGAGGAGTTTTATTTTTCTTTAAGAACCTCTGAATTCTTCTTGTTATCATCGCAACTTCTTCATCTTTGTCGTCATTTTCCTCATCTTCAGCACTTTCACTTTTATGTGGAACAGCTTTAAGTGCCAAGCTCTTCTTTGGCTTTCCTTCTTCTTCTCCTCTTTTCAATGTGTATTCATGGGTGATAAGTGACCCGATGAGTTCATTCACTTCGAGCTTCTTGAGGTCTCTAGCTTCAAGAATCGCTGTCACTTTTGATTCCCAACGTTTTGGTAGAGAGTTGAGAATTTTTCTTACTATCTCCACTTTGGAATAAATTTTGCCAAGAACTGTCAAGCTGTTTATGATGTTAGTAAAACGAGTGTGCATACTAGAAATAGATTCATCATCATTCATCTTAAACATTTCATATTCATGAGTAAGAATATAAATTTTTGATTCATTGACTTAAGAAGTTCATTTATAAGTAACTTTCAAGTTATCCCAAATTTCCTTTGCTGTAGCGCAAGTCATTACTCTATTAAACTCATTACCATTGAGAGCATTATATAATAAATTCATAGCAGTTAAATTTAAAGTATAAAATCCATCGTCTTCACGATCAAACTCTTCTTCTTCCTTTTTGACCTTTACTCCATCAACCACTTTTGTTAGAATATAAGGTCCATTTACAATGCATTTCCAGATTTCTCGACCTTGAGCCTGAAGGAATATTCTCATTCTAACTTTCTAGAATGATTAATTGTCTCCGCAAAAGAGTGGAGGCCGACTGCTAGATTGACTTTCACCAAACGAAGTTGCAATGTTAGCCATAAGATTTTAACTCAAAAGATAGTTAATCTTATAACAGAGCTCTAGCTCTAATACCAATTGTTGCCCAGATAACTAACACAAGAGGGGGGGTGAATTGAGTTGTATTTAAAAAAAAATAACAATTATAAATCAAATATACAATATAAAATATAAACAAAATATGAAACAGCAATAAATATAAAGAGTAAGGGTAAGGGAGAAGCAAACTCAGTATGTTAACGAGGTTCGGCCCCACTGCTTACGTCCTCGCCTCAAGCTACCCCTTGAGGATCCCGAATTCACTAGTCAATTTCCTTTAGGTGGAGATAGAAACCTATTACACTTTTGAGCAGCACCGCTCCAAAGAATCTGTGTAGAACACCCTCTACATTTCCAATCACCTCATACTTGGTGATTTAACTATTCCCCATGTAGAAGACCTTCTACACACACAAGGATTATACGCACAATCTTACAAATACAAGAGTTGATAGTAGGTAGACTATCAAAATACACTCCTCAATGAGTGAGATAGAAACAATGCAGCTCAACCTATATCTCTCTAAAAAAGAACAAGAATTAAGGCTCAAAACTTTAGAAAAGAGAGAATGAGAGTTTTGAAAGAACGATGCAAAACTTAACAATAGATGTGTAAGCTCTTGTTGTGATTTTTACAAAACTTAAGTGAGTTATTTATAGGCAAATGAGTTTTCAATTTTAAATTTGAAAAGATTCCCATGTCAAATAAGAGCACTATTCACTTTTCAAAAAATTCAAATAAAAACATTTCATTTTTGCATTTGTCAAAGACAACTCCATTTATTTTTCAAAGAAATCAAATCAAATATTTTACTTTTTGCATATGACAAAAGGAGCACACTTTACTTTTCAAAATTTTCAAACAAAGACATCTACCTTTTGCATAAGTCAAGAAAATCATCCATCACTTTTGAAAATATTCAAATAAAACATGCACATGTGAAAGATGACAATCAATCATCTTAATATTTTCAAAGTTCAAACCTTTAATCATGTCATGCACATATAAAAGATGACAATCAATCATCTTTCAAAATTTTCAAATTTAATTTTCAAAATATTCATGCACATGTGGAAAATGTATTTTAATGCTTTATGATAAAATATTAATTTTGAGCCTTAATCCTGATTTCGAATTTTTAAGAGATTTACAACATTACTCTATGACTTTAATGTGAACTTGTTCCCTTTTTGCTCATGCTTGGTTCCTTGATGTGCTTGATTCTATTGTGTGGACAATTTGAGCTTGAGACTCCTTTATTCTTTGAATTCATTTGTTATCATCAAAATCCATATGTAGATTTATAATTATACGATACTTGAAACCTTGGGTTCAACAAAAATATTGCAAATCAATTATCGAATGTATTTATAGATACTAAAGGTGTGGTAAAATCACATATTCCTGTCGTTAATACTCCAGCAAGAATTGTAGTCCCTAAAAGACAAGTTGTCAAGACAGTAATAGATGAGTCTAAGACACGCTTGAAGCGTGGATGACTTATTGGTGCAAAAGACAAAATTCCTCAGAAGAGAAAGATATAAAATGAATTTGGTATTCTTGAAAAATCCATATCCACAATACAGACCACAAGCATAGTTGATATTCCTGAAAATATCAAATCTTCTATTCCAAAATCTTCTAAAAATGAACCTCCTGAACAGATATTTCATGAAATGTTTTCTCCTGAAAAGGAACAAGTATATGAAAATAATGAGATCTTTATACATTTTATGAGTACTGAAGAAATTCTGGATAAAAACAAAACTGTTATCGACAATATATTTTAATATAAAATGGCCATTGACATTACTAAAAGTAATGAATAAAGTGAGCAAAAAACCGTCAAAGAATGTCGATGTAGAAATGATTGGCCAAAATAAAAAGCAGTTATTGAAACTGAATTACACTCGCTAGCAAAACGATGGGTATTTGAAATTTTTGTTCAAACACCAAAGGGTGTAATGCCTATCAGATATAAGTGAATATTTGTACGAAACGTAATGAGAAAAATAAAATTGTATGGTACAAAACACGATTTGTCGCACAAGATTTCCTGCAGAAACCCGGAATTGATTATGAAAAAACACTTTCCTAATTATGGATGTAATCACATTTAAATTTTTGATTAGTTTGGTAGTTACAAAAAAAATTAGATATGCAGTTGATGGATGTGGTTACTACATATTTATATGGATCATCAGATCATGACATATATATAAAAATCCCTTAAGGATATAAAATACCTGAACTATTTAATCCAATACATCTAGAATTATGTACTCTATCAAGTTTCAAAGATTTTTTTATGGATTAAAACAATCCGGACGTATGTGATATAATTGCTTCAGCAAATATCTATTAAAAGAAGGTTTTGTGAATAATCCTATATGTCCATATATTTTTATTAAAAAATTAGAATCTGGATTTGCTATTATTGCAGTCTATGTTGATGATTTAGATATTGTTAGAACTCCTGAATAGATCACAGAATCGCTATATATTTAAATAATGAATTTAAAATGAAAGATCTTGACATAACAAAAATTTGTCTTGGCCTATAGCTTGAACATCGGTCAAATGGAATTTTTATTCATCAGTCAATATATATAGAGAAAGTCTTGAAACACTTTTATATGAACAAAATTCATCGCCTGAATACTCTAATGATTGTTTGATCACTTAATGTGTGAAAAGATCCATTTTATCTTTGTGAAGATGATGAAGAAATTTTTGTTCATGAAATACCATATCTCAGTATAATTGGAGTTTTGATGTATCTTACAAATTGTACTCGGTTTGATATTACATTTTCAGTTAATCTACTTGGAAGATATAGTTCTGTATCAACTCGAAGGCATTGGAATAGTAATAAATATGTCTTTCGTTATATTCGAGGTATAGTTGATATGAGATTATTTTATCAACATGGATCAAATCCACAGTTGATTGGATACGCAAATGTAGGTTATTTTTCAAATCTACATAGAGGTAGATCTCAAACTGAATATGTGTTTACTTATGGAGATTCTATCATATCATGGAGATCTGTCAATCAAACACTATATACCACATCTTCAAATAATTTAGAGATCATTACAATTCATGAAGCAAGTTGGGAATGTATTTGACTGAGATCAGTGATTCAACATATTCAAAAAAAGTGTGATCTTCCCATGATCAATGATAGTCCAACAATTTTATACGAAGATAATGCTACTTGTATTACTCAAATCAGAGGAGGATATATCAAAAGTGATAGAACCAAATATATTTCACTTAAATTTTTTTATACTCACGACCTTCAGGATAAAAGTGAAATTGATGTCAAGCATATATGATCAAGTGATAATCTGACAGATTTATTTACGAAAGCATTATCAACTGCTACATTCAAGAAAATTGTGCAAAATATTGAAATGCGAAAACTTAAAGATCTATCGTTATACACTTTTCAGGGGAGTAAATGTCTTGAAAACTTATACTGATTATACTCTTTTTTCTTCGCTAAGGTTTTATCCCATTGGATTTTCCTTGGTAAGGTTTTAATGAGGCAATCCTAAAGTACTTGGCAATACACATGAATCCTGTCTCTTTTTTCTTCGTCATTGGTTTTTCTTCCTACTGAATTTTTTCTTGACAAGGTTTTAACGAGGTATATTTTTTATGAATGGTCATTCAAGAAGAGTGTTGTGAATGAAAAGTCAAAAAGGGGACGGTGTATGCCCCCCACCCTCTCTTACTTTCCTCCTCGTGCTCCCCTCCTCTTTATTCTGTGAATGACCACCCCCGACGTTAAAACTCTTTATATATATGAGAGTTTCAGATTATTTTGTAAGGAAGAAAAAAAACTTCAGTTATTGAATAATAATAATTTTAAATATTTTTTCTTATAAATTCTCTTATAATAGTATTTTCCTTTTAGTGTTATAATATATATATATATATATATATATATAAACCGATGGAGGTTCCAATCTGATTTTTCCATTTGAAAACTAGTCCTTATACCATAATCTTATTTGAAAACTGGTCGGTTCGAAAACTATTCCTTATTTCATTTGATATAAACTAGTCCGTTTATATATATTATAAATACACATATAAAGCTTAAAACAAAATTTGGGCTCAAATTTGGGCCCCATATTGTATAATTTAATCGAAAAAAAAAAGTGTCAAGTGGCATAAAAAGTCCAATTTGGGACTCATCGTATGTAGGTTCTTGGACTCAAGATGGTTGAAAACCAACATTAATAATTGCATTTGGTATGCATGGTTCAAAATATTTTGGAATTCAGGATTTATTATTATTATTATTATTATAGAGGAATTGAGAATTTATAATTCTACATTTATGCTAGAAAAATAAGGACTTCGAGTACAAAAATCAGTTTAATTGGGATTCTGTCCTCCTCTGTAAAAAAGAGATGACTTACAGAAATGAATTGGCATTGGGGATGGAACTGAATATTAGAAATATAGACAAAATTAAGGCTATTCCAAAACAAGTAGTTATAATATCAGCTGAGAAAAAAAAAGTAGTTATAATATCAAGAGTAAATGTATAGGTCTTGGCGTTGGGATTCTTTTACGTCTCTATGAAGTTTTTTAATAGAAAATAAATTTAAAAAACTAAAAATTTACATATATTTTATCTTCATATATTTTCTTATTGATTTTATAAATAAAAATAAAATGTAAAAAAGTATAAAAAAATTTTACAGTACGAAAATGCAGATGCAGATGGACTCGATTTGGCAGATAGCATTGATATCTAAAGTGGGCCCTTTTGTTTGTTGTTTTAAATATCAAAGGGGCTGTAGATAGCTGGCCGAAATAATATTATTAGCCTCCTCACACTACTCCTTTTTTTTTTTTTTTTTTTTTTATGGGAGCGGCTACATATACAAAAAAAAAAAAAAAAAAAAAATTCACACATTGAAATCGTATACTTATATATATATATATATCATGTCCCATTCTTTCCTATTTTTTCTTTTTCTTCTCTCCTCCCCCATTTCTTGCCCCCAGCCGTCTTGTTTTTAATCCATGCAACCCATCACAGCGGCTATTTGCAGTACCACCAACCACCTCACTCGATTCCTTTCACATCGGCGAGTACTTCCCCACTATTAGTATTTACGGCAACTTTATCTCTCCTACGCGACCTCAACCCAAATCGAGATTGCATATGGCCTTTAGTTATGAAATCGAGACTTCAACGGCCATTTAGTAGCCCGTCAAAGTTGTCTGTCACTCTTAGAGGTGGTTTCTGACTAACTAAACTATAGATGATGGTTCTTGAGGCAGGGTGCATTTGGCTATGAAATTGTGACTGCACACGGCACGTTGGAGTTGTCTATCCCTTCCAAGAGTGATTTCTGACCACCCCAACCACGAACGGTAGTCTTCGACCATGTTTGACTGGCGCAGTGGAGAGGGTAGGGAGATGGGAAGAGAGAGGGAGAGAAAATAAGAGAGAGAAAAATAAGGGGACACGTGGCACATTAGTAATGTACCACATAAGTATATATGATGTCTTTGTAAAATCTCTTTATATTTATAATATTTTTCTTTTCTTATTTATCCAACTTTGAAAATTTATGTCCATGTACACACAAATTCACAATCACAATGGAACAAAAGGAACAAACTAAACAGTCCCATCTTGTTGCCACAAACCTCATGTTTTTCATCTTAACAATATGTAGTTCTTGAATAATATTTTGTTAAGGAAAATGTTAGTTATCGAGAGTTGGGTCCAGCATGGGTCTCGATATGTTTTTATTATTTAGTAATGAAGAACGTATTTTTTTTAATGATGTTATGATTTTTTCAAATGTTTAAGAATATAAGAAAAATCTATGAGAAATAACAATTTATTTTCTATCAAATAATATCCATTCTTAGAATGCAAAAATGCAGTAAATAAACTACAATCAAAATAACAATTTTTTTTTTCTATCAAATATACATTACGTATCACACATCTAAATCGATCTCTTAAAAAAACATAAAACAAAACAAAATAAGTACAACGTCGAATTAATCTTGGCGATTAAATCATAACATTGATTATATATATATATATGATTATATATATATATTTGTGCAATTATATCTTCTCATAATTTGAAGATGCCCCTTACTTTATGATGTTCTTTGATACTAAGCTTAGGAGGTAAATCATCTAACATAATGTTTTTTTTTAAGCAAGCAAGTAAACTTTATTCAAAGTAAAAAAGATGATATAAGGAGGGATGAGATTTCTCAACAAATGCCCTAGAATAATAATAATAGTGTAAAGTGGGAAAAAAATATGTGATTTTTTGGGACCAATTTCTTAGTCTTCATCCATGTCTTACAAAAAGAATATTGAGTTTGGCTTGATTTCCTAGTGAAAATGTATTTTCTTAGGCGTGAGTGATATTGCTTGACTCTGGTTTGACAGTGGCTCGACACTGTAGTTTTGGTTTGACACTCGCTCGACATTTGGCTCGAACGAGATTTATGCAGAGAGTTTCGCTCTATTCGCTCAACATCTCGCTCGAGCGAGATTTGCATAGAAAGTTTCGCTCAACTCTCACTTGACATCCAGCTATAGCGAGACATAAATCGTAGTTGTCGATTGAGCGAACTTAATTTCGCTTGAGCGAGTTTGTCTTGTTATTAAGTTTCCGCATCGTTTCACTATAAAATACATGGGTTTTCATTGTATTTTCAAAGTGTGAGAGTAGCCAGATTTTGCTGAGAGAGATAAAATCCTTTTGTTAACAATACTGAAAGTACATTAAGTGTATTGGGACTTTGGGATTGTGAGGATTGTGTGATTGATCTCTTAACTCTATCTTTGCTCATAGTGAATTCATTATAATCGACTCCAACAGTGGACGTAGGCTTATATGTAGATATATCATTATCCCTAACTAAAAAAGTATCATCAGAGAAGAAACTCTGAATGTCTATAACGCCGACTAAATGATCAACATTACTGTAACTCGAATTGTCACTATCGCTCCGACTAAGAGTGTTTTTATCTATATCATTTAGAATCGGGTCTTCACTTACACCGGTATTTTCAATAGGACCAAGACTATCCATTGATTTACTTAGCCTACACGCGTATTCTAACTCGTCTTTGGCCAACATTGAATTGAACCACCCTTTTTTCATAAAGCCTTTTTTCCCATAGTTACATGAAAATACAATAGATGAATAGTCATTCGATAAAAAATCAGTTGAATATTTTATTTACTATCAGAATATGCATATAAATCCAATTACTAGGATTATATTAACAAAAAACAAGTAGGTATTGAAAAAAAAATGATTATTTTTTGTGAGAATCAAGAGTATCACTTAATATGATGGAATCCTTTTTTTTTTAATTATAATTATTTCAATTCTTTTTCCATTTTAAATAGGAGCCGAACCACTTAAATCTTGGTGTTCTTTGTGTGATTGTCGTTATTTTCTTTTATGTTTTTGTTTCCATTTCTGCTACAATACTTCAAATTTATCATTAGATATGGTTTATTCCCAACAAAGGATGCTGTCTTAAAAGAGGGAAATAAGCAGTTTGCAAAAATATGCAAACTGTGGAACCACTGCTGAAAGCGCTGAAAGTGGTGGATGCACTACAGGTTGTTATCTTGAGAGAATTTTTAGAGAGATCTCTAGTCCTTTTTCAAGATAATCGATTAGGAAAAACCATAATATAGTAGGTAGGGCTATACAGTGTCAGCATCAGTGGCAAAATCGCCACTGACCGACACACCACCAACCATTTTTATGGTCTGTTCCATCGACTGCCACTAACCTCATAGTGGCAGTGGCGCGTCGACATCGACGCGGCGCGGGTGCAATGGTCGGTGGTGCCCATCTATTTGGGCCACCATAAAATTAAAAAATTAATAAAAGAAATATCTTCGGGCTTTGAGAGGATGACGTCAAACATCAGACAGAATTGTGAGCTGTGAGGGGTGGTGGCCTGGAAGAACGATGGCGGCGGGGGGAGGGTAGAAAAACCCTAAGGCCTAAAGGAAATCGAAGAGGGGAATGGAGTAGAACTGAGGAATTTGGGGATTGGGGATTTTTTTTGGGGGGGGGGGGTTGTCTGGACTTTGAATGAAACAACGTCGTGTCATTCAAAGCAGACACACATTGCTTTCAACGACACGATATCGCTTCCTTTTAAATGAAACGACATCATTTTTATTATATATATATAAAAAAAATAAAAAATAAAAAATATATATATAGCCTATCGATCGGTTCAGTGATTCAGCATGGGCTTGAACCGCTGCCGAAGCCAACTGAAGGTAATTTGAGGTTTTCTGATCCGCTTGCCAACCGGTTCTTCGTTGGTAGAGACCGGTTCCGACGTCGATGGTTGGTTTCTGGCGGTTGTGGTCGGTGTTTCAATTTTTTGTATAGCCCTAATAATAGGAAACACGGCATCGGATGAGAAATCTACCTTTCTATAGTCATCTACCTTTCCACGAGTTTATGGTGGCACGACGGATTGGTGGAATGAAAACGGAGTGGCCATATCTAGAAAATCTCGGTGTGGGAAATATGCTGGTAAGATGTGTATTGCGTTAGAGAGGTCGTGTTGTCGCATGTAAGGGTCATGCGTCGAGTTTTTTGGCGCGTCTCCACTTTGTCCCAATAGATCAGCGACTACAGGATGGGGTGGTTTGGCGCATGTTGGCAGATAGCGGCTGGAGAGTGACAAATCTAACTTAAACCAAGCCGTTGGAGGGGGAAGAAAAAAGTACTATCATGAAAATGTCCTCTCCGGCAGCAACACTCGAAGTGATGGAGTTTTCTCAAAAAAAAAAAAAAGGAAGAGAGTCTCTATCTAAAAGCTTTGGATCCTCCCCTCTTACCGTTTTAACGAGCTATCTACCTTTAAAATCGCTGGATAATATTCGATGGGCCTTAAAGGGCAACCTCCGGCTTGCTGACTGTGGTAGTGTTATATGAGATCACTGTGGACAATTTATACATGGATTCTTTATTTATTTGAGGGTTGATATAAATATTTTTGCAGATAATTTCACACTTAAAGCTGGCATTTCTTTGTGTTAACAGCTTGATTTTTATGAAGTATTTATTGAGTTAGATGCAATATTGGTAGTTAATTGGGATATAAATAGGAAAAAAACCCGTGCAGATATGTAAATATTTGGGAGGATATACTTAAACTTTAACGAGTTTATAAATTTTGATATGAACCATATATACAGAGAAGGTAGTAGCGTAGCAGACGGATTAGATAATCTCGCAGCTTCAAGTATTATTGGTAAATCTGGTTTATCAAATTGTAAATGAAAATAGTTCGTTTGGATACTTGTTTTATTTCTGTTACAGATGCTTTAAAACAGTTAATGTAAGCAGTACCTTTTTTTTCCTTAAAATGAAAGGCTTTACAAGAGTTTTGATTTTGAGATATATATGTAAAAAGTATTCTCTCTCTATAAGTGAGAAGTATTAACAAAATTAAGGTAAGGTCCGGCCTCTCCTAAAGAAAAAAAATAACATATCATAATTTGATTTATAAAAAGATTTAATTTTAAAATTTTCATTCTAATCAAATTATGTCAAGCAGCCACATTAAGAATATGTTATTACATAGTTTTGTTAATATAAATTTTGTTTTATAATTTAGTGGGATGGACCGACTGTCATGGATGTTTCGTAAATCACATCCAGGTGGCCTGCAAGGTGACCCGGTCAGGAAGTGCGGTTTCCATACTGATACATTCAAACACTATTGGACTCCAATACCATCTTTCTTTCTTCCTTTCTTTCCAAGTCTTTGAACTGGTCAAGCACTCCAAGCTTGCCCAACTTTCAATTAAGAAAGTCATCTTCTTCCAATCACTAAAAAAGCGCCCCGAAGTCCAAAGTCGTCATTCATGGCATATGCATCCAATTCAAACGACCATAAATTCTGACACCATATAACTTGAGATTCGATCATTTCATTACCGACCATTTTCATCTCAAATCTCGCTCAATTCAAAACCACTTCCTCGATTAGATCTTCAAAAAGATGCAGAGTTGTACTCCTCAAAAACAAGCTACACAACGTCCGGCACAACAAATACCACCGGCGAGGACTTCACTCACCAGATCCGGGAGTACGGTGACGGGGAATCGGGGACGTAAGAACAACTATGTCTTAGCATCTCCTAGAGCCGGCCGGCCGGTTTGTACGTGTTCCAACCACCCTGGATCGGTCAGCTGTACCCGGCACGGTTACGCGGTGCCTGAAACGACGTCGAGGAGGCGTATCGGGAGCAAAGAGGTCCTGGTCAGGAGGGCCTTGACGCCACCAACTCGTAGGTTGAGCCTTCGGTGGTTGAATTTCCGGCCAACGCCGAGTCGGCTCTCCAACATGTCTGCGGCTTAACTTGCGTTGATCCTCCTCTGTTTTGACTGGAGATAGATAATTTTGGTGCCATCCATGCATGATAGTTGCAGAACTTCTGATAAAAAAAAAAAAAGAGAGAGATTGGATATTGAAGAGTATTGTCCTAGACTTTTTAACTTCTCTGTTTGTAATTACCCAGAGGATTGAAGCTATTTCTTTGTTAATATGTTGCCTTTTTATGACAAATTATCATCTCCGCCTTCCCCAGTATAGTACTGTAGAAGCATATCTATCTGAATTGTTCTCTTTTCTGCTTATTTTATTAATTGATAAACCTATGGGCAGATAAGGATTTAAACACCATGTAGCCAAAACATGATTTCTTTTTTAAGTACTCAAGATATTCTCTTTGTAAAGTTAAACATAAAACTATAAACAAAATTGAAATTATATGAGTTTATACTTTATACGAATTACTGAAGTTTCTTTTTCTTTCATGTTAATGTTTAATAATCTTAATTGATCACAATTACAAAATAATATGTTTAATAAAAGAATGGAGTTGAAAATCATTAATTTGATTGGGTTGATCCGAGTGACTCGTCATATACTAATAGTCTTTACTTATTTACATGCTTACTGAAATATCGGTTTTCTTCTACTAGAAAACAAGGAACTCGGCTTCTTACTGCTAAGAAAAAATCTTTTGATTTGTTTCAAAATTCTAAGGGCATGTTTGAGAATTAGGAAGAAAAATATAGCTTATAGTTTTATGACTTATAACTTAAATAATAAATTATATATTTTAAAAATTATTTATTGTTTAGTAAACATGTATCTAAAGTACTTTCAAAATATTTTTAAAGTTAGATACGATCATTTTTTTTAAATATATAGTTATTCGTAAGAACTTTTTAATAAAACTTTCGATTTAATATTTTTTTTAAAAGTTGACTTTTAACTACTTCAAAGTATTTTTTAAACTTTGTAACGCATCTCCTAACAAAGTTCAAAATAAAAGAAGAGGAAGTAAAGCGAAGCCGAATTCAAGAGTGGTAGCCAAAATTTAATTCCTTGTCCATGAAAACCCAAATTCATAAACTTCCTGAATCCTATTATCGAATACCTACATTGACAATTATGGACCCTTCCTTTTACCTGTTTCCATCTCAAATGATGTTGCGTGCCCTCCAACGGGATTCATAACCCTGAAGATGAAAGGATCCCAAGATTGTTTTCTTGATTCTTATGTAGAAGAGCCTAATTTTACTCGATATTCAACACTTACAAAAATCTTGCGAGAAAAGAGTACGAATAGTAGAGAAAAGAAACCAGGACATTCATACAGAAGATCAGTGTGAGCCAACTGGGGAATGGAACAGTAGATAATAATATATTGTTTAAGAAGCATGCTGCTATTATTAATTATGATTAATGGTTAATTACTTACACGGTGAATGGTTAATGGAAGATGAGTATGTTTTTGTTTTGTTTGTTTTTTATGCACATGCACGTTTCTGAGATGTCTGCACTATATCCAGTAATTAGTCCTGACTCATGACAGCCATGATCGGGATTGCTTTGCGTATCACTTCGAGCCACAACCCCCACAAAAGTCGATTTTTTAATCAATCGGAATTGCATCGGCGCGCGGCTCCTCTTTAGTATCTGGTTTCTGGTTATTTTTGTGTTGTTTTCTCCTAACAGGGAGAAAATGACAAACAGAATGGATGCACCTCAGAGTCTGTTTGTGCAGCTCTTATGTGAAAACAAAATTATATGAAGCTGCCAGCAAGAGTATTTTCTCAAAGCCTAAAACAGTTTTTAAGTTTTATCTACCTGAGGAGAATGTATGGATGGAGAACTGGAGTTGGCTTCTTCTGGTGCATCAAAGATTCTTGCTTCTGACTTCTCATTTGAATAACTAGCTGCAAAGAGGAAACAACTCAATGAAAGAGATATAACATATCAAAACATGACAAAGTCCACGCAAAGAGCTGGTTTACACAAAGTCAGTCTAGCTAGGCATAGGAAAGTATTTGCCAAGTTCAGGCGAGTGGTTGGCACAGGTTTTGATCTAAATGAACCCGAGACCAGGAAAAATCTAAAGATGGAATATCTTTTACACATCATGCATCACATAAAATTCAATTAGTAGAAAGAATGGGCATGTCTAAATTATTCTTAATCACAGTCTAATGGTAGATGGAATCACTCTTAAGTGAATTTTGTCTATGTAGCCATTTAGCTTGTTTGCCACTGACCATATATTTTTCAGGATAAGCATAGAGTCAAAAGAATAAAGCTCTTAACCTTTAGCCGTCGGCACACAATAAGTCAAATTTATCCACATTAAATACTCACGTTGAGAGTATTGTCACTCAAATAAGCTCTACAGTCCACCCAAAGAAGCCTTTGTTCTACTGGGATGGGATGGGATCACACCATGTGTAACAAGATGAGGAAATGGCCAAAGCTTCCATCCTGCCTGGATAATACAACTAACAGCCAAGTCAGATGCAAGAGAAATCACACACACAAACTTGAGCTGGTTTAAACAAGAGGAGTATAATTACCAGATCTCAATAAACTCCTACTGAATCAACCAACACATAATATATGGGCTTTCAATTAGTCTCCCGGCATTTCCTACTGTATCCTTCAAGAATAAATAAACTCCTCCAATGATAACTACATAATGTTTTTTTTTCCCCAGTTCTGGATTGGAAGATCAACAGGCTAAAAGTCTTTTTGATAAGTAAAGATCGACAGGCTACAAATTAAGGTGAATGTACACAAGCTCAGAATAAATAGAAAGACAATGCATTTCTTTAATGCTCAACCATGTTTCAGTACAGCTACAGACAGTATTTTTTATTTCAATTTTTTGCAAAAGAAAATTGAGGTTTCCCCAGAGCTTTAAGAACTTTGATCAAAAGCTGCTGGCAATGCATATTTGTGTTGGACATGGATAAGAAACCTGCACACTAAGTTTGAAATCCTATCTGAAAATTGGAAACATTGGTGAGTATTAAAGTTTAGACATATAATAGTGAAGGGCAAAGAATGGTTCAAATAGAGCACATATGCCAATGCATACAAAAACCCATTTAAGATTTACAGAACAATGTACTGATCATCAGGATGCAAAAGTTCAATGAAGATCAATCTATCACTAATTAAAGAGTTTAAATAGATGGTCCTGACTGCTTCAACCAGCATTGGCAAAGAGGACACAAACAGAGAAGAAAGTGATCATGAGCCTCAAAGTTTGTAAAAAAGAAAAACTTGAGAAGAATGCAAGGATACAGCAGTTGTAGCAGAAGGTTCACTTACGGTAAGCATGGGCCAGAAAGTTGCCTTCAATTCTTTAAAAATACTTAATTGGGAATTCAAGACGTAAAAATCCGTAAAATAAGTACTGTTCCAAACTGCTCATGCAGTTTGGTCTAAGTCTTTCATCTAGGTTTCATATTCGAGAATTTGAAATTCAGATGATTAATTTTCTTGAATTTCTTAAAAAAAATTTACTAAAATTTAGATGGTTAATTATCTTGAATCTCTTTTTTTTTTTTATTTTTTGCTAAAACTATTAAAAAATAACAAAATTTAGAATCGGGCCCAACCCAAATGAACAGGCCTAGTTTGGTCTATGATTACTTTGGCAGGATCCACCCACCAATCCTGGAAGGGAAAAAGCTCCTGGAAATAAGCAGCAGCTGTTTCAGTGACCCATATGGACTGAAATGGGAAATCCAACTAACAAGAAAATATATAACCATAATAATCACCTCGCAGAACTACTAATAATAATGAGAAAGGGAACCATGTAGAGTAAAGCCAACAAGGCCAGATCTGAACATTCGTGCTCAATTAAACTCAAAGAGAGGTTTTCCCTCATAACACTACAGAAAAGGAAAAATGTTTAATTATGTAAAAGCAAATGTTTCACAGCAAAAACAAGATTTAGGACTTATTTCACAACATGAACTAACTTGTGCAATCCAATCCCTTAAAGAGTACACCACTCCACTAATAACCATTTTTGTTAAAACTGGATTTCTCTAGAGAGCTTCCTCATAAGCATTCCAGTGCCTTGAGGTGCATATCTTATTATCTCAAAAAGCGCCCACTCCTATGAAAAACAAAAGAATAAGTTGCATTTGGGTGGTGAAGTGATCTTAGATATTCTATGAATAATAATGAAAAAATAATGAAAACAAAATATTAGACTACTAAATAGTAATGAAAGTAATAAATAGTAATAAAAAGGACAAAAAAAAATATAATAAAGTAATAAATAGTAATAAAGTATTCTGAGAGTACTTAAGAATATTTTGTTAGCCAAACCTAAATGATAATGATGGTGATGATGACGACAATGGCAACAAGGTAATAATAAAAATCAAGTCCTAGAAGATAGAGTTGACTTAAACCATGTTTGCAACAAAATCCACAAATAAATCGAAAGTTAACAGAATTCAAACCCCATTTTGAATTCGAAGTGAGTAACAAAAAGGTTTGATACGAGTCATTTAAAATTCTGACATAAGCAATCACAGCTGTAAATGAAATTCACAAGAGAAACTATTTGGTAAAATAAACACAACCCAAACTACTATTTTACCCCCAATGATCATTTTATTAAGAGAACGGTTCGAGTTTACTTTCTATTTGTATAGTAAACTCGACGCAACTAGCTAGATTCTCCATGAAAGTCTTGTATATTATCATTACTCCTGAACGATCATAGTATGAGGGGAAATAAAAATACACTACATATAAAGTATTCATTGCACTAGGGGATAAGAAGAGAAGTGATAAGACTAAAAAGAGAGCTAGTAGACATATGGGTGCAAGGTAGCTGTTAGGCATAAGGGAGGGTTAGCAAAAAATAAACGACGAAATGAAATCAAGGAAGTTCACTAACGCACGCAAGTTAAAATATCCAAAGCACACAGACCAAAACTCATACATAAAAAGGCTTGACTAGATAACAAAGAGACAACGTTTCTTGAAACTTGGTTTCGACCTTTCTTCTTGGGACTTCTTCTCCTTTAGTGGGCATGTTTCTACGAACAAATTTCTTCCACTGCCATTTATAATTCTTCTTATACAGTAAAATAGGAGAGATTGTGAAATATTTATTATAGTTAGGGGTGTAATCGGTTCGGTTCGATTTGGTTTTGGACAAAATTTATAACCGAATCGGTACCACCGGTTTTATATTTTTTAAAACCGATTTCGCATCGATTATCCCCTAAAATTGGTAATAATGGTTTTACTGGTTCCGGTCCAGTCCAATTTTTCAGTTTTAAATTAATATATTTTAGTCTATTATACTATAAGTATTAGTTATAGTGATTCGAATAATTATATATTTGTATTTCTTATGTTAAGTTCAATTTTTTATAACTATTTTTTATAACTATATCATTGATAGTTATAATACTAGTATATTAATACTAAAAATATTAGTATTACTTCTTATAAAAAAAAAAATTAGTATTACTATATCATTATTTTATAAGTAATTATTTAGTATAATAATTTAAACTTAAAATATATTACTAATAGTAATATAGTATTAGACTAATAGTATTAGATCATAAAATGTAAATTGTAACTAATTTATATTATATATTAATGTATAAAATATTATATATAATATAAAAAATATTATTTTATATTACATATAATATTAAAAAGTTTGATATAAAATATGTATTATATTGAACTGGTTTGGTCCGGTCCGATTCTAAAAAGTTTAGAACTGGAACTGAACCAATATCTAACGGTTTTGACATTACGAGAACCGATTCCGAACCGGTACCGAACCAAAACTGGACCAATTCCGCCGGTCTGGACCGGTCCAGTACTTCGATTTTTTAGTTTTCCTGTTTTTTTTATACCTCTAATTATAGTGGATTCTCCTCCTCAAACGGCTGTGGATATAGATATTATGCCAAACTACGTAAATTCTATGTCCATTCTTATTTATTTTATCTGTTGTCAACGTACGCGTCAGTTGTGCTGGAACCTTTCCGAGAGCCCCAAACGATATTGATCGAAATCTAACTCGCACCAGTAAGCCGATAATGATTCTTTCTCTCACCCCGGCCTGTTGACCAATTTTATAGCGTCAACACATAGAAATAAAAATTTCTAAATCAATTTGAAGCAGGAGAATAGTTTAAACTTGACTTGCACGTTCCACACTATAAATGAAAATTTTTGAAAACAAAAACAGATTGAGAGCATTCTAAAAAGCTTTAAAAAAAACAAAGAAAGAAAAGGAACTTTACTTCTGTCGATAGACCTCCGAAGAAAAAAAGCAACAAATAGTATCGATTATTCCAACGGGAGAAGCTGATGAGCTGATATGCCCATGCTCGCAGACCCGACCCAAGAAATGCGATTTTGACATGTTTGCGGGTTGAACCCGTTAAATGTAAAACCGCCCGCCCACGTTTTAACAGCTTAGGGTATTTGCAATGGTCTTGTTAAAAAAAAATTTCAAAAAGTACAAGTTTATACACTTTTCAAAAAAAATTTGTCATATTTGATTATTTGTGGGGAGAAGAAAGTGGGAAGAAGGGAATAAAAGGAAAATATTTCACTTTTTTTTTTTTCCACTTGTGAATAGTAACTTTCCAAATTTGAAGAGTTTTTGAAGATTGCTATTTACAAGTGGAAAAAGTACTTTTATTCCCCTTTCTTCACCTTTTTCTCTCCACTATTAATCAAATATAACCAATTTTTTTAAAAAAATGTGCAAATTTATGTTTTTTAAAAGAAAATTTTAGCAAGACTAATGCTAGTGCTTTTAGGAATTTTACTCCCTAGCCGCCAGCCATTGTGGGTTTATTTTCTAAATCTTACCCCATTGCTGCCATCCCTCCCCATTTCTTTCAATGACTATTGATTCATTGTCATAACCTTCTTCTCTATTCGTCATCGACAACATCTTTGTTCGTCATCACTTCTCTTCATTTGTTCATGATGAAATCTTCGATTTTACAAAAACCCTACCACCCACAGCCTTGGATTAACAACTTTTTATTTGTTCTAGCGTCGAGAACAAAAATCAAAGATAAGTACACTCGCACACACGCGCGCGCACACACATGCAAACACACACACACACACACACTTTCTCTCTCTCTCTCTCTTTCCTCGATTTTTTCCAACAAGAGTAGTTTATCCAAGAGAAATTGATGGGAAAAATGTAGTGCCAATTGCCATTCTGGAAGAAAATTTGCTTTTCTTTGTTCTAGCGTCGATTGCCATTCTGTTTTGGTTTTGCATGCGTTGCTTTTCTTTGTTCTAGTGTCGATTGCCATTCTGGAAGAAAACTTGCTTAAATTCAAGGTTTTTATTTTTTAATTATTTTTATAACTAAATCCTAGGTTTCTAAAAATATGTAGATTTTTAATCTTGACAATTAGGGTGATTTTTCTTTCTTTTTGTTTATTTATTTTGAAAGCTAACTTTTACTTTTTGGGTTCTAAGATCATATTTGTAATCTAGGCATGTTGTTTTTCATAGCTTGCTGCCATAACGGGTGATCCGATGTCAGGTCGAGTCAGATCAGGTCATGATGTTCTTGGTGTCGGGTCTGGTCGGGTTAAAAAAAGGTGTCGGGTTGCAGCCCTACCTTGGAGTGTGATTGTGTAGTGGCTTCACTAGTTTGGTAGGTTTATTTGCCTCAATAGCCCTCGTCAATGCATGCGTCATTGGAGAAACGGTGAGACTAGATCAAAGAAGGTTGAATCGTGTAGTGGAGAGTGACTTTGTGAAGATGTCGACAAATTGACCCTTGCTTGAAATAAAGGAGATCCAAAGGGCATTGGCTGCAACTCAAGAATGAAGTGGTAATCGAAAACAACATGCTTAGTTCGAGAGTGAAGAATGAGATTGACTAATAGGTATGTTGCGCCAAGGTTATCACATCATAGTGTTGATGGTTCAGGCAAAAAGATGTTGAGCTCCTTAAGAAGGGATTAAAGCTAAAGGATCTCACAAGTTGTGTTTGCGACAGCCTTGTATTCTGCTTCGGTAGAGGAGCGGGCTATGGTAGGTTGTTTCTTGGTATTAATTGTACTACATCTGAAGATCATTCAGTTAGTTACTCATCATATGAAGATCAACTAAAGATTCCAAAATCTCGAGAAGATAGCCTCGCCATATCAGATAAATCTAAAAGCTCTCAAAGCTTCAACAATATTGTAAAACAAAATTGTAATTTAGATTTAGTTGTTTAGATATTTTGGTTGATATGTTTGTAAAGTTTGTTAACAAACTTTCGTATACAACATTATTAATAAATGAATACCTTTAGTGAGGAAGGCATTGAAGCCTACTCCATCAAACCCATTTGCCTGTCTTACATGGTATCAGTCAGTCACATGGCAAACGCTTGATCCCATATTTCTTCCACTTCTGCAGCACATTATATTTCTTCAAAATGTATTCAAGCTCCAGTAATGCTGAAACCCTTCCCCACACGAACCCAACCCTGCACACTACCTCTCATCCTATTATCAAGAAGCTTAATGGTGCAAATTTCATGGTATGGAGTATGCAATTCACGGTGTTTCTTGACAGCCATGATCTTGTTGGTCACATTGATGGGACCATCAAAGCTTCTGGAGAAACTATTCAGGATGCCCCAAATCCAACTTATGCAATATGGTTCCAGAAGGACAATTGTGTGAAGAGTTGGATTCTTGCTTCCATTTTTAAAAAAGCCTCTCTTTATGGAATTAAGACAGCAAAGCAAGCTTGAGATTCACTCCAAACACACTTTGCTTCAACCTCAAGCTCTTGAGTTGCCTTGCTTGAAAGGCAAATTCAAACTTTGTCACAAGGCAATAAGTCATGCATTGCCTATATTGATGAAGCAAAAGTCATTGCTGATCAACTAGCCACAGTTGGTAAACCTATGGATGATCAAGACCTTATTGCTCATCTCCTTGGTGATCTCAAGATAAGTTATACTCTATTTATCACTTCTTATATACTTGCCACCCGAGACAACAACCTTACCTTGGAGGACTTTCAAGCAAAACTATTTAGTTTTGAAGCTTTACCGGAAAACTAGCATCAAAATAACCTTGATACATATTATGCTTTTGCAGCTCAAAAGTCCAAACTGCCCAACTACAAAAAGCCACAAAAACCAGGTATGAATAATACTTATAGCCCAAATAAATCATCTGTTGCACCAAACAATCGATGCTTTAATTCTGTCCAACAAAATACTACTAAACCCTCCACCGATTCTTATACTCAACCAATTTGCCAAATTTGTGGTAAGGTAAGTCATTCAGCCATCGATTTTTATATGAGAGATTTAACTAATGTCTATCATGGTAGAATTCCTCCTCTTAATCTTGCAACAATGGCGGCAAAAGCAAATGCTCAACTTGATAATCAAGTCTGGTATGCTGACTGTGGGGTTAACTCACACATAACCACTAATGCACCCAATGAGACTAGGTAAGAACTAAAATACAAACAATAACTCTTAGTGGACTTACGGTCATCTGGGCGCCCAACCCAGTCAACGTCAGAGTAAGTAGATAGAGCAAACTCAATTTGGCAAATACCAATGATAAAGCATACTTGGAACAATAAGCTTCTATGTTTAATGAAGTGAGAATTGAGTTATTTATGCATACATTTTGATTTGCCCAGCAAGAATTATACAAGGGGTGCACCAAAACTTCTGCAGATAGAGTTTTTCGAGGGCAAAATGTCTTTTTCTCTGGCACAAGAGGCAGCGCCAATTATGGGGGTGGCTACGATAAGTTCGTTGGCGGTAACAACCACTAGAAGGAGTGATGGAAATAATAGAAAAGAACAGAAAGAAGAACAAAGAGAAGAAGGAGAGATGAAGATCGGGGAGAATAATGGGAGAAAAAAATGCATTGTTCAGAAATTTTATTCCCTTCAATTTTTGTCTATGTCCATTTTTCTTTTGCCAAAACGCATCATTTTCTATTTCCAGGTAGATAGGGATGCACATGGGGTGCACCAAATCGTTTGCAAGTAGAGTTCTCCTTGAAAATAAATAATAATTACAATTGTATAAATTTTTTATTCATGTTATAAAAAAAAATGGATAAATTTGTACAGAAACTCTACTCAGCCTTTGGTCTTTAGTCGCACACCACACCTCGAATTCGCTTCATTCTCATACATTAGTGTTCGTTGATTTCTTCTCCATTGTTAGACTTCTCCCACTTTTTCCTATTCTTCTCCACTTTTTTGTTATCTTGAAGACGGGTTCGTTCACTCATCTTAGCCATTTTTCTTCCTCTTCCATTTGTATGATTAAATTACAAAAATGATATGTTGCTGCCATTCTCCCCTTCTCCATCACTTTGAAACTATCCTCACCCCAATCAGCAATGTCCCTCAACCAACGCCACTCACCCTAGTTAGAAAGCAAAACTAGTCATAACTGTCAACCTCTCTTTCAATTTCGAGATTCTTAGCATTGCTTTTTGCCATTATCGATTAGGAAGATATGGGCTAGCATATTCGTCGAGGATGTAGAGATTATGAGTAATGTTCACCCACTAATAAAAAAATAGTTTCTTCTACACTTTCTTAGGGGGGTCTAATTTTTTTTTTAAAGATTATATGAGACTTGTCTATTTGAGACATATACAAATTATTTCTCTTGAAATTATAGCTTTAGCATCAATGATCTTGCCCATTATCCTTTCGAGAGGAACAAATTGGCCTAAACTGGGAGCTAATATTTGTCAGGATGCCGGTTGCAGTGTGGTTGAGCTTTTACTTTAGGTATGATTTCAGAGGACTTTGGCTTGGCCTTTTAGTTGCGCAAGTCTCTTGCATTGTGACCATTCTGTTTGCTTTGGCTCGAATCGATTGGGATCGCCAAGTCCAAAGAGCCAAAGAGCTAACTGAAGCTATCTATATTGGTGACATTTCTTTCGACTATTGGAGGGTGTAAATCCTCTCTTAACCCCGCATCCAATTCCTCACCTCTCTCTTATAAGAAAATATGGTTAAATAGCCTGTAAAACTCTCTTTTAAATATGTAAACTTCCTTTTTTATCTCTCTAATTTTATGATTCGAATCCATGCTAAAAATATTAGCGGTAACTCACACATCTTTATGTCAGTTCCATGGGAAATGGGCTTTTGGGTATTTCCCTCGCTCTAATTTTATGATTTGAATTTATGCTAAAAATATTAGGGGTAATTAGTTTAAGGTTTATTTAATTTATGTTAAGAGCTCTTTCATTGGATTGATTAAAAATTTCTTTAAAAAAGTACAAATTTACATTTATATCAAATTTTTTTGTCATATTTAATCAAAAATGAGGAGAAGAAAGTGAGAGAAGGAAAAAAAATATTTTTTGTCTTTAAAAATGAACAATAACCTTTCGAAATGAAAGAATGGAATAAATTTGAAGGGTTATTATTCACTTTTGAAGATAAAGAGTACATTTTTTTTATTTTTTTTATTTTTTTCTCCTTATTTTTAATTAAATATGATAATTTTTTTTAATATATGTATAAATTTATATATTTAAAAAAAAAAAGGATAAATCAAATGAGAGTGCTCTAATGACTGCACCCTACGGACATTCCGGAGTCCTCAAATCTTGATTTGAGCGTGGCATAAACTTATCCCGGCAACCAAACATCACCAACTGGCTAGCTTGCTTACAAATACAGGCGCAGTCAAAACATGAGATCCAACGGTCAGCGGAGATATTCCAATCATCAAGCGTGATGCCACGCGAAGCACTACATCCCCTGGAGACTGTAAATCCCAAGCCCCAACCTCCAAGAGTCCAGACTCCAAACTCCAAACTCCAAACTATCCCTCCCTACACACTAAAGACACTGAAGCGCTCTCTCTCTCTCTCTCTCTCTCTCTCTCACGCATGAATATACAAGGATCTATGATTTGCATTCTCTTCGTATAGATCGGGGATGGCGAACTTTCTAGCTCAGTTCCAGACGATCAAGAATTCCTGTGATCACCTCGTTATTGCAGGTTTCAAGAGCCTCTGAGTTTCTTTCTACTTTTCTCCTACATACTTTTTTAATTTTCTCTCAGATATTGAATTGAAGCTGAGATTCGTGGTGGAATTCAAATTTTGGCTTTGCAACCTTCTGATCTCGATCGCAAAATCTTAATATCTCGAGATTCGTAGTTTTTCCGTGGCATATACTTTTAGATTTGGATTGAAATTATAGATGGAATTGGCTTAACTTCATAGATTGAAATACTGGGTTTATACCTGAAAGTGATATATTTTTGCGAAACAGGATATACCGTTCTTACAAATTAATCTTACAAACCTTTTTTTGTAAATTGTGGTCCGATGTACATTATCATAGTCTATTCCACATTACTTTGTCTGAATTTTTGTACGACTTGTTAGTATGCGTAGCATTGCTCTGTGAAGTCTCTATTATGAATGATCGTTGCGGGTCATACGAATCAATATTCGGTGGGAATTTATGGGAATGGTCAGTTTCGGAGGGTTTTATTTAAACCACCAAATGCAATTGAGAAGAGTTAGTGGTGAAGATTCTATAACAAAATATGCAGTTCTGTGTTTCGGCGGGGCGGGGGGGGAGGGTGCATGGGTCCGTGTATGCCTTGGACTTTATAATATACTTTAGTTGGAAGAATTATCATGGCAAGAGGCTATACTTCATCTTTATGCCCTTATATATTCACAAGATGAAAATCACTTGTAGTCCTTTTAGATAATATCTTTCATTGTGAGTTCTCAGTTGTCGTGATCTATGGCCTTCAAAAAAATGTTGGGAGGAAATATATTCTATATATTTATCCAAAGCTGAATGGCATATCGTTTTAGTGTTCTACTTGCTACATGACCATATACTAATTTCTGCTATGCCGCTTTTCAGTGGAAGACGTGAGTGATTTGTGGCCCATTGTCAAGGATGGGTTTGAGGAGCGGTTGCCATTCAAAAGAGCATGTTTAAACAACAAGACCCGTAATCCCGTGTTTGTGGAGAAATTGGCTGCGGAGTTCATATTAACAACAGATTCAAGACTTCGTAGCCGCTTCCCGCAGGAGCAATTGTTATTTTGGTTTCGGGAGCCATATGCAACTGTTGTTCTTGTTACCTGTGAGGTAACTTGCTGTCTAAATAACCTCATCCACTTTTTCTAGTATTAATTATTGTATAGCTGTACGAGTTGTTTTCTCAGTTAGATGTGGACATACAATATAGGTGTTATTGCACCCTCCAACTCACCAACATCTCCTTGAGTAAGGAATATATTACTCATTCCTACAATGCTATCAATGTGCTGGAATAGTCCTTGTGTCACACTTAAGATGTCATATACATTATTTTAAGGGAGGTACCATTCATGTGAGTCTATGTATTGGGTGACAGTTTATGACCTTTGGCATATTGAGTGATTGCTATTATTCCATACATAGTCTCAGAATTTTCCTTGGGATGGTGTGATTTGTTCAAAAGGAGATGGGCATAGCTAATTTTTGCCCTGACCTGGGTTTTGACATGCAGATTCATTGCATGTGGAATGTAGTAGATCAAAAAAAGAGAGAGAAAACACACTCTAATCTTAATTTCATGGTTTCCACTGGTGTGCTTAGATTTCTATATTATGTGGTGATTTATTTTATTTTTCTTTTTGAACGTCTTATTGCTAATGTAATTCTGTTTTTGTACTTCCATTTTTCCCATAGGATCTTGATGAGTTCAGAACAATTCTTAAACCACGCCTGAAGTTGATTGTCCAGAATGACGAGCGGGAGTGGTTTATTGTATTTGTGTCTAAAGCTCACCCAAATAATGAGAACGCCACCAAAATGGCGAAAAAAGTATATGCTAGACTTGAAGTTGAATTTAGTTCAAAAAAGAGGGAAAGGTATGCTAACATCTCTCTATAATGTGTTTGGAGTATAATAGTTCACCAAAATCTTGGAACGTTTTGGGCTCCTTTCTGTTTGTCGCAAGAGAGTTACTTCTACATATTTCCACACAAGCTGAATATATGTTTAATGTCCCATTACATCAAATTATTATACATTTGCAAGTTAACAGCACAACATCAGGATATAGTACAAGTAATACTGCGAGTAGAAAATTGATTTTTTTTTTTCAATTATCATTACCATTTTCTTCTTGAATCATAGTTCCTGGATTTTTTCTTTCTTGTAGAAGAGAAGGTAGTGAATATTGCATCAAGTCATTGGTGTATATTTTTCTTCAATTGATTGAAGTCATTGGTGACATATGACTGATAAAATTTTAATGTTAATAAAAAAATCATAACTACCTCACCATCATTCTTGCATTTTGTTTTGGGGGGAGGCATTTAAAGATCTAGATGCGAGTAAAAAATGTGTATGACATGGTGCAAAGGGTGGATATTATCAAAGCTCTTCCCTTGTTTTCTATTGTTTCTAAAATATGCTTTGCTCAGGTGCTGCAAATTAGATATACACTGCCCTGAAGCAAATTTTTGGGAAGACCTGGAGTCCAAGATTATGGAATCCATCCGAAATACTTTGGATAGGCGTGTACAATTTTATGAGGATGAGATACGCAAACTCAGTGAACAAAGATTCATGCCAGTCTGGAACTTCTGTAATTTTTTTATCTTGAAGGTTGTTCCTTTCTCTAAGTCTTTGAATTTAGTAATTGTGATGGACGTTACTATGTATGCAAGGAGGAATGTTTTGATTGTAAATTGGGATTGTTGAATTTGATATTTTTCCTTCTATTAATCTTGTACATTTCATTCTACAAAAGAGCATAACTTCAAGTTTCTTCTACTTTTGTGTCGAAGTACATGATAGAAGCCACATCCTTGCCACTGAAAGAAATGTGGAGACACAAGTCTCAAAAGTCCTGTGTCGTTGGGACAGTGCAATCTGCTTACACTATTAAGTGTCTGAGGATAGCTTTCTTCCTTCCTCTTTTTTTTTTTTATATTTTTAACAGGAAAGTCTGGCTTTTATGTTTGAGATGGCTCATCTTTTTGAAGATGCCCTACGAGAGTATGATGAACTAGAACTCTGCTATTTGGAAACAGGTGATTCTTACTTCTGCTGTCAAGATGCTGATTTTAACCCTTGTCATGTTTTTAGATATATGTAGTAGTTCGATATACACATACACACTCTACGCATCACCTTTATCTGGCTTATAAGCATGTAGGCCCTTGTGCACAGGTTTATTTTGCAGCTAGCAGTTCATCTTGCTTTACCCGTCTTGAATTTATGTTGTTTAATTGATTTATTTATTGTAGAGAGAGAGAGAGAGAGAGAGAGAGAGAGAGAGAGAAGGGGGGGCTATGTTGACCCTGGCACTCAGGTGCTTAATTCATTTGTTTGTGTTTGTTTCGCTTCAAAATTTGTCATGTTCTCAAATTTTGTTTCATCTCTTCAAAACTATTCTTTTAAATCACATTAGAGTAATAATTCAAGGGGATGTACTTGGCTACGCCTATTGGCATTAATAAATTTTTACTTATCAAAATAATAATAATTCAAGGGTATCATTCTCCTTGGGTAAAGCCAGTTCTATTTAGTAACAATCCTGTGTCATTTATTCTATCAAGTTCTCATAAAATGAGTTATAGGATGGATTTTTATTATTGATTGTGGAGTTGGTAATGTCCTTTTTTGTTTTAATTCAGGATTTTCAGGTACCACATCTATACATTTAATGGATATATATTTGGTATTTGTGTTTTATCCTAATTATATATATAAAATTATGTTTATCAATTGTGATCAAAAGAAATGTGCTTATTAATCTGATCATACTCTTTTATGCTTCTATTTGCTGGTGAAATAAATTCTTTTTTTTATTACTTCTCAAAAATAGAGGATAAAAACTTAAATCAATTTTATGCAGTCAATATGATTGGGAAACAGAGAGACTTTGGAGGAGTAGACCGTGGTGATGATCAGGCAGTATTGCTTAATCCTGGAAACAAACCATTGACACAAATTGTTCAAGATGATTCGTTTCGGGAGTTTGAATTTAGACAGTATCTCTTTGCTTGTCAATCAAAGGTTTGCAGAACTGAGAATCCTTTACGTGTTGCTTAAATGGTTGTACATAGAGCAAACTGAATTAGATAGGAGTTGTATTAAGGATATCACTCTGTTTGCTTTTTCAACAATTTATGTATCATTTTGTATAAAGTTGCTTTTGAGTCTTTGTTTTTTCAAAACTTGGTCTACGATTTTGTTTCTTGAAATTAAAATTGGTGCTGCATCTCAAAGATATATCAAATTGCAGCTTCTATTTAAGCTGAATCGCGCCTTTGAGGTTGCGTCAAGGGGTTATTCATTCATAATAAGCTTCTCAAAGGCCCTGGCACTGCATGAGGTGATAATCATTTATTTATGTGTATGTTAATATACGTTACTCCTTTTGAGGTTCAATTGAAGAATATTGGTTCTTAGTACTTCTCTGTCCTGTTTCTTTTTTTCTTATCAGAATATACTACCCTTTTGTATGCGTGAAGTTTGGGTAATAACTGCTTGCCTGGATGTAGTCAAGGCAACTGCTTCTCATTATATTGATGGACTCGTGGCACCTGATATAGAAAAGGAGTTCTACCGACTACAGGGTGACCTTTATTCACTGTGCCGGGTTAAGGTTGGTTTTGTGTTAATAAACTTACTGCATATTCTGTCTAATTCGGTATTCTTTTTGGTGATTTACCAGTTTGTCTAAAGTTACTACAAAAATTTTCACTGAATTGGGAATGTGGTTTTTTAATATTCTTAAATTTGTCTGAATGCATTGATTCAGTATTTATGATTTTGGCAGTTCATGAGGCTTGCATATTTAATTGGTTATGGAACAGAGATAGAAAGAAGTCCTGTCAACAGGTACATATTTGAGTTTAAATACCCTAGTTTAGCAATCTCTAAATTTGGTTGCCTATAAGATTTTTCTAAGAGCAAAAGTCTTTCATATGATTATACTCTTCTTCCCTTCTGGTATAAGTAATTTCTGGAATCTTACTTTTTCTTTAAGCTTTATCTTTTCTTTGGAGCAGTGCTTCACTCAGCATGCTTCCTTGGCCTAAGCCAGCAATTTGGCCTTCAGTCCCTCCTGATGCTTTATCTGAGGTTTTTACGAAGGAAAAGGTAAGTTATCAATATGTCGTGTGCAAGCAAATAGACAATTGAAATGTTTCACCTTCTTCAAAGGCCACATGATATTTGTGTTTTCTGTTTGTACTGGTTAATCATAGAGCTCTTGCTCACAAGAAAGATAGTCATTACAGGAGACAGCTCAAGGCAGCCAATAGGCGTACATGGTGTCCTCAATTAGGCTAAATTCATATTATATGGTGAAACTTTTGGATCATAAACAAATGGTAGTTTTTAGCATCATAATTGGAATTGTTACTTAGAATTATGTTGATTTGGTTGTTCCTCTATCATAATTTTATCATCATAGTCTACTCTTTTGTTAGAAAATTGATTATCTTGATGAGTTAGAACTTAAACTTGGATGACACCGAGGAAAATATATAATCATAACTTTGAGTAAGCAAATCTATTTTCATGAGTGGTCAATTTCAGGTAAATTTTAGTCATCCCAATGAGCTTATAGCAGTCCTTGTACACCTTCTTGTTCTTATCAATAAAAGCAGTCCTTATAACAATATGTTTTTTTCCCCTGATACTTGTTAGGCCAGGTACAGACTCTGTTAAAGTGCTAAAAGTGTTGTTATTTTTGCTCAACAGTCACTTGTTGACTTTCCTGAAAGAAAAAAAAACCACCGACCATGTTTGCCTTTGTGTAGATGATTCTCCAAGAAACTCAGAGAGTCAAGCATTTCGGTATTCAAAGGAAACCTCTGCCTCTTGAACCCTCCTTTCTTTTGCGTGAGGCTAATAGACGAAGGGCTTCTCTTTCTGCTGGAAATATGTTTGAAATGTTTGAAGGTCGCCCAGTTTTCAATGAAGGGTACTGGAAATGATTCACTAATCTTTTAAACCCACTATCTTTCATGTTTTGGTTTTCAAGTTCTAATCTTGTTGGTATGTACGTTGGCAGATCAGGTTCAGAAGCATCCACAAAGATGTCCCCATCACAAAAAGTCCGTTCAAGTGCTATTTCGCGCACGAACTCTTCACCAGGAAATTTTGAGAGCTCAATTGACCGACCTATGAGACTTGCTGAGATTTTTATTGCTGCCGAGCATGCTCTGCAGCATACAATTTCTAATCCCAGTCTATGGAAATCTTTATCATCTTTAGGGGAGTTTGAGGTATAAATATCAGGCTAAAGAATTGCATAACTGCACACGTACACACACATGCACCTCTGGTAGTAGTTTCTTTCCCTCAAGGAGTTTTCCTTCACAAGTTCTTCTATATAACTTTTTAGTGGTACTACAACCTCTGCTTCATCAATTGATAATCCCTTCCTATAAATATGATAGATACTTCTAAATGATATTTGATTTACGATTGATTCTTTTAAATAGGTCTCACTCTGAAAAGCTGGAATCTAAACTAGGCTTTTACATCTTATTTTCAATTAAATGTTCTAGTTCTCTCTCTCTCTTTTTCTCTCTGCACAATTTAAAACTCTGGGACTGGCAGCAAAAATATCTCGAGCTAACTAAAGGTGCTGCTGATAATTACCATCGCTCCTGGTGGAAAAGACATGGAGTTGTCCTTGATGGTGAAATAGCGGCTGTCTGCTTCAAACACAGAAATATTGATCTGGCAGCAAAATCATATGAGAAGGTTTGTGCCCTGTATGCTGGTGAAGGATGGCAGGATTTATTGGCGGAAGTCCTGCCCAATTTAGCAGAGTGTCAGAAGATACTTAATGATGAAGCTGGTTACCTATCATCTTGTGTGAGATTGCTTTCACTAGACAAAGGCTTATTTTCGTCCAAGGAACGCCAAGCTTTTCAGTTGGAAGTTGTTAATCTGGCACACAGCGAAATGAAGAACCCTGTACCCTTAGATGTATCTTCTTTAATTACGTTTTCTGGCAATCCTGGGCCCCCATTGGAGCTGTGTGATGGGGATCCTGGTACCTTATCTGTGACTGTTTGGAGTGGCTTTCCTGATGATATAACTCTTGATTCACTCAGTCTGACGTTGATGGCTACATCTAATGGCGATGAGGGTGTTAAGGTATGATTTTCATGGCATAATTGTTATTCATTTTCATTACAGTTGGAGCAATTTATATATTGGACTACAATCATTTCAGGCATTAAGGAGCACTTCTGCTACTGTTCTAGGGCCTGGTCGGAATAAGATTACCCTGGATCTACCCCCTCAAAAACCAGGTTCCTATGTCTTGGGAGTTCTCACTGGGCAGATTGGGCACTTGCGGTTTAGATCTCATAGTTTTTCCAAGGGTGCCCCTGTAGACAGCGATGATTTTATGATTTATGAAAAGCCTACTAGACCTATCTTGAAGGTACTGTGTCTTGAAGCTTGAAGATAAAACTTGTAGTTAAAGAATTGATTATATGTTTTGATGATAGTGTATAATGATGAGACAAGGAGAACTGTGTCTACACCAATGATCTTCTTCTTATATTTTACACTTACCATTTAGATAATGATTTTCTTCTCGTCTTCCATAGGTTTTCAAGCCAAGAGCTCTGGTTGATCTTGCGGCAGCTATTTCATCTGCTTTGCTAATAAATGAACCTCAGTGGGTTGGAATCATAGTACGGCCAATGAACTACTCCCTCAAAGATGCGGTATTGCAGATAGATACCGGTCCAGGTCTAGTGATTGAAAAGTCCCATGTGATTGAGATGGAGAGTTATGCTGATGTGTCACAGAGTGCTGCTTACGTGGGAAAGTCCGATGCTGCTCACAAAAATGGTTCTTTGGCCATTGATAAACATTTTGAGCAGTTGAGACTCCATGATGGCAGGATAGTGTTTCCGGGTTGGGCAAACAATGTTACTTCTGTTCTGTGGATTCCAATACGTGCCATTAGTGACAGGCTTGCAAGAGGATCATCTTCAGGTTAGGATTGGGATGTGTAGTTCTGGACCTTCTGGTGGTTTCCACCTTTGTCATGTTTTTATTTTTTGTTGCATTCAACTGCTTCCATGTATATGACATTGTTTTCTATGGGCAGTTTCCCCTCAGAGGCAGAGTATTGTGGATGGGATGAGGACAATAGCTCTAAAGCTTGAATTTGGAGTATCTCACAACCAGATATTTGAGAGGCATTGTCATGATCTATCACTCTTCCAGTTTCAGTGCAAATGCTGCTTTTATTTTAATTTATTCTTTTTTGAACTTTATGATTTTTTTATTTGTTATGCATTTGTCTAAATAATCACCTGGCCAATGTGCAGGACCCTAGCTGTCCATTTTACCGACCCTTTCCATGTGAACACACGCATTGCAGATAAATGCAATGATGGAACTTTGCTTCTGCAGGTAATTTGTGCTCAATCTTTTAAAAGCATTCTTTTTGTGTTTGCTTTGATTTTGAAGAACCGGTGTCAAATTTCATGAACAGAATGCATTTTTTTCCAATCTGTAATCAAAATGAATCACATAGCTTAATGGAAGATACTCTTTTTTATTTGATAAGTAGCTTAATGGAAGATACTTAATACAATACCTAAAAGAAAATAGTTCACATTTATTGTTGTGAAAAACAATAATTATGACATTCTCTAGACATGATCTATATTTTTCAATACTTCCAGGTGATACTACAATCAGAAGTGAAGGCCACGTTGACCATTTATGATGCTTGGCTTGATCTTCAAGATGGGTTTGCTCATACTAGAAAAGGTGATGGGAGGCCAAATCCAGGCTTCATCCCGCTTGTCATTTCTCCGAATTCTAGAGCAGGAATCCTGTTCAGCATATGCTTTGAGTTGTCAAATGCGGAAGGTATTTCATTTGATTGTGCAAATAACTTCGGCACCTGTACACTTTCGAAATGAAGTAAAAAAGGAGTAGATGCATCTATTGTGGATCAATGTCTTTCACATCAGCATTAATATGCAGTATTGTCATATATATCATAGGTCATCAGAAAGCCATTATGGGGCTTGATAACTGGTAATCATATAAGCATTTGAAGTAAAAGAGATGTATTCAAATTAAACCTCCCACCATGGTTGGAGAGTGTTTTCTCTTTAATCCTACCTTCCAAACATTTTTTAAACACCGTGCCAGATCAGGGCCGTCTACTATTACTATGATATATTACTTCTTGTTACATGCTTTATGGATGAGATTTGGTTCTAAATGCCGCATTACTTCAACATTTAGGTACTCATGGTATGTTCAGCACTACTACACTACTGATTTTGATATGCCTTTTTGGTTTCTCAAAGGTCCTCTTAATTTCCTAAGAGTGATTTAGGATGCAAACATGATTTTTTTTTTTTATAAGTTTTTTTTTTGATAATTAAATAATTTTATTAATAGAATGGATGGCATTTTAGCCAGTTACAAAGCAAAACACACATGCCCTCTTATGGAGGGTCGTTAGAAACAAGGAATTCATGTAGGTCCATGCCGTTGAAATCCACGGCGATGGACCATGTACACAGAGCTCTAAAAAATAAAGCTTTAAGCTCCTCTACAGTTCTCTCCTTGTCTTCAAAGGTCCGCTCATTCCGCTCTTGCCATATGCACCATATTATACATATAGGAATCATCTTCCAGATGGCCTTGATATGTCTTGTGCCCTGAATCGAAGGCCAACCCTCCATCATTTCCAAAACGGTCTTCGACATAACCCATGCCAAATTAAGTCTGCCAAAAACCTCGTCCCAGAGAACCCTGGCTATCGCGCAGTGTAGAAGGAGATGGTTCACCGACTCGCCCGCCCTTCGACACAGACAACACCAGTCAGTAACAGTAACCCTCTGTTTCCGCAAATTGTCCGTGGTGAGGATGTGCCCCAAAGATGCTGTCCAGGCGAAAAAGGTCGCTTTGAGAGGTGCTTTGTGACGCCAAATCTGTCTCCAAGGGAACTGCAAAACAGAAACATGAGTAAGAATCTTGTAGAAAGAACGAACATTGAAACACCCTCTCCTATAAGGTATCCACCATATCCTATCATGTTGATGTCTGTTTGGCCTTTGCGAATAAATAAGGCCATAAAACTCAACGAAACTCCCCACTTCCCAGTCATGTGCTGCCCTAAGAAAAGCTATGTTCCAACTAGTGCGCCCACCCCACAACTCCATAACCTCTGCCACTGTTGCGTCTTTAGCACTAGCTATTTGAAAAAGGGAAGGGAAAGTCTCACATAAAGCTCTATCCCCACACCAGTTATCCTTCCAAAATTTAATTCTCGTTCCATCCCCAAGTTGAAACCTGGTGTTCCTCCTAAACAAGCCCCACCCTTTTCAAATATTTTTCCACACTCCCACCCTCCCTGTTCTATTGACCTCATTTGAATTCCAACCCCCCCACAAACTACCATATTTATGGTCAATCACTATTTTCCACAGAGCCTCAGGTTCCTTGTGATATCTCCATAGCCATTTGCCCAGCAGCACTTGATTGAATTGTCTCAAGTTGCGAATACCCAAGCCACCATTCGAGATAGGCCGACAGACCGTCTTCCAATTGACAAGATGATATTTAAACTCCTCCCCCAATCCACCCCATAGGAAGTCCCTTTGGAGCTTTTCTAGTCGGCCTGCCACACTTGCTGGTATTTGAAAAAGGGATAAGAAATAAGTGGGTAGATTTGACAAGGTACTTTTGATCAGAGTAATACGACCCCCTTTAGACAGATATAGTCTCTTCCACCCTGATAACTTCCTTTCCACCTTCTCGATTACCGTATCCCAAATCTTGGCAGTCCTGGAAGCCGCTCCCAGAGGAAGCCCCAAATAGGTCATAGGTAGGGCAGAAATCTTACACCCAAGATTACTGGCCAATGACCGTATATTTCGGACGTATCCTATTGGAACCATCTCAGATTTCTCGTAATTCACCTTTAATCCAGAGGCCGCTTCAAAACAGAGGAACAGCGCTTTTAACACACGCACCTGGTTCTGATCTGCCTCACAAAGGACTAGTGTGTCGTCTGCAAATAGTAAATGAGATATATTAGTGATGCCCCTAACAGGGGTACCAACTGGGAATCCATTTACCAGACCATTAACGACCAAGGCTGATAACATCCTGCTGAGAGCCTCCATAACTATGACGAAAAGCAATGGCGATAGGGGTTCCCCTTGTCTCAAACCTCGAGAGCTCGGGAAAAATCTTTTTGGGCTTCCATTAATCAAGACAGAGAATCTTGCGGTGGTAGTACACCATCGTATCCAAGCCTTCCACCTTTCCCCGAAACCACACCTACCGAGCAAGTACTGTAGAAAATTCCAGTTGACATGATCATATGCCTTTTCCATATCTAGCTTGCATAATATTCCAGTGGTACCGGCTTTCCTTCTGCTCTCGATGCATTCGTTAGCTATAAGAACCGCATCGAGGATCTGTCTACCTTTGATAAAGGCATTTTGCGGAGTAGAGATTATTTTCCCGATTACCCCGCTGAGACGATTAGCTAAGACCTTTGAAATGATCTTATAAACTCCCCCCACAAGACTAATAGGCCGAAAGTCCTTGATATCTATAGCTCCAGGCTTTTTTGGTATAAGGGCTAAGAAGGTGTTGTTGAGACTTTTCTCAAATCTTCCATCTGAGAACAGCTCTTTAAAAATATTCATAAGGTCCTCCCTTATCACTCCCCAGCACTCTTGGAAAAAACCCATGGAGAAACCGTCTGGTCCAGGTGCTTTGTCTTTGACCATTTTTCGGATAGTCTCGAGCACCTCCTCCTCTTCGAAAACTCTCTCCAAACGAACAACATCCTCCCACCCTAAAGACTCAAAAGCAAGGCCATCTAAGGTAGGTCTCCAGACCTCTTGTTCAGCCAAAAGCTTCTCGTAAAAATCTACTATATGTCCATGTATGGCTCCTTCTTCTTTAATCTCTTCCCCATCGATTCTAAGAACCTCAATATTGTTATTTCTTCGATGCGAGTTTGCGGTTCTATGGAAAAATTTTGTACAACGATCTCCTTCCCGTAACCACAAAGCTCTTGACTTTTGCCTCCAAGAAATCTCTTCTAACAATAGCAGTCTCTCGAGTTCCGAGACCAAAGAAGTCTTTCGCGTCTGTTCTTCTTGAGTAAGACCACGCCCTGCTTGAACCCTGTCTAAATCCTCGATATCTCTCTTCAATCGATTCTTGTTATCCCCCACATTTCCAAAAGAGTGCAAGTTCCATGCCTTCAAATCCTCTTTAAGGGCTTTTAACTTCTTAGCAAAAATGAAACTAGCTGTACCCTGAAGATGATACGACGCCCACCACTGCCGGACCCTATCGATAAAACCCTCCGACTTCAACCACATATTCTCAAACTTGAAATACCGATGCCCACTCCGAAGTCCTCCGCAATCCAATAAGATGGGCCAGTGATCCGAGCAAACACGGCCCAAACGTTTCTGCAAAACGTCTGGAAAATGACTTTCCCACTCGGGAGAGATAAGGAAGCGATCCAACCTAGACCACGCCTGGTTATTAGACCAAGTAGCCGGACCCCCTACTAAAGGTAAGTCCACAAGATTCAAATCAGAGATGCTCTCTGTAAATTCTAAACTTGCTGATCTCACACTTCTATTGCCACATGTCTCACTAGGAAAACGAACTATGTTGAAATCGCCCCCAATACACCACGGTAGCTCCCAACAACTGTGCACCCCGACTAGTTCTTCCCATAGAAATCTACGGTCCACATCTATATTTGGCCCGTATACACCTGCAAAAGCCCAAGTAAAGTCATCAGAAACACATTTAAAAGTACAAGCTATTGAGTGCCTCCCAATATACTCATCCATTTTTTCTACCACCCTCCTATCCCACATCACCACTATGCCCCCTGATGCCCCTGTAGATGCCAAATATACCCAATCCACGTGTACTCCGCTCCATAGGCTACTCACAGTTCTCCTAGTGATTAGATTCAATTTAGTCTCTTGTAGGCATACAATATCCACTTTCCATTCCCGTAGAAGATTCCGAATCCGAAGACGTTTATTAGCGTTGTTTAGTCCTCGCACGTTCCATGACACAATTTTTGGCTTCATTGACGGATAGAAAGCCCTTTGCCCTTAACTCTCCCTTTTATGAGGGGGCCCTCTGTGTTCAGCGACCAAGTAAGGCGTCTAAGTTCCCGGCATTGTTTAGCCTTCCCCTTGTTATTCAGATTATGATTGGCCTCCATAGCAGTGAATAAAGCCATCATCTGCTCTTCATATCCCTCACACCGGATACCCACTATCTGTTGAATTGCCAAGATGGTTCTCATAACCCAACTGGAGGATTGATTTGGAAAAAAAGAGTTCAACGGGACAGGTTGAAATTCCTCTCCCAAGGGGATATCCTCTATGCCCGGTAGAAGACTTGAGTCTGGTACATTGCATTCATCAGAATCCATATCTGAGTCCGTCAATAGATCCTCATGGATTAAGTACTTAGTTGCCTCTGCACAAGAAAACCGCTCCCCTGCTTGGTCCTGCACCTCCTGAGCCTTCGTAGCAACAAGACTGAGTTGCTGTTGCATGCTTAGGGTCGCCGGAATCTCGTCTAAACTACTCCCTGGAAGGATCGGCGACTTCTGTTGCATATCCTGGGCTGTTTCCGTGAGTTGCATAGGCGTACTGTGGCGCGCCGGGATTTCGTAGGAGCTACGGGTCGCCGGGGTCTCATCGGAGTTGCCCCCTGATACGGTCGGCTTTTTCTGTTTCGCCGTTGCCTGACTGGCACCCGCCGGGCCACTATCCAGCGCGAGCCCGAATTTCTTCGAAATGCTTTCAACCGTGGATGTGAGTCTCGGGTTCTCGGGTTGGAGAAAACCAGACTCCAAACCAGCTTCAGCAACTGTGGGCTGCGAGCTGGCTTGGCCTGTTACTAACTGAGAGCGGGCCGGGCTTCGGGAAGGCCCATTCCCTCCGCTGCTCACCCCGTTATATCCCTTGTCCCCATGGACCGCGAGTTTGGGCCGAGGCCCACTCACTTTACGCCATACGAATCGGCCTTTCCCCCTCCTTCTGTTCATCCACGTCCTCTTATTAACCCGCGGTTCTTCAGTTGTACCTCTGTCTGCCAGCTCCAGATCCTTCGACGCTTGCCTTTCTCCCTCTGCATCCTTTTCCTGAAGTAGCCCGACCATTCGGACCACAGTGGCCATGTCGCGTTGCAGGGACCGTAGCTGACCTTGTACTTGTAGCAGCATCCTTCGGTTGTCCCATCCCATTTGGCTTGACCCGTGCTCGTTGTGGGAGTGGCTCGAAGCTAGCGGCTGTTTGTCAGACTTCCTATCGTGTCTGAAACCGCTGGACAAAGACCGCCCGTCTTCCCTCCCCTGTAACGGCTCTGTCGAAGCGAGCACCTCCTTGTAAGATCTCGGGGCTGCCCTCTGTTCTCCCTTCGCCGGTACCTGCTGATTAATCCGGTTTCCTTCCTTTGATGAACTGCCGTAGCCCCAGTCTGATAATCTCTCGCGGATTTTCCACCATCCCCAACCTTCTTCCCCCTCAGGAAAGCATAACGCTGTCCTCCTTCCCCCTTGGTCATACTCGGAGACCTCAATGAAACGCCCACGCATGTTCGAACACAGTTGCGCAACAAAGCTGCGATATCCTTCCCTTGTAGATGAGTAAACCTCCTTCTTCTTTTCCCCTCTCGAGCATTCTGCCAGGACCTTAACGAGCCAGGTCACTACATTAAAGCCCAGTGTGAAAGAGCGTTCTCCCTTCCAATTCTTCTCGGTGATCCTTATTAGCCTTCCTTCCTTAGCAATAAAAAATCTCTTAGACTCGATTACTACTTCGGTTGGACAGCCCATTAACGCCACCAATAAACGGATATTCTAACAACTAATAGGAACTAATACGCTATTGGTATTCAGAAAACCTTAAATGCATGTACAATAGCAACACTACATTGAACCTTCACTGTAAGCATCTTAAAAAACTCAGAAACTTTTTTTTTTTTTATAAGTAATAGATTTTATTGAAAGAAACTAGGCAATGCCCAAGTACACAAGGAGTATACAAAGTGAGAAGCCTAGTTACATTCTAACTGCATTATAGTAAGCTGGAAAGAAGATAAGAACTCATGTACATTCACACCCTTCAATACAACTGCTGAAAACCATTGTAAAAGGGAAAATACACAAAAATTCCAGAATTACCCCATGGTGCACTCCTTAGGCATAACCCAACTCAGCCTGACTCTACTAAGGATACCCACCCACATCTTCACAGCCACCTCACAATGTAGAAGCAAGTGATCTATCGATTTCCCTCTCCTTTTGCACATAAAGCACCACTCCATGACTACCAAACCTCACTTTCAAACATGATTCATGGGGTGAATTTGACACAGCTTGTGTAATGCCCCAATGGAAAGCTTAAATCACATTACTTATACTCCAAAATGACTATTCAATTAAAGCCCCCTTGGAACATTATAAGAAACAAAAATTTTCAAGTAATATAGAATCTCATACACCACCTACTCTTATTTTATCAAATTGGGGTATCGCAATTCCCCTCCCCCCCGGGGGATTTATATTCCCCGATGTCTTCGTCAGACCAGTTCGTTGTATAAGTTCCACATTTATGGTTGGAATAGGTTCTGATATTATGTATAACACCCCAATAGAAAGTTCAAACTATAGGACCTATATTTTAAAGAACTATTCAATGATATAATTGAAGCCTCACTAGAACATTATAAAAATAAAAAAATTCTCATTCTCAGGTAATGTGAGATTTCATACACCACCTACCCTTATCTTATAAGAATGGAGTATCATAGCTTGACTTGTTATCTCTAAGATCCATATACACATGAAGAACCATTGACTACTATGATTATAAAATTCATGAGTTGTGGTAAAGGTCCTCATGCCTATTCATTTTGGGTTCGAGACAAATTCATGTTCATATGCTTATGAACATTAAAGCTCTCTAGCTTTGAACTATAGTTATGCAGTGAACCGGCTTCAAATTCAGGGTTGAAGTTTGGTACTTGATATGCATAAGATTTGTTTGGCATGAATTTTTGCTTGTAAGACCATGCCTTGGCCTTGCAATGGCTGGATGTTGTCCAGGCATCACTGCCCCTGGTGATTATGAATGAAATGTTTAAATAATTGAATCAAAAGGACTTAGGACTTGTCTTGGACTTGGCACTGTGTTAACTATCTAAATAGGGGCCTTTTGAATCCATTATGACTTAATAGTGTGGTGACCACAGTTTATATTAAGTTAAGGTTCGTACTAGTTACTTTTTAAGTAGTTAAAAAATATTTTTTTAAAAAAAAAGATAGATGAAAGAAAGCATTCTATAGATAACTGAATCTTTGTTTTGGATATGAAAATTACCTCAAGCCAATGAGCTCTAGCTCAATTAACACTTTCTCCTCTCACAATAAAGGGATGGAGGGTGAAGTCGTGGTTCAGTACCCAATGGGAGCATGTGTTGGCTTACTATTAAAAACAAAAACAAAAACAAAAACAAAACAAAAAAAAAGCTACAAATTACTTTCTAGTTGGTCATAGGTTACTGAGGGCTTTAGGATAGGAAATTAGTGACATGTTAGATTTGCCTATGCATTGTTGAGAAGTTTGTTCTTGAATTTTTTTTTTACTCATCTTCTCGCAACCTTTGGCAGTTCCAAGAATATTTAATACAACCTATCCAAATAAAATTCAGGTTGTCTATTCAATTGTTTTTTGGTGTAGAATATTTTGTCTATATTTATAAACAATGTTTTTGTGAAAATGTCAGATGCATTAACCTGGAAAATAATCTAATGCACAGAGTAAATGTCACATCCAAACATCTTTGAAGAACTTTTGAGCCACAAGTTATTTCATTTTGTGTTACCATGGAATGAGCTAATATGTCAACTTTCTAATTTCTCTGATCTTCCTGGACCTTCAGGAGGAGAAGATGAATAATTTTGAGAAAGATTATGGATAAAGCAAACATAAATGTGTTGAAATCAGCTTAGTGTCACTGGTAGCCAATATAGAAAATCTGTTCACATTTGTCTTAAATTTAATGAAGCGAATGTTACTTTTGGTTTGCAGAGGAAGCCAAAGCACTACAACCTGATAGCATATTAAATATCAGATATGGTATTTCTGGTGATAGAACTATTGGAGCACATCCACCTGCTGTAGAATCTCCTGGACCTGAGGTTGTTAGACAGGATTTGATCTTCAGGAGTGCTCTTGTTTTGAAGAGGCCTGTGCTTGACCCGTGCCTGGCTGTTGGTTTTCTTCCTCTTCCTTCAGGTGGCCTCAGAGTTGGTCAACTTGTTAACATGAAATGGAGGGTTGAGAGGTTAAAAGACTTCGAGGAGAATGAAGTTTTGAAAGACGATGTAAGTAAAGGAATGGTCCCATTATTTCTCAACAATGTCTAACCAAAGTTAAAACATAGAATTCTAAAACATCACCCTTTCCTTTCAAATTTTAAATTTTGATGTGGCATCAATTGCATTGAAGAACCAAACCATTGTCCAAATAATTCTGTTGCGGTCTTAGGTCTTAAACTTGGAGGGGTTTTTTCTGTTTTTTGAGAAGTAACCAAAGGCACTAGTAAAAGACACACTGGGTGCAGCTTGAATAAATTGTTTCATTTAGCATTGCTTAAATTCCCAGTCAACTTTCATAGGACTTGGTTTTTTATTTTTCTGGATGATTCTTTTGCTTTATGTGGTTGCCTGAAAGGTTAGGGAAAGAAAACTATTACTTTCCAATTCTAAGACCTCAATGTTCAATACCTGGAGAGAAGAAAGTGGGAACAACCTACCCTCAACTCAGCTTAACTCAATTTTTATACCCCTTGAAATGAAGTTACACCCTTGCGTTATTTTTCAATTTCTTCCCCACTTAATTTTTCTTTTTGTAATTAGGAACTTGTTAGTTTAGTAATTTTACTTATCAAAAAAAAAAAAAAAAACTTCTTAGTTTAGGATCTGGATAGAGTACTTTGGCCAGGTATTAGTGAGTACATGTATATGAAATTTTCAACTACTCTTCTATTCATGCCTCAATGCTTTAATATTGTCTCTGTTGCTTTTCTATTATAGTTCTGTACATGGCTATGCCTATTTGATCAATAAAATTTGTCTTTTACCAATAAAAAAAAAAATATTGTCTTTGTTGCTTGTAAAACAGGACGAGGTGTTATATGAAGTCAATGCAAATTCAGATAATTGGATGATCGCTGGTAGGAAAAGAGGGCATGCGTCTCTCTCCATGAAGCAAGGTTCCCAATATCTTTTACAACTTATATGTTTTCATTAAATTATTTATTTTTTCACGAGTAATAAAATAAAAAATAATCGGCTAGCTTATAGTTGATGGATATGACTTTACATGTCACATTTGATCATCTTTTTTTTTTTTTTTTCCTTACCACTGACAGGTTCAAGAATAGTTATCACAATATTGTGCGTGCCACTGGTGGCGGGTTATGTTCGTCCTCCACAACTCGGACTGCCAGATGTAGATGAGGCGAATATAAGTTGCAATCCTGCCGGGCCCCACCTTATCTGTGTCTTGCCTCCAGCTCTTAGCTCCTCCTTCTGCATTCCAGCGTGATTACTTGGCACTCTGATTTCACATGTCCAGGTCATTACAATCTACCACTGATCTATATGGTTGGACAAGTTTTTCTGTTCAATCAAGAATATTACTCTTATACAGATAAATTCTGGGCACCCGATTTTGATTACTGAGATGTTTTTGTGAAGCTGTATTTGTTGAGTTTTAATGGAAAATCCAGAAAAAGTTTGTTCAATTTAGATTGGCTTAGGTTGTTCTTTGATTCTTCTAAACATCTTGCATCCCTGCTCATGTACAGTTTGGTTTCGGTGCTTTATTTCCATATAAAATACATTTTAGAGCTTACCAAGCGCATAAATTTCTTCAATTTCTGATGCATCTTTTAATATGATTGAAATTTGTCCAATCATCCCGTTGTCCTTTGTTTTCTCGCTTCTTTTAAAAGGTTGAATTCAAGGGAACGAATTTTGTCCCATATCTCTCGTTAAGGATTTCTTTAAAAAAGTGAGAAAATCTTTATTCTCAGTCACTTATTGTTTTGAAAAAATGAAATTACTCCGGAACCACGTGGATCTGTTTCACTGGAGCACAGCATTTGACACATTGTTCCCACATAAATCCTTTTTTATTTCAAGGCTACTGCTTCTCAGCCGTTAGCCTGGAGTTCCAAGCTTTGATTCAGAACTCCTTTTGCTAGGCAGCCATTTACTAGGGATAAACAGAGTAACAAAAAGTAATTTGATTTAAAGAGAGTATATTATATAAGGAGAAAGGGTTTTCTCGTATGACTTTTCAAACGATTCTTATAAGTGTTTTTGACTCAAAATTTGAAAATAGACAGCACAGGTCCCACCGAGATTTGAACTCGGGTTACTGGATTCAGAGTCCAATGTCCTGACCACTAGACCATGGGACCTTTGATGTCCTTCTATTAGAAAAATGGTTATAAATACCTCTAGAATAAATATCAATTTTCTCCATTTCAATTTGGCAGACTAAACTTCACTGCAGCAATAAACATTTATCTTATTTCTTTTCTCTAGTGTTAACTGTTAAGACAGTTTGTGTACGTAACGAAAATTCGACTACTTCTAATCCTCCTTCAACCTTATCCGAAAAACAAGCTAATGAATTGAACTATCTTTTCACATGGCCGGGAATTTTTTAAAAGAAAATAAGTCATATACTTACAGAAGAAAAGAGCAAAAATATGTATAATCTCAAGAAAACATAGTGTATAACCGTCGACCGAGAACAGTTCACGATAATTTACGATATTTGAAGAGTAATAATACCCTTATTATTAATTTATCATTTGTTTATCACTTTTAGTGCATTCATTTTTTTTATTATTATTTTTAAATATTTTTTTAACATACTTAATCATTAAGAAATTTTTTTTAAAAATTACAATTTTACTAATAATCATTTTCTTAACTATTAAGTAAAAAGAAGATTTAAAAAAAATTAAAAATTAAAAAGTGATAGAAGAGAGGTAGATGGATAATAATTAATAAGTGTATCATTATTCATATTTGAAAGGAAAAAAAAGGATTAATTACAGTACCTCCTCCTACATTGTAGCTTAGATTCTGCTTTTATAAAAGGAAAATATTTAAGTTATTCCCTTAAATTGGTTCTAGCGCATTTTATTTTATTTTTTTTAATGTTAAGAAATATTAACGTTGATGAATTTATATATTTTTTTAACATTTTAAGAAAATCATTAGAAGCAATTTGGGACAACGTAGCATCAACCTTTCGCAGAGTGCTTGAGATAATGTGCATTGCACCCTAATTATGTCTGATGTCTCTTCACATAACACAAACAAAACCTTTTCTTTTTGTTTATTTATCTAATGATCAAACTTTCATTAGAGATTAGAAAAACTTCCATTAGATTCTCTGAAGAGTTTAATAACCAATAAAAAAAAATTGTAAAAAAGAACACTGTACGTAAGATGTTAAATTTTTACCGCGCTTCAGCTTTCATCAATGAGAAATGTTTTGAGATTTCATTAGGAGGATATCTTATAGCTATAAAATGATTAGATAAAAATAGTTTTATAAACTCATGTAATTCGATAGATTTATTTTAAAATAAAAATAATTTAAAATTTTGATGAATCATATAAAATTAAATCAGTTTGTAAAATTATTTTTATGTAATTTATTTGTGATTAAAGTATTTATCTTTTTGTAATGGACATTTGCAACCATTTTTTGTTTTTATTTAGTGATTATATAAATGTTTTTTTTATTATTATTGTGAACTTAAAAAGATGTGTGAAAAAAGAAATTGTTTACCTGATGGGAGAATTCCTTGTGATCTTCATCCAAACAAACAAAGCCAGTAATTAAAAGGAAAGAATAAAATAAGAAAATTGCTGTACATGTAAAGAGATTAAGCAAAATAAATTTATAAATTAATGTGATTTTATAAGATTATTAGATATAATTTATAATAAAAATAATTTTATAAGATGACATAAAATATTGTTTGGTCCAATTTGCATTCAAAGATAAGATGAGATGAGATGAGATGATTTTAGATTAAAGATGAACGTTGAATAAAATATTATTTTAAATTTTAAAAATATTAAATTATTTATTATATTTTATGTGAAAATTCAAAAATATATCTATAATAATAAAGTTAAATGAGATGGAAATATTTTTCAAATTCAAACGGGTGCTATATCACATCAATTTATAAATAATAAAATCTTTGTTTCTAAAATATGTCCGAAACTATGGGTAATACATTCTAACCTCTAGTCGTACCCTACCCACTCACAGAAACAGAGGATGGATGATCACTCGCTGTCCAGCATCAGCAACTACAATGACTTAACAACGGCACCCAACCCTACAGGCTACATCACCTCACTTCCTCCACACACACTTACATCCGCCTTCGCATCCCACCAAAACTCAATACTCTACATCTTTTGCTTTCATTACTTCCATTTGCTTTTCTCATGCCCGGATATTTAGTAACATCATATGCCAACAATTAGTGATAATAACCCACAACAATAATGTTACGTGCCACAACATTATTCTACTACTGTCATGTCACTATATTAATCGTGGCTCTTTTAAATATTTTTTTCAAAGAATAATTTGAAATAATATGCGTAAAATTGATAGACATTTCCATGTAAAACTTGAATATATATATATATATATATATGCGCTTGCCGCTTAATACTTATATCATTGATTTGTGCAAAACTCAAAATTACTTAGGCATCAGTTATTCCATACTTAAAAGAAAAAAAGAAAAAAAAAAAAAATCTAGGTCGGCTTCGCCTTCCCAGAAATTTGATTAAACCCAAACCCAATATTCTCACAATATATATTTCTCTAATATTTTTCAAATTAATATTGGTTACTATTGGCATCAGCATCTCCACTCGAGCCTGACCTCACCGGGGCCCACGACGTGCTGACTGGGCTTACGGAAGGTCACGATGTGGCTGCTGACCATGAACGCCGTTACCGGCTCCGACACCCTGATTTCCTCCATCTTCAGTTCCTGAAGCCTTCTCGCGTACTCCGGCACGTGCACTAGGTCCCACACCACCCCGACCGCACCTGGTTTCAGCACCCTCACAACCTCTCCCAATACCCTCATCCTCTCTGCCGCCGCTTCCACCGTCCGGTAGCCGTGTTCTTTCCCCACCGTATGTACAAACACCCCAGATACGACGACGTCGAAAGAGTTGTCTCCGAACGGCAACCTCCTCACGTCTCCCTCCTTGCACGTCACGTATTCCCCGACTCCCTCCATCTTCGCCGTCCGCAAGGTCCGCAGTGTCTTCGCCTTCGAGCGGTCCAGCCCGACAATCCGACCTGAACTACCTTCTTTCTTCAGCTGGGTCGCCACGGCGTTGAGGAGGATTCCCCGGCCGCAGCCTAAGTCCAGGGCCTGCTTCACCGTCGACCAGTCGTTCACCGCGCTCACCATGCGGAGCGCCATGTCGTGGTGGAGCGGTACAGCGGAGTAGAAGAAGTTGGCCGCTGCGAAGAAGAGGCAGACAGCGGAGAGGGCTGTGACGGAGCCGGTGAACCCCGCGGCAAATCTGGCCGTGCCACCTGGAACTCCGGCGGCGGTGACAGTGAGGATGGACTCGAAGAAGCCCCGGATCGGATCGAAGTAGATGAGGTAGAGGATGGAGAGAACGGTAAAGAGAAGCGCCTGGAATAAAAGGAAGAGTAGAGTTTGCCACTGGTCCAAACCGTAGATCGCGTAAATCTGGGTCCAGTCTCTGCTCGTCGTTTTACCCATTTTCTTTTGGTTCGTCCACTAACCTAAATCGAGAAAAATGAAAACCTGCCAGTTGAGAAGAAGGAATCAGGGTGAGAAATCGGAAAACAATCAAATGCCTATCTTGTTTGGTTAGCGAGAAATATGGGCAAAGAATGCACGGCAGAAAGTGTAAAAACTTATTGTACGACAGAAAATAATTGCGTAGTGACAAATTGGTGGGACATTAATGATGGTAGATTAGTCATTAGAGTCTAACAAAAATCAGAAAAAATAGTAGTAACGCATTTCTTTTGGAAATTTCCCTTTGTTTCTGGGCAAGCAAACAGACAAATAGTAGCACAAAGTACGTTACATTTATATACTCACAGTAAACGAAGCTTCTGAAGAAGCTCAGACTCTCTGATCCAGGAGTTGCAGAGAGTATCTTTTACCGATCCCAACACGGAAAGCAAGATCTCAGATAACAGAGCACCCAAAAGTCATCTAGAGAGAGAGAGAGAGACAGACCGTCACAGTTACACATCAACAGGTGTTAACTGTGGCGCACTGAAGACGATGAAGATGACGACGACGATGCTATCATTCCAGCAAATTCACGCGGTTTCGCTCGTCGGTTAACGATTTTGGATGAAATTCTCAAAGTGAAGAAACAAAGCTCCAAATGGGGTGTCGAGTCTGTCGACCTTTGGAGCATCAACAAAGAATATGTACGGAGTCAGAATTGGGGAGTGCGATCCTGGTTATGTATAGAGTGTACGGGGCAGGAGTTAACCGGTTGAACAGGCTCAGCCGGTAGTTTGAATTTTGGGTGGAAATAATCCCAACTCTATCTGCAAATTAGGTGGCATTTTTATCAGTAGTAAGACCAGGCCAATCAGGATTTGAATTGGTTATCTTTTAGAAATATTAAAACAAAAAATATACAGAGATTCATTGGTTAATTTTGACCTAAGAAAAGGTCTATATGTTTGAAAGACTAGGTTGTCACAAATTCAAAATGCAAGCTTGTTAATGGCCGAGTACTGTTTCGTACATTTTACAAGACCCCATTTTATCTTTGTACCCACGTCTGTCCGTGGCATTTTATTTATTTATTGGGTCAATGACTCCATGGTTGAACAAGTTTGCTGTGTTTTTTTTTTGCTCTTTTAATATGTATTTATATATTTATGTTTAAGCAGATTGGAAGAGTTCAACCTATGGTCATGTTTAAAAATAAAAAAATAAAAAAAATTAGAGAAACTTGTGAATGAGGAGGAATTAAGCAATCTGACATGAGAAATTGAACAAATCAAACAAAATGAGCATAGTGTGAATGAAACCTTCAACTTTTGTATGTCTTTTCAAGTCTTAAAATTTAGCATACCGTACTGAAAGGAAGGTTGCCTCTAAAAGAACTTGAAAAATAGAACAAGACAGACACTGCTGTTAATTGACTAATCTCCCATCTACAATATGTATAATTTTCCAAACAAAAGGGACTATTTCACATTTCCTTTTTTTTTTTTTTTTTTTTCCTATTTGCTGCTTGGTTTTAAGTCTTTCTTTTTCCTTTTCGTGGGGATGCACTAATCATGTTCTTAAACAAAATCATAGGCAAAATATTCTTGTAGAAGGCATCCCAGCATCTATAAGTACAATGGATTCATATTCGCCATAAAATTATTAAAAAGTTATTGTTTAATAGCATGGTTTGAAATAATGGTTAAATAGCTGAGATTTTAGACTCTTAAATAATATATATAGGATTTTTGTGATTTGCATAATTTAACGGTAATTCTTATATATAGCAACATGTAAAATTTTTATTAACAATTTTATTAGTTGTTATGGTTTTCTAGTAATACAAAATAGTGTTTGTTTTTTTAGTTATAAAAGCACTTAGACCAAATTTAAGGTCCTATATTCTGTTCACTGGTCATGCCGGTGGCCCTTGACTTTTCCTGATCTTCATGAACCCCTCCCGTTTCTCTTTGTTTTTTGTTTATTTTTTTATAATTATAAGTGACCCAACTACCCTCTGTCGTTTTCTTTCAGAATCCAGATTAGGGTTGTTTCCACACTTGCATGCCCCCTTTTGTCAACGCGGTTCCAAGTCAGCTAGAAAATCTTGGCCCTAGCTTGTGGATCTATAAGCATATAATAATTTTGCCAGCTGCAGGAAATTTTCCTTTTGTTCTACGTTTTAGTTAATGAAAAAAATTGTATGTATATATATGGGAATTCATTCCTTTCTCTCTTAGGGAACTCCCAGTCTCTGCCCGAAATAATAAAAAAAAACTTCCGATGGAAATCTCGAATATTCGAATGTCTCTTTTCCATCCGAATCAGTTGGCATTTGGGCTTTATTTGGAAGCCCGCGACGTTTCCATCATGACGAAGAAGTCGGTACATCCAAAAAAACTCCCGAGCCGTTAAATCAGGATAAGGATCGTTCCTCCCAGAGAGAACAATCCGAAATATCACGCAAGTGGCCAAAAGAATGCGCCACCCATTCGATAAAACTTGGGCGGGGGCTAAACCCAAGAAATGGAGGACTTCTCGAATGGGGCAGATGAAAGAGAGACGGAAACCTTTAGAGAATATTAAGTAGAAGATGACAACTTTTTGGACCCTCCCTTCACGATCGCAAGCCCTAATGCCATCCCCGGGCGCTTCTAGGGTATGCCTCCATGAAATCCGATGTTTTTTTCTCAGAGCATCAATGTCGGAGGCTTGCATAGAGGAAGTCTAACCATTGCCTGCGAAGAAAGGACAAGGATCTGAGAAAACCATGGGAATAGAGGTTCGGAGAATTACAGGAAAAGGTTAAAGAAGGACAGGAAAATGACAAGATAGCAAAGGATCGAGAGTAGAAAGAGGGGAGGAGACAATAACAAGGTTTCTCGTAATTTATACCCAAAAATCGAATTAAAGGCACGCGGGAAACAAAGCGACACAGACACCATATCATCTGAACGTGACCCTTGGAAGCAGGGGGCGTGTTCGAGGCAAGCCTATCAGAAATGAAAGGCATGCACCATAATGACAGACCATGTACTAATAGCCTAATGCGTGCGCATCACGAGCCAATTATTGTTTAACAGTGCAACAAGAAACATCAACAACAACCCGGAAGTCGAAGCAACAAGATGATTTCAAACTAGAAGGTATTAAATACCCGACACAAAATACGAGCAGAATGTTACACGACATTAATAGTTCAAAAGTCGAATCCCCCTTAGAGGCCCAACCAGCGGGAGGAACGACAAGCTGACATTCATAGCCCAGGAATTTATTTGACTAAACGCTCCCGCTCGGGCACGGGAATCCAGGGACGACCCTCGGCACTAAGTCTGAAATCTTTTTAGAATCTCCATCGAAGTTCCTTCGATAAAAATTCGTAGGTAACTGAACGAAGAATTGACAGTAGGCCCAAGACCAAAAAGAATTGATCGAATAACATCAACCAAGACCAGACCCGGCTGAAGATACCAAAACCAGAAGAAATATGAGTCACAAGCCTCCACGTCAAATAGGAAGGGGCCCGGGCAATCTTGACCGTCAACTAATATCAGAGAAAAGACCATACTGGAAAAGTAGTGTACAGATCCCTCTCACATCAAAATCGACCTCACATCAACAAATGACAAGATTTCCGTCATTCTGACAGAACCCCTCACTTAAATGCAAAGACAATCTGAACACGCCGCATTAATTGTCAAATTGGATAGAAATGGTATTGCATTTAATATTATCTATCATTAGGATCTGGCTATACATTGATCGAAGAGATCTGATCCTAGAGATATGACAGATAGGATCAGATCATCATTTTCTGAGATGACGACTGGATGGTGTCACAGTCGGTGACATTTTATCCTCAAACCTCTTCTCGGAAAAAACACAGGCAGCTCCTATAAATAAGACTCATTTGAACTGTTGAAAGGTAAGCAAGAAAACACACATCCTATAGAACCTTATGATTCACTTTCCAAATATTAACTTAAACATTGGAGCGGTCTTGGACCTCGACCATCATTCTCTTCGTGTTTGCAGGTTCCGGTTGATTGAGATTTCGAAAAGTTGAATTGCAGAATACGTCCTCAACAATATATATAAATATATATATATATATATTCATGAAATATCCATCGGTTGGAAGTGATATGACCAGTAAGTACATATCAATATAAAAATCATGAAGATATATCAGATTAGAAACTTTGGTCAAAATAATATAGACAATTGTATTTAGTATGTAGCTTCGTGCCTAACAAGTAAGGTTTCTATGCAACTTTCATCCACAGATTAGGTTCTAAGAGCATACCATGTTAGGGAAGAATATTTACCCCCTTTTTGGCCATGTGAAGAGTGACAACATAAGATGGAGATGTATTTTGGCCATGTATTTCAAGGACAATGCAGTCATATTGAACTACTTGCAAGACCAAGTAATTATTATTATTTATCAGCAAAGTGGACGTACGAGCTGCTAATTCATGGCTTCAAGGTTAGAAGTTGGAATCAGGAAATAAATTGAAATCATTTGTAATAATAAAGTTTAATCTTTGAAGCATATGATGAATTACTTTGAACTAGTTAGATACTAATTTGGAGCTGTTATGATGACGGACTCGCTTTTGAAACCGTAATTATGGCTCAAACCAAATATGTCATAATAGGAGGGTCTCCTATATGTGATCACGCTCAAGAAAGGTTGGCTAGTCGTCTGTGCCTCCTCTGTCAATAAAAAAAGTAATTACTCTTATTTATACCATTTCTTTTTGAAAAGAATTGACCAATATTATTTTAAAAAGAGCCCTTAAGTTTATATTTAACATGACCAAGATCCTTTTTGTATGAAAAAAAAGTATATTATGTTTGTATGAACCACAAGAAAATAATAATTTTATCTTTTTATAAATTATATGTGTATATATATAATTTATTCATCTATAGATAATTTTGAAATAGTATACGAGACGATATTAATATCGAAATATTTCGTTTTAATATAGTGATCGAAATGACTTCCAATATGAAAACATTAATACCAACACCTTGGTCTTAGTTCAAATGTCTCTTTAATGTAATAGTTCAATTTATCTCCTTCTCGATTAAATTCTTAATCTATTTATGAAACAAAATTCTCGTTTTAGGTGGTATGATTATCTTGTACAAAAATAGCCAACATATTACTCACGTATGGTAAATTCGGTTTATCTAATTAAAAAAGTTCTCGTTTTTTTTAAATGTGGAAGTATTCATAGTCAGTTGTTAGGTCTAATCCGACGAATGATGATGATTAATGGGTTAGGTAGCCTTCAAATTAAGAATGTTATCCCCCAATGGGTTTGACATGTGGCAATTTCAATTGTTGACAATGCCTACTAGGATCCACATGATCAACATCTTTGTAGTAAGGCAAATGAGGGAGAGACGAAAAAAAAAAAAAAAAAAAAAAAACAAAGTTCCATGCACGCGCTCATGAAGAACGTACTGTTGATATATAAAATAATAAAAAATGAAGCTATAAGAAAAATTTATACATCACGTTATCATTCACTTTTATCTCATTATATAAGATGAAAAATATTTATTATCATTAGATGATTATTTAGTAGATGATTCTTTATCATTCAATAATAATAAATATATCATATGTTATATAATAAAATAAAAATAAAATAATAATGTGATATATAATATTACTTGTCACTTTGTTAATATTAGGTATCTTTATGTTTCTCCTCCCAAAATCAACCAATGATCATTTTGTATATTAATTAATTACCTAGGAGGAGGAGGAGACCTAAATGCATTTATTTCTACCTAAACTCCATTCATAATTAATGCTGTTCGTTGAGTTGGAAGAGTTCAATCTATGGTATATAATTTTTTTTTTAACTGTTATTGCACTAACGAGGGTTAGATTAAAGCAGCAGACACGTGATAAAAGAAACATGAATGAGTTGGTCTAATCTTCTCCAACACCGGAAAAGAAAAAAAAGAAAAGAAGCAAGCTCACTTAAAAATAAATAAATAAATAAATAAATAAATAAAAGAATCTGCTAAAATTTGAATTTCAGTACCAATCGAAACAGATCGAAATGGTCAAAATATTTTTTTGATACGAAACATAACTTTTTTTTATCGATCAAATGACCAGTACGATAAATTTTTAAAATACTAGTCGATACAGTAAAAAATATTCAAAACTATGGTTGATATTATTATCCCTTATATTCGTGCTCATGTAATGGCTGGATGCCAACCTCCTCTATAATATAATTACAAGTATTCTTATTTTTTTAAAAAAGAAAAAGAGCTGATGAAATTTATTTTATTAGGAGAATGTCAAAAGAGCTGATAAAAATAATATTTGATTAGCTGCTGGCCACGACCCCAATGTGGGGCCTGTGTAAAATATATTATTAGGAGAATGTCAAAAATTCAAATATCAGCTAGAGCCTAGAGACGCACCCATAGAGTTTGGGATTCCCTTTTGTATATTATTTTTTACCGATAATATAAGCTTCTAGAATTCAAGTACAGGCCTAGTTTTTGAGGTCCTCTGGATAACGCCCTTTTTAATTTTCTTTTTCTTTTAATTTTATTTTTTTGTGCTTTTTCAGCATAAGTGGATTTCCACCTTTTACACCCTTCGTGGTTTCTCATTTGCCAATAATACAGTAAAACTGTGAAGGCCTCTGGTGGGCCTTCACAGTAAAACTGTGGCTCATATCGGACAGACTTACTTTTTTTTTTTTTTTTTTCGTGGGCCTGTGTCTAATAATTTTGACTTTCTATTTATCAAACAGAAAATGATAAAGATATTAATAATTGAGTCCTATTTTGAGTCTTGCTCATATATATTTTTTACTTAATGATTAAGATAATATTATTTAATAATATTATATTTTTTTTATTTTTTTAAAAATATTAAAAAATGATGTAAAAAAATAAAATAAAAAAATTATAACTAACGGAATCTGAAGCGAGTCCCAACTAGCAGGGGCTGTAGCTAAGGCTGTGCACCCAGGTTTCGGATCCTGAAACCCCGGTATCTTGACCCGGATCCGGATTTCAAATCCGGATATTTAAAACCGGATCCAGATTTGAAATCCGGGCTGGAATCCATAAGATTCCGGATCCGGATCCGGATTTGAACTTTTTTTTTTTTTTCTTCCTGCTCAGATACCTTTTCCAATTTTAATTTTGAGTTTTGTAAAAGTGATAATACTCATTAAAAATAGAGTAATTTTCTCATCATATGGATGAAAGTACAAACACAAAGCCCACCCATTAAAATTAGCATCAAATTGTCAAAAATATATGATTGACGTCATGTAGCTGCGTAAAATACAATAAAATGAAGAACTGTAATCACAATGGTAGGAGGCACCGTTTCTCATTGAGCTAGCTAAAAGCTGTATAAAGATAGCATATAGCCGCAATCTGAGTTACACGCCTGGGTACGTACGTATCTACTACCTAGCATGTCATATGACATAATAATATGAAACATCCCAAATGTTAAAAGATGGCCCAATCTTAGCTAGAGTACTATACATAAAAGGTGAGAAATATCAGACACTGATCCCTATAAGGTTTTAAAGAAAAGCAACAAAGCAACGACAAAGTTAAGTTGAATATACATAAATCAAAGGAAAAAAAAAAACTGAAGGGGAACCAAGCTTAGGAACGAGGCGAATCCCTCGTCAAGGAGAGGAGAGAGAACTCTAAACAAGAGCAGATTTTTTCATCATTAGAGATTGGAAGTTCCGCATGTCAATCCTAGTCAAGGAGAGGCTTTGGTCTGCATCAAGTTCTACAAACACCTGAATCAATGAAAAGGGTGAAGGAAAACAATAACTTATATAAACCGTTTGCTAAAAATCACTATTGTTAGCCAGTATTTTAATAAGATTAATGAATATGGAAAGATACAATTAAAAATGATCTCATATAATCATGAAGAATAGAAAATGATAACAATTTAAAGAAGCAAAAGAATCACAAAAATCTAGGAATTTCAGAATCTGTTGCAGAAAGAAACAACTTCATTAAGAGATTGATTAAAGATGCCTGCAATATATTATCTAGAATCTGTTACCTTGGCTTCCCAACCCCAAAACAGTCTAAAATTAATAAAAGTGGCATGAATATTACCCAGTAATCGAACTGGGAGCTATCTCCTATCACCCACAAACACAAAATAACAACAAGAACACAAAAACAATTCTTGCTCACCAACACACAAAACTAAAATCCATGAGATGATCACAAAAAGAGATGCAAAGGAGGTGATAGATGCTGTTAGAACTGAAAGCAGTGCTCATAGTGTATATTATTTTGTTTAAAGGGTATGCACTTTTTTATAAGGATATGTAAGACTTAAACATCTTAAGAAATGATTTTATAGACATAAGATGTGAAAAATCCTTTTAGCAGCATCTTGATCTTCACGATTCGTCGTGACTTGAATCGTACGTATAAGAACTTTAATTAATTCTTGTGTCCACACAAATATATAGCGAGCTGTGTTGCTTGACTTCCTTCTTATTTTGTTTATCCCAATTGATAAAATTTGGCTGTGATCATATTTGGTTGATAAGTTATTTTAAGTCTCAACTATTTGAACTAGTAATTATAAATCATGAATGTTAGTTCCATGATGAAGAAGATGATCATTCTTCTGAACTTAAATATTTTAAAGTTATTTTATAAATCTATAAATCTCAAACTATTGAATATATTAGTTGGAAAAGAGGTGGAAATGTAATAAATTAAGTTGCAAATTATCCATTGACAGCTATGACACGAATCAATATAATTGAAGACTAATTAGTTGGCCAATGATTTTATTCTCTTGAAAACAGGTTAAAAACTGCATAGGCCAAGTGAGTTCACAAACTGCATAGGCCATGGATTTTCTCAACATTATGTAAATATTATATATATATATATATATATATATATTACAGGTTAAAAACAATGATAATAAAAGGTCAAAAAATTAACATGGACGCTTTAATCCTAAATTCCTAATCACAAACCAAAATACTTCAATCCTATCAACCAGATAAATGTGTTTAATACCCTGTAATCTGGTTGAAAACTTTTTTTTATAGTTTTCTTTTACGGGTCAGAAAACTTATGGTCCCAGCAAATTATATGCTATGTATTCCTCTTTTTTCAGAACATCTTCTGGAGGATTTTTTTGAAGCTAGGAAAATTATTGCAGAAATGGAAAGTGAATTTTGAGTAATTAAGAAACTAAAGTAAGCTAAATATCTGTTTATAAAACATCCAATCTAATTTCTGGTCAAATAACCCAGATTGAGCCGTGGCCCGTACATAAAGAGGAGCTAAAAATCAGCTAGCTAGCTCAAGAGATGGTATATATTTTTTAGCTAGCTAAACCCATATAATTACGTCTGCAACTCCACGAATCTGTTGCATGAAATCTACTTCAAACATATGAAATACTGTGATACACGAAACCCATAAAACCCTAGAATCAACTTAAATTTTCCTTCAATAAATCCATTTCTAATCCTCACGCAATTACGGGGGGAGAGAGAGAGAGAGTACTGAACAATGTTTACGGCGATGGAGACTCGAAGATGGCGATGGGTCACGATGATGACTGATGAGGTCTCGGACTCAACACGGGATGGGGCTAGGGTTTCTATGCAGAGAGAGAGAGAGAGACAGAGAGTGAAATCGATTGACGAACGAATTTGAAACCACGGAGAAGGGAAGAACCGAAGAAACCTCAAACCAGTATACAAACGGCACCGTTTTAATTTGAAAGCCGGGTATGGGTTGAAAAACCGGGTTTCGGATTCAATATGGATATCCGGCCCAATTTGATCCGGTTTGTTAAAAACGGATTCCGGCCCCTTTTTATATAATCCGAAAACTGGATTTAAGATCCGGGTATCCGGTTATTAATCCGGGCCGGATAAAATCCGGCCCATATGAACAGCCTTAGCTGTAGCAGCCCCCTTTATCAAACATTTTCCATTTTCCTATCCAACCGGTAAAGTCTTATCAACAGTACATTCTTAAACTAAGAAGATTTTTCATCAAAAATCAAACATAATTAAAATGAAAGTCTATACTAAAATGAGACATCATTGTTTTGTTTAGATCAGGTAAATATGTAAATATACTTATTTTGCTATAAAACTTGTACTTGGTGATGGCTTAATAGTAGCAAAATATTTAAGTTGAGATGTTTTGTGAAGTTTTGGAAAATGAGAGGAAAAAAGTTAAATAAAAATATTACAAAATTTAGAATATATTTTAGAATATATTTTTGAGTAATGCTATTCATCATCTCATTTTTTATCATCTTCTCATCATCTTATGATGTAGCATTAAATAATTGGTGATTATTTATTATGTTTTACTTATTAGCCTATTATCTAATGTCATATCATGGGATGATAAGAAAATGATAAATAGATTTATTCATATTTTTTTTGTTTTGTAATTTGAAAATGTTGAATTGTTTTTTATGTTTTGTGTGAAAGTTTAGAAAGTTGTAATAATTAGATAATAATCAGATAAAAAAGTTGAAAGTTTGAAATTAACAAGTGTTTGTGTTTATGATATTTAGATGCTGAGATAAGATGAGATGAAATAAGAGGCTTTCAACATCCAAACCAGGCCTAAATCTTTGCAAAAATGATGACCTGATCTCAAACCAACTTGAACAGGGTTCTCGAACTTGTCAACCTCCCTATCAACTTATAGAACAAAAGAGCAAAAAATGACTGACCCACATAACTGTTTGGGATAACAAGAAGAGATTATAAAGAAAAGAAAAATGGAAGATAATTTAATGAAATTAAATGCAACCATACAGTCTCATTCCCATTATTTATTAAGGTATGACCAACCAAAATCCCAGATTGATTAGTTTCCTATTATGTTACACTACTATAAAATGCAATAACCTTACCCTGCAAAAGTCCAAATATAATGACTCCACAGTGCACTGGCATGATATGAAAGTCTCATAAATTAGAGGAATCCCAGCTAGCATAAACAGCCCCGATGATTTTCTCATGCAATGTGGCAGAGCAAGCAACTATTCCCCTGTCAAGACCTTCTAAGAACACTCCCCTTGAAAAGTCCAAGGGACGCCCTCCAGCATCAGTTACCACACCACCGGCCTCTTCTACAATGACAACACCAGCAGCATGATCCCATATCTTCTCTTTATACCCAGATCTTGCAAACTTCATAAATATCTCAGCATCTCCCCGAGCAATGGCAGCATATTTCACCATGCTGTAAACACGCAAGGGCTGCTTTCTGCCATTAGAGTGAGAAAAGCATTCAGTGATCATCCAGACATAAGAAAACATAAGCTTTTTTGTTTTTTTAATCTTTTTCTTTACTCTTTTTTTGGACAAATAAAAGCACAAGTGAAAAAACTTCATAAAGCTCTAATACCAGTGCCATTGGCATCCAATTAGTAAGTGGCTCAAAATCTTGTTGGGAGTTTAAAAGCAGAAAAGGTTAAATGACAAAGGAGTGACAAAAAATGAGAACAAAACACAGCTAATCTACAGCAATGCCTCATAGATAGCTTTATCTCTTTTAGATAAATAAAACTCATGGGATTGAATCTACAAGCTCATCTCCAACCTTATGTGGAAGATATATGCTATTTGATGCCTCCAGAAAAGCACCACCCAACACACTAACTAATAGCTAAGCAAGGCAATCTAGTTATTACTGCAAAGCGAGGGCAAAAGTTTGTGACAACTAATCCTGTTCCTACAATAGTACACTTCCAATGACGGGCATAGATAAACGTCAGAACCAAAACCCCTCATAGTAACATAAGTTACCTTCTACTTTTGCAAGTTGTCATTGTACAGGAAACTAAAAAATAATCAAACTTCTAATTGACAAGGAAATTGCATATAGACTACTTAATTATATCTTACACACACAACAGACCTGAGGCCTACACTATGAGCAACCCCTGCTGTGAAGGAATGATTTGAATTTGCCTTCTCTACTGACTCACAAAATGTTGCCAATGACGGATCATCAATGGATGAAACATGAATCCGTCTAGCAGCGTTTGGCCATTCAAGCTTCTTATCTCCATGGACTAATGGTTGCATCCATGCCTCACCACTGCCTCTTCTTGCATACATAATACATCCTTCTTCCCATGAATCTAAACTGGGCGGAGACAGTTGGGACATATTTTGATAGTGTTCATGATGAAAATTTAACCACTCTTTCTTCATAGGATAATTGGGGCATCCAAGAACGCCAAGAACAACTTGTCCATCCTCCATCAAGGCTAAAGCTATGGCATACTGATCCTTCCGTACAAACCCTAGTGTGCCATCAACCGGGTCAAGTATCCAATGTCTTCCCGTGGGTCCCCCAGTTGAGTTGCATCGACTGATGGCCTCTAGAATCTTTAGAGTCCCAAGGACTGTGCCTGGTCTCTGAAGACCATACTTGGGTGCATCTGCCAAGCATTCATTCACAGTGCTCACCACAGCTGCCAACAAATCTGCTGAATCAGCCTTGGAAAGAGTTTTGACATCTTCTTCGGCAACAATAGAGACATTCTGACTGCCAAAAACTTCTGACAGTATCCAGCTAACTGTTGCTTGTACACTCCAATCTGTTTCCACAGAGACATCAAGAGAATTAGCCAACCAAGCCAAACTCGATAACTGTGATACAAAAAGTACTCAGATATATATGGATCAGATTATCCATTGAGAGTAAAAAGAAACTTCTTATTACCAGAAATTGAACTGGTTATCACTGCAGCAAAATCCTAGCATATAATGCTCAGAAATGACGCACTTCAGCTTCAGAGTCATTATTATATTCTTTTAAGAGCAGTTCTAACCTATTTCTGGTTGAATATAACAAAATTTTGACATATACGCTAACCATAGCATAAACAGAGTAAAGACCATTTTTATATGCTTTACTTTTTCAACCAGGGCTTTGTATGTGACCATCAGAATCTCACAATGACAAGTTTGAACTTTTAGGCCATATGACCCAAGAGAAACCTTTACAGGCATTCATCATACTCACTCCCTCTTCTGAAATAACTTGAATACTTGCTGCTAAGATGTACATTGGACTTGGTTTTCTGTAATAGACTGACTTGCTTCGCTCTTCTAATTGCATAGAAGAGAGAACATCATGTTGACAGCATCGAACAGGATATGACGACTTATTTTTACTGGGAGAAGAAGAGAACTTGACACAATGAAAACATAAAGAATACAATGATGTGGGATCACTAAATTGAAGATAGAACAGCATTACTACCTCACAGAACGCATTTTGCACGATGTGCCTGCCCTCCAACCAAACTCATAAAAAATGTTACTAAACCTTACATGATCGTAAGCACTATTTAATACTGATTTCAAGCAGTCATTGCTACATTATAAAACCAGCCCTTTGCCCAATTGCTCAAGAAGGCACAGCAGCTCTGGAACAATAATGCATTTTTGCAATCCCAGACACCAGCACTTTCATCGCTTTATTGGCCATATAAGTACATAATTTCATAATTCATGCAAAGAATCCCCCGAGACATCTGCATAAAGCAGTTAAGCAAACTTCATTCGCCAATCAAGAAGTACAATAAATATTTTTATGTAGCTGTAAGCTTATCTCCGTTTGCCAAAACCACTAGCTCCATCGAATCCTCTTTCTTTTGTTCTTTTTAACAGAAAATAACCTTAGTAGGAAAAGCCGCTAAACAACTAGGGGTTGGCTCAAGTGGTAAAGGCCTTGGGCTCGTGAACTCTCGAAATTCTTAAATTTCGTATACAAACTTTTCCCAACAACAATACAATCACAAGAGCAACATAAATGCTAATCACATATGAGATAATCCAAAATGCAAATACATTCAGAGCACACCCACCAAAAAACAATACCCCAAATTCAAGAAAACAGAGTTCAAAGCAGAGAATGCAATGTAAATGCATACCTGCGACAGTCACAGGAGAATCGTCGTCCTTGGATTTAACTTGGTCACTGTCAGTAGAAACCAGCCCCTTTTGCACCATCTGACACAGAGAGCACGCCATGTGAACCACTCTAACGGCTATATCCATTTCCTTAGAGTATTTGTCGCTCTCCATTATTGAGATTCAACAACCTTCAAACGAAACCAAGAAGAAATGGAGAGAATAAAGTTCTCCAGAGACACCCACCTCGAGACCCTTGCAAATTAAATGTTTCTACGTGGTTTTTCTTTTCTAGGTTGTTCTTGACACTTGTTATGGTTCAAGACAGGAGGGAATTTTGACGCTTATGGTTCTGGCTATATCACTTGCATTCCCTGGAAAATTGGGCAAATTCATTGCATCTTATATGTTGGTGTTGGTGTTAGCTCAGGAGTGTTTGGTTCGAGGAAAAACGCAGGAAAATTTGCGAAAAGTTGGATGCAATATGCATATTTCTTTATTTTTTTATATGTTTGATTTCCAGAGATACACAGGGAAAAGCCCACGGTGGTCTCTGCGGAGAAACATTACCTTTTCTTGAGCCAATAAATGGTTGCCACGTCATATTTTTAGAGTGCCAATTCAAATTGGGTGGTTCCTTTGACTACCTACCGACAAGCATCACCTTTAATACGAGGTGCTGGGCTGGCTTTAAGGATTTTGGGCCACAAGCTCATGGGCTCAAATGTATAATAATTAATAAACATAAAAGAAGAATTATGACGCGTACTTTAAGGAGTACGCTTTTTAGGTAATTTTGTATTGTTTGTAATAAACCAAGGACCACACATTTTAATATCCAACTAATGTCTCTCCATTATGTTTATAGAAGTAGTCTTTGAATTGGGTTTACAAAGGGGGAGGATTAAAGGAGAGGGGCAGCTAACCTTGCCATCTAAAATTGTAGCGGGAGAAAAGACAGAGTTTGTGTAAGTGAAGTTTATATAACATAGAAAACAATAATATACAATTTCATGTTGTATAATATTACTTTAAATCAAGTAAATTGATGATATTTTAATTAGTTTTTTTGGTCAATCACCTAGTTAAATAAGAAAACATTGTTATTCATCCTCTAATCATGTCAACTGATGTATCATAGATTCATATTCTTAACGAATTTCTGTTCAAGTGATCAAACTCTAAAATTAATTTAATGTTCCATATCAATTAATGTGATTAAAGATAATTAATCCAAAGACAACAAAGTCAATAACTCATAAAAGTAGGTATCTACTACGGTCTTATCATTTTGCTATGAGAGTGAAGATTCAAGTCGCCAAAAAAGAAAAGAAAAAAAAAATACCCCGCTACTTGTTATAAAATTAAAAATGAAACTACTACTATTACAAGAGATAAATATAAAAGGAACTCTTAAAAACTCTCAAGAACTACAACTTTTTTCGTTCTATATATTTTCTTATGAATTTCATAACAACTGAAACCTATATTTATAGGCCTTGAAATTATTATACAAGTCACTATGCAAGATTTAAAGTAATAGTAGTGAGGTCATTCACATAATTCTAGTGGTGGGATAGGGGGCGGCAGCCGTCTCTCCAATCTCATTCATAACACTCCCCCTTAAATGATCACCCATAAAAAATTTGCCTCATTAAAACCTTGCCAAAGAAAAATCCAGTAGGAAGAAAAGCCAATGGCGAAGAAAAAAAAATACAGTATTCTTATGTACCGCCAAGTGTTTTAAGATTGCCTCATTAAAACCTTGCAAAGGAAAACTCAGTGGGACAAAATCTTAGCGAAGGAAAAAGAGTACAATCAACACAAGTTTTCAGGACATTTACTCCCCCTGAAAAGTGCATGTCGATAGATCTTTTAGTTTTCGCATTCCAATATTTTGCACAATCTTCTTGAATGTTGCAGTTGGTAATGCTTTCGTGAATAAATATACCAAATTATCACTTAATCGTATCTTTGATATATCTTCATTTGATATAAGCAGTATTATCTTCATATAAAATTGTTGGGTTATCATTGATCATGAAAGACCACACTTTTCTTGAATATGTTGAATCACTGATCTTAGCAAAAATACACTTTCGACTTACTTTATGAATTGCAATAATCTCTTAGTGATTTGAAGATTTGACAGATACATGCAGTTCCATATCCCGATTCGATATTATCCTCTTTGGCACTTCAGGGCCTTATGGGTTTAAAATGTGTTGGACAAAATAGAGGGAACCCCACATATATGGCGTTTGACAGACTTAGTAGAAATCTGAAACCTGTAGTAATACTTAAACTCTCCCTGAGAACATGTGTCAGTTTTTCAAGTAATAAACAAACAGGATTTCAGCATATATAACAAGTTAAGAATTCAAACATGATTTCCATCTAAATAATGCATTAGAGAGAACATGATAATATTTTCATATAAAATTTTCTCTCTCTCATTCGGCGTTATTAGGGAGAACTTGTTTATATACGGCAGAAATAGCATTGGAAACTATCCATGAATGATAAAAGCTGTAAAAGTTTGGGGTCTAATATTATCGGTTCGGCAGAAAATCAAATCCGCTTAGCATTGTTGACAAACGAGATCTTGAAGAGATTTGAAGGTTTCGGGTTGTTATTTAAATATAACCAATTTTACCATTGGTTTACTCCAGCAAAAAGATCTCATATTCTTCATAGATTCAGTTGTTGTTCATCCAGAACGATATTATGTCTGATAGAAATTTTAATATCCCAGATTTGAACCATAAACCTTTTATACCTCAACCATTTATATTTTCTCCTGAGGCTGTAAACACCATGATAGAAGCAGAAATATATCTTTCTAGTAAAACTGATCCTGAAATTGTTGTAGCATCAAGAACCCTCAGTGCTCAATATGCTGCCTCTCTTACAACCATGTCTCAGAGGCTACTGGCGAAAACAAGTGAGGTTGATCATCTTAAAAATCAAATATCTGAGTTGCATCAAACGCTTGCAACTAAAGATAGAAAAAATAAAGATTTAAGACAAGAAAACAAGGAGCCGAAGAAATTTGTAGACTGGTATTCTCGTGATCTGAAAACACGAGTAGAAGAGCTGGAACGAGAGAAAGCTCAAATATAAAGTCAACAACAGCAGCTAACGGCAGAGGTTCAGCGTTTACAAGAAAATAGAGATAGGTGTAATTAATCTCGCTGGTTTTTGAAATTATGCATCCAATATATCTTGTAAAGTGAAATTTGAAGAGATGATGGTTTGTCTTGTTCTTATTTCAATTTCTATAAGAACCGTCTTTAGTTTCATATAGTTTGCATCAAATCTTCTTCTTATTTCTATAATTCATCTATATTTGTATTTTTATTCTACAAATTCTCAATGGTTCATCAATTTCCTTTCAATACCTCAATATATGAGGTATCATTCACCTTAATTACAAGTTATTCCTGCATCTTCTGCAGGTGCCATATTGCAGCAAGCGAATGATCTGACTAATAAGTCAGATCGTGAAGCCGTTTATCAGCTGGTGACTCTCGACAGCCGATACTCCTCCTCTATTGTCGGGTTTTTCAACCGTTACAATCCAAAAATCTTGAGATTGAGGAGCTTAACGAGAAGGTTTCCATACTTCAACGACTTGTTCAAGAGTCTGACAGAAAAATTGCGGACTTAAAGTAAGAGAATAAGGATTTAAAATCCTTACTTGCCTCTTCATTTCGACTGCCTAATCCTTTAGATAATGATGACATGTTGCTTTATGAAGAGCAAATTCATTTGAGAGATGAGACTAGAAGTCTCAAATTCTTGTAACTCATATATCAATTGAATAATAAGATCTTTCTTTTTTAAATGCATTCCTTGAATTTATAGCAGCCCTTGTGCTCTCTTCAGGAGTTCTAACAAGGTAAATTATCAATGTAAACCGCAATAATGACAAATCCGGGTTCTGATAAAACACATGGACATATAAGATTATTCTCAAATCCTTATTTCAATTGATACTCGTTGATTTAATTTTACCACATGCGTCCGTATTTCTTTAACTCATATATAGTTCTTTAAAACTTTATAAAGTACATACTCCTAAATATACTTGGATTAGATGTTTCACGTATCGTATATCTTTATATATGTAATGATCTAATGATCCTTATAAATATGCAGTAACCACATTCATCAACTGCATATCTAATCTTTTTGTAATAACCAAATTGATTAAAAATATGAATGTGATTGCATTCATAACAAGGAAATATGTTTCCTCATAACTACTCTCGGGTTTCTGCAGAAAACTTTGTGTGACAAATTGTACCGCATAATTTCATTTCTCATTACGCTTTTGTATAAATATTCACTTATATCTTATAGGCATTACATCCTTTGCTGTTTGGACAACAGGTCCAAATACCTCTCGCTTTGCTAGCGATTTTAATTCAGTTTCAATAGCTACATTTCATTTTGGCCAATAATTTCTACGTCGACATTTTTCGACAATTCTTTACTCACTTTCTTCATTACTTTTAGTAATGTCAAGTGTTATCATATACGTTGTCGACAACAGATTTATTTTTATAAAATTTTCAGTACTCATGAAATGTATTGAGATCTCATTATTCCTCTCCAGGAGAAAACATTTCATGAAACACCTCTACAGGAGGTTCCTCTTCAGGAAGTTTGTACTCTTCAGGAGTTTTCTCTTCAGGAGTTATACTCTTCAGGAGTTACCTATTTAGGAGGTTTCCTCTTCAGGAGGATTATATTTTATACAGAAAGTACGATCTCTTCAGTAGCACCGTTTCTTTTCTCTTTTGCACCAATAGGTCTTTAACGCTTCAGGCGTATCTTAAATTCATTTATTGCTGTTTTAACAACTCGTCCTTCAGGGACTTCAATTCTTGCTTAAGCATTAACAACAGTAATATATGATTTTACAACACCTTTAGTGTCAGTAAATACATCCAGTAACTGATTTGCAACACTTTACAAATAGGTAATCCTCTGAACTTCTGGTTCACATTTATTTATAAGAGGATCAAATTTAGACAGGGTTTTATTATCCCAAGTAATTTTTTATCGTGCTTCAGACACCAACTTTTTGTTATTTCAAAACATGATAAAGTTTTACTATAATGTATAAAAGTTTAGTATAAGTAAATTAAGTGTTTGGCCGTACAACAGGTACATGACTACTGTTCAGTCAAACCACATCTATGACAAACATCTTCATCTTTCTATGATGAATTATTCTGATGGCTTTTACCATTCTCTGAGTTGGATTACTTCTGGTGATACGGTATATTTTTATCATCTTTAGTGTTGTCGCTTTTGGGACCAACACTTCTATAGTTTTTTTACCACGTCTACGCCCTTGATTCCTTTGAAATGATGCACCGTCAACTTCGGGGAATGGTGTAAATTCAATATCATTAATAAGACGTAACTGATAATTTATTAACAAAAACTCATTATTTAACTCAATCACTAGAAGATAAAATAAAAGTTCAGAATATTAGTTGAACTTTCGCTCTCGATATTACTACTGCAGGAGCACATTCGAGGTATGAAAAATAATATATGTCTTATTTTAAATATCATCATCAGTGACATTCTCACTGTATAATTTTAATATTGAGCTAATTTTAAAGAGTGCAGAATATTCAATACCACTTTTAAAATATTGCAACTTCAAGTACAATAAATCATAAGGATCTTTTGGGTGTTCATATCTCTCTTTTAATTCATTTCACACAGTAAGATGATTTTTCACTATAAGATACACAGTACGGTCCTTCAAAGACACATGATTTTCTTCTATGATTGTATCTCTCAAGTTCATCATCATATCCAAATGGATCTCATCAAGGATCCTGAATAAATATTTTTATCAGAAATGTCAATAGTAATAAATCTCAATATTTGATATTATATATATATAAATCACAAAAATCAATCTGTGGATTTAAAAAATATATTCACATAATTATGAGATTAAAAGTAAAATTTTATCAAGTAATATTTAACAACATTACCTTTTATATTCATCTCAAAGACTGCAAATAATATATTGAAAAACTTACTTGAAGTAGAAGACCACTAGCTTCAGTATCGGTAGAACCTCGTGCTGATAAAATGTTTTAAAACTAAAAATGAAACTACTACTATTACAAGAGAGAAATATAAAAGGAACTCTTAAGAACTCTCAAGAACTGAAATTTTCTTCATTTTATATATTTTCTTATGAATTTCATAACAACTGAAACCCATATTTATAGGCCTTAAAATTATTATGTAAGTCATTATGTAAGATTTAAAATAATAGTGATAGGGTCATTTACATAATTTTAGTGGTGGGACAGGAGGCGGCGACCGTCCCTCCAATCTCGTTCATAACACTATTTTCATTTATTCGTTTATTGATATGTTTGAAATATAGTAGGAGGTAACCCTTATTGGGCCAAGTTCCAACCATATATTAATATAATATTATAACCCAATCAAAACTTGAATATTGTCGGCCACTAACTAGCTGCAATTTTCTTATTCTTTCTTCTTAAAAAAAGGGTTTGATTTGAAATTTGGAGCATAGCCAATGCGAAAATACTCCCACGCACTTTCTTATCTTTATTTAGAACATTTTCAATGGATTGGTTAAAAATTATTTTTCAAAAAATATAATTTTAGTAAAACTAAAATTTTGTCCAATAATTATTATTTTTTATTATCATATTTGATCAAATATGACTAAATTTATTTAGTATTTGTATAAAATTATACCTTTTAAAAGATAACTTTTAACCTTTGAACTAATTCATCGAGAATGCTCTTAGGTGCGAGGTAGTTTGGTCTTGCTATAATTTTTTTCATATATGAAATATAAAATAAATTTATTATAGTTAAAATTTAAAATAAAAAGCATTTAACTATGCTAATGTGAGCTCAAATGAGTGAATATGAAAAGCATTGATATTTGGCTGATTCAATGCCAATTCTATTAGACTTCATTTTAGTCAACAATGGTTGCTCAAATTATGTCATCAATTGAGAAAACTCTGCCCAATTCAATTCATGAAGATGATGACACGGATTCTTGGAATAAACTCATTAAAAAGCTGATCTACCTGCACCACCTTGGGTCCCAGTCGGGAAACATTATTTGTTACAAATATCAAGTATACAGTAGACTGACGATCATTTGTTTGCAAGACTGTACGTCTTTGAGAAATTAATGAAAACAAATATACTTACAAGGTCATTCCTGAACATATTTATAGGAGCATATTAATTATTAATGTGAAAGTTTAGCACAATATTAAGATATATTAATATTATAATTTATTCATATAATTTGGAGTGGATCTCGTAACATGTTATACTATATTATATTATACCGTTATTTCGTTTTCATTTAATTATATAAATGCTGATATTTTAAAAAATATAAAATGATCACAAACAATTCAACCTTGAAGTTTGATCAGACTTGTCCTTCTTGTTTTCTGCGAAAAAAGGTTTAGGATTTAGCTTCTTTGTATCTACAAGGCATCTCTTCTTTTTCAAGTGTGTGTAGCATAGTAAAATAGAGATCGATGGACAAAGAACTCGTGAGGAAATGGAAAAATCTCAAGCCTCTTTAGAGGAGAGTGAGGTTTTTCTCATCCAATAAGAGAATCTAAAAAATAGAGGAAAACAAGGAAATTTCTGCATAATAGGAGGAATGATGTCCGGAAAAGGGCTGAATAGTGAAGTTCTCTGTTCAACGATAACCAAGGTATATAATCTTTTGGGCTAGGTTAAATTCAAAGAGATGGGAGATCATAAGTTCTTTATTGAATTCCAGTTCTTAGTTGATAAAGATAAACTGTTACTTGGAAGACCGTAGTTCTTTGATTGCAAGTTAATTTCTTTTCAAGAAGTACATTAGAATGTGCCTCTAAAAGATATAAAATTTCAATTTGAACCTTTTTGGATCCAATTGTATGGCCTTCCTTTAGCAATGATGAATGAGGAAATAGGGAAAGATCTAGCAGCTTCAATTGGACCTGTAATTAGAGTAGAAACTGATTCAGAAGGGTTGGCATAGGGTAACTACCTAAGAGTTAGGGTGACAATTGATATGACAAAACCTTTGCTAAGAGGTAAATGTATACAACTTAATGATAAGAAATATTGGATATCTGTTAAATATAAACATCTGCAAGCCTTCTGTTTTAAATGTGGTATTTTGGCACACATTTCCAAATCGTGTCAAGGCCTATGTGAGGATCTACAGGTACGGGAGGAAAACTCTTATCAATTTGGAACTTGGTTGAGGGGGTTAACCAGGAATCCAAAAGTGTATTTTACTAGAAAATATGGAGGGAGAGAGGAAGCAAAATGGGAGAGAGGGGAAGAACAACAACATAGAAAAGAGGACCAAGTTCCTAAGGTGGGCACTCCTGTAAAAAAAAGGAAAATAGACCAATAATACAGAAATGAGTGATCAAGAATACTGAATCTCAGGTGGTTATTAAAAGTGAATGTATAAAGAAAACAAAAGAGATTAATAGTTCTGAGAGGAAAGACAAGGCTATTGTGATTGAGGAAGCAGAGGAGAGGGACATGAGAATGAAAACTCCCCAAATTAGAAATACTATAGAAGAGGTGGAGGCTATTACTAAGAAAATGACCACTTGATAAAGAAGAGCATGTAAGGTGATTAGCCAAGTCATTATGTATCAAGAAGCACATTTAAATGATAATAGACAAAGGGAGGCTGATGGAGATGACTCTAAGAATGAGAGAAGTAAAAAAGTTAAGAAAGAGGCTAAGGCTTTAAGCCTAGATGATGAAGATGATATGGTAGAGGCTGCTTGACAGCCCCACCAAGACCAATGTTAGGCATAGCATGGAACTGTAGAGGAATGAGAAATCCCTCTACAATAAGAGAGCTACAAATGATGGTTAAATCTAAATTTTCCAATTTTGTTTTTTTGAATTAAACAAAATGTGGTCAGAATAAGATTGAATGTATTAGAAACAAGCTTGGCATGGATGTTAGTTTTGTTGTGGATAACATTGGCTACAATGGAGATATTGCATTTTTGTGGCATAGTAAGTTGAAGTGCACCCTAGAATCATATTCACAGTACCACATATCCTTATGGTATGAGGATGAGGTGGATAATTAGAGAGTTTTACTGACAGGCTTCTATGGTTATGCAGACTCTACAAGTAAGTTCTTAAGTTGGACCGTTTTGAAGAAGTTGGAACCTACAAAAGAATATCCATGGATTTGCTTTTGAGACTTTAATGAAACTAATTTGTTTCAAGATGAAAAATATGGAGCTGCTCAAAAACCATATCAGCAGATGGAATCATTTAGGAAATGTTTGGAATAATGTGAACTAAGTGACTTGGGCTATGTGGGAGTAAAATACATCTGGTGCAACAATAGGGAAGGGGCTCTTTTCATTAAAGAAATGCTTGATTGAGTCCTAGGCAATGGCAGATGGATGAACAAATTTAGGTTTTATAGTCTTATCAATATGATAGCTTTCACAACAGATCATAATCCAATTTTAATGAAATGGCAGTCGAGAAGAAGTATGATGGGGAATGAGGAAGGCACAAGGACTAGAACCAAGATTTTTCGTTACGAGGCTAATTGGAATATGCAAGATGACTGTAAGCACATTATCCATAGCAGTTGGAATGGACAGCAAGGGTACTAGGGGTCCAGTTTAGTGCTTGTTAAAAAAAGCTCTGCATTTGTAAAGAATCCCTGGAATCTTTGAGCAGGGAAACCAGGAATAGGAGTAACAAAGTGACCCAGAAACACATTCTCAGACTAGCAGACCTTCAAAAGAAAAACAGAGGTGATAAAAATGAGGAGCTTAAGATTTTGAAAGTGGCAATTGACAGAAGCATGGCCAAAGAGAACACGAGATGGCAACAAAGAGCTAAGTAAACTTGGTTGAAGTAGGGAGATAGAAATACCAGATATTATCATGATTTTGCCAACCAAAGAAGGAAGACTAATGAAATCAAGAAGATTTTAAAAGAATATGGCTCTGAAACTCTGAACAACTAGGAAGTGATTGAGGTATTTAATTTCTTTTATCTTGATCTCTTTACTTCTCAACAACCTCTTAACATTGATGAGTGCATTAATCACTTGCCTAGTAATGTTAATGATAAGATGAACAGAAACCTAACTTGTCCTTACATTGAATAAGAGATTAAAGAGCTTTGTTTCAAATGAACCCCTTGGGGGCTCCGGGGCCTGACATGTTCTCCATTATTTTTTATCACAATCATTGGAATATAATAGGTAAATATGTTATTAAAATAGTCTCTAAGGTCCTAAACCATGGGGGAGAGTTGAACACACTCAATGAGACTTACATTGTTCTCATCCCCAAGATTAAAAATCCCATATCAGTTTCAGATCATAGTCCCATTTCCTTATGTAATGTGATTTATAAAATAGTGTCCAAGACCATTGCTAATAGACTCAAGAACATACTCCCCCATATCATTTTCCCTACACAATGTGATTTTATCTCGGGTACACATATCCAAGATAATGTGATTATAGCTTTTGAAGCTCTCCACTCTATGAATGGGAAAAACAAGGGGAAGTAAGGACACATGGCGATTAAATTAGACCTACGGAAGGCATATGGCAGAGTGTAGTGGTTTTTTTTTTTAGGATAGTAATGGAAAAAATGGATTTTAACCTTTCATGGATTAACCTGGTTATGAGATGTGTGTCTACTACTAGATATTCCTTGTTGATTAATAGATGCCCTTAGAAACTCTTGACACCCTCTAGAAGCATTAGGCAGTGGGACCCCTTATCCTCTACTTCCTCTTGTTGGTTGCTGAAGTTCTTAGTAAGATGATCAAGCAGGTTGAGGCTTCTCAACTTATACATTGCTATAGAATTAGTAGAGGCAACACAAGTATCAGTCACTTATAATTCATTGCTAGCCAAGAAACCAAGGGGTCTCGAGTTTAGGAAATTTGAGAGCTTTAACCTATCATTGCTAGCCAAATAAGGGTGGAATATAATTCATCATTATGAATCATTGGTATTTCAGATATTAAAATCAAAGTATTTTCAAAATACAAATTTCCCCAATGCTAAATTGGAGTCAAGGCCATCCATGATATGGAGAAATATTTGTGCTGCTAGAAATCTAATATCCCAAGGGTCCATATGAAGGATAGGGGCTGGAAGGGACACTCAAGTGTGGAAGAGTAGGTGGATTCCAAGACCTACCAGCTATAAAATGCAAACCCCTGTGCAAGTTTTGAATGAAGAGGCCCGAGTTTATGAACTCATAGATTGGGAAAACAGAAAGTGGAATTAAGAGCTGCTGAACAGTGCATTCTAGGAAGAGGATAAAGAATTTATAATTAGAATTTTGATTAGCAACTAGCACGTGTCTGATAAACTCATATGGTTGGGTAACAAAAGTGGTAAGTTTACTGTTAAGAGTGCCTATCATAAGCAACTAGAACTTATTGACAATGAAAGAGGGCAATCTTCTAGGAAGAACAACATTAACTTTGAATGGACTAATATTTGGAAAATGCAAATGCCAAGTGTCACAAAAGTATTCATTTGGAGATCTTTCTTAGATGCTCTAGCCACAAAGGTAAATCTGTTTAGAAGAAAAATGATTGACTCTCCAATCTGTCATATTTGCATATAGGAGGAAGAATCCACATCCCATGTTCTATGGAACTGTAGTGCTGCCAATTATGTATGGAGTCAAAGCCACCCTAGTTTGCAAAAGAGAACAGCCCCCAGAGGTAATTTTGCTGAACTATTTAATGACATTAGTAAATCCTGTAATGAAGACATAGTAGAACAGTTTACTATGGTAGCTCGAGGGATATGGTTAAGGAGAAATAAGCTGATTTTTGAAGATATTTTTATCCACCCAAACCAAGTTATATATTCTGCTAGCAATTAAAGGACTTCAAGATTGCCCAGACCCTTCCACATCAGAACATGCAACAAAGACAACAACAAAGCTCAAGATGGTCTTCCCCCTAGGGGTACTATAAAGATCAATTGGGATGCAACTCTTTGTAAAGCCCAGATTACAATTGGAATCGGCATGATTGCAAGGAACTATATTGGTGATATCCTAACCATTAAGAAGCTTTCTGTTGCTACTTTTTAGGATCTGTTGTTGGCTAAAGCTTTAGGTGCAAAGGAGGCAGCTACTTTAGCCAGGGAGCTGAATTTACAGCAAGTCATTATAGAGGGAGACAATCTCCAGATTGTGCAGGAACTAAAGAAGAAATCAACTAGAAGTGATTGGACATGTTTAGTAATTGATGATATTGTAAAGTTTCTTTCCTCTTTGTATTGGCATGTATCTCATGTAAAGAGGGATGACAACAATGAAGCTCATAGCCTAGCCAAATCTGCTTATAGGCTAGCAGAAGGTGAGATTGTGCTAGTTCATCAACCAATGATGTGATCCACCTTTGTTTTTCTCTTTCGAATGAAAGTTGGAAGTGTTTCTTCCTTTCAAAACAAAAATAAAAATAAATAAATAATTCAACCTTATTATATAAATAAAAATAAAATATTATATGAGCGACTAATAGATCAAGATTTAATTAGTGAGATAGGAATATTCACGATTGTTTTCTCTTCCCAGTTTCTCTCTACGCTAAATTGCCGTCTTCAAGTTCTTCGACCGTTCGTCGGGGGGTAGAGGGTTGGAGCTTTGGCTCCATCCACCCCCCTCCTTCACTGGCCTCAGCTGCCTTTACTTTCTTTTTTTCTTACTGTTTTGATAGGTTTTCCCTTGCTTTTTTGTTAGCTCCAAAATTGGTCGATTTGCCGCTTTTCGGCGAGCGAGCAAGGTTCAACACGCTTCCCGCCAACAACTTTCCCATGTGCTGATCTTCAAGACGACAAAAGAAAACTACCATTTTGAGTGGCGTGTTTACCTCCCGCACGACTTATGTCGTGCGTGAGTTTCACGAGCCAGTCGCGTATGAGAAGCCCTTTTATAGCCACACACAGCACCGTTAAGTTCAATAGCATTGGATCTTTTTGCTTCGACCATCAACTCATCTTTAATTGCAGCGTGTGTCCTATATGCGTTGTCGCTGCCAGTGGTGGCCCTTCTTGTCGTCAATTAAGATGACAACCCTTCTAGTGCAGCATGGTCTCCAAGATGCATTTCTTGGAGACAAGAAGATGTCTACAAGGCCTTCAAAGGAGAAACCTAGTTCCTCATTGACAGAGAAGGTCAGACCTAAGATCCTTCAAAAGGCACACAGTGCCATCATTCTTTCCTTAGGTGATAAGGTCTTAAGAGAGGTAGCCAACGAGGAGTTTGTTGCAGGGATTTGGTTAAAGTTAGAGGCTTTATACATAACCAAATTCCTGGCTAATCGTATTTACAAGAAGAATAAGCTATACACCTTTAAAATGACTTAGGGTGTGTCTATTGAAGATCATTTGGATTAGTTTAATAAAATCATCCTATACCTTGCTAATATAGATATAACAATAGAGGATGAGGACCAGACAATATTATTATTGAGTTTCCTTAATAACTCATATGCTAATCTCAAAGAAACCATCATGTATGGTAGAGAGAGTCAGTCACTTGATGAGGTGCAGTCTATCTTACATTCAAGGAAACTCCAAAATAATACAGAGCCAAACAAGAGACTGGTGAGGGCTTAGTGGCTAGGGGAAGACTTGAAAAACCTAGTTACAAAGGAAAGAAAAATAAAGTTAGGTCTAAATCAAAAGAAAAATAATTGAAGTGTTTCATTTGTCACAAAGAGGGACACTTCAAGAAAGATTGTTCAAAAAGGAAAACAAAAGAGGGAACTAAGTTTAAAATGAAGAGAATGCATCTATTGTATCAGATGGCTATGAGAGTGTTGAGATACTTTGTATCTCAAAAATTGAATATGAAAAAGAGTGGATTTTAGATTTAGGCTGTTCTTTTCACCTGTGTTCTTGTAAGTCTTGGTTTGAAATTTTTTCTGATGTGGATGGTAGACATGTAATGCCTGGTAATAATAAATCTTTTAAGGTTTTTGGTATTGGTACAATTAGATTAAAATTGCATGATGGTATGAAAATGATACTAAAAGATGTAAAATACATACCTGAATTAAAGATAAACCTAATTTCTCTTGGAATGTTTGATAAATATGGTTGCACTTTTAAATTTGAGTCAGGGGTCTTAAACGTAGTTAAAGGGGCCTTAATAGTGATGAGAGATGAAATAAAGAATGATCTTTAACCCTTATAGGTCAAACTATTATAGGACATGTATATGCTATACAGAACCCAAGGAAAAATGGATTGTGCTTTAGCACAAAAGACTAGAATATGTTAGCCTTAGGGGCTTAAAGGAACTCCATAAACAGGGGTTGCTTGGTGACAAAGACCTATGAGATCTTTCTTTCTGTGAAGTTGCATATTAGGCAAATCCACTAGGGTAAGTTTTAGAACCAGTACATACCAAACAAAGCAGAGTTTGGACTATGTCCACTTTGACTTATGGGGACCTGCAAGGGTCAATTCTCATGGTGGAGGAAATTATTTCTTATCCATCAATGATGACTATTTTAGAAAGGTATGGGTTTATATCCTTAAACAAAAAAGTGACACTTTTGATAAGTTTAAGGAATTGAAAGCCTTGGTAGAAAATCAAGTTGGGAGAAAAGTTAAGAAATTTAGGACAGATAATGAGCTTGAATACTTATCAAATAAATTTAATAATTACTGCTAAAAGGAAGGGATAGACAGGCATAGGACAGTGAGGGAGACACCCCAAATGAATGACCTAGCTAAAAGAATGAATAGAACTATTCTTGAGAGGATTAGGTGCATGTTGTCTAATGCAAAACTACCAAAAACCTTTTGGATAAAGGCTGTAAGCACTGCTGTGTATTTGATAAATAGAAGCCTTTCTATTACAATAAGTCTCAAAACTCCCTAGAAATTATGGACTGGAAAACCCCCATATTACAATAATTTGAGGGTATTTGAGTGTGTTGCTTATGCAAATACTAAAACAGATAAACTAAAGCCTAGGGCAGTGAAATACATTTTTGTTAGGTATCCTAAATGTAAGGATATAAACTTTGGATAAAGGAACTTGAAAAACGAAAATATATAATAAGTAGGGATGTGACTTTTAATGAGTCACAAATGACCAAATCTCAACTAGACAGAGTTAAAACTCAACAATATACTGTCCCAGACAGAGTCGAGTTTGAGGTGGAGTCTTTGAATTCACTGCCTGATGAAACAGACCCACAACCTAGAGAGAAAAGCAAGTCCAGCTTAGATAGTAACCAAGAGGACAAAATTAAGTCCAGCTTAGATAGTAACCAAGAGGACAAAATTAACTCATATAACCTTGTAAGGGATAGGTCAAGGAGGATTATAAAACCACCTTAGAGGTTTGGACATGTTGAATTAGCAGCCTTTGCACTATCTGTGGCTCGAGATATTGAAAACTTGGAACCAAGGTCTCATAGAGAAGCCATGAGTAGCAAGGAATCAAGTGATTGGCTCATTGCTATGCAAGGAGAAATGAAATCTTTTAATGAGAATAAAACTTGAGAAATTGTGTTAAAGTCTGAAAAGGTTAAAATCTTAGAGTCTAAATGGATATTCAAGAAAAATGAAGGCAGACCTAGAGTAGAAAAATCTAAGTATAAGGCTAGGCTAGTGGCGAAGAATTTTACACAAAGGGAGAGTATAGAATTTAATGAAATTTTCCCCCCGGTGGTAAAACACAATTCCATCAAATTGTTTCTTTCTTACACTGCTTATCAGGATTTGTTTTTAGAACAACTGAATGTGAAAACTACATTCTTGCATGGTGAATTAGAAGAAACTCTTTATATGCAACCTCATGAAATTTTTGTAAATGAATCCAATAAAAACTATGTATGTTTGCTAAAAAAATCTTTGTATGGATTAAAATAATCACCAAGACAATGGTATAAAAGATTTGATACACATATGGTTGAAAATGATTTTAAAAGATGCAATTATGATAGTTGTGTATACTTTAAAACTTTTGATGGTGTCACTGTTTATCTACTTCTTTTGTATGTTGATGATATACTCATTGCTTGTAAAGATAAAATCCAAATTGAGCTTGTAAAATAAATTTTGAAATCTGTGTTTAAGATAAGAGATTTTGGACTTGCTAGGAAGATTTTAGGTATGGAGATAACTACAAATAGGAAGAATAGACTTCTCTACTTATCACAAAAGACATATATTTTAAGGGTACTTAAGAGATTTGGCATAGACTTAGCTAAACCTGTAAGCACCCCTAAAGGACAGCACCTAAAACTTTTTGTAACTTAGTGCCCTAAAACTGATGATGAAAGTGACTACATGATAAAAATATCTTATGCTAGAATGGTAGGTAGTATCATGTATGCAATGGTCTGCTCAAGACTAGATCTCACTTATACTGTCAGTTTAGTTAGTAGGTTCATGGGAAATCCCACTGCAAGCAATGAAGTGGGTGCTTCAATATCTTTTAGGTTCCTCTGGTTTAGGATTAAGTTTTGGTGGCATTGTGTCAAAAGGTCAAGAAATCTGTGGCTATGTAGACTCGAATTTTGTTGGAAATTTAGACACTAGGAAGTCATTAACTGTCTATGTCTTCATTACCTTTGGAGGTGCTGTGAGTTGGAAATCTAACCTACAATCAGTTGTAGCATTATCTACAACTGATGCTGAATATATAACCATGATAGAGGCTATAAAGTAGGCCTTATAGTTGTGAGGAATAGCAAATGGATTGTGTTTATTTGAAGAAAATATCACAGTTCATTGTGATAATCAAAGTACAATTCATCTCACTAAAAATCAAGTATTTCATGCGAGGTCAAAGCATATAGATATTAAACTTCACTTTGTGAGAGATGTTGCTGTAGGTGGGGAAGTCAAGGTGGAGAAAGTACCTATTGAAAACAATCTAATGGACATGATGACCAAAGCATTGTCAAGATCAAAGTTTAATATTGTCTAAACTTAATCAAAATGGAGGAAAGTTGACCAGGGAATTTTAAGTGGGAATTGGCCAGAAAATAGGAAACCTTGGAGATCAAATTGATGACAAGGTGGAGATTGTTATAAAGTGTCATAAATTCTTTATTGATGGGTATTTATGTAATTTTGTAAGGCATGTATCTAATAGTCAATGAAGTGACCACGTGTGATAATTCTATGCATTATTCTGTATTTGCTTTATAGTGCCGAGCATATAAATACTCACTTAAATATATTGTAGCAATTAGACTTGATATTCTGGAGAGAACTCGAAAAGGCAGACTAGGATTTAAGAGAAACTTGAGTGAATCCGTGAGATTGGAGGAAGTTAAGGTCAATTCGTGACCTGAATCTTGTAACCTGTAAATTTGGATGAATTTTTAAAATTTTAATAAGATCTTTCGCCAATTCTTGCTGTGGACATAGATTTAAAAGGAACCATATTAATTCCTTGTGTTCTTGCTATTTTCGTTTAGACTTATTTCTTATTTTTTATTTTTTATTTTTTATTTTGCGTTCTTTTGTAATTTATTGGCTCAATTTTAGAGTTGTTTTTCACTTCTTGTTTAATCAATTTTAGCTTAGAAATACAACAAGATTCATGCATGACACGTATTTTTCATGTCGGTAATAACGCCTGAATATTATACATCATGAGTAATGGCACCAGCTCCTTTTATCATATTTGACCACAGTTGAGACCACCTTGGTTCATGTTAGTGTCGTAACGATGGCAATGTTCCTAGTTTGCTTTAATTCGTACAGATATGTCTCAATCATCGCAGGATGTCTATTGTATTAAATCTTAGGGAGACGTTGGGGATCGGTCCGACTGTCCTTAACGTTCAAAGTAGTCCAATGTTAGTTGGGTTATTTTATGATGAAAAACATATTAAAATAAAATAAAAAATATGATTAAATAAAAAAATAAAGATTAAAAATATAATAAAAAAATAAAATGAACAAAACATAATAAAAAATACAATAAAAAAATAAAAACATAATAAAAAACACAATAAAAAAATAAAATGAAGATGAATTTAAGGAAATTCGACCATGGAGCGAACGAAGCCGCCGCCAGTGGCGGTGGGCGACACCGCCCACGCCATCGGGACCGGCGGACTCAGGCGACCTCACCCATACGACGGCGAGCTCCTGTGTGCCTCCGGCAGCCTTAAACCCGTTTCGGATCCGTGAGTCTGCCGGTCCCGATGGCGTGGGCGGTGTCGCCCACCGCCACCAGAGGCGACGGGAACTGCTTGTGTGGGGGGCAGACCGTCTGCCTCAGGATTTCTCTAAATCTTATTATCTAACTAGCATACTGTTCCTTACCACTTTCAGAAAAACAAAAAGATAAAAAAAATCCTTACGATTTTTTTAATATTTAAATTGAAGATTATTATTTAAAATTTAAATATTTACGTGACTTAAAGAGTGGAGAAGGTTTGCTCTGGAGTAACATCTCACGCAATAATTACTCTCTACTATTTATCCAGCGAACCACATCTACCACATTTGCACGCACAAGACGTGGCGGTCAACCACGCTCTCGTCATGAGCCCCCTACCCAGGTTTACGGTTAACGGCTAATATTGCATGAAAAGAGGGGAAAAAAATATACTATTCATCTTATTTTTTATAATTTTTTCATTATCTTATAATATGATGTTAAATAATAAATTTATAAATAAAATATAAGAAATAATTTCTAATTATGTAATGTCACGTTATAAAATAACAAAAAAATAATGGAAAAAAAAGGAGTGATATTACTAAAAAAAAAATATATATATCGAGCTGCTCGTTCTACAATCTACACCGAGGATCTAATGCCACCACGCGTGTCGCCCATCCATATAGCCCCAAAGCTGTGGTAATCAGGCTATTAACAGCTCGCCATTGAGCTTTTAACATCTTTACATAAATGCATATCTATCTCAGGATGCTACGTACTAAGTTGTCTTATATACAATACTTTGGATCAGTTCCTACTTCCTTGCATGTGTAATTAGCTAGCTAGCTGATTGGCTTGATATTTTTTCCCAGAGTCCGATGGTTTGCTTCTGTTTCATGGTGGATCAGAAGAGGGAGGTGAGGAGCACGAAGCCGGTGGCCGGAACTTGCTCCCGGTGCGGTGGAGGAGCCAGCGTCGGCGACATGATAACGGCGACAAGGTTTTGTTATGTACCGGTTTATTGGAAATCGTGGAAAGCTATCATATGTACTTTCTGTGGAGCTATTCTTAAATCTTACAGATGATGAACAACAACTTGACCTAGCAGCTGTACGGTGAGCATTGTGGGTGATTGATTATTAGGTGTTTTGAGTTTTGCATTTTGTGTTCTTGTTATTTCAGAGTGATCAGTAGGGTACCCTGGCCGCCTCTTATTTTGATCTCCAGCTTTCGTTTGTTTGGCTCTAGCTATATATGTGATTTTATAGATTTCGAATGATCAATGCATAGTGTTCGATCGGTTGTATCTTTTTCCCAACATGAGTTTCATACTCTCTCTCTCTCTCTCTAGATTAGAATAGAAACAGCATTAATTATTTATTAATCTGCGGAAGCTCATGCATACACCACAGACAAGATCAACGGCGCGGCCTCCTTTTAACTTTTGTTTTGTTTTTTTAAAATATTGAACGGGCTGGTGCATGATAACAACAAGATCTTGCACCCTTCAATCTGAAATGGTCGAAACCACTGAGATCTTAAAGAAATAAATGTGCCTTAAGAATTTTGGCACAAGACGCGCCAATGATGAACAGCCTCAAATTAATTAAGTAAAAAGATAGAAACAAAAGTTAAAAATCAGAACTATCTAATTCGTAGAATCCCAAAAAAACTGCCTTAATTAATCCAAAACTTTGATCTACTTAATAGATCGAGATCATATATGGTACCCCTTTCACAAAAACATTATACACAGAACTTCCAAAAATTCTTCTCTTGAGATTTTTAATGTCAGGTACTCATGACTCTTCTTCTTTTTATTTGAGTCCTTTAAATTCTGATAAGATTATAAAAAAATACCATTTCTATTTACATCGTTAGAACTTAGAAGGATTCCATACTGCATTTTACAAATCATGGGGGAGTATTATCCAACAATCCAGAAACGCATAGGCATATTATACTAACATTTTACAAGTACAAATACATTACATTCTCTTGATCATGTCACACGCGCGAGATATCTACATTGTTGGGTTTTCGTTATTGTATTGTTGGTCCAACTTGATAACCTTATGATATTTTGACGGATTTTCAAGGGGGCCTTGACCATGTTTGCTTCGGCTTGGGCCAATACTGGGAGCGCCAATGCCCCCAAGGAAATTTTCGGCACCCACATTTACCAATCGAAAAATGTCAAATAGAAAGTTTGCTCGATATCTACAGGACAGGTGGCTTGAGTGAAGCTGAAAAAAGAGTTCAATCAAGGCTGTGTGAGCAAATGTTAGACTTAGAATTTGATCGAGACGCACTTGTGATGCAGGGGAATCCGAGACAGATGATGCTGAGCTGTCTGATTGCACGTTGATGACGCTGAGGTACCATGAATTGACAGATCAGCGTAAAGACCGGAAGTGATCGTGATTTCTTTCTAATTGGGGGAGTTTTGGGTGCGTTTTAGTCTTTTGGCCATAACTTTGGGTACGGATGTCAGAATCGAGCATAAGACCCCAATTCGGAAAGCTCTTTTTGATGCGCACGCTGTCCACATCAACCATGGCTCCATGTGCCTTTTTTTCGACCTCAAATTCCACTGTTTTCCCTTCCGAATTGTCATTTTTAGTTATTTTTCACTATTTTTTGTAATATTTCGTATGTTTGTTAGGAAGTCATTTTAAATCCGATTTATTCCGGATTTTTCGCAGATTGTTTATTTGATTTCGAATTTCAATTTTACGCTATTTTCAGGATTTTGCCATTTTTGGTAAAATTCGGTTACAGACGAATTTTAGCTATACAGTCCGGCTTGTGGACTGATTTTCGATATTTTTTTCATTTGATAATATTCAGTTTTTTTTCTCAGAGACGTATTCTCTGTATTTTTGGGCGAATTTCTTGTGTTCTTCCCTGTGAATTTATCTGTTGAAACTAGCCTGCAGAATAATCGCTATTCTGTCTTGCGTCAGTTGGTTTCAGAGCTTCAACATCTTCCTGGGGTGAAATTGCATCAGTTTCAATGGCTGGTGGTCGTGGTCGCGGTCGTCGTGGGCAGGGTCCGAAGGAGGAAGCCCAGTACCGTGATCGTAGCGTTCAGGATGCGATGATTGAGGATTTGCAGAGGCAAGTCGCAGAGTTAACCCAGCGTCTGGCGGCGCGCGATTTCGAGGATCATGAGGCCTCCGATCATGATTCTGAGTCCACTTTCGAAAACCCATATCATAATCGTGCTCTATTCCGGGAGCACCGTGGTCGGGGAGGAGCGTCATGGAAACCTCGATTTTTGGGTCAATCTGCCGGAGTTTTCTGGGACGTTACAGGCTGAAGGATTCATTGATTGGATGAATGAAGTGGAGCGTATTTTTTATTACAAGGAAGTCTCTGATCGTGTGAAAGTGAAACTGGTTGCCATCAAACTCAAAGGCAGAGCATCTGCGTGGTAGGAGCAGTTGCGACGCTCACGAGACAGGCAGGGCAAGGCCAAGATCATTGATTGGGAGAAGATGAAGAAGAAGATGAAGGGTCACTTCCTTCCCTTTGGCTACACTCAAACCTTGTTTCAGCGACTTCATGCGTTAAGGCAGGGCGCGAGATCAGTCGATGATTACACAAAAGAATTTTACCAGTTGGTCGCACGAAACGATTTATCTGAGACGGAGGAGCAGTTGGTGGCGCGATATTTGGAGGGTTTGCGCCAACCCTTGCAAGACGTCCTCAACCTTCACTCATTGTGGACTGTTTCAGAGGCATACCAACGTGCACTTGCTGTTGAAAAACAGCAAAACAGGAGGCCCGTGATCAGGAACGATCAAAATAGTCGACCAGTTCGCCCTCAGGATTCCCGTCCTATCCAGCAGCCACCACAAAGTAATTCTAACCCTACTACTAGATGTTTTCGTTGTGAGGAATAGGGGCACAAAGAGACTGATTGCAGAAAGCCTGCTAATCAAAAAGGTAAAAATTTGTTGATCGAGGAGGACGTAGTAGACGAGCCTGAGGAGTTTGGCGAGCCCGTGTATGATGATGATGAAATTGACGATGTGCTGCATGGAGATGGCCTTGAGACTCTGGTCGTTCACAAGAGTCTACTGACTCCCAAGGGCGATTCAGGGGATGATTGGTTGAAAACCAATATTTTTCACACAACCTGCACAGTTGTAGATAAAGTCTGCAAAATGATCATTGACAGCGGCAGTTGCGAGAATGTAGTATCCGAGGAAGCTGTCCAGAAGTTACAGTTGAGGACAGACTGCCATCCTAAGCCATACAAGTTGTCATGGCTGAATAAAGGCAATGAGGTAACAGTAGATAAGCGATGCCTTGTGTCTTTTTCAATCGGCAGAAAATATTTCGATAATGCCTGGTGTGATGTTGTATCTATGGATGCGTGTCATGTATTGTTGGGTCGACCTTGGTAGTATGATCGCAGTGTCATTCATGATGGACGGAAAAATACTTATTCCCTTAACATCAAGGGAAAAAAGATTGTGTTGGCACCCTGGCGGGAAGGACCCACTCCTACCCCGGTAGCCAATAATACTAACCTGCTTTCTATGTCCAGGTTTTTAGATAAGATTGAGCATGGGGACGTGGTCTATGCTCTATTACCTTGCGAGAACAGTGCAGTAGCCATAGACTCTGATTTTCCAGTAGAGGTGTAGCAATTGTTGGCAGAGTTCGCTGACCTGATGCCAGAGGATCTCCCTCCTGGGCTACCGCCTATGAAAGATATTCAGCATCAAATTGACCTCGTTCCAGGGTCGAGTTTGCCTAACCGACCAACGTACCACCTCAGTCCCAAGGAGGCTGAAGAGTTGCAGCGACAGGTGGTGGAGTTATTGGAGAGGGGTTATATTCGTGAGAGTATGAGCCCATGTGCAGTCCCTGCCCTGCTCGTGCCAAAGAAAGATGGTTCCTGGCGTATATGTGTTGACAGTCGAGCAATCAACAAAATTACTGTGAAGTACAGGTTTCCAATTCCCCGCCTGGATGATATGTTGGATCAACTGTCCGGTTCTAAGGTCTTCTAAAAAATTGACCTTAAAAGCGGATACCACCAGATCAAAATAAGGCCTGGAGATGAGTGGAAGACAGCGTTTAAGACGCAACACGGGTTATATGAGTGGATGGTCATGCCTTTTGGGCTGTCCAATGCACCCAGCACATTTATGAGATTTATGCATCAGATCTTGCGGCCTTTTATGGGGAGATTCGTTGTGGTTTATTTCGACAATATTTTCATTTATAGTCCGACATGGGCCTCACACTTTGACCACCTCCGTGCTGTTTTTGAGATGCTGAAAACGGAGCGCCGATTTGTTAATTAGAAGAAGTGTTCTTTTTTCATTACTTCTGTAACTTTTCTTGGTTTTGTGGTGTCTACTGATGGTGTTCATGCAGATCAGTCAAAGATAGATGCGATCTTGGAGTGGCCCAAACCAAAGACCTTGCATGATGTCAGAAGTTTCCATGGATTGGCATCCTTCTACAGACGGTTCATCAGAAATTTCAACACTCTGATTGCTCCTATCACAGAGTGCCTCAAAAGACGTGATTTCAAGTGGTCTGAGGAGGCAGAGACTAGTTTTCAACTGGTCAAGCAGAAGATGACTGAGGCACCAGTTTTGGCACTTCCTAATTTTGACAAAGTGTTCGAGGTAAATTGTGATGCATCTGGTGTTGGCATTGGTGGTGTTCTAAGTCAGTCAGGGCGTCCGGTTGCTTTTTTCAGTGAAAAGCTATCGGGCTCAAAAAAAAATTATTCCACCTATGACCTTGAGTTTTATGCCATAGTTCAGTCCCTGAAGCATTGGCGTCATTACTTAGTACAGAGGGAGTTCATCTTGTTCACTGATCACGAGGCCCTGAAGTATATCAATGGCCAACACAAGCTGAGTAGACGACATGCTAAGTGGGTGGCGTATGTGCAGGAGTTTACATTTACGTTGAGGCACCAAGCTGGGAGCCTGAACCGTGTCATAGATGCCCTAAGCCGTCGTACTTCACTTCTCACTACCATGAGTACCAGAGTTGCAGGCTTTGAGGCTTTCACAGATATGTATGCAGCTGATCCTTCCTTTGGAAGGATATTTCAAGAGGTAACTGATGGTCACCGTCATGATTTTATTTTGCATAATGATTATCTATTTTGTGGATTACAGTTGTGCATTCCAGATTGTTCATTGAGACAACAAATTATAAGTGAACTTCATAATGAAGGACACTTTGGTCGAGACAAGACACTAGCCCTTATCTCTTCTGACTTTTATTAGCCTAAGTTGACCAGTGATGTGGCTAATTATGTGGACCGTTGTTATGTGTGCCAGCGGTCTAAGGGAGTTCTCACCAATGCAGGCCTATACACTCCATTACCTATTCATGAAACGCCTTGGTTAGATGTCAGCATGGATTTTGTATTGGGCTTACCCCACACCCAACGGGCCTCAGATTCTATCCTCGTTGTGGTTGACAGATTTTCCAAGATGGCCCATTTTGTAGCTTGCAGGAAGACTATGGATGCTACTCGGATTGCCCATCTTTACTTTAAGGAGATAGTGCGCTTACATGGTGTTCCTCGGACTATCACTTCCGATCGTGATTCCAAGTTTATCAGTCATTTTTGGAAGAGCCTATGGGGGAAATTAGGGACACAGTTGAATTTTAGCAGCGCCTACCACCCTCAGACGAATGGTCAGACCGAGGTGGTGAACCGGAGTTTGGGTAACCTTTTGAGGTGTTTGGTAGGAACTAAGCCCAAGCAGTGGGATTTGGCTTTACCTCAGGCGGAATTTGCCTACAATAGATCGAAAAATAGAACCACAGGCTTAAGCCCATTTGAGATTGTCTATGGTCAGAACCCATCTAGGGTACTTGACTTAGCCCCTATTCCACGTATAGGACGTTTCAGTACTAAAGCAGATGAGATGGTAGAGCATCTTCGGGGCATCCATGAGCAGGTGAAACAGGCTATTCATGAGAGCAATACCAAGTACAAGACTCGGGTTGACAGTCATCGTCGCCAGGTACTTTTTGATGTTGGTGATTTTGTTTGGGCTGTATTAACTCGTGATCATTTTCCTGTTGGCGAGTATAGTAAGCTTAAGGACCGGAAGATTGTAACTTGTGAGGTCTTGCAGAAGATCAATGATAATGCTTACAGGTTGCGCATTCCTAGTCATTTAAAGACTTATGATGTCTTTAATGTGAAGCACCTAAGCCCTTGTTTTGTGGATTCTGATGACACTACTCTGAACTCGAGGACGAGTTCTTTCCAACCCGGGGTGACTGATGCAGGAGAATCCGAGACAGATGATACTGAGTTGTCTGATTGCACGTTGATGGCGCTGAGGTACCATGAATTGGCAGATCAGTGTAAAGACCAGGAGTGATCGTGATCTCTTTCTAATTGGGGGAGTTTTGGGTGCTTTTCAGTCTTTTAGCCATAACTTTGGTTATGGGTGTCAGAATCGCGCATAAGACCCCAATTCAGAAAGCTATTTTCGATGCGCACGCTGTCCACATCAACCATGGCTCCCTGTGACTTTCGACCTCAAATTCTGTTATTTTCCCTTCCGAATTGTCATTTTTAGTTATTTTTTACTATTTTTGGTAATATTTCGTATGTTTGTTATGAAGTCATTTTAAATCCGGTTTATTCCGGATTTTTCGCAGATTGCTTATTTGATTTCAAATTTCAATTTTACGTTATTTTCGATATTTTGCCATTTTTGGTAAAATTCGGTTACAGACGAATTTTAGCTATACAGTCCGGCTTGTGGACTGATTTTCAATATTCTTTCATTTGATAATATTCAGTTTTTTCTCTCAGAGACGTATTCTCTGTATTTTTGGGCGAATTTCTTGTGTTCTTCCCTGTGAATTCATCTGTTGAAACTAGTCTGCAGAATAATAGCTATTCTGTCTGGGGTCAATTGACACTCCATTTGAATAAATAATATGTAAAAGTAAAATTTAGAATTTTTATTGTGTGACACTATAAATATATACTTAATGAATTGTATAATAGTCTTGACACCCCTAGAATTACTCTTTTTGTGAAATAAACCTAGATAGATAGCGATAACAATTACATAAATATAGAAATTAAGCGTACACATACGACATCCATAAGTTAATGTGCCTACGTTCACATAATTGTGCAGAGGGTTTAATTTTACTTAAGAATCACAAAATACACTTGGGGAAATCTCATTATTTAGAACCCTCAAAACTATTATACAAGAATAATTCTAGGGAGAGTCGGTTTTAGAGAGTCGAGAGGGAGTCGACTTTAGTTTAATTTTTTTTTTCTCATTTTCAACCTTATTTTCGATTCCTATACCAAAAACAAACTAATAGAATTCATTAGATCTATGAAAACAAGGTTGACAATGAGGAATTTTTTTTTTTAACTAATAACAAGGTTGAAAATGAAGATGAAGAAAAAAATGTTGAAAACAAGGTTGAAAATGAAGAAATTTTTTTCCCTCATTTTTAACATTGTTTTCAATTCATATACAAAAAAAAAAAAACACCAATAGAATTCATTAAATTTATAAAAACAAGGTTGAAAATGAGGAAAAAAAATTTAAAATTAAAACCGACTCCCACTCAACTTTTTAAAACCGATTCCCCCTAGAATTACTCGCAAAATAATAATATCAGTTCACCATAGAGTGCAATTTTTGATCACTAGCTAGCTTGCTATAGGTTGGCTCATCGATTATGGGTAATCAATTATCGTGTCGAAGGCCAATGATAAGATAGTCTGTGACAACCGTATAATTTAAGAGTAATATTACATATGAATTCCCTATTTATTCATATTTGTTTTCAAAATAATTACACAATACTTACTCGCTCATAACCAATGTTTTGAATACCGTACCGGTGAGCGTACCGGTTAAGACACTGGAACGAAATATTTCGGTACCAATACCGTTTCGGAATAGTCTATACATAAAAAAAAAATTATATATATAAAAATATATATAAATTATATTTCAAAATAATAGTCAATATATGAATCAATTATATATATAAATATATATGTAAATAATCTAATCTAAATTAAGATAAAAAAAAAAAGGAAAAAATGAAAAAAAAAATTCTGAAATCCAGTACTGGCCGGTACACATGGCCGGTACACAATAGGAATAAATGAAAAAAAAAAATTCTAAAATCCGGTACCGGCCTGTACACATGGCCGGTACGGCCGAAATCTAGGCCGGTACGAAACAGACCACATTTTTATACCGGTCACTGCTCCGGTACAGTATGTACCGGCCGGTACGAAATTCAAAACATTGCTCATAACTCACTACAAGAAAATTGACTTTTTACGACATTAGATTTTGTCGCAAAAAGTAGAAAAAAATGCTGCAAAAAAGTATTTGCAGTAAAAATAATCATTCTGATTACAATTAAAATATCACAAATACCTGTTTTTTCTTGTAGTGACTACAACTACAATTCCAAGTCAATTTCAGCTAAAAGTGGAAAAGTGTTACTTATCCTCCACCTTATTGGCCTAGCATACGTACGCGTCTTGTGAATTTAGAATATTGGCATTAGTTTTATTAAAATTTCTTTTAAATTTAATAAAAGATATAAGTTTAATAAAAAGTCAACAAAAAGTCTTAAGCATTGGCTTAGAATATGGATATTGGCTTTATCAAAAATCAAAAGTTTAAATTTTGAGTTAAATATCATTATTTATATTTAAAATATTATTATTCATAAGTTAAATTAATTATTTAAATTGTTTTATTTTTTCTAATTTTTTCCTCCTTTTATATCAAATAAGAAGAAATTTTATTGACAAATTTAATATAAAATTATTTTAAGTGTTAATTTTTTATTAAATTTATATTTTTTATTCAATTCTAAAATATTTTTTTATAGAATTAATATCAATTTTTTTGTACGGTTGATTAATGCACTCACTCCAAAAAAAAAAAACACTAGTTCATTAGCAGTGTCCTTTTCATTTTCCTCGTTTGGCTAAGATGTTAAATTTGTCACTCCAAAAAAAAAAAAAAAAAACACTAGTTAAGATGTTTAACGCTATTTTATTTTATTGATTTTTTTTTTCCTTCGAATCTATCAATCTCCTTAGTCCTTTCCACCCTTTTCACAATAAGAGAAACCCTATGGGACACCGGGGTAATAACCCCGGTGCGGCTTCGGATCCTACGTGGACAAAAACGACATCGTTTTTCATTTTTCCTATATGCCCTTTATTTTTCTCCTCTTTTCATTTTTTCCATCTCCCTGCAACGAAGCCCCTTCCTCACCCCCTCTCCCTTTGCTTTCCCGCTCTCAACTTTCTTCTCCACGAATCTCCCCCTCACCCCCTCTAGGGTTTTGAATTCATTGAAAAAGCCCCTCTAGAGCGATGGAGGCCCCCTCTCAGTGGATTCGCAACGCACGAACCCTCAAGCCCCCTGGAACCCACGAACCCGCACAAATCCACTCGAATCCCCACGAACCCTAACCCAGGAATCGAGCTGAACCCAAACCCTAATCCACCCACGTGAATCCATGTGTTATTCCGTCACGCCTTCGTCTTCCGGAGTCTTGCAGTCGCCGTTGTCACATACCCAAAAGGTGTGCAAAATCTGTAAGCCCTAAATCTCTCTTTGGTCAATTTTTTTTTATGTTTTCGGTTTAGATTTTCATTGTTCAATCCTCACTTCAAAAGCGCTTAATTTCTATGTTTGTGATTTTTATTCTTGATTTTGATTGTTCATATCTAGATGAAAAGCCCTAAATGTCTCTGTATTTGAGATTTTTGTTGTTGTTTTCGTTTTGGAACAATGATCTTGATTATTATTATTATTATTATTATTTTTTGATTTTGGTTTATCGACATGACATTAGTAATTTGAAAAAGACTCCAACCAACAGAGAGGGAAACATATTACAGTGTCTCAGGGAATTGTTTTCTTAACACCAAGTCTGCATTTTGATAAGTAGGATTTGATGTTTTCTCAGGTATCTTAATTGTTTCAGGATAATTGGTTTTATTATCAGTTCATGAGCAATTAAAAACCAATATCATTGTATGGCCATATCTTTAATGCGAGTTTTCAATCTTCTGACCCAATGATTCTGCTTTAGCATGATAAGTTTTCAATCTTTAATGCAAGTTTTCAATCTTAATGTTTTCAATCTTGTTGGTAATTAGAAGGCTTTAGCTTGATAAGTTTTATTATCTTTGAGTTGGTAGATGATCAGCAATGGGAAGCTCAAAGTCTAAATGTTTTCAATCTTGTTGGTAATTAAAAGGCATTAGCATGATAGTTTTGCTGTCTCTGACTTTGTAGATGATCAGCAATGGGAAGCTCAAAGCTGCTGAACATCGAGTGGTCCCAAATTCAAGCGTTTCTTGAACATCCACTGCCTTCTTCATTTATCCTAGTAAGGACAGCATTATAGAACCTACAAACGTCTTGAAATTTGAAGATTTTCAAAAAATCGTCTTGTCTAGAGCTGGCAATGCTGAAGCACTGATGCAGTTTATAAGCTCTATGCATGACTAATAATGAAGCAAGCTAGAGTTAACTTCAGAATGTCACTGTAAATAATGTAACTTATGTGGACTTGTACATTTGTATCAGTTTGGAGTTGTTTTAGCCATTGAGCATTTGTATTAGCCATTGAGCAGTTTGGAGTTTTGTGGAATATGCAAAGTTATTTTGTGGAATACGCAGTTTTTGAGTTATATATTTTGAAAGTGTTAGAATCTACATCTTGGATATGTACATTTGATGATTCAGGTTTGTTAAATCTAATGGAATCCCCTTGGTATCTTCTTCAGTGACAGGGAAGAAAATGGATTGCTTTTGTTTCAATTGGAAATATAAATTATACAGGCTATCAAATTGACCTGCTATATATTGGAACCCGTTTATACATATTCATCTTCTTTGTACAGACTGTAGTGGACTCTATGAAATTGGAATGGATGCCCAATGTATGTAATGTTATTTTGTGAAATATTTGTAGGACAGTATGAAATTGGAATGGATGCCCAATGTATGTAAGTGTTATTTAAGTGGAAATATTACATACATTGATACTAGCCACGATAACAACTTGATAGAAATGCATTTTTAGACCCAGAAAGGTTTCTGAAGAAGTTGATAGCTGCTCTCTCATTTATTGTTTTCGTTATAAGCACGATTGGGAGTATGGCCGCATGCTGCTATCTAATTTATTGGGTTTTTTTTTCATTGTTTTTGTTAATTGCTTCTTCATGTGTTACACGTTCAATGATATTTCTCAATTAACTACTAAAAATCAAAATCATTCACATAAGCGTTAGCCTGCCCCATGTGAGCATTGATGCATTTCTCATGGGAGTATCCCCTACACTTTTGCTACCTTTTTCAACTATATTAATACCAAAGGCACAACATCCATTGCACCTCAGAACTTAAGCAATACATCGATCAACTTCTTCACTAAAATAGTTAAGCAATTACATCATACTTTTCAGAACAGTACCTGCGGTGGCCTTCAACAACTCTGGCCATGTTTCCATCATATGTACGAAGAAAAATACCACTCTCCAGTGAAACTAGATAATCCAACCATATTCCATTCAAAAAAAGAGCTGCCATATTCCATTCCATATTCAATCCACCAAAAAAAAAAAAAAGAAGTTCCATACACAACAAAATATATATTAAATACATTAAAGTGACAACAGAGTTGCCTCAAATACATTCATAGGGGTCTAAATACATTCGCTACACACACAAAATATCACTATGAACCCATCCTATATCCAATCCATAACAAAAAGAGCTTCAACCATATTCCATTGACAAAAAGAGCTTCCATATTCCATTCCATATGAAATCCACAACAATAGGAGATCCGGATGGCAATTCAGTTTCCTCGCCATCAAATCTTTTATCTTCTGAACCAACAACAATGGCCATGAGATAAGTACTTGAAAAACTAATAACCAAATTTAGAAATTCAGAGAAATTTTCTTATTGTTCTTTATCTATTTATTTTTGTTCTTTTCCTCTTTCTTCAAGAAAACAACTTTATTCAACTTGTTATGAACAAGGACTAAAGGATAACAAAAACAAGGAATAAAGGGTGACAAAAAACAGCAAATACATTTTTTACTCCTCATCCCTTTTAGATAAAACCAAAGTCACTCATAAACTTATATCTTACAACAAAGCTAAAATAAAGTAACATATTTTAGTCGTTAGTTTTTGGATTATTGCAATTTTACTCCTCATTTGGAGTTTTGGGTTGCAGCATGCAGTTGGGGTATGTGAGTGGAAATTAGTACTATGGAGCAAAATCAAGTATAAATGTGCGGGCACTCCACGTGGCTAATCAAAATGAATTCAGCTTGTCTCAAATGTGGGTCATATCAGGTTCTTTTGGCCATGACCTTAACACCATTGAAGCCGGTTGGCAGGCATGTAACTTTATATTATATATTTCCTCAAATTCATTCTTCTCCCAAACAAGTTTAATTTTCTACGTTTTTCTTCTCGGCATTAAAAATCGATATTGTCATACACAGATATATATACATATATATATGTATATTTATATAAAATAGATCAGTGGATTATTTTTAGCTTGACTGGTAGAAAATTTTAAAAAATATTATTTCAGAACGATTTAATTAATTTCTTGATGCAGGATCATCAGTTCATTGAAACATATCGATCGACAACGACTAGAGAACATAAAAACATTAAAAACCTACCAGCACCAGGACGACAACGACTAGAGGCGACCAGAGATGGCGAACGGAGACGGCGAGCAAAGATTGGGTTGGGCGGTCTAGGACTCTGCTACCGGGAGCTTCAAATGGAAGACAAAATGTTTCCCTCCCTCCCTTCCTCCCTCCCTCCCTCAATCACCTTTCTATTTCACGATTTTCTCCTCTTTTTTTTATTTTTTAAAAAATTTTAAATAATTAGGCTGACGTGATTTGTCACGTCAACCGCAAAGCCGCGGCAGAGATTCCTGTCAGAGATCCTAGCACTACCCTTTCAATAAAGTAGCTGAAGTCTTATTATGAAAGTAAGTACGGGCTCCTGTGAGTACTTATCAGTATTGAGTCACAAATTCATTGATGGGCCCAATTTCGCAAAGGCAGCCTCTGACTGTTACGATGAAGTTCTTGTTCCTAACTTATTTATAAATATAAAATAAAATGAAAGATGTGATTTGGTATATATTTACCGTCAAACTTGTCTGATTTTTTTTTTAAAGAAATAATTTCACTGCATTAAAACCATCAGAACTTAAAGTCTACAAAATGATCAAACAAGTCAACTAAGAACATTCATAATCTACTAATTAAAATTTAATCAAATTTTAACTTAAAATTTTATTTTTATAAATTTTGATTAGCCATTTTTTATTATGTTAAAATTAAATAATAGATTCAACAAATTAATAATTATTCTATTAAAATATTAAATTCTAACTTTTCAATTAATTTAATTCTAATTCTAATTGTAATTTAAATATTAGTTTATTATTATAAAATACATATTAATTTTCTAACATTCAAATTATTCCTAACGAAATAATTCTTTTTAACGGTTATATTTTTTAACAATTATATTTTTTCAACAATTATATTTATTAATAATCATATTTTTTAACGGTCATTTTTCTAAACAATCAAAGATGCGAGTGAGTGAAAAAAGATGAGGCTGAACGTGAGAAGTTGAGTGAAAAGGAAATGAAGCGCGCGAGATAAAACAAGCGGGAACTGAATATTTTAGTTCATAAAATTAATTTAGTTTTCTCTCATCTCTAGCTAAATTTGAAGAGCGATGAGAGAGTTAAATTTGTTTTCGATTTGTTAAGTCTATTAAAGCATGTTTTTGATTTTTTTAGCCAAAATTTGATTAAATAAGTCGTTTAGCTAGTGGGCTGTGAATGCTCTAATTACATATTGACGCTCAGCTTTGATTTTCTTCAGGCTAAAAGTCTGAGAGACTAAGTACTGCCAAATACAGTAAACTAAAATCTCATCCTCAAAGAGGTCAGAACTAAAATTTCACAAATTAAAAAGCCTGGGATATTATTTCTTCAAATTATATTTTCTCTATACAAATGAAATATACAACACACAACAAATACATACAAAAACATAACAACCGGATTTCTGTGGTAGCGCGTAAACAGCACGCGCCGCTCTAAGAGTTCTCCAATGCAGGCCTGGGTAGTAACAAAACTCTGAATCCTCTCCGTTGGCGAGAAATGATCTACTAGAGGCGAGCCACATTGAAATCTCTTTCAACCGAACCCAGTGCATGAGGATCACGCGCCTCACTGCACAACAAAAACTCCCGACGACAATATCATGCGGGGTGATCTCTAGGCTTTCATTGCCTCCATACCTATAAAACAAGCCTCCAAAATCCAAAAACCCTGAAAGCCACCATCACTGACAAATATCAAAAATGGTGGCGAGGAAAAGAAGAGAAAAATAAGAGAAACGGAGCCGAAGTTCTATTCCCCCTCACACCGGTAATGGGAAGAAGAAATCCCAAGAGATGAAAAAAATAGCGAGAGAGGAGAGAGAGAGCATCTAGATTGGTATTGTTTGAATTGAGCGACCCTATTTGGCGATATTTCTACAAATAGTACTATTTTTATTTATTTAAAAACCATATAATCACTTCTCAAAAAAAGATAAAATATATACATGGAATCAATTTCGAAGTAAACCGATCCCAAAATTAGTTTAGTGTAGACCGCCCTATTCAATCAGAAAGTAATTTGGTTTACTTTTAAGGGCTAAATGTTTTTAAATTGAGTCGTGCTGTGCTGAAGCCTTTTTTTTAATATTCTGGCCACATTACCAGCGTGTATATTATGTTGTTTTAAGTAAAATAGAAATTAAAAAAAAAAAGAGTGTGGTCATCTTCTACCTTTATCCTAGTTGTCTTTTACCTTTGGTAAGAGTAAAAAGAAGCCCCAAAAAGTCTTAGGCCTGATTTGCTTATGGAATGAAATCAAAATTAAAACATATAATTTTTCATTACATTTTAAATTTTATATAAAATATAATAAAAAATTTAACTTTTTTAAATTTTAAAACACATTTTTTTAATTTTAAAACAAAACTAATATAAAAAAATATATTATAATAATATTTTAATTTTTTTAATTTTTATCTCATCTCATCTCATTTCTAAAAACAAATAAGACCTTAACAAATCTCAATTATCTACTCAATCTCGACTTGTCATCCCCAATTTTACATTGAAGCTCCTACATTTGCATTTTGATTTTTTTTTTCTTGATTTGATTTTGGGATATTTTCAGATTTTTGCTTTAATCTGGAAATATTTATGGGAATATTTATAATGGATTTATGGTTTTTTTCTTGATTTGAGTTTAGAATCTTTTCAGGTTTTTGACTTCAGTTCTTGTTATCCCAAGGTTTCTGCAATATTGAAAGATGTAAAGCTATTTTACAAAAAAATAATAATAATAAATCTGCAGGAAATCCCAAATCAATAAATTTATAAGGAAATCCCAAAAAGTAATAGGCTAATTTGTTGAACTCTCAAACCTACACCATCAAGTAGAGGTGTCAAATCGTGTTAACGGATCGTGTTCGTGTCGTGTCAAGACATGTATATTATACTATATAGGTCAACCCTAACCCGACCCGTTAAGCTTATCGTGTCAAAATCTCAAACTCTAACCCGACCCGTTAACATAACGTGTCGTATCGTGTCAACCCGTTATGACCCGTTAGTAAATATTATGAAATATATTAACACGACATAATATGATTCGTTTCAACCTATTTATGTAAATGAGTTGAATATGTCCAAAATTAACCCGTTTGACTTAATTAAATTTAACATAATTTTATATAAATATTAAAATCATAATAATTATAAAACTAATAACACTAATTATAAGTCTAAATTACAATCTAAACAATAAAATATCAAAATTAAAATTCTAACAAATTTACATTTACGTATAAGAATATAATTATAATTTTAACTTTCTTAGCGTGTCATAACGTGTCATAACGGGTTAAAACAAGTTGACCCGTTATCAACCCGTTAAGCAATCGTGTCATAACGGGTCAACCCGTTTTGACCCGAAACCCTTTAAGACTAAACCCTAACCCGCTATTATCGTGTCGTGTTCGTGTTGGGTTAACGGGTCGTGTAAAAAATTGCCACCCCTACCATCAAGTGATCTAAGATGAGTTGTTGTGGTTTGAGGTCATTGCGGGTCGAGTGAGCAAATGAAAGCTAATAGGTAGATTTCCTTTTAGAAGATTTTCTCACATTTCGTAGCTAGCTAGGTTGAAGAAGCTAATCTAATAGAAGTCTTTTTTAGTCATTTTATATTGCTAGGATGGAGAGTGTGGTTGGAGTGTTAAAAAAAAAAACCGAAGAGTAGAATTTTCCTTCAACTTCATGAAAAAAAGGGTACCAAATTGGATATTCATTTAACAGAGAACACAAAATCAACCTCACATTCTATTTTCTACTAACAAACCTCCATATACGAAGAAAGAAACATTACTTTTTATTTGAAAACATTTACTTTTTATTTATTATTTGAAAATGAGAAATATGCCAAATTTCGTAATCATTTCCTACAAACAATGCCATTACCACCGGCGGCTCCACCGGTGCAGTCTAGCATACTATATTCCATCACCGCCGAGTCGTACTTCTCATCCAAAGCTTCAGCTGGAGAGAACGTGCAAGAACTGCAATCTGCTGAGAGGAGTGATGTGGTTCTGTACTTGTCCTCACCTCCCACGATCGGCATAGCCACCCCTGGCTTTGCCGGATTGACAAAATCCGGCTGGTAAGTCCGGCCAAGAACCCCTTCGACTTTCGAGGACAGGCCGTAGAATCTGAACTGTGCCTCCAAATGAGCAAAACAGTCATCTGAAGGTATGCGATAGTTGTGGATTCTGTCATCTTCCTTGGTTACGGGCACAACGTTGACTGATATCTCTGCAACCTCAGGGAGTATGACTACGACGCTGTTCTTGTTCGATGTTCTCTCCACTCTAATTTCGTTTTCAGGGCTTCTCCATACAGAGAGATGACCTTCTGGTATCATTAATTCCTTCCCATTATAAGTGAATCTCAAACGGTCAATTTCGTCATCCCACATCGCTGCTCGGGTGGCCTCAAGAGAGAAAGTGTTGGAATCAAAAAGGAGACCTAGGGTTTGAATCCAAGTAAAGTCTCTGGTTCGGCCTGCTGGCCGGAGCCCGATGAAGCGGGCATTGATTTGGAGGTTGAGATCGGAAACTAGGCTGAAATGCTCATTGCTCTTGCCGTGGAAGTAGAAAACGATGCCATCTCCACCAATGAAACGGGGATCATAGCATCCTGATCCGGGGGCGTTGCAGTTAGCTTTGCGATCTATGATAATAGGAAAAAAAAAACTTGCTATTAGTAAAACTGTCGTGGAAACAGAATAACAATATTTATATATATATATATATATAGGGAATTTGTATCGGATTATTTGTAACGAGAAAGATCATTTACGATGAAAACAGATTTATTTTGATATAAGACAGTCATTTTGCTAAAAATCACTTGTCAGAAATAATCAATTTTCTTACATATATATATATATATATATATAGTTATATAGTTATACGTAAAGCTGACTGCTCATATATGAAGCTGATAACTAGATAAATGTGTAGATAAATACGGGGATAGTCTTACGTTTGCACTCAGCTTGGCATAAGGGTGAATTACAGTTGACATAGCAAACTTTTGCTTTTGCGTTTGTTGGTGATGATGTAGGACATTGGGATGGACAGGGCATCTTTATAAATCGGCATGGGCTACTTTTGCTGGTGCATGTCTTAGTTTCTGCATCGATATTCACAGCGCCGGATATGAAGAGCAGAAGAATGATCAGTAACCAATTCCTGCTAAAAATCTCCATGACTTTCGTATTCAATGGTAGAAGCTGAATACTATGGATGGTGTGGCACAAAATGAGTGGCTCTCTCGTCCATGCTCTTCTTATAGATCAATTAATTTAACAAGTGGGGTTTCTTCTAATATTTCTGTTATCTATCTTAACACCAAGTATTCTTTCTTAAGATTCTCAATTTGTGTTTTTTAGCTCAAGTTGGAGAGAGGGAATATGGCCCTAGTTGGATACTTTAATTGCTTTGCGGGATTTAAAATCTTGGTCAATGCTTTGGGGGGTTTAATTTAATTCCGAATTCAGTGGTCTAAAGGCTTTTCCTTTGGTTGCTAGGTTGGAATATGATCATATGGGTTTGGGTTAAAGCGCGTATGTATGACAAAGGCGTTGTCAACTCTCAGACATGTTTGCTTTATACGTTTATAGGGGCTGAAAACAAGCTATACTTGCGCGCACGAAAACGGACATGGCTCTATACTTATTGACCGGGAAAATGGGTATAAAAACTATTTTTATTATGTCCCTTCCCATTAAAATCTTAATGTTTCTTGCATCATAATATGAGTGGTACTTACGGCACAAGTCAATGCAGGGAATAATAAAAGGATCAGAGTAGACTTGCAACGAGAATGCGGATTCTATGGAAAATCATGAGATCCATCAAAATCTGTACCTTTGTGGCAATTTGAGTGTTCGGAAAATTTATCAATTACAAAATTGACTGTTGTGCATTTAGTTGCGTAATAGGCAGGGATCAATCTATCTTTTGATCGTATTTTCTAGATATTCTATCAAGTGCATTTTGTATACTGTCGATGGAGATCCACCTTAAAAGAATAAGTACTTGTTTTTCTTTATAATATTCTCTAGATATTCTATCAATTAAGTGCATTTTGTATATTGACGATGGAAATTAAAGATCCACCTTAAAATAATAAGTATTTGTTTTTATATTATAATAAATTAATAATAGTACAAAGCGTGCTTTATTAGAGAAAAAAAAAATACTTGAAGTGATAATGGAGGTAAACTATGAGGAAAAATCAATCGAGCATAATAAATCTCAATCCCATCTAAAGTAGTAGTGTCTGGCACCCGCCTAAAGTCTAGAGGAGGGCCAAGGCATTTTGGATATTCAATGTGTTACCTTGGCTCAAACCAAATGGAGAGCCCGGGGTCCAATGCACAGAAGATGCATTAAATAACAATATGTCCCTAGTCATGTCACCTCAACAGTAGAATGATCAAGGAAGCATGATGCATTTAATGACTGTCAATGTCCCATCCTGTGTTCAATATGACCGAGACATTAGGTGCTCAATCATATGACACAAGTCACCCTGGATCGGGAGTAGCTTGCCTAGGTATAGCTAAAATAGCGGAGATCTTAATCGGAAGCTAGAATAATAATAAATGGTTCAAGACAAAAAGAATAAATGATCTGACAAACTGTCGTTCTCACCAACTACATCAATCATTGGATATAAATCTACACGGCATCTCTGCCCCTATAAATAGCAAGATATCCCATGAATCGTAGGTAACAAATATTCCAACTCTTTCATCTCCTCTTACTGATTCACAACTTCTCTCTTTAATTAGAATGTCGGAGTGCTTATAGGGCTACAAAGTCCCACTTTCTTTTTTGAATCTCTGCAGGTTTGATTAGTTGGAATTATCGAGCAGTTTAGATTACAGAACACCCATCAACATAAACATCATTAAATTGCAATATCTTCATGTAACGTAAATGTAATGTAGCCCAGAATTATGGCCACGAAGTGTGAAATAGTTTTAATTTCTACAGAGTTTTGGGCAGCTGTCTCGCTTTAAAGGCACCGTATCTTTAAGTTTGATTACAATGCGCTTTAGCTTTAGCACTCCTATTTAATATTTACAAATGTTAAATTTTTTGTAACAGTATTATTCTAATGAATTTGTTGACGATAACCAAGAAATATTGAGGATTTCTTCAAAAGCTTTCCACTTCGTCAATAAAATCCGGCCTAGCCGGGTGTAATTTATTTTTTTGAATGTGATTGTTTTGGTAAACTTATCTTATCCTAAGTTGGGTAATGTACGTTTGTAGTAAAACATATATATGATCTTCATGACCTCTTTGATTAAAGATATTTTCAGGCTAGGCCGAAACTACATGTATCCTGCTATATTCAACCCCAATTTTTTTTAAAAAACTTAATATAATATATATATTAGTATACTTTCTCTCTTACCCACCAAGTTTTTACTAAACTTAGTTCCTTAACATTGAAATTAGCCTCCTAGATACCCCCGTAGGTACGAACTGCTCTTGTAGAGACTTGAAAATGTCAGAATCCATTACATGTTGTGCACTTGTGCTTACTTCTATAGACTTATGGTCCATGTCCCATGACTCCATGATATACATTATATGCAGACGAATACTAGTAGTTTGAGAAGCCAGCAATCTGCAGACTGCTGTTGTTTGCTTGGAGAGTTGCCCCTTTTTAAAAAAAAAAATAATATTTACAGTCCTATAGAATCTGAGAAGCCAGCAATCTGCAGACTGCTGTTGTTTTCTTGGAGAGTTGCCTATTTTTAAAAAAAAAATAATATTTACAGTCGTGAAATATGCAAATGTTGCGCACACTTTGAAAAAAAGTGGAGTACACTATTAAAAAGTTAGTTTTTTTTTTCGTGTGAGGTCCAGTTTTTTCAAAACGTTTGTTTAGCTTTTGCGCATTTTACGACTGTATATAGCATTGTTGCTTTTTGTGGCATTCCAATAATTCTTGATAGTGTTCCCAGTCCTTCCTGGAAGCTGGCCTCCTCGCAATTGCCATGCCTATTTATTTCCTATTTCTTCATGGGCTTCAATCAGTATCCTATCTTCTTCCTCACTCCATGCACCTTTCTGCAAACACAAGTACATGCATTAATAGGTGAATGCATAAGTACTATAATCATTGTAAACCGTACAAGTATTAAGAAACTAAACCCAAATTATCCAAATAGTATATCCTAATCTAAAAATTAAACTGGTATACTAAACATTATCTCCAATCAGATCATGTGCACCAGCTTCTTACAGAATTAAAAAAGAAACTAAGGCCGAACCTTAATTTTATTCGGCTAGCGGCCAATATATTGGTCATGGTGTATTCAAATAAAATGGCTTCAACGCATGCATAGACATCGTTTTTTTTTTTATCAAAATAAATTGAAGTCTTATTTCATGAAAAATCGTCGTTGACCTTAATTTGAAGGGAAAACTCTAAGGTGATATTTCATTTTCTTTTTTTGTCGTAATGATTTCTAGCAAATTATGAAAATTCCAAGAAAAGTCATTTTATAATATGATTTATCGACATGTATTTTTTGTATACAATTTTATGATGTATGATTATTACTATATATATATAGCATTATACTCACATGTACCACACTGTTTGTCGATTACCCCCCTAAACACCAACTTCTAATTACGCCCATGCTTCCAAGTCTAAACTAGGATTTTTAAAAGTTACAAACTGAATTACAGCTAATTTTGTAAGGATGAAGAATGCACACATCGATGTTCCAAGTCATTAACTAATGCAACAATTTAAATAGACATCTTATATTTTGTAAATCACACAATAATGATTACTTCAAGATAAAAACAAAACAACTTTTGAGAACTAAAACATCATTTCTTTTGAACTTAATCAAACAAACAGAGCCAAGAAGAATCGATTGATGATTCTAGGGACCAAACTTAACTAAGGTCCTGCATTCTATATGAAGTCAACACAAGTGCGTCATTTGCAGTCCAAAAAGCGGCACTTGAAGCAGCCAAAACAGACACAAGAGGGGTAGCCCGAGCATGTCGCAAAATTAGGACAGCCCTGCAAATTTTACGTCATACCCTGATCTTTTCTTCATCAACGTTGATTATCCTAAATTAATAAGAATAAACAATGCAGTTATATCAACATGAATGCAGCTACATATCTCAACAGGCCTAACTATCTATCTAGAACTTCTTAAATGAGATATAATGTGCATGATAACAACTTTAATAAACAAAATTTTAGGTAACTAAAACAAGATTATATATTGTCAAAATTGAGAGAAACATATACTTATCATAAGGCCGATCAACACATCTCCACCTCTTATTGACCTCGAGAAATATTGGTCCTCTATCAAGCTCACTCATGTCGTTTAGTTCTTCCTTGTTTAATATGATTGCATCCGTCTCCTCATCCCTAACTCCTGTGACTGTTGAATTATATTTACATAAGTCGATTTAAACCTTTCACAAATAATATATGCATGTGTGTGTAAGGCTAAAGAGAAGACTAAGGCTAAAAAGAACAAAGCAACCCCCCCTTCCCCTCCCCCCCCCCCAAAAAAAAAAATAATAAGATCCATAATATGTAGACACTCACACGCACACACATGAGATACTACGCTCATGTGAGTCGTCTAGCTTGAAGTTCGGAATGCAAATGCAAATGCACGCATGTTCACTTGGAAAAATTGAACTACTTGAGTGAGCTTGAGAGAGGGCTAGCCTTTCTCGAGGTCAAATGATTGTGCACTAACAAAAAGTACTACTAGGAACTCACCAGAAGGATTAGGATTTTTGTAATCTAAACCCTAGAGCTAGCTAGCTCTTTCAAAAGCTTATAAGATCGGGGTTCCTAATCTTGTATTTCAGTGCTAATGTGTGTTGCAAGCATTGCTAACACAATACCATGGTATTTATAAGAATCTAATTAACATAATTGTAGACTCCATTTATGGTCAGTTACAGCTTCAATTGACAGATTGCATGCATTCATTACTTAATTAATTTCTCTATGTAATGTCCATAGATGAATGGGGCTCAAGATCTTGATTAGATTTCCTTCGTATCTCTTATTAATTGTTGGATTACATCTCATTAATTATGAGACCTTTTGAGTAAAGAAATTAATGAGAAAGAAAAAGACAATGAATATTTGCTCTATATGAGCACAATCTACAATCTTCCTCGATGTTCAACAACCATTAGAATCAAACTAGTTAATATGTTCAGATTATAACATATATCACATTTAATTTATAATTACCATTTGAACAAATGACCCTGGTATTGGAAAAAATTAGCAAATAATTTGAAATTTGAACAATAAAAACTAAAGTCCTAAATTCCTTTTAGTGATTGATTCGGTTTAACTATCTACTAAAACGAAATATCTTGGTATCAATATGTAGATAGTCATATTTTGGTATCAATATGACTATCTATATGTATCTTGACATTAACATCATGCCTTGATTATATTAAAAACGAAAAAAATAAAAAGATTATCTTTAGCATGTTGATTGATGAGAATTGATGAATGCTTTCTTGCTACCTCCCTAATATATAATTGTGATCAACCATGCTACCTTGAAAGGCTTGAATAGGCGCATTTTCTTTTTTAGCAAAGATTGACATAATCTCATAAACTCTATTGAGCACTTGATCCAGCAGAATGTAAAATACAATTTAAAACATGATATTGAGATAGTGATTATATCCATGAATATGCATGTTTTAGATCTTGAACTACTGATGAGAAAAGGACGAAAACTAAATGATTAGAGACATACCTTTGGCCACTTCAAGCAAAATTGGTATGCTTCCAAATAACTCCTTGTACTATTTTTGAAGTTGAATAACAAGATTACCTATCGATTTCTCCTTCTGAATACAAGTGACGAGAGTTAACTCTTTGCAAATATATTTGGTAAATCTTCAAAGTTTTGAACAACTTTATCCTTTCAATTCGCCATAACTTAAGACACATTTATCTGTTTTTCAAGGCATAAAATGCAAGTGTTAGAAGTAAATCACGAATGGTATTATAATTACACTTCTTCTACGCTCCTTCGATTGCATTACATGGGGAGATAAATCGTACTATAGAGGTGCTACCCACACCCTCCGGACAAGGGTGCCCCCTGTCTCGCCACTCGCCTTTGAATATGTTGGGGGCAGATTGGTTCTCATGACCGTCTGCACCCTCTCGCCCATCGCCCACCTAGGGCAAAAATATTCAAAAAATAATAAAAAGAGTCCAAAACAGCCCAAAAAAATAAATCCATAGAATCACATATCAATCCCTAAAATCCATCATTTAACAGTTACATACACAAATAAAAAATCCTAAACTTAAAAAAATTGCAAGTTATAGCAAGCTCATGACCACAAATGGTTGTGGGTTTCTTCACAAACACATGACCATTTGTTGCCTCAGACCTACAACCACCCTGTGGCTCATGGGTGTCTCGCAGTCACAAACTTTAGCCTTGAGACTTAAAAAAGAAAAAGCAGAGGAGAAGAAAATGATGAGAAGAAAAGGAGAGGAGACTTAGAGAGAACGGCGGATGGAGAGAGGGAAGAGAGGAGAGGAGAGGACGGAGGAAGGAGAGAGGAAAAAAGAGAAAAACATTTTAGATTTAGGTTTCTATTTCTTTATATATATATATAGATGCACTAATTGCCTAAGCAGAGGCCGGCCGATATGGTGGACACCCGTCTTCCAACTATGTGATAGGCTTGTATTCATCAAAATAGTCGTTTTATGTAAATATAAAATTGATAAATTGATAAAAACAAAGATAATTTATCTTTAATATTCAATTAAATGAATACAAATGATGTCCTATCTTGTTTTCATATGATCAAATATAATACAAAAACTACCTAAAAAATATGTTATGCATAAATATAATGAGCAATTAAGATTCAAAATAGTACACCTTAGAAATTATATTTTTTTTGTTTTGTTGTTGAGATGATAAGAAGGATGAAATAATTGTATATAATTGTATATCTAGAATAGCTATAAAGTAAATGTGGAGCATTTAATAAAAGATTATATAAGGTGGCATAATATTAAAATTACTCATGTAACTATTGATTTTTAATAATATAATATTTTGTGATATATTTAGAACACTTTAAGAAAAATGATAGTTGCAGTCATGAGTGTGCAAACATCACGTGATTAATCATTTTGAAAAAAATAAATAAATACAAGATCCACATGAGAAATGAATTAATCCTATGTCTTTGTTTTTATTTTCTATGAATACTAAACGGGCTTTATTAGAAAAAAAAAAGACTTTGGAGCAAGAACGGAGGTAACATCATTAATTGCAACTTATCTCATATCATCTCATTATTACAAAATTTTGAAATTCCTATACAAAATACTATAAACAATTTAACATTTTCAAATCTTAATTCAACATTTTCAAATTTCAAAGCAATAATAATATTTTTAAAATATTTAATTTATTCAATCTTCAATTTTTATTTAAAATTATTTTATCTCATCTCATTATCTAAATCAACTCAGAATGTACCCCAAAATGGTGGCCTGCATGCGTGAAATAATTTTCTACAAAGTTTTAGGCAGCTGTTTGGTTTTAAAGATACTGTGTCTTTAAGTTTGAGTGCAATGATTTAGCTTTAGCACTCCTATTTAATATTTACAAATATTAAGTTTGTGAGTGTTAACATTAAGTTTGGATTTCAATCCCTCTTCTTAAAAAGAAAATTTTGATCTTTAAATTGTCTATTCTTTTGATTTTCTCCTTCTTCTTAATGCTTAAGAGTTAAGTGAAGAGAGCTATATCCTTTTAAATTTAAATAAGACTAGAAATAGATTCCCACGAACATATCTAGCCAGTAAGTACACAAAGGTAATTTGAACAAATTTCTCCTCTTTAATTAGATTGATTAATAGACACGTTTATTTGACTTCTTTGGCATGAATTCCAAGTGTTAGAAGAGAATTAAAGGCAATGCAGTTATGCTGCCTCGACTGCATTACATGGGGAGATAAATCGCACTATGTAAATCCAGAAAAATGGTAGAAACTTGATTGGATATGGCTACTACTGTAATCGGTTTTAGGGAGTTAAAGTTTTGGCATAAGTTGATATTTTGCATCATAACAGAAGAGTTTGAGCTCTCAAAACTACCTTTATCTTGCACTTATATATGTTTGATAAAAAAAAAAAAAGAATGATGACTCTATACTTAAAGAATATATTCTCAAGAATATAAAACAAATAATTAAATCTATACATACAGTCGTGGAGTTGCAAGCGTCATGCAATTAGTTTGAAAAAAATTTAAGGTCCACTGTTAAAAAAGTTAACTTTTTTCATATGAGTCCTATATATATTCACTTTTTTCAAAATGATTGCATGTCGCTTACAACTCCACGACTGCAATTATTATTTCGCTTTAATTAAATATTTCACATGTTCATATGTTGGGCCCCACATGTTGAGGGACGCAGGGCCTTGATTTCACAGGCACAAGAACTGCAGTCGCAGTTATTACAAGAAAAAGCAGTTATTACGGCTATTTTTACATTGCTGCAAAAAAATTCGTTGCAAAAGATCACTTTTTAAAACTATTTTATATTCGTCGCGGGCTGTTTAACTCGAGCGGGGATTTAGGTTGGGTGATCCCTTGACTTGTATATTTCCAGTGATTTTTAGGATTACTGCAGCGATTATATTCACTGCTAAAAAAAAAAAAAAAACTTGTTGCAACAATCTGACAATTGTTGGTATCAGGGTTAGGGCACTAAAACAATACGAAATGTGTTATCCCCCCTGCTTTAGACCCTATTCCTTCTCCACTTCTCTAATATTCCCCATTCCTGACTAACCATCATAATCCACCCACCTCGCACGAATCATCTCTATTTTCGATCACCACCCAAAACTTCTACTCTACTTCAGGTGAAATTTCAGTGGAAGCTAGGGTCCTCGTCTCCTTCCTATACAAAATTTGTTCCATGCGATTCGTTCTTTGGGAAGTTGGTTTTTTTCAAACACTTTTGTGTCTCGTAGTCGAGATTTTCTATTTGAGCTTCTCGTTACCTTCTCTCATCACAGTTATGGCTTCAACAATTTTATCATGTCTCTCCCCCATCACCCGCGCACTTGTTGCTTTACGAAAATTAGATTATTTGTTTGTAGACTATTTTCTAGATTTTGAATCTGAAATCATGTCCTTTTTTCTAGAGATTTTTTTTGTATATTTGCATTTTCGTGGACTTGTTGATGTGATGTGCTAATTTTGTTTGCTATTTTTAATTTGCACACCACAGATTTTTCATTTTTGCATTAAATCTCTAGTTTGTCAATCACCCATCGACAAGGCACTGGTTGGGTACCTAAAATGATAACAAGCTTGTCATTTAATGTAGTGTGATTGGTTTAGATTGCAATGCAAAGGTAATTATTTGGGAGGAAGTTCTTCTTGGGTGTAAAAATTATTTTTTGGTTTTTCCATCATGTAGTGTGTGGTTTTCAAAAGAAACTTATTTGTGTACTCAGTACTTTACATTTACTTCTATAAAAAAGTGGCAACTCATGTGTAACGTCTTCATGGTTCCCACCTCTTAAAATATCATGCACAAGGGCATGGTCCAAAGATCAGAAAACAAAATTCTTGGAATGATCATGAAGATATCTATCGTGCAGATGTGGATAGATGTTTTGGGTCAAAGCATGAAAACACATGAAAACTGCCCTAACTGCATTGGCTTTCTATGTTCTAGATTAGTATCATATTTGTTACAACTCTCTATTTTTTGAAATAGAAGATAATGTTTATTGCTACTTTTCTTTTTCTTTTAGTAAGTCCTATGATATAAGTTCTTGATGAAATGTACAAAGCACAAGATGATTTGATAAAGTAAGAAATAAAGTTTTGTATTTGTTCTTTTATGACCTTTGTTTTGCTACTTAGTTAAAAAAATATCTTTCTTTTTTAACTCATCCAAATTCCTTGGTGGAAAAACAAAGAAATACATAATCATGAGAACATAAAAAAAGAATGGACAGATAAAGAATTTAAGAAACTGTATGAAACCAATGAGAAGTTACTCGATCTCGTTTCCATGTTTTGTTACGTCCAGAGAGCAAAGTACCTACCTTTGGGGCTAATAAGGTACTATTTTACTATGTCTTTATCATAGTGTGCGTCATGGGAAGTAAACTGTCTTTTCATAATTTAGGCATGTGGACATGCTGATGGTATTTTTCGCACATCAGTGGATTGATGAATTTGGGAGACAAGTTATGGTTGGGCAATGTGAGTCTATATAAGAACAGTTTTTGGGTCCACAAATTGAAAGAAGCATGCATTCAATCCCTCGCTTGTTGAGAGTTGTTGGGAATGCTGCAAGACTTTCATGTTGGGGGACAGTGAAAGGTCAACACTATGTTGAGGAGCTTTTGGAAGTAATCAGATCTCTCAAATCAGGTTCTCATGACCTGCTTCCCAAGAAGTTAAGTAATACTCCCACATGTTGCTGAAGTGTACACCCATGCAGGTTGTAGTGAGTATCTGGTTTGTGAAGATTTATGGTTATTAAATAACAATATCATGTTGGAATTATTAATTGGTGGTTTAACAAAAACTTTGCTATCATGGATGAATGCACCACAATATATATTTCTCATTCCCTGATAATGTCTCCAGCACCCTTGTAATTATAATCAGTGTCATGTAATAGGTTGTAAACTTTTTGCCCATTTAAACTATACGACAATTTCACATTATTGTAGTTAAATTTGTGATTAGTGTGACCTGGCTGATGAATGGATGCTTAAAAATATTTCCTTCAATTCATGCTTGAACATTTTGTACTGGTTGAAATGGTTTTTGCACCAAAAGATGGCATTTGGCTATTTATGTATGGAAACATATTAGCATGAAACCCTGTTATTTTGAAAATTGAGTATGATTTGGAATGCTAAATTCATGGAAGTGGTGCTACCAGGTTCATGATCATGATATAATGCATTAGCTATAACAAAATGGTAAATCGTATTGATGTACAGTTATTGTAAATAATACTGTATATATGGATATGTGTGTGTATATTTGTACATATATATTGATATATATGTTAATATATTGGTTTTATAAAATCTGGTGTCCTGACTGATAAATAAACTGTTATAAATTATCAAATTATGTACACTAGAATTGGTGGATGCCACACCAACTGCCCAATCAAATTAAAAAAAAAATTATTTACAAAATAAATATAAATATATATTTAAAAAAAAGCAGGGAAAATAATTGAGAATGTGAGTATTGTGGTGTAATACATTAATAGCCAACTTGGGCTATTAAATGTGCCGCAAATGATATATATTTAAGTATTTGCAGTGTTTCAAATGTGCCAGAAATGTGCCCAATCAATAACCAACCTAGGCTGTAATTTACGACTGTTACAATTCCATATGCAACATTTAAGTAATTTGCAAATAAACCCATATATGCGACATAGTTTCAAAAGTGTCGGTATAAGAAAGAGCAAGCAAATAGAGGTTACCACTGTGCAGCACCGGTTAAAATGCCGACTTTGTTTAATTGTAGCAAATTTTGGATGACTTATGCAACTAACAAAATAGCCGAAAATACCGATATTTGTTGTAGTGAGTCCAAAAGGGGCACTCGAGGCAATCAAGGACACAATATCAACATACATAGCTCACGATTTCGAAGACGAAACCTACGCTCCTTATTAAAGTTGAACATTTTATTATGAACTCATGGCGATGAAATTTTCGTTCACATTTGGAGCTCTTTGAGCCCGGCCAGCGCTACTGATATTCATATATATTTGATTCATTTTTGTAGTACTGGGATAGAACGATCTTGATGATTTGGAGAGCAACCTTCTCGTTGTTAATTTGCGATGATCCAAATGTTGCGTTTCCAATTTCTTATCCCTTCTTTCATGCAATATTTTAGGAAATTATCAGGAATCAAAGTCGATAGTCAACAACACTAAATTACTAAATATACATTTATAAATACACATATAGTGCACAACCTTACAAAGGCTTCAAATTATATATATAAAGAACTACATACATCTTACCATTCATGATCATATAGCTAGGAACCATTACCCCACTAAAAAGAAAGCATTGATCATACCATTGCTATTTTGGAAATTATGAAAAAATAAATATAAAAAGAAACAAATTTGGAGAAAGAGACTTGCCTTTCGAACAATTGGGATTGGACTCGCAAGCAATCACAAGTTGGCCACAAGTAGAAATCCTAGACCTTCTAATGAAATCATCGTACTTTATGTTGGTGCAGTCCCATTTGACCTTGAGAAATCTTGGTCCTCTTTCAAGCTCACTCAGGTCATTTAGTTCTTCTTCGTTTAACATGATTCCATTAGTCTCCTCACTCCTAGCTCCTATGACTATGTAGAATTGTATTCACATAGAGGTCGGTTTAAAACTTTCACCAATAAAATGTGCATATGTGTGTAAGGCTAAAGAGAAGAGTAAGGCCAAAAGAACAAAACCAAAAGAAGAAGAAGAAGCAAATAAGTAAGAAATTAATGGTGATATATTTTGGCTATTAGATCTATATTACACAAAGACACACACATATACTATACTCATGTGAGTCGTCTAGATGATCTAGCTCATAGTAGTTAGGAATATTGCGAATGTGAATATAAACATGTTCACTTAGAAAAACCAAATGACATGGGTGAGCTTGAGAGAGGGCTAGGCTTTCTCGAGGTCAAATGCTTGTGCACTAACAAAAAGCACTACGGAGAACTCACCAGAAGGATTAGGATTTCTGTAATCTAAACCCTAGAACTAGCTAGCTTTTTCAAAAGCTTCTAAGATCAAGATCCTAATCTTATATTTCGGTTCTAATGAATGTTGCAGGCATTGCTAGCACAATACCATGGAATTTATAAGAGTCTCAACATAATTGTAGACTCCACTTATGGTCAATTACACCTTCAAATTGATGGCTTGCATGCATTCACTACCTAATTAATTTCTCTCTAGAATGTCCATATATGAATGGGGCTCATTAGCATGATGGGATTTCCTTCATATATCTTATTTATTGCTGGATTGTAACTCATTAATTATAAAACCTTTTGAGTAAAGAAATTAATAAGAAAAAAAAGACAATAATATAGGTTTTGTATGAGCTCAATCTTCAATCTTCATCGCTGTTCAACAACCAACATAATCAAACTAGTTAATATGTTCATATTAAAACCTATATCACATTTAATTTATTACCAAATGACCCTAGTATAGAAAAAAAAAAGAAATAACTTGAGATTTGAACAATAAAAACTAAAGTCCTAGTAAATTCATTTAGTGACTGATTCAGTTTAACTAACTACTAAAACAAAATATTTTGGTATTATACCAAATGTACTAATATTGTATTGTTTTTTTTATATATAACCAATATATATATGTTTTTTATATATAACCAATATATATGTGTGTGTGTGTGTGTGTGTGTGTGTGTGTGTGTGTGTGTGACTTTCTACATGTATCTTGACATAAAGTTCATGCCTTTATTATATTATAAATAAAATAAAAGATTATCTTCAGCATGCCGACTAATGAGAGTTGATGAATGCTTTCTTGTTGTTTGATTAATATATAACCATGATCTTGATCAACCATGCTGCTTTGAAAGACCTGAGCAGGCGTATTTTCCTTTTTAGCAAAGATTTGACGAAATCTTATAACTAAACTAAGCACTTGATTCAGCAAAATGTAAATACAATATGAAACATGATATTGAGATAGTGATCTTGTAAAATGATTATAGACATTAACATGCATGTGTTAGATCTTGAACTACTGATGAGGAAAGGAAGAAAATAAAATGATCAGAGACATACTTTCAGCCACTTTAAGCAAAATTGGTTTGCTTTCTAATAACTCATTATGCTATTTTTGAAGTTGAACGGCATAATTACCTATCGATTTCTCCTTCTGAATGTGAGTGAAGAGAGTTTTAAGTCCTTGCAATTATATTTGGTAAATCTTCAAAATTTTGAACAATTTTCTCCTCTCAATTAGCCATAACTTAGACACATTTATTTGTTTTTTAAAGCATAAAATACAAGTGTTAGAAGTAAATCATGCATGGTAATATAATTATGCTTGTTCAACTGCATTACATGGGGAGATTAATCGCATTATTGAGATGCTACCCACACCCCCTGTAAGAGGGTGCCCTTGTCTCGCCCGTGCCTCCGAATGGGTGGGGAGACAATTTGAGCTCCCAAATCCTGGTACCACTTCCAGTTTAAAGGTGTGCCCATTTGGATGTTAAGGATCGATTCCACGACTGTTTGTCCCATCTCACCCACCGTCCACTTAGGACAAAAAAATAATTTAAAAGATCCAAAACCAAACAAAAAAAATTATAGAATCACATATCAACCCCAAAAATTCTTCATTCAATAATTACAAACATAAATAAAAAATAAAATTTTAAAAAATTGCAAACTCCAACAAGACCATGACCACGAATGGCTGTGTCTCTTCATGACCACACGATCATTTGTTGCCTTAGGCCCATAGTCACCCCGTGGCTCATGGGTGTCTCGCAATCACAGACTCATAAGCTTTAGCCTTCAGGCTTCAAGAATAAAAAGTAAGGTGGAGGAGAAGAAAAAAGGAGAGTAGACTTAGAGAGAATGATGGATGGAGAGAGAGAGAGAGAAGAGAAGAGATGAGAGGACGATGAAGAGAGGAAAAAAAGATGAGAGCATTCTAGATTTAGGATTTCGTTTTCTTTATATAGTACTCAAATAAACTTCAAAATGATGTCAACGTTATTTTATTAATGAAAATATATTTTTTAATATATATATATATATATATAGATATGTATGTATGTATATGTGGGCAGGCTTAGGCCTCATCCCTACGTGGATGTTTTGGTTTAGGCGGAGGCCTGCATCTTGCCCCAGTTGCCCAAGTGGAGGCCCACCGACGGGGTAATCAGACGGGTGGCAAGGCACCGCACCCAGTCCTATCACACTACATAACCGGATTGTATTATTCAAAATGGTCTTTTTATATAAATATAAAAATGATAAATCAATAAAAAGGAAGACAACTTATCTTCAATATTCATTTAAATGAATACGGATGGTGTACCATCTTGTTACTTTGTTATCATGTGATCAAACATAATTTAATAACCACCTAAGATAAATGTTACGTATGCAGAAATGAGCAATTAAGATTCTAAATTGTCAACATTGACACCTCAGATTATTAATTTTTTTAGATGATTAGAAGGACGAAATAATTGTATGTATATTTCTATGAAAATTATGATTTATTGGCAAAGAGACGAAGAAATAGATTTATCATCCCATTCCAATCGATTCAACTTGAATAATTATAAAGTAAATGTGGAGTATTGGATAAAAGATTATATAAGGTGGCATAGTATTAAAATTATTCGTGTAACTATTGATTTTTAATTATATAATATTCTATGATAGATTGAGAATACTTTAATAGAAGTTATAGTTACGGTCACGAGTGCCACATAATCACTTTGAAAAAATTAAATAAATACGGGATACACATAAAAAATAAATAAATATAATACTATGTATATTTTTGTTTTTATTTTCTATTAATACTAAGCTAGCGTGTTTTTATTAGGATAAAAAAGACTTAAAGTGAGAATGGAAGTAACATCATTAAATTGCATCTCCATGCAATTTAGTATAATTACATGAACTCATCTTATTATTACAATTTTTTCAAATTCTTACATTAAATTAATATAATAAACAATATTTCAATTTTTTTAAATCTGATAATTAATTCAACTTTTTCAAATTTTAAAAATATAATAATATTAAATAATAATATATTAATAATATTTTATTTTACCTTCAACTTTCATTTAAAATTATTTTATATCATTTCACTCTCTAAACTAACTTGTAATGTCCCACAAAATGCGCTTTAAAGGCGCGTATCTTTAAATTTTAGAGCAATGCTTTAGCTTTAGCGCTCCTCTTTAATATTTACAAATATTAAATTTGTGGGTCTTCAATATTTTTGTAACAACATTATTCTAATGAATTTGTAGACGACGACCAAGCATTGGAGGGATTTCTTCAAAACACTACAAGAAAAATGTATTTTTATAATTAATTAATTATGATAAAAAAATTATTTGTAATTAATTTTAATTACGAATAATTATTTCATTAAAATAACTAAATACAAATAAATAATTTTCTTGTAGTAAAAACTTTTCAGGCCACCTTATCAATAAATCTCTCGGTGTGATTTATTTATTGCTTTATATATATATATAATATATATATTGATTATTATGTTGAATGTAATTGTTTTAGCAAAGTTATAATTCTTTGTTGGGCAATGTACGTGTGTAGTACAAAAACATCTCTTCATGACCTCTTTCAAAGATACTTTCAGGTCTAAACTGGGATTCTCAAAAGTTAGAGATCGATCGAACTACAGCTAATTTGTAAGGATGAAGAATGCTTTCATTGATGTTCCAAGCCATTAATTAACGCAACAATTAAAATAGACAGATTATATTTTGTAAAGCCACACAATAATGATTATTACTTCAAGACTGAAGGACTTTTGAGAACTAAAACATCTGTTCTTTTGAACTTGATCAAACAAACAGAGCCAAGAAGGATCGATCGATGACTCTGGGGATCAAACCTAATTAAGGTTCTGCATTTTGTATGAAGTCAACACAAGTGCGGCATTCACAGTCCGAAAAGCGGCACTTGAGGCAGCCGAAACAGACACAAGAGGGGCAGCCCGGGCATGTCGCAGAACGAGGACAGCCCCTGCAGATTTTACGACATACCCTCTCTTCTTCATCAGCGCAGGTTATCCTGAATTAATAAGAACAAAAAACGTTGTTATATCAACATGCATGGAGATATATATCTCAACAGGTCTTACGTCTATCATGTCGAACTTCTTAAATGAGATATGTGCATGATAACAACTTTGATAAACAAAATTTTATGAGACTAATATGAGATTATATATATATTGTCAAAATGGAGGGAAACAATATATACTTATCATAAGGCCGATCAGCACATCTCCACCTCTCGTTGGCCAAGGCATCATGGTATATCCGACGTTCCTCATGATTTCGTAGACGAAATCTGCGCTCCTTATTACAAGTTGAACAATTTATGAATTCATCCCGATGAAATTTTCGTTCACGTTTGGAGTTTTTTGCGTCGGTACTGATATTTGATGCATTTCTGTAGTAATTGAGCAGAACAGTCTTCTGGAGAGGAACCTTCTCGTCGTTAACAATGATCCAAATATTACGTTTCCAGTTTCTCGTCCCTAATTTCCCGCAATGTTTCAGGAAATTATCAGGAGTTAAAATCGCTGTTTATCACAATAAATTACATCACATGAGAAGATGCTGACAAGGTTTAAATGAATGGAAATAAATAGATAAATTTAATTATTTAATTTATAATTAGTTTATAAACTCAAATCGATTGTGAGTGAATGTGTACGTACGTACATTCATTATAAAATACACACAACATATATATGCAAAGCCTTGCAAATATTATACTTCACATTATATATATAGAGAACTGCATCTTACGGCCATTTATCATTAGTCATATAAAAAAAAATGACAAAGTTGGAGAAAGCGTCTTGCCTTTCGAGCATTCGGGGTAGCACTTGCAATCGATCACAAAATGACCAGATACAGAAATTTTAAGCTTTCCGGCGAAATCACCGTACTTTCTATTGGTGTATCCGCATTTGACCTCAATAAAATCTGGCCCTCTCTCGAGCTCACTCATGTTGTTCAGCTCTTCATCATCGAATACGATTGCATTCACATCCTCATCATGCCTATGATCTCCTGTGACTCTCAGTACGTACGTACGTATAAGATATATAGATCGATCTTATAATTATGTTTAATCTAAATTAATATATAATCATGTCACGATTTGCATTATTTATTAAGACTGCATGCAGCAACGTGCACACGCATGGTGAATTAGTGATATATTATATATATATATATATAGTATTGGATTCCCTATATTACTTAAAAAAGAACTCTGTTACTCTAGATAAAGAATATTATTCAACAACGTGAATCAAAATATCCAACAGTTTTTTAAGTGGTTCCAAAAGGATCAACTGTACATTAATATATTGATTTGCCATGCATTGTTGAATCGAACTCGTTTAGGTTTGGGTATTGAGAAAAATTGTGAATAGTAATAAAAAGTATGTAAAAAATAATAATAAAATATTGAATAATAATAATAAAATAATGAATAGTAATAAAAGTAGGTGAAAAATAATAATAAAGTAATAAATAGTATAGTGAACTATTCTGACTAGAATACTTGAGAAGGTTTTGCTACCCAAACGTAATCTTCTTAGATCAGTTCTTTCAAAGGTTTAGGGGATCGATCCTAGTGTGTGTGTGTATATATATATATATATATATATATTCCTAGTTCATCATGCGCGTGTTGCATGCATGTCTTAATAATGCAATATTATAGTCAGTATTTCTAATTAACGTTCGGTTAATTTTCAACATTATTAATATTGTGAACACAAATTGTGGACATGCAACACTTGTATGGTCCAGAACTTACAACTCCAAATTGACTTGCATTAGTTAATGTTTAGAGTAACGATATTCATCATTCAAATTTTCATCATTTTTTCATCATCTTATGATGTGATATAAATAATCAGTAATTATTTATAATATTTTACTTATGAACTTATCATCTAATACTATATCATGACCAATGATGAGAAAATAGATGATGAATAGATTTTTTCCTAATGTTCAATGTATAAGATAATTTAATTTCTATTTGTAAATTCCTTTCATGCATGCGGCTTGATCATGATTAACTTCCAGCAAGAATTAATTAGGAAGATAGCATGTCATGAAGCTGGGAACTTACAAATTAGAGAAACTAGGTACCGACATTGAACGATATTAAGCACTGCAAATCAATTTGGAGTAGTATATTAATATTTGACACTACTCATATTTTCTTGCGCTGGCTGGCCTGCAATGAACCATGATCTTTTAAGCAAAGAAATTAGAGAGAATTAAAAATACATAATTAGAAGATCATGAATATTGTTTTCTCTAGATAGGCTTATTCTTTAATCTTCCTTGCTAGCTAGGCTGTTTAATAACAAATTACTGAATTAGATCATTAATTAATCAAGTGGCCGGTGGCCCGGCCGGCAGGCATGTTATATATAGGGACCAACAACAAATTATAACTCGAGATCGAACAATCAAAACTAATTATCTTCTGTGTACTAATGAATGACTGTCTAAACTTAGATCAAGATTTGAGGTTTTATTAACTATACACTGATCACTTCGTAAAAGGAACAAAAACTTTGATCTCAATTTTTTTCCCTTTGCATTTTCCCTTTGCACCAAATATTGATAAAATTCATAAAATATATATATCGGCACTTGATCAAGCAAAAAATGCACGAATACATTTTGAAACATGATATTGAGATAAAGATTTTGTGAAATGATATTTTACATATTTCAACATTCTTGTGTAATTAGATCTTGATGAACAGCCGATGAAAAAAAAAAGATGCAATAAAACTGCAAGAGTACTGGAGACTAATTATACGTACCTTCGGCCATTTTCAGCAAATTTGGGATTCTTCAAATGAACTGATTGATCCTTTCTACTGTTTTGAAGTTTATAAGCTTCCAATCCCTCTTCTTAAAAAGAAAAGATTGATCTTTAAATGTTCTAGTCTTTCGATTTCTCCTTCATGATCTTCTTAATGCTTGAGTGAAGAGAGCTTATATATATATATATATATATATATATCCTTTTAAATTTGAATAAGACTAGATATAAATTCTCACGAACATATCTAGTAAGTACACAAAGGTTTGAACAATTTTCTCCTCTTTAATTAGCCAGATTAGACACGTTTATTTGGTTTCTTTAGCATGAAATCCAAGTGTTAGAAGAGAATTAAAGGCAATGCAGTTATGCTGCCTCGACTGCATTAATACACGGGGAGATGAATCGTGCGACGTGGCCGGTTTGTATTCGTCTTGTATGTATAATATAAATAATGATAAATCAACAAAAATCAGACAACTTATCATCAACCTGCATTCATGTAAGATGTTGTCTTTCTTTACTGTGTGATGAAATACTTCCAATCACATCGACCCAAAATAAAAGTCATATAAAATGAGAAAATAAGTTTTAAAACTGTCAACACCGCCAGCTCATGAATTTAAACAAATTTGTTTTTATTGTACATAAATAGAAGATGAAATAAATTTGTGTTTATCTAGGCTAATTATTAAGGAATCTGTGTGGATACACAAATCTATAAAGACATAAAGGTGTTATATCATTAAAATTATTTAAGTAATTACTAATTTTTAATGATTTAGTATGCTGTGATAGATTGCGAATACTATATATATATATATATATATATATATATATGTATTTCAAAATTATATAATAATTACTCATTCAAAAAAAAGTGAATTTAATTAATGGGCTAGCAGCTTTACAATTAGCACAGATCTCTTATTTATAAATTTGTAACAAAATCAGAGCTTAAATTCAATATGCTTGAGTTGAGTGGCATAGCACTAGTTTGCTTTGCTATATACATTGAAAATATTAATACACATATCTAAAGATGATATATTATTAGTAATCATTAATTTATTTATAAAAAATGTGGATATATATATATATATAGAACAGATCAAATTTAAAAGAAATAATTTGAATTTAATTAAGCAATCTGTGTTTCCCTTTTTAAGGCCTGGTGGACTTGACTGAGACCATATATAACATGCTCGTGGTCACCCCCCCAGTCCAGAGGTCATGTCGTTATTCATAGCGCGTCGGTGTTTAAGTGCCAAAGATCAGGTAGAGAGAGCAATTAAGATTTAAGATGAATCAGAATGTGCTATATATAAAAACCGTTTGAACTGTATTATAATCTCACTTGGCAAAAAGTGGTAGAAACTTGATTGGATATGGCTACTACTGAAATCGTTTTTAAGGAACTTAATTTTGGGCATACGTTGATATTCTGCAATATCATAACATAAGATGTTTGAGCACTCAAACTTCATTTATCTTGCACTTATGCTCGATCAAAAAAAAAAAATACACGAACAAAGAAGGATGACTCTATTCTTAAAAGAATACAATATTCTTAAGAATATAATACAAATAATTAAATTTATATTTTTTCATCCACTTAAACTTTTGAAATAATTAATAATTTTACATGATATAAGAATAAGAATAGAATTCTTGAATTTAACTCTTAACTTTATATTTAATTTAATTTAATATTTCATGTATTGCGTTGTGTTGGCCCCACATGTTGATCAGAGAAGTATGCCCGTACTTGATTTCACAGGCACAAGTGCGACAGTCACAATCCAAAAGGTGCACTTTGTTGGGATTGCTTCTTTTCCTTGTCCCACATGGGTTGGGAGTGAAGGAAGAGTAAGGTCTCAAAGGTTATAAATAGAGGCCTAGCCTCCTTGGTTTAAATACACCAGTCAAAAATTTATCTAGTAACTTTTGACTTTAGTAAAATTCCTCTGTTGTCCTTTTTGTATGTAAAAGGAAGAGAGGTGAAAGTTAGAGTTTTACTAGTGGGAGAAGTTTTTGTGGGTGTCGTTGGGGTAAGGAGAAAAATTGTGTGATTGTAACAATTTTTCACATAGTGTATTTTCTTCTCTGGGTCTGGTGGTTTTTCTCCTGTTTTGGAGTTTTCCACGTAAATTCTTGTGTTGTGTTTATTTCTCTATTTTTCTTGTTATTCTGTTAAAAGTAGATCCTGGTGGGGGGAATTTGGAAGCCCAGATTTCCAACAAGTGGTATCAGAGCCACTAGGTTCTTTTTGCAGGGTGGAGCTTTGGTGTGGTAGTGTGAATACGTACGGTCTAAGGAGGTTCTGTCTAGGAGATTGGAAATTTTAAGTGTGTCCGTTGTGACCCTCCAATCTTTCCTGGGAACCTTAAAGTTCTGTCTAGGAAAGATCAGTCTTTCCTGGGAACTTACTTAGTGGGTACTATTCATTTCTACAGTAAAATTCATCGAAGTTATGTCAGGAGGTAGAGTTTCAAATCCTATCAGATTTGATGTGGAGAAATTTGATGGGAGAATCAATTTTGGCTTGTGGCAAGTGCAAGTCAAGGATATCTTGATTCAATCAGGATTACACAAGGCGTTGAAAGGTAGACCAGTCCCTGAAGTCAGTAGCGGTCCAAGCACTACTGGTGAAACAAAGAGCAGATCTGGAATGAGCGATGAAGATTGGGAGGATTTGGATTTGAGAGCAGCAAGTACAATTCGTCTGTGCCTGGCTAAGAATGTTCTTGCAAATGTGCATGGAATATTCACGGCAAAGGGACTCTGGGAAAAGCTCGAAGAGTTGTATCAGACGAAGGGTGTCTCAAATCGAGTGTACCTGAAGGAGCAGTTTCATACACTGCGGATGAGTGAAGGTACGACTATTTCAGATCATTTAAGTGTTCTCAATGGCATTGTCTCTGAACTGGAATCTATTGGAGTTAAAATTGATGATGAGGATCAAGCCTTGAGGCTGATCTGGTCTCTTCCATCTTCCTATGAGCATATGAAGCCTATTTTGATACATGGGAAGGAGAAAATAATTTTTTCAGAGGTTACCAGTAAACTTTTTTCTGAAGAAAGAAGGCTAAGTGGTGGAAGTAATGGTTCACTTAAGAACTTAGCAGTGGTGACAGCTGGTGATTGGAAGAGGAAGAACTCCATGAAGAAGAAAGTAATCTGCTGGGTGTGTGGACAACTTGGGCACGTCAAAAGAAATTGTCCAAGAGGTGGAGCCGGTTCGGCAAGAGGTTCCAAGTCAGTAAATGGAGATACTGACAATGAAACTAACATCGTGTCTCTCTCTACAGAAGATGACTTCTGTTAAAAGGAGACAAGTACATCCTCATGGCATGTCGCTAATCCCAAAGTTGCCATGATAGAGGATGTGTTAATGTTAGTTGTTCCACAAATTTGCACACGGGCATTAGTTTGGCATTGATGCAAGGTGTGTGGTGGAAATTCATGTCGATGGCTGATGAACTTCCAGGAAAGCCAAACGTGGGAGTTGCACCATAATTTTTCAGCAAGGTTATTTTCGACATGGGCCGAAGTGAAATGCTTGGAATTGGTTTATTCTGAGTGGTTATGCTTTTATGGTGGAGCATGATAGCGAAAGCTATGAATCTTCATTGCGGTGGAGCGTGACTGTGGGATCAGTCAAAGTCGCAAGGTGGAGATTGTTGGGATTGCTTCTTTTCCTTGTCCCACATGGGTTGGGAGTGAAGGAAGAGTAAGGTCTCAAAGGTTATAAATAGAGGCCTAGCCTCCTTGGTTTAAATACACCAGTCAAAAACTTATCTAGTAACTTTTGACTTTAGTAAAATTCCTCTATTGTCCTTTTTGTATGTAAAAGGAAGAGAGGTGAAAGTTAGAGTTTTACTAGTGGGAGAAGTTTTTGTGGGTGTCGTTGGGGTGAGGAGAAAAATTGTGTGATTGTAACAATTTTTCACATAGTGTATTTTCTTCTCTGGGTCTGGTGGTTTTTCTCCTGTTTTGGAGTTTTCCACGTAAATTCTTGTGTTGTGTTTATTTCTCTATTTTTCTTGTTATTCTGTTAAAAGTAGATCCTGGTGGGGGGAATTTGGAAGCCCAGATTCCCAACACACTTGAGGCAATCAAAACAGACACAACATTAATTAGGCGTTGCTCACGATTTCAAAGATGAAACCTGCGCTTCTTATATTACGTGTTGAATGTTTTATGAATTCATCGCGATGAAATTTCTATTCATATTCGGAGCTATTTCTGAGTCACTACTACTGATATTCATATATATTTGATGCATTTCTGTAGTACTACTGGAGTAGATCGATCGGTTATTGGAGCAGATCGATCTTGAATATCTGGAGAGCAACCTTCTCGTCGTCTCCAATGACCCAAATGTTGCTCTTCCAATTTCTCCTTCCTTCTTTCCCGCAATATTTTAGGAAATTATCAGGAGTCAAAGTCGCTGGTCATCACAATAAGCTAATGAATATGCATTTATAAATACACATATATAGCAGTACAAAGCCTTACATGAAAGTCTTCAAATTATATAGAGTACTGCATGCATCTTACCAATTATGATCCTATGGTAATCAATACACCGTTAACAAAAAAAAGCATTGATACCATTAATGCCATTCTGGAAAATATGAACAAATAAATATAAAAAGTGACAAATTTGAGAAAGAGACTTGCCTTCAGACAGTTGGGCTTGGAGTCGCAAGCGATCACAACATGACCAGAGGCGGAAATCCTAAGCATTCTGGTGAATTCATTGTACTTTGTATTGGTGCAGTCGCATTCGACCTCGAGAAATATTGGTCCCCTATTAAGCTCACTCATGTCGTTTAGTTCTTTCTTGTTTAGCATAATCGCATTCGTCTCCTCATGATCCTTAGCTCTTGTACTGATTGTGTTGAATTATATTTACATAGAAGTCGATTTAAACCTTTCACCAATAATATGTGTATGTGTGTGTAATGCTAAAGAGAAGAGTAAGCCTAAAAAGAACAAAGCAAAAAATACAAAATAACAAAAAACAAATAAGTAAGAAATGGTAATTTATTTTGATTATTAGATCCATATTACATAGAAATACACAGACAAACAAATAGATATATATATATATATATATACTACTATACTCATGATGTGAGTGTCTTGTTCATAATAGTTAATGTTAGAATATGTGACTCATATTTGATGAGGATACAGTGGCAAGTAGTAGATGGCGGAGCAAGCGGGTGAGCGACGACATCTGTCTTACGTGTTTTACTTTAGTGGGGACGTTGATTAGTTTGGGGTGCAGGGGCAATGCCCCTGCGGTACGGTACGGGGGTATTTTTATAATTTTTCTTAAATACGTCTGTACACTTAAGGCTAGTATAAATTTATATGTTGTAACCCTAATTTGGATGATAGTGAAATTTGTCGTGAGCTCCTGTGGATGTAGGCACATCGCCGAACTACGTAAATCTCTGTGTTATTTCTCTCTTATTCTCTTTTCGATTATTCCGTATTATTCATCATAATTGTCACACGATCACAACAGTTAAGAATGCGAATGCGAATGCAATCATGTTCTCATGGAAAAATCTGAACAAACATGAGTGAGCTTGAGAGAGTACTAGGCTTTCTCAAGGTCAAATGTTTGTGCACTAAAAAAAATTACTACGGGAAACTCACCAGAAGGATTAAGACGTCTGTAATCTAAACCCAAGAGCTAGCTAGCTCTTTCAAAAGCTTAGAACATTAGGGATCCTAACTAACCTTATATTTCATTGCTAATGTGTGTTGCAGGCATTACTGATGCAATACCATGGTATTTATAAGAGTTTCAACATAATTGTATACTACACTTATGGCAGTCATAGCTTCAAATTGACAGTTTGCATGCATTCACTACTTAATTAATTTCTTTCTGTAATGTCCATATATGAATGGGGCTCATGATCATTATTAAATTTCCTTCATATCTCTTATTTATTGCTGGATTACAACTCATTAATTATGAAACCTTCTGAGTAAAGAAATTAATGAAAAAGAAGAAGACAATGAATATTTGCTCTGTATGAGCTCAATTTTCAATCTTCCTCGTTGTTCAACAACCAACAAAATAAAGCTAATTAATATGTTCAAACTATAACCTATATCACATTTAATAATTTATTACCACATGCCCAAATGACCATGGTATAGGAAAAAATAGCAAATAACTTGAGACTTGAACAATAAATACTTAAGTCCTAAATTCTATTTAGTGACTGATTTGGTTTAACTAGCTACTCAAAAGAAATATTTTTTGTATATATATATCCGGTATATATGACTATCTACAATATGAATCTTGAAATAAAGTTCAGGCTTTTAATATATTAAACACGAAAAATTAAAAGATTATTTTCAGCATGCATGCTGATTGACGAGAATTGATGAATGCTTTCTTGTTGCTTCCCTAATATATAATTGTGATATTGATCAGCCATGTCGCTTTGAAAGGCTTGAATAGGCGCATTTTACTTTTTAGCAAAGATTGAAAAAATCTCATAAACTACAAGGAGCACTTAATTTAGTAGAAAGAAAACAAAATTTGAAACATGATATTGAGATGATCTTGTAAAATGACTGTATACATTAGCATCATGTGTTAGATCTTAAACTACTGATGAGAAAACGAAGAAAACTAATCGATTGGAGACATACCTTCAACCACTTTAAGCAAAATTGGTCTGCTTCCAAATAACTCTTTGTGCTGTTTTAGAAGTTGAATGGCTCTAAATGCGAGTGCTGAAGAGAGTTAAGTCCTTGCAAATATATTAGGTAAATCTTCAGAGTTTTGAACAACTTTCTCCTCTCAATTAGCCATAACTTAGACACATTTATTTGTTTTTTAAAGCATAAAATGCAAGTGTTTGAAATAAATTGTGAATGGTAATATATTTACGCTTTTTTCGACTACATTACATAGGGAGATGAATTGCACTACAGGACTAAGTGCTACTCATACCCTCGGATGAGGTTGCACCATGTCCCGCCCCTTGCCTCTGCATGGTTGAAGAGACAATTTGAAACCCCAAATCCTGGCATTGCTCTTCGTAGGTGGGTGCCCCTATTTGGATGTTGGGGGACAAATTGGTCCCCACGATCATATACCCCACCTTGTCCACCCACCTAAGGCGAAAAACAATTGAAAAATAGCAAAAGAAGCCCAAAATGAATCGAAAAACAAATCCATACAATCACATATTCATCCCTAAAATCCTTCATTCAACATTTACAAACACAAATAAAAAATAAACTTTAAGAAAATTGCAAACTCTGACAAAACCCTAGCCATGAATGGTTGTGCGTCTCTTCACAAACACATGGTCATTTGTTGCCTTAAACCCATAGCCATCATGTGGGTCATGGCCGGTGTCTCGCAATCATAGAGTCACAAGCTTTAGCTTTCATAGTTTAAGAAGAAAAAATGGGGGAAGAGGAGAAGAATAAAATGAGAAGAGACTTTAAGAGAACGACATATGGACAACGAGAAGAGAGGAGAGAACGGAAAAAAAAAGAGAGAGAGTAAAACAAAAGGATGAGAGCATTCTAGATTTAGGGTTACATTTTCTTTATATAGTACACAACTAAACTTTAAAATAATGTCGACATCGTTTTATTAATGAAAATAGTTTTTTAAAAGGGTAATGATACTCTTATAATTGTATCACTACTTGTTTATTATCCAAAGTGTTTTTTATTTTTTTATTATTTTCTTTTAAGTATTTTTTTAGCATCTTTAATCATTAAGAAAAAATTTAAAAAATATATAACTTTATTAATAATCACTTTCTTAATTATTTAATAAAAAAAATTTAAAAAAATAAAAAGTCAAATAAATAATAAAGATGTTGTAAATAAGTAGGAAGAGTATCATTTTCCTTTCTAGATTCAAAAAACTGTCATCACTGAAATCTTAGAAATTATTATCATTTTGTTGACATGATTAGAAGGACAAAATAATGGTATGTATATCTGGAATAGTTATAAAGTAAATGTAGAGTATTTGATAAAGATTATATAAGGTGCATGCAGGCACAACATTAAAATTACTTATAATGTAACTATTGATTTTTAATTATATAATATTTTGTGATGGATTAAAAATATATATGATAGTTATAATTATCGTGAGTGTGCAAGCACCACATAATCACTTTAAAATAAATAATAAATATGAAATCTATATAAAAATAATAATAATAACTTTTTAATAATAAACCATACATTTTTTTTAAAAAAAAGCACTGTATGCATTTACACATTGTATATGCAATATTACTCTATTTTATATATAGGCAGAATTGCTTAATAATTACCAGTTCTCTAAAAGAGTGGATATAAATAAGAAAATTTAAAATAATAAATAAAATGAATTTAATTAATGGGCTAGCTATGCTGTTAGCAATTAGCATAGACCTCTTTGCTGGATTCACATTTGAGCCCATATTTTCTGGGCTGATTTTTTAAGGGGATCTTATTTTCATAATTCGTAACAAAATCAGAGCTTGCTCGAGTTGTGAGCAGTGTTTTAAATACCGTGCCGTACCGGCCGGTACGGCCGGAATTTTCCGTACCGGCCGGTCGGCCGGTACAGAAAAAATCAGATTTCGTTTCGGCCGATTTTTCGGCCGTACCGGCCGGTACGGCCGAAATCGGCCGAAAAAATCCGGTACGGCCGGTACCGGCCGTACCGGATTTCGGCCTTTGAGGGTTTTTTTTTTTTTTTTTAATTTTTTTTAATTTTTTTAATATATTTTAACCCCAAATTAGACTAAATTAATTACATATATATATTTATCTATATAATTTATTTATATACTGACTATTTTTTTGAAATATAATTTATAATTGTATTTATATATATAATTTATTTATGTATAAATTATTCCGAAACGGTACACGAAACGGTACCGGTACCGAAATATTTCGTTTCAGTGACTTGGCCGGTACCGGTACCGGTACGGTATTCAAAACATTGGTTGTGAGGCCTAGAGACTGGAGACGACCCTTTCAAATTTCAATTGCTCGAAAATGCAGGTCTTATCCTGCGCCTCTCCTGCGTATCCGACGCACTCTCTTCGAGCTTCCAGACCCATAACTGCAGTTCGTTCAAGATCTCGAGTACCAGTCTCCGTCAGCAGCCTTAATAATCATAAAGATCTTCATCTTCTGGACCATCCCTTTGTACCGGAGGTGAACTTGCTTCAGCTAGTGTTGCTTTCAGGAACCCATCATTTTAAGTTGCTTAATGCTGCGTTTGGTGCTAATACCTAAATTTTTTCATTCTTCTGCAATGCAGGTCGTAAAAGCAGTGGACTCCTTGTATTCAGAGTTCAGAGCCGTCGATAATTTGGTGGCCCGCAATACTGCCCGTGTTCTGAAGGCTTTCCAGAATGCTCGAGTTGGGTCTCATGTACGTTTGTGCCTCATTTAGTTATCGATAATAGATGGGTACTTGGATGCCAATTTGGTGTCCTCGTTCTTAAGGCTTCTTATACGTTTCCCTGATGTGGGAAAACGTTTGGATTGTCCATATTTTGATATCTCTAGTAAAGGATCATTTTTTTCTGGTCGAGGATCTGTTTTTCAAGCCTTGGGAAGTTGGAAAGATAACATGTTTCCAGTTTGAACGTATATTAACTGCATGCAATCAGATTCAAAAGTTACCACTTCAATTTAATGGATATCAATTTTCTTGCTCATATATTTTTCGTTTCGATTTTCTCCCTCTAATAATTGTTGGTACTCCTGCAATCAATTTCTGACTTCGGGAGTTAAATACGAACAGGAAAAAGGCTACATTTTTATTTTCTAACGCCTATAAAGGCTAAAGTCAGGCAGTTGTGATCTTCAGTGCTAATTTCTAGGAAATATACTTTTTCACTATTTAATCAGCACTTTGGCGGATGCACTGGCTATGGCCATGAAGAAGCTGGGGGACGTGAAGCACTTGACCAAGCTTTTGCAGAAATTGTTGGTGCCGAATCCGCAATAGTCCGCTCACAGGTTTGTGACATATTGTCGTTCTGAGCTTTAATTACAAGTAGTTCGGTTCATTTTTTAAGTCCCCATTCCTCTATTATCAGTTTTTTTCAGGTACTCACGCGATCACTTGTGCTTTGTTTGCTCTTTTAAGGCCAGGAGATGAGGTGAGCTATTATTTTGACTTTATCCACACTTTCACTCTATTGAAAACTTTGTTTCTGGTTTGAACTAACATCATTGTCAGCTTTTGGCAGTTGCCGGTGCTCCCTATGACACATTGGAAGAAGTTATTGGAAAGAGAGACTCCCAGGGACTAGGTTCCCTGAAAGATTTTGGAGTGAACTACCGAGAAGTTCCGGTATGTTTCTATTATAAAAGCAGCATTAGTAGATGTTGGAGTATGTGGCTCATATTTGATGAGGATACAGTGGCAAGTGGCAGATGGCGGAGCGAGCGGTACAGGAGTATTTTTGTAATTTTTCCTAAATACGTCCGTACACCTAGAGTTAGTATAAATACATATGTTGTAACCCTAATTCTGATGATAGTGAAATTTGCCGTTCGCTCCTGTAGATGTAGGCACATCGCCGAACCACATAAATCTCTATATTATTTCTCTGTTATTCTCTTCTTGATTATTCCGTATTCTTCATCATAATTGCCGCACGATCACAACAGTAGAATATTTCTTTGTGATTGTTAACTGTCTTATAATATTTCAGCTTGCTGAGGATGGTGGACTTGATTGGGGTGCACTTGCGTGTGCTGTGAAACCTCAAACAAGATGTGCACTCATCCAGAGGTCATGTGGTTACTCATGGCGTCAGAGTTTAAGTGTAAATGAAATAGAGAGGGCAATCAAGATTCTTAAGGTGAGCCTTCAGATGTGCAATATGAATCATTTGAACGGTATTATATTGGGAGTATGTCTGTAAAAGTGGTGTCAATGCAGCAATGAAACCCATCAGGGTTTGAGATATGGTGGATGCAGTATGTTCTTGCTTTAATAATGTCCCTTCGCAGAAATGGTAGAAACTTGGTTGGATATGGCTACTACTAAAACCTTAAATTAAGCTGGTCTTACTCCAAATTAAATGTCTCAATAGGTTTTGACCAAATATTATGTTCAAGTTAATGGTTTTGTGCTTGGGAAATTAAAGTTGAGGAGGAAATGCTGCCTGCCCCAACATCCTCATTCCCAAAGATGAGAGTTACATTGCTTGTAGTAGGCACTTAAATGTTATCAATTTCTTCGATCTGGCATATAACTTCTATACTATTGATATTTTCACCCTGTTATTGTCCTCCTGGCACTTCTACAAATACAGATGCAGAATCCTAATTGCTTGGTGATGGTGGATAATTGCTATGGTGAATTTGTGGAAAGCATTGAACCTCCCATGGTGGTATGTGAGATATCTTTGACACTTGGTTCTTTATAAGGGTAATGTAATATTTTCAATGTTTGGCTAGGGTGCAGATTTGATTGCAGGCAGTTTAATAAAAAATCCTGGCGGAACCATTGCACCATGTGGTGGATATGTTGCAGGAAGAGAAAGATGGGTGAAAGCAGCTGCTGCTCGCCTCTCTGCACCGGGGCTTGGGGTTGATTGTGGTTCAACTCCTGGTGACATTATGCGAGCTTTTTTCCAGGGGTTGTTCCTTTCACCTCAAATGGTTGGTGAAGCAATCAAGGTACTGGCTACTGCTTTTTTTGATTTCACGTTTTTTTTTTTGGTTACCTCTATGCAGCAGTGAATTATTTGTCTTCTGTAATTAAGGGGACCTTCCTGCTCGCTGAAGTTATGGCATCTAAAGGGTACAAGGTGCAGCCGCTTCCTCGTGTCCAACGCCATGATGTAGTGCAGGTTTGTCTTACTACATGCATTTTATGTTCTTTTCAAACACCCTTCAGACTAAGATACGTTGAGATGATGATGTAAGGTCCCCCAGTGTCTTGAATAATGATCGTGGGTTGGCTTGGGTTAAAGTTGTTCCACATGCACCCAGCAATGAGTTCTATAGAACAGTCAGTACTCATAATGAATCTAAGAGGATAATTTAATTGTCTCCATAGTTCTAATTAGCCCATAAATAATAACACTTGTGAAAATATTTGAAGTTGTTCATTCACTCTGTAATGGCAGGCTGTGCAGCTTGGGAGCCGTGAGCGTCTCCTTGCTTTCTGTGAGGCTGTTCAAAGAAGCTCCCCAGTTGCCTCGTTTACGAAACCAGTTGCAGGCACAACTCCGGGATATGCATCTGAGGTCTGGCGATTTTAAGTTTCACATTCAATTGTGTTGATGTCTCGTGTTCATTTTTTGAAATCTCTTGCAAGATCTCAGTTGTAGCTTCAGTGAGTGCAAGAGCTGCCTCTTAAATATATTGTGGAAAGTGCACTGGAGTATTGTAATTTATGTCACATGTCTTAAGCTCCTTTAAGCTTTTATTGGCATCAAGTGCTTTCAATGCAATTCGCATAAAGGACGCACCTTAGAGTTATTCATGTACAATTACATAGTTGGCCAACTCACATGTACAATTATATTGTTGGCCCAGCCACATAAATGTAGGAATATGATGGTGTAAATGGTCATTTGGACTGCAGTTCTCCTATGCAGAGACTAGTCAAGAAAATGCACGTCCCAACTTTTGATTTATTACATCATGTTACAACTTATAAGAAAATATGGTGAATGATTCATCATAAATTGAATGAAGATTCATACGTATCTTAGCAGCTCAACTATGTTAATTTCTTAAACAAAATATCTGTAATTGGTGCCAGTTCTCCAATTAACAGGTTATTGTTTGAGATGATTTATTTATTCACATTTTTATTGGGTGCCTGTGATTTAGGTTTTAAGACTTATCAACAGATAATTCTAACCAAAGGGAAAAAAATAAAAGAAGAGAGGTTTCGAGACTTCCTCAAATCTGCAAAGATGTTTATTAAATCTTGTTGACGTAACTTGACACAAAATCTGTTATTTTTCAGGTGATCTTTGCTGATGGAACCTTCATTGATGGGAGTACCAGTGAGCTCTCATGTGATGGACCATTAAGAGAGCCTTTTGCTGTATACTGCCAGGCGAGTGCTTGTTTCTTGTTGATTATTTTTCCAGCCAATGTCTCTTGCATGTTTGCTCATGCTGGGATTTTTATAAGAGGGGAAGATTTGACTTTATATGCGTTGTCCGATAGTAAAACGGACGTTATTAATTGGTGCATGGAAAGTTTTCCACGGACGGAGCATTATTCTTTAATTAATTGTTCTTGTATCATAAACTGTTTGCATGCTTTCCAATGCAGGGTGGCACACATTGGACCCAGTGGGGACTAGTTCTTGAAGAGGTTTTAAAATACATATAAGCTATAGCTCAAATGCATTTTGGGTTATGAGGATACACAAGGTGTTGCGATGACAATCTTCCAAATGACTCTTTTTTTAGCAAGCAGTTGAGTTGAACTGTCAAGTTGTGCCAGCGGCAGCCACTTTCAACATGCACCCAGCAATGTTGAATTTTCAGGAGGGGGCATCTACTTCAAGGCAAACCTTACGACCAAAGCGATAATAGAATTCGAATATATTTTTTTTCCCCAGTGCACAGAATGCAGTTTCTCGTGCCACATACTGACTAAAGCCGTGAAGAAGGCCTTTGTGTTGGGGCCGTTATTTCACTCATATATAAAGAGTTATATAAAGAGCCCTGCTTGAGATTCATTTTTCTCCCCGTAACAGTCTTTATTTATTTATCGGTTTTGATTCGCCTTAAAACTTGAGAACATTGTATACAATTACAAATAGAGAATACAGAACTGAAGTTCTCCCTGAATTATTTTCATACGTTCGTTATTTGCTAGATTGGTGTGCATTCATTTCTTTCTGATCGTAACATTTGCCTTCGACTATAGTTATTAAAATATAAAACATTTGCCTTGGAACACACGAAGTGGTAATGTGGGAGAATCCTACAGGAAAAAGGAGAAACACTGTGAAGTCATGGTATGAAAGAAGCTACATTCATATATTTTGCATGTAGGAACAGGAAGAAACGACGATAAAAAATAAAAGTAAGAATGAAAGTAATGAAAAAACAAATAAAATGTAAAATGCGGTGAGCGTGGATCGAACACGCGACCTTCAGATCTTCAGTCTGACGCTCTCCCAACTGAGCTATCCCCGCTTGTTTATTATTTTTTCTCCTCTCAGTTATCTGAACCAGGAAACCAAATTCAAACCCAAACAAGGTTCCCAACCGAATGGCTGATTGAAAGCGGAGGTGACCGCATTACCATATAGCCACCCACAGTCCTACTGCCAATGCCTGTCACCATTAGATCATAAATTATTCATTCAGAGTCGCTGTCTAGCTGAAGTAATCTCTCATTTCGATTCTCAGCTTCTTTCTTACCAAGAATCCGCAAGAAAAACTGACTCTTTTACAAGAAGTCGTTCCATTTTCAATCTGGTCTGGTTGTCTCTGCGTTTTTCTTAGTAACCAAGCATACCGTTGGTCCAGCCTCTGTAAAGATTTCCTGAAGAGTATGTATTTAGCTTTTCTTTTGATGATAAGTAAATTTTTTTAATCTTTCTTTCATTTGCCACTGTGAATGCTGCTTTAGAATCTTGATTTTCTGTAAAGCTATTGTTTCTTACTATATCGTAATTCATTCGGTACATTGATTCTTCTCTTGGGAATTTTGTTTTCTAATTTTTCTCTTCGTTGCTGAGGATTCGGAGAAAGAAATTTAACTGAAATGTATACACATAGCCAGCCCTTATTGAGCTCAATTGTTGACTAGTGACCTTAGATTGTTGCCTTAGAAAAGCAATGTGACTTAATATGAACTTCCTCCTGGATAAGAGTGATTGTGAGTTACATGTTATGTATTGTTGATTCCTGCAGTTCGTAATTTAATGGCTAAGCTGTTGCTTCAGTTGGTTGATAATATAAGATGTAAAGTTCCCTATACATCTAGTGAATGTGTGTATGTGTGTGTGTGTGTGTGAGAGAGAGAGAGAGAGAGAGAGAGAGAGATGAAATTAGTTTCCAGGTACCAACATATTCGGGTGGTAATCTTCATAGTATGCTTCGTCACCATGAAGTTCCATATATTCTATTGAATCATATTTTAATAGGCTTCTACATGATACTAGGCTCGTAGACCTTGCTTTGTAGGAGTATTGGGTTCAATGTGTCATAGATAACCTAAACTAGCTTTGCTTCCTTCTGCAGGTACTAATTCTATATTACCCTGTGGTGAACAATCGATATAATTACTATGAATCCTGGCCAAGTTACCCTGGCTGGGATCCACCATCTGTGTGATGTTTACTATGCATTTTGCAGCACAGCTTATTTCAGAACATCTTTTTCTGTTGGAAGAAGCCAAAGGAGCAGAAAGCTTTTATAATTATCACACTTATGGCCCCCCATATATGCTATTGACTCCTATGTTGGTTTGTTAGATCTTCAGCAGACCAAGGCCTTTTTTATGTTTTTGGACTCAATTAAGGAATGTTACGAGGCCTTGGTAAGATTACAGTCTAGGGTGAACACCCCCCCCACCAAGCATTTTCTAGGTGAAGTTCCTAATGAAGATTTGTTGGGATTGCCTATTTAATAAATTGCCGTCTTGCTGCTGAGTTTCTCAGTTTCTTGAATGCAGGTTATAGCTAAATTCTTGGCTTTGATGTACATATCCATTAGCAAAAACATAGTGCCTGATGAAATCAAAGGAAGAGATATTCACCATTCATTTCCAATGACTTTTTCAGGTGAATCACTTGTATCATTTTTTGGGGCATCTCTCTCTCTTTCTCTCTCACACACAGACAAAAACATGTTCTGACGTGTGATGCATCTATGGCCAACATGAAGTCTAAAACCCATAATTTTTATCTTTGCATTGTCAGGTCCTATTAGTCTAGATATTTTCTGATATCCTTTTCCTTCCACGAAAAGTAAGATCTAAGCACTAGACCTATCTCAATATATGGCATGAGGGTGATGATTCATGAGATAAGCTAATGGATCGTACGTTGTGCGGTAAGCCAGTTGCCTTTGCATGTTTCTCACTTCCTTTCTTTTCTGATAATTTCTACAATAAAAAAGTGTAATTTTTTTCAGGTAGATCCCTTTTTTTTAAAGGGGCACGGGGCTTGCATACCCTAGATCCGCGCAAATTATTTTCCGCTAGTCAAATGCTTACTTTCTTTTTCCAAATGGCAGAATAAATTAGTCAATGTGTGACAAGCATCTGGTTAGCCTGCATATCATAATTTTAGATTCTGGGTTCTGACTCGCAGTAACCTACCAAATGTATCCTGGCACTGCTCGTCTGAACCACAATGCAGACCCGCACTCCTCAAGTAATGGACATAGCAGTTTGTTGTGATTCGCCGTGTGTGTTCAATCTTGATGATAACTGGAGCCTATCCGGTTGGGTCATGGAGCCTATCCCGGTTGGGTCAGCTGGACATTCAGCATCATTCTTAACATTTCAGTGTCACTGGCTTTATTGTCTCGTCATTTTCTACCATGTGTTTGCAAAGGAGTTGGCACCAAATAAACCGCTTGCTAAGTTTTTATGTATCAAAAGCGATTGTCTTCTTCTGCTTTTGGCAGGTAATTTGTTCTTATCACCAGCAGCATGTGTCAATCAAGTAGCATTCTTTGTTCTTGAGGTTTTTAGCGCCATGTAATCTTGTCTTTGAACCAAACATAAAGAATAAAGGTTCCCCCTTTGCTATTCTATTAAAATTTAATGCACCACTGGCATTTCGAATGAGGGGACATGAATTTGGTTGAATGGGAACGAGATTGCTGACACGCTGTACAACTAATGTGAGAAAACTTATTTCATCTGTTTGACAAAGCAGCTTCTTATGTCGATTTTGCAGGGTGTTGTACTTGATGTTCTTGTAGCATTGGGCATAATCCGATCTCATCATGTCTGGCTAGATGTTGAGCACATTCAGGAAGCCCTACAAAATGTATTGGTGTATGTGGATATCGTTTTCTTTTCCGCTTTTCAGCAATGTGCAATATACAACGTTGCGCCATATAGAGATGATGTTGCATCAAGCTAGCGCAAAATTAGATTAGAAGAAAGAGTGGTATGGAATTTAGAAAAAGAATAGTGCTAGAATGTCCACTCATTTTGACACCTTATTTTGACATTTTATATAATTTAATTTTTTTTATTTAATAATTAAGAAAGTGATTATTAATGTATTGAATTTTTTTATGTTTTTTAAAAATATTTTAAAACAATAAAATAAATAAATAAAAACAAAATGGGAGAGATTTTGCACTAGCGGTCAATTGGATCGGTACTGTGCAGGCGGACACTAACAGAACTCTTAGATAAATATGGGTGAGAACTACTTGAATAAACTTGATAATTATTATTGACTGAACTAAGTTAGATTTATATGACCCATGCTACCTATATCTAAATAATGTCGACTTTTATACTTTTACAAAGAGGATATGAGGAAAAAAAACCAATAAAATGTTATTCATCATTTTATGTTATATATTTTATATATTTTAAATTTATTTTTTATTTTTTATTTTTTATTTTTTATTTTTTTATTTTAAATTTTAAATTAGTTTTGTTAAACTAATTGGATTATTTTATTTATTATCTATATATCACATATTTAATATAAAAAAATAAAATAAAATATGTGGTGTGTGAAGATGCTAAATAGAATTTATTATCACTGCATTGTGGTTCGGTCGAAACGTAATCGTGGTATGCTGAAAACACTCATCGGCGTCAAGAAGACTGCCGATTTAAATGTTATAATGAAGAGGAATTTTCAAATAGTTTTTACAAACATGACATCTATCTAATTATGCCGTCTTAAACCAAAAAAAATTAATTATACATTGTCATGTTATTTTTTTTTTTTTAAATTCGTGTTCATTTAGTTTATAAGCAAGCCTCAGTTGATTATATAAATAAAATAAGATTAGATAAAAATTAATAAATAAAAATTGAAACATCATTTGAATATAGTTTTTTTTAAATAATTTTTATTTTAAGATTTTAAAATGTTAAAATTATTTATTATATTTTATTTAAAATAATTTAAAATAATAAGATAATATTAAACGAAAACCGGGCGAATTCCCACGGATTAGTTTGAAAGGGAAAGCGTGCAATGGTCCAAATTAAAAACAGAACGGAACTGTTCACTTCAAGCACACGTGGTATCCATCCCAGAGGATAATACTAATGCATATGTCCAGAGAGAGCGAAATTAACCAAAAGCCGACTAGAAAAATCTATTCCGTTTTATTAAGCCACCAAGAAATCCTCTGTAAACTATACAAAACCATTTCTATAGACTTTTGTAGTTAGCATATTTGCGATGACGCCACTCTTGCAAATCTCCGTTAATATCTCCGCCTTCAGGTTGGGAACCTTACAAAATTATAGCACATGCAAGAAACCCATTAACTGTTTCTCCTTATCGAGAGCAAAGATTGCTTCTTTGCATCACAACAGATTCAAATTGAGGGCCTATAGGGAGAGGTGGCCTTTCTTAGCTGGAAATAGGGGTCAGGATGGGATTTTAGTGCGACAGGAGGGATTGAAGATGAAGAAAAGAGTGGTTTTGGTAAGGTTTAATCAGGGTTTCGGGTTTAATGGCGGCGGTGGTGGTGGGAGAGATGATGGTACCACTGCTAGGATTCTGGGAAATCTTGCTTTGGCTGTTGGGTTGACCTATCTTTCCATGACTGGGCAGCTTGGTTGGGTTCTTGATGCCATTGTTTCCGTTTGGGTACTTCTCTCTCTCTCTCTCTCTCTCTCTCTCTCTCTCTCTCTATCTCTCTCTCTGTTTATTCAACTAAAATACGAATCTCTAGTACTATTCTGCTTGTATTATTTTGCTTGTATTCGTGTAGTTATTGGATTTGACAAAGTTAATCTGCCTATGCAATTGGTAATCTGTTTTTGCTTGTGTTTTGTTCTTATATAATCGTATGTGGCTTTACTGGTGATTCTTTTAGCCCAGTTTGGATAGTGGGTTAAGATGAAATGGCTTTAAATGAAAATTGAATAAAATATTATTAGAATATTATTTTTTAATATTATTATTGTTTTAGAATTTGAAAAAATTAAATTGAGATTTGAAAATTTGAACTGTTTATTGTATTATGTTAAAATTTGATAAAGTTGTAATGATGAGATGAGATGTGATCTCACTCTTGAATCCAAGCCGGGGCTTAAGGTCCAGGATTCTTGAATTTCTTTTTTTTAGGGCAAATAAATACGCGTACTCTTCTGGTATACGTCTGATAGCATAATTTTGTTTTGACTCTTGAGATCATTTTATAACTTGTTGGCTCTGACAAGTGACATCAATATATATGGTTGAATCTGATTTCTTCATGTTTTATCATATACAGCTCTTTGCAGTGCTTTTACCCATCGTTGGCTTGGGTGCTTTTCTCTGGTGGGCTGGACGGGATATCGTTCAAGGCACTGTGAGGCTTCTTCAATTTTCTGCTCTTGCCTTCCTTTCTCTCAAATTTTCTTCTTAGTCTAGACTTCCAGTTATGTGATATTGCACTTTCTAAAACTGCGACTCCTAAGATTTGTCCAATTACTGAGGATGGCAAAAGAATTTCTTGCACATCTAAACATGAGTAATATGTAGTATTTTTGTATGTGTGGATGATTAAAAACTGTGGGCTAATTTGCTACCCGGAAATTCATCAGCATGGGTGATAGACCTTGTCAAAAAAGTTTACATAGCATTGGCAGGTTCCTACTCATCATAGACGCTAAACATTTAGAGCATTGATAATTTATTGAAGGGCTCATCGGATTGCTTTTTTTTCTTGGAAATGAATAAGATATTCATGAGTTCTAATACGTCTGTAATGCACGCTTTATTGGGTGAATGGTCATGCTGATTAGACAGGTCAATCTTTTTATATGAACTAGTTTTATATATGCAAAGAATGAAGTTAGATCTTTTTATTTATTTGTAATGACATAATTTGTGTAAATTTTTAGTGATAGAACTTAAATCATGTTAAATTCAAATGAGTTGGACGTATCTGCAAAGATTTTTGGTCATATTTATTACTAATGACATAATTTGTATAAATTTTCTAGTGAACTTCATGTTAATTTCAAATGAGTTTTAGCCATATATGCAAAGAGTGAACTTAAACCATGTTAACAGATATTGTGTTTGAAGAATGATCCATTGCAAAATACATGAAAAGCTTAACTTTGTCTGTTAAGTATAAACTATTTTCTGTGGTACTTTTAAATTGTCAAGGAGTGATCATTCAACCATTTCTGTTTGGTGCCTCTATTGATTTTTTTTTTTTTTTTCCTTTTCATATATGGAGTATCTGCAGTGCCCAAACTGTGGAAATGATTTTCAAGTTTTCAAGTAAGAGATCTCGAGACCTTCTACAACATAAAACTCGAGTGCAAAGACTTGACTTTGTATTATTGTGGATCAGCAATCATAATGAGTTTTCTGACCTGGACAGTAATGTTATCTTTTGCAGATCTTCTCTAAATGATGATTTGCAATTGTGCCCCTTCTGCAGTCAACCTTTCTCTGGTAGTGTTAAATATTCAGTTTTATACTTAATGAAGTCCCCGAAATTCCACTGATCAATTTGCTCCAGTTGTTAACAATGGGTGTTTACTTTGCAGAAACGCTTATTTTTGCCATGTTAGTCCTTTAGTTGTAGATGGCCATTGGATTCTTAACTTCAGCAAACCTATAGAGCTATCAAGTGGAGTTATATTTTGTTTCTAGAATTTTCTCCCAAAGCTACAGTAGGCTTCTTTTTCTGCCAAATGTTGCAATTTTTATGGTGCATAATGATATTTTGCTTTAATTACATGCATTTGCCGTTTTAGGGATAGTTATCCCTATCTCATTAGGTGTAAGATAAGCTTGCATGATGATGTCATCGATTATGGGTGGTGAGTTAATACTTTTTTGTTGTGCTCTGTTGGGCTCACATGCCCCAAATTCCAATTCCATTTGAAATGATTCGAGCTATTTCCACTTACCTGATTCTCACCTTCAATACTCACTCTTCAAGCATGGACTAGATTGGTACCTCAAGCATTGATAGAAGTCAATTCTTCATTACAATCTTTAATATCTTTGCTATTTGTGGAGTGAGCTCTCAATGCCTTTTTACCCCTCATCAAAGTTTTTCAATCATAATTGTTTTGTATAAAATTTTGAGATGGCCCTGACTGGAACAAACCAGTGAAACTCTAAAGTTGCATCAAACATGGAACCTAAAATATGATGCTAGACAAGGAATATGCTTGATTGATCTATAAAAATGGTCCAGCACCAATGTCCTTGTTGGGAAATTCATCTGTCTCTCCTAGATTTGAACTATTATAGCTTAGTTTACATGTAGGATACATATGTCTACATTTATGTCATGTTTTGAGACATCCCATTAAATTTCAGTGATCGGTGATGAGTTTGTAAGTGAACCTGTGAAGTTCTCCAACCAATCAACAACATTCGGGCAGGCTTTCAAGGATTTTTCCCGTTCCAAGAAAGGTACTTTCCACAATGCTAGTTGTTTCCTTTTTATTTGAGAGAGTTGAATGTGATGTTTATACGATCAATATATGAAAAGCTTCATGCGTTCATCTAGTTTGCAGCACCTGCATTAGATGGTCATCAGCAATTACCCCTTTTTTCTCTTTTTCTTGCAATTGTTATTGAAATTCTCTTTTCCAGGGAAGGTTCTTCTATGGCAGTTGTCGATGTTGAAGCGGACGTAAAAGATGCAGACTAAGGCCATCAAAGCCACTATAGCCTGAACCTCTGATGGAGGTATATTGTCATACCGAACTGGAGACACCCTCAATGAACAGGGCCATTATTGGTTGAGAAGAATGGTTAGCAAACTGACATCGCAGCTGTAATATAAGTTTTGACAGTGATGTTTCTTATGTTGTATTCTTGTTTGTATATCATTTGTGGGACTAAAGTTCCTTCTTGTCTTAATTCCAACGGTCTTCTTGTTCCAGTGTACTTTCTGATAATTTGTATTTTGATTTGATTGTTTTCATTGAGATGAAAAATACTCAAAATGAAAGTTTTCACTTCAAGTATATATTAATATTGCATCTTTAATAATTATTATGGTTTCTCTTTTTCTTTTTCTTTTTCCTTTTTTTTTGCTTGGCTTATTTTTTGCTTACGCTAAGCAAGGATGTAAATTCTCTTCTCTAAAAGTTCCGGTTGGAGACAATAGAACGACCAAATGCAGGCCGAAACTAGCCTGCATCAGTGTCTCTTATTACAATTTACATTGCAAAGCATCCTTATCCAGCGAATACATAGAAAACTGATCCATTCGAGTGCCCATAATTATTTTAAAAAAAAAAAATCCATTCCAGAAATCACTAACGGTAACTGCACTTTTCTTTTTACAGATCAAAGTTTTAAAGGACTGTTTGGCATTGAACTTTCTCCAGAACATCCCAGAAAAAAAGCTAATTTTCTCCAACTCTCTGCAAATAAACACAGCAAGTCAGCTAAAAAATAGTGTCGAATATTTATGAACTAAACACAAAGTTGTCCGGTGAAAATAACAGACAAACAAGTGCTTCTGGTTCCTGAAGAAAAGCATTAAAATGCATCATTGGACATTCAATGAGACGTTCAGCACATGCCAAATGCCACCAAATAATCAAATTAATATGGGATGCATAAGCAATCATGACAACTCTGAAAAACAACTATCTTTTTCCATGACCAGGTTTTCAGCTCCAGAGAGACCTCAGATCCCTACGCTACTTAATGCTTAATGCATTGAAGTTCAGGCAGAGAACTATATGTATACAAAAAATTAACATATACAAATAAAAATGAAAATTAAGAACGATTGATCCCAGAATTAGGAAATGGTTCCTCTCATCATGATAGAATCAAAAGTCTGATGAGAATAAGATAATATGATGAGCAAAATTATACATAAATAAGCAATAAAAAACAAAAAGGTAGAGAATGTCGAGAAAACTGCTTATTATTTGTAGTAAATTATTTGTGACTATTTTTTTTTGTTAAAATAACAGAACCTGCTCTTCCTTTTGCCATTTTTGCCTTTAGTGAAGAACTTGTAACCTCCATAAAAAAGTAGCCCCCATCCAGCTAAAGAGACAATCACAAACTGCAAAAGATAAATAGCATTTCTTCATCCAACTTTATAAACAACAAAAAGGTTGAATAACACACACATAAACAGAACCTCTACTTAGACTAATCAGAATCTCATTCGAACAAGAGCTCGTTGGATGATATTTTAAATATTAATAAAACAAGTTCACTGGAAGGGATTACATACGTGTTCTTCTTTCCATCTAGATGGGTGAAATGGGTCCTGCCAAAAGTTCATGTTTGGAGGTCCATGATGATCTGCAATATGCACGAGTAATAGAACCACAAAACTAAATGCAATGCACTCTAGGTCTCATATATTAGCAGAGAAATCTGAAACTGAATTCCATATGTTTCAAGTTCAAATAGCCCTCAAGAGCAGCGAATTAAAAAGAAGGGAGGATTCAACTGAGATCCATGAGTTCATTGTCAATTTTTTTATTGAGAGAAATAGTCGCTTTTATTCTCTTTCCTTTATTTGTTTTCCTCGAGAAGCAAACATGGCCAAAAGAAAGAAAAAGGAATGACACGTTACCGCTTCCTCCGGCAAGACCGCGCCGATGTATAAGGGAAGCAGCTTGAGCAGAGGAGACCGTTTTAGGGGAGGAATGCCGAACGAGATAAGCGGCTTGGGCTTGGCGAGCGGCGCTTGTCCATACCGCCATCTGTGTTCGGCTCACCGAAAAGTCTCTCAGAGAGAGCGTCTGTTTGTGTGTGGAAGTCCAAAGAAAGTTCGAGTGCAATAGTTAAGGACAGAGGAACAAAGGATATATGCGAATGAAAGTCCAGAGAAAGTTCGAGTGCATAGCTGAGGAACAAAGGATATGTACATATATGTACATAAACATGCACTCCCACGTGTATGTTTGTGACATTTGATGCTCAAGTTCTTATAAAATAGATATAAATATATGTCTTATTTTAAATCAAATTTTGAAAATTAGATGGTGTGTGATATTAAAAAAATTATTCATAAATATACATAGATCTTATAATATTTTTTGTAAATTTAATATTATTTGAAATATTTAGATAGATATAAATAAATATTATAGAAATTTCCAAATGAAACTTCTTAAATTCAAGCAAATCTTTAACAAAACGGTTGGCTTTTGTTACAGGGACAAAGAAAGGCTTGATTGCGGGAACCGACAGTGATAAACGGGATTTTGATATGCGTGAGTGCCTGAATTCATATTTCAGATTTAAAGCAACGGAGAATATTGTTGCTCCTAAATTTGCTAAAGAGTGGAATTAGTTGTAGGCTGCTACCAAAAGAAATTAGAACATGAAGGTTATCACACACTTATCCAAGCAGGAATGTAATACCAAATCCCCATCCCTCTTTAAGTTGAAATAGCTCTTTGTTTTCTTGCAAGAGAACGCAGTTGAGAGGAAGATAGTACACGAATGAAAATAAACACATACACGTTATTTTCTCACGTATCCTGACACCAATACTCTTAAATCCTAATAAACATTCCTCTTGATGTCCATTACATGTTAGCAGAACAATTTCCGATACTTAAAAGACATATCATCATCAAGGTCATTTTATAGCCGAGACCGAATAAACACTCTTTTCTTTTCAGTTTCTAAAAGATCAGACCCCATTTTGCCGTCATTCGGTTTCTTCTTCGGAACAGCAGAGGATCCATTGATTGATTTGGCTGATACTCTAGTTCCTTGCTTTGGTTTATTCGTGTCTGCCTGCGCTCCATCCTCCTTTGCTTGCAACTCCTGCATCACTACTTTAAGATCCTCTGGTTTCTTATTGTCATCTAATTCGGGTGAAGCAGGTTGATGCCTGAATCCTTCCTCCAGCACAATCTTATGCATCTGCTTCCTACCTGCTATACATTATTGTGAGAAGAGAGAATTTAAAGATTGGGAAATAGAATATTCTTATCAATGTTGCAACTATAAATTTGTCTACAAAAGAAAGTACTGCAAAAAGCATAGCCTGAAGGTAGAGTCAAAACTCAATCATACAACAAAAGAGGAAAACTAGAATAATTGTACGCTTCAACTTGATTTGGATCATATAAAATGAGATGCTAATTAGCCAATAAAGAGAATTGCAAAAAAGAAACTTACAAGAGGATCTAATTTTATTGTATTATCACAACTTCTAACATACCACATCAATTTTGGTAACCTTATAATATTTGTAATTTTCTTCATAAACATGCATCTTTCTACTAAATGGCTACCCGCTCTCTATTTTGGATCCCACATCTAAAGGTGATCCTTAAAACCCCAAGTGAGGAATAAGAAGCCGAACTTTGATGAGCATCCAGCATAGTGTATCGGTCAAGAGTTCAAAACTAAGCTATTACAATGATCCGATCCCCTTGGTCCGCATGCGTGTCCATCGGACAGATTTTGCGGGATTCAGTTTGCTGGGGGGAGGGGGGGCAATCAAAAAGCTCCGGAGAGACATGTCAGAAACATGATCCAGAAAACCCATGGTAAGAAATTGGATTAAAACATGGAAGTATAACATCTATGTACGTCAATAAAAACACATGCCCGCTGATTATCCATTGAAAGAATAAAATTCATGAAGGGATAAAAAACAGTATGGGTTTTCCCCACATCAACCATCCGCTCTGTGGAAAAAACCTTAAGATTTCTGGAAACAGGTATCCTATTCTCCTCCCAGCCTCATCCCATATGACTAATACAGAGAACTCAGAATTATCATCGAGTATATTATAAATTGGATACTTTTGAAGGCATTAAAATCAAGAAGATTTATTACTAACAAAATTATAACTCATATCACCACTTGATTATATTGAATCGTACGAAAATCAGTAACAACGTCCAACAAACCATTCTTAGTTAACAAAATCGAGATGAACAAACACATCGAAACTCCCAAAACTCGCACATATACATCATGAGAAAGATAGAAGGGGCGGGGAGAGACTAACCGGTGACGGCTTTACGAGAGTCATTGACGGCCGAATCAACGGCGAACTTTCCGATGAAGGTTAGGATCCGGCTGATCTGGTCACGGCGTTCAGGGATGGTTACGTGTTCCTTCAGCTTAAGGTTTCCGTCGTCGGCCATTTCGTTAGGGGTAATAAGATCGGGATCGTACGGATTCCCCTCACGCTATAAATCGAGAGCGCTTCGTTTATTTGCGTTTGTTTTGTTAGCGTTACTAATAGCATTAGCATTGTTATTGGATTATTTAAAATTATTTTTTTAAAAGTATAAATTAATTTAAATTTTGTTGAATAAAATTTTAATTTAATTATTTATAAAAATTATTTATATTTATATTTTTCATTTTTATTTTCTTATTTTTAATTAAATATGATCAAAAAATTTTGATAAATATATAAATTTATATTTTTTAAAAGATAATTTTAAATAATCTAATGAGAATGTTCAAAGAGAATGTTTAAAATTATAGTGAAAAATATAATTTATAATTTTGATAATAATTTTAATATTTTAATATCTGTTTATTATTTGATAAATATATATTTAAAATGATTTTAAAATTAATTATAATATTTTTAAAATCTACAATTATTCATAAGAGTTTTTTTAAAAGCCTTATTTTGATGCTTTTTGAAAAAAAAATTGATTTTTAGTTTTTTAAACTAATTAAAGCATTTTTTATAAAATTATTAAATATGTCATTTAAAAAAAATATTTTTAATTATTTAAAAATATTTTTTAAATTTAAAATACAATTTCAAACAGGCTCTAATATTCACTTTAATATACAATTATGTATTATGCACATAATGTATATTTTTTTAAAGAAGTAAAGATTAATATTAAAAAATTAATTTTTTTATGTATATTATATTTATTTTATTTTCTAAAAAGTAAGTATACGATATTTATAATTTTATGAGTATAAATATTATATTTCTTGAATCTACCTTTTTTTTTATCATAATTTCATTAAATTCTAATATGCCAATAAGTACCAGCCGGTTTATATATATAATATATATTATATTGAAAATTCTATCTAAGTTTGAATTTTAAAAAACCCAAGGTTTTAAAATTAAAAAAAAAAAATAGAAAAATATAAGAGAAGCCACACGTGTCGGGCTCGGATATTAATCTAATCTAAACTACAACATTAATCCAATTTTGAGTGAAGGTCGACGTTAGCAGCTGATCTTGATCGCAACCAAAACTCTAAGCACACAACATTAGAACCAAAATTTAAAACTGCTAGAATATATCATGCCTTTAAAAGAAGCGAAATATGTATTAAAGCAGAGTTAATCAAATGAAATTCTTAACAGATCATTATGGCCGCAATGGCCGTTGGTATATTTATCAGCCAGGACAAAATAGTTTATTCATAAAAACAAAGCCAATCTAAAACCAAAAAAAAAAGAGGACAAAATATTTGAGACACATCAGATCCAGTCAAAGCCCAAGCAGCCTCCCTTTCTGACTTCTTCCTCTCCTTCGGGGGTGAAATCATGGTCAAAGGCCCAAGCAGTCTCCTTTCTGACTTCTTCCTCTTCTTCGCGGGTGAAATCATTCTTGATGTTGAAGGTTCTGCGTATCTCTTCCGTACTTTTTCCTTTAATCATGGCGGCAACCTTCATGCATGCCAGGTTCAACAACTCCTCGATATTAAGGTAGTTTGCTGCCAAGATAAGGTCACAGAGAACAGCCCGATCAACGTCGATAAAACCATCATCGTAATTTTTGAGTTCATCTTCGGTGACAGTAGGATCGGCATGCTTGGCGCACCACTGAAGCACACTGGCCAGGGTCTTGCCGTTGACGTTTGGCAACGGGATCGTGCCATCAGAATCTTCGTCCTCGACTATGTACTTAATGATTTGGGACTTCACGGCCACGGCCTCTTCCACCTCGAAAGTCTCGTCGTCGTTGCTCTTCAACTTTACCATTCGGTCAGCACTCTGCATCGACGAGGAGGACGGCGACGACATGATCGCTGGATGTTCTAAAGAAATAGTTACTTGTTGGAGGTTGAAAGTTGAAACTGAATAGGGGTGCATGGGGTAATGCTGAACGAGTTTAATTTCGTGGAGAAGTGGGGTTTATATGTGTAGACGTGCCAGCTTTACCTTATATCCTTCCCGATGGAACAAGAATTTGAATCGCATTTGGAATAGGATACATATAATATATGATTTTGTTTTGTAACTCTCATGTAACTTACTTAATTACTTTATATTTATGTGACTTTTTAACTCTTATAAATAAAGTACTGTGAATTGTTTGGAAGTCTAGTACTACTGAAAAACTGATGATATACAAGACATCTTCGAACCTATAAATTAAGTCTAGCTAGTACTACTGAAGAACTGATAATGCAAGACATCTTTAAATTTATAATACAACATATCTAAAGTTTGAAAATGTTAATTTTACTTGAAAAAAATCTTACAGAATATATCTTTTTTTTTTAAATACAAATATTATATGTAAAATTATAAGCAAGCATTTACCTCTAGATCTAAAATTTATGATCACTAATTTGCAGTCTAGTGGCGGACCCACGTTGTACATAGCCCAACTAATCTTTTAAAATATCTCCTAAATTTTATAAATATAGAAAATCCCTCCCCTAAAAAAATATATATAATTTTCATATTCTCTATGTATTTTTAATTTTCACCATACCTAGAAATATCTCTCTAATTTTTTTTTTTCTCATAGTCTCAAGATTTTGTTTAATTTCTATTTTCAAGGGATGTGGTCTCTCCGAATTTAAAATTAAACCTTAAGTTTAAATAATAATAAACTATTTGAATTATTACTATTCAAAAGTCAAATTAAAAGTATTTTTATTTTATTATTTCCACTTTATTTTCCTATTTTTGTTTAATCTCTTTTCCTATGTAGGATTTTTTAGATATTTTCTTTTTATTAAATTTATACTTTTTATTAAATTTTGAAGGAAAATTTTGATAGATATGCCTTTTACCTATCCTTCCTAAACAAGAATTTGAATCGCATTTGGAATAGGATACATATAGTATATGATTTTGTTTTGTAATTCTCATGTAACTTACTTTATTATGTGACTTTTTAACTCTTATAAATGAAGTGTGAATTGTTTGAAAGTCTAGTACTACTGAAAAACTGATAATGCAAGACATCTTTGAATCTATAATGCAACAATATATCTAAAGTTTGAAAATGTTAGTTTAATTTAAAAAATCTTACAGAATAAATTATTTTTTTCAAAATAAATATTATATGTAAAATTATAAGCAAGATATAAATCCCTCCCACTCAAAAAAGATTAATAAATTTCATATGTTCTATAAAAATTTTCAATATACCTAGAAATATTTCTCTCTAATTTTTTTCTTAGTCTTGAAATTTTGTTTAATTTCTATTTTCAATGGATGTGGTCTCTCCAAAATTAAAACTAAAACTAAGTTTAGAAAAAAAAAATGAACTTGTTATATATGGATCGATCCCAATATTTTATATTATACAATATTATACTTCTTAATATGAAATCCAAAGTGAAAACATAAGAATTTAAGGTCAATAATTTATATGAAAAATAGCTTGTAGCTTTGTTTTTATGATTTTACAATCACTTTTTTATTTATGAGAGAAATGAAGTTTGCAGTCCTAAAAAGTGCAAGCCTCACCCATTTTTTTTTTAAGAAAAGTAGATAATCTATGATTCATATAAAAAGTATATTTTAATAGTAGACTCTACTTTCTTTTTTTTAAGTGAGCTCATAGAGCTTGCACCCGTTAAGATTATATTTAGCATTATTTTTTATATAAAGATATCTCGTAGAAGTAAATGTACCACACAAAAGCCCCCCCCCCCAAAAAAAAAAATGTTAGTATTAATATCTCGCAAAAATAAATGTACCACACAAACCACCCCCCTCCAAATAAAAAATTTAGTTTTGCCACTGTTGCAGACTGTGTACGTCTGGCAGCTGGTTTTTCAAAATGAAACTTTATTGAGATGAATTAAGGTGAGGAGGATTCTTGGGATTGCCTTAAATAATAAAATGTGCCCATTACACGTTGCAAAACAGTATGATTTAAAATATTTTTCATATACTAAATTATAAAAGAAAAAATCTATTTAGCATTCATTTTCTTATCATCATCATCCTTAAGATTATAAGTTGGAGCGGCTTTGTAGCCAAGAGATAGAGTGCTAAGCAAGCAAAGAAAGGCAGAGCCGCATAGGAAATAGACTGCTCTAGCCTCCACACCAGTTCATCCAAATTGAAAGTTCAATTCCTCTCTAAAACAACTTGTAAGTTTTTTAAGAATAAATTAACAAAGTAAACCATTTTTATTAATCCGCAACTAAAAGTAAACCATCAAATATTGTTTTGTTCTGTCTCTCAAGCAATTATCACTAGAACATCATTCTTAAGACGTTGTTGTTGATCTTGTATATGATCTGTGTATTTAGACTTTTACATATTCTTAGGATCAACAAAATCTCATTTACCAATAAAAAATACTTAAAAGAGCAATCAAAATCTAACTAATTCTTACTAATTCTTGAGGAGGAAGTATTCAATTACATAAACAAACGAGGCACTGGAAGTACGTACATGAGATAATTTGAGAAAAAACATTACCCACAAGTGTACAAAAGCATGCTCCTTAACCATATATAAGCACAGGATATAAATAATGTACTAAACTTAAAGGCCTTAATATATTATAATGTGCCATTCGATTATAAAAGGTAGGAAACAGTGCTGTCACACTTCACTTGGCACAAGGAGTCTTCATGACTAGTAATAATAAGGATTTCGTCAATCCACGGCCAGCTGCTGTCTTCGAATGAGGATCCTTCCTGGTTCTTCCAACCTCAGGCACTACCATACTCCATCCTTAAGGTGTCATGGGTTGAATTGGACGAGTTTGAAGACCGAGGCCAGAAGGAATTAACTATGAGTTGCTGTGATAGGTGACTTCGAATTGAAGAAGGGCGCTAGGCAGTTATGTTAGTTGTTGGACAATAGGCACCGTTTCATTTAAATCTCAGTTGTTGTCATATAACGGTTTGGTTTGTGAGGGTGTCGTTTAGTATAAATGAGTGTAAATAGAAAGATGACGTTTAGGGGGGATTATCATTTAAGCCATTTAAGAACTTAACAATTGTAATTCTACTGTAGTTTTGCAGAGTTCATCATCTATAAGAGGTAACCGAGAGTTGGGAAGGAGGCCAACTTTGGTATTCAAGTGTCAATTGATCTTCTCTATCTCTTTCTCTCTCTAGTTTTTGGGGGTCTTCCTGAGAATATTGGAGGAATGCCTGAATAAGCACGGTCGGAAGTAGCAGCGCTCTGATCCCATCTACTGAATTGAAGGGGTATGCTTTCTGCGACTTCATTGCTGCACAAGCTGGCTTATGTATCTCTCCTTCCTCTATTAGTTTCCTACATATGCTGATCTCTTCCTCCAGTTTGCCTACCTTGGTTTGCAATGCCTTCAGTTCCTGTACTTCATGACTCTCAGACTTTTGTTCAAAGTGCTTGAATAAGTTAGAAACAGGAGCTCCACCTGCAAATACAGCAGAAACCCAGAAATTAGGAGTATAATACAAGAAGTGAAACCCAGTAAAAGATAAATTAAGCATAAGCTCAGGGTTAGACTAAACAGGAATCGCTATGTAGTACTTTTCGTTTCGCCTTCAACATTTGAGTTTTAACATGCCCACAAACATGCCTAAGCACTTTCAAATTTTAAAAATTCTAGAGGGGAAATTTAATGGTCTGTACAAAGGTACATCAACAAATTCCGATCAGAAAAAAATCCTAAAGAAAACTAAACCTCCTGAATGATTAAGCATTTTCATATATAACATGTGCAGGCATGATCCACTACACTGGTGCATTGAACCGTGATTTTAACAGCACTATTGGACTAATTAAGAGAGAACTGAGGACGTATGATAGTCACGGAAAGCTGATTATGTTATAATGCAATATAACCTGCAGCTCAAGAAACTAAACAAGCAGCAGAAGAGAAGGAAGAACAACAATCTGATTGATCTTTCCCTACAAACTCACATCATTGATTATAACATAATTAGGTAAGGAAATGCCCTACATATAACAGAAAAATAAATTTGTGTATTTCTCTAGCTTCCCACTTTCTACATAAAGTAGTGGACAAGTTTTGTGAATATATGGGGAGTACATAAAGGAAGAACTTAGAAAAGTAAATACTCTTCTTTCTTTTCTCACTCGCCCTTCTTATGATCTATTATCAATTATTCTTTATTTTTGAACTTTCTAAAAAAGAGTACAACTCAAACCCAACAAGACAAGATCCGACCATCTTTGAAATATAGGCAGGAAAATGGTTCTAAACCCTTTTTTCTTTTTTATAATAAGTAAGATTCAAACACCCAGGGTGCTCTGACACGGATTGTGATGAAGGCCACCTAAGCTTTGAGGATTATATTTGGAATGGAATAAATTTATTTTCAAGCTGTTTTTTTATACACTTAACATAATACAAAAGTGTGTCCCATATAACGAAGAAATATAACTAGTAATTATAATGCATCCCACAACAAGTGGTGTGTTAATACACCTAATTTCCAAGTGGCAAAACTCTTTTAATATTAAAATGTTTTTTACTTTTCAAAAACTAAAAACTTATATCTAATCATCAGCTTAATTTTCATAAGACATAAAAAACAACAGAAACCAAACAAGTTTTACAAAAATCCAAAAAACAATAATCAAAAGAATTAAATTCAAACAACTTTGCAAATCTACCCACTCATTTTCACAAACTCCAATACAAAACACATATCAAATTGCTACCCAGACAACTTCTCATATTTGTATGAGCTTTCACAAAAGTCAATAGCTTTTCAAGGAAATTCTACAGCCTCTCGAATTTATATTTATCCGGGGTGATGATGCACTTACAATTTGTTTACCACTAGTTTATCATTCTTAGTACATTTATTTTTTTGTTATTTTATTTGAAATATGTTTTTAACATCCTTAAATATCAAGAAAGAATTTAAAAAATATATAATTTTACCAATAATCACTTTCTTAATTATTAAGTAAAAAAATGTAAAATTTAAAAAATTTAAAAAAGTGGTAGAAGATTAATAAATGGTAATAAGCCTATCATTATTCTTTTCTTAAATAGTGAGGGTAGTTCTTTGCTCTATCTCTGGGAAATTACCCTAAAATACTCCCTATCCCATAGGAATTACCATTGAGTGAAAATCACTTAGACCGTGTTTGGTAACATTAGATTTGAGAGATTTTCACTCGATTCCTCAACTTTTCTCTCAACTTCATTCCCAAACATACAAAACTAAAAAACATCTAGCTAAAGTTTTTGCACTCGTCTCAATATATTTTCACTTCTTAAAGAAAAATAACATTAAAAGTAAAAAAAATACATAACTTAAAAGAGATTGTGTGTGTGATCGATCAGACCAGGTAGGGTTTTGAGGCCCTCGTGGAAGCCGTAGTTGGCAACTTTCTTAACAGCATAGGTGGTGGTCTGGCCGATCTTGGACCGCGTCCCCTCGTCCGCCATGAACTGCTTCACCTTGTGGGGGGCGTCGATCCTAACGGCCTTGTCGATCTTGGTGACCGTCGTTTGATCAGGAGCATTCCTTTTAAGAAAATCGATGGTTGAGTAAATGTAATCCCACATACCCATCTCTCTCTCTTTCTCTCGCTCGCTCTGAGAAAGATCTGGATATCAGAATCCAGAAACTAGGGCAAAGAACCTAGACAACGGACAACGGACAACGGACAATGGACATTGGTGAATGGACAATGAAATTTGGATACCCACCAGCTGCTTTTTCTACCGCCAAAAAGTACTTTTTTTTTTTTTACGAAAAATTAGAATTCTCGTATTTGCACATCTATTTAAAAATGGAGAATCCTGGGGTTCGGACCGAATCCCTCCATTTTGTAGCCCTCATCGTTTTCTTTGATGGTAGGCGACACCGCTCAGCTCATCGGGACTGGAGGAAGCCGGCGACCCCACCCCTGCGACGGTGAGCCCCGGCGACTTCCAGTGTGCCCCCGGCGGCCTTAAACTCGTTTTGGACCTGGTACCCTCCGGTCCTGATGGGCTGGACGGTGTCGCCTACCGCTACCGGCGTGGGCGCAGGTTGGGTGAGGCCGAATTTACTATAAAAATTCATCTTCATTTTATTTTTTATTGTGTTTTTTATTATATTTTTTATTATATTTTTTTATTTTATTATTTTATTGTATTTTTTTTGTGTTTTTTAAATTTTATTATTTTTATTGTATTTTTTATTATATTTATTAATATTTTTTATTGTGTTTTTATAAGAAATTAAGGGGAAGGGGCTGTAAAGGCGCTGGGGCATAACCTGACCGCACCCCAACGTCTCCCTTTAAAAATTTGAATTTCATCTTTTTAAAGATGGCGATTCATTTACTACTTCCTTATTTCTGCAAAAATTTATTCATCTATTTATTTATTTGTTATCTTGTTAGAGCATCTACATTGATCTCATCTTTTTTTATCATTAAAAATATACTTTTTGCACACATATAAAAAAAAATTACCACAATTGATCAAATATGACTCAAAAAAGTGTAGGAAATAGTATAAAAGTGTTTTTTGCTTACTTTTTGTTTAATTGTGACAATTTTTTTTAGTCATATTTGATCAATTGTGATAAATTTTTTTTATATGTGTGTAAAAAATACATTTTTGATGATAAAAAAAAAATAAAACTAATGTAGATGCTCTTATCATTTTATAATATAATATGCTATTAGATAATAAATTTATAAATATAATATAATAAATAATTTCTAATTACTTATAACATATTATAAAATAATAATAAGATGATACGTTTTTTTTTTTTCGAAATGAAGGGATGATGAAAAGAGAAAAACTTGGGTACAAAAAAGTGAAAGGAATTTTCACACCATTCAATCCTAGTCCAACACGTAAACCATTACAAATCATCTTTAGGGAACCAAACTTCCCTTCCCTCCCCCATTTGCCCCAAACCTTAACCCAACTTCTCACCCCTCTCTCACTTCCCCTTTGGCGCCTGCTACTCCTAAAACTAGTTCACCGCCTCAGTTTCGAAATAATGCAAAGTCTTCTCAATAATTTACTTTGCTATCCGAAATGGAGCTTGTGAGTGGAGAAGAAATGGGTCTCATCGAAGCTTCTTTAGCCACCACTCGTTGCTTTCTCACTTCCTCGTCGGCCCCTTCAACCCCTGAAACTAGTTCCTCACGTTAATTTTGGAAGAACTCAAAGTCAATCGAAGCTTCCTTAGCCTCTATTTCCCCTTTTCTCACCCCCTCTTCGGCCCTTAGAAATAATTTACCCCATCAGTTTTAGAGAAAAGCAAATCATTTACCATCATTCACTTTCCTATCTAAAATGGAGTTCTTGAGAGAAGAAGAAATGGATCTCATTGATGCTGCCATAGCATCCACTCCCTCCTCTCTTACTACCTTTGTAGCTCCAGCAACTAGTACATCCTTTCTCCCTAAAATATGCTATCTCTCCTGGGATTTTAGTGAAAAGTTGAATATTAGGTCAGATTTGTTATAAAACTAAAGAAAGAAACTGTTATTGCAAGAGAAAAATATATAACAAACTCTCTGAAACTCTTAAGAACTGAAACTTTTTTTTTCTCTCTATATTTTCTTATGAATTTCATTACAACTGAAACCCCTATTTATAGGCCTTGAAATTATTATGCAAGTCACTATGCAGGATTTAAAATAATAGTGGTGGGGTCATTCACATAATTTTAGTGGTGGGACAGGGGGCGACAGCCGTCCCACCAATTATACGTTCGTTTCGTTACACTCCCTCTTGAATGACCACCCATAAAGAATCTGCCTCGTTAAAATCTTGTCAAGGAAAAACCCAATGGGAAGAAAAACTAATGGCGAAAGAAAAAGAGTACAGTCTTCTTATATATCCACAAGTGCTTTAAGATTGCCTCATTAAAACCTTGCAGAGGAAAACCCAGTGGGACAAAACCTCAGCGAAGGAAAAAGAGTACAATCAGCACAAGTCTTTTACTCCTCCTGAAAAGTGCATGACTATAGATTTTTGAGTCTTCGCATTACAATGTTATGCACAATCTTCTTGAATGTCGAAGTTGGTAACGCCTTTGTGAATAAATCTGCCAGATTATCACTAGATCGTATCTGCTTGACATCAATTTCACATTTCTCTTGAAGTTCATGAGTATAAAAGAATTTAGGTGAAATATATTTAGTTCTGTCACCTTTGATATATCCTCCTCTGATTTGAGTGATACAAGCAGTATTATCTTCATATAAAATTGTTGGACTATTATTGGTCATGGGAAGTCCACACTTTTCTTTGATATGTTGAATAATTGATCTCAGCCAAATACATTCTCGACTTACTTCATGAATAGCAATGATCTCTGAGTGATTTGAAGAAGTAGCAGATAGTGTCTGCTTAACAGATTTCCATGATATAGCAGTATCTCCATAAGTAAATAAATATCCAGTTTGAGATCTACTTCTATGTGGGTCTGAAAGATAACCTGCATCTGCATACCCAATCAATTGTGGACTTGATCTACGTTGATAAAATAATCTCATATCAACCGTACCATGAAGGTAACGAATGACATGTTTAATGCCATTCTAATGCCTTCGAGTTGGTGCAGAACTATATCTTGCAAGCAGATTAACTGAGAATGTAATATCTGGTCGAGTGCAATTTGCAAGATACATCAAAGCTCCAATTGCACTGAGATATGGTACTTCAGGACCAATAATTTCTTCATCGTCATCACAAGGACGGAATGGATCATTCTTCACATCAAGTGTTCGAACAATCATTGGAGTACTCAGGGGATGAGATTTGTCCATATAAAAATGCTTTAGGACTTTCTCAGTATACATGGACTGATAAATAAAAATTCCATTTGGCAAGTGCTCGAGCTGCAGGCCGAGACAAAATTTTGTTTTGCCAAGATCTTTCATTTCAAATTCATTCTTTAAATATCTAGCGATTTTTTAGATCTCTTCAGGAGTTCCCACAATATTTAAATAATCAACATAAACCGCAATAATGACAAATCCGGATTTTGATTTCTTAATAAAAACACATGGGTATACAGGATTATTCTCAAATCATCCTTTCAATAGATATTCGCTTAAGCGATTATACTACATACGTCTAGATTGCTTCAACCCATATAAAGATCTTTGTAGTCTGATAGAGTACATATTTCTAGATGTATTTGTAGATGCTTCAGGCATTTTATATCCTTCAGGGATTTTCATATATATGTCATGGTCCAAGGATCCATATAAATATGCAGTGACCACATTCATCAATCGCATTTCTAATCTTTTTGTGACAACCAAACTAATCAAAAATCTAAATGTGATTGCATCCATAACGGGAGAATATGTTTCTTCATAATTAATCCCGGGTTTCTGCAGGAAACCTTGTGCGAAAAGCCGTGCTTTGTACTGCATAATTTCATTTTTCTCATTACGTTTTCGTATAAATACCCACTTATATCCAACAGGCATTACACCCTTTGGTGTTTGGACAACAGGTCTAAATACTTCTCGCTTTGCTAGCGAATTTAATTTAGCTTCAATTGCTGCTTTCCATTTTGGCCAATCATTTCTACGTCGACATTCTTTGACGATTTTTGGCTCACTTTCTTCATTACTTCTAGTAATGTCAATGGCCATTTTATATGAAAATATGTTGTCGACAACAGTTTTATTTCTATCCAGAATTTCTCCAGTTTTCATGAAATGTATTAAGATCTCATTATTTTCAGGTACCTGTTCCTCTTCAGGGGAAAACATTTCATGATGCACCTCTTCAGGAGGTCCCCTTTTCAGGAGATTTATACTCTTCAGGAGTTTTCTCTTCAAGAATTCTGGAATAGAAGATTTGGGCTATTTAGAAGCACCAATTATATTTGTAGCCTGTATTGTGGGTACGTGTTCTTCAGGAACACCAAATTCATTTTGAATTCTTTTCCTTCTGAGAATTTTGTCTTTTGCACTAATAGGTCTTTCACGCTTCAGGCGTGTCTTAGATTTACCTATTGCTGTTTTGACAATTTGTCCTTCAGGAATTTAAATCCTTGCTGGAGCATTAACTGTAGGAATATAAGATTTTACTATACTTTTAGTGTCAGTAAATACATTTGGTAATTGATTTGTAACATTTTGCAAATGAATAATCCTCTGAACTTCCCGTTTACATTCATTTGTAGGAAGATCAAATTGAGACAGGGTCTTATTATCTCAAGTAATATCTTGTCGTGCTTCAGGCACCGACTTTTCTTTACCCATTAATGGAAAATTGGATTCGTCAAAATAACAATCCTCAAAACGTGCTTTAAACATATCTTCTATAAGGGGTTCAAGGTATCTAATAATAGATGGAGAATCAAAACCAACATATATCCCAAGTCTACGTTGAGGGCCCATTTTTGTACGTTGTGGATGTGCAATTGGAACATATACAACACATCCAAAAGTACGAAGATGAGAAATATTTGGTTGTTGATCAAATGCAAGCTGTAATGGAGAATAATTATGATATGCAGATGGTCTAATACGAATTAGAGATGCTGCATGAAGTATAGCATGTCCCCAAGCAGAAACAGGTAGTCTTGATTTCATAAGTAAAGGTCTAGCGATTAGTTGAAGCCTTTTGATCAAGGATTCAGCTAAACCGTTTTGTGTGTGTGTATGGGCAATAGGATGTTCAATATCTATTCCTATTGACATGCAATAATCATCAAAAACTTGAGATGAAAATTCACCTGCATTATCCAATCGAATGGTCTTAATTGGATACTCAGGAAATTGTGCTCGTAGTTTGCTTATCTGAGCAATAAGTCTAGTAAATGCAACATTTCTAGTGGAAAGCAAACAAACATGTGACCATCGACTAGATGCATCAATGAAAACCATAAAATATCTAAATGGTCCACTTGATAGATGAAGAGATCCACATATATCTCCGTGAATCCTTTGTAAAAAGGATGGAGATTCAACAATGACTTTTGAGGGAGATGGTCTGATAATCAACTTACCTTGAGAACATGCAGAGCACGGAGATTCATTGGGTAGAAGTATCTTTTGATTTTTTAAGGGATGCCCATGCGAATTTTCAATAATTCATCTTATTATTATAGATCCCGGATGTCCAAGGCGATCAAGCCAAGTCATAAATATTTTGGGGTCAATGCACTTCTGGTGCATTATCACATATGATTCAATTGTTCTCATTTTTTGTATAATACAATCTAGAATATATAGCAGACAGTTTTTCTCATACGAGCTTCTGGCTTGATATTGTTTTAGTAATAAGAAGATGCTCTTTACTGCCTTCATTGGTCGTTTCAATATGGGAATCATTACGACGTATATCTTTGAAACTCAATAAATTTCTTCTGGATTGTGAAGAGAATAGAGCATCATCAATACAAAATTTGTTGTCATTAGGCAACACAATATAAGTTCTTCCAGAGCCCTCAATTAAATCTGATGAACCTAATATGGTATGGACATAGACTTTACTTAGTGTTAAATTTTGAAAATATTTCTTTTCTTTGAGAATTGTGTGAGTTGTAGCACTGTCAGCCAGACATATATCTATATCATTCAACTCAGAAATAAAAAGCTCATCAATGTGATCCATGATTCTACAAAAATATACAAAGTTTTAAGTACAGATAATAAAAAGAAAATACATTAATTGAATGGAACACTTCATCTCCAATTAAGTATTCAATACTACCTTCAAGATTATTAAAGAAATCAGAGACATCAAGATAAGTAACGTCTACATCTACTGAATCTAATAAATCATCTGATAGTTCTACTAAATTTGTTTCATACACTTTATTCTTTCTTTTAATAGATGCGTGATATAAATCAGTTAAGTGTCTAGCCGTACGACAGGTACGTGACCAATGTCCAGTCATTCCACATCTATGGCACACCTCTTCACTTTTCTTTGAAGAATTATTCTGGGGATTTTTACCCATTTCTGAATTGTACCACTTCTGGTGATACAGTATATTATTATCCCTTTTAATATTATCACTTCTGTAACCAACATTTTTATAATTTCTCCTACCACGTCCACGCCCCCGATTTCTTCTAAAGGATGCACCATTCACTTCTGAAAATGATGCAAACTTATTACCATTCATTTCAGGGAATGATATTGATCCAATAGGGCATAACTGGTGGTTTGCTAATAAGAGCTCATTGTTCTGCTCAGCTACTAGAAGACATAATATAAGTTCAAAATATTTCTTGAATTTTCTCTCTCGATACTGATGCTGCAGGAGCACATTCGAGGCATGAAATATATTATAAGTCTTATCTAGCATATCATCATTGGTAATTTTCTCACCGCATAATTTCAATACTGAACTTATTTTAAAAAGTGTGGAATTATACTCACTAACACTTTTATAATCTTGCAACCTCAGGTGCAACCAATCAAAACGAGTTCTTGAGAGGATGACAGTCTTCTGGTGTTCATACATCTCCCTTAAATTGTTCCACAAAATATAGAGATTTTTTATTGTAAAATATTCAGTTTTCAATTCTTCGTGAAGATGGTGGCGAAGGAAAATCATTGCTTTAGCACGGTCCTGCAGGGACCTTTGATTTCCTTCTTTAATCGTTTCACCCAGGTTCATCGCATCAAGATGAATTTCGGTATCAAGTATTCAGGATAAATAATTTTTTCCAGATATGTCAAGAGCAACAAATTTCAATTTTGTAAGATTTGCCATTTTCTACACATATAAATAATGAAATAAATATGTGTATCTCAAAAAATATATTTATAAATTCACACAGATAATCATCAATAAAATATATCAAAGATTGCATATAATATATTGAAAAACTTACAGAGGAATAAGGTCACTAATTTCAGAATTGGTAGAACCGTCGTACTGATAACGTATTATAAAACTAAAGAAAGAAACTGTTATTATAAGAGAAAAATATATAACAAACTCTCTGAAATTTTTAAGAACTGAAACTTTATTTCTCTCTTTATATTTTCTTATGAATTTCATTACAACTGAAACCCCTATTTATAGGCCTTAAAATTACTATGCAAGTTACTATACAAGTCACTATGCAAGTCACTATGCATGATTTAAAATAATAGTGGTAGGGTCATTCAAATAATTTTAGTGGTGGGATAGGGGGCGGCAGGCGTCCCACCAACTATACGTTCGTTTCGTTACAAGATTAAAAAATTCTAAATGGTGAGGGTTTTTCGATGCTGGGCTAGGGGTTCGGGCATATGGGGAAGGGAAGAGAGAGGGAGAGAGGGAGCAATGGTTCCTTGTGGTTTGGTTCATTGAAGATGGTTTGAAATGACTTACGTGTTGGGCTGGGATTGGATGGTGCAAAATTTCTTTTTACATCCCTCCAAATCTAAGCTTTTCCCTGATTTAAAATTGAAATGACGAGGAACATTATTTATTGTTTATTATTTTTAGGGTATTTAAAGTTTTTATTTTGTTATTATTTTCTGAAGTATTTTTTTAACACCCTTACTTATTAAGAAAAAAAATTATATTTTACAAATAGTCAATTTCTTAATTATGAAATAAAAGAAATATTTTTAAAAATTAAAAAATAATAATAAAAAGATTATAAAAGAGGAATAAAGTTATCATTATTCTAGTAGAGTAATACCATACATATGCCTACTGTTTTATCAACACTACATACTGTTAAATTGTCATTTTATTTTTATTTTTTCAATTTTACTCTTTCCCTATTTTGAATTAAAAAATAATTTAATGTAGATGTTCTCTACATGCCAATGCTCTTTCGAATTTCACTCCTCCGAGATTGTACCCCCATCCTCGGAGATTGCTCCCCCCGCCCACCCAAAAGAAAGCTCGCTCGTCTGCCTGTCGCTGCCACCCACCATATGCCACTTCGCCTTTCATTGCCGACAACTTCAATCAACCAAAAATACTTAGATTCAGTAGGTGTTCTACCCACTATTGTATAAAAAGAGGATTTTTATAGTGTCCTTGTCGTCTGGGATATAAAAATTCGCTTTTTATAATCACTTTATCTCTCTATGGCAACTTTCTCTAAAAATTTTCAGTTTCAGGATGTTTCGGGATGTTGCTCTCGTCGTCTGGGCTATAAGAATTTTTATTAGATTAGTTAAAATTCATCTTTCAAAATATATATATATTTACATAAATATTAAAAAATAAATATTATATTTAATTAATTGTGACATTGAAGTTTATAAAAAAAAGTGCAAAAGGCACTTTTTATAAATAATAAAACTAAGATAAAGATCTTTTGCACTTTTTATAAATAATAAAACTAAGATAAAGATCAAAAAATTAAAATAATTGTCAAAAATATTATAATTAATCAAATATGATATTTATTTTTTAGTATTTATGTAAAAATATATTTTTTTAAAAATAACTTTTAACCCATCTAATAAAATTACTCTAAAAATCCTATACCCATTTTCTCTCTCTATGACAATTTCTCTCTAAAAATTTAGTTCTGGGATGTCCACTTGCGGGATGTTGTTCTCGTCGTTTGATGTCCACTTTCGGGATGCCATTCTCGTCGTCCGGGCTATAAAAATCCTCTTTTAATACCCATTTTCTCTCTTTATGGGAATCTCTCTCCAAAAAAAAAAATCGTAAAATACAGATCAAAATAATCACAGAAAAATCGCATTTGTATATGGCTCAATTATGCATTTCTCTTCTCTCCGATCTGAATCTCTGCAGATGATTGTTGTCGTTGAGGGGTTCTGTTTTTGTTCACCCCCGGGTAAGCTCATTATATACAGAGCATCTTTAGGCAAGGCAATTTGTTATATAGGGCTTCATTGGACACCATAGGAAGTTGACAAGTCATTATTGTATATATATAATTAAAGTCTGCAACTGATTACACCATATCAAAGACATATAGATTAATTCCACTAACATTTATCAGTCAGAATAGCTTTCCAACCAAAAAAAGATAACCTAATTTGTAAAAGAGACAGAAAATTAATAGAAACAAAGAAAATATTTTTCTACATTGACTTACAACGGCCATCATCGCTACTAAAAACTGACTTCTATTTTTCATCCCTACCAAGCACAAGACAAGAAACAGCTAATTCAAAATGTTTTCCTCTCTCAAAAAAAAAAAAACAAAAAAAAAAAAAAATCTAAAACAAAAACAAAATATTTCAGAGACATCAGAAGTTAAAGGCCCAAGACTTCTAGCTGCTCTCTGACTTCTTCCTCTTCTTCGGGAGTGAAATCATTCTCGATGTTGAAGGTTCTGCGTATCTCTTTGGGAACTTTAATTTCTTTAATCATGTCGGCAACCTTCATGCATGCCAATGTCGACAACTCATCGATAATAAGGTAGTCTGCTGCCATGAGAAGGTCATAGAGAACAGCCTGATCGACGTCCATAAAACCAGCGTCGTACTTTTGGAGTTCATCCTCGGTGACGGTAGGATCGGCATGCTTCGCGCACCACTGAAGCAAATTGTCCAGAGTTTTGCCGTCGACATTTGGCAACGGGATCGGGTCATTAGAAACTACGTCCTCGACTATGTACTTAATGATTTGGGACTTCACGGCCGCGGCCTCTTCCACCTCGAACGTTTCATCATCGTTGCTCTTCAACTTCACCATCCGGCCAGTACTCGGCATCGACATCGACGATGATGACGATGGAGACGATGACGACGACCGCGATGACATGATCGCTGGATGTTCTCAAGAAATAGTAAGTACTTGTTGGAGGTTGAAATTGAATAGGGGGGATTGATCATGAACGAGCTTAATTTCGTGGAGGAGTGGGGTTTATATATATAGACGTGCCTTCACCTATCCTTCCCGATCGAACAAGAATTTGAATCGCATTTGGAATAGGATACATATAATATATGATTTTGTTTTGTAACTCTCATGTAACTTACTTTATTATATATTTGACTTTTTAACTCTTATAAATGAAGTACTGTGAATTGTTCGGAAGTCTAGTACTAAGTACTGATAATACAAGAAATCCATAAAGTCTAGTAATACTGAAAAACTGATTAATTGCAATACATCTTTGAATATTCTATAATACAACGACGTATATAAAGTTTGAAAATTTTAGTTTTATTTAAAAAAAAAAAACTCTTACTGAAAATATATTTTTTACAAAATATATAATATTATATGTAGAATTATAACTAAGCATGTAGTACTCCTACTAATTATGCATGTGCTGTATAAATTGTGAGTGTAAAATAATGTGTGTGTACTGGATCGTTTTCTTTTTTAAAATTTCTCCTAAATTTAAAAACCTTACGGAAAAAAAAAAAAATTTTAAATACGTTTTATATGTAAAATTATAAGTAATTAATTAAGCATGTACTCCTAATATTTAGGATAACTTTGCAGTCTAGTGGTGGGCCCTTCTAAATGAATAAACTTATTCATAATCTTCTTTCTTATCATTTTTCTCATGATTTATTATCTTATGATACGACATTAGATGATCGGCTAATAAATAAAATATAATAAATAATCTCTAATTATTTAATGTCACATTATAGGATGATGAGGAGATGATGAAAAATGAGATGAGAAGTAGCATTGCTCTATATGAGATAGGGAGCCATAGCCCTCAACTTTTTAAAGATATCTCCTAAATAATTTTATACATAATTCTATAAATATAAAAAATATCTTCTCTTAAGAAAAATTATAATTTTTATATCTTTTACAAATATTTTAAGATTTTAAAAATTTCTCTCTATTTTTTTCTTTTTCTTATAGTCTCTGAAAATTATATTTAATTTCTATTTTCAAGGAATGTGCCTCTCTGAAATTAAAATTAAAACTAAGTTTAAAAAAAATGAATTTATTATATATGAATCCCAACAATTTTTGTTATACAATATTAGATTTTTTAATATGGAATCTAAAATAAAAACATAAGAAAAATTATTTAAAGTCAATAATTTATATGAAAAATAGCTTATAGTTATGTTTGTATGATTCAATCATTTTAATTTACATGAGAAATGTTGTTTGCAGTTCTAAGGCAAGCCTCACGGCCTACTCTTTTTGAAAAAAAAGTAGATAATTTAGGATTCATAAAAAAATATTTTTTAATTATGAACTCTAGCTACTTTTTATTCAAAGCTAATATGTAAAGAGCTTGCACACTAAGATTGTGCTAACCCCACCCCCTGCGGCGGCGGACAATTGTTAGTTCCACCACTGTTGTTAGTTCCCCGCTGATCAACACGAAACTTTGGTAAGATGGAATATCGTGAGAATAAAATGTGCCCATTACAGGTTGAAAAACAGATAGAATAATTCTTTTGTGATTAAAATATTTTTTTATATACTAAAATATAAAAAGAAAATTTTATTCATCATTCATTTTATTATCATCATCATCCTTGAGGTTATTATAAGTTGGAGCGGCTTTAATTTGTAGTCTAGGGATAAAGTGCTGTGCTAAGCAAGCAAGGCAGAGCCGCAGAGGAAATACATAGAGTAGTACTGCTCAAGCCTCCGCACCAGTTCAACCAACTGAAAGTTCAGTTCCCCTCAGAAAAAACTTTTTTTTTTTTTTTGAGCCCTCACCGAATTAACAACTAATTGTAAGTTCTTTAAGAATAAATTAACAAAGTAAACAATTTTTTTTTTAATCCGCAGACAAGTAAACCAATTAATTCAATATTGTTTTGTTCTATCTCTCAAGTCAGTATTAAGGTACTTAAAAGAGCGCCAGTACTTATCACTAGAACATCATTCTTAGACGTTGTTATTGTATATGATCTGTGTACTTAGACTATTACCTATTCTTAAGATCAATAAAATCTTAGTTACCGAGAAAAAATACTTAAAAAAATTAAGAGCCATCAAAATCTAACTAACAAGAAAAACAATAAGAATCTACATATTTCTTTTTAATTCTTGGGGAGGCTCACTACAACAAATACCTTTTTTCCAACTATTTTTTTGGTTGCATAAACTCTTCAATTCAGCTGCAATTGATCAAAATCAGCATTTTTCCTAGTGTCGCACGATGGTAGCCACTGTTTGCTGCCTTATACTTTGAACCATCATTTTTTGCGGCAAAATTGAAACGCAGTAAAATAAGGTAATTACGCTCCGCAAATGAATTTCAAGAGTTTTGGAGATAGCCGTGTAAGTTTATTTCCGGCGAGAACCAAACGCAGCTAATGGTCATCTATCTTCTTCTTTTTTGGGTCTTGAAAGTGTACTTGATTTGTTTTTTTTTTTTAAATGTATATTGATTGGGCATGAACGCAGTTGGTTTGTCCTCCCCCAACTGACATATTTGCCAAAAAAAATGTGCCACTGTATATCCAATTTAATTCCATTTATCTATCATGTACCACGTACGGAGAGAATAAAATCAAATCTAGAAGCATATATATATATATATATGTGTGTGTGTACTACAAACATGAAAAATATATATAGTAGTCCTCATAATAATTTTATTATTATACGAATTAGCACTTTAGCATAGTTAATGCATCATATAACAATGAACCTGGCGGCATCATAAACCTGGTAGTGATAGATAAATGGAATAGTTTTCTGACTTAAAATTATATAGCTAATGCATCATATTATATACATACCATGAACTTGGCAGTAAGACTGTTCATATGGGTCGGGTTTAACCCGATCCGAATTGATAACCGGATATCCGGATTGGGTTCCGGATCATATAAAATGGGCCGGATACCCGCTTTTAACAAAACCGGATATATATGGGCCGGTTCAAACCCGGACTGGATCGGTAACCGGATACCCGCTTTCTAAACCCAGTACCGGCTTTTAACAAAACGACGCCGTTCAGGCATCGATTCTTCGACTGCATTCCTCACCCCCATCGTCTCGAGTCCCGACTTATTCTCCGTCTCTCTCTCTCTCTCTCTCGATCTCTCGACGCGAAACCTAGCCTCTATCCCTCTACGCGAAACCTAGCCTCCATCCCTCTACACGAAACCCTAGTTTCCATCCCCGTGTTGAGTCCGTGACCCATCGCCGAATCTGCATCTCCGAATCACTGAAACCCTAGCCTCTATCCCTGTATTGTTCGGTACTCTCTCTCTCTCTCTCTCTCTCTCTCTCTCTCTCTCTCCCTCTCTCTCTCTCTCTCTCCTCCTTGCAACTACGAGTCTGTGTGAGGATTAGGAATGGATTAGGACAAAAACCCAATTTGATTATAGGATTTTATTTAGACCTTATTAATCATTGTTTTCGTGCAATGGATTTCTATGCTTTTATTTAGTTTTGGTTGTGAATGACTTTATGGGAAACTGGTGTAAAAAACACTAGGGTTCTGAGTTGGATAATGGTTCGATTGTATATGGCTTTGCTTTTGTGGATTGTGCTGCATTAAAAATTTGGGTTAATGGTTCAATCAAGGATGATGCGTCCTGTGCTGCTCTTGGGGCTTTGCTGATGCAGGTATGGGTTAATGTACAGATTGCTTTTTGCAAAATTTGAAGAACCCTTCTTTGACTCGCACACCCACACATTCTCTCCAATTATTTCTGGTGCTCTAGTTTTTCCCCTGCCTCCAGAAGCGAAAATGAAAAAGAAATTGATACTTACTCTTACGGTTTTGCTGACTATTTTTTTCATAAGTAATAAAAAGAGGATAAAAAGACGATGTGGGGAAGATGATTGTTGAAAATTTCAATGGTTTTGCTGACTACTTTCCAGAATTTTATAACATAGCTTGGCCTTTTTTCTTCTTCCTTGTAAATTTTTTTAGTTCTTGCTTGACGTTTGTGATGGTTTTCAATTATTTTGGTTTCTGGTTACAATTCATAAATTTTTAGGTCCCGTAAAAATGTCCAAGCCAAACACAGGAAACTCAGTAAAATTCCTATTGGTTATTGGCATCTCAGTTTAGGTATAAGTCTGTATATCTCTTTTGATCGAGGAGCATAGAACAATATTTTAAATCATTAGAATCTGAAATGGGACATTTGGATACCAAAAGGAGTATTAATTCTACTTTGATCAATCATATCAACGAAATGCGTAATGAGTATGCAAAAGTGAGTGTTTTAATTAAACTTACAAAAATTCTGTACACTTAGCCAATGCATATTAATTTAGTTGCAAATACTGTTATTATTTATTTAAGATCTATTTAATTGTATGGATAAATTAGTAATTGATCAACATTGGGTCATTGAGTCGTCGCATGCATGCATGCCGGACAAGTCTTGAGGGTCAATTTTTAGGAAATTAATTAATAAATGTATTCCCTTTGATTCAAAATTAGGAAATTATATATATATATATGCAGGATGAATGATTCATTCCATGGAAATTATTTCTAGCTTGAGAAGAGTATCTTTTCTAATATATACATAAAACTGGCACCTGCAGCCTCTCATTTTAATATTTGCATAGCGAAAGTAACATAGGTTATCATGTGGATGTTGTTATGCAGAAAGTGTTTGGATAATGCACTTCTTCATCAGCTTGTTAATGTTGCTGCTGCATCTCCTAATTCCTCTTCTTCCCTTCCACTTCAACAAGCCAAGACTTTGCAGCAGACTGGTTGGTGGTCCAATACTACTCCTCAACCCAATAGTAGTAATTCAATTAGTGCTTGCCACTGGTATGGTATTACTTGCAATGCTGCTGGAAGCATCACAAAGATCGATAGATTTAATCAAAAATTGGAAGGTTTTAATGGCATTAAAAGAAATAAACTAATTTTATGGATGCTAATAACTGCATTCCTTTATACTAAATTTGTGATCATTGTAATAGGTATTAATGGCTTCAATTTTTTATTTAATTTCTTGAGCTTTATGACTAAAACATACACTTTAGTGGTAAAATTTGACTATAGAATATTGAAGGTTCTGCTGATTATTTGGTTATTTAATTTTATTATTTGGTTCTTTAATGATTTTAGAAGCATTTCCTGATGTTAATGCAACAGATGTATTGGCTTCTCCAGGTAGCTGCAAATAACCAGAAAATAATAGTATTTTCTTTGACTAAGGATAAGGCCTCTGTCTTTTCCTTTTCCCAATCCTGAGTCACGAATCCCATTTACCAACTTTTGATGCACTACAACTTGAAACTGAAAACTTGAGACAGCAAAAAGATATTTTGGGATGAAAGTTCTTGGAAAATGCTTATAAGGATGAAAGTTCTTGCATATAGATTTTTTCTTAATTCTATGTTGTCTTTCAAACATTTGACTCAAAACTTGTATTTGCTACTTCTTTACGTTATGATGTTATGAAAGCCGAAGGTCCCCCTATTTCATTTCAGCTTTAATTTATATGCAATAAAATAATAGTATTTGCCGTCTGCAAACTGATTTTAGACCCCCAGAAATATGAGCAGTGGATGGGATGTGAAGGGAGCAGGCGGCAACATGCATAAAGGAGAACAAGATGGCGCCTACAAAACCCATACCCATATTTGTATTATAATGGATAAATGTTCAAATTAAAAAAAAAAAAAAAAAAGGTTCAAATCCGGAATCCGGAATCCGGATCCGAGTTAAGATACCCGGGTTTCCGGATCCAGAACCCGGGTGCACAGCCTTACCTGACAGCACCATTTCCAATCCAAATTTAAAACATAAGTTAACCAAAGCCTTAATTTCTCATTCATTCATTCAAGTCACACTTCATCAAATAGTTCATACAATAATACTAAAATTAATACAAAAAGAAAGGCAACAACTACCACCTTATTACATAAAAAAAAACCATAACGACACATTAGGGAGACATTATCAGATGGTGACTAATATATATTGTAGTAATTCGTCTATCCTATCTTTGCAAATTCAATAATACACCAACTAGCAATCCCAACACCATATATACTACTTACTAACCAAAAAGATTCACTTGTCATTTGCTCACTACAAGCATTGAGTGTAAACTTCAGCAGCATATGGGGAGTCTAATGGACTTGCAGGGAAGCAGGTCATTAGGTTGAGCAATTGAGAGATCCGAACTGCAACCATCACATGCCTCAAACTGACTGTGATCTTTTTGTCCTCATCCATCTAGTTAGGTGCAGAATTTCAGCCAAACAAAATCTGGAATGTAAAATAGCATACAATTAGTCCCTCTGTACTAACCAGAATGTTCATGTACCTGCTGATTCAGCTACTATTTTGAACAACCATAATCTATCTCTGTTACAGATATATCAACCCATTGGTGTGCCATTTTACCCATTACCAATTGCACATGCCTGGATATTGAAATAATGAGTTCAGACCCCAACCAGCACACAATATATATTCTTGTATCAGAGAAATTGACTAACTAAGAAGAGAAGAGATTCTTCTAGGTATGGAGAAACAGGACGTAACAAAGCCCCATTACTCTCTCATGCAATCAAAGCCCCATTACTCATAACTTCGCATGATGCACACAATATGATAAAGACATGGTAAAATAGTACCTTATTAGCCCCAAAGGTAGGTACTTTGCTCTCGGGACATAACAAAACATGGAAACGAGATCCAGCAACTTCTCATGGGTTTCATACAGTTTCTTAAGTTTTTCATCTGTCTATTCTTTTTTTGTGTTGTCATGATTCTGTATTTCCCTGTTTTTCCACCAAGAAATTTGGATGAGTTAAAAAAACAAAGATATTTTTTAACTAAGCAGCAAAACAAAGGTTATAAAAGAACAAATACAAAACTTCATTTCCCTGTTTGTTGGTCTAAGGTTGGTTAACACCCACTGCATATGAAAAACAGAAGCTATATATTATTTAGTCAGGCATTGCAAATGTAATTAATTTTCTTTTAAATACTCCTACAAATACTAAATGGTAATTAAATGAATGTACTTACTAGGTGGAAGATCTTTACTAGCAAAACTCAACACCTTGAAGCTGAACTTTAAAAAACAACAATGCAATCAAAGGAGTTCACTGCCATACCAATTATTGTCAATAAAAGGATCTGTGCGAATGCCTGCAGCAAGGCAGTGGTGTTGATAGCTAAAACAGCCAAAACCTTAACTAACCACAATTGTGCTGCACAACCAATGCTAATAGGAAGTAACAACCATTAGATGAAATTAGCACAAGATAATGGTGGATGAGCAAGAAAGAAAGAACTAGACTTTGTCTAGTACCTAATTCATAAAACAGATCGACAGAATGAATAGGCTGACAACATAATTTTTACCCTCTCTAATCTGATTAGGTGAAAGAATATTTTAGGCTTTTAGCACAGACATAAAATTATAATTCAGTGGAGAAATGAATTAATTATCAGCTTGTTATAACTGAAAGCTCGCTAGAATTCATCATCAGTCAAAACACCCAGATTCCAATTTGGCCAAACGCAACTACTCAATTAAACAAAAATCCAATGAGCAAAGAGAGCAATGTTGGAATCCAACAAGAAATTAAAAAATCTTAATCCTTACAAAAGTTAAACCCACAAAACAGGGGAACATGCACATAAGTTTCACAGCAATAGGAAATTATTACCTACAAAACACTAAATACTTTTGTAATGCAACCTACGCGTGAAGGGGGGAAGATAAGTGCAATGGCAAGAATAGATACCTAGAGCCTCGATTGAGCTTACTGGACTGCCCAAAATAAATACTCTGTTTCGAAATGGAGGCAAGGTATCTGAAATTTGTATTGAAAGTTGCTAACATCGGGCTTAGCTTCCCAAAAAGACACAACATTCAAGTGGGGAGAAGGGGGTGTAATACCTAGGGTAGCCGATTGCGGGATTTGAAGTTCTCAAAAATCGCCGAACTGAGAACGGAAGAGATTCTTCTAGGTATGGAGAAACGGGGCTCGAGAAATGTACCATATGGGCTCACGACGGAGGACTGAAAGCCGTGAGAGAGCGCTAGAAAGGCCGGTGGAGTTTGGTGGGTTTCGAAATGGAGAATCTTGGAAGCAATTGGATCGAGGCGCAAAAGTTTCTGGGTACTGCTTGAGGGTCGAAGTGGGGGGAAATAAGTTGGGAAAAATAAGTATAGGTGATTTTTCGCTTTGAAATTGCCATCCCGACGAAAATAATAGGGATGAAAAAATATTTTTAGCTTGCGACGCACAAAATCGTTGAGAAACCAGATACATATAGGCTAGTGATGGAATCGTTGTTTTGAATTTCGTTCTGGCCGGGTTGGAATGTTTCGTTCCGGTGTCTCAACTAAAACACTAGACTTCTTTATTCCGTTTCGATCCAAATTCCGGTCCGTTCCGATCATTCCGGTCAAATTCCGACCGTTCCGGTTAAATTCCGGCCATTCCGGTCCAAATTTTGACCGTTTTGATCCTTATTTCGGTTTAGATTATTTTTGTAATTATTTTTGTGTTTGAATTATATTTTTTTTAAAATTTTAAATTTAGATGGTAATTAATTAATTTTAGAATATAAAATATATTTATATACTTTGCAATTTTAAATACGTCTTTTTTTAAATATCATTAGTTTTAATATTTTATCTATTTATTTATTTTTGTATCCCAACTCAAATTTGTATTTTTTCAACTTACAATCATTTTATAAATCTTCAATTCTTCTAATATGTACACATATATATGATACACACTTATATATATATATGTTTTTATTCTATTAGTTGTTAGTTTATATATATTTATATATTATAATATATAATTAATCTCGAAACGGTACATCGGAACAGACTGGTATTGAAATATTCCATTCCAATGCCTCAACCGGAATGATCACTGGAACAAAATTCAAAACTTTGGATAGAATCGCTCTGGAGTTGCCATTTCGGCAAAAGTAATAGCGATGGAAAAAAAACTTAAAATACTTGTTGCCCAGATGACTAACACAAGAGGGGGGGTGAATTGGGTTATATTAAAAAATTAATACTTATAAACTAAATATACAATATAAAATATAACCAAAATATAAAGCAGTAGGAAATATAAAGAGTAGGGTAAGAGAAAGCAAACTCAGTATTTTTACGAGGTTCAGCCCCACTGCCTACGTCCTCGCCTCAAGCTACCCCTTGAGGATTCCCAAATCCACTATTCAATCTCCTTTAGGTGGAGATAGAAACCTATTACACCTTTGAGCAGCACCGCTCCAAAGAATCCGTGTAGAACACCCTCTACACTTCCAATCACCTCACACTTGGTGATTCAACTATTCCCTGTGTAGAACACCTTCTACACACACAAGGGTTATACGCACCCTCTTACTTCCAATCACCTCACACTTGGTGATTTAACTATTCCCCGTGTAGAACACCTTCTACACACACAAGGGTTATACACACCCTCTTACTGATACAAGAATTGATAGTGGGTAGGCTATCAGAAAACACTCCTCAATGAGTGAAATAAGAACAATACAGCACAAATTATATCTCTCTCAACAAGAACAAGAATTAAGGCTCAAAACTTTAGAAAAGAGAGAATGAGAGCTTTGAAAGAATGATGCAAAATTTAGCAATAGATGTGTAAGCTCTTGTTGTGATTTTTGTAAAACTCAAGTGAGCTATTTATAGGTAAATGAGTCTTCAATTTCAAATTTGAAAAGATTCCCATGTCAAATAAGAGCACTATTCACTTTTCAAAAAATTCAAATAAAAACATTTCCTTTTTGCATTTGTCAAAGACAACTCCATTCATTTTTCAAAGAAATCAAACCTAATCTTTTGCTTTTCATACAAGACAAAATGAGCATGATTTATTTTTCAAACCAAATCATCTTCTTTTTGCATATGTCAAAAAAACACACAACCACCCTTTAACATTTTCAAACAAATCATCTATCTTTTATATTTGTAAAAAAAACACACAACCACCCTTTAAGATTCCCAAACAAAATCATCTACTTTTTACATTTGTCAAAAAAACACACAACCTCCCTTCAAGACTTTCAAACAAAATATGCACATGTCAAATATAATAATCAATCATCTTATAAAATCAAGTTTTTATAAAAAAAATATAATTTTCGAAATTATTTTGTTTGATGGTGTTATGCACATGTGAAAAACATAATTTTCAAAACTAAGACATTTAAAAATGTCTTGCATATGTGGAAAAAGTAATTTGATGTTTTATGAGAAAAAAAGAGTAATTTGGAGCCTTAATCCAATTTCTAATTTTATCAAGAGATGTACAAAAATAATCTATGAGCTTCATTTGTAGACTTGATATCTTTCTTGCTCATGCTTGATTTCTTGATGTGTTTAGCTCCCTTCATGCATAGACAACTTGAGCTTGAGTTTTCAATATTATTTGTTATCATCAAAATTTATACGTAAATACGAGACTTGAAACCTTGGGTTCAACAATCTCCCCCTTTTTGATGATGACAAATACTTAGTAGAAATCTGCGACCTGCAGTAATACTTAAGCTCCCCCTGAAAATATGCGTTAGTATTTCAAGAAAAATATAAACATGATTCTAGCATATATAACAGGGTAGTATAATACTAGTATAAGACTTCTCCCCCTTTTGGCATCATTAAAAAGGAACCGTAATTGGTTTCAATAAGATTTTTTTTTTTTTCGCAATAAGCAATAATCAAATAAAACGGTACGTTAGAGAGTAGAAGTTGGAACCACCCGTGCCCGACAAAACCTGCAAAGGTTGATGCCGAATTTTATCATCTCGGTGCGGAAGAAGATTTAAATCCGCTTGATGTTATTGACGAATTAGATATTCCAGATATTTGAAGTTGAATAATTAAAATTATCCGTGTCTGACAAAAACAGCAAAAGCTGCAAGCCTAGCTCTGGCAATGCGGTGCAGAGCCATGCATGTCCGACAAAACCTGCAAATGTTGGAAGTCTAACTCTGACAGTTCGGTGCGGAGCCACGCGTGTCTGATAAAACCTGCAAAGGTGGCCTAGCTCTAGCAGTCGGTGCGAAAGCAGATTCAAATCTGCGTGATATTGTTGAAAAATTAAATATTATCGAGATTTGAAAGTTGTCGTTTAAAAGACCGTTTTCACCTGTTGGATACTCAAATAAATTTTCACCCCACTCATTGATCCGGTTTCTGTTTATTCAAAACGATAGAATGGCGGAGAAAATTTCATCTAATAATCTTCCGGATTTGAATCAGGAACCGTCTCAACCAGTCATTTTATCTCATGAGGTTGTCAATACCATGATAGAAGCAGAGATGCATTTTTCAAATAGAACTGATTCTGAGGTTGTTGCAGCATCAAGAACTCTCAGTGCTCAATATGCTGCCTCTGTTACGACCATGTCTCGGAGATTACTAGCGAGGGCAAATGAGGTTGATCGACTTAACAATCAAATATCTGTTCTGCATCAAAAGCTTGTAAATAAAGGCAGAAAGAATAAGAGGTTAAAGCAAGAAAATAAAGATTTGACGGAATTGGCTCGTATTCTGAAACTTCAAATAGAGGAATCGGAACGAGTAAGAGTTCAAGCACAGAGTCAACATCAGCAGATAATGGCAGCGTTTCACGAGAGAAACAGGGACAATTATAATTAATCTCGCTAGCTTAGTTCGGTAACTTTTGACAATATGCATCTGGCATATCTTGTAAGCTTGACTAAGTAAGATTTGAAGAGATGTCAGTTTGTCTTTTACTTATTTCCATCTTTATAAAAGCAATCCTTAGCTTTATCTAATCTGCATCAAATCTTCTTCTCATTGTTGTAGTTCATCTTCATTCTCACTTTACAAATTTTCAATGGCTCGTAGATTTCCCTTCAGTGATTCTCTTGATCAAGATTTGAGGTATCCTTCACCTCAGTCTCAATCTATTTCTGCATCTGTCGTGGGTGCCATGAAGCAACAAGAGACTGATTTAGCTAATAAATCAGATCATGACGCCATTTACGAGCTTGTGGGTCTCGGGACTCGATACTCATCTTCCATAGTTGCTTTTTCCGCTCGGTTGCAGTCCAAAACCCGCGAGATAGAGAAGCTTAATGAGAAGATCGATATTCTTCAACGACTTGTTCAAGAGTCTAACAAAAAAATAGTAGACTTAAAACAACAGAATAAGGATTTAAAATCCTTACTTGCCTCTGCATTTCGATTGCCTAATCCTTTAGACAAGGATGGCATGATGATTTATGAGGAGCAAATGCATTTGAATGATGAGGCTAAACGTCTCAAGTTTCTGTAGGTCATTTGAGTTAATGGAATAAAAGTATCTAGCAGATATTGATGGCATGCATAATTCCTATTTCTCTTCTAATCATGCGTAGTCTATCTTCTGGTAGGGGTTTTGTAAAAATGTCTGCCAATTGATCATGTGTACTAGTGAATTCTAATGCAATATCGCCCTTCTGCACATGATCTCTAAGAAAATGATATCTAATATCAATATGTTTGGTCCGAGATTGTTGTATTGGATTCTTTGAAAGATTTATAGCACTTGTATTATCACATTTGATTGGAATGTGATTGTACATACGTTTAAAATCCTCAAGTTGTTGCTTCATGTAAAGAACTTGGGCACAACAACTACCCGCAGCAACATATTCTGCCTCAGCAGTAGATAATGCAACAGAATTTGATTTTTTACTAAACCAGGAAACTAGTGCATGACCTAAGAAATGACATGTTCTACTAAAACTTTTTCGATCATCTTTGCAACTAGTATAATCGGTACCTGAATAACTAATAAGATCGAAAGAAGTGTGTTTAGGATACCATAACTCTAAGTCAATGGTACTGGCAAAATATCTAAAAATCCGCTTGACTGCAATCAAATGAGATTGTTTCGGAAATGATTGAAAACGTGCACATAAACATACATTGAACATAATATCAAGTCTACTAGTTTATCAAATATAATAAACTACCAATCATACCTCGATATACCTTTGAGTTAACTGATTTACCGGATTCATCTTTATCAAGTTTAGTGGATGAGCTCATTGGTGTTCCAGTTTCCTTAGCACCTTCCATCCCAAACTTCTTCAGCAATTCCTTAATATATTTTGATTGATTGATGAATATTCCACTTTTTGCTTGCTTAATTTGCAATCCGAGAAAGAATGTAAGCTCTCCCATCATACTCATTTCAAATTCTTCCTGCATAGTCTTAGCAAAAACTTGGCACATATTTTCGTTAGTAGCACCGAATATTATATCATCAACATAAATCTGAATCAAAAGAATATCATCATTTTCTTATTTAATGAAAAGAGTTGTATCAATTTTTCCTCTTGAAAAGCCTTTTTCAATCAAGAAACCACTGAGTCTCTCGTACCACGCTCTAGGAGCTTGTTTGAGTCCATATAGTGCTTTTGTGAGTTTGAAAACATGATTTGGAGAAATATGATTTTTAAAACCTGAAGGTTGCTCAACGTATTTTACCTATTCCCACGATCTTCCCTTTCGAGTTGTCTCTAAATGTCACGTGTCCTTCTTTTTTAGATCTAAGATCAAAGAACTTAGTCTCGTCTCCCGTCATGTGTCTTGAACATCCACTATCTAAAAACCATTTATTTTTACATGTAGAATACTTCATGCATACCTACAAAAGCAATTAAAAACAATTCTTGGTACCCAAGTTCTTTGGGTCCTTTATTTATTAGTATTAGAATAAACAAGATTTTTAGGTACCCATATGGCCCTAATAATCATTGTATGTTTTCTTCTAATAGGACAAGTATGATAATTATGACCATTGCTATTACAAAAATTGCAAATAGCATGTGACATATATGAATAACTTGAGTGATTATAATAGTATCCTTTTTTAACAAAATTATTTTTATGAAAAGAATTTTGAATATTGGACTTTGATGTAGAAGGATTATCAAATAAGTTTTTATAAGATTTGTATTTTTGTTTTGGCATATATCCCAAGCCTGCCTTGTCAAAAACACATCTTTGACTACCAAGAAGTTTTTCAAAATTTCTTTTTCCATTCATAAAGTTTTCAATAATATTTTCTAAATCAGTTTTCTTTTTCTTCAACTCAAGATTTTCATCTTTCAAAACAATACTTTCTTTTCTTAAAATATCAATTTCGTTTGTTAAAGAAGAATTTTTCTTTTTCAAAGCAGTATACTTGATACCCAATTTTTCAAATTCCTCATATACCTCTTCTAAAACATTTTGCAATTCTTCATATGAAGGATCTTCAATATTATCAAAATTTATTACCTCAATGTCATCTTTAGCCATAAGACAAAGATTTGCTGATTCTCCATTGCTTGCTTCACTATCTGAGCTACTTGAATCATCATTCCACGTAGCTTTCATTGCTTTTTTGCCTTTGTTTCGATCTTTCTTTAGCAGAGGACAATCTGGCTTGATATGACCAGGTTTATTGCATTTATAACAAATTAAAGTGTCATTTTTACCTGAATCTTTCTTGGAAAACTTATTGAAGGATTTCCTTGGAGGAGTTTTATTTTTCTTTAAGAACCTCTGAATTCTTCTTATTATCATCGCAACTTCTTCATCTTTGTCGTCATTTTCCTCATCTTCATCACTTTCACTTTCATGTGGAACAGCTTTAAGTGCCAAACTCTTCTTTGAATTTCCTTCTTCTTCTCCTCTTTTCAATGTGTACTCATGGGTGATAAGTGACCCGATGAGTTCATTCACTTCGAGCTTCTTGAGGTCTCTAGCTTCAAGAATCGCTGTCACTTTTGACTCCCAACGTTTTGGTAGAGAATTGGGAATTTTTCTTACTATCTCCACTTTGGAATAAACTTTGCCAAGAGCTGTCAAGCTGTTTATGATGTTAGTAAAACGAGTGTGCATACTAGAAATAGATTCATCATCATTCATCTTAAACATTTCATATTCATGAGTAAGAATATAAATTTTTGATTCCTTGACTTGAGAAGTTCCTTCATAAGTAACTTCCAAGTTATCCCAAATTTCCTTTGCTGTAGCGCAAGTCATTACTCTATTAAACTCATTACCATTGAGAGCATTATATAATAAATTCATGGCAGTTAAATTCAAAGTATAAAGTCTATCGTCTTCACGATCAAACTCTTCTTCTTCCTTTTTGACCTTTACTCCATCAACCACTTTTGTTGGAATATAAGGTCCATTTACAATGCATTTCCAGATTTCTCGACCTTGAGACTGAAGGAATATTCTCATTCTAACTTTCCAGAATGAGTAATTGTCTCCGCAAAAGAGTGGAGGCCGACTGTTAGATTGACCTTCACCAAATGAAGCTGCAATGTTAGCTATAAGATCTTAACTCAAAAGATAGTTAATCTTATAATAGAGCTCTAGCTCTGATACCAATTGTTGCCCAGATGACTAACACAAGAGGGGGGGTGAATTGGGTTATATTAAAAAATTAATACTTATAAACTAAATATACAATATAAAATATAACCAAAATATAAAGCAGTAGGAAATATAAAGAGTAGGGTAAGAGAAAGCAAACTCAGTATTTTTACGAGGTTCAGCCCCACTGCCTACGTCCTCGCCTCAAGCTACCCCTTGAGGATTCCCAAATCCACTATTCAATCTCCTTTAGGTGGAGATAGAAACCTATTACACCTTTGAGCAGCACCGCTCCAAAGAATCCGTGTAGAACACCCTCTACACTTCCAATCACCTCACACTTGGTGATTCAACTATTCCCTGTGTAGAACACCTTCTACACACACAAGGGTTATACGCACCCTCTTACTTCCAATCACCTCACACTTGGTGATTTAACTATTCCCCGTGTAGAACACCTTCTACACACACAAGGGTTATACACACCCTCTTACTGATACAAGAATTGATAGTGGGTAGGCTATCAGAAAACACTCCTCAATGAGTGAAATAAGAACAATACAGCACAAATTATATCTCTCTCAACAAGAACAAGAATTAAGGCTCAAAACTTTAGAAAAGAGAGAATGAGAGCTTTGAAAGAATGATGTAAAATTTAGCAATAGATGTGTAAGCTCTTGTTGTGATTTTTGCAAAACTCAAGTGAGCTATTTATAGGTAAATGAGTTTTCAATTTCAAATTTGAAAAGATTCCCATGTCAAATAAGAGCACTATTCACTTTTCAAAAAATTCAAATAAAAACATTTCCTTTTTGCATTTGTCAAAGACAACTCCATTCATTTTTCAAAGAAATCAAACCTAATCTTTTGCTTTTCATACAAGACAAAATGAGCATGATTTATTTTTCAAACCAAATCATCTTCTTTTTGTATATGTCAAAAAAACACACAACCACCCTTTAACATTTTCAAACAAATCATCTATCTTTTATATTTGTAAAAAAAACACACAACCACCCTTTAAGATTCCCAAACAAAATCATCTACTTTTTGCATTTGTCAAAAAAACACACAACTTCCCTTCAAGACTTTCAAACAAAATATGCACATGTCAAATATAATAATCAATCATCTTATAAAATCAAGTTTTTATAAAAAAAATATAATTTTCGAAATTATTTTGTTTGATGGTGTTATGCACATGTGAAAAACATAATTTTCAAAACTAAGACATTTAAAAATGTCTTGCATATGTGGAAAAAGTAATTTGATGTTTTATGAGAAAAAAAGAGTAATTTGGAGCCTTAATCCAATTTCTAATTTTATCAAGAGATGTACAAAAATAATCTATGAGCTTCATTTGTAGACTTGATATCTTTCTTGCTCATGCTTGATTTCTTGATGTGTTTAGCTCCCTTCATGCATAGACAACTTGAGCTTGAGTTTTCAATATTATTTGTTATCATCAAAATTTATACGTAAATACGAGACTTGAAACCTTGGGTTCAACAATACTAAATACCTGAAATTATTGCGATTATGCAAATAACTGAAATTAAACACTAGATAACTACAACATTTTGCCTCATTTGCCACTAAATTTTTAGCTGCGGTCAAAATCTTGTTAAGATAAGCCATTTTTATTTACGAAAATTATGTCGCCACATGAGGAGGTTAGACTTGTCGATAAAACTTATTTTTATCTGCAAAAAACGATTGCCACAAATAATAGTGGTTAAAATCCATTTTTGACAAACAAAGGCATCTATTGTAACTTTATCATTTTGCTGCAACTATTAATTCCTTTATATTAATAAAAACATCTCTACGTGACAAGTGATTCTCGCCGTTATAAGTATGGTATATAAATACCACACTTATTTTGCAACTTACGGGAATATTAGTTGGCCCTTTTTGGTCCTATCAGACACCAGTTGGGAGAAAATAACCTAAGGATCAGAACACCCATTTGGTCCTTTCTCCTCATGGCCTATCAGACACCCATTTTAATCTCGATACATCGACACTCATCGATCGCCGTTTCTGATTTGAGAACCAGCAGCCCACGGGTTGGATTGTTGCTTGAAAAGGGGGGGCAATGCATGAGGACGATTCACGGCTACTACTCTAGTCGCACCTTGGATTTCAAGCATCTGCGGCACACTTCTCCAATCAATCGGGGTTTTAGTTCATCAATCCGAGTAAGAACAAGTTTCTCCTGCTTATTTATGCTTCCTTTTTTTCGATTTTTTTCTTGATTCAATTTTCTTGTTGCAACAATAAAACCCAGCGCATGATCTTTGCCCCCACAGTGACTAAGAAAAATCCTCAATTTGATAGGCGTAGGAGATTCGTTATCCTTTAATTGGACTAATTTGTTTTTGACCACAATATTTCGCAGTCCTAGTTGTTGTTACTTAAAAGAGTACTAGATCCGAAGACCTTCAAAGGGAATAAATGATTTGAAGCAGAGTGTTAGCAAGGCAAAAACATTTGCAAGGATTAAGGTACATAGCTACCTTTCCCTCCTTTCTTAGATGTTATTCGCAAAAATGTCCCTCCTTTTTAGTGGAAAACGTTTTGATTTTCATGTGTTGGGATTTTGATCAAAATCTTTTTTGGTAGGAAGATCTTTTGACATTGTTCTCATAAACTTGAAGGTGGTAGTGATCTATTGCTGAGAATTAAGTTTTGCTAGGCTGCTGAAGGTGCTTTCTTTATCCATCTCTTTTGTTAATTACATAATTAAGTTTCTATGTGTTTATTTGAATGCTATCTGAGTCTGACAATCAGAATGCAAGTGCCTGGGTTTGGGAAGAGTATTTTTTGTTTGATTATGGGCTTTTATAGTGGGGTTCGCCCTTGAGTTTTGGTCGTGATCTCATCTATTGCGGCTCATATTTGCGCTCTCCCTCACCAACTAGTAATTGCCTAAAATACGTTCACGTGCTTCTAATCATAACATACTGTCAATTAGGGGTTGTGACTTGGTTATAAATGTTGAGGGAAAATTATCTACCAGGTTTTCGGGAAAATTATTTGATCAGGGCTAGTTGTGGGTGATGAGCACATCTTAAGACTCAATTGCAGCACAATACCAATTATCAACTAGTAACCAACATGAATTCTAATACCCCCCACCCTCACATGCCTCAAGATGGAATATCTTATACTTTGCATTTTCAGAAGAGTTGAGAAAGCAAAAAAAAAATACAGCTTTGTTCTAATATGAAGAACATATTATACAATAGAAAGGTTATGAGTAACTGAACATCAACAAGTTAATGACAAATTGGAGTTAAGGAAGGAACTCATAAGTTCCAAACCAGTTAGGAAGGTTCTCACCATCTAAAATGCTCATTTTATTCTGTATAAGGACATTTATTATACTCATATTATGCCAGTAAATAATGTTTCTAATCACGACATTGACTTAACTCAGACTTATACAAACTGCAACACTTTGGCCCAAAGATTCAACTTCACCTAAATATGTAGCCTACACTCATATGTGGCAAGTAAGGTCTTAGCATATGAAAATTACTCGATCTGTCACAAAATACAAGAGTTTTTACCATAAGAGACTAAATGCCAAGAACCTAGTGAAGAATATTAACCTCTAGTAGCTTTTAAGCATTGCTTGCCTGTAAGTGATTGGGACCACAAAAAGTTTCTGATGACACCGAGGAATATAGGATCGTGTCTTCTGTTTAGCACATTGTGCCATTATGGGGCTGAAGTGGGTAAACAGGACATGATGGGTAAGATGCAACGTAGATTGTCAAATTACCAAGTTAAAGAAAATGATAGTATGTTTATAGATGAAGGCAGCTTTAGATTAGGCTACCTTAGGGTCTAAAATGTCGTCTTATATGTTCTGTTTTTTATATTCTAATTTTGTTCAGCTGCAAGTCTGCATGGCAAGTCTAATACCAAATAGTGGTAAAGCATGCTTGGGTTTTGCTTGCTGGTTACAGAATGTGGCAAAATTTACAAACAAGCCTATAAAAAATACCAACTAGTAAGCAATACTCGTAGTTAATAATACAACTTTTACATGCTTTCTTTTAATAAAAACCTTCGATCAAGAAAACCAAAGTACAGATGCTACAAATGGACTGGGCAGTGGCATATTAATAGGACATCTCCTATTATGATGCCACGTTACTTGCTTTTAAAATAAAGGGCTGAGATTAAAAATCCATAGGTTCATCTCAAATTCCTCTCAAATTTAAACACAAAGCAAGTTACATCTTTAATGGATAGCACTGAAGGAATGGAAAGAAAAACTGCAGAACAAACTGCAAGTCTAATTTGGTCTTATAGAACATTTAACAAATATTGGTCTTTCTTCACTACTAGAAACAGAATTATAATGGAAGTCATTAAAATCATACTGTTAGATTACAAGCAACACAGTACCAATTACACCTAAATTCGAGTACATCCCAAAATGCTGGGGTTTGCAAGAACATGAGAAATTTGGAGTGATAATATATACGTATATCCAAAAATATTTATAATTGCAGCAAAGCAATCTTAATAAGCCAAGTGGATATTAAAAATAAAAATATGTAAAGAAGAGCCCCATGCCATCACTTAAATATATATAAGACGTGCTTTGGGCACATGCTACTAATTAATTCGTTGGAAGCTATAACAACGAAGAAGGCCAACAAAATCATATATTATAATATCCCAACAACAATGTCAACACCAATAAAGAAAGGTAACAAAGATAGGAAAAAGCAAAAGATAACCCAAACATATATACATATGATTCAAGTAAAAACTTATTCTTTGATAGCAAGAGAATCAGCACACACTATTTAATATTAATTAATTTAAGACAAAAAAATATGAGTTAAAAAAAAAAACAAAAAATCCACCACACATCAGATGTAGAGGAAATATTACTACTTCTCCATGTATGATACAGCATATGGAAGAGAGAGAGAGAGAAAGAGAGAGAGAGTCTTGAGTGATCTTAGTGATGAGGGGTTGCTGCTAGTGATGTTGGTGTTGGAGGCTTGCACTAATAGCACTTGGCAAATAGCCCAAATCTGTAAACTTACCTCACAAAGTTAGTCATGCCAGCCCATCCTCCGAACCCAAATCCAACCACTAAAACCCAAACTATTACAAAAATATACACTACATACATGCCAGTCCAACTTGGTAAAAAGAAGGCAGGCTTCTCTGCAGCATTCTGCAACACATATGAGGCAAGTATTCTAAAACAGTGATATCCACTCAAAAAGTCTGAGTTGTGCTTAATTAATGCTTGCAGTACATTTGACTTCAATAGTACTTACTTTCAACTGCACTCTCACTTGCAGTCCTCTTCTTACCCCAATACATTTTATCTTTGCTACCCATTACAGCTAGTAATCCTGCACTTGCTGACTTCAGTGGCTTGGTTGACCCTCATTATTATTTTCTGGTTCCCAACTCAGTCAATATTTTCTAATCATGAGTAGCAACAAGGTTCCTAATGATCAGGGGCGGAACTACGTTGGTGGGTAGCCCCCCATTTTTTTTAAAAACCCATTATAGTATGTGTTTTTTCTCCTAGCAACAAAATTATTCATAAATTTACCCCCCCCCCCCCCAAAAAAAAAAAACTGAAATTAGCCCCCCCACAAGTACAAACAACTGAAATTAGTCTCTAAAATGTCAGACTCCAACCGGCTCTCTTAATTTTTTTTTTTTTGAGTTACAGGTTATAGACTTATAGTCCCTTCCATTGTCCATGATATATGCCCCTACTCCAAGACTATTGTACGCTTCAAAGCCTGCTTTAGTTTTCTGAGTTCAGTCATGTTGGTGACCGTGATGAGGGCTTATTATTGATTGTGCACTGTTGTTGGTACACTTTCTAGCACTGTTGTTGCGTGTTGATAATGTTCCGACTAAGTTTTGAAAGCATGTAATGTTGCAGCATGTTGGTGTTGAAGTCTTACCCAATATTTTAAATAAAAATTGTTTTCAAGTTTCATTTTTTCCAAACTGCTTTCACGTTTATGTGTGTTGGTGTTGAAGTCTTCAAGCCTGCTTTGTCATCTCACTATATAATGAGTAAAAATCCTTGTCTTTTTCTTTGATTATTTTGATCTTAACGGCTTCGATACCTGCTAATTTTTATGGTTTTTTCTAGAAATGATGGATTGCATTCAGTGGTTCTTAGCTTTTTTTAAGGTTGCTTTTTCAGAGAGTAATATAGTGGATGTGTTTGTTTGCCTCTATTTCCACCTTCCTCTGTTCTTCAAAATGTGTTATAATGCAGAAGTTTTGCTTTATGCACAGCCTAGGACTTATTTATATCAAGCACACTTTGGAATGCAAAGAGAAGTAGGGCTATATTGGTACCACCAAAGTACTTATGAATAAGCCACTGGATTGTCCTCCAATCCTTTTGTCTGATTGGGGAGCCTCAGGTATTCATTATTATATAGATTTACTATTACTGTCATATAATTAATTGTTCTTTGCTTTGCCTAATGGCTATGTATTTTGTTATTTTTTTTAGCCACTTCTAATCCAAGGAAAAGGAAAGTTCAGCTGCTCTAGTGTATCAAGTCCAGCCAGGGTTTGTAATGCATCGTCAAACCCAAAATGCTCTCCATATATGATCACTTTAATCTCAGGAAAAACATATCGGCTAAGGGTTGCTAGCTTAACTGCTCTGTCCACTCTTAGTTTTCAAATACAGGTAATTTTTATGAGCATCATCAACTTCAAACATATTTCTCGTCTTTCTTTGAGTATATATGGATAATAGTATAATACACTTAAAAAGTATTAGACACTAATGAACTATAGAAAATAAAGAGTTCCTTTGTAAAAAGGGTCAGTATCATTGCTCATAATGTTTTAATGTGATACACCTAACAGTTATTATCAATTTATGGAAGACCGACTTCATATTCTATTTAGTTGAATCTATTATCAATTTATCTATACCATAATACTACTTCAATAGCTCATGTTTAGCATAACAAATGGTATGTTTAAGAAGCTTAGAAGTTAGAATTGTATATTATAAAATTATATGCTGCATTGTTGATAATCTGATTTAGCCTAGCTTTAGATTTTTTGGAAGGGGTTGTTTGGAAAACTAATGAATCAGGAGATGGGGCCTTTTTGGAGAATATTTAGATATTTTTTGTCTTTTGAAACTGAATGCAAATGGGTTGGTTGGAAATGTAGTCTCTGTTTTGTGGTCAGCCGCGGTATAATCAGGTTGGTGTGTAAGCAATCAGGCCATACTGGTGCAAAATCATCTGATAATTATGGTATGCAATTAGGTATCCTTATTTTTTAAATTTATATTGCCATTAGGCCATCCTGAGTTGTGTATGGAATTAGGTTAAGGTATGCAATTAGGCCATCCTGAGTTGTTAACCATTGTTTCTTAAATGCTATGATATTAGAGTTATGTTGCCTTTGTAAGTATTATCCAAATATGGTCCCTGCTTTATGTGGATAGTCAATAGGTTCGTTGGATACAAACATTGCTGACTATTGATGGTTGAGAGTCCTATAATAGATGCTGATTTTTTTTTTTAAGTCATTTCCTATGTGGTTTAAGTATGCACATATGCAGGTCTTTCAACTGTCCCTGCAGTTTCATTTAAGTAATACATAGGCTGATTGGATACATAGCAGCTAGTAATTCAAAAAACATACTTTAGGTTAATTTGGCTTAGCTTCCAAACTGAGTTTTTTTTTAAGGGAAATAATTCATAGGCTGATTTAGTTACATATTAGCTAGTAAATGATCGTTTAGAATAAAATAGATTGCATGGATCTACACAGGGTAGCAACTTGTTAGTGCTGATAAGAAGCATGGATTTTTTTTAAACCTCACCTATGTGGTTTATATCAAAGTTTGGCCTTTCTCCCAACTGATCCAAATTTAGGTAAATAATTTTGAAGTATGATTGGATACATTCCTAGTAATTGATGGTTGAGAGTACACTCACTTGCACGATATTGCCAATTAATATTGTAAAGTTTTCAGATTGACCATATTGGAAGCAACACCTAGGTAAAAATATGGATGTTCTGAAAATTAACTCAACGCTAAATGTTTGGCAAGCATGTATATCTGGCTTTACTTGTTGTCTTTTGAAGGGATTGCACTACTGAGTTCAAAGACTGAGACCATTTGACATGGACTGTTGTGAGGAGAGATGTGTTTTTTGAGTTCAGATACCACACGTTTACCATAAATAGGCCAGGCTGCAAGACTAGTCACTAGGCAATTTATGTAAAGGATTGTGGATGCTTAGAGTTTTAGCCAATTTATGTAAATGGTCCCCATTACCTGAGGAATATATTTTGTTCATGTTGGCTGGACAAGTACTCGTGTTACACAGACTTAATTATGTGGATGAAAAGCATGTCTAATGACAAAATTAATGGTATGTTTGCCAATGTGTTCATCTGATGGGTTGTTTTTGAATTGGTGATCTGCTGCTATTCACAATATATATTCTGTTATATGCCATTCCATTTTAAATTGCTGTTAATGACAAATACATGATGTCATACAGTTCATTTTACCATAATTGGTTGGCATAGGTTCCAAATTTGACATGTCTTTGGAAATTGTATTGTGGACATGCATGATCCATTTGCAGGTAATTAGCTAGTGTGCAATCATACAATATAGATCTTTTTGAATGAAGTACCCTACTAATTATAGCATGGGTTTGAGAAGTATATGTATAGATCGACTTAATTGGGATTGATGGCAGATTATGATCATGATTAATTGCAGTTCAAATGTGTAGTAATTTTAGTGTATGGAAAATACAATTAGTTGCAGGATTGTATTGTTGAAGTGGCAAAATAATGGGCTAGCAAAATATAGAAGTTTATCGGCAAGTACTAGTGCACCAAGAAAAATATATATCAGTTTCAACGTAGACACGGTTGCTCCAGGTAATCAGGCTGATATTGATCTCTTGCCATAAAAATATATCGTAGATAAGGATTTATTGTGGGACACAAGGATTGTCAAAAAAAGGCAATTTCAACAATAGACAATTGCCAATAAAGTCTTTTACATTGACCCCCACTAGTATAGAATACCGCAGAGATCAAACATTACCTACGAAATGTTCCATCAAAAAGTGGCCAAAGGTGAGCAATGATTCTTGAAAGAATTATGGGTTGTTGTCGGCAACATTTGCCACAATAACATTTTTATCTACAATATGTATTTGTGGAATGAAGACAATACCTACAAAAATAGTTGATGAAATTAGTCATATGTGGCCATTATGCAGGGACGATAATGAGCATTCCATTTGAGACTTAGGCATCCAGATTTGAGTATTTTTGGCCAAAAGATTGTTGACTAGTAGCAATATCCTCTGGCCAAAATAAGGAGGTTATTTTCTACAAACATTTTGTTAGCCGAACTTATCTTAAATTGGAAGTTTTTTATCCACAAACCAGTGGCCATGAGTTGTTGCCAAAATGTGCATATTTGAGGCAAAATATTATGTTATCTCTGGCAAAAGTTGTCGTGGCAATAGGCAAGAAATGTTGTAATTTAGGTGGAAATCCTAAACAAAAGGTATGAAATTTAAATCAGTTATATTTCATACCTTTTGATTGTAACTGGGGTTTAGGTGGAAATCCCACACGGGGAGAGTTTTGTGGAGAGGTGAATTTTCTGGAGTGGTGAAAAGCAACAGATCTAGAGGGCCGATCAATCTTGGAAGAGGATATGGGATAGGGTTTTGAGAGGGGAATTCAGTTGAGCGAGGCAAGGGAGTCGAGAAAGTAATTCTCAAACACGGGAGACGACAGAGGCTAGGGTAAAGTCAAGTCATTGTTGCGGCGAACGGCAAATGTTGCTATTATTAAAGACCCAAAAGCGAAGAATGAAGATGCCGCTAATTTATTATGTTTATTGCAATGATAAAGTCGCCGTAGTTTCTACAAATGTCGTTGCTATAATTAATTTACTCTTCCAGCACGAGTAAAATTGAGTTCGTGCTATTAATTACACGATGAAGACTCGTTTGACGCTATTAAGTTACTTATTCCATCAATTGTTATTGCAACAATACAAAAAACCTTGTTAAAGGCTATATTTTTTGTAGTGAGGAAGTATTCGATTACATAAACAAATGAGGCACTAGAACAGGAGATAATGAGAAAAGAAACTTGAGGACAATAGTGTGCAAATTAATTATAGCAACGACATGAGGACAATATATACACATGAGGACAATAGTGTACCAAACCTTTTTTGCGAAGGCCTTAATATAGTCTAATATTGTGCCATTCGATTACAAAATGAGGGAAACTGTGCTAATTTCACACTTGACTTAGCACAAGGAGTATTCGTGACTAAAAACAAGGATTTCGTCAATCCACCTATATTTTACAAGATGCTGCCTTCGAATTATAAGGATCCTTCCTGTTTTTTCCAACCTTAGGCGCTATCATACTCCATCCTGAAGGCTCTGATCCCATCTTCTGAATTGAAGGGGTATGCTTTCTGCGACTTCATTGCTACACGAGCTGGCTTTCATCATGGCGACAACCTTCATGCATGCCAGTGTCAACAACTCCTCGATATTAAGGTAGTCTGCTGCTATGAGAAGGTGATAGAGAACAGCCTGATCAACGTCGATAAAACCAGCATCGTACTTTTGGAGTTCATCCTCTGTGATGGTAGGATCGGCATGCTTCGCGCACCACTGAAGCACACTGTCCAGAGTTTTGCCGTCGACATTTGGCAACGGGATCGGGTCATTAGAAACGACGTCCTCGACTATGTACTTAATGATTTGGGACTTCACGGCCGCGGCCTCTTCCACCTCGAAAGTTTCATTAGCGTGCCTTCATCGACTATATATCCTTCCCGAACGAGAACTTGAATCTCACGTAACTTTTTTTATTTGAGCCGCACGTAACTTGCATTATTATGTGACTTTTTAACTCTTATAAATGAAGTGTGAATTGTTTGGAAGTCTGGTACTACTGAAAAAGTCTGATAATTCAAGACATATTTGAATCTATAATACAACAACGAATCTCAAGTTTGAAAATGTTAGTTTTATTTAAAAGATCTTATAGAAAAAATATTTTTTTCAAAGTAAGTATTATATATAAAATTATAAGTAAGCATGTACTCCTAAAATATTTTAGGATCACTTTACAGCCTAGTGGCGGACCCACGTTTTACATAAGGGGCCAAAGCCCCCAACTTTTTGAAAACATAAAATATTTTCAAATTTTTATACATAATTCTATAAATATAGAAACTCTCTCCTCCTAAAAAAATTATAATTTCTATATGTTCTATATTTTTTTTTAAAATTTTCAATATACTTAAAAATGCTTCCCTCCAATTTTTGTTTTTATAGTCCTAAAATTTTATTTAATTTCTATTTTTAAGGATGTGATCTCTCAAAATTAAAATTAAAACTATGTTTAGGAAAAAAAAAAACTTTTTATATATGGATCCCAAAATATTTTGTTATACAATATTATATTTCTTAATATGGAATCCAAAGTGAAAATACTAGAAAAATTATTTAGTAAAATAGCTTGTAATTATGTTTTTATGATTTTTCAATCTCTTTTTAGTTTGTATGAGAGAAATTATATTTGCAATTCTAAAAACTGCAAGACTCACCCACTCTTTTTCGAAAAAAGTAGATAATCTAACACTCATATGAAAATATATATATATATATTTTATGATAGATTCTATTTTCTCTCAAAGGAAGTGTATAGATTTTGCACACCATAAAACCATATCTAGTAATATTACTTATTAAATAAATATTCCACACGATTGAAAAGTTAGCCACCTCCCTCAACAAATTGTTGGTTCTGCCATTGTTGCAACTTGTGCATGACTCATCCCGACAAATTGCTAGTTCCGCCACTGGTACAAGTTGTGTATGACTCCTCTCAACAAATTACTAGTTCCGTCACAAGTTGAAAACTTGGAGCGGCTTTGTGGTCTAGAGATAAAGTGCTAAGCAAGCAAAGCCAGGCAGGGCCGCAAAGAAAATATTTGCTCAAACTAGCTTGCACACCAATTCATCCAAATTGAAAGTTTTTTTTAAGCAAGCATATTCATTAAATTAGAAACATGATATATGAAGAAAGAGTGGGATTTCTCGACAATCGTCCAAAACAATAAATAACAGTGCAAGAGTAATAGAAAAAAAAGAAAAAGAAAAATAGGGGATTTATTTGAGACCATTTTCTTGGTCTCTACCCAAGTTCTATCAACGGACACCATCTTATAAAAAGATGGATTAAAATTGTTTGCTAAAAAGTAAACAATAGAGCCATCGTTGGAGGCGATGGTTTCTCTGCTGGAAGTGATGTGGGTGGCAAATGCCTTATCAATTTTTGTTTGAAAAAAATTATAGAGAGATCCACAATCCCTCTAACATGATCACAGATTATATAAAATGATAAGATATGAGCATAACAACCAAACCAAAATTGTCGACGATAGTCCCTCGTAGGCGCGTGTTGCACACACGTTGCCTAAAATAGTGAATAATGGTCGCTACCGAGAGAATCGAAACCAACACAATCGTGCGTGATGTCAAAAACTCCCCCATTCTAACAAGAGCCGTGCATGTAGTCAGCGCATCGGCCGAAATCGCAATCCCCCTCTGCGACCTGTGTATTTAGACTTTTACCTATTCTTACTATCAACAAAATCTTATTAACTGATAAAAAAATATACTAAAAAAAAAGAACAATCAAAATCTGACTAGCTAGTAAAACAAAAAAGAATCTACAATTCTTTGTAATTCTTGAGGAAGAAGTATACGATTACATAAACAAACGAGGCACTGGAACAGGAGATAATTTGAGAAAAAAAACATCAGTACCCACGGGTGTGCAAAAGCATGCGCTCCTTAACCATATACACAGGATAATAGTGTATCAAACTTTTTTTTGCAAAGGCCTTAATATAGTCTAATATTGTGCTATTCGATTACAAAAAGTAGGAAACAGTGCGTTCACACTTCACTTAGCACTAGGAGTGTTCGTGACTAATAACAAGGATTTCGTCAATCCACCTATATTTTACAAGATGCTGCCTTCAAATTATAAGGATCCTTCCTGTTTTTTCCAACCTTAGGCACTATCATACTCCATCCTGAAGGCTCTGATCCCATCTTCTGAATTGAAGGGGTATGCTTTCTGCGACTTCATTGCTGCACGAGCTGGCTTATGTATCTCTCCTTCCTCTATTAGTTTCCTACATATGCTGATCTCTTCCTCCAGTTTCCCGACCTTGGTTTGCAATGCCTTCAGTTCCTGTAATTCATGACTCTCAGACTTCTGTTCAAGGTGCTTGAATAATTTAGAAATAGGAGTTCCACCTGCAAATACAGCAGAAACCCAAAAGGAGTATAATACAAGAAGTGAAACCAAGTAAAAAAATTTGAAGACTCAAACAAAAACCCAGGGTTAGACTAAACAGGAGGAATCGCTATGTACTACATTTTGTTTCGCCTTCAACATTTGAGTTTCAACATGCCCACAAACGTGAGTCAGCACTTTCAAGATTTAAAAATTTTAGAGGGGGAAATTTACTGGTCTGTACAAAGGTGCATCAACCAGTTCCGATCAGAAAAAACCAAGAAAACTAAACGTCCTGAATGATTAGGCATTTTCATAACACTTGCAGGCATGATCCACTACACACTGGTGCATTGAACCGTGAAGTTAACAGCAATATTGAACTTAAGAGAGAACTAAGGACGAGGTATGATATTCACTGAAAACTGATCATATTATAATGCAAGTATGCCTTGGTCCGGTCCCAGTCCAAAAATCCAGGACCGAAATAGGTCCGGTCCGGTCGGACCGGACCGATTATATAATATATTATATTTTTTAAAAATGATATATATTATATAAACTATAATTATAAATTAATTATATAATATATATTATTTATTATTTATGTATATATTTAGTATCAAAGTATTATTATATTATTTGATGTATAATTATTTACTATATATCATAGTAAATAGTAATAGTATTAGTAAATACTAAATAGTACTGAGTCTAAAGTTTATTACTTTATAAATTTAGGAATTAGTTTCAATGTGTTATTATATTTTTTAATGTATAATTATAATATATAGTACTAGTATATATTAATAATTTAATGTCAACACTTAATATATTGTAAGAGTTGCAGTATAAATTATAATATACGTATAAATTTATAATGGTATAATGTATGTATTGGTATAGTTAAATCAACATATTTGTATTAAAAATTAAAATAACATCTATATATTGGACCGAATGGACCGAACCAAACCGAAAGGGACGGGACGGGACCGGTCCAGTCCCCTTTGAAGTTCGGTCCGGTCCAGGCTTGGAAAAGCCTAGACCGAATGGGTCCAGTCCGGTCCATCAAAGTCCTCCAAGACCAACCGGACCGGACCGATCTCCCCCCTACTAAACAAGGGGCAAAAAGAGAAGGAAGATAACAATCTGGTTGATCTTTCCCTCCAAACTCACATCATTAATTATAACAAAACTAGGTAAGGAAATGCCCAACATATAACATTAAAAATAAATTTGTCTTTCTCTAGGTTCACATTTTCTACATGAAGTAGTGGACAAGTTTTGTGAATATATGGGGAGCAAAAATCGCCATGTAAAGCACATAAAGGAAGAACTTAAAAGTAAGTACCCTTCTTTCTTTTCTCACTCGCCCTCTTTATGATCTTTTACCAACGATTCTTTATTTTTTATTTTTCTAAAACAGAGCACCTCAAAACCAAAAAGACAAGATGCGACCATCTTTGAAATATAGGCAGGAAAATGGTTCTAAAACCTATTTCCTTTTATAATAAGATTCAAACACCCAGGGTGCTCTGCCCCGGATGTTGATGAAGGCCACCTAAGTTTGGAGGATCAATTTTAGAATGGAAGAAATCTATTTTCAAGCTTTTGTTTTATACACGTAACATACTACCAAAGCGTGTCCAATATAATGAAGAAATTTAACTTTCTAATAATTAGAATTGCATCCCACAACAGGCCAACAGGGTGTGTTAATACACCTAATTTGCAAGTAGCAAACTTTTTTAACCTTAAAATGTTTTTTACTTTTCAAAAAAATAAAAACTTTAATCTAAATTTTCATAAGAAATAAAAACACAAAAACAAAACAAGTTTTACCAAAAATACAACAATCAAAAGAATTATTATTATTATTATTATTTTATAAGTAAACATGTATTATTAATCAAAGAATGGGCAAACTGCCAATCACAAAAACCTCATGCCCTATCAAGTAGGCGCATTAGAAACAAGGAAGTCATAAATTAAATTCAAACAACATTGCAAATCTACCTATTCATATACACAAACCCAATACAAAACACATCTCAAATTGTTACCTAGTAGGGATGATAACTGCATGGTGCAGGGCAGGGTGGACCCTTCCCTGCACACCGCCCCGCACCATGCAGGGGGGCAAGCTTTTCAACCCCGCACCCTGCTTCAGAAGGCGGGGTGGGGTCCCCTGCCCCATGCCGGGGGGTGGGGTCGAATGCCTCATCCGCCTTACCCCCCCCCCCCCCCCCCCCTGCCAAAGCCACAATACTACCCATGGTCCATTTAGCCTAAATTTTATTTTTGGATCCAAAAAACTTTTTTAGACCCAAATTATAACATAATTGAAATTATAAATTAAAATTGATAAATACAAAATAATAATAATAATAATAATAATAATAATAATAAAATGTTTGTTGAACTCATTAAAATTGTATTTTGAATTACCTTGGCTTCCTAGAACAACCTTTATATAAGAGGCCAAGGCATGCAATATATATATATATATATATATATATATATATAAATTTCATTTATATATATAGCAGGGCGGGACCCGTTGGGGTCAGCCCGGCCCGGCTAAGCTTTCTCGCTGCATGCGGGGATGGGGTTAACCGCCGGTCCCTGTGGGGGCTGGTCGGACGGGGCAGGGGTGAGGGCCCTTGCTGCCCACCCCTAACCCAGCTGTGAAAGTCAATAGCTTTTTGAGGAAGTTCTACTGTCTACAGTCTCTCGAATTTATTTTCGTCCAAGCACACATGTAGCTTTTTTGAAGAAGAGTTTTCCTTTTGTCATTGTCTGTCTTTAGGCTACTTTTATTGAATAGTGAGCGTAGTTCTTTGCTCTATCTCTGGGGAATTACCCTAAAATTACTCCCTATCCCATAGGAATTACCCTTGAGTGAAGATCGCTTAGTCCGTGTTTGGCAACATTAGATTTGAGAGATTTTCACTACATTCCTCGACTTTTCTCTCAACTTCATTCCCAAAAATACAAAACCGAAAAACATCTAACTACGAATTTTTCGCTCGTCTCAACATAATTTCACTTCTTAAAAAAAACATTAAAAATAAAAAAATAGATAACTTCAAAGAGATTGTCTGTGTGATGGATCAGACCAGGTAAGGTTTTGAGGCCCTCGTGGAAGCCATAATAGGCGGTTTCTTTGGCAATATAGGTAACGGTCTGGCCGATCTTGGACTGCGTCTCCTCGTCTGTCATGCACTGCTTCACCTTGTGTGGGGCGTCGATCCTAACGGCCTTGTCGATTTTGTCAATGGCAGCGCAGCCGATACCATAAGAACTCGACCACCAGCCCTTAACGGTCGTCTGATCTGGAGTATTCCTTTTAAGAAAATCGCTTGTGGAGTGAACGTAATCCCTCATACCCATCTCTCTCTCTCTCTCTCAAAAGGAAGGTGTGGGTAGCAGAACCAGAAAGTAGTGACAAGAAGCTTGACAATGGGATACCACCTACTTTGAGCACGATTGGAATTACGTTTGAAGATTTAAATAATATTTTTGAGGAGTTAAAAATATTTTAAAGTCGGTTTAAGGTTATCTTTTAAGTTTTAAAAATTATTTTTAAGTAGTTAAAAATATATATTTTTTTTAAATGATGTGTTTGATAATTTAATCAAAAGCACTTTAAACAATTAAAAAAACTAAAAATTAAATTTTTTTAAAAATATCAAATTGAAATTTTTATCAAAATTTTTTTTATAAATAACTATATATTTTAAAAAATTATCTTAACTAATTCTAAAAAGCGTTTTAGATATATAGATCTCAAATAGTAAATAGTTTTTTAGTAGTTGTTGAATCCAAAATTTCAAATTTCGTATCTACGTGTAGATTTTGATGATAACAAATAAATTCAAGTCTCAAGCTCAAATTATTTATGCAATGGAGCGAAGCACACATCAAGTATAAAAGAACAAGTCTACAAATGAAGCTCATAGATTATTTTTGTACATCTCTTGATAAAATTCGAAATTAGATTAAGGTTTCAAATTATTCTTTTTTCTCATAAAACATCAAATTACTTTTTCCACATATGCAAGACATTTCTAAATGTCTTAGTTTTGAAAATTATGTTTTTCACATGTGCATAACATTATCAAACAAAATAATTTCGAAAATTATATTTTTTTTATAAAAATTTGAATTTATAAGATGATTGATTATCATATTTAACATGTGCATATTTTATTTGAAAGTCTTGAAGAGAGGTGGTGTGTTTTTTTGACAAATGTAAAATGTAGATGATTTTGTTTGAGAATCTTAAAGGGTGGTTGTGTGTTTTTTTGACAAATGTAAAAGGTAGATGATTTTATTTGAAAATATTAAAGGATGGTTGTATGTTTTTTTGACATATGCAAAAAGAAGATGATTTGGTTTGAAAAATAAATCATGCTCATTTTGTCATGTATGAAAAGTAAAAGATTTGATTTGATTTCTTTGAAAAATGAATGAAGTTGTCTTTGACAAATGCAAAAATGAAATGTTTTTATTTGAATTTTTTGAAAAGTGAATAGTGCTCTTATTTGACATGAGAATCTTTTTAAATTTGAAATTGAAGACTCATTTGCCTATAAATAGCTCACTTGAGTTTTGTAAAAATCACAACAAGAGCTTACACATCTATTATTAAGTTTTGCATCATTCTTTCAAAACTCTCATTCTCTCTTTTCTAAAGTTTTGAGCCTTAATTCTTGTTCTTTTTTAGAGAGATATAGGTTGAACTGTATTGTTTCTATCTCACTCATTGAGGAGTGTACTTTGATAGTTTACTTACTGTTAACTCTTGTATTTGTAAGAGGGTGCGTATAACCCTTGTGTGTGTAGAAGGTGTTTACACGGGGAATAGTTAAATCACCAAGTGTGAGGTGATTAGAAGTGTAGAGGGTGTTCTACACAGATTCTTTGGAGCGGTGCTGCTCAAAAGTGTAATAGGTTTCTATCTTCACCTAAAGACGATTGACTAGTGAATTCGGGATTCTCAAAGGGTAGCTTGAGGTGAGGACATAGGCAGTGGGGCTGAACCTCGTAAAAATACTGAGTTTGCTTTATCTTACCCTACTCTTTACATTTCTTACAGTTTTATATTCCGTTTATATTTTATATTGTGTATTTGATTAATAAGTGTTAATTTTTATAATATAACTCAATTCACCCCCCTTCTTGTGTTAGTTATCTGGGTAACAATTGGTATCAGAGCAAGGGCTCTATTATAAGATTAATTATCTATTGAGTTAAGATTATATGGCTAACATTGCAGTTACATTCGCTGAAGGTCAATCCAGTAGTCGGCCTCCGCTATTTTGTTGAGACAATTATACTTTCTGAAAAACTAAAATGAGAATATTTCTTCAGTCTCAAGGTCGTGAAATCTGGAAATGTATTGTAAATGAACCTTATATTCCAACAAAAACTGTTGATGGAGTAAAGGTCAAAAAGGAAGATGAAGAGTTTGATCGCGAAGACGATAGACTTTATACTGTGAATGTAATGGCTATGAATTTTCTATATAATGCTCTAAATGGTAATGAATTTAACAAAATAATGACTTGCAGGACAGCAAAGGAAATTTGGGACAACTTGGAAGTAACCTATGAAGGAATTTCGCAAGTCAAAGAATAAAAAATTTATGTTTTTACGCATGAATATAAAATGTTCAAAATGAATGATGATGAATCTATCTCTTCTATGTATACTCGTTTTACAAATATTATAAATAGTTTGACATCTCTTGGTAAAGTTTATTCCAACTTAGAGATAGTAAGGAAAATTCTCAACTCCTTACCAAAACGTTGGGAATCAAAAGTAACGGCAATCCTTGAAACTAGAGATCTTAAAAAACTCGAAATAAATGAACTCATTAGGTCACTTATTACCCATGAGTACACATTGAAAAGAGGAGAAGAAGAAGAAAAGCAAAAGAAGAGCTTGGCACTCGAAGCCGTTCCTCATGAAAGTGAAAGCGATGAAGATGAAGAAAGCGATGACGAAGAGATTGCAATGATCACTAGAAGATTTAAGAGATTCTTGAAAAATAAAGCTCCTCCAAGGAAACCTTTCAAAAAATCTTCCAACAAAGATACAGGTAAAAATAATTTATTAATTTGTTATAAATGTAAAAAGACTGGACATATCAAAGCAGATTGTCCCCTGCTAAAGAAAGATCGATACAAAGGTAAGAAAGCAATGAAAGCTACATGGGATGATGATTCAAGTAGCTCAAACAGCGACGCAAGTAATGAAGAATCTGCAAATCTTTGTCTTATGGCTAAAGATGGTCTTGAGGTAACAAATCTTGAAAATCCCTCTTATAAAGAATTGTAAAATGTTTTGGAAGAGGTATATGAGGAATTTGAAAAATTAGGTATTAAGTATACCGCTTTGAAAAGGAAAAATTCTTCTTTAATAAATAAAATTAATGTTTTAAGAAAAGAAAATATAGTTTCAAAAGATGACAATGATGAACTAAAAAAGAAAGTAGCTGATTTAGAAAAGATTGTTGAAAATTTCACAAATGGAAAAAGAAGTTTCGAAAAACTTCTTGGTAATCAAAGATGTGTTTTTGATAAGGTAGGCTTGGGATATATGCCAAAAGAAAAATCAAAACCCTACAAAAATTTCTTTGATAAACTCATTAAATCAAAACCAGATTTTCAAAATTCTTTTCCTAAAAAGAGATTTGTCAAAAAAAGACATTATTACAATCACTCAAGTTCTTCAAGTATGTCACATGTTATTTGTAATTTTTGCAATAGAAATGGTCATAAGTATCATGCTTGTCCTATTAGAAGAAAACATATAATGACTATTAGGGCCATATAGGTACCAAAGAATCTTATTTCTTCTAATACTAATAAATAAAGGACCCAAAGAACATGGGTACCAAGAAAAATCATTTTAATTGTTTTTGTAGGTATGCATGAAGTCTTCCGTAAGTAAAACAAGATGGTTTTTAGATAGCGGATGCTCAAGACACATGACAGGAGATAAAACTAAGTTTATTGATCTCACTCCTAAAGAAGAAGGACACGTGACATTTGGAGACAATTCAAAAGAGAAGATTGTGGGAATAGGTAAAGTTGGTAATAAGTCTTCTCTCATAATTGAAGATGTTCTACTTGTTGAAGGTCTAAAACATAATCTTTTAAGTATAAGTCAATTATGTGATAAATGATTTACAGTTACCTTCAAAAGGATAAATGCATTATTTTGAATAATCATTATTGCAATGTTTGTTTTATTGCTCTTAGAAACAATAATGTTTATACAATTAAAATTGAATTTGAAGAAATTACCTCACAAGATACTATTTGTTTATCAGCTCAACATGAAAATAGTTGGTTATGGTATAGAAGGTTAGGTCATGCAAACAGGGAACTTATTTCCAAACTTTCAAAAAATGATCTTGTGAGAGGTTTGCCAAAGGCAAACTTTTTTAAAGACAATATCTGTGATGCATGCCAGTTTGATAAACAAATAAAAGCTTCTTTCAAAATCAAGAAACATATATTCACTACTAGACCTTTGCAACTAATACACATGGACCTTTTTGGACTAAACAGAGTTGCGAGTCTGGGAGGAAAATATTAGACATTTGTTATTGTTGATGATTTCTCTAGATATACTTGGGTCATCTTTCTCGCTCATAAAGATGAGGTACATAATGCCTTTACCAAGTTATGCAAGAGAATTCAAAATGAAAAGGGCTATACTATTTCAAACATCCGAAGTGATAGTGGGAAAGAGTTTGTCAATAAAGATATTGAGTCTTTTTGTGATGAAAATGGTTTTCTGCATAATTTCTCTGCTCCTCAAACTCCTCAACAAAATGAGGTAATAGAGAGGAAGAATAGATCTCTTCAAGAAATGGCATGAACAATGCTTGATGAAAATGGTTTACCTAGTTATTTTTGGGCCGAAGCGGTAAGTACTGCATGTTATGTTATAAATAAAATTATGTTAAGGTCTAAATTAGATAAAACCCCTTATGAGCTTTGGAATGAAAAAAAGTCCAATATTTGTTACTTTCATGTATTTGGATGCAAATGTTTTATACTCAATGACAGAGATAATTTAGGAAAGTTTGATGCAAAATCTAATGAAGGTATCTTTCTTGGGTATTCAACAAATAGTAAAGTTTATAGAGTATTCAATAAAAAGACTTTGACTGTACAAGAATCTATGCATGTAGTATTTGATGAATCTAATCCTCTACTCTCTAAGAAATCTATTGATGAAGAATCAGAAGGTACAAATAACATAAATAGTCTCAATCTCGACAAAGAGAATACTATAGAAGAAGTCCAACATGGAGACATCAGAAAAGATCATCAAGATTTAATACAAGATGCAACCAAACAGCGGAAACATGTGAAAGATCATCCAGTGGAACAAATTCTAGGAGAACCTTCACGAGGTGTAAGTACTCGATCATCTCTTAGAAATACTTGTAATCACACTGCTTTTTTATCTCAAATTGAACCCAAAAATATTGATGAAGCACTTATTGATGAATCATAGATTCTAACTATGCAAGAAGAGCTAAATCAATTTGAAAGAAATAATGTATGGACACTTGTTCCTAAACCTAAAAATCATGATGTTATTAGAACAAAATGGGTTTTTAGAAATAAAAAAGACGAGTCTGGAATTATCACTAGAAACAAGGCTCGACTTGTAGCCCAAGATTTCAATCAAGAGGAAGGAATCGATTATGATGAAACGTATGCACCTGTCGCAAGATTAGAAGCTATTCGAATGTTACTTGCATATGCATGTTATAAAAATTTTAAACTTTTTCAAATGGATGTTAAAAGTGCTTTCTTAAATGGTTTTATAAATGAAGAGGTATATGTTGAGCAACCTCCAGGTTTTGAAAATCATATTTCTCCTAATCATATTTTTAAGCTCGCAAAAGCATTATATGGACTCAAACAAGCTCCTAGAGCTTGGTATGAGAGGCTTAGTGGTTTCTTGATTGAGAAATGTTTTTCTAGAGGAAAGATCGATACAACTCTTTTTATCAAATACGAACATGATGATATTCTTCTAGTTCAAATTTATGTTGATGATATAATATTTGGTGCTACTAATGAAAATATGTGCCAAGATTTTGCTAAGAACATGCAGAAAGAATTTGAAATGAGCATGATGGGAGAGCTTAATTTCTTTCTTGGATTGCAAATCAAGCAAGCAAAAAGTGGAACATTCATTAATCAGTCAAAATATATCAAAGAGTTACTTAAAAAGTTTGAGATGGAAGGTGCGAAGGTAATTGGAATACCAATGAGTCCAGCCACCAAACTTGATAAAGATGAAAGCGGTAAGCCAGTTGACTCAAAGGTCTATCGAGGTATGATTGGTAGTTTATTATATTTGACAGCTAATAGACCTGATATTATGTTCGATGTATGCTTATGTGCACGTTTTCAATTATCTCCAAAGCAATCTCATTTGATTGCAGTCAAGCGTATTTTTAGATATCTTGCTGGTACCATTGACCTAGGGTTATGGTATCCTAAACACACTTCTTTCGATCTTATCAGTTATTCAGATGCGGATTATGCTGGTTGCAAAGTTGATCGAAAAAGTACTAGTGCAACATGTCATTTTTTAGATCATGCACTTGTTTCATGGTTTAGTAAAAAGCAAAATTATGTTGCATTATCTACTATTGAGGCAGAATATGTTGCTGCAGGCAGTTGTTGTACTCAAGTTCTTTATATGAAGCAACAACTTGAGGATTTTAAACTTATATACAATCATATTCCTATTAAATGTGATAATACTAGTGCTATAAATCTTTCAAAGAATCCAATACAACATTCTAGGACCAAGCATATTGAAATTAGATATCATTTTCTTAGAGATAATGTGCAGAAGGGCGATATTGTATTAGAATTTACTAGCACACATGATCAATTGGCAGATATTTTCACAAAACCCCTACCAGAAGATAGACTATGTATGATTAGAAGAGAAATAAAAATGATGCATGCCATAAATATCTGCTAGATACTTTTAGTTCATTATCTTAAATGACCTACAGAAACTTGAGACGTTTAGCCTCATCATTCAAATGCATTTGCTCCTCATAAATCATCATGCCATCCTTGTCTAAAGAATTAGGCAATCGAAATGAAGAGGCAAACAAAGATTTCAAATCCTTATTCTGTTGCTTTAACTCTACTATTTTTTTGTTTGACTCATAAACAAGTCGTTGAAGTACAGAAACAGTCTCGCTAAGCTTCTCAATTTCGCGATTTTTGGACTGCAACCAAGCAGAAAACGCGACGATGGATGATGAGTATCGAGTTCCGAGACCCACAAGCTCGTAAATGACGTCATGATCTGATTTATTAGCTAAATCAGTCTCTTATTGCTTCATGGCACCTATGACAGATGCATAAATAGATTGAGACTGAGGTGAAGAATACCTCAAATCTTGATCAAGAGAAGTACTGAAGGGAAATCGACGAGCCATTGAAAATTTGTAAAATGAGAATGCAAACAAATTGCAAAGATGAGAAGAAAATTTGATGCGAAATAGATAAAGCTAAGGATTGCTCTTATAGAAACGGAAATAAGAATAAGACAAGCTTACAAATCCTGATAATATCTCATTTTTCAGCAATATCAAGCGGATCAAATCTCTGCACCAAATTGCCAGAGCTAGGCCTCTAGCCTTTGCAGGTTTTGTCGGGCACGGGTGGTTCCAATTATTCAACTATTTACAAAATCTCCTTCTACACCGAATTGCCAGAGCTAGGCCTTCAGCCTTTGCAGGTTTTGTCGGGCACGACTGGTTCCAATTATTCAACTATCTACAGTTTCTACTAACGCACCGTTTTATTTGATTATCGCTTATTGCAAAAAAAAAAAAAAATATCTTACTGAAGCTAATTGCGGTTCATTTTAATGATGCCAAAAGGAGGAGAAGTTTTAGACGTAAATATTTATATTTTTAACTCTGTTATATATGCTGGAATTATGTTTATCTATTGCTGGAAAAATTAACACATATTCTCAGGGGGAGCTTAAGCATTACTGTAAGTCTCAAAATTTTACTAAATATTTGTCATCATAAAAAATGGGGAGATTGTTGAATCCAAGGTTTCAAGTTTCATATCTACGTGTAGATTTTGATGATAACAAATAAATTCAAATCTCAAGCTCAAATTATTTACGCAATGGAGCGAAGCGCACATCAAGAATAAAAGAACAAGTCTACAAATGAAGCTCATAGATTATTTTTGTACATCTCTTGATAAAATTCGAAATTGGATTAAGGCTCCAAATTACTCTTTTTTCTCATAAAACATTAAATTACTTTTTTCACATATGCAAGATATTTTTAAATGTCTTAGTTTTGAAAATTATGTTTTTCACATGTGCATAACATCATCAAACAAAATAATTTCGAAAATTATATTTTTTAAAAAAAATTTGAATTTATAATATGATTGATTATCATATTTAACATGTGCATATATTGTTTGAAAGTCTTGAAGGGAGGTGGTGTGTTTTTTTGACAAATGCAAAATGTAGATGATTTTGTTTGAGAATCTTAAAGGGTGGTTGTGTGTTTTTTTGACAAATGCAAAAGGTAGATGATTTTATTTGAAAATCTTAAAGGGTGGTTGTGTGTTTTTTTGACATATGCAAAAAGAAGATGATTTGGTTTGAAAAATAAATCATGCTCATTTTGTCATGTATGAAAAGTAAAAGATTAAGTTTGATTTCTTTGAAAAATGAATGGAATTGTCTTTAACAAATGTTAATGAAATGTTTTTATTTGAATTTTTAGAAAAGTGAATAGTGCTCTTATTTGACATGAGAATCTTTTCAAATTTGAAATTGAAAACTCATTTGCCTATAAATAGCTCACTTGAGTTTTATAAAATTCACAACAAGAACTTACACATCTATTGTTAAGTTTTGCATCATTCTTTCAAAGCTCTCATTCTCTCTTTTCTAAAGTTTTGAGCCTTAATTCTTATTCTTTTTTAGAGAGATATAGGTTGAGCTGTATTGTTTCTATCTCACTCATTGAGGAGTGTACTTTGATAGTCTACCCACAATCAACTCTCGTATTTGTAAGAGGGTGCGTATAACTCTTGTGTGTGTAGAATGTGTTCTACACGGGAAATAGTTAAATTACCAAGTGTGAGGTGGTTGGAAGTGTAGAGGATGTTCTACACAGATTCTTTGGAGTGGTGCTGCTCAAAAGTGTAATAGGTTTCTATCTCCACTTAAAGGAGATTGACTAGTGAATTCGAGATCCTTAAGGGGTAGCTTGAGGCGAGGATGTAGGCAGTGGGGCTGAATCTCGTAAAAATACTGAGTTTGCTTTCTCTTACCTTACTCTTTACATTTCTTACAGTTTTATATTCTGTTTATATTTTATATTGTGTATTTGATTAATAAGTGTTAATTTTTATAATATAACCCAATTCACGCCCCTTCTTGTGTTAGTCATCTGGGTAACAGTAGTAGAACTCACTATAATAAATTTTAAGTTATAAATAAGTTTTAAACTAAAAGCAATATTTCTTATCACAATTTCAAACATACATTTAAAGAAAAACTGACGTATTTAATAATTTTATAAAAAAGTGCTTTAGGCAGTTAGAAAAACTGAAAATCAGCTTTTTTAAAAAACACAAAATTAGAATTTTTATCAAAAAATTCCTGCAAATAATTATATATTTTAAAAAACTACCGTGACAGACTCTAAGTACATGTTTGAGGTTGTGATAGAAAATATTGTTTTTAAAACACTCCCAATGGAATAGCTAAATACTTATTTTTTGTAAACTTTAGCTCAAAAGTCAAAAATCACACTCTAATGGAATAACTAAAATGAAATTTTTTTTAAAGGATGAATAGTGTTTGCGCTACATGTATGTAGTGCAAACACTGTTCATCTTTTAAATATTATTTTATTATTTTTTTTCTGCCGCAAGTACTCTTCAACGATCGTGGCCGTCTCAGCTAGGTTCAATTCACCGTCGGCCAACATTCGACACACCTCCGGCATAACCAGAATACGATAGCCTCCCATGCGCAGATCGAAGTCTGAAATGGGTTTCGGACTATTTGAAGCCCGTTTAACAACCGTCGATCGTTAAAGACTACACCGCCGACAATGCCGAACTCACTTCACTCCGGCGACCAACTCCATAAAATTTCATCTCTGGCAACGTCACCGACATCTCCTATGCGCCTCATACGTCCTCCGGCAACAGTGTTTTTAGTTTTTAATTTGTAAAATAAATATTAATAAATTAAAATATGAATATTTTAAAAGATATAGAAAAAAAAAATATAGATGCCGATGGATGGTGTATTGTAAAAATGAATAGCTACAATAAAAAAAGTGAGTTTTTGACTCTTTAAAATAGATGAAAATTTAGATACTCTATTAGGAGTGCTCTTAGCTTAAGGTTTATAACTTAAAACTTAATGTTATAAATTCTATTACAAAAAAATCATTTACTGTTTGAGATTTATATGTCTAAAGCACTTTTTAGAATTAGTTACGATAGTTTTTTAAAATATATAATTATCTTCATGAGTTTTTTTTATAAAAACTCCAATTTGATATTTTTTGAAAAAGAAAATTTTTAGCTTTTCTAACCACTTAAAGCACTTTTTATAAAATTATCAAACACGTGATTTTTTTTTAAAGTGATTTTAACTATTTAAAATCACTTTTTAAAACTTGATACGTAATCTCAAACAGGTTCTAAAAAGCACTTTAGACATATAAATCCTAAATATTAAATGACTTCTTAATAATAAAATTTATTATATTAAACTTTAAACTATAAACTTTAAGTTAAAAATAATATTTCTTATCGTAAGAGCACTCTCAATGGACACTCTAAATTTTTTTTAAATTTAACTATCAAAAATTCACTTTTTATATTTTAGCTATTCACTTTTACAATACATCATTCATCAACATTTTTATATATTTCTATATCTTTTAAAATATTCAAACTTCGATTACATAAACTCACTTTTTATATTTTAGCTATACTTCGATTGCATAAACAAATGAGGCACTTGAACAGGAGATAATGAGAAAAGAAAAAACATCACCCGCAAGTGTGCAAAAGCACGCTCCTTAATCATATATATACACATGAGGACAATAGTGACCAAACTTTTTTTGCGAAGGCCTTAATATAGTCTAATATTGTGCCATTCGATTACAAAATGTGGGAAACTGTGCGAATTTCACACTTGACTTAGCACAAGGAGTATTCGTGACTAAAAGCAAGGATTTCGTCAATCCACCTATATTTTACAAGATGCTGCCTTCGAATTATAAGGATCCTTCCTGTTTTTTCCAACCTTAGGCACTATCATACTCCATCTGAAGGCTCTGATCCCATCTTCTGAATTGAAGGGGTATGCTTTCTGCGACTTCATTGCTACACGAGCTGGCTTTCATCATGGCGACAACCTTCATGCATGCCAGTGTCAACAACTCCTCGATATTAAGGTAGTCTGCTGCTATGAGAAGGTGATAGAGAACAGCCTGATCAACGTCGATAAAACCAGCATCGTACTTTTGGAGTTCATCCTCTGTGATGGTAGGATCGGCATGCTTCGCGCACCACTGAAGCACACTGTCCAGAGTTTTGCCGTCAACATTTGGCAACGGGATCGGGTCATTAGAAACGACGTCCTCGACTATGTACTTAATGATTTGGGACTTCACGGCCACGGCCTCTTCCACCTCGAAAGTTTCATCGTCGTTGCTCTTCAACTTCACAATCCGGCCAGTAATCTGCATCGACGCCGACGACATGATCGCTGGATGTTGATCTCAACTAGAAATAGTAACTTCTTGGAGGTTGAAATTGAATTAGAGGAGGAGGGGGGGGGGGGGGGGGAATGATTAAGAACGAGTTTAATTTCGTGGATAAGTACTGTTTATATAGCGTGCCTTCATCGACTATATATCCTTCCCGAACGAGAACTTGAATCTCACGTTAACTTCTTTTTTTTTTTTTTTTGAGCCTCACGTAACTTACTTACATTATTATGTGACTTTTTAACCCTTGTAAATGAAGTGTGAATTGTTTATTATGTGACTTTTTAACCATTGTAAATGAAGTGTGAATTGTTTGGAAGTCTGGTACTACTGAAAAAGTCTGATAATTCAAGACATATTTGAATCTATAATACAACATCGAATTTAAAGTTTGAAAGTGTTAGTTTTATTTAAAAGATCTTACAGAAAATATATATTTTTCAAAGTAAGTATTATATATAAAATTATAAGTAAGCATGTACTCCTAAAATATTTTAGGATCACTTTACAGCCTAGTCGCGGACCCACGTTTTACATAAGGGGCCAAAGCCCCCAACTTTTTGAAAACATAAAATATTTTCAAAATTTTATACATAATTTTATAAATATAGAAACTCTCTCCTCCTAAAAAACTTATAATTTCTATATGTTCTATATTTTTTTTAAAAATTTTCAATATACTTAAAAATGCTTCCCTCCAATTTTTGTTTTTATAGTCCCAAAATTTTATTTAATTTCTATTTTTAAGGATGTGATCTCTCAAAATTAAAATTAAAACTATGTTTAGGAAAAAAAAAACTTTTTATATATGGATCCCAATATTTTTTGTTATACAATATTATATTTCTTAATATGGAATCCAAAGTGAAAATACTAGAAAAATTATTTAGTAAAATAGCTTGTAATTATGTTTTTATGATTTTTTAATCTCTTTTTAGTTTGTATGAGAGAAATGATATTTGCTATTCTAAAAACTGCAAGACTCCCCCACTCTTTTTCGAAAAAAGTAGATAATTTAACACTCATATGAAAATATATATATATATATATATATATATATATTTTATGATAGATTCTATTTTCTCTCAAATGAAGTGTATAGATTTTGCACACCCTAAAACCATATCTAGTAATATTACTTTTTAAATAAATATTCCACACGGTTGAAAAGTTAGCCACCTCCCTCAACAAATTGTTGGTTCTGCCATTGTTGCAACTTGTGTATGACTCATCTCGACAAATTGCTAGTTCCGCCACTGGTACAAGTTGTGTATGACTCCTCTCAACAAGTTACTAGTTCCGTCACAAGTTGAAAACTTGGAGCGGCTTTGGGGTCTAGAGATAAAGTGCTAAGCAAGCAAAGACAGGCAGGGCCGCAAAGAAAATATTTGCTCAAACTAGCTTGCACACCAATTCATCCAAATTGAAAGGTTTTTTTAAGCAAGCATATTCATTAAATTAGAAACATGATATATGAAGAAAGAGTGGGATTTCCCGACAATCGCCCAAAACAATAAATAATAGTGCAAGAGTAATAGAAAACAGAAAAAGAAAAATAGGGGATTTATTTGAGACCATTTTCTTAGTCTCTACCCAAGTTCTATCACCGGACACCATCTTATAAAAAGATAGATTAAAATTGTTCGCTAAAAAGCAAACAACAGAGCCATCGTTGAAGGCGATGGTTCCTTTGCTGGAAGCGATGTGGGTGGCAAATGCCCTATCCCTTTTTGTTTGAAAAAAATTATAAAGAGATCCACAATCCCTCTAACATGATCACAGATTATATAAAGTGATAAGATATGAGCATAACAACCAAACCAAAATTGTCGACGATAGTCCCTCGTAGGCGCGTGTTGCACACACGTTGCTTGAAATAGTGAATAATGGTCCCTACCGAGAGAATCGAAACCAACACAATCGTGCGTGACATCAAAAACTCCCCCATTCTAACAAGAGCTGTGCATGTAGTCAGCGCATCGGCCGAAATCGCAATCCCCCTCTGCGACCTGTGTATTTAGACTTTTACCTATTCTTACTATCAACAAAATCTTATTAACCCATAAAAAAATATACTAAAAAAAAAAGAGAACGATCAAAATCTGACTAGCTAGTAAAACAAAAAAGAATCTACAATTCTTTGTAATTCTTGAGGAAGAAGTATTCGATTACATAAACAAACGAGGCACTGGAACAGGAGATATAATTAATTTGAGAAAAAAAACATCAGTACCCACGGGTGTGCAAAAGCATGCGCTCCTTAACCATATACACAGGATAATAGTGTATCAAATTTTTTTTTGCAAAGGCCTTAATATAGTCTAATATTGTGCTATTCGATTACAAAAAGTAGGAAACAGTGCGTTCACACTTCACTTAGCACTAGGAGTATTCGTGACTAATAACAAGGATTTCGTCAATCCGCCTATATTTTACAAGATGCTGCCTTCAAATTATAAGGATCCTTCCTGTTTTTTCCAACCTTAGGCACTATCATACTCCATCCTGAAGGCTCTGATCCCATCTTCTGAATTGAAGGGGTGTGCTTTCTGCGACTTCATTGCTGCACGAGCTGGCTTATGTATCTCTCCTTCGTCTATTAGTTTCCTACATATGCTGATCGCTTCCTCCAGTTTCCCGACCTTGGTTTGCAATGCCTTCAGTTCCTGTAATTCATGACTCTCAGACTTCTGTTCAAGGTGTTTGAATAATTTAGAAATAGGAGTTCCACCTGCAAATACAGCAGAAACCCACAAGGAAGTGAAACCAAGTAAAAAAAATTTGAAGACTCAAACAAAAACCCAGGGTTAGACTAAACAGGAGAAATCGCTATGTACTACATTTTGTTTCGCCTTCAACATTTGAGTTTTAACATGCCCACAAACGTGAGTCAGCACTTTCAAGTTTTAAAAATTTTAGAGGGGGAAATTTACTGGTCTGTACAAAGGTGCATCAACCAGTTCCGATCAGAAAAAACCAAGAAAACTAAACGTCCTGAATGATTAGGCATTTTCATAACACTTGCAGGCATGATCCACTACACACTGGTGCATTGAACCGTGAAGTTAACAGCAATATTGAACTTAAGAGAGAACTAAGGACGAGGTATGATATTCACTGAAAACTGATCATATTATAATGCAAGTATGCCTTGGTCAGGTCCCGGTCCAAAAATCCAGGACTGAAATAGGTCTGGTCTGGTCGGATCGGACCGATTATATAATATATTATATTTTTTAAAAATTATATATATTATATAAACTATAATTATAAATTAATTATATAATATATATTATTTATTATTTATGTATATATTTAGTATCAAAGTATTATTATATTATTTGATGTATAATTATTTACTATATATCATGGTAAATAGTAATAGTATTAGTAAATACTAAATAGTACTGGGTCTAAAGTTTATTACTTTATATATTTAGGAATTAGTTTCAATGTGTTATTATATTTTTTAATGTATAATTATAATATATAGTACTAGTATATATTAATAATTTAATGTCAACACTTAATATATTGTAAGAGTTGCAGTATAAATTATAATATACGTATAAATTTATAATAATATAATGTATGTATTGGTATAGTTAAATCAACATATTTGTATTAAAAATTAAAATAACATCTATATATTGGACCGAATGGACCGGACCAAACCGAAAGGGATGGGACGGGATCGGTCCAGTCCCCTTTGAAGTTCGGTCCGGTGCAGGCTTGGAAAAGCCTAGACCGAATGGGTCCGGTCCGGTCCATCAAAGTCCTCCAAGACCAATTGGACCGGACCGATCTCCCCCCTACTAAACAAGCAGCAAAAAGAGAAGGAAGATAACAATCTGGTTGATCTTTCCCTCCAAACTCACATCATTAATTATAACAAAACTAGGTAAGGAAATGCCCAACATATAACATTAAAAATAAATTTGTCTTTCTCTAGGTTCACATTTTCTACACGAAGTAGTGGACAAGTTTTGTGAATATATGGGGAGCAAAAATCGCCATGTAAAGCACATAAAGGAAGAACTTAAAAGTAAGTACCCTTCTTTCTTTTCTCACTCGCCCTCTTCTTTCTTTTCTCACTCGCCCTCTTTATGATCTTTTATCACGATTCTTTATTTTTTATTTTTCTAAAACAGAGCACCTGAAAACCAAAAAGACAAGATGCGACCATCATTGAAATATAGGCAGGAAAATGGTTCTAAAACCTATTTCCTTTTATAATAAGATTCAAACACCCAGGGTGCTCTGCCCCGGATGTTGATGAAGTGCCACCTAAGTTTGGAGGATCAATTTCAGAATGGAAGAAATCTATTTTCAAGCTTTTGTTTTATACACGTAACATACTACCAAAGCGTGTCCAATATAATGAAGAAATTTAACTTTCTAATAATTAGAATTGCATCCCACAACAGGCCAACAGGGTGTGTTAATACACCTAATTTGCAAGCAGCAAACTTTTTTAACCTTAAAATGTTTTTTACTTTTCAAAAAAATAAAAACTTTAATCTAAATTTTCATAAGAAATAAAAACACAAAAACAAAACAAGTTTTACCAAAAATACAACAATCAAAAGAATTATTATTATTATTATTATTTTATAAGTAAACATGTATTATTAATTAAAGAATGGGCAAACTGCCAATTACAAAAACCTCATGCTCTATCAAGTAGGCGCATTAAAAACAAGGAAGTCATAAATTAAATTCAAACAACATTGCAAATATACCTATTCATATACACAAACCCAATACAAAACACATCTCAAATTGTTACCCAGTAAGGATGATAACTGCATGGCGCAGGGCAGGGTGGACCCTTCCCTGCACACCGCCCCTCACCATGCAGGGGGAAACTTTTCAACCCCACACCCTGCTTCAGGAGGAGGGGTGGGGTCCCCTGCCCCATGCTGGGGGGTGGGGTCGAACGCCTCATCCGCCTTCCCCCCCCCCCCCCCAAAAGCCACAATACTACCCATGGTCCATTCAGCCTAAATTTTATTTTTGGATCCAAAAAATTTTTTTAGACTCAAATTATAACATAATTGAAATTGTAAATTAACATTGATAAATACAATAATAATAATAATAATAATAATAATAAAATGTTTGTTAAACTCGTTAAAATTGTATTTTGAATTACCTTGACTTCCTAGAACAACCTTTATATAAGAGATCAAGACATGCAATATATATATATATATATATATATATATTTAAATTTTATTTATATATATAGCAGGGCGGGACCCGTTGGGGTCAGCCCGGCCCGGCTGGGCTTTCTCCCTGCATGCGGGGATGGGGTTAACCGCCGGTCCCCATGGGGGCTGGTCGGACGGGGCAGGGGTGAGGGCCCTTGCTGCCCACCCCTAACCCAGCTGTGAAAGTCAATAGCTTTTTGAGGAAGTTCTACTGTCTACAGTCTCTCGAATTTATTTTCATCCAAGCACACATGTAGCTTTTTTGAAGAAGAGTTTTCCTTTTTTCATTGTCTGTCTTTAGGCTACTTTTATTGAATAGTGAGTGTAGTTCTTTGCTCTATCACTAGGGAATTACCCTAAAATTACTCCCTAACGGCCTTGTCGATTTTGTTAATGGCAGCGCAGCCGATACCATAAGAACTCGACCACCAGCCCTTAACGGTCGTCTGATCTGGAGTATTCCTTTTAAGAAAATCGCTTGTGGAGTGAACGTTATCCCCCATACCCATCTATCTATCTATCTATCTATATCTCTCTCTCTCTCTCAAAAGGAAGGTCTGGATAGCAGAACCAGAAAGTAGGTGAAAAGAAGCTTGACAATGGACATTGGAATTTGGAATTGGATACCCACCTCCTACTTTGAGCACGATTGGAATTACGTTTGAAGATTTAAAATATATTTTTAAGGAGTTAAAAATATTTTAAAGTCTGTATAAGGTTATCTTTTAAATTTTAAAAAGTATTTTTAAGTAGTAAAAAATATATTTTTTTTAAATGACGTATTTAATAATTTAATCAAAAGTACTTTAAAAGATTAAAAAAATTAAAAATTAATTTTTTTAAAAATATTAAATTAAAATTTTTATCAAAAAAATCTTGTAAATAATTAGATATTTTAAAAAATTACCTTAACTAATTCTAAAAAAGGTCTTAGATATATAGATCCCAAATAGTAAATAATTTTTTAATCATAGAACTCATTATAATAAATTTTAAGTTATAAATAATCTTTAAATTAAAAGCAATATTTCCTATCACAATCTCAAATATGCACTTAAAGAAAAATTGGCATATTTAATAATTTTATAAAAAAGTGCTTTAGACAGTTTGAAAAGTTGAAAATCAGCTTTTTTAAAAAACACAAAATTGGAACTGTATATAACTATATGTTTTAAAAAACTACCGTGACTGACTCTAAGTGCATATTTGGGGTTGTGATAGAAAATATTATTTTTAAAACACTCCCAATGGAATAGCTAAATACTTGTTTTTTGTAAAATTCAACTCAAAGGTAAAAAATCACACTCTAATGGAATAGCTAAAATGAACTTTTTTTTAAAGGATGAACAGTGTTTGCGCTACAAACAGTGTTTGCGCTACATACATGTGGCGCAAACACTGTTCATCATTCAATTATATTTTATTAATATTTTTTTGCCGCAAGTACTCTTCAACGGTCGTGGCGGTCTCAGCTAGGTTCAACTCATCGCCGGCCAACATTCGACACACCTCCGGCATCACCGGAATCAGAAGACACCGGCGACCAAACCCCCGTCAATCCCAATTCCAACCGACCTCCGGTAGCCTCCTACGTGCAGATCGAAGTCCGAAATGGGTTTCGAACTATTTGAAACCCGTTTGACCAACCGTCGAACGGCTATACTGCCGACATTGCCGAACTCACCTCACTCCGGTGACCAACTCCATAAAATTTCATCTCCGGCAACGTCATTGATATCTCCCACGCGCCTCATATGTCCTCCGACAACAGTGCTTTTATTTTTTAATTTGTAAAATAAATATTATTTAAATAAAATATAAATATTTTAAAAGATATAGAGAACAAATAAAGATGCTAATGGATGGTGTATAGTAAAAATAAATAACTAAAATGAGAAAAGTAGGTTTTTGACTCTTTAAAATAGATGAAAATTAGCTACTCTATTAGGAGTGCTCTTAGCTTAAGGTTTGTAACTTAAAACTTAATATCATAAACTCTACTACTAAAAAATCATTTACTGTTTGAGATTTCTATGTCTAAAGCATTTTTTAGAATTAGTTACGATAGTTTTTTAAAATATATAGTTATCTGCATAAATTTTTTGATAAAAACTCCAATTTGATACTTTTTGAAAAAGTTGATTTTTAGCTTTTCTAATTACCTAAACATTTTTTATAAAATTACCAAACACGTGATTTTTCTTTAAAAGTGATTTTAACTACTTAAAATCACTTTTTAAAACTTGATGCGTAATCTCAAACAGGCTCTAAAAAACACTTGAGACATATAAATCTAAAACATTAAATGACTTTTTAATAATAGAACTTTTATATTAAACTTTAAACTATAAACTTTAAGCTAAAAATAATATTTCCTATCGTAAGAGCACTCTCAATGGACACTCTAAAATTTTTTTAAATTTAACTATCAAAAACTCACTTTTTATATTTTAGCTATTCACTTTTACAATACATCATTCATCAGCATCTTTATTTTTTTCTATATCTTTTAAAATATTCATATTTTATTTTAATAAAATTTATTTTACAAATTCAAAAATAAAAACATTGGCTGCCGGAGGGCGTGTGAGACACGTGGGAGACTCCAAAGACGTTGTCGGAGATGAAATTTTACGGAGTTGGTCGCCGGCGTGAGGCGAGTCCGGCGAAGTCGGCGATGTAGCCATTAATGGCCGATGGTGGGTCAAACGAGCTTCAAATAGTCCGAAACCCATTTCAGATTTCGATCTGTGCATGGGAGGCTACCGGAGGTTAGTCAGAGCTGAGATCGACAGGAGTTTGGTCGCTGGCTTCATCTGATGCCCATGATGTCGATGGTGTAGCCGTTAACAGTCGGCAGTGATTGAACTCACTCACACGGCCGACGGCTACAGCGCACTATACAAAAAAATATTAGTAAAAAATGTTTGAAATTGCACTATCCTTGTACTACATATAGTGCAAGTACTATTCACAAATATATATAATTCTGCTATTTTGAATTAGAGTTTAATTTTGCCAATTTTACGTTATATTTTATAAAAAATATACTTTTAACGAGTCCGTTGCGATTACTATAACTCCAAAAATGCATTATCTCAGGCTTCAAAGTTTTAAAAAGGAATAATGATAGCTTTACCATCCATCTACCATCCTTTTACCATTTGTTTTTCAATTTTTTTAATTTTTTTTACTTAATGATTAAGAAAGTGATTATTAATAAAATTATATATTTTTAAGAATTTTTTTTAATGATTAAGAACATTAAAAAATATTTAAAAGAAAATAATAAAAAAATAAATACACTTAGAATGGTAAATAAGTGGTAAATGAAGTGCAGGAGTATCATATTCAATTTAAAATTTCTTGCGATTCTTTCATTTGAAATTTTTTTATAAAAAAAACTTTAAAAAAAATAGAGATGGATGTTGAATAATGTCCACATACATGATCATCGATCCCGATTTAGATTTGATTTATTTTTATATATAAGATAAATAAAATATAAAAATAAAATAAAATATTATTATAAAATATTTTTTAATATTAATTTTATTTTAAAATTTGAAAAAATTATTTTAAAATTTGAAAAAGTTTAATTTTTTTTATTTTATTTTCTATAAAAATTTTAAAAAATAATAATAATGATATAAGATAATATAAAATGAGATAAAAGTATTTATAAAAGTGAACAAGATCTTAATAAATCATTACAGAATTTATAATATAGATGAGATGATTATTTTTATTGTATCAATTAAATATTATGTCATCCAGAATTTTTATATAATTATCAATTTTATATAAGGGTGATAATATATTATATGATTCATTAATTCAACAGGAACATGATACAATAATAACGGGTTAGAGTTTAGTTTTAACACGTTTAAGATCAAAATGGATTGATAACAAGTCAACCTACTTTGACCCGTTATGACACATTAATAAAATAAAACTACAATTATACCCTTATACCTAAAAGTGAAATTATTAGTATTCTAATTTTGATATTTTTATTATTTGAATTGTAATTTTGAACTTATAATTAATTTTATAATTTTTTAGATATTATAATTTTAACATTTATATAAAATTATGTTAAATTTAATCAAGTCGAACAAATTAATTCTGAGCTTATCTAACTCATTTATAAACAAGTTGAAATAGATCGCATTGTGTCGTGTCCAGGGGCGGACCCACGTTAGTGGGTGGGGGGCTTCGGCCCCCCCAAAGTTTTTTAAAAATTAATTTATAATATAAATATATATAATTATATATATAATTAAAATTCTCTCTCAAATTAAAAATAAATAAAAATTGCCCCCCAAATTTTTTTTACTAAAATTATTCATCTAAATCTCAATATACATCCATTTATATTCTAACTTTTAACTTCACTTAAACTCAAATTTCAACTCACATAATCTTACAGTTACTCAACTAACAGTCTAACTCTAATAAGAAAATTGATTATAAATTTATATGATTGTAAAATTGATTGATTATACTCACTTATTTAGTTTCAGTCTAACTTGTATGATTATAAGATATAGTTTGTTAAAAATTTAATAGCGTTACATCATTACTTATTAGAAAGTTCTTAAATTTATTCTTAATCTATAAATTTTTCTTAAATCATAGAAATATATGAGCAAGTACTTAAAAATTATTGATTTTTAAAAAAAAAAAAAGACGTGAACAATTCAAAGAGTAATATACATTTAGAGAGCTTGATAACAACAAAATATTATACTTTTATCACTGATGATCAACCTTATAAAATTTACATTTATTGCACATTTTATGGATCGTCCCCCAAATACAAAATTCTAGTTCCGTCCCTGGTTGTGTCAACTTATTTTGTAACATTCACTAATAGATTAAAATGGATTAACACGACACAATCTATTATGTTAACATATCAGATTAAAATTGATCCATATAATATAATTTATATATGTTGATATTCTTAACTTTTATTATATGAAGTATTCAAAAATACGTCTGAGACGTTTTTCGAAAGATTAATGGAATCAAGTTATAAAACAAGATATCATCCAGATTTATTATATAATTATCAATTTATAATATGAAGTCCTTGAAAATTCGTCGAGACGCTTTCAATAGATAAATTGTATCAAGTTATAATATAAGAAGAATTTTTTAATAAAATCCAAGGACTTATTTTACAGTAATCCTTTTCAATAAAAACACCCCACTTTTTTCCTTTAAGAAAAACTGCTAGAGTTAATGTACATTAGTCACTAAAATTAATCTGGGTAGTCCAAAAGTCCATGAATATATGATACAACACAAAATTAAAAAAGTAATCCCCCATACACATCTCTCTCTCTCTCTCTCTCAAAAGGAAGGTCTGGGACTCTGGATAGCAGAACCAGAAAGTAGTAAAAAGAAGCTTGACAATGGACATTGGAATTTGGAATTGGATACCCACCACTTTGTCTCCGGCTTCAAAGTTTCAAAAAGTACTTTACTTCACAATGTGGAAAAAGAAGCGTCCCGTTCAGAGTTCAGTGCCAGTTCCTTGTGCGCTTGGCATCATATTCTTTATTTCTTCTTTCTTTTTTTCTTTATTAGAATATTGATATTGAATTGATTAATTTTTTTTTAAAATAATATAATTTTACACATATATTAAAAAATTTTATTTATATTTAATCAATAATAAAAACATATATATATAAAAAGAAAATAAAAATACTCTTATTTTTTAAAATTAATAATAAATTCAAAATCTTTTTCAAATTTAAAAAAAAAAAATTGAATTTACTAATTAATTTAAAAAGTAAGAGTACTTTTATTTTCTTTGTATATTTTTTTCTCCCTACTATTAATCAAATAAGACCAAAATTTTTTGATATATATGCAAAATTATATTAAAAAAAAAAAAACTTTTAACTAATCCAATACTAATACTCCTAAAAAAGATACAAACTTCATTGATAAAATAATATTACAGACTGTTATCAAATTACTAAGTGAAAATAATATGCAATGCACATTTGCTTAGTTTTATTTATTTTTTATATGTTTATTTTTTTTTTTGTTAAGAACTAATTGGCCTAAGTGAAAAGGATGGAATAAACCTTTTCTTTCTTCTCAATAATATGTTTTTACAAAATATTGATTAATGAATAATCTAATGCATAGAAAAAAGAATAATTTTTAACACTAAATAAGAAATTTATCATAAAATAAGTAAGAAACAAAATATGAATCTTGAATACATATAAATTCTTTTTAAATAGTGTTTGTGCCTCTTTGCTGCAATAGAACAAGCAAGACACCACTTGTAATCATAAAGGGACACCACATCTGAATGTAGAAAGTGTTTTGCATACCACCTGTAGAAGAGAACAAATAAGAAAAAACTAATAAATACAGCATGTGTTATAAAACTAAAAAGAAAACTACTTCTATTGCAAGAGAAATATAAAAGAAACTCTCTGAAACTTTCTTCATTCTCTATATTTTCTTATGAATTTCATTACAACTGAAGCCCATATATATAGGCGTTGAAATTACTATGCAAGTTACTATGCAAGTCACTATGCAAGTCACTATGCAGATTTTAAAATAATAGTGGTGGGGTCATTCACATAATTTTTAGTGGTGGGACAGGGGGCGGCTGCCGTTTCGTTCGTTCATTACAATTCATAACACTCCCCCTTGAATGACCACCCATAAAGAATCTGCCTCGTTAAAACCTTGCCAAGTAAAAACCCAGTGGGAAGAAAAACCAATGGCGAAGGAAAAAGAGTACAGTCTTCTTATGTATCCACAAGTGCTTTAAGATTGCCTCATTAAAACCTTGCAAAGGAAAACCCAGTGGGATAAAACCTTAGCGAAGGAAAAAGAGTACAATCAGCACAAGTCTTCAGGACTTTTACTCCCCCTGGAAAGTGCATGACGATAGTTTTTGAGTCTTCACATTTTAATATTCTGCACAATTTTCTTGAATGTCGTAGTTGGTGATGCCTTCGTGAATAAATCTGCCAGATTATCACTTGATCGTATATTTGATATATCCTCCTTTGATTTGAATGATACAAGCAGCATTATCTTCGTATAAAATTATTGAGCTATCATTGATTATGAAATACCACACTTTTCTTGGATATGTTGAGTCATTGATCTCAGCCAAATATACTCTCGACTTGTTTCATGAATTGCAATAATTTCTGAGTGATTTGAAGATGAAAAATAATATCTGGTTGACAAACTTAATAGAAATCTGATACCTGCAGTAATACTTAAACTCCCCCTGATAATATGCGTTAGTGTTTCAAGTAATAAGCAAATATGATTTCAGTATATATAACAAGTTAAGAATTCAAACACGATCTCCAACTAAATAATGCATTAGAGAGAGTATGATAATATTTTCATCTAAAATTTTCTCCCCCTCATTCGGCGTTATTAGGAAGAACTTGTTTATATACGGCGGAAATAACATTGGAAACCATCTATGTATGATAAAAGCTGTAAAAGCTTTGAGGTTTAATATTATCGGTTCGGCGGAAAATCAAATCCGCTTGACATTGTGGACAAACGAGATCTTGAAGAGATTTGAAGGCTTCGGGTTGTTGTTTAAATATAACCAATTTTACCATTGGTTTACTCCAGCAAAAAGATCTCGCATTCCTCATAGATTCAGTTGTTGTTCATTCAGAACGATATTATGTCTGATAGAAATTCTAATGTCCCAGATTTGAACCACGAACCTTTTATACCTCAACCACTTATATTTTCTCCTGAGGTTGTAAATACCATGATAGGAGCAGGGATATATCTTTCTAGTAAATCTGATCCTGAAATTGTTGCAGCATCAAGAACCCTCAGTGCTCAATATGCAGCCTCTCTTACAACCATGTCTCAGAGGCTACTGGCGAGAACGAGTGAGGTTGATCATCTTAAAAATCAAATATCTGAGTTGCATCAAATGCTTGCAACTAAAGATAGAAAAAATAAAGATTTAAGACAAGAAAACAAGGAGCTGAAGAAACTTGTAGATTGGTATTCTCGTGACCTGAAAACACGAGTAGAAGAGCTGGAACGAGAGAGAGCTCAGATACAAAGTCAACAACAGCAGCTAACGGCAGAGGTTCAGCGTTTACAAGAAAATAGGGATAGCTGTAATTAATCTCGCTGGCTTTTGAAATTATGCATCCAGCATATCTTGTAAAGTGAGATTTGAAGAGATGATGCTTTGTCTTGTTCTTATTTCCATTTCTATAAGAACCGTCTTTAGCTTCATTTAGTACGCATCAAATCTTCTTTTCATATCTATAATTCATCTGTATTTGTATTCTTATTCTACAAATTTCCAATGGCTCATCAATTTCCTTTTACTATTTCTCACGATCAACATATGAGGTGTCCTTCACCTCAATTACAAGTTGTTCCTGCATCTTCCACAGGTGCCATGTTGCAGCAAGCAAATGATCTGGCTAATAAGTCAGATCGTGAAGCTGTTTATGAGCTGGTGACTCTCGGCACCAGATACTCCTCCTCTATTGTCGGATTTTCCAACCGATTACAATCCAAAAATCGTGAAATTGAGGAGCTTAACGAAAAGGTTTCCGTACTTCAACGACTTGTTCAAGAGTCTGACAGAAAAATTGCAGACTTAAAGCAAGAGAATAAGGATTTAAAATCCTTACTTGCCTCTTCATTTCGACTGCCTAATCCTTTAGATAAGGATGGTATGTTGCTTTATGAAGAGCAAATGCATTTGAGAGATGAGGCTAGAAGTCTCAAATTCTTGTAACTCATCTATCAATTGAATAATAAGATCTTTCCTTTTCAAATGCATTCCTTGAATTTATAGTAGCCCTTGTAATCTCTTCAGGAGTTCTAACAAGGTAAATCATCAACGTAAACTGGAATAATGGCAAATCCGGATTCTGATAAACATATGGGCATATAGGATTATTCTTAAATCCTTCTTTCAATAGATACTCGTTGATGCAATTATACCGCATGCGTCCGGATTGCTTTAACCCATATAAAGATCTCTGAAGCTTTATAAAGTACATACTCCTAAATGTACTTGGATTAAATGCTTCAAGTATCGTATATCTTTATATATGTAATGATCTAATGATCCTTATAAATATGCAGGGACCACATTCATTAACTGCATATCTAATCCTTTTGTAATAACCAAATCAATTAAAAATATGAATGTGATTGCATTCATAACAAGGAAATATGTTTCCTCATAATTGCTCTTTGGTTTCTACAGGAAACCTTATGCGACAAATTATACCGCACAATTTCATTTCGCATTACGCTTTCATATAAATACTCATTTATATCTGACAAATATTACACCCTTTGGTGTTTGGACAACAGGTCCAAATGCATCTCGCTTCACTAGCGAGTTTAATTCAGTTTTAATAACTGCTTTCCATTTTGGCCAATCATTTCTACGTCGACATTCTTCGACGGATTTTGGCTCACTTTCTTCGTTACTTCTGGTAATGTCACGTGTTATCATATATGTTGTCGACAACAGTTTTATTTCTATTCATAAATTTTCCAGTACTCATGAAATGTATTGAGATCTCATTGTTCCTCTCCAGGGGAAAACATTTCATGAAACACCTCTATAGGAGGTTCCTCTTCAGGAGGTTTATACTCTTCAGGAGTTTTCTCTTCAGGAGTTACACTCTTCAGGAGTTACCTCTTCAGGAGTTACACTCTTCGGGAGTTACCTTTTCAGGAGTTACACTCTTCGGGAGTTACCTCTTCAGGAGGTTTCCTCTTCAGGAGGTTTCCTCTTCAGGAGGATTATATTTTATACAGAAAATACGGTCTCTTCATGAGCACCGATTTTTTTTTCTTTTTCTTGTGCACCAATAGGTCTTCAACGCTTCAGACGTATCTTAGACTCATTTATTGCTGTTTTAACAACTCGTCCTTCAGGGACTTTAATTCTTGCTTAAGCATTAACAACAGTAATATATGATTTTACAACACCTTTAGTGTCAGTAAATACATTATGTAATTGATTTGCAACATTTTGCAGATAGATAATCCTCTGAACTTCTGGTTCACATTTATTTGTAAGAGGATCAAATTTAAACAGGGCTTTATTATCCCAAGTAATTTCTTGTCGTGCTTTAGGCAACGATATTTCATTATTTCAAAACATGATGAAATATTAATAAGCTTATATATAAAAGCTTAGTATAAGTAAATCAAGTGTTTGGCCGTACAACAGGTACATGACTACTGTTTAGTCATATCACATCTATGACAAACATCTTCATTTTTTTATGAAGAATTATTCTGAGGGCCTTTACCCTTCTCTGAGTTGGATCACTTCTGGTGATACGATATATTTTTATCATCTTTAGTGTTGTCGCTTTTGGGACCAACACTTCTATAATTTTTCTACCACGTCTACGCCCTTAATTCCTTTGAAAGGATGCTCTGTTCACTTCTGGGAATAATGTAAATTTGATATCATAAATAGGACGTAACTGGTGTAACAAAAACTCATTATTTAGCTCAATCACTGGAAGACAAAACAAAAGTTCAGAATATTTGTTGAACTTTCACTCTCGATATTGCTACTGCAGGAGCACATTCGAAGTATGAAAAATAATGTCTTCTTTTATATATCATCATCAGTGACATTTTCACTGCATAATTTTAATATTGAGCTGATTTTAAAGAGTGCAGAATATTCAATACCACTTTTAAAATCTTACAACTTCAGGTGCAATAAATCATAATGATCTTTTGAGAGGATTACATCTTCTGGTGCTTATATCACTCTCTTAATTTATTTCACACAGTAAGATGATTTTTCATCATGAGATACACAGCACGGTCCTTCAGGGACACATGGTTTTCTTCTATGATTGTATCTTTCAAGTTCATCATCATATCCAAATAGATCTCATCAAGGATCCTGGATAAATAACATTTTTCAGAAATGTCAATAGTAATAAATCTCAATATTTGACATTATATTACAAAAATAAATCTGTGAATTTAAGAAATATATTCACATTATCATGAGAATAAAAATAAAATTTTATCAAGTAATTTTCAGAAATATTACCTTTAATATTTATCTCAAGGACTGCAAATAATATATTGAAAAACTTACTTGAAGTAGAAGACCACTAGCTTCAGTATCGGTAGAACCTCGTGCTGATAACGTGTTATAAAACTAAAAAGAAAACTACTACTATTGCAAGAGAAATATAAAAGAAACTCTCTGAAACTTTCTTCATTCTCTATATTTTCTTATGAATTTCATTACAACTGAAGCCCATATTTATAGGCGTTGAAATTACTATGCAAGTTACTATGCAAGTCACTATGCAAGTCACTATGCAGATTTTAAAATAATAGTGGTGGGGTCATTCACATAATTTTTAGTGGTGGGACAGGGGGCGGCTGCCGTTTCGTTCGTTCATTACAATTCATAACAGCATGCATAAAGTTAACATGTATTTTTGCTATAGTGACAATAGGATTTGCAATTTAAAAAGGAACCAAACTCATTTCATACCATATGACGATCTAAGTCATAGTCTGACCCCAGAACTTAAAAAATCATTAAAACTAAAGCATGGAATAAAAAATATAATTTGAATTTTTTTTTTAAAAAAAAAAGGAAAATTGGTTGCCTAATGCCTTTTTTCATAGTGGACCCAGATTTAGTGACTGAGGGTGGCAACAGTACAAAACCTTTTTATTAAACTCCTGCAATACTCCTTTAACCTAAGAGGCTCATGCATTGTTTCAAGTGCCTGGTATTATAATCTAAAAAGAAAATCAAGGTCATCAAAAGATATACAATTAAATTCATATGCTACGAAAGCACCTTCAACAAAACATATCACTCTCCAACTATAACCATCAATCTAGCCTTTATGCTAAAATTCCAAGTACCTATATAAAAAAAAAAAAAAAAACTCCAATTACTGGTGGTTAAATCTTACCACTTTATTTGGTTCTGAGCAACTATGTGTATGGCCTTGTTATTCCAGTCCAGATTCTACCACCCATCCATATTGCCATCATAATTGAATATGAAATTTGTATGAATCTACAACATCGATACACTTAGCTCGACACAGAGCAATGTTGATATGGAGAATGCCAACTACTTTAGAATAACACAACAAAGATAAAGAGCTTGGTAGAGCCGAATAATCTAAATACTAAATGTTATCCTTCTTCTTCCCACATACAAATACATGCCTCTGTATTGTATATAAATCATATATAAACCATGAAGAAACCATAAAAAGTAGTAAGGAACAAATCAAGACAAATTACTTAGTCAAAGAGTAGAGGAAGATGAGGTTGAGTGCCATAATACCCACAAGATAGAAACTAAAGACATAGCAGATCCAGTGAGTGATGGAGGATTTGACTACTTGGACTTTGGATTAGCAGAATATGCTGAAGGAGAAGCAAAGAGAACTTTCAACACCTAATAATGTGCAAAAGACATTAAGAAATTACAATGAACACAACAAAGCATATGCACAATTAAAATTTCACATTCTCAAGAAGAAACTGAAATCAATGAAATTAGATAAATGTATTACCAATAAGAAAAAATGTATTAAAAAAAAAAGTATTACCTTTTGCACGATAGCATCCACATTATTCTTTTGCTTATTACAAACTGGCATTGCCAGGAAGTTATGATTGTTGTTAAAACCATTCACCTGTAATTTAGTAGCCACCACATGTCACAAGAAATAATAATACAATTTTTTTACATACCAAAAAGTTTGCAACATAAAGTTTTGAAAGGCTAAGGCTACCAATATTTTTAAAAACCATCTAACAGTTTTTTCACGGCCAGAAAAGCAAGTGCAAATTTTAAAGGTAAGTCTAGAAACCAGATGCTATAGGATCAAAATCTAACCTTCATAAACTACTTCTTAACCATAAAGGCCTTAAACTACTATGATATGCACCGTAAACTACTATGATCTACATCATCTCGGTACTCCTATAGCATTTGACCATGGTTTGAGATTTACACCATAACAGATAGAAAGGGAAAGAGAATAATGCAAATCAAGATATTTAAAAATAGTAGCACTAAGGCCCCTACAATCTCCATGGTTATACTTCTATATAGATTAGCTCCCTTACATCATCTTTTGTCAATTTCCTCCTTTCAAACTCAAACTCAAGTTTTGAAATGGGTTGCATGGATGGTTCATTATCCAGATTCACCAATCCATTGAAATATGGATAAGCTAATGTCTGAAAAAGAAAGGGTACTTGCTTTGGAACAAGTCTGTTTATAAATGAGAAATAAAATATGACATTGTTTTAATTACAAGTCTAATAGTCTCTTCCAAAAGTTCATAATAACATTGAGGCACATTGACATTATCCTGCAAACATCACAGAACATGTTGTAGAATGGCTACAAATGACAAGCAAATTTCATTTTGTTTATGTTATTTATACAACTGAACAAATTATCAAAAAAAATAAAAAAAAGATGTCAATATGAGCAACTTTAAGAAAGTACTGATCTTGTCAAATAACTGCAATAGTATCTTAAAATCTCAATTGAAAAAAAAGAGAGACAAATAACCAAGACTTTTCTCAATTAAGAGAGTATTGATCTGGTCAAATAACTGCAATAGTATCTTAAAATCTCAATTGAATGAAAAAAAAATAGAGACAAAAAAAAAAAAGAGATTGGAATATTGTTGGTTTCACTAAGCCTAAAGAGTTGTTATGAGGCTGCTTGTGGTATTGCTTGAAGAAACTTGCATTGGCTGTTAATGGGTATGTGATCATGCCGAAGAATATGTATACCTGAGTTTGGTTTGCTTGAAAAGAACTCATTTTTGGCCTGAACTGCCTTGATTTACCAAAAGTTGCTCTAAAACAATGCAATAGATGAATCTGCATACAAATAAAAGTTACACAAAAAAAAACCTTTAATCTATTTAATTACAGAATATTGAACTCTACAACTATAAATCACGATATATCATGCCATAACAAAAAAAAAAGAACATGGATATCATCAAAACGCATAAATTGATTTCAAAAAACAAATTACAATACAGAATTTGTACATGAATATTTTTTTTATAAGTAATTTGGATTATACTTAGTTTATTTTATCAAAATTTAGGATGTGAAATGAATAATATATATATATGCTCTTTTCATATTTTTATTAAATGCAAATATTTATGTAATAAATATTTCTACAAACTCAGATTGCATTAATGATATCACAAATAAAGGTGGAACCTAAATATAAAGATTGCACACAAAGAATTAATTATAAAAGAATCAAGAAATCTAATTCCTCACTGTGTTCCATGAACTGCTTCATAATAGGAAGAATGAGAAATCCTATAAAGAGCAAAATCAATTTGGATATGTTTTTTAACATTTTTGAAGACAATTTAGTTCTACCTCAGCATTTCTTGCTTTTCCTTTAATATCTCAAACTACTAAAACAGAGTTCTTGCTCTTGTAAATATTTTGGAGTTTCTTCAGTTCAAGAGCCCAACAATTGATTCCAATTCAACACCCACAATTCAGTGCAAAATAAAAACATGACAGTTATTTTTTATCTTTAACTAATAACTGTACCTTCTCATCCAAAAAAGCTCTAATTTTTTACTCAATGAGGACAAATTATTTGAACCAAATAATTGATTGTGATTCCCAATTTACCTTTCCACTATTCATTTTCTACACATCTGTCCATCTCTCCAATGAGAGATTTATGCACAACCTAAATTGATAGGCGCTTCAATTATTAATCTATATCCTTAAATAAAAAAATCATGCATTTAACAACTTCTTCAATCAATCCCGCTGCTAATATGAGTTAAATGTGGGTCTATTAGCTTGCAATATAATGCTGATATGTACTTGATCATATTTTCAGAAAGTTTGTTAGTTGTTTATCTATTCTGCTCAAATAAACTAAAACACTTTTTCGCTCAGCTGCAATGAAACCAAAACATAACTTCTCATTCATTTCAATCAAATACATCAATGTCCATACAATTTTAGACCAAGAAACAGAACAAATACATGACCAAATAATGAAAAAAAATTAAACAACAAATAAAAAAAATACTAAACCGATTCCTTAATTAGGATATCAATTCTTCACTGAAATAAGAGCAATACCGTTGAAAAAAGTTCCTGCAATCATGAGTAAACTGAGTTGCAATCCATTTATGAGTTCTAAATCCGCACATGAGAAACAAAAAAGTAAAATTTCAAATTAATTTTAGATCTACAAATTCTTGCATCTAGATTCTCACTGAGAAGAAAAGAGAAACACGGCAAACATCAAATTTATCTTGAGCATCTTGGTAAGCTGTATGAAAAATGAGGTCGAATACTGTATTAAAGAAAATATCAAAAAATGAGAGGTCAACCTGAGATTAAACTCTCGAATCGAGCGAAATCGATTGAAACCCTAAATTTGTCGTTCCATGAATTTCAGGTCCGAACAGAGAAAAAACAAACCACAAAAAAGCTTCTAAGTTCTAAAGAAAATCATCGTGATCGCAGCACGAGCCATGGAAAGCAGAGCATGGAAAGAAGACAAATCCCCCATAGCCATCTCTATTTCTCGTAGTGAAAGAAAATATTCGAAGCTTTTCAGAGGGAGAGAAAAAGAGGGAAACACTGATCATAATGCGCGAAACAAAGCCCTAAGCCCTAAGAAATCGAAGTGTCTTGACTCTTCCCTCCCTTCGTCTTCCAAAACAAGCATTCACGCACGAGGATCAATCTTGGAGAACTGAGCGAGGAATGAGACAATTAATTGTGAGTATGGGTGGGGAAGTGGAAAATGGGATATTAATTATGTAGTATACAAAAATATACTAATTGCGTTCAACTCTGAGATGGAATTGGAAGGACTTCACGGACGGACTTAACGTAATATTTAAACAACCGTTAAATCAACAAATTTCGTTAGATAGTCATTTTATCTATGGAGAATCCTGGGATTTGGTCCGACCGAACCCCCCCATTTGCAGCCCCCGCTGTCCCCGACGGCAGTGGACGACACTGCCCAGCCCATCGGGACCGGAGGAAGCTGGCGACCCCACCCCTGCGACGGCGAGCCCCGGCAACCTGATAGGGACCTCGGTCTTGTCCCGATCACCTAAGGGTTCCTCCTTGCAAGGTTTGTTCCCTCCAACAACTGAGTTAGACTCCAATACTTGGTAAGGGTAATATGGATGAGGGAAAGGGTTAAGTGAGGCTAGGATTTAGTGGAGGTAGAGGTGAATGGGAGGTTACTTGGCTAGGTTTGGTGCAAAGTGGTGCACGGCAAGGGTGATTGTGGGGTGTATGGCTAGGTCACTTGTATTTAGGCTAGATGGTGTTTTGTTAGGGCAAGTGGTGGCCGAATATGGCTTAGGGCATGCTAGGGTTTTCGGCCAAGTCAATTAGCGTTAGGAATCTAGGGTTTTGAGTGGTTTTGGATAAGTCCTAAAAATAGGAGTATGGCTTATAGACAATTTGAAGTGGATGGCAAGGCTAGGGCTTATGTGGCCGAATATGTGTAATGTGGAGGTGGGTTTTGATTGGTCCAATACTTCAATTGAAAACCAATCAAATAAGGGAATGGTGTGTCACTTAGCTGATGTGGCAATGGGGGTTCGGCTAGGGTAAATGGATGATGGCCGAATATGAGAAAAAATAGGAATTGTTGGTTTGATTTGAATTTGAATCAATTTGAATTCAAATTCAATTTGGGTGGCTGGTCATGCAAGGTCTAGGGGGGCACGAAATTGGCTTGATTTGGATGAGGGATGAGGTGGATTTAAGTGAGAAAATATAGGAGTGGGAGATGATGAGTGGCCGGTTAGGGTAAAGGGCAAGATAGACAAGTATGTTGGCTAGGGTTTTATGGCCTTTGGCCGTGTAGTTGGGGTAGGATTTTAGGGCTTTGCCGTAGGCTGCTTCGAGGGCAAAAGAATACTTAATTGATCAATCGATCAATCAAATGATGATTGAACAAAAGACCATAGAAGAACACGCAACACTCTTCAAGGCACCAAGGGGTTCGGCAATGCACTTCTTCTCCAACACTTCTCTTTTTTTCAATCAACAACACTCACACTCAACTCTCTTGAGCAATCTGAATCTCCCAATGGAGGAGGGTTTCGAATTCCTCTTGGGAACACACACACAAGTTCTCAAATCCACAAGTGGTGTGGATTTGGCCTCACAAATACAAAACTCACACAACAATCAAACAAACACTCAAGAACACAAAAACATAAAATCAACCAACAAGACTACACCCAACACCGACACACTCTTTATGAATAACATCAAGATTTTTATAAATAAACTGAAAATAAAAGATAGATGTGGATCACCGATTCACGAATTGCACGGATGATCCTTTTCCAAAGGGATTCACGAATTGCACCCTAGGGAAGCTCAAGTGCTAAGCACCGAATTCTAACTACAAGAGATGTGACCTGTCTAACTCTTTCTCAAGAGCAATTTCTAAAAGTCAAATGTCCAAAAGATTGTCAAAATAAACTAGAAAACCTATTTAAAGTGTCTTACAACTTGGAAACCCCCAATAAGTTCCGTATTAAAAAGAACTAATTACTAAAATATCCAAATGCAATAAAATAATAAAATGACATAAAAATAAATGAAGGAGGCGCCTAATGCATGGTGTGGTCGTGGGATGCATGTGCTCCATGGTGGGCTAGTGTGATGCTATCTCCACGGTCAGGCTTGTCTCGTGCTCTCTCGCTGTATGGCGTCTGGTGGTGTGCGGGGCAATGTTCTTTGCAGGGCCAACTGATTGTGCTCATGGCGATGTGCCGTGTATGGTCCTGGTGGTAGGTACAGGGTCAAGCCACGTCGCTCTGATACTACCCAATCAAGGTGCTCGGGCAGTGGTCCTGCAAGGCCCGGACTGGGTGCTGGGGTGGTGTGCATGCATGGCCCAAACTGATGGTCTAGGCACGGGCTGGTGCCACGCGTTGGATGGCATGTATGGTGTGCATGCCATTGGCTTGCTCTGCAAGGTGCGTGGTGTCACATCCTGGATGGCGTGCCTGTAAAGACACGCCACTAACCTCGTTGAGTGGGGCTGTGGTGCGCAGTGATGCGCGCATGGTGGGGCGCAGATGCACACGCACGCGTGCGCGCAGGTGAATGCGCTGTGGGGTGCGCCTATGCCCACGTCGGGCTGTGCGCACGCCCTGTGCTTGGCTAGTGGCCTCGCTGGGTGTCTGCGGCGTGTCAAGGCCTAGGCCAAGGCATGCTTGTAGGCTAACCAGGGAAATGTCCTGGCCCTCCAAGGCCTGAGTCAGGGCTCGACCCTGGGCAACTCTCCTAGGGGTTCTGACACAACCTCCGGTGTGCCCCCAACAGCTTTAAACCAGTTTTGAACCCAATCTGCCGGCGACGGCGAGGGCTAGGTGAGACCGAATTTACTTTAAAAATGCATCTTCAATTTATTTTTTATTGTGTTTTTTATTATATTTTTTATTATGTCTTCTTTATTTTATTATTTTATTGTATTTTTATTGTATTTTTTAATTTTTATTATTTTTATTGTATTTTTTTATTGTATTTTTGTAGGGAATTAAAGGGGGCTGTAAAGGCGTTGGGGTGCAGCCCGACCGCATCCCAGCGTAATCATTTATATATATAAAGATATAATTTGAGAAATAAGGTTTGAATCATAGTCTTCTGAAACATTATAATCATCAACCTGTCATGCAAATCTAGCAAGAGAATGTGCAACTTTATTACATTCTTTATATGCATGTGTAAAAAGCAGGAAGTAAAACAGGTTTTAAACTTACTTATCTCAGTAAACAGATATCTCATTGAAGAGTTCTACATGTCATCTTTCTAAATAGACGCCACAATCTATATAGAATCGAATTCCACAATAAGCTGAGAGATATCCCTGCTTGCACAGAATTGAAGGCCTCAAAAAATTGCTAGAAGCTCAATAATTTCTGGATTGTCCACATTAAACTCTAATTTACTAACTATCATTAGGACATCTCATGTGAATCTTGAAGGATAAAGCCCACCCTAGCCCTCTGTAGATCAACAAAGAGTGCCTCATTAGTATTAAACTTTAGAACATCACCTACAGGTGGCTGCTACTTCAAGTGTCTCCGTAACTAGATGGTATTTAGGTCTCTCACATCCTTGTAATTCTTCGTATTATTCAAAACAAATTCAGCTATCTTTTTCGAGACTAGCAGTTTATTCTTAGATTCTTTTTAATTCTGACGGTACTAAAAGTCTCATGCAAGATGAAATAGCATAGGTAGTTTATCTCTCTACTGCTCGTGAATATTTGTGTGACCATGCCTCAACTTCATATAAGAAAAAACCACCAAGTTTGATAATAATTGATGCCACATGGTTTGAATATCAGGATATATAATAAGGGCATGAGTAAAGTCCTCTAAAGGATATTGACAGAAAGAGCATTGCAAATCTGATACAATTTTCTTTCAAACCAGATTTTTCTTGGTTGAAAGTTTGTCTTGACATGCTCTCCAAGCGAACAATTTCACTTTATTATGTATAAGAATTTTCCAGAAAGTCTTCCAAAAAGTCTACTGATCTCTTGCAGTTCTTTTATTTGAATTTCTTTTATAAAAAGATTAAAAAAAATAGAGATAGATGTTGAATAATGTCTACATACATGATTATCGTTCCAGAATTGGATTTGATTTATTTTCATAGATAAGATGAGATAAAAATTAAATAATATATTATTATAATATATTTTTTAATATTAATTTTATTTTAGAATTTGAAAAAATTATTTTAAAATTTAAAAAAGTTTAATTTTTATTTTATTTTCTATAAAAAAATTAAAAAAAATAATAGTAATAATATGAGATAAAATGAAAATATTTGTAAAAGTGAACAAAACCTTAGTAAACCATCACAGAGTTTACAATATAGATGAGATGATTATTTTTATTGTATCATTAAATATTATACGTCTCGTTAATTCAACACGAACACGATACAATAATAATGGATTAAAATTTAGTCTTAATAAGTTTCAGATCAAAACGAGCTGACCCGTTAAGACGATTGCTTAACGGATTGATAACATATTAACCCGTTTTGACCCGTTATAACACGTTATGACACATTAAAAAAGTTAAAACTAAAATTATATTATTATACCTAAAAGTATAATTATTAGTATTTTAATTTTGATATTTTTATTGTTTGGATTTTAATTTTAAACTTATAATTAATTTTATAATTTTATAAATATTGTAATTTTAACATTTATATAAAATTATGTTAAATTTAATCAAGTCAAACTAATTAATTCTGAGCTTTTCTAACTCATTAATAAACAAATTGAAATAGATCGTATTATATCATGTCAACTTATTTTGTAATATTCACTAATGAATCAAAACAAATTAACACAACACAATCTATTATGTTAACAGATCAAATTAAAATTGATCCATATAATATAATTTATATATCTTAATACGACTTGAATACAATTCATTAACACTTGACACCCTTAACTTTTATTATATGAAAGTACTCAAAAATACGTCTCAGACGGTTTTCGAAAGAAAGATTAATGGAATCAAGTTATAAAACAAGATATCATCCAGATTTATTATATAATTATCAATTTATAATATGAAGACCTTGAAAATTCGTCGAGACGCTTTCAATAGATAAATTGTATCAAGTTATAATATAAGAAGAATTTTTTAATTAAATCCAAGGACTTATTTTACAGTAATCCTTTCCAATAAAAAACACCCTACTTTTTTCCTTTAAGAAAAACTGCTAGAGATAACGTACATTAGTCACTAAAATTAACCTGGGTAGTCCAAAAGTCCATGAATATATGATGCAACACAAAATTAAAAAAGTAAAAACCAAATAAAAATATACTTCGACAAAAAAAAAAAAAAAAATGAAAACGGGGGTGGCCAACCCTCCAAAGTTCAAACATAATTACACAAGGGTTGGCAGGTGGCTGCGCGGCCACTCCTCCAAATTATACATCCACATTATACATTGCGCACACGGCCCGACCACATTTTCAACAGGAATAGAGGAATCCAAGATCTGACATCCTGCGATAAAAATCACAATATAGATCATTATTGGGATTATGATCTTTGCGAAAACAATGTTTTTTCTTTCCTACCAATATCCAGAGAAGATCCGGTATTCTAACCAGACGTAGCATCAAATGATTAAATATGACGGAAATATATACAGCATTAAACTATTTAGTGAATGAAACTAGCATTTAACTCAAATATTTATAAGTGTTTAGACTGCAGCTTCATCAGTGCTCCTACATATCCACTTCATCGAGGGGCCGGCCAGCACAAACCTTTATTCATACCATGCCCAAGGTGCGGACAGGATGAGCAATGACAATTAATTACATAAACACCAATTGCGGTGACCAAAAGGATATCTTCACACACCCGGACAAGAGGAATGAAGATGCAGAGTCCAACAGTCGTTTCTCACAGGCAGAGTTCCCACCTTATGGAGAGTGTGACAAAAGTATCTAGTCCAAGAGAGGATTTTGTGAAGCAAATTAGAATTTCGGGGATGCTGGATGTTCAAGTGTGTTGATTAAGGAAATATCTTTAAAAAAATTGCTCGAAGTGATGCAGCAAAAGAAAAATACAAAATGAAGAGAGTAAAATGCTGAAGGCAAGAAAGTTAGTACAAGGAAAATATGACAAAAAACTTTAAGGCAATGAATATTAGCATCTTCTTTATGATGCACAATATCTGAATAAAAACCATGTCAATCATTCTTGTTTGGGAAAAGAAATTACAGTAATAATATACATAATATTTGGGAAACGAGATGACAGGACATAAATATTCACCAGTGGAGATTTGGAAGTATTAATAATCATAGTGAAAATGAAGATTAAGGTAAAGGATGGCTGTAATCCTTTTTTTTTTTTTTTTATAAGTTGTGGCTGTTAATCTATTTACACAAGCATATGTACTCACCAGTACACATGCTCACACAAGATGCATGTTCAAAATTGATCCAATAAGCCACAAAACAATAAGAACTGGAACGCTATATTCATTTCCAGCATGCACTACAAATATATTAGCAAGGAGCTATGTGGCCATAAGGGCCTACAAGAAGCTCTGTGCACCTCATCGTGGATTTCCTTAAGAGTCATGCTATGAACACAGATATATTTGTTTATCATTTTTTTTTCTTAGGACAGGTTTGAGGAAAGGTTAGATGAGAATTTTATGAATAGTAGTAAAATAATTTGTGCATAGTAATAAGATCATTTGAGTTGAGTATTTTTTGGGTTTTGTGAAAGGAGAGAGAAAAAGTTGAATGAAAATTTTTTTTATTAAATTAAAATATTGTAATAATATAATTTTATAATATTAGTTTTGTTTGAAGATTTAAAAAAGTTGAAATGTTCTTTTTTATTTATTTAAAAGTTTGAAAAAATTATAATGATTAGTTTGAAAAAGTGGTAATGATTAGCTTGAAAATTTTATATTTGGATTATGTCTAGAAATAAAATGGGATGAGATGAAATGAGATTATATGAGAATTTTGTATCTCATCTTAAGCCCCAAACATGCCCTTAAAGGATGGTAGTATGGTACATTATTTAAAATAACAGAGAAAATCTGACAATCGAACAAGTTTGAACAGTTGGGGAAAAAAGAAGAATAAATTAATGACTAGAAACTATAGATAAAAGATGGTCCCAAAAAGAAAGGAATGATAAAAAGTGGTTAGTTTGTAACTGACCCGAGATCGGCACCTTTAGCGAGAGAGAGTCCTCCTTCTCTCTAAACAAACCCTAGCAGATTTCTTTCATTTGAGGGGGGTGGTTGCTTCGGCTCCCCCCACTCTCACTTCCTCCCCTCCCCTACCCTTCTTCAGTCTCCTCTTCCTCTGTTTTTCTTTTGTTTTGTTTGGTTTGTTTTTGTTTCTCTTTTATCCTTCGCAGCGGAGCAGTGCGGTTGTGGGTGGTTTTGTGTCCTTTTCCATTGGTGGCTTCCACCACGCACCTCGCAAGGGGCCTTCCTAGCCACCAATCTTCAAGTCTACCGGAGGTTTCACCGCTAGAGCCGGTGCGCATGCCTCCCTTGCACCTTTCTCAATGGTGGTGGTTACGTGATCTTCTGCTGGTTGGCCACCAACACACGGCCCACAAGGCGACTCCTTAGCCGCCCAATCCTCCCATTTGTCGAAACTCCCACTCGGAAGAGATGGTGTTTCGCCGCACGCGCAGTTAGCCGATCTCAAGCGGCTTAGCTTAATGCTGCACATAGGGAGGTCTACGTTTGCCACATACGGTGGCGTTAGATCCAGGGACCTTGATAGTGCTCAAAACGACCGGCTAGACATCCCCAGGTGGCGCGTGTCGTCCACACGCCTCCCGCCACCATTCTGTTTTATCTGTTTTTGTCCTGAGCCCACTTCCTGTTGAGCTAGGTTATGGCTTTGGTGGTGTTGTTCTAATGTTGTTTCCTGCTTTGTTGGTTGGTTTGTAATAATAAATAGGAATGATGTATTCCTTGTTTGGCTTCCTGCTCCTCCTTTAAAGGATGTGGGTTATCTCTCATTCTTCTCCTTTGGAGAATGGAGGTGGTGATCTCCTCCCCCTCTTTAAAAGGTGGAGGTTTGGGTTACCTTTATGTCCTCTCAGACAAATTACATTTCAGCTTTGGTTTGTCTCGTGAGAGAGAAGTTTAGACAAAGTCCGCCACTGTTGTGTGCGGAGATTCTACAGTTCAATGTATTAGTTAGACTTGTAATACGGGTTTTCTCGTATTTACTAGTCTCAGCTGTAAATTTCGTTTAATGAAATGAACTGTGATCCCTTTTTTCAAAAAAAAAAAAAAAAAAGTTTGTAATTGACCCCAAGATACTGAGGTAAGGCTTTACTTGACAGACTCAAACAAAAGATACTATAATAAACAGGGATCAATACTCCAAGCCAAATGACAATATAGAAGTAGACCTGCTAGATTATATATATCATAAAGGCAAAGTAAATGCAAATTTAATCTATTTCACAATATCAATGCAACTGAAACTAACCACTGCCCAGACAGGCTGGTTCACAGAGACAGCCCAGAAAAAAGCAACTCCAACTCCTCATCCTGTGATGCAGTTCTCTGACATAAAAGGCAAGAATAAATATCCCATCGAGATTTCAAGTCAAAGTATACTTTTTTAAATAAGGAAAAAAACAATTAGATGCAAAGATGTTCGTACTGTATGCTAAGCAAACCTGTATTTTCTCCTAACTTGTCAGATTATTAAATTCATTGTGATTCTCTAATTAAGTTCAAAAGAATTGTACATTGTATTACGTACTGAGAGACATGCAAGGCTCAAAACAGCTGCCATTAAGAAATAAAACAAATGGCTGTTTAGCATAAAATTATATATTAGAAACCTGAACTATCCTTTTTTTTTATAAGTAGTAGAAATCCAAACTAATTGATAAGTCTCATCCTGTTCAAAGACCTAAAAAGTATATCCACCTTCTTTCCACTATTCTACCATCATCCTGTCCCCTCATTTCAACCTGTACACTTATTCATGCATCTGAAAGATTGCAGGGGCTCCTTAGCGCTTTACTAATATAATCAAAATAAAGGCTCATCTTACTGAGCCAATTGATGGGCAAAAATAGATACTATGTTGTGTAAAATAGTTCCTTAAGTTGTCGGTTTTGACCTATAAACTGTTTACAACCCAAAAAAAGGTGGGACTCCTATAAAGGAATTGAAATACAAGCCCAAAATAGTTACAGATCACTTCGTCCAGCTTTTCATTTTTCTAAAGGACTTATTTCCTCCTTATACTCCTAATTACCTTTTTCCGTAAGTGACTCCAGTTACCATTGGAGCAATAACGTAACATTGGTCAGACGATGCTTGCTTTCCAAGACATCCTTTTGTCTTATATACTTGAATCCATATCCATACAACAGGTCAAAGCAAATTTACAAGTAAACATAAAATGGATAACACCCAGCACCTGTGACAATACTAACATTCTATGACTTAGATCAACAATGCAGGTCAGATGTCACGAACCTGAATGGACAACAGTTGCAGTATTTTATTGAGGACCCGTATGCGATGAACAGCATAAGAGCTGTTTGCAGGAAGTCGGTTCATTCTGTTCATCTCACCCTCAACTGCTGCTTTCTTCTCTTGATACCCCATTTGCTTCTGTTCATATTTGGGTTGGGTGCTAACTCTACTGTCCATGGTCTGGTCAACAGCACAGCTACGCCAAAAATGATCAAGTGAATCCACTTCTGGACTAGACCTACTAATAAGATGATTCATCACAGTTGAGAATGCACCCAACTAAGAAATAAACAAGCAAGACATAAGAAGTGCAAAACTCACAAAGCATAACAACAATAACAAAATTTGGTAAACCGCATCATCCATATAGTTAAAGGACTTTTTTCTTTTGCACACCTCCTGTGCACATATTTTGTGCAAACTTCTCACAGGTACTGGGATTTTAAATTAAACTTAATAGATTGATGTGATCTTTACAATGTACATGAGATGTGTACATAGAAAAATAAACAGAAAAGGTGTGCAAAGAGAAGAACATATTGGTAAAATAATGGCAATTGCACAATAAGGTTCCCTTCTCTCTCTTTTTTTTTTTATAATCATCCATGATATTTTTAACAATTTAGCTGCTTTTTCGTTTGTATACCCCCCGCGTACTTGGGCTTTGCCTATTTATATCCATGTCAATGAAATTACTTCTTACTTATAAAAATAAAAAAACAATTTAGCTGCTTTACATTTGCAGGAAACCATAGAGTATTGGCTCCCTACCATCGTGACAAGTAGCTCTTTCTAGGCACAATCACTGAATCACTCCATTAAATTATGAAAGGAAGCCCGGCTCAAACCTGTTCACGAACTCGAGCACCAGAAATACTGCTCAAAATCTGATCTCCACCGTTCAGATTGTAGAGCCTTGAGTTGTGAACGTTGCTGTAAAATATCAGCTCAATCGGACCACAGATGACTTAGATCGGAGCTTTCAAAGAAGTGGTACTGTTTACAATCTCGAGCACCAAAACGTATTACTGTTCACGAACTCGAACACCAGAAATACTACTCAAAATCTGATCTCCACCGTTCAGATTGTAGAGCCTTGAGTTGTGAACGTTTCTGCAAAATCTCAGCTCAATCGAACCACAGATGACTTAGATCGCTGGACGAGAGTTTCTTTCTCTCTTCGTTTTTGCTTCTCTTCTTTTCACTCTCTCCGTCTCTCTCTCTCTGTCTGCTATGCACACCTCATATATGTATATGTTGAGTATGAATTGGCTTCCTCCTCACATGGAAGGACCCACAACAAATCTCCTCCCGACTATGTGAAAGACTCCATCAAACCTGCTTTTACTCTGCATACTTCGAGTTTTTGCATAGGCAGTGGTTTTGTCATCATATCTGAAGGGCAACACATTTTTGTAGTTTGGGTTGTCATGACACAGCTCCCCCTGAATAAGTAATCAAATACCCTGAAGTAGATTTTCTGGAATCAATGTCACCAGCCATATCAGCATCAGTAAACCCATCAAGCATACGCTTACCATTTCCAAAGCATAAACATACTGTGGAAGTTCCTCTGAGGTATCTCAAGATATATGGGACTCTTTCCATATCTTCCTTCTCTTTATTTGTGGAAGGGCTTTGCTTTGTGCTTAACTTAAAACAAGAGGAGAGCTAACTGTCTTAGCTTTATCCATATTGAATCTGTCAAGCACCTTTTCAATATATCGCTCCTGTGACATCCGTAATTTCTTATCTTTTCTATCTCGGTAAATTCGAATACCAAGAATTTGCTTTGCTGGCCCCAAGTCCTTCATAGCAAAGGACTGACTCAATTCCTTCTTTAGATTTTCAATCCTTGAAGAATTCCTGCCAACAATCAACATATCATCAACATAAAACAATAATATTATGAAGTCATCATCACAAAATTTCTGCACAAATACGCAATGGTCAGAGATGGTCTTCTTGTAGCCTTGCTCTTCCATAACTGACTCAAATTTCTTATACCATTGTCTGGGCGCCTGTTTTAAACCATATAGGCTTTTCTTTAACCAACACACACAATCTTCTTTGCCATTCACACTGAAACCCTCAGGCTGCTCCATATAAATCTCTTCCTCTAAATCACTTTTCACATCTGTTCAATTTCTAAGTCTAGGCTAGCTGCTAAGCCAAGAACCACACGGATGGATGACATTTTCACAACTGGAGAGAAGATCTCATCAAAGTCGATACCTTTTCGTTGACTGAATCCCTTAACAACAAGTCTAGCTTTGTATCGTGGCTTGGATTCATCTTGCTTCAATCTATAAACCCATTTGTTTTTCAAAACTCTTTTGCCTTTAGGCAACTTTACCAGCTCAAAAGTGTGGTTGTCATGTAAAGACTGCATCTCATCTTGCATGGCATCAACCCACTCTGCCTTATGTTCATCTTCCATTGCTTCTGCATAACACTCGGGCTCTCCCCCGTCAGTCATTAACACGTACTCATCTGTAGGATACCGAATGGAAGGATGTCGGTCTCTGGTAGACCTCCTGAGTGGAACATCTAATGGCAGCTCTGATTCTGGCAACTGATCAGGGGTCTCATTCTGAAATGAAGCATCTGCATCACTTGGACTCTATTGATAATCTTGGATAGCATCTTCAACTTGTGCTGGCAAGTCAGTCAATGGCACTGGATCCAAGTTAACTGAACTATCATTGGACCGAAGCATTGCTTTGTCTGTTTTCTGAATATCTTGTATGGATGTCACAGGAGCGATATATTGAAAAGGTGCTTGACAGATTCAATATGGATAAAGCTAAGACAGTTAGCTCTCCCCTTGCTACTCATTTTAAGTTAAGCACAAAGCAAAGCCCTTCCACAAATAAAGAGAAGGAAGATATGGAAAGAGTCTCATATGCCTCAGCAGTGGGTAGTTTAATGTATGCAATGGTATGCACGAGGCCAGATATTGCTCATGCAGTTGGTGTAGTAAGTCGTTTTCTCTCAAATCCAGGTAAAGAGCATTGGAATGCTGTTAAATGGATCTTGAGATACCTCAGAGGAACTTCCACAGTATGTTTATGCTTTGGAAATGGTAAGCGTATGCTTGATGGGTTTACTGATGCTGATATGGCTGGCGACATTGATTCCAGAAAATCTACTTCAGGGTATTTGATTACTTATTCAGGGGGAGCTGTGTCATGGCAATCCAAACTACAAAAATGTGTTGCCCTGTCTACTACAGAGGCTGAGTATATTGCCATAACTGAAGCTAGCAAAGAGTTGCTATGGATGAAGAAGTTCCTAGAAGAACTGGGTCAAAAACAAGAGAAGTATACTCTCTACTGTGATAGTCAAAGTGCCATCCATCTCAGCAAGAACTCAACTTTTCATTCTAGGTCCAAACATATTGATGTGAGATATCACTGGATTCGTAATGCTTTGGAGATGAAGTTGTTACAGATTGAGAATCCATACTGATGAAAATGGATCAGATATGATGACAAAACCATTGCCTATGCAAAAACTCGAAGTATGCAGAGTAAAAGCAGGTCTGATGGAGCCTCCCACATAGTCGGGAGGGGGAGATTTGTTGTGGGTCCCTCCATGTGAGGAGGAAGCCAATTCATACTCAACATATACACATATATGTTTTTTCGGTCAAAATAAGTGTGCATTGCAGACAGAGAGATAGAGTGAAAAGAAGAGAAGCAAAAACGAAGAGAGAAAGAAACTCTCGTCCAGTTTCAATCAAAAGCCCCGATCTAAGTCATCTGTGGTTCGATTGAGTTGAGATTTCGTTCACAACTCAAGGCTCTACAATCTGAACGGTGGAGATCAGATTTTGAGTAGTATTTCTGGTGTTCGAGTTCGTGAACAGTAATACGTTTTGGTGCTCGAGATTGTAAACAGTACCACTTTTTTGAAAGCTCCGATCTAAGTCATCTGTGGTCCGATTGAGCTGATATTTTACAGGAACGTTCACAACTCAAGGCTCTACAATCTGAACGGTGGAGATCAGATTTTGAGTAGTATTTCTGGTGCTCGGGTTCGTGAACAGTAATGCGTTTTGGTGAGCTCTTTCCTAATCACATTGTTTGGTTGCAAAGAAAGTGTTTTTCTTGAAATCATTGTTGATTGTATGCCTCTAGTATTATCTAGAGAGAATATTTGTGTACTCAAACATTGTTGATAGTGGAAGTTTTAACTGGACTAGGTTCCGTGGTTTTTCCCTTTGCATTGAAGGGTTTTCCACGTAAAAAATTGGTTTTCTGTGTGTGTGATTTTTCCTTGCATTGTTATCTACTCAATTACTTCCTAATAGGTTCACACAAAGTGGGAGATAATTTTTCCGCTATTTAGATCTCTCTCCCAACAAAGTGGTATCATCTTCAATAAACACAACATCTCGGCTTCTCACTAGTTTCTTATCAACTGGATCATACAATCTGTATCCAAACTCATCCAAACCATAACCTAGAAAGATGCATTGTCGGGTCTTCACATCGAGCTTAGATCTCTCATCTTTGGGAATATGCACAAATGCTTTACATCCAAAGACACGTAAGTGATCATAAGTAACATCCTTACCAGTCCAAATTCTGTTTGGTACATCAAACTGAAGAGGAACACATGGTGTGAGATTGAGAACATGTACAGCAGTACTCAATGCCTCTCCCAAAAAGATCCAGGCAATGCTTGTGAAAGTAAACATCTCACCCTCTCAATCAGTGTTCTATTCATCCTCTCAGCTAAACCATTCAACTGAGGAGTCTTTGGAGGTGTCTTTTGATGTCGAATATCTTGCTGTCGTCATCAAATGGGCCTGAATACTTTCCTTCATTATCAGTTCGGATGCACTTCAGCTTCTTTCCAGTCTGCCTCTCAACCAAGGCTTGAAATTGTTTAAACATTTCCAATACTTGATCTTTTCTTTTCAGGGGATAGACCCATGACTTTCTTGAATGATCATCTATAAAAGTCACAAAATACGAAGAGCCGCCAAGTGTTCTTGTCTTCATAGGGCCACAAACATCTGAATGCACAAGATCAAGTATTCCTGACTTTCTTGAAGAAGGAGAACTTTTGAAGGAAACTCTGTTCTGCTTCCCTTCTAAACAGTGAGTACACTTTTTCAAAGGCGCACTCTTCATCCCAAATAGAAGATTCTTTTTAGCCAATATTGTCAAGCCTTTCTCACTCATGTGGACAAGTCTCTTATGCCACAATTGTACTGTGTCCTCATTCTTCATAACATTAACAATGTTACTGGAGAGCCTTGCTTGTAGCATGTACAAGGTTGATACCCTATTTCCTCGAGCAATAACCATAGCACCCTTTATAAGCTTCCACAGGAGCGATTACGGATGTCACAGGAGCGATATGAAGAATGAGGAAATAAGAAGGCGAAGTCGATTTATATGAGCATCAATATTCTCAAAATCGAGGGTGGGGAGTCTGGTATGCAAATATTGTCTCTACAATGAAATTAGTTTCATCTAAACGGCTAAAAACAAAGCATAACTAGACTTCAGAGATAAATATGCCCTTCAAAGTTATTCCTAATCATCTAGAAAGACCAATAATAGAAACAAGTGAATCCAGCTCTAAGCAAGTCTAAACCCTAATTAATTCTTTGGTTGGTGCGAAATTCCTACAAATTCTTGGACACTATACAGCCTCTTTGAATGCCATTAAACCTGGATAAAAGCGTTAATCCTGTATAAAGCGACCAAGAGAGAGAACTTACAGATCGTGCGGTCGAAAACCCTGACGTTGTCGTCCAGACCAAGAAAATTCGGAGGAGACGAGTACAGGAACTGGAAGTTATCAAACAGAAGCTCGGATTTTTAAGGACACCGGCTTGTTGTCTTCCACGGAAAAGAAATTTTACTTTTCATCTCGTACCTTGGTGACTTGTCATAATAGGCCACGTTGAAATCGTGAGATGATTTTAATTCATCTAATTTATCATTTTAATTTTTTAATTTTTTTTTATATAAAATGCAATAATAATTTAACTTTTTAAAATTTTAAAATAATAATAATATTAAAAAAATAATATTTTTTATAATATTTTATTCAAATTTCTTCTCATCTCGTCTTATCTCAAATTACTATTTAAATTATAAGAAATAATAAATTATAAATAGAACTTTCATTTGTAAATTACTGTTTTATTTATTTTTATTTAATGTTAAGAAATACAATATTAGTAAATTTATAAAAAAAATTAAAGTTTTTTTAAATATAATTTACATTACACCACTGTTACAAAAAAAATCGATACAGAATCGATATTGAATGTATAAATTATAAATATATATTTTAAAATAAAAAAAAAATAAAAAATTACTGTATTTCTCACTTACCAGCTGTGGACGGCAAGAGCCGCGGCCTAGTAATAAGTTACTTTGCTTTACATTTTTTTTTTCTTTATTTATAGAAGGCAAACTATATTTATTAATAATAAGTATTACAAAATAGAATTCAAAAATATATTACAAGTCAAATAATCGACAATTTATAACTTTTTAATACACTAAAAAGTTATTGATAAAATGAAATCATGCCTACAAACAGTTCTTTACTACCGTTTGAGAGACGGTCTAACACTATCCAAAATAGAATTAACATCAAATCAAATTAAACCAAATTTCATCCCGCTATAAGGTGGGAGAAAAGAAAATTCCCTTGGAACAAGATTCATGGGAGGAACGCTCTTAAGGACTGGGGTCCTAGAGAAAATATTTTTTTGATTTTTACTAGGTTAAAATTAACAACAAGAAGGTAAAAACAAACAAAAAAATTGAAAATAAGATCTTCAATCTTAGAGGAATTTAAATTATATTAATTAGTAATTTAGTATATAATATAAAATTATTTATATGAAGATTATATTTTAGAATATACTACAATTTCAGGTGGGGAAGAGCCAACATCGAGGTGGCAAATATTTTTATATTGTTAGAAAATATCTTATTTTTATAAAAAAAAAAAAAAATTAAAATATACATGTGGGATAGTCCGGTCTGGTCCTGTTAGGGGGAAAAATACTTAATTAATTAAAAAACTGTCGATTTTCATCGGGATCACTATACATAAGAATAGCATTTCTCTCGTGCGTCCATGATGGTAAAACGTCAAAATTGTATCACTCCCCAATTTGTTCCTATATTAATACGCATTGCTTGTAGAACAACCTAAACCATTAATGCGTGTGTCGTGTGATTTGGGAAGGAATATCAACTTGTAGTTGTAGAGCATTGCTTGCACACGAATAATTGGAGAGCTGGAGGTTATCGTTGAACCACAATAACATCCCACAAGAAGTCATTGCAAAAGTCGGTGAAAGGAATGAATTTGACTCTTTATAAAAGTAAATAGGTTTTCAATAAGTGTTATAATCATAAAATAAAATATATATCACACAAATAAATTTATAAATTGTCGTAATTCTTCGTATTATATATTAGATATAATTTATAATAAAAAAAATTTTATAATTTAATGTCCTATATCGAACTATTTCTCGACTGGATCATATAATATATTGTTTTTATTATATAATTTGGGGTATGAAAATTCAATTTCGAAACATAACTCTGTGAGAGAGGAAATCTTGTATCAGGCCAGGAGATCATTGACATTGGATTAAAAAAAAAAAAAAAACCAATTTATTGGAATAATGCTAGGAAACAATGATGTAACCTGATAACAAACGTATCCCATTTTATATTTCTGTCTCTTTGTATTATAAAAACAAGCGGTAAACAGAATACATAATTGCATGATGAAGACTTGTCAGCAGCATTGGTGTAGCAGTGGGGCTCTAGTGCTGGGAATTAAACAAAAAAAATTCAATTTTCTCTCAGGCTTTCTTTGATTTGCTAGGCAGGCCAAAAAGAAACGAACAAGGTGATCAGGCCACGTGGATCTCTTTCACATGGGGCAGCCCCACATGGTCTTTTATTTCCATCCCACTTTGTTGATAAGTGGGTGGATAGATTCCCATTTTTCCACTAATTTTCTACTCTGTTCTTAATTTCTTTGTGTCGTCCATCCATCAAATTAACAAAGTACATTTAGAATTCGCTCTGGTGGTTGATGCATAATAAGAATTTCTAGATCTTTCTTGCATTATTTTTTGAATATATCTATGGAGTCTTACCTATTTTTCATGTTTTTATGAATCACTAAACAAAAATGTTTTCAGCATTATTAATAATAATATTGAGAGATTTTTCAAACTATCTCGACCTATAAAATAAAATTTTAAATTATTGTGTATAAAAAGGGAGTATAAAATAAATTAGCAACAATATTGGAAGATTTTTCAAACTACCTTGACCTACATAATAAAATTTCAAATAATCTTGTATAAAAAGAGGGTATAAAATAACGTGATTTAATTAATAAAAAAAATTATTTATAAGTTTATTTATTGACACATTAAAACATACTATTGATGTCTAATTTTATCATATTACCAAACAAGAGATCAAATTATTAACTTTTATATTTGATGCATTTAAAGGTAAGGCATGGATGAAGATGAACATCATCACATCATTCTCAACAAATTTTACATCTACATCTAGAGTGAAAAATGACGAATATTGAGTCTCGACTCCCCCAAGAATACCATAAGAAGTTCCTATTACGGCGGCTCCGACTTGTCACTATTATTTTAGAGTGAAAATCACAATTCACAACAACGATATCATTAATCTCAACACGTGCCAGATATCGCAGACTCCAGCTCCACATGTGCGAAACCCGAAGTGAAGAAAGATAAAATACGCGCAGAGAGAGGTTCAAAAAAACAAAAAAACAAAACGGAAGTGATATCATAAAAGCCTGTGAAAGAGCAGCGTCTGCCATCTGCTGTGGATCTTTCCTTCTCTCTTTCTCTCCATTTTTCGTATCGCATAATTATTAAAGAGGCGAGTTAAGAGGGAGAGAGAGAAGGGGGCAAGGGATGGAGGGTGAAAGTGCGCGGAAAGACCAATTTGACCTTCGGTCTTCGTCTTCATCCTCTCTCTCACTCTGCTGATTTGTTATCTCGTTAATTCGTTTCTTTGTTTGTAAGGACACCATGAACGAGAAGGCCAATGTTTCCAAAGAGCTTAACGCCAAGCACAGAAAGGTCCTGATTCTTCTTCCTTTAATTGTTTTACCAATCTAGAACCCTATAATTTATGAAATGTTAAGAGTTGCCAACTTGCCACGTCTTTTTTCAATAGAAAATTACCTCCGATTATTCATCTTCATTATTCTATTTGATTGGTTTCTGAGAAATCGAAGCGAGATCAAGGATACGTTGGGTACTTTGTAGTTTTTTTTTTTGGGCTTGCGTTATTCAGGAACATTGCGATCTGTATGATCTGAACCAAAAATGTCTTTGGTGAAATTGGCCTGTCGATCCGTTGATCAGTGCTAAGTGTTCCTATAATTGATTATGCAGCGCGATGATCTCTCTCTCTCTCTCTATCTATCTCTTCTTTTTCTAATTTTGTTTATTGGAGTTCGCTTGGAATTTGATCAGGGTTATTTATGTTGTCGATGTTGGATCTTTGTCTATTTTTTGGACAGGTAATGTTGGACACATATAATCTGGTTTAATTAGTTTTAATCTCCTCCCAACATATACATCTGCTCCTATCTTACTCGTTGTGATGAGATGTATTTATGACTCATTTTTTCCATATATGCAAACCTTTTCAGTAGAACGCTATACAATAAAGTTGAGTGGTTTTCAGGTCGGTAATTTCCTTTGATTGTTGTGCACTTAAAAACATATATGCAACTTTAGAGTTATCCACTATATATTTTAAAACTTGTGGGAAGGAGATCCTATATAGAGGGTAGACATAGGTTTTGTGTTTCAAACTTGTCTATATACAGTAAATATGACCTGTTACCACATCAAATATGGTTCTCTTGGTTGGTGAAGCCCCTCCTGTACCATATAGAGTATAGGAGAAAAGAATGCATTTCACATGAAGATGGGATTGTTAGAATAGGTTGTAATATATTTTTAAAAGTTGAAGGAAGAAAACTTGTGAAAAATGGTTGAGAATTGTGTGCAGACCGAGATCTCGCTCAATAGTCGCTTGACATGTCACTCGAGCGAAGTCAAGGCCGAGATCTCACTTAACTCTCACTCGACGTACTGCTTAAGCGAGAGATTAGACAGTAATCTCGCTTGATCTTCGCTCGTCGTATCGCTCGAGCGTGATACTGTTAGGATCCAAAATTGTACAATATTTGAAGAAGAGACGCATATCAACCAAAATGTTGTGTAATATTGTTACTCGCTCGACATGTCGCTCGAGTGAGATACTAAGCAGTGGTCTCGCTCGATCATTGCTTGACGTATAGCTCGAGCGAGGGGCCAGGCAGTGATCTCGCTTGACACTCGCTCGACACCTTGCTCGAGCGAGAAACGGTAAATTGCCAATGTCATGATTTTTCACAGATGCATTTTCAAACTTTATAAATAGTGTGGTGACAGATCTGTAAAGTTACGAAAAATTTCCTTCATCTTCCTGTTTTTGTCATTCTCAATAGAAACTCTAGGAACTCTCCAAAATTGCTATTTGGGAAGTTCAAATGCTTTGTTGTATCTTAGAGACGATTTGTTAGAAACCCTTAGCAAATTCTTAGTGAGTGGGGGCAAATATCGTCTTAAAGACAGTAGTTCTATATGCCTTAAAGTCTTGATTCATTTTTTAGATTCTCTTTCCCATCTCCAAAATTTCCGAACAATAACATATCAAATGCAGTTGCTTCAAACCATCTCTTCTTATATGAGATGCGTATATGTTAATATTGAAACTAAAATAAGATTATTGTCTTGAGTTTTGGAATTATGAATTATTTAAGAGGTATTATTCAATTTTCTTTTATGCTCTTTTGTGTGCCATTTTAGCCTGGTCTATCGAATGCTGTTGCCTTCAAACCCTCTCTTCTTATATGAGATGCATATATGTTAGTATTGAAACTAAAACTGAGATCATTGCCTCGAGTTTTGGAATATGAACATTACCATTTTTAGCTTGGTCTTTGACTTAATGCAATGGGTTACACTGGACTTGATATGCCAACACTTTGTGTTGTTGGTCTTTCTCATTGTTTATGATTTTGTATATATGATAATCTTTGCTTCATTATCTTCTACCTTAAATTTATACAAATCTTATCTCCTACTTTAAATAATGCAGATACTGGAAGGACTTCTTAAATTGCCAGAGAATAGGGAATGTGCTGATTGCAAGTCTAAGTATGTTCTCTGACAATTTCAAAAGAGATGATCTGGATATTTTAGTAATTTCCTTATTATGTAGATATTAGTTATAAGAGTTTCAAGTTCATTTGATAGATTTATCCAGCAATAGGGAACTTTCATTGGTTATTTCAACATAAGCATGTTGTTAATTACGTATATATCACTTTCACAAGCTCCTTATAACGACTTTATTGATATGCAGAGGTCCAAGATGGGCTAGCGTGAATTTAGGCATCTTTATATGCATGCAATGTTCTGGGATCCATAGAAGCCTTGGGGTACACATTTCAAAGGTTATACTTTTCATCTTACATGTCATTTAATATGTATCCGCATTCAAATTTACAGAATATATACGTATCAAAAAAAAAATTACAGAATATATGAATGTATTTAGGCTTACTTCTGTATACTTCCTGTGTACATATGCTATGCCTGTTTCATTCACATCAATAAAATTACTTCTTACTTATAAAAAAATAAAAATTACAGAATATATGAAGTAGGCTGATTTGACTTTTGAAGATGACTTTGGTTGCAGGTACGGTCTGCTACCCTGGACACTTGGCTTCCAGAGCAGGTTGCCTTTATTCAATGTAAGCTTGTCTATTACCTCTTGGCTTTGAATTTCTCCTGACTGATGTTTTTTTAATAAGTAATTTATCCTGACTCATGTAATGTTGAACTTCATTTATAAACCCCCTAATTTATTTGGTTCTTTTTGGTTTATATAGCAATGGGAAATGAGAAGGCAAATAGTTACTGGGAAGCAGATCTACCCCCAAATTACGATAGAGTTGGAATTGAGAACTTTATTCGTGCAAAGTATGTGTAAGAGTTAAATCTAAGAACTAGTATCTTTCTTTATATCAACTTAGTTCATTGCTCTACTTTGTTATGTGCATATGGTTAATGTCATAAGATTTATTTGTCCATCGTAATCATATATTATATTCTTCTAGGTATGAAGAGAAGAGATGGATTTCTAGGGATGGAAAGCCAAAATCACCTGCTAGAGGTCAGGAAGACAAGGCTTCCATGCATTGGCAGAGACCTGGGGAAAGAAGTGTGAAGGACCATATTTCTAGTTCTGAAAATACATTTGAGGATAGAAAGAATACACGGCCACCTAGTTTGAGTCCTGCTACAAGGATTACTGTTCCTGTTCCACCTAAAGGACCCGAGCAGGTATTTTTATTTGTTTTCCCTAGTTGATAACCATTCATATATTGTCTCCTTGACTACAAAGTATAAAGCTGTTATGACAAGGTGGAGAATATAACATGGTGACTTGTAAGGTATTTCTGCTGGAATCGTCAATCTGTTTGCAAAGAGAGTGTCTTCAATTATTGCCAGGAAACAACTCAGTGGTCAAAGGGTGGGTTTGGGATGAACTTTACACCAAGAGAATGCCCCTTTTTCTAAAGCTACTAGGCCCTAGGAAACGGATAAAAAACTAAGCGGCATTCTCGTGGTATTGCTACAGAGACTTACTTGAAAATAAGAAGCTACTAGGCCCAAAGAAACATCTCAGTAGTCAAAGGAGGGGTTTGGATGAACTGCGTACTCAGATATCCTGGATTTCTGTTTTGCCTTAGGAGTTCCTCTCGATGACCTGAGACAATGGTTTTGGGAAGTAGGGTCATGTATTTGGGGTTTGCTCTTCGAGTGGGTATGAACGGCATTAACTTGGTTAGGTTTCTCGTTGTTAGATAATAATAAAAATAAAAATACTGTTTGCAGAAGTAAATGGCCTTTGTTGGGAACTCTCAGAACGAAGCCATCTATTTCTTTTTGTAGCATAGCAATGGCTTAGGATAAGATGGGGGTATGTGTTAATCACTGTGGTTATCTCTATAAAGCATTGATTTGAAGGTGTGCCTTTAAACTTTCAAGTTCATCCCTGGAAATTGTGATTTCTATACGAGTTAGGGTAGAGGAGGTGTGTTGTATTCCATGGGTATTTTGGGCTTGAGGTATTTTGGATAATTTTCTTGGGCTTGTTGGGTTTTTCATGGGATAGGTGTTTTCGAGCATTCATGGGCTAGGTGTTTTCTTGTATACAACCAGTGTACTTGTTTACTCCTTTTGATATATATAACATTTTTACCATTTTAAAAAAAAATAATAATTGTGTTTTCTATATATATTATGAGGCTATGGTGTTTTGATCTCTAGTGGGTTCCATCTTTGGTCTGAGGACTGGGTATGGGTTGACTGTAATTTGTGGCTGACAAATCTAATCAGTGCCATAATATTCATGACATGGAAAAGAAAATTAAGAAATCAAATACCAATGCAGTGTTAGCAATGAAGTGTAGTGACCATGGTCAAGTCTAGGCAGTCTCAATTGATGCATTGTGTAATCTCCTTGGTTATAATGGTTAGGACTGGTTGACCTACATCATTCCAGATTTGCCTCAATCTTTTTCCAAATGATAATCCTTTACCTCTTTCTTTTTGACCATTCTGTGTATTTTCAAAATGTAAATTAGATTCTTTATGCATGAAATATATACATCTGAGCAGGTTACTCCGATGCCAAAGCCCCAGCATGCTGAGAAAATAGAACCAGCACCAGCAGTGCCCCAAGATGAAGCTATAAAACAGCCTTTGGATGCCGCTTCTGCTGTCTCTCCACCAAAAGTTGACTATGCAACTGACCTTTTCAACATGTTATCCTTGGATGCTCCAAGTGAAAATGGCTCAGGGGCAGCTTTGCCTGATGATAATGCTTGGGCAGGTTTCCAGTGTATGTGTCTAGTGACCATCTCGTTTCACTTATTGGATCATCAAAGCTGTATTTCTAATTTTGTAGCCTTTATGATGACATGTTTGTGCAATTGCTTTGAGGTCAAGAGTTATAGTTGTAATGTTGCATTATGGTTACAGCTGCTGGAGAAGCTTCAACAGCTGAGAAAACTGCTCCGACAAAACCTCTTGAAAGTAGTCCCCAGTCAACTTCTGGAATTGAGGATCTTTTTAAAGATTCACCTTCAGTAACGCCTGCTTCAGTTTCAAAGAAACCCGAGAAAGATGTAAAAAATGATATTATGAGCCTTTTTGAGAAGGTATGTGATTCACCATAATTTATAAGATTGTTAAGAACTGTTTATAACAAAACTTTGCTAGCCTGATTATAAGAGACTTTTCTATTTGCCTTTTGGAGTTCCAATATAAAAGTTGTCATTCAGTTCCAACATAAAATTGATGACTCTGATAAATTTTGAAAAACCAACTTTTGTATATGTTTTGGTTGGAGAACTATATTTTCGCTGTTAAGATGTATTGCTTGAAATTAAAGAATTTATGTTTTCCTGGTTTGAATCTCAGTCAAGCATGGTGTCTCCATTTTCTGCACATCAACAACAACTTATGATGCTAGCTCAGCAACAGTCCCTTCTCATGGCTGCTGCAGTTAAGTCTGCTGGTGGGGACTCAAAAGTTCTTGCGGCTATACAACAACCTGCATCCAATGGCAGTATGAATTTGCCCACTCAAAGTTGGGTAAATACTGGCTACCAGATGCCCGGAATGGTAATGCCATTTGAGCTGAAAACATTCGTGAAGGGATAGTCCGTATTATGGCTTACCTAAATGCATACTTTTTTCTTTTAACTTTTATCTACCAAGTTTCTCATTTAGTTATCTTTCTGCCTGAGTTTAGACGAGGAACATGTTGCCAGCATATCAAGTGGGGAGCTCTGTTCCATATCCAACACCTAGGTATGTCATGAATTTTTCTTTAGCTCAAATTTTCATATCTAAAAGGTTTTGGGAACTTGAAAATAGAAATCCATTTTAAGTTATATCGACTGAACATTGAACTATAATTTTGTATGTGTAATTGTGTTGAATGGTAGATGCCAGTTTGTGTTTGTTTAGCTGCCATGTCTAAGGCGTTTTGGATGTCATGGTTACTTGCACAATGTTAACCCTGAAAATGGCTAGCTGGAGGTTCTCAAGTTGAGAGGTTTGCTCTACCGTTTTTGTTGACAAGTTTCAGGAAGTACATGGTTTTAGTGTTCTTTTACCTCCTTTTGGGGCAAGCTTATGAGCAAGCTTATCCAACCATAATTGAACTCAAAGCTGCTAGTTTTTATTGCCACAAATGCTACCTAAGAATACCGAACATACTTTTTTACCCTTGCAAAGACTGCATATAAACTGTAGTAATGATATCAATTGAAGTACAGTTGAGTTTCATGCCGTAAAATATGTTGAGAATTGCTTTTCTTAAAAGATGTTTGTTATAAAAGCTAGTTTGAACTTCTAAAGAGAGTGCTGTTACTTTTAAGTTTTAGTTGTTACACTTTATTCATTAATTTATTACTACTTTAGGTGCTATCTTTTCGCCTATGGGGTTTCTTTACTCTTTCAATCTTTGATATCTGTTTCTCCATTTGTTTTGTTCATTTTTTGGTTTGCACTAGTCATCTGTCAGGGGGTGAAAGTGAATGTGCACTTTGCCTGTAGGTTACACTGTTGCCATTGTTTTGATTACAAAATCCCTCGCACGCACAATAAGGTCCCCCATTATTTTGCTAAACTAAATGATATTAACTGCCGCCCTTTATTGCTTGCAGCTTGTATCATATGGGGCAAACCACCCCTGTTAATGGTGTTTCCACCGCTCCAGTGAGTAAGCCTCAATCCACATCAGCAGTATCATCTGTGCCTCTAACTCAATCGGGGAAGGAGTATGATTTCTCCTCCTTAACGCAAGGGTTTTTTTCAAAACCTTGAGTTGCCTTTCGGATGACAATGCTTGCTTTGCCATACCATACAAAAATAGATGAATTACAGGAAAAATAGCCCTTGGACGTCTTCTTACCTATTCTCTGAAGGTTGTAAGCCATTTGTAGAGGGAGTTCAGTTTTCTTCCTTCTTATCTGAGTGATATCTTCATTTGTATTTGGTAAGTGTATCTGAAGTAATAAAATTGAGTTTAGATTGATTATGAATTATCATTTTTTTCCCTTTAATCTACATCTACTGATGGACATCCGAAGTAACTTTTTAACAAGTCCTGGAATGATTGACAGCCCAAGGAAAATGATTATTCGAAATTCATAAATTTATAGCAATTTTGATATTGAAAAATGATATTTGATCTTTGTCATAGTGTCGCTTTCTGCTGGATTTTGTGCATTTGGGTGAATGGCCTTATGCAAGTCATGAGTTCATCATTGGTTTTTTTTTTTTTTTTTCTGAATTTTTAGTTAGACCCCATGCCTAACACTTATCCAAGCTGTAAATGAAGTGTAATGTTTTTCTTAATATTGATTGCATTCTGCATTTTTTTTCCTGGCCACGTATTTAATTCGGCCTAACACGTTTAACCATATTCATAATAACCCAATGGACCTTCAAGCCTAAAGAGGAATTTTCCTGCCTGTAGGCGGCCACTTAGTCCACGTGTCCAGGTTCCCTGCCAAGTAAATCTGAGCTGCGCCCTGCTCGTTGGTTTACTCTGGATTGTAATTGGGCACAAAATAATAAAATATTGGAGCTGGACTTTGGGAGATAAAAAAGGCCAAAAATAAAAATAAAAAACACACACACACATCGAGGTGTCGTTTTGGAGAAGTAAAAAGTTAAAGTGAACGGTCCAGAATTTGTAACTGTTGACTAGTGTGTGCTTATGTGTCACTAATCCCTCCATTAGGCGGTGCCATCTGATCGTACGATAAAACTACGTTTGGACTGTCTAAATGATTAATTGTACCTAATGATTACCTAAAGAACATTGCTGTCATTGTAATTTGCAAAATAAATGAAACCAATGAAAAATCACCACGACTTGACCTTCAACATGTACTTGCCTAGGGCAGTAGGAGGGTGCTGAAGTCAAATTTGGTGAGTAAAGTGGACCCAATAAACCCTGTATTCTTCAGACATTGTAGATTTGTGATTGTAGATTTATCATAGTAGGTTAATTTTCTAAAAACTTGGAAAATTTATTTGACATTGTAGATTTATCATAGTTTTCCTAATTAACATCCTGAATTAATTAAACTGTCAACTTCTATTATAAACTGATAAATAAGGATAAATTAGAGTCTATATTAAGATTTGATTGTTCAAATTGATGAAAGTAACATAGGTGACACAAATTTTCTTAATTTTGGAAGTTCCAAGAAAATGGTTGGTGGAAGGTCTCAGTGATATAGTTGAAAGGGTCATTTCGCGTGGTAATCATGCTCTGAAAATGAAAATTAAGTCGGCTTTCTCAATTTCCACGGCCCACAATTTTTTGTGCCGAATTATAATGAAAGCAAACAAAACGATAACAATCTATGAAATGGAATTCGTCTATTCCGTCTTCTATTTATATTTGTTAATGGCCACACGTTTTCATTTCCCACTCTCAATTTGTATCGAGTAATTCATCTTCAACTCAATTAATTCGGAAAACAAATATAACAAGCTATGACTTTCAACGTATGACTTGGGAGAAGCAGGATTGACTTTGACGGTATTGAGAAAAAAAAAATTAAAAAGGGAAAAAATGGAAAAAAAAAATGTTCTAAGGGGGGAATACAGTATACGTTCTTATCCAAAACTTGAAACTCTATACACCTTTCGTTAGGGATAGATTTTTGCTTTTAAGACCAACTTGTGATTAGAAGTCGCCACATGTGCGTATATATATATATATAAGAGGTGTTATATCTTCAAAATATTTATACAATAAAAATTTTATAATTTTATAATCTGATCAATAATATCTAATTATATTAATTTATAAAATTATTTTATTTATTCACTTGTGGCTTAAATACTTTGATCCATGGCCCAAAAGCAAAAATCAGCAACCATACATGTATCTATTATATAGACACAACTAGCAGACGTGCTCGTGTGGCTCGTCTGCCAAATAGCTCGAAAGTCGAAACTAAAGGCAAACTTGGTGGGTTTTAGGGTGGTCGGTGTTTTTAGGATTAAAGACAATGACGGCTATAGAAAGGGAACCTTTCTTTTTACTAATTTGTTTTCGTTAAACATAGTTAGATTAGCATATATATCGACAACTCACTTTTTGGGGTCATCCTTTCACAAAATACATGGTTAATTTCCAACTTGTGAGAGATTAAATTATTTCCTCAAAATCCAATCTTCTATTAAAATGTTTTACTTCTCATAAACGTGTCTTTTTTCAGAAGTATTTGAATGAAAGGTTAGTAGCGTAATTTTATTTAACAGTAGTAGAGTAACACCATTTTTTCCATCATTTTTCATAAAACACAATTATTAATTGCTTCACGTTTTGGTCGGTTCTTTGTTTTCTTGTTTAGAATTTTGTCGCGAGTAACGTCGGATGGGGAACTTAGGATTGCAATTTGCAGCCTCTACGGTGAGGGGCATGTGGGGAGGCTGAGGGGAGCCATGGGAATCTAGGACCCTGATACAGCTCCGGAGTTGACGGTCAAATAATATAGCCGTTTGAGAAATAAGGTTTCTTTTTAAATTAAATAATTCAAATTAACTTTCGAGTTCTGACAACGTCCCACTGCACTTTGCTCCAGGTCGACTATTCATCCACGTGGAAACCTCTCGGGCCCACCTTCACCTCCCTCACCCTACTGGTCCACGATCTCATTACAAAATGCCTTCAACCCAAGTAATCGAATCCGTCCACACTTTCTATTAAAAGTCTTTTCTCCTTGATCGGATGGCCCAAATTTCACCACGTCCTCTCTGGCCTCTCCTTTATAAATATCCCCTCATGTCCTACACACTGTCAAGCTTTCGCACTCTTTAATTTCCAAGAAAAAGAAAAAAATCTCTCTCTCTCTCTCTCTCTGTGGTGCAAATGGCATACGTCCAAGCGAATTCGAGTAATAACTGGATCCTCCCTCTGAAGCTTGTTTTGATCTCTACTGGTGTGTTATCCCTGGCTGTGATGTTGAAGCTCTCCCTTCCAGTAGTATCTGATTTCATTGCCTATGAAATCCCTTCCATTTGGAGCTTCTTGCTGTCGTGGTTGAGGCCTCCGTACCTCTACATCGTGATTAACTTCATCATTATCAGCATCGTTGCCTCCTCCAAGATACAACATAAAACGAACCATCCGGAGCCTGAGATGCCGGCGATTCAACCGCCGCAGGAGAAGGTCTCCAGGGACGTGCAGGTGGACTCTGTTATCTACGGAGACGACGTCATTTTCGGGGCATCAGGTTACGACATGGCAAAGGTTCCGGTGTCTGAGGTGCAGGTGGTGGATTCGGAGGGAGCGTGCGAGGGAGTGGAGAAGAAGGCCGTGAGCGACTTGATGTTGATGAACGGTAGTGAGGAGGCCGTATTAACGAGGTCAGCGTGGACTGCGGGTCTGCAGAGGAAAGATTCTTTGGAGGTCTTTCTTTCGAATGATGAGAATGAGAAACCACCGGTTTCTCTGAGATTCGCTCATCGAAGACCCTTGAAAGCCAGCCCTGAAGGTACTCTCTCTCTCTCTCTCTCTCTCTCTCTCTCTCTCTCTCACGCGTTTTCAAACAGTCTCTTCTGCTTCGGCGCATGTTATCAAATGTGAATATGACCGTTGTATTCACTGAGGTTACTGCGGCGATTCAATCGAACTTTTACTGGGAAAATAATTACGCTAGCTGTGAATTCTTTCAATTTCAGAAATGATAGAATTATTATTATTTTATAATTTTTTTTTTTATATTTAATTTATTTATAATTTATAATTTTATTTAATGATTAAAAATGTGAATATAAGTAAAGTTAAATATATATATTTCTTAATAATTAAAAATATTCAATAAATAAAAAATAAATAAATAAACTCAAATATACTAATAAATTATAAAAGAATAGTACGTGCCACGTGGTACTCTTTCAATTTAAATCTGCGAATGCAAAATTCGAAAAGTCGAACTCGACGTCGCCAAATGTCGAGATTGCCGCCAACTTTTTCTGGAAGGCAGTGGCAGAAGGGTGAATTAACTTTTTATGTTTGGTTCATAATGCAGCAGCCGGGAAGGCCTTGAGAGTGTCGAAGCCAAAGCGGCAGGAGACGCTGGAGAACACGTGGAAGACGATAACCGACGGCCGTTCAATTCCGTTAACAAGGCACCTGAAGAAGTCCGACACGTGGGAATCGCACATGCGGCACAACCAGCCGACGGACGAGAACACCCCTCCCAGGATGAAGAAAGGCGAGACGTTCAACGTCGACCGCAGCGCCAACTCGTCGCTGAGTCCGTCGCCCGTTTCGGGGCGACTGAGGAAGGAACCGTCACTGGGTCAGGACGAGTTGAATCGGCGAGTGGAGGCGTTCATCAATAAGTTTAACGAGGAAATGAGGTTACAGAGACAGGAATCATTGAATCAGTACCATGAGATGATCCGCCGTGGCGCCCACTAGAAACTTCGAGAGGCAAGTTTGTTATTTTCTTTTCCTGGGCAATTTGGTAGAAGGTGTTAAAGGTGATTGGTTTGCCCGCATTCACCTATCGGGTGTAGTATTTGATGAAAATTTGGAGTAAGGTCTGTAAAGGATGAAATTTTTAGAAATTCTAATCGTCCTAAATTTTCTTTGGGTGAAAAGATTAGAGGGCTTTGGAATGGCAAGAAACCAGTGAGGATTTATTCTTGAAGTTGGTCGGTTGCATTTGTTGGAATTGGCTAACGGTTTAGACTTGATACATGACTTGTGATGTAATGAATCTAAGCATCACGTCGTCAATAATACTAAGAATGATTACCAGATGTCAATAGTTTTGAGTTGTGAAAGTAATAAGAAAGGCACAGCCGCTTGTGGGTAATTGAATTTTGATTTTGTCTGATCTAGATAAACATTTATCCCATTGCAAGGCAACTCTTTTCAAGCTGAAGACTTGGAGTGGGGGAGTGTCATTGTTTTCAAAGGTTAGAATTATGGCTTCTTACGATCCTCTATCCATTTTATAAATCATAAGTTTTTTTTTTAAGCGTTATACTAATGCGTTTGATTCCACTTTTTTGATATTGACTATTATTCCTTCTACTTTTAATTATTTCTCGACAAAATCCAATAATAATGTCACTGTAAGAGTCCTCACATTACTTTCGCTTAGTTTCATTTATTTTTTCCCATACATCAACAAGCAAATCTCTACATTGCCATAGTTACTGGAAAAAGCCTATCCAAGAAAGTATAAACTCCCCCTCCTAATAGAAGGGCGCCACTGCAAAAATAACCAAAACAAAGCTGTATTAGAAAGCACGGAAACGGCAAGATGGTCATGCATATAATCGTAATGTGCTGATAGAAGCTTGTTGATAGTGATCAATACGCAGTCACAGATTCAAGTCTTATCATCTGACTAATGACAAAGGTGAAAAGAAGTGCTACAGCCACAAAGAAATCCCACAACTAAACCTGCAAACTTACACGACTCCATACGATACTTTAGATCTACTAATTTTTGTGAGATTTCTTCATGACTAAAGCATTTCTCAATGTTGAATGACTAGTATTACCCATCAGGAGAATGCATACACATATTAGATCTTTTAAATTAACTACCTGATTGGGTTGATCCATGCTGAGAACTTGCGAAACGAAAGCAGGCTCTGCAAATATCTAAGCATTAATATATGCTGAGAAAATTTTTAAGCAGAAAGCAATATGATTTGTCGACTTTAATAATCCGAAAAATGAAGTTGAGAGCAGCCATCTGTTATGACTATGGTTTGAGCCAATTGCCAGAATTTCCAGAGTGTACACTTCATAAATGTGCGAACCGTGACACAAATGCAAGTCACCATGATTTGGGGCCAGACCGTGGCATGTGCAGTTGGGCATGATACCTATGCCAGAAAGATGATGGAAGCTTTTGTTTGTTCTCCCACCCTTGCACTAACAGAAATAATAATACCTGTACTATAAAAGAACCATATATACCTGCAATGCTCCAGCGAAAGAAGCAGCAAGAAGTAGAGGAGCAACATAGCCAGTTGTGTATGTCAACAAAAGGCTGCCCCCTATAACTGGATCCTGTTATATATAGTGAAGGAGTGCTGTTATTCTGTTACTTAATCCTGACTAAAACTGTAAAAACTACAAAGGAGTGCTGTTATCCGAGTTAATCTTGACTACAAGTGTAAAAAATGCAATCCATGTTGAGCACACCTAAAGATAGATGATTAATAGTCCAAAACATCAACGTGCATATAGTCCCCTATTGAGTATGGTCTTTGTTCTTTTCTTTTCATTCTTTTTTTCTCTGACATATTTGTATGTTCGTATGACATTATATTCAAGAGATGTTTCTCAGAAGCTCTTTTTTGAAGTATGTGAAAGGATTAAAAGCATCGGTAAGAATCAGTCTAAATTAGTAACGTTTACATTCCATAATTTCTGTTATATAAACTCTATCCAGAGAGAGGGAGAGTGTAAAAAAAGGAACTTAATAACCTCCAAATAAAGATGTTCACCCTAAAAACAAAAAGACCTATCCACTCATTAGCATAATTTGTTTTCCCCAAGCAATAGTGAAGCACTTAGACTAAGTCCTAATTTTGCAATATCTGGGAGGTAGTGAGTCAAACGCTTAGGGACTAACCACTAGCTTCTTTTCTGTCTGGAGTGGAGAGAACAAATACCAACCAAAATAAATTATAGAACAATAAGCATTTGAAAGTACCTTGGATGCAGCTACATATCCTAGCAGAGTGGCTAATACCGGTGTGCTGCAAGGTGAGGCAGCTAAAGCAAACGTAAGCCCGGCTAGATATGCTTGCACGCCTAAGACGTCACGTTTATTCAATTTGAAAACTTGTAAGAGCATTTAGATAATCAGTTTGATGAGTACTCAAAAAAATAGGATAAAAGTAAAGAGCCAATTACTTGAAGGGAAGTTAGCAGCTGCAGCACGGGGATCAAAATTGTCAAAAAATGAAGGGAGTTGTAATTCAATTATCTGAAAAAAGGCCATCAGATTATCAATGTAGTATAGGAAAGAGAAAAATTAGACGAAGTCTTCTAAGTGGTTAAACCATCAAATTCTGTTAAGTGCTTTTCAAAAATATTGAAGCCTTTGTTCAGGCTTTTTTCCAAAACCTGGTCACCATTCGCACTCGAAAATACATAACAATCTAAACTGCTTTTAGATACATCTTTTAAAGACTAAAGCAGTTAACCAAACAACCCAGTTAAGCCAGTAGATCTTATGAACGAGAAGGCAAAAAGATGTTACATGTACCCATACCTCGAGGAGATTTAGACCCATAAGAACAGCTAACCCAGAAGCAGCCACAGGTAATCCCTGTCCTATCTGTCCATATGCCTTCCCAGCAAATGAGGCAGCTATGCCTAGGACCGCTAGTGTAGTTGCCAATCCCAATGCAAATGCAATTGAATCCCCAATGATCTGACCAGGAAAAAAATGTCTAGTAATGAGAGAAGGGTGGCGGGGCGGCAACCACATAAGTAGGTAACTAATACATATAACTAAAACGAGCAAGAAAACATGCAATATGGAGAAACATAAACTGTCAAAGGACAAGCACATAATGCTTAAAAGCTCCAACAACTCAAAGATTCAGCAATCAACAAAAGATTCTACAATGTAAAACAAGAACGGAGTAATAAGAGGAATTATATGAATTATATGAATCAAGTTGACTCATTTGCAAGTAATTACCTCTGCTCTACTTTTCCCAGAACCAAATGCTCCTGCAAGGATTCCAATCAATCAGGAAACAAAAATGTGAAGAGATGCAAACTATGACAACGTGTTTTTCAAGGAAGAATTGCCACTATATCTCCTATATAAAATGCTCACCGATGTAACCTAGAGTAAGTGGCAAAACGCTTAGTGTACAAGGAGAAAGGCTGGTCACAAGCCCAGCCCCAAAGATAACCGCCAAACTGCAACAAGGAATGAGTAGCAAATTCAGATCAAATATAGAATGGGGAGTGAAATCTCCAAAGAAACCAACACAAATTTGTAATATGTAGGACTGAACCTAGTAAAACTGAGAGCCGATAACTGGACTTGGACAGCATCATTAGCCTGCTGTCCAGCTGAATATAGGAAACCTCCAAACAAATCTCCAAGACCTCCATCAGCCAAATTATAAACAGAAGCGACTCCTTCCTGAGATTAAGGAAAAATACAAGTATCTGAGAATGAGATTATTTATAAGAAGCATAACTAGCACACAAACCAGATTGAATGATCTATAACATTCAGAGCAATATTTAAAACCCTGAGAAATTATCGCAAGTATTTATATCAAAATGAAATAGATTACTACCAAAAAAGAGAAAATAAAAGAAAGAAAAAGGCAAAGCACACAGGATACAAGTGTGACTCATATGAATACAGGATAATTAAGTAATCTGAGGTAAATCTCAGAGTGTAGCAATTTGAAGCACAAATCCTCCCCTAAAGTAAAGTAGCAGAGGACACTAGGGAGTATCTCTTGCACTTATCCTGTGTTTCATATATGTTATATACCATAAATTTCCAAGGGATATCAAAGCATATATATATGCATTGCGAAATTTATTTGCGCAAATAAAATTGTAATGGTTTTTCTCCCCACAAGTATAGTTGGCAAAAAAAATGGATTGAGATTTCCTTTTAATTTCTTTCGGTTCAACTTATTGGAATATTCAAAACACCTACAATGTAAAAGTAAATGGAGCTTCCATAAATAAATGTGCTTAAGAAAGAGGAGGAGAGGGCGGGAACTCAATAAGGTTAGAGGACACTATTGAATACATAGACATCATATTCTCACCGATATATTCTTTGCACTTACAGCCCCTGCCGCATTGGTTCCAACCAAATTCATCGCTGGAAACATCAGAAATAGAAAGCAATGTTCACTGATGGTACCAAGTAGACCAAACAACTATTTGTGAAGGCCATAATTAATCAGAAGTGTGAAAGGAAAAGAGCAAAGAAAACTAAACGATGCAAATCCAATATACATAACCTATTTAATTGTTTCATCCAGTGGTATAGACACTTTTATGGGTAAAAGAAATTTGGCAATCTACTCTGCTTAATCTCATCATACTATGAATCATGTTAATATAATAACTCGCCTCACTGTTTCAATTGTTGAGGTTATATTATATTCTCAATTACAGACAGTATTTCCTCCTTTTGTTTTCAGCTTTTTTGGGCAGATTATGTTACATAGGCACTTGGTGGGTCATAAACAACACTCCCCACCTCTCACTTATAAAGAAAGGTGTTTTTTTTTGTTTTGGGGGGGGGGGGGGGTTTCTTGAATTATTTGGATGATTGAGTCACACAAAAATATTGACAAAAAGAATATAAAAAAAATATTGAAACTCCTCATAATACATCAATCCTTCAGTTGATGCAATGGTGACAGAAATGAAAACACATCTCTATGAAAAAGTGCAAAGTAAAAAGAGTAAAATTCTAATTGTAAAAAGAGGAGAAAGCAATGTATTTGACATCAAACCAAGCGTAGAGGCCATTACCTGCTACGGCACTTATAAATGTCTTAGCTTGAAAGCTGTTGCTTCCAACATTCTTTGACAACAACACACCATCTTTGAGACCGTCCTCGCGCTCAACCGCAGCTCCCTTAAGCATCTTCATTGGCACCATATATCTGCCTTTACCTTGAAATACATGATTAAGAAGTTTGTATGTTAAATTGTATATTTGTATCAGTATTAAAATAAAACAAACATTTCATTGGCAAATACAGATAATATTATTAGCATCTGCCAAAAAGGAAATTAAGCTCATCTCCTTCGCTGTATTTAAAAGCAATCATAAATAGTTGGCAATCCATCATGACTCCAAAATCCATACATGATATAAACTTACATTAAACAACTATATAAAAATATACTTCGAATATTACTTTTTTTTATATAATTAATAAGAGATTTGTTACCAAGAATAGGCATAGCTCAACTACACAGGAGGTATGCAAGATGGGGGTGGAGGGGGCGGCATTCTTCCCACTTTACTTCTTCAGATATTAAGTTCTGTGAATTGTGGCATTCGTTGGTAAACAAGGCCACAAAAATACCAAAGGGATCCTTGTCTCACTATGGTACCAAAAACTTTTTATGTGTCCATATTGAATGGTCTTAAAGCGCTCTTGAGTTTATTTCAAGTATTCTGCAGCTTTAGGAAGACTCGGGAGTCTTTTATGCCCTCTTTTAGGTGTCTAGACGCTTTCCCCTAAGAATCCCTAACTTTGCAGTGTAAAAGGTTCTTAGAAGTCCCAAAACAGCACCTATAGTCTTGTCCCGGACTTGATATGCGTTTGAAGAAACATTAGCAATATAAACCCTTTGTTCAAGCCAAGGAGAAAGAGACGTAATTGGCTCACCATGAATGCTGCTTTTGCTGGCAAGCTTGCAGCTTGAAACTCCGCAAGAGTTGGTACCATAGCTACCGGAGTGGTTTATAACAAAGCTCATCTGCACAGTTTTCAAGGTTAGTCCGCAATTTAGGAGCAAGAATCGAAAACCAAAAAAAGGAGAAGGAACTAAAAGGTAAGCTATGTTTGCCACCGGTTTGACATAGCCGGGGTGAGGCCTTTTCAAATGGTAACACAACTAACAAACAAAGACGAGACCGAAAATTCTCTTGACATTTTACACAGTTTTCTCGGCAACCAAACAGAGGACAAAAGAATTTGTTAAGTTGAGAGAGAGAGAGAGACCTCTACTTCGGAATACTTCTTTAGCAGAAAAAAGGAGCGATGATGCGAATGGGATATAACGTCAAAACGGTCCTCACAATGCGAATGGAGTGCTTCTTTAGCTCTCTTTTTTTGGAGTTTTTTACCGTAGATCGGAGATTTTTCTTTGTCCTTTATTATTCTCGGATTAAGACGGAGATGCGTAAGAGAAAGATCTCGACGTCTATTCCGAATTTTAAGATGTATAATTTATAAAATGAATTAAGTAAATATATTATCTATCTTCCACTTTAGATTTATTCAGGCAAAAATTGAACTTTTGCATGATATATCGCAGTGGAGACAGTTATTTGTAAGGATTAGATCTTACAGTCGTGCTACACCCTCGGCCATTCTCCTGACAGGTCAAATGTCTCCTTTTTTAATGTTTTTTCTTTTAATTCCAAACATTTAAAAAAATATATATTTATAATATTATTAAAAAATATTTATTTAATTACTAAATTAAAATTAAAAATTAAAAAAATATCTCAAAACCACCTCTCGATAGCTCAAGAATTTTCCTAGATCTTAATATAGGAAACACTCTGAAACAGCAACTGCCAACACATATTAAAAATAATCAAATTGTGAAAAAAAATTCAAAACATAACCAAAATTATAAAAATAAATCATCCGTACAAATTAAAATACATAATCAAAATTATAAAACTAAATCATTCACTCGAATTACTACAGAGCTGGAGTCGGATTTTCGACTTCGACTCCAACTCTAACATTTTGAGAAAAAATGTTCCGAAGTCAGAGAAGAGTTAGAGCTGGATTTTGAAATTTGGAATTTTAGCTAAGTGTCCCTCGTATCTCATCTATTTTAGGTAGGAAAATCAGAAGCGTAAACGGGATCTATGTTATATTATTATAATAGTTAATATTTGTTTTTTTATTTTTTTGTTTTAAGTATAGCTTGAATAGTAAATTAAGATGAGTTAAATTGAGGTAAATTTTAAAAATTGAATAAAATATTATCAAAATAATATTTTTTAATATTATTATTATTTTGAGATTTAAAAATATTGAATTATTTAATATAATATATATGTGAATTTTAAAAAATTATAATAATAAAATAAATGAATCGAGCTCAACTCTCAACCAAAACAGAACCTGATTAAACCTTCCCCTTCGTTTTGTTCTTGACTATGCTTAATAAGGGATTCGTGATTGATTTTTTTATTTCTATTTGTAGTTTTTATTTCTCTCTTTTCTTTTCTTTTTTTATAAGGGTGATGCTAGGGCAGCCCAAAATTCATTGAATGAACAATTCATAAAAATGAATGTTTCTGTGAGATTTCGGGTATGTGTCAAAAACAGCCCCCTATAACCCTTATAAAAATACAATAAAATTTTATAAAAATACAATAAAAAATATAATAAAACACATAATAAAAAAATAAAATTTAGAAAACACAATAAAAAATAAAATAATAAAAAATAATAAAAAATACAACAAAAAAAATGAAGATGATTTTATAGGAGGCGTTCGGCCTCAGTCCAGCCCCTGCCGCCACCGGCCACCATGAGCGACATCGCCCATGCTATCGAGACCGACGGAGCCATTTCGAGTTTAAGGCTACCGAGGGAAGGTGGGAGGTTGTGATAGAGACCTCAGTCTTGTCCCGATCACCCAAATGGTTCCTCCTTGTACGGTTTGTTTCCTCCAACGATCGAGTTAGACTTCAATGCTTGGTAAGGGAAATATGGATGAGGGAAAAGGGTTAAGTGAGACTAGAATTTAATGGAGCTAGGGTTGAATGTGAGGTTAATTAGCTAGGCAATGTGCAAAGGGATGCACGGCAATGGGCAATTTTGGTGGGTTCGGCTAGGCTTGAATGTGTTTAGGTTAGATGAGATTTGTTTAGGGTTTGGGGTGGCCGAACATAGCTTATGGCATGCTAGCGTTTTCAAAAATTGCAATTAGGGTTAGGAATCTAGGATTTTGAGTGGTTTTGGATAAGTCCTAAAAAGTAGGATCATGGCTTATAGACATTTGAAGTGGGTGGCACACTAGGGCTTAGGTGTTGGCCGAATATGCTTGGATGATGGGGCTGGTTTTGATTGGTTCTCTCTTTCAATTGATGACCAATCAAATAAGAGTATGAGGTGACAATTAAATGAGGTGGCAAAGGGGTTTCGACTAGGGTGAATGGATGATAGCCGAAGATGAGAAATTCTAGGAGTTTGGATTTGGTTTGAATTTGAATTATTTTGAATTCAAATCTAAGTGGTGGCCGGTCATGCTAGGATTAGGGGGACACGAAATTGACTTATTTTAGATGAGGGATGAGGTGGATTTAAGTGAGAAAATATAGAAGTGAATGGGGTTAGGTGGCCGGCTAGGTTAAAGGGCAAAAGTGGCAATTGAGTTGGCTAGGGTTTGATGGCTTTTGGCCGTGTGGTGTGGGTAGAGTTTTAGGGTTTTTGCCGTGGCTGCTAGGGGGTAAAGGGAACACCAAAATAATCAATTGAACAACCAAATGATGATTGAACAAAAAATCATAGAAGAACAAGCCAACTCCTTCAAGGCACCAAGGGGTTTCGGCACAAGCAACTTCTTCAACTCTTCATTCTTCTTCAATCACTCACACACTCAACACTCACTCACTTGAGCAATCCGAATCTCTCAATGGAAGAGGATTTCGAATTCCTCTAGGGAACACACACACAAGTTCTCAAATCCAAAAGTGGTGTGGATTTGACTACACAAACACACAATTCACACAACAATCAAACAAACCACTTAAGAACATAAAATCATAAAATCACTCAACAAGAACTCACAAACACCAAAGCACTTTTTATGAATAACCTCAAGATTTTTTTATAAATAAAATGAAAACATATAAAAGGATAGTTGTGGATCACCGATTCACAAATTGCACGATGATCATCTTCCAAAGGAATTTACGAATTGCACCCTATGGAAGCCCAAATGCTAAGCACCGAAATCCAAACTACAATGCTTGTGGCCGGTCTAACTCTTTTCCAAGAGCAAAAGTCTAATTCACAAATTGTCCAAAGATGTCTAAAATGAAACCTAGAAAACCTATTTAAAGAGTCTTACAACTTGGAAACCCCCAATAGGTCCCTTATTAAAAATAGTTTATTACCAAATTAACCAATGCAATAAAATAATAAAAATAACATAAAAATGAAAGGTGGGTGGCGCCATTTAGCATGTGTGGCCGTGGGGTACAAGTGGCCCAAGGTGGGCTTGCGTGCTGCTTCATCCACGGTCAAGCTTGTCTCGTGCTGTCTCGCTGCATGGCGCCTGGTGGTGCGCGGGGCATGACTTTGTGCAGGGCCAACTGACGGTGCTCATGGCCATGTGCCATGCATGGTCCTGGTGGTAAGCACAGGGTCAAGCCACGTCGCTCTGATGCTGCCCAATCAAGGTGCTCGGGCGGTGGTCCTGCATGGCCTGGGCTAGGTGCCAGGGTGGTGTGCATGCATGGCCCAAGCTGATGGTCTGGGCGCGGGTTGCATGGCGCGAGCTGATGCCGCGCGCTGGATGGCATGAAGTGGTATACATGCCACTGGCCTTCTCTGCAAGGCGCGGGTTGGTGCCGCGCGCTGGATGGTGTGCCTGTGAAGACACGCCACTAACCTCGCTAAGTGGGGCTGTGGGGCGCAGTGATGCGGGCATATGCACGCGCACGCGTGCGCGCAGGTGAATGCTCTGTGGGGAGCGCTTAAGCACACGTCGGGCTGTGCGCATGCACTGTGCATGGCCAGTAGCCTTGCTGGGCACCTGCTGCGTGAGTCAAGGCCTAAGCCAAGGCATGCCTGCAGGCTAGCCAAGGAACTGTCCTGGCCCTCCAATGCCTGAGTCAGGGCCTGATCCTGGGTATCTCCTTTAGGGGTTTTGACATTCCCCTCCCCCCCCCCTTTTCGAGCACTTCCTTGCTCTCAAGGATCTCATGTGAGTCACTCGACTCCCTATCATCAGTATCATCACTCCCATGACTCGTCTCCAACTGTGAGCTCTCCTCACGTCTACTCAGTGCATTTGCCACTCGATTCTCCTTGCCTAGCTGATATATGATCTCGTACTCAAATCCACGTAGTTTCACCAAAAACTTATGTTGCTCAGGGGTCACTATCTTTTGCTTCATCAAGTGTCTCAAGGCTTGCTGGTCTGTTACAATGGTGAACTTGCGACCTAAAAGGTAGGGTCGCCATATCTTCACTGCATGAACAATGTCTAGCATCTCCCTGGCATATGTGCTCCAAGTCTTCTTCATCGGCCCTAAAGCTTTGGAGATAAAAGCTATAGGTCTTCTATCCTGCACCACTACCGCCTCTATGCCGTCACTGCTCGCATCAGTATACTCCTCAAACAGCTTTTCAAAGTTGGGTAAGGCTAGTACTGGTATCTGGGTCATAGCTCTCTTCAGGTTCTCAAATGTTTCCTGAGCTTCTAGAGTCCACTCAAAGTTGTCTTTTTTCAAAAGAGAGGTCAGAGGTTTGGCAATGAGGCCATAACTCTTCACAAATTTCCTGTAGTAACCTGTGAGCCCTAGAAAACCTCTCACGGCCGAAACATTCTTCGGCAATGGCCAATCAACCATTGCTTCTATCTTCCTCTGATCAACCTTCACGCCCTCTCCTGAAATAAAGTGGCCTAAATACTCAAGTTCTTTCTCCATAAAGGTACATTTAGACGCCTTTATGAAGAAGTGATGTTCCTCTAAGATCCTCAATACTACTCTCAAGTTCTCTTTATGCTCTTCCACGGATTTGGAGTAAACCAAGATATCATCAAAAAATACCAATACAAATTTCCTCAACAATGGCCTGAATATGGTGTTCATCGCCGCCTGAAAAGTAGAAAGTGCGTTGCATAGCCCAAAAGGCATCACCAAATACTCGTAGTGCCCTGAATGTGTCCTGAAAGCAGTCTTATGCACGTCTTCTTCTTTCATCCTGATCTGATGGTACCCTGCTCTCAAGTCAAGTTTGGAAAAGACACACGTCCCATGTAGCTCATCTAACATCTCATATACTGTAGGAATGGAAAATCTGTCTTTCACTGTCGCCTCATTCAAGACCCGGTAATCTGTGCAAAATCTCCAAGTGCCATCTTTCTTTTTCACCAAGAGGATAGGTGAAGAAAAATGGCTAGTGCTAGCTCGGATCAATCCCCCCTTTAACATCTCTTCCACTTGTCTTTCTATTTCTTCTTTCTGAAAGTGTGCATAACGGTATAGGGGAACATTGATTGGCTTGCTTTCATCTACTAGCACAATTTTATGGTTGAAGGGCTGGTTGGGTGGCAAGGAGGTAGGTACCTCCAACCAATGTTTTGAATACCGTACCGGTACCGGTACCGGTCAAGTCACTGAAACGAAATATTTCGGTACCGGTACCGTTTCGTGTACCGTTTCGAAATAATTTATACATAAATAAATTATATATAAATACAATTATAAATTATATTTCAAAATAATAGTTAATATATAAATAAATTATATAGATAAATATATATATGTAATTAATTTAGTCTAAATTGAGGTTAAAATATAGTAAAAAATTAAAAAAAGAATTAAAAAATTAAAAAAAAAAAAAAAACTGGGAAGGCCGAAATCCGGTACGGCCGGTACCGGCCGTACCGGACATTTTTCGGCCGATTTCGGTCGTACCAGCCGGTACGGCCGAAAAATCGGCCGAAACGAAAAGTGATGTTTTTTGTACCGGCCGGTACGGCACGGTATTTAAAAAATTGCCTCCAACACTCCCTTGTGATCCTTGAGAACCTCTTGGACTTTTTCGGGTAGCAAGGCCATCTCATCTTGATGGTCTTCATCAACTTTCTTCTCTAGGTTACAAACCGATCATTCTCTTGCCAACACAATGGCAAAACATTTAACTCCACTTTTACAAAATTTCTCAAATGCCATGGCCTCACATGGCCGAATGTCACTAGGGTTCAAGGCTACCCATATGTGCTTCTTAGTTCTCACCTTGAACTCCATTGTCATCTTCTCATAGTCATTAAAGACTTTGCCCACACTTTTGAGCCAAGCATTGTCCAACACAAGGTCTAATCCAACTAATGCTAACACATGCAAGTCGGTATTAATTCTTACACCTTGCACATTGATCTTCACTTTCTTCACAATGGCTTCACACTTAAGCTTGTCACCATTGGCTATCTTCACTTCAAAGGGTGGAATGGAGTTCGGCCTTAGTCCCATCTTGTGCACCAAATTTGTATTGATGAAATTGTGAATAGACCCACTATCCACCAACAAGGAAACTTCATTCTTCCCTATCCATGCCATGACCCTCATGGAAGTGGGTGTTGAGACCCCGGACATGGCATAAAGAGAGATTTCGGCCTCCTCCTCCTCCTCAAAGGATTTGGCCTCTACCACTTCTTTCTCTTGGCTTGTAGCTTCCTCAAATGCATCTTCATCAATCATCACATAAGCTTTGGCCCAACTACACTTGTGCTCACGGTCCCATTTTTCACCACACTTGAAACATAGGCCTTTCTTGATTCTCTCTTGGACCTCTTCCCTTGACAATCTCTTCACTTCATTAGGCTTCGGTTTGGAGGTCCCTTCATTGCTCTCTTTTCCCTTCCAAGATGATTTGATTTGTAAAAGGTTGACGGTTTTGCTCCCCACATCTTTGGTTGGGCGTTTCTCGAAAGAGAAACTTTCTTCATAGATCTCGGCCATCCTCATGGCCTATTGGAATCTTGTGGGCTGCCTTAGTTTCACTTCCTTAGCCAACCATGGCTTCAATCCGTCTACAAAGGTTCCCACTAGTGCCTTCTCGGACTAACCCCGAACCATAGTTTTGAGTTGTCGGAAGTCTTCCACATATGTCTTCACTTTGCCTTCTTACTTGAACTTAGCAAGTTGGCCATGGTGGTTGATGGTGGGTGAAGGGCCAAATTGGAGAAGGAATTCCCTATCAAATGCGGTCCATCCCATTCTTCTTCTCTCCTTGTCATATTGGTCACGGATCCATCTCCACCATTTACTCGCCTTGCCATCGAGATAATAGCAAGCGGTTGGCACCATCTCATTCCTCAGGACATCATATGTGTGGAAAAAGTGATCTACTTTATCCAACCACTCATAAGGATCTCCCCCGTTGAATCTTGGGAATTCTACCTTCGGTCTTCGGAGTCCCTGGTCATAAGCCCGGTTTCCCCCTTCTTGGCCTCTTTCTCCATGTTGATGGCGCCCTATTGATGCTCGGTCATTTTAGGCATTTGCTCCACCTTAATTCACTTCTTGATCGCCCATATTATGCTCTCCATAGTAGGATATGTCCCGCCTATCATTTTGAAGTGGTTCATACCTAGGTGGCTCCATCCTTGCATCTTGTGGCTCTCTCACGTTGCTAGGATTCTTGGTCTATCACCACCATCTCGTAGCTATCTTTCAACGACTACATGAGAATTCTCCACACGACTGGCTTGTCGATATATGCATCTTGGAGGATCACGCATACTATTATACACATTTGGGTCGGTGTCCTCTACATAGTACTCATCATCATACCTCGGGGCTTCTCTTCTTGCAACTCTCTCATAGTGTGCTTGTGTCTCCCGTTGCGAAATTTCGATACTTCTACGGTGCTCCAAGGATTCACGGGTTTGAGTATTCATTGCCATAACCAAATTGGCAATGTTTGTGATCATTTCATCAAGAGTCTTGTTGATCTTCTCGGTTTGACCCGCTAAAGCATCAATTCGTTCCCAGTTGGAACTCTCTTGACCTTCGTGGCTAGGTCCTACACAGCTCATGCTTGCACACTGTCTTGCAACTGGCTTGGACTCGGTGTTGCAACAAAAATCACTATTTGGGGAAGCTTGGAATTTCGGCAATGGGGTGGCTTGGGGAGCTTGCTCGGCTTCTCAAGTCTAACGTTGAATTGCCCACCTTCGAGGATGGACAACCCCTTTTGCACCTTCCGACCTTGGGTCCTCTATCTTTGGATGGTAGTCGACCCCTTCAAGAACCTACCTGTTCTCTTCCTCAACCCCCAAACTTCAACAAAATCAACAATATATTGTGCAAGTAATGTAAACAACGTCGAGGACCTTAGTGATCCTCCCAACCAATTCACAAAGTTCAAGTTAAAGCGTCATTTACCTCGTGGAGAAGTGAAAACTTCTCAAATACCACCAAGCAAGAGTCTCTTGGATGAGACTCTCAATGAAAGCACCAGTTTCGGGTACTGATAGAGACCTCGGTCTTGTCCAGATCACCCGAAGAGTTCCTCCTTGTACGGATTGTTCCCTCCAACGACCGAGTTAGACTCCAATGCTTGGTAAGGGAAATATGAATGAGGGAATGAGTTAAGTGAGGCTAGGATTTAGTGGAGCTAGGGTTGAATGTGAGGTTAATTGGCTAGGCAATGTGCAAAAGGATGCACGGCAATGGGCAATTTTGGTGGGTTCGGCTAGGCTTGAATGTGTTTTGGTTAGATGGGATTTGTTTAGGGTTTGAGGTGGCCGAACATGGCTTATGGCATGCTAGGGTTTTCGGCAATTACAATTAGGATTAGGAATCTAGGGTTTTGAGTAGTTTTGGATAAGTCCTAAAAAGTAGGACTATGGCTTATAGCCATTTGAAGTGGGCGGCACACTAGGGCTTAGGTGTTGGCCGAATATGCTTGGATGATAGGGCTGGTTTTGATTGGTTCTCTCATTCAATTGATGACCAATCAAATAAGAGTATGAGGTGGCAATTAAATGAGGTGGCAAAGGGGTTTCGGCTAAAGTGAATGGATGATAGCCGAAGGTGAGAAATTCTAGGAGTTTGGATTTGGTTTGAATTTGAATTATTTTGAATTCAAATCCAAGTGGTGGCTGGTCATGCTAGGGTTAGAGGGCACGAAATTGACTTATTTTGGATGAGGAATGAGGTGGATTTAAGTGAGAAAATATAGGAGTGGATGGGATTAGGTGGCCGGCTAGGTTAAAGGGCAAAAGTGGCAATTGAGTTGGCTAGGGTTTCATGGCCTTTGGCCGTGTGGTGTGGGTAGGGTTTTGGGGTTTTTACCGTGGCTGCTAGGGGACAAAGGGAACACCAAAATGATCAATTGAACAACCAAATTATGATTGAACAAAAGACCATAAAAGAACAAGTCAATTCCTTCAAGGCACCAAGGGGTTTCGGCACAAGCAACTTCTTCAACTCTTCCTTCTTCTTCAATCACTCACACACTCAACACTCACTCACTTGAGCAATCCGAATCTCCAGTCCCAATGGAGGAGGATTTCGAATTCCTCTAGGGAACACACACACAAGTTCTCAAATCTAAAAGTGGTGTGGATTTGGTCTCACAAACACACAACTCACACAACAATCAAACAAACCACTCAAGAACATAAAATCATAAAATCACTCAACAAGAACTCACAAACACCAAAACACTTTTTATGAATAACCTCAAGATTTTTTTATAAATAAAATGAAAACAAATAAAAGAATAGATTTGGATCACCGATTCATGAATTGCATGATGATCATCTTCCAAAAGGATTCACGAATTGCACTATATGGAAGCCTAAGTGCTAAGCACCGAAATCCAAACCACAATGCTTGTGGCCGGCCTAACTCTTTTCTAAGAGCAAAAGTCTAATTCTCAAATTGTCCAAAGATGTCTAAAATGAAACCTAGAAAACCTATTTAAAGAGTCTTACAACTTGGAAACTCCTAATAGGTCCCTTATTAAAAATAGCTAATTACAAAATTAACCAATGCAATAAAACAATAAAAATAATATAAAAATGAAAGGTGGGTGGCGCCATTTAGCGTGTGGCCGTGGGGTTTAAGTGGCCCAAGGTAGGGCTTGCGTGCTGCTTTATCCACGGTCAAGTTTGTCTCATGTTGTCTCGCTGCATGGCGCCTGGTGGTGCGCATGGTATGGCTCTGTGCAGGGCCAACTGATGGTGCTCATGGCCATGTGCCATGCATGGTCTTAGTGGTAGGCATAGGGTCAAGCCACGTTGTTCTGATACTGCTCAATCAAAGTGCTCGGGCGGTGGTCCTGCATGGCTCGGGCTAGGTGCCGGGGTGGTGTGCATGCATAGCCCAAGCTGATGGTCTGGGCGCGGGCTGGTGCTGCGCGTTGGATGGCATGCATGGTGTGCATGCCACTGGCCTGCTCTGCAAGGCGTAGGCTGGTGCCGCGCGCTGGATGGCATGCCTGTGAAGACACGCCACTAACCTCGCTAAGTGGGGCTGTGGGGTGTAGTGATGCGCGCAGATGCACGCGTACGCGTGCGCCCAGGTGAATGCGCTGTGGGGCGCGCCTAGGCACACGCCGGGTTGTGCGCATGCATTGTGCATGGCCAGTAGCCTCGTTGGGCACTTGCTGCGTGTCAAGGCCTAAGCCAAGGCATGCCTGCAGGCTAGCCAAGGAACTGTCCTGGCCCTCCAATGCCTGAGTCAGGGCCTGATCTTGGGCAACTCCTCTAGGGGTTTTGACAAGTTGCCGGAGGTCACCGTTACAAGGGTGAGGTCGCCGGAAGGAGGCGATCCCGATGGCATGGGCAAGACGCCACCGGAGGCCGGTGGAGTTGGGGACTACTTTTCACAAGGGGTCGGTTCGACCGACTACCAGATTTTCTCTTTTTACAATATTGGGCATGGGTCTAAAGTTTGAAATTGGTTTCATTTTTTCAAAGAACGTATATGCACCCATAGTTTAGCATAGGAGTGTTCAGTCGACTCGACCCAATTCGATAATTGTATTTCCAACTCAAACTGCTTAGAATTCTTCTATTCCGTTTAACTACTTATCGACTCGATAGCGTACTCGACTTGTTTCTCAAATAGCGACAATGACAACGAGGGTGAGCATTGGTTGCACTGTTGCAAGCAAAAGAGTGGTGAAAAGTCAAAGCTTGGGCCTCTCGAAGCTTGTTCAGGGAATTGCATAGTGTATAAAGCTATTCCCAATGAAATATTGCTTCTAAACTTGGAGCTTTGCCTAGTTTGACTAAAAATGTGAGAATATGTTTTGAGTTGGTAAATGATGTTTCAAGTAGTCTTTGGAGGATGTTTCGAGTCAGAATGATCGATACCAACCAAATGCTTAATCGAGTCAAAACTCTCGGTTCGAGTCAGGTTGGCAAAATGGACTATTCGGCATATCGACCTTTTTGAACAGCCCTTGTTTAGCATATGGACAAGCCCCTCTCTACACACAATGGGATTATGCAACTAAACTTCAATTACATGTTGAAGTTAAACAAGTAGGTACTACTCATTTCCCAATTCCCCGTTTGAAATCCAAACTTCTCAATTCACTTCATCTCATCATTATAACTTTATTAAATCTCCATACACTATTTCAAATTTTTATACAAAATATAATAAATAATTTAACTTTTTCAAATCCCAAAATACTCATAATATTAAAAAATAATATTTTAATAATATTTTATTTAACTTAACTCAACTCAACTTAGCTTGACATCCAAATAGAAATGTCCATTACTATATCAACTAATTTTTGAAATGCCATTACCACAAAATCGACACAATTTACACAAAAAGTGAGGACTGTCTACGACTCTACAGAATGCATGCCTGCTACAGCTGTTGGGAATGCGGCAGCAACCATTGACATATTGACTACAATTAAAATGAAACTCATAGGCTGAACTAGCCAAAACATACTACCATAACCACTCCCAAAAAAACCACTCTAAAGCTAAGACACAATAATGTACTATTAACTGCCCTGTTGTAAATGAAAATATACCAAAACTGATACAAAGATCGCATGAAGGATTTGATGATTCTAAGCCACTTCCATAATGTAAGGCCCAGTAGATTGGGATCCTCGATTTTTCAGTCATACAGGGTTTTGGCGGATTGCGTTCTTGACTTTTTGTTTTCATGCTTCAAGTTTTTCTCAACGTACATCTCATTCTTAGATATGGCTTTTTGTATGGATTTAGTCTTTCGGACATTCTTCGATCTCTTCATTGGTCTCCCCTTCTTCACCTTTCTGTTAACAAAATACGTATAAGAATACAGGAGGCAGAAAGAGAAGAAATTAAAGATTCAAATAGCAACTACATTTGAAACCAAATAAAAGGAAACTTAAAAGTACTTTAATCAGAAAAAAGAACAGCCAATGGATACAATAAAACTTCTAAAGGTGAAAGGAATTGTTGTCGACAGATTTTAAATTTAGCTGTACTTCTTATTGATCAAAGAAAGTTATGGAATAAAGGTATAGCAGCCAGCAATTCAAAAGATATATACCCACATCTGTCCGTAGACTACATAAGGCCAGAATAAAGGTATAGCAGCCAACGCATCTAGAATTTAATTAATCTCCGAAGGGCTTTTACAAAAGAACGTGAAAATTCCATAATAGTCAGGACTCCTACTGTGTGGGGGGTAATTCCCAAGCACTAGGCCAAACAGAGCGAGCATAGGTAACAAACCAAGGACAGGCCAAAGGGAATCAGTCCTGCCCAGGAGGCTCATACTAGGAAGGGGAGTGGGACGCGCCGAGCATGAGGCCCAGAGGAGAAGGAAGAGCTGGCAAGCTAGGGCCAGGTATCAGGAACAACTCTGACACCTGAGTACCAGCAGTAGTACAAGCCAAAGCACCGGATAGGTCGCTGGCAGCACAGGCATAGGGTGTCAAGGGACAACCCCAACAATCAAGTATCGATGGCTAGAGAAGCCTAAGCAATACGAGCACACTAGACCCAGGTCATGCTGCATTAAATGAGGAACCATGCCGTATTAAATGAAAAGTAACGTCGAGCACAAGACGGCATGGTGAGGGTGTCAATGGTCGCCACGATCGATCGTGGGAACGCTACCACCTGATAATAGACTGACATGGGACGTGGCTGGGGTACAAGCGATACCCCCACGATCCGACTGACCGGTACGAACAACACCCTCGAATCCTTGGTTTGTTACCCCACCCAATTCTTCGTTGACTGCAGATTCCAAACCGAGCCCAGTGACGTGGAATTGTCCAGGCCACAAAACACAACCTCAACACCTACTACCCTACTTCAAGGTGCCACAAAACTAAGCCAAAATAAACCTTTTCAACACCTGAACTACATTTAGATAGTAAGCTGAGATGAGATAATTTTATATGAAAGTTGAAAAAAATATTGTTATAATATTATTTTTTTATATTTTTAAAAAGTTGAATTGTTTATTGTATTTTGTGTAGGAATTTAATAAAGTTGTAATAATGAGATGGGATGAAACACTCCTGAATCCAAACCAGGGCTTAGTGTGGATCTTTAATTCATGGCTCCCCCCATATGCAACTAGAATTATGTTAACGATATCTCTGTCGTGTACACTACCACATATAGCAGTTTCATACACAAACATAATCGAAAAAATAAATAAATAAGCATCAAGGTTTTAGTATGGGCGCGTTAGGCGGCTCCCAAAGGTAAATTCATGAGCCTCATACTGTTACTAGCGCTGTGATGTAAACAGCCTAAATTGTCAGAAACAGGAACGAGACTCCATGCATACAAGCACAGGAATAATGTACACACGTATTACGCATATGATTAAAAAAAAAACACACACACACACACACATAATTTAGACCGACAAGGAATCCTTCCCAAAGGTTCACCGTGATTGGGTTGGATGGTGAATACTTACTTAATTGGAGTACCAGAAGCTGGATTCTGAGCTCCAGACTCTAACGTGTCCATTGCTGCATAAAACAATGAAAAAGACATATTCTTACTTTTAAAACGATCACGAAAATTCGCAATCAAAGCAAAAAGATCATGGCAATGATATATAAATACCACTTGTATAACCCAGACTGAAAAGGAGTACCTTGAGGTAGATCTGTAACAGTCTCTTCGGATATATCCATTGAGACATCAGCTTTTCGTTTCTTCTTGTTCCTGTTCTTCGCCATCGCCGATTTTTGAGAGGCGACTCTCTCTCTCTCTCTCACTGCGTCGAGGTTTATTGAAGTCAAGAACCCTAGCTCAAATGAAAGCGATACTCTCCAAGGACGGAATGGGCCGAGGCCCGAGTTTGTGCGGTTGTATTTTAGTTAGTAACTTGGGCCGGGCTTATGGTTTCATAATTTGCAAAAGATCGAAACAACAACAGAAAGCAGGTGAAAAAAATCCAAATAAAAATAAAACAAAATCACATTCGGCCTAAAATGAACAGAAATACGGCATGCTTTTCAACGAACACAACAACATTCCCGAGTCCCCGACACGCCGTTAAATACAATGTCGTACCTCGGAGAGTTCCAATGATGCACCGAGAATTAACAGTGGCCCAATTTTGCCAGTTTTAGGATTCGTTTGAACTAGAAGACAATTGAATTCATTTTAAATTTATTATTAAATATTTTTAAGTTTTTATATAAAATATAATTTTTAATATAATTTTTTTTAATTTTAATATAATTTTTTAAAATTTTGATTCAAATTTTTAAAATTTTAAAATAATAAGAATAATATTTTATTTAATTTTTAAAATTTATCTATCTTATTTCTGAATTTGACCTTAGGCACTCATTGCAACATGGACCATGTCCCACCCGTGCAGGTGCATTTATGGTGTCTAATCTAATTCTAATTTGCATGCCAATCAATCGCGCCCTAGCTTTTAGCATTATTTAGTAATGGCCAAACCAGATATTGGTGTCCCATCATCTAAATAAATTATTGTCATGCACAAACAGCAGCTCCTTCCAATAGGGGAGTATTGCTTGTGGTTTTTCTTCTTGTCAACATATCCGGCTGGCTATTTCTTGTGGGCCCATTTAATCGCTAGGTGTCGATCTCTGGGAACTAAAATCAGTAGGTCCAATCTTGTTTGATGGGAACCGAACTCAAATTATGTATGAGCAATTAAATCAGCTATTCTTGACAATATATATATATATATATATATATATGTATTTAATGATAATGATATTTCAATTTAGACCGTATGAAAGTGTAGGTTTAGATGTGATTATTATAGACAATCTTGGAATTTAAGGGACAATAAATATTTGTTTTTACCATATAGTTAGAGGTGAATATGGAGATATTTGTTTTTAAAGGCGCTTACCAATCTTAATTTAAATATATATATATATACATATTGAGCTCTATTGTGAAATTAGTATTTGTCTCAAAAAATAAAAAAAAACATTGAAAAGAAATAGACTTATTATTTATCTTATATTTTTAATATTTTCTCTCACGTGTTTTTTTTATTAAATAGTTTGATATGTGAAATATTTAATTAAATAAAATAAACTACATAATTAAATTTTGAATTTATGATTTCTACTCTGACACTATATTAAATTATTATTTATCTTAAAAATTTTAACTAATAAAAAGATATCGATTTTTTGTTTTTTTTTTAGGATATAGATTTTATTATTTACATGACCAATTATGAAGCATGGTTCTCAATAGTTAGTTGCTGTGAATTGGTTGATCTAGCAGGCTTGTGTTAGAAGTGTTGAGGGATGGGACCATTGGATAAAGAATTAACTTTGTGTCAGTTTGGGTATGTTCAAAACTTCAAATGAATGGGATTGTCACTTGGTTGTAAGCCTCTTTAGTTGAAGGCCCACTCATGTTATGTCACACGTCGTTACTACGAAAAGTTTTCAGTATTAATTGAACACAGATATTGTTTCTTTTATTCAAATTGTTAAGTAGTTATTTATGCAAAGAAAAAAATAATATTTTTTTCGCATTTAATGTTTAGTTTGAATTTAAAAATAAAGTAAGATGAAATAAAATAATTTTAAAAAGTAAAATAAAATAAAACACTTTTTTTAATACAAACGGGGCTTAGCCATATCCTTAACTTGGTATCTACTCAAAGAGCAAGAAAGAAGTCGAGGAGGTGAGAACATTGAATACATCTTTTCAGAACAGCTGACACAAGGCCAGTACATCTGTTCAATGATTGTGAGGTATCTTAGCACATGGCAATTAAAAAAGGGCAGCCAATCTAACCCCGTTTGATTGGCAGCTCGTCCCAAGTCTAGTTTAAATTTAGAAATGAGAAAAAATAAATTATAAATAATAATAAAATAAATGATTAAATTGAATTAAAATTTAAAATAAATAATTAAAATGAGTTAAAAAATATGAAATGAGTTGTAAATAGTAAAATTAATTTATTAAAACAAACTAGTCTTAGTCTTAATTCGTTTTAATTTATCTTAAATTTATTATTATATTTTTTTTATTTTTATATATAATATAATTTTTAATATAATTTTTTTAAATTTTAATATAATTTTTCTAAATTTTAAAATACTAATAATAATATTTTATTTAATTTTTAAAATTCAATTCAACCCATCTCATCTCCGAACTCAAGTCTAAATGGGCATTTTAAAATGAATTGGCCGTGTCAAAGTGATTTGCATTTCAATCAAAAACCCCAGCATTGATCCTAAACACAGCACAAGAGAGTTTGACATTTGAGAGACCCAGATGCTTACCAAACCGAATTTGATGTGAATATTAAAGTAAATTAGTCAACAATTAATTGATCACAGATTAAAAGTTGGAGCATATGCAGTAATCATTAGACCCCTTTAGGAAGCTGAATGATTACGTTTCACAAATATATTTTTTCCAAGCCTTCTTTTTTTCTTTTTCTTTTTTTATAATTTCCGGGAATAACGGCAAAATGGTTATTGTATTCCAGACAACATTGGCATGGGTCCATTTGAATATTGAATCACTTTAATTTTTCTTAAAAGATCTTGCTAATCCAGATGTTTATCGTGCATGGCATGATTAAGTTTATCAAAGCTCAGCTGCCGATTGATTAGAGAGAGAGAGAGAGAGAGAGAGATTCTGATCAATCAGGTAAAAACTTCAAAAATTGATGATTCACCTCAACTGGGGAGTCTTGGGCTTTGAACTTCATACAATCAAACCAGTTTTGTCAATTAAGGGAAAAAAAATACCCTAAGGCTTCTTCTTAGAGTTAAGCATACAATACATTGTTCTTAATATTTAAATGTGACGCTCTTAAATTTTCTTTAAAATAATATGAAAATCAAGATGTTAGGATAATGACATTAAATATTTAATATAAATAATAAAATATATTCATTTTTATCGATGATTTAATTTTGTACTATCAATGATGATTCTACATAAAATCATAATCAGATTTTGAGTTAGAATTGTAATTTTATATTTTATCTTATTTAATTAAATATTTTATATATTTAATATACTCATTAATAATAAAGAATTTGACGCGCACGTTGATATCAGTGTTAAGAATATAATACAAATAATAAAATATATATTTTTTACTAGCTTGAACTTCTAGAATTAGAAGTGATTTCACAATTATTATTAAGGCAACCAACACATTGCTAATATAAAAGCCTTTAAATGTATAATGGCAAATACAAAGAATTGTTGGGTGTTTTTTTAACTGGTTGTTAGTTAGTACAGACGAGCAGAACTGGGGCATTAATTATCTATCAGGAATAATGTTGTAAGCATGCAATCATATCAAGCATTTGGTAACAACCGAATGGGTCCACTTTATGTTCACTTTGCCGAATAGATGATCAAATGGGGTCGGGAATATCACAGCAACCAAAAGTTATGAAATTTGGACAAAAGATGGGAAAAAGAACAAGCATTAATTTCCAATGCCCTCGGCCTCGGGGGATTAGGTGTCTTTGTTGGCTGGCTCAGACCAACCCATAGAAAAAAAAATATTTGGTTTTGTTGTTCCTAATGTGTTGAAACTTGATATGGACTTATCCATTTGTTCTGCCTTTTTTCTTCAACCACCAATCTGTGTGGGCCACGTTAAATTTTCTGATAATTCCCCTCCTCCACTTCCTCTGGAATTATAAATTTATAGAGTCATAAGTATGTTCCAAGTATTAGTAATGGGTCAATAAAAAATTAATATAAATATAAATTTAATGTATTTATTTAAAATATTTTTGTATTAAATTCATCAAATAAAATTATGAGAAATTTTTTTACTTACAATAGCTTCATTTCATTTTTCAAATATAAATGTTTATTATTCATCCATCAAAATAGTTTTTTATTATTTTTTAATATGTTTATTAGATGAATAAATTATAGATGTATTTGTTAGTTTTATAAATTGTATATTATAATATTATTTTAATGAATTCAATATGAAATTATAGATGTGGGGGTATTGACTTTCCATTAGATTTATAATTTTCATCAAATTTTAAAAAAATTATGACGAAATCAATATCAATACTCTCAATACTTGTGTAATTTATGAGATTATCCTTTGAATCTTTTTATTCGGCGATTGTATTGCACGCATCTACATTGTTTTAATTTTTTTTTAGTTTTATTAAATTAATAGATTTCTTATACTAATAATTCCTATATTTATTAAAAAAATAAAAGTAAATACGTGATAAAAGAATGGCGAGTAAAATCATTCTTATCATTTTTTTTGAAACAAAATCATTCAAAATTGAAGATGAAAATACTTTTTTATTTTTGTTGAAATTAGTATCGTTGGTCTCATTCGAACTCGAGCATGGAGGACACAAAGGAATCAAGGATGCAATTACATGCACATGAAATCAAATGAATGCCTATGATAGCCACCACACATGCAACCTAAATAAATACGGCATTTCTAAAATAATAGCTAGATTAATTTGATTAATCATGGCAAAAAGAGGTTGTCTTTAATATTATAGATCTATAAGAAAGTATGCCATGAATTTGAAATTTTTATAAAAGCACCGTACTTTAAAATTGTCGGAACAATGTTCGGTATGACCGTATTAGTAATAATTTTTTAACGAGATGGTACATATAAAAGCATCGATTGTCCATATTTAGATTTTATATAATTATTAATTTACTCATTTTATGTTCATCAAACAAAATATAAATATGACATACGACGTATGTTTTGCCACCATGTTCCCATTTTCATATACATTTTTTCTATTTAAAAGTATCTTTAATTATAGGCATAAATAAGGGGTCTTAGTCGGTAGTTAAAGGTCAATAATTATGGGCGCCCAACTTGATGGACATAATTTATAACACTAACTTCACTTCATTCTTTAGGAAATAAATCCCCAATTAGTTTTGTATTTATGTAGACGAATCTGATTGAGTTTCGTTGGGTTGCCGCCACAATTTACGTATAATTTGTTTTCAAAACACATCTAATTTCATCTAATTTTATCACATCTAATCATTATATTTTTTTAAAATTTCAATATAAAATAATATAATTTTTTTTTTTTTTTTTTAATTTCAATACAAAAATCATATTAAAAAAACATTTAATTTAACCTTTTTTTTTTAATTTTTTTTTTTTTAATCTTATCTTTACCTCATATTTGAAAATAAACCAGGCTTTAATTATGATTGAACGGTCAAAAAGGTGCCCGTGCACATTCAGTAGGTCAAAAAGATAAATAGGATAAGGAAGCTAATCAATATTAAATTAGTGCAATCAACTTTAATCGTTATTAAAAATATAAAAATCTCCCTTATTCAAGGGGTATTATTGTCCATTGGTTGCCAATATTTCGAAGTTCCCTCCCAATATTACACTAATATCCCGACCTTCACGTTCATGGAATTTTGACTTTTCGGTAGATTTATCCTTTATATATATATAAAAAAAAATGGTTAAAAATATAAATATATATATAAAACTCCAAAAACATGGATAATTTTGTTGCATAAATGATAAATAAATCAAAGAGGCTCGGAGCGACCAAAAGGCACCACTTATCCGTATGGGCACGTTGAAGAGCCTTTTTTAGAGTCACTTGCTACAATTCATTCAAATATATTTACGAATATATTTACGAATATATATTTACGAATGCGCCAGATAGTGGTCACCGAAGCATTCAGGATATGCTAAGTATTTCATTCAAATGGTCCAAATTGCCCTATTAGAGGTGGACCTCAAGGTTTTGCATGGCGTCAAGTTATGCATTTGATTGATGAAAAAAAGTATTTTACGTTTATGTTCAAATTTTGTTATATGATGTACTTAATGTGTCTTGCTCCAATCGAACTCAATACTCATAAGTACAAAAGATTTTGGTTTTCTAGGAAAAATTGTAATAATTTATTCATTAGATAAATTTACATTTATGATTAAATACATTCTAAGATGTCCTTTTATTAAATATGACATCATAAATTAAAATAATATATTTTGAGTTTTATCAGTACATTATTTTTTTTTATGACTGATCTAATATTAACTACTATTAATATTATATATAAACAAATGTCTAAGAAACAACACTTTTTATTTAGATAAAGACTCAATTTCACATTTTATAAAAAAAATATATGACTCAACATTTCTAAACAAATGTTCGAGAGATGAATTTTATATTATATATATATATATTCTAATTAACATTAAGGAAATTAAAAAAGAAAGTAGTAAAATATATGCAAAAAAATGACATATTACAGTTTAGACTAATTCTAATATATTTTAAAATCTATGACAACCTGAAAAAGTAACACACTTATTTCTTTTTAGCCACAAAACTCAGATCTAGAAAGTCTACTAATGGTGAGCATAATGACCTATCTTACAACTAAACAGATCTAACCCATAAAGCAAAACAACCTTGGTCTTATCTTCAATTTGTGTTAAAGTATCAACCAACTTTTTCACCAGAGACTATCATATCCTGCCTCACAAGATTCGAATTTTTCAATCACAAAATCATATTCATTTACTATATTTGATAATCAATGCGTTTTCTTTTATGTAAAGATTCACAAAACTCAATAGATCTAACCCATCAAAATACTAAACATATATAATCCATAAAAATAATCTCCAAACATTTTCATCAACATCAAAATCAAAATTAATAAAAATAGAACAAAACAAACAAGAAAAGAAAGAAAGCATTCTCAAATGAAGGATATTGTGGTTGATGAACACAAGGTAGGAATCTAGGATTTAATGGATGCTGTAATGGAGGAAAAATGCAAGCAATTGACAAGAGAAACAATGGATAATGCGTGAGTCACGCCGGAGCTCTTTGAGGGGGTTCTTCCTTCAATAGATTCCACTGCAACAAGTTTTTTTCAAATGATTCTTCCTCTAAGCAAACGGCCTTACATACCCAGTCCTATTATAAATTGAACTAATGGAAATTAAACACGTGTAAAGCCAAATAACAGAAAGCTGGAATAAACACCAAGCAAACATAACATAACAAAATAGTACAAGATTATATAGATTTTTTCTTTAATAAAACAGTCTAAGTATATTTAATTATCTTTATTTTCAGTTTAGGTAGGGTAAAAAGGACAATGATACATTTCTTATCCATTTACTATTATTTTACCATTTTTTTTAATTTTTCTTTTTATTTCATAATTAAGAAAGTGATTATTAGTAAATTTATAATTTTTAAAATTTTTTTCTTAATAATTAAAAATGTTAGAAAAATATTTAGAAGTAAATAATAAAAAAATAAATACACTAAAAGTGATAAACAAATGGTAAAATAATAGTAAATGTATCATTACTCAAGTAAAAATCGGTCTGAATAAACAGTGCTATAAACGATTAATAACATTTTACATGGGATTAAGAATATATTTGGGATTGCGTTTCGAAATTTTAAAAGTGCTTTTAAGCAGTTAAAATTACTTTTAAAGAAAAATGACATATTTGAATAACTTTATTAAAAACACTTTAGTTGATTAAAAAAACTAAAAATCAGTTTTTTCAATAAGCATCAAATTAAAATTTTTATCAAAAAACTCATGCAGATAACTATATATTTTTAAAAAACTACCGTAACTAACTTTAAAAGTACTTTAGATATATAGATCCTAAACAATAAATGGTTTTATAGTAGTAGAGCTTATTACTATGGTGTAAATCTAAACCGAAAAATCGGAGAACTTGCCCAGACCGGATCGAACCAGACTGAAAATTTCGATTTTGAATCGGTTCGGTCTGGTACCGGTTTTAGAAATTGCGAAACCAGATATAACCGGTTCAGTTTTGGTTTCGGTCATTTTAAGATCGGATCGAACCAAACTAGACCGGTCCTATTTATTTTTATATTTTGAAGTATAATTATATAATATATTTTATATTATATATAATATATAATAATATGAATTATAATGAGATATAAGATAATATTATAACAAATAAAAATGTAATCTTAGACTTTAGACTTTCGAAATTTAGACTTTAATTTGTTAGATTCTTGGACTTGTAAAAGCAGATTTTTATTGCAGTTTTTTTTTAAAACAGTTTTTATTTTATAACACTTTTTTTTATTGCAGTTTTTTTATATAACAGATTTTTTTTTTACTAAAACAGATTTTTGGAATAGACTATAATTTTTTTTATTACAACAGATTTTTAAACTATTTTTTTTTTAAACAGATTTTTTTTAAAACATTTACATTTTATCAAAATCGGAAAACCGGACCTAAATTAGTAAAACCGGTACTACTAGTTTTGAGAGTTAATCGGTACGTAATCGGTTTTAAGAAATGTAAAACCGGTAGTACCGGTTCGATTTTTAATTTTATCTAAAACCAAATCGAACCGGATAAGTTACACCTCTACTTATTACATTAAATTTTAAGTTATCAGCCTTAATCTAAAAGTAATATTTCTCACTGCAACCCTAAACATACATTAAAATAAAAAAATTTTCAAACAAACTACATCATGAACTGATCGCCAAGAAGCGAATACCAAAATGATAAATTTAGATATAGTTTAAATAGTGAGTTGAGATGAGATTAATTTTAAAAGTTGAATAAAATATTATTAAGATAAAATTTTTTAATGTTATTATTATTTTAAAATTTGAAAAAAATTAAATTATTTATTATATTATGTATAAAAATTTAAAAAAACAATTATAATAATAAAATAATGAAATGAGTTAAAATAAAATTTGAATCCAAAAAATATCTTTAACAAATATATAAGATAGGGGATGCTATATGGTCTAAATTTGTCTCAAATGGATTTGTTTTTAATAATTTCTTTGGTGGTTTTAAATAATCTTTAAAAATAAAAAAATTCACATTATTGTTAAAATATTTTTGTTTAATTATTAAATAAAAAAAATTGATTTTTTTTTTTTGAATTCGGTACACTTATCCTCGAGAGAAAAAGCATTTCTGTATAAGATAATACCAAAATTGTAAATTTAGGCAAATATACAGGGTAGTCTTAAAATCAGGCTTTTCAGGTCCGAACTCCGAAGTGTCTGTCGCTCTCTATCTCTGTGTTAGTCCTATCCGGCCCAGGTCCGCTGGTCGTCGTCTTCCACATCTGACTTCCTGTTTCGGACTCCCATTTATTTTCAAGTACAAAGAATATTTTATTCCTTTTCAGATCCAAACGGTTTTCTCAAAAACCAAAAAATTCACAAAAAGAAAAAAAAAAAGGTTCAGCACAGCCCCACCCACCTGAAAAAACTTTTTGAATTTCTTCTCAAAATCTTGAAGCAACAACAACTATGGAGACAAATCCATCTTCAAAGTAAGCTCCTAAAATTTTGTATTCGATTTCGAAACACAGAGAACGACGTCGACGTCTTTCTCTTGTTTTTGTTACTCTTTTATTCTCTCACTTTGTCTATCTTCCTTCCCCTCTCACGACTCACGAGGTAATTTGTTTTTCGAGAACATTCTAAACCTGCTCTCCCTACTTGCCTACGCTCCGTTAACCTCGTAAAATACGCTTCGCACTACGCAAACCAGCCTGCCGTTCTGGATGATTTAGCCAAATGCGCTTTCGGAGTTCGTTTCTGTAAGTATCTTGGAAAAACAACAAGAAGGAGGAAACGGTTTTCTTAGTCGGCAACGTTTCCACGTCGCAATTCCAGCTTATCATTCTTTGGACCACGCTTAATAGTCTGATCGGAATTAGGGTTTTTCCTGGCTATTGTCTTCGACAATGCAGGGTTCGAATTCGTACAGGAGAGGTGGAATTTGAGCTTGTGAGAGCCAAATTTGGATTTGAATTTGTGAATTTTCGGGGTCAAGAGGGAAAGTGATGTTATCAACGACGACGATGTTGGCGCGGAGCTCGCTGGAGGAGATGCTGGACTCACTTCGTCAGAGAGAAGAGTGTGACAAGCCCAAGGACTTGCCGCCGGCACTTCCGGCTCGGCCGACATCGAGGGCTCGGCTGCCGTCAGCGCGCCGCTCTTTGCCGACTAACTTCAAGGTCGGCGATGGTGTTGCGCCGAGTGAATGTAATGGAAAGGAAGAGGGAAAGAGGAAAGAAATCGATTTGGGGTTGAAGAGAGGAAATTTCGGGAGCAAGAAGCTGAAGAAAGATCAGATTACGGAGTCGCCATATTCTGTGGAGGTGGAGGGTAAAAATGAGCTAGCCAAGGGTTTGGATTTGGATCGTGGGTCTGCCACGCCGTGTGCTTCGCAGCTGAAGATGAGAGAATTGGATTGGGACGACAACATCGATTATTTCATCAGAAAGGTAATTTCGAAGGAAAATAACTAAAATAATCTTCACTTCTGGTTGTTTCTTTGTTGTTATACTTATCTTCGTAAGGCGTGTTAATGCCAATCTTTGAATGAGGGGTTTTTATATTAAATCCCCTGAACGTTGCATTAGGTCTCATACTACAATAGAAAAAAGTAATCAAAAGTACATGAGGAACTTCGTTTTTGCATTAAGCTAATTGCAAAGTTCGGGTTGATTCTTTTTTTGTTTTATTGCTCTTGGTAAGGTGTGTTAGTTGTACTTAAAAGTGGTAAGAGGATCTGGGCTGTATAATTAATTGCAGGAACAAAGCTGTTTCTTTTATAGTATTGTGTTCGGTTATTAAGTTTCTGGGTCTCGTAGTGAGCAAGAAAATATGGACTCTTCTTTATAAATTATAATGGTATGTTGGTCCTTGAGCGATGGAAGATAGATTTTGGAAATGTCATTTGGTTTTAAAGGACTGGTTAATGCACCTATTGCAATGAAGATACAATTAGATGTTTTTGTAAATGGAAGTGAAATAACGGTTGCAATGTTGTATGGGAGCCAGGGTTCTTTACTTTCAAGGTGTATCATCTGTTTGATCTTCTGGCCCACCACTGAGCTTGTTCCTCCATCTGTTGAGAAATTAAGGATGAAATAGTTCTGTAAATTCTACCTGCGGTTAAATTTTTAGGCTCGCAAGAATTATTTCTGAAATGTATACATTGAGAGTAAATTTTCTAAGCAGAAACTCCGTGTTTGGTGTCGGCTAACAAAGTGGGAGTCTGGAACAATACAATCAACTTCAGGGGAGGAAGCACTTGTTTCACTCTCCTGTGGAAATGTAAGTCTTGTAACCTTCAGCCATTTCGGAATTCTGTATAATCAATTGTGAGTACTTTTGCTGATAGGTAGTACTTGGGCTTACATTGTGTATGACTATAGGTTATGAAGATTCCCAGAGGAGAGCTCTTACCCGCTAACCCAGATGTATTAGATGGTGCTGATGATCTCATACAGCTTAGTTATTTGAATGAGCCATCAGTTCTTCACAATCTTCAGTATAGATACATTCTGGATAAAATTTATGTAAGTATGATGTGGTCCTTTTCTTGTGCCTGTGAGTCATACTCATGCCTCCTTTTCAATCCTTGACAATTTTGTGTTTTCTATCTGCAGAGTAAAGCAGGTCCAGTTTTAATAGCAGTTAATCCATTCAAAGATGTAAAGATATATGGAAAAGATTTTGTCACAGCTTATAGGCAGAAACTTATGGACAGCCCTCATGTTTATGCCATATCAGACACTGCTTATAATGAGATGATGAGAGGTGGTCGCATTTGTTTTCTTTAGACTATGAAAAAAAAAAGAGAAAGAATAAGATTTGATTTCTTCCTTCTGAAGCCTTTTCTTTTTGCCATAAATTTATTTTGCAGATGGAGTAAATCAGTCCATAATCATAAGGTTTGAATTTCTTCAATTAACTTTTCTGCTAACTAGGAGCTCAGTTATGGACATTTTCCTTATTGTTTTGACTGCTGTAACACTATAATTTCTCTGAGCTCATTCTGGATATTTGATTGCTAAGCATACAGATTCATCTTTAGTTTTTTGTTTCAGTGGGGAAAGTGGAGCTGGGAAAACTGAGACAGCTAAAATTGCAATGGAATATTTGACTGCTCTTGGTGGTGGTGGTGGTGGTGGTGGGAGTTGTGGGATAGAATATCAAATCCTTCAGACCAATTATATACTGGAAGCATTTGGGAATGCGAAAACATCTAGGAATGATAACTCTAGCCGATTTGTGAGTTTTTTTTTTCTTCTTTGCAGAAGGTACTCCTAGGTTTATCACAGTTCATAGCTTCGAATTGTTTTTAGTTGTGATCGCAAAAGTTGTAAAGATTATTATGAATACCCTCGATTTTTGCCTTTTGCGAATGAGATCTTAAGACTTGCCAGTTTTATTTACATATGGTCTGATTTTGTGCAGGGAAAGTTGATTGAAATTCATTTTAATTCTCTGGGGAAGATATGTGGTGCTAAAATCCAAACCTGTAAGCATGTTTAAACTGGAGTAAATTGCTGTCGTGTTATGCTATTCTGTGATATATCAATGATATAGCTGACGATTGTTTTTCAACCTCATGCCTGTATCAAATGACAATTTACCTGCATAACTATGGACAGTTCTGCTAGAAAAGGTAACCCGTTGCCCCATCTGAAGTGCCTGGAGCTTGTATATTATCATGTTTCACTTCTGAAATTATGTCTCCTTTGAGCAGTCAAGAGTGGTTCAACTGGTCAACGGCGAGAGGTCATACCACATATTTTATCAACTTTGTGCTGGGGCTCCATCAGTTCTTAGAGGTTTGTCGTTCATTACTATTTTTTCACACCATTTATACAGGTTGCAGATAAGCAATTCTGTGATTCTTGGAATTAATTCTTGTTTTTTTGGTGCAGAGAGGCTGAACCTAAGAATCGCTAGTGAATTTAAGTATCTTAATCAGAGTGATTGCTTGGCAATTCATGGTGTTGATGATGCTCAGAAATTTCATACGCTCTTGGTAAGTTTACATTTAGTTGTTTCCCCTGCCATCATGGTACAACCACTTCTCATCTCATTTCTGTCTTCCATTTTCCTATTTTTTTTTCTTATTACTCCAGGAAGCCCTAGACAGTGTTCGAATTTGCAAAGAAGACCAAGAGCGCACATTTGCATTGCTTGCTGCAGTGCTATGGTTGGGGAACATATCATTTCAAGTAATTGACAATGGGAATTATGTCGAGGTGTTAGCTGATGAAGGTAAGTTTTATGCGTTTTGCATCAAGTCCTTCTTGATGGATTTCTTGCACCACATGCTGTTTCTATGTTGGTAGTGTTGATAGATTAATCTAGTTTAAACCATCTAGAAGTATTTTAAACTGTATTTTTGAATAGCAATCTTTTAGGTTTAGGATCTATATGGGAGTATTGTGTTAACTGTGATAAAATCCTTGGTACACAGTTTGTTGAGTAGATATGATTATTGTATCAATAGCAGGTCATCTGTTCTCAGAACCAAGTGTACACTGCACAGTTTTTTACATTTTTTTGGTTGTTATAGTAGGCCAACAGTAATTTTATTTAAGGCCTCGTCTATTCTCATCTCATCGCATCTCATCTAATCTAATCATTTCCATTTTCCAAAATTCCCACACAATATAAAAATAATATTAAAAAATATATTTTAATAATATTTTATTCAACTTTTAACTTTTATCTCAACTCATCTCATCTCATCTACAAACACAAATGAAACCTAAGTGAATGATCAATGAAGCATATATTTTTGGCAATGCTGGTAGAAATGTTGGGAGAAGTAGTGTATATGATTATAAGCTTATGAACTTATAAAAAAAAAATTATAAGCTTATGAAGGAAAGAAGGTGTCTTCTTATGCCAGTAAATGTGATCAGAATAATTATAGAATTGATTACCTTTGCTTAGACCTTAATTTTTTTTTTTTTTTATAATATGCTTAGACCTTAATTTGATGGATATAGATGTGACATGCCTGAGTTGTAACTCATGCTCTGGAAAATATAGGAAGGTAATGAAACTCTGATATAGAGCATCCTATATCTGAAGTCTTCTGTCAGTCATAACTCTATGTTTTCCCTCTAACATAGGCATTCTTGTTAACATTGTCTGTTTATTTTTTTATTCCTACAATTATTATTTAACGTTATGGCATTTTATCTAGAGGTTGGTCTAATCCGTCTACTTTTCCTCTGTACTTTTACTCTGTGCTTGCATATTATTATATATTCTTTTACGACTTTACTTTATAAACTTACTTTGAAGTTGCTTATACTTCCTTTTCCTTTTGGCAGCTGTAACCAATGCTGCCAGGCTGATGGGTTGCACTTCCCAGGAACTAATGCTAGTTTTATCTACCAATAGAATCCAAGCTGGGAAGGACACTATTGCAAAAGGATTGACATTGCAGCAGGTGTGTTTAGTGGTCACTTGACAACCAAGGCTTCCAAGCAGCTCTCAGATGCGCTCTTTTGTGTTTCGATTAATTTCTCCCATTTCTAAATATGATAAATCGCACTTTTAATGTAACATGAGAGCCCAATTTTGATCTAATTTAGGCAATCGACAAAAGAGATGCATTGGCAAAATTTATATATGCGAGCTTGTTTGACTGGGTTGTAGAGCAGATCAATAAGTCACTCCAAGGGGGCAAACAACATGCTGGGAGATCCATAAGCATCCTTGATATATATGGATTTGAGTCTTTTCAGGTACATGTTTTTTGTTCAGTGGTGTTTTCAGCACAATATGGTTGCATGCTTGGTGCTGATATCATCTTGTCATTTCCAGAGGAATGGCTTCGAACAATTTTGTATAAATTATGCTAACGAGAGGCTACAACAACATTTCAACCGCCATCTGTTTAAACTTCAGCAGGAGGTAAGCATATGAAATCCATTGCTTCCTTTGAATTTCAGTGCAATGCATCTTTTGAAAGTTGTTTTCTAATAACATGATGATTTGGAGAGTCACAACAATGTATCTTGTCTTTTACTCGGAAACCTATTCTCTAGGTGGCTTTTACATGCATATAGTGTGTTGGGTTTTATGAAGGAATAGACTAGCAAGAAGAATTGAATTATGAGAGAGTCGATATAAAAGATTTATTGGATCTTTAAGACAATAAACATGGAAAGGAAAAGTATTATGGTAAATGACTATTATACCCTTCTATTTGATTGAATTCTATAGTCAAGTTGTTGGCACTGTTCTCTCTTCCCTTAGTTGTGGGGGTTGCATTGCACTTGGTAGGGACAATAGCTAGTGCCTTTTTTTTTTTTAAGAATTGTGAAGTGGGAACTGCAAAGCAGTAGATGTCTTTTCTCTTGCTTTTTTAATTTTCAAATTTGTCCATCTTGGCAGCTTTTTTTGGACGTATTTTCTCTTGCAATTGCATCAGTAGAATTTCTCGATTAACCAGATATGATATGAATTATTATGAATTGCACTGTCACAGTTTCCTTGTTTGGTTTCAGGACTATGAATTGGATGGGATTGATTGGACAAAGGTTGAATTTGAAGACAATCAGAATTGCTTGGATGTCTTTGAGAAGGTATTTATATGGTTTGAATGTTATCATCATCCCTGTGATACCCAATATATGAGGGTTGATTGGGACTTCTTACAATCCTATTTCTTTTGTTTGCCTTCATTTATTTATTATGCTCATTTCTCTGTTATTCTATCACTTACTCTTTATTGCATGATGGATTGTGCAGAAACCTTTAGGTCTGATGTCATTGTTGGATGAGGAATCAAATTTGCCAAAGGCCACTGATCTGACATTTGCCAGTAAGCTTAAACAGCACTTAAGTTCAAATTCTTGCTTTAAAGGAGAAAGAGGCAGAGCTTTCAGAATACGTCACTATGCTGGAGAGGTTAGTTATTGGTCAGTTTTCAAGGAGGTTCCAATACACTGCTTTTGATGATTTGACCTGCACTATCTAAAGGAGTCAAGTAATCTGTACTTGAGAATCTATATATGGGGAGTGCTTGGAAAACCTGAGAATTTTTTTTTTTGATAAGTAAAACGATATTATTGATAGAATAGACCAAGCCCAAGTACACAAGATGGTATACAAGAGATAGCCAAACAAGACCTATCTAAGTCGTAGGTGGAAAGTGAGATACAAGAAAATCATAAAAAGGGAGACTATTGAAATCTACAACTATGGCCCATAATAATAAAGAACGGAAAAAGAAAGATCGAAACTCTTCCAATGTCCGCTCCTTATCTTCAAATGTTCGATCCTTGCACTCTTGCCAAATGCACCACATAATGTAGATAAGACTCATCTTCCACACGGATTTGATAGGTGGTACACCTCTAAGAAATGGCCAGCTAGCCAATAACTTAGTCACTGTGGCAGGCATTACCCAGTTCAAGTCTACTCGGCTGAAAACTTCTATCCACAAGTATTTAGTTGTTTCGCAGTGTAGCAAGAGGTGATGCACAGACTCTTCAGATTTCTAGCACATGCAACACCAATTTGTGATAATAACTCGGCGATTTTTTAGATTTTTAGTGGTCAAAATCTTGCCTAGGGCGGCTGTCCAAATGAAGAAAAGTGTTTTTTTTTTTTGTTTTGGGGGGGGGGGCTTATTCCTTCAAATTTTCCTCTAAGGAAAGTGAGTAGTCGAGAATAACGTAAGGAATTTATAAAAGGACCGAACAGAGAAAACACCTCTACCCCGCATGAGTCTACCAAGGGATATTGGCTCGCATCCCATTCGGCTTCGCAGAATAAATGAGTCTAAAAAAGGCCTAAAAATTGTCAAATTTTCAATCTTGAGCTGTTGTACAAAAGGTAACGTTCCATTGATCTTGGTTGTCCGATCGAATCAAAAGATTCGCCACAGAAACTTCTTGATCACATGCCAAGCGGAAGACAGATGGAATGGGAAAGAGAGATAGAAAATAAGTAGGTAAGTTGGAAAGAGTATTTTTGATCAGAGTCATCCGACCTCCTTTCGATAAGTACAATCTCTTCCACCTTGCCAGTTTTCGTTCTATTCTTTCAATTACCGTATCCTAGATTGCTAGAGCCTGTGAAGTTGTCCCCAAAGGTAAACCCAAGTATTTCATAGGGAGGGAGGCAACCTTACACCCAAGAATGGTGGCCAAATGATGAAGACTGCTGACATTCCCAACTGGCACTAGCTCGGATATATCAAAGTTGACTCTCAAGCCTTAAGCTGTCTCGAAGCTCAATAAGAGAGCCTTCAGCACCTTGAGTTGGTTTTAATCTGCCTCACAGAAAATTAGGGTGTTATCTGCAAATAATAAATGAGATATAGAAATAAGGCTCCTATTATGGTTGCCTACCGAAAATCCCGCTATAAAGCCGTTTTGGACTATAGCCAAGTGCATCCTACTAAGAGCCTCTATAATAACAACTAAAAGGAGAGGAGATAGATGATTGCCTTGTCTTAGACCACGAGAGCTACTGAAGAAACCAGTTGAGCTGCCATTAATCAAAACTGAGAATTTTGTTGTTGAGATGCACCATCTAATCCATATGTACCATCACGTCCCAAATTCACGCTGCTCCAACAAGTGGATAAGGAAGTCTTAACTTACATGGTCGTAGGCATTTTCCATGTCTAGCTTGCAAATAAGCCTTGTAACCCTTGTCTTTAATCTACTATCCAGACGTTCATTTGCTGTAAGGATAGAATCAAAGATTTGATGCCCCTTTACAAATGCATTTTGCGGTTTTGGGATGATTTTGCCGAAGGCCTCCACAAGCCGGTTTGCCAAGACTTTGGAAATTATTTTGTACACCCCGTTTATAAGGTTAATGGGTTTGAAATCTTGTACCTCAAAAGCACCGCTCATCTTTGGTATCAATGCAATAAAAGTAGCAATAAGCATCACTCAGATATTGTGTTGATAAGTAGCAATAAAAGAACATATATGAGATAATCTCCTTCCATATCTTTATTTTGTCATTTTTCTCAAAGGAATATCTTGTAACTAAGCATCACTCAGATATTGTGTTGATAAGTAATCAAGAATTTATTGAACTCAAAAGGCATAGTCTCTGTACACAACACATATACAAGAGAAACATGTAATTGGAAATAACAAAAAGATACAAGAAAATCATGAAAACTCAGCCTATTAAACTTGATAACAGTTGTCCGAAAAAACAAATTATTGAAAAAATAAGTTTTTATCTCTTCACCCCGCCAAATACACACTAAACAAAGTATTGGACACATTATTTTTTAATTTTTTTGCTGAATATTTAAAAAACAACTACTTTGACAGCATTCTATCTAATGCAATGGTCATATTTTGAGACTTATTTAAGAAGTTGGAAGTTTTTTTTGTTCTCGTAGTCTTTTCACCATTGAAATGATGGGCTGAAATTACTCTATATTTTGAAACTTTAAAATTTTTATTTTCCATTGCACTTGGATCTTGACAATGAGAATTTGGTTACAAACCTCAATCTACAGTAGCACTGTTTTTTCGAATCCTCATATATGGTAGTTGCTCATTCCTTGCCCCGGATATAAATAATTATTTAGGATAGAAATAATTATTTAGTTATCAAGAGATTAGGTACAGAATAGAATTAAGTATTTGGTACGATATGATGTTGAATATGTAACCTCGATAATGATGTGTTTGGTAAGATCTTCCCAGCTTTATTTGAGTTTGATGGTATTATAGTTACAAAGAAGGCCGGAGCTTCTAAAGTATTCCAGCCACTATTTACAAAAAAAAAAAAAAAAGTATTGATGTAACTGTTATTTCTTTTGGTGAGTAAATCCAAGATAATGAATCATTGAAGTCCTTTCTCCCAACATGCTTATGGTTCCATTAACATCGGGATTTTTATTAGGTTCTGTATGATACAAATGGCTTCCTGGAAAAGAACAGAGACATGCTCCAAGCCAATTCCATCCAACTCCTCTCATCATGCGGTTGTCAGTCGTTACAGTTGTTTGCCTCCAAAGTGCTTGACCAATTCCAGAAATCAGCAAACCATTTGGCCCAAACGGCATTGGCATCCCCAAATCAAAGCGTTTGTACAAAGTTTAAGGTAAGTATGCCTGTTGCATTTTTTCCCAATTGTGTAGCTATAGCATACTTAAAATAGGAGCCAAAGAGATGGATTTTATGACAGTTGTATGTAACCATATGAGATGATTTTGGAGTTCCTCTCAAGAAAATTACAGTATTTTCACACTTACCAAAAAAAAAAATTACAGTATTTTCAGGAGTATGAAAACTAGAGGATTTTCTGGTCCTCTCAAGATGTAGCTGAAATTTGTTTGACAAAATTCAAAGAATCTCTTGGATTCTTGTAGGGTCAACTATTCAAACTAATGCACCAAATGGAGAACACCACACCTCACTTCATTCGCTGCATAAAGCCAAATAGCAAGCAGCTTCCTGGAATATATGAAGAGGACCTTGTCTTACAACAGCTCATGTGTTGTGGAGTTTTGGAAGTTGTTAGGTTTTCAAAATTGGGATATCCTACTAGAATGACACATCAAGAGTTTGCAGGAAGGTAGAGGATGTAACTTCCCATTAGTTAATGGTTGTTTTTTTTTTTCTAAAGATGGTTTAATTCTTCTCATGTGCCATTATATATTCAGGTATGGGTTCCTACTTTCCGATACAAATGTATCTCATGATCCATTAAGCATATCAGTTGCAGTTCTAAAGCAATTTGATGTCCACCCTGAAATGTACCAAGTTGGTTATACCAAATTGTATCTCAGAACAGGGCAGGTAATTTCTTGTGTGCGTGCGCGCATGTGTGTGTAACTAAGAGATGCATGTATGTGATAAAATGTATTTATTCTGCATAAGCACGGAAGTAAAACTCTAAACAGATACAAATTGGAATTTGGGGAAATTACACTTCTCACCCATGATTATTTTATTTTATTTTTATTAGTTAGAGATAAATTTTATTGATACACTTCTCATCCACAAACTACTATTGATTTCACGTTTTGCTCCAAAAAGTACCGAATAATATAGTTTGGTTAGGATCTAATTGTGAAGACGAACAAAATATTGGCCATGTGTTACAATCTTTAATGGCCAAATCTTAACCAAGAGTGCAAATTGAAAAATATAGTTTAGGGTGTAAATTGAAACTTCTGATAGTTCAAGGTGCAAAATGATATATAGGTGGTAGTTTGTGGGTGAAAAATGTAAATTATCACTTGTGATTTTGATTCGAATCTGGCACTAGCAAGTATTTCCCATGCTATCATTCCCATTTTTTTTAAAACTGTTGCTAGGATCTCTAAAACATTTGCAAGGGATAGCCATCTCCACGTTTTGTAGACAGATAGTGAGAACCGTATGGAAAGACTTGTAGTTTCCTAGTCCGTGAAGACAAAAGAGTTTGTAGTAAAATTTACCACTCCTCACTGATCTAACAAAAATTACAACTGTTTTCTATCCATGTCAGTCAGAATAATTGACCATTGGTTTTTTCACAAAAACTTCCAAGATCTTCTCCATTGCTCTTAGTTAAAACCTAGCACTAAGAAGCTTTGCTTAGTTTGTTGAATAACTGCACTGATATCCACACACTAAGCACGAGTTGCAGCACCCAGAAATCTGGATTAGCTAAAGTGGTCTATAATGCGTGCTTAAATGGTGTATATTTTCAATAAATGATACTGTGTCTTCCATAATAATTGAGCACAGTACCATGTTGATTTGATCACTACAAGAACTTTCCTTCTAGTTTTAGTGATGTTGCCCCAATATTCGGTTGTCTTTATGGGACCCTGAGGGTAAGTGTAATGCCCCAATGGTTAATTATTAAAAAAAAAATGTGTAACGCCACAATGGAAGATTTAAGCCACAATGGAAGATCTAAGCCACATGACCTATACTCCAAAAGGTCAATGATATAATTGGAGTCTCATTAGAGCATTATATAGAGCAATAATTTCTCCTCCTCAAGTAATGTGAGATCTCATACACTACCTACTCTTTCATATCATATAGGGTATCAAAATCCCCCTTTAAAATCCCAACGTCCTTGTGGGACCTGTCCTTCATAGGTGGCATGGCTCAAGTCTCACATATCTGGTTGGGATAGGCTTTGATACTATTTGTAACACCCCAATGGAAAGCCCAAACCACATGATCTATACTTTAAAAGGACTTATCGATGATACAACTGGAGTCCCATTGAAATATTATAAAGAGCAATAGTTTCTCCTTCCCAAACAATATGAGTCACATACATCACCTACCTTTACACATCATATGGGGGATCACAAAAGAATTTCAATGAGAAGGAAAATGAAAAAAAAAAAAAAAGTTGAGAGTAGGAAAACAAAGAACCAAAAACAAGAAAAGAAAGGGTGAAGGGGATTAGCACTTTGGGGCTGCGTTCATTGCTAAAGTGACTGTTTTCTTTCCGGTTTAATTGCCTTTATTTTCTGTAATGGTTCATCTGATGCTGTTATGTCTTACTGATTTACAGGTCGGTGTGTTGGAGAATAGGAGGAATCAAGTTCTGCAAGGTATACTTGGTGTTCAGAAATGCTTCCGTGGTCACCAAGCTCGTCGTTTCTTCCATGAAGTCAAGGGGGTGATAACATTACAATCATGTAGTGCATCTATATCTATTTGAAATCCATTATTTGTTCATGTTAAATTTATTCAGCCTGTTTTTCACTGTTATATACAATTGGATGTTTTTATCAAAAGAGATTCTGCTTTATACTTTTTCTCTAGGACTTCATTATTTTGTAGGCCTCAGATTTTTATCATGTGAAGCGCCTAAATCACTGACTTTGTGGCTTAAAGACTGAATTGATTTTAGGGATTTCTTTAATTGTTTTGGATCTCAATTGAGTTTTTTTTTTTTTGGGTGTAATTTCTTAACAAAGGCTTGGTCATTGTTGGAATAAATTCAGTTGTTCGTGGTGAAAATACTAGAAGGAAGCATAATATTAAGGTGAGGTGCATGACCGTTGGTGTTCCAAAAACCCTTAATGAGCTGCAAGCTGCTTTGTATTTGCAATCTGGTAAAAATTATTTTGTTCATTGGTTTTGTGGCTGTTCATATGCAAAAAGTTTTCTTACTGTTCATATATGTAATTGTAGTCATCCGTGGATGGCTTGTTCGAAGGCATGTCAATGACATGCATAAATTAAAGAAGCTACATGCTGAGAACTCAAAATCCAAGCAGAAACCAAGCAGGAAGATTTCAGCAATGAAGGTACTCTCTCTAGTCCACTTATCAGCTTGCTATAATTTTGTTCTCCTGTTCTGCATTCCTTTGTTAAATAGTCTATAGATACTATATCCACTGGAATAGCAAGAGCCTTGCATCTATTTTGGTCCCTTCACTGTTGCTTGTAGGTTATGGTAACTGTTGTTTTTTCAAGTGGTGTTTTCCTTTTAAATCATTTCTCCCAGCCCATGCAGGTTGCTGGGAGTTTGGAACTGTTAGATACTTAGATTCTCATCATGCCAAATTTTTTCAGTGCTTGAAATCAAATTCAAAATTTCTAGGCCCCGTTTGTATTCGAAGATGAGCTCAACTCATCTTAACTCATCTTCATTTCATCATTATATTTTTATAATTTTTTATATAAAACACAAATTCCTATACACCTTTTTCAAATCCCAATACACCTTTTTCAAATCCCAATACACCTTTTTCAAATCTCAAAATAATAATAATATTAAAAAATAAACTCAACTCATCTCAACTCACCTCATCTCCGAATCCAAGCAGGGATGTTTCTAATATTGAGAAGTTTTCCTTGTACTTTGTCAGGAAAAAAAAAGTTAGCTAATTGTTTGTCTGACCTTAAAAAGGGATAACAGCCTAGTCAAAAGAGCCAAAACTTGTGCATTAGCTTATTATCAATAAAACTTTATTAATCAGCTGTTTTCATTTATGTTGCCCTGGACATGAAACAATTTTGTTCAATTGAGATTGTTTCAATGATTAAGATTTTCAAGTGTCAATGAAATGCATGTAGTAACAGAACTACCTTTCAGACTGCATATCTTGAACGGCTGCCTGTATGATATAGACTACCAGTACGGCCTTCGCCTTAGCTTGCATTGGCCACTTTCCAAACTGTATAGTTTGCACATGGAATGATAGAATGCTGCAGATGTATAATTTGTTTTGTATATGGAGGACTGCACAAGACAGTTGAGGTTCCTTCTTCAAGAATAAGATGTTAGCAGCCTTTCTTTTAATGGATGTATTTGATGTATGCTCACTTCTAATTTACAAAGCATCAACTGCAAACTTAGGCATTCGTTTTAATCTACACTCTTTTTGTGATTCATGGATGAAGGATGAAGTCTGTTTTCTGTTTTGATTCCCTGTTAAATTTTATCAACTTGGATGACTAAACCGGTCACTTTTCTTGTCTGAGCAGGATATACCACCAGAGCAGGTTCAGGCTCTGCCTTCAGTTTTGGCTGAGCTTCAAATGCGGGTTCTTAAAGCAGAAGCAGCTCTGGAACAGAAGGAAGAGGAAAATACTGCACTGCGAGAGCAACTACAGCAGAATGAGATGAGATGGTCAGAATATGAGGCAAAGATGAAATCAATGGAGGAGCTGTGGCAAAAGCAGATGGCTTCTTTGCAAGTGAGTTTGTGTGTTCATACATAAGTTCGATTCAAGTATAATTGAGGTTGACAAAAGAAAAAAGGGGCTAAAGGCAGTACGATATTGTGAAGAAAGATGCAATCTGGGTGACTAAATCTATTATGTTTTTCTGTCGAACTTTATTAGTAACACCTCGTCCCACATAGAGTAGGTAGGTTATAATGGTAGTAATGGGTGCCAACTCCCACATTGGCTACTTGCTAAGTGATTCTGTGGAAATCTCAAATTGACTGGTTTTTTTTGGAGTTATAGTATAAATGTGACTAACACCTTCTCTGAATCCTTACGTAAGGCATTAGAGCCACCTAGTAAGGCTAGCCGTGTGAATGGAGCACTTGTGACATGGCCCTATCATGGAAATTAGAAATTTAAGAGGGTGAGTTTGTAACACTCAGACTCATATCGGGAATATGAATCGCACACATAGGTTACAAAGATAGTCATGGGCACCAAGTCCTACATTGGCTACTTGCTAGATGAGACTGGATTTTATTAGTGGTTCTAGGGACGCCTTTTGAATTTATTAGTCTTTTTGGGATATACTGCTGATATGGCTAGTGTTTTCCTTGGTTCTTACATAATTTGTCTATGTACTTTTTAGACGATGTAAGAGTTGCGCCCTTACTAATTGGACGACTCAAGCCTGAGAGTTTAATTGGTAATCTTAATGCAGATGAGTCTTGCCACAGCTAGAAAGACCCTAGTTGCAGACAATGGTACAGGACAACTGGGAAAACTTGATGTTTCTTCAATTCCTCACTATTATGACTCGGATAACACATCCATGGGATCTCGAACTCCTGGTGGAAGTACACCTATAAAATTTTCCAGTACCACTAATGATGTTGGAGTAGGGCGAGACACCAATGGTACTTTGAGTGCAGTGAGCAATCTGGTAAAGGAGTTAGAGCTGCGTAGACAGACTTTTGATGAGGATGCCAGAGCTCTGGTAGAGATCAAATCAGGGCAATCGGCTTCCATTGTAAATCCCGATGACGAACTTCGGAAACTCAAGCTTGGTTTTGAAGTATGGAAAAAAGAATACAAACTGAAGTTACGGGAGACGAAGGTAAAGCTTCATAGACTGGGGCATTCAGAAGGTCGTCGGACATGGTGGGGGAAACGAAGCTCAAGAGCATCATAGCCTGGACAGATAAATATAGTGACAGAATAACGGAGAAAGAAATATTGCCAAAATTCTGCCTCATTGCTTTTTCTGGAGCCGAATTCTGTTTATATATGGTGATAGACGTGTGTGTTATCAGTAGTATGAGGCAGTGAAGGAGAGATAACATTGTATATCTTCCAATTTTTGGTAGAAGTGTCCATAAACTTGTGCATAACCAACTAGCGATTTGTTGAGGGACTGCAAACACTCATAAATATAGTCAGTGTATTTGTCTATAATCCGTTGTCATCATGTAATTTCTGAATATCTACTTCTTACAACTGAAAACATGGAAGGAAAAGTGTTTATATTGCCTATTCTTGCGTATCAAGTGCTCGTGGCACACTATTTAGTCAATAATCATCGTGCAATGTCTCTCTCTAACGTGTTTAGCAAAAAGGTATTATTCTATTATCAATTAGTCGATTGTAAATGATAAGATTTGATTTAGAAAATTCAAATTTTAAAACTTTTATTTTGAATAAAATTATACACTATGTAAGCACTTATTAGGTATTATCTACACCGGTTTATAAATATCTTTGTGTTTGTGGCAAAAATGATTGATTGTGGGTTAGCCTTCTTATCTTCAGTTTTGTAATATTGTTGCTTTTGCATTTGACTTTTCTTATACAATAGATATTTTCCAGTTATATTGCTTCTTCGTATTTAGTAATTATACCATCTCTCTTGCCTTGCTAACCGGAGAAGAGCACCAACACAACCGAAAAATCAATAGCAATTGTTGGATCACACAATACAAATTTGAAGTTGTTGGATTCTGAAAGAACGTAGTTAACTCCATATGGACTTCCGATTCTATCTCAATCGCATGAAACAAGATTTAAGGGACTCAAATTCAATTTAAGATCGGGGCATGAACTTGGTGGCATAGACCCAAGCATTATTGGCAACAGGATTGTCAAGATGATCCAAGAGATTCTCCAAGGTCCTTGCCAGTGACAGCTTGGACAAAGAAACCAAACATGGCTAGCCAGCCGTTCTTGATCTCCTTCACCTTGAGCTTAGCGAATGTGACAGGGTCATCGGCAAGGCCGAGAGGGTCGAAGTATTGGCCACCCAGGTAGAGGTCATAGCCCATCGATCATGGATCACCTATTTTTTCACAACAATTTACTAGAGAATATCACAGACTGTAAATAAAAATTATAACTTGAGGTACTTCCTAGATTCTTAAAAATGTCATCACTTACATTTTGAATATGAATAAGACAGAGGGTTACATTTTGAATATGAATACTGACATACACATCAGATTTTGCCAATATATGCATTGCCAACTAGTATGATTACCTCAAGAGCCCTGTTCTTATCAAATGCTTCGGGGTCGGCAAATAATACAGCAGTGTCCTAGGCCATAATTAATAGAAAGTTTTCCAGTCAAGTATGAAGGAGTCTGAGCTAAAAAGGGTCCCAAGTACTTCACCATCTCGAGTTCATACCACAATTCATTGCCCTATTGATATTACCAGTCACTATATCAGCTGCTAGCTTGCGACACAGTCAGCTAGATGACTCAGGAAATACTAAGGAAATTGACACTTAAGTAAGCTGTGATACACGTGTTTATTTAGGGGCATTTATGTACTATTCTTCTTGTTTAGAATATTCTATTATTTTTCTATAAATAGATCACTGTACAACATAGCAATTTAATTCGGTTATCACAGATTTAATACAATTGAAGGAATTCTTCATAGCTGTGTTTCTCTGTTTCGCTTGTCTCGTTTTCTTCCTTAACCATTTTTGTAGCATTTGAACCAACTCTGACATGGTATCATAGCGGTGAAAATGCCCGCCAACGATCCCCCACCACCACCCCACCTCCTCCTCCTCCTCCTCCCCCACCACCAACCAACAAATATACCAACCTTGCCGACCCAAATAATCCCTACCGACTTGAAACCTTCGATAACTCAGGTACAGTCCTGGTTACCGACCTCCTTCATGCCGAAAACTTCTCCACCTGGTCCCGTTCAATTCAGCGTGCTCTCCAAACAAAGAACAAACTCGGTTTCCTCAATAGAACCCTCACCCAACCCTTAGACCCAACTGATCCTCTTTTTGACCTCTGGGACAGATGCACTGATATGGTTGTATCTTGGATCCAAAACTCCATCAGTCTTCCCCTACGTTCTTCGGTTGCTTTTGTTGACAATATCCATGAGCCGACTGCTTCTTCTTCTTCCTTGTCCAAGGATGGCCGCTGCTCTTCTGGTAAACATTTTCCCCTTTCCTCTACTCTTTCATTTCACAAATTATCTCCATCATACCATACATTTGTCTCTGCTATTTCATCTTCTCTTGAACCAACTTCTTATTTTGAAGCAATTAAAAATCTTCATTGGTGCAAGGCTATGCAATCTGAACTTTCTACTCTTGAACTTAACAATACTTGGACTATGGTTGATTTACCTCCTGGTAAACGTGGGTCTACAAAATCAAACACAACTATGATGGAAGCATAGAGCGATACAAGGCGTATTTAGTCGCCAAAGGTTTTACTCAACAAGAAGGACTTGATTACATCGAACTTTCTCTCCAGTGGCAAAATTGGTCATTGTCCGCACTTTACTTGTTGCTGCATCTGTTCAAGGCTGGTTCATCAAACAATTTGATGTCCAAAATGCCTTCCTTCATGGAGACTTAGAAGAGGAAGTCTTCATGCGCAAACCTCCCAATTTTTCCAAGGGTCATCCCTCCCATGTTTGCCGGTTCAACAAGAGTCTCTACGACTTGAAACAAGCCTCGCGACAATGGTTTGCAAAATTTTCTAATGCTTTGCTTACTTTTGGTTTTCAGCAATCGAAGGCGGACTACAGTCTTTTTACCCACATGGCAACTGATTCCTTCAAAGCACTTCTTGTATACGTCGATAACATTATTGTTGCTAGCTCAACCTTGGAATCCATTGCTGCCCTTCAAAGCTTCCTCAATGCTCATTTCAGAATTAAATGTCTTAGTGATCTTTGCTACTTCCTTGGCATTGAGGTCGTGCACTCCTCATGAGGTATTTCCATTTGTCAACGGAAATACACTCTCAACATCTTGGCAGATGCTAGCTCTATTGGCAGATATTGGCTCTATTGGCACCTGACCCCTCAAACTACCCATGGAACTAAACTTGCGGTTGAGCAAGGATGATAGACAGCCTCTTAAGGACCCTTTACCTTATCAGAGACTCATTGGACGCCTGCTATATCTCACAGTAACGGCTTGATCTCAGTTACTCCGTCCAACGATTAAGTCAATTCATGACAGCTCCAACATCATCTCATTTATATGCTGCCCAATAGGTCCTCCATTACATAAAAAATGCGCCCGATCAAGGATTATTATTTCCTTGCAATTCATCTCTCAGACTCGGATTGGGCTTCTTGCTTCGACTCCCGTCGTTCCATCACTGGTTTTTGCATATTCCTCGACAATTCTCTCATTTTGGGGCGTTCCAAGAAACAGGTAGTTGTGTCCTATTCTTCAGCCGAGGCTGAGTATCGGGCTATGGCCACCACTACATATGAGTTGCAGTGATTGACTTAAATTCTTTGTGATTTGCACCTTCACATTTCTCTACCAATTGACTTGTATTGCGATAATCAAGCTGCCTTACATATTGCTGCAAATTTGGTCTTCCACGAATGCATCAAACACATCGAGATGGATTACCACCTTGTTCGTGATTAGATCCAAGCTGGTTTTATTTGCACTCGTCATGTTCAATCTTCATTCCAGCTTGCGGACCTCTTCACTAATGCCTTGTCGTCCGCCCAGCTTCACATTCTGTTATCCAAGAAGGAAGTAGAAAATATCTACTCTCCATCTTGCGGGGGGATATTACCAGCCACTATATCAGCTACTAGCTTGCGACAGAGTCAGCTAGATGAGTCAGGAAATGCTAAGGAAATTGACACTTAAGCAAGCTGTGATACACGTGTTTATTTAAGGGCATTTATGTACTATTCTTCTTGTATAGAATATTCTATTATTTTTCTATGAATAGATCACTGTACAATATAGCAATTCAATTCGGTTATCATAGATTTAATACAATTGGAGGAATTCTTCACAGTTGTGTTTCTCTGTTTCGCTTATCTCGTTTTCTTTCTTAACCATTTTTGTAGTATTTGATCCAACTCTAACAATTGATGTAACATGCAAAAATGAAAATCCCACAATGTTAGGCACTCAACAAACTTGAACATTCTGAGAGAGAGAGAGAGAGAACGGTGAAAAGTACCTTAGTGTATTTCCCAGTGTTTTAAATACCGTGCCGTACCGGCCGGTACGGCCGGAATTTTCCGTACCGGCCGGTCGGCCGGTACAGAAAAAATCAGATTTCGTTTCGGCCGATTTTTCGGCCGTACCGGCCGGTACGGCCGAAATCGGCCGAAAAATCCGGTACGGCCGGTACCGGCCGTACCGGATTTCGGCCTTTGAGGGTTTTTTTTTTTTTTTTTTAAATTTTTTTTAATTTTTTTAATATATTTTAACCCCAATTTAGACTAAATTAATTACATATATATATTTATCTATATAATTTATTTATATACTGACTATTTTTTTGAAATATAATTTATAATTGTATTTATATATATAATTTATTTATGTATAAATTATTCCGAAACGGTACACGAAACGGTACCGGTACCGAAATATTTCGTTTCAGTGACTTGGCCGGTACCGGTACCGGTACGGTATTCAAAACATTGGTATTTCCCATTGCCATCGTAGCCATGGTTCCAACCTTCCTAGTTATTTTACTGCTAAAACTGGCCTTAAAAGAAGAGTTTGTGAATTGTAAGTGGAATTGTGTAGAAGAAGAGGGGGAGTGTGTAATATTATGTGTAGGGAATATAGGACAACCACAGAGATGGCTGGATGGTCATGAATGCAGGAGTGGGGAAAAAATGTGAGTTTTAAATCAACCAATCAGAAGGCTTTAAAAGAGTTTTAGCATCTTTAACTCATATATTTCTATCTACATTTTATCTTTTCCATCACAAGTAGTTATTTGTTGGGAAATTTTTAATCTCCAACACATGAAATATTAGGGACATGGTACTTTCACTGGAGGTTGAAATAACGTACAGAAGTTGACTCGTTCGATTTCACATATTGCTGGCCTTCTACGTATCCAAAAACAATGCTGAAGAAGAAAACAATTGCGGTGAGCGTGGATCGAATACGCGACCTTCAGATCTTCAGTCTGACGCTCTCCCAACTGAGCTATCCCCGCAATACCTTAAGCTTCTTCATGTTTTAAATATATATAGTAAATTTCACTTGCATATTCTATTGGTTAATGCTTAAAATAATATCATTGGAATTTGTTATAAACTTGATAAATGACCAACAGTAGTCTATTACTTAACAAGCATTGGACAAAATCATTTTAAAGCTAAAAAAAAATCAGTCTCTCTTCACAAGTAATTATTTGTACAGATTTTAAATAGACAAGTTCTATATAAAACTTTTATAAAAAAAATAGACTAACCTTAAAAAAGTGTAAATAAAATTATTATTTATTAGTAAGACTCACTTTAAAAAAGAAAAAAATTATATGAAATTTATCTATATAAAAATTTTTGTGACTATCTATATAAAAATTGTACCTATAACATTACTTTTTTAAATTTAAGTCCAAGTTATCTCATTAATTTGCATAGACATGACTTGTCATTCATGACAAACAATGATAGTCCCGTGAGAGTAGCTTATTATCCCCGTAACATTTTGAATTTCTTCAACGGTCGATTTCTTTTGAGGTCGCACTCTCCCATTAATATTTAATAACATCCCAACTCCTTGCATATATATTCCAATCTTACATCTTGCAACCGATCTCAACCCGTCAATTCTTGGGTCTCGCCTTATAAAGACAATCCTTGCAACAGCAAAAGTCCACCGAAAGGACGGTGCTCTTGACGCCAAACAGGCGCTCACCCTTCTAAACTGTTGTTCCAGGAGTGGAGCCAAAGAACCAAACCATAAGATGGGAGTGGAGGATATTACAAAACCTCTCAGGCCCTCGATCAAACACGGGGATTGTTAACTTCGCTAGAAGATTCAAAACTCTTTTTGGGGAATGCTCTGTGTCGCAGAAAGTTGCGAGAAACGTGACAATGGCTCTCAAAAAGGCTAGCGATCACTGGGCCTTTCTGGTTCTCTCTTCTTCTTTAAACCATTTGATTGTTTCGGAATCTGATTTTTGGATATTTTTCTCAAATTTTCCTGTTTCTATGGTGTTTTCTTGAACTTCTTGAAGTTTCTCCGTTCTCCCTTTAATTGATAAACGCATATTGTTCTAAGTCTTTATACAGATTTAATTGAAAATGAATTCAATTAAATCTGTAACTAACCCAGTTATGTTAGTTAGTTTTTCTTTCTTTTACATGCGGGAAAATGTATGTAAACAGAGGATCTCACTGTAATTAACACGAGAAATGCAATAAGAAACCTCTCTCTCTCTCTCTCGCTCTCTCTCTCTCTCTCTTAGTTTTCATTAGCTATTTCGCTTCATTCTTTATCAGGATTTTGGGTATTGGACAAGGTCCTAAAATTTTTAATGCCTGGCTCCGGTTTGAAATTCTTTAACTTCTTGGGTGGGAAGTAAGAAGTTTTGGGATTCTTGAATTTGCTCCATTGCTCCATTGGTGCTAAGTTTGTCCCACTGCATCAGTTTTTGACTGGGTTGAAAATATAGGAACGGGGTCTTTTACTCTCTTTTTTAGGCACTTATTTATTTGTGGCTTAGTGTTTAGTCTGGGGATCCTTTTGATTATTTTATTTTTATTCAGTCTCTGGGTTTTATCGTTTCTTGGGTATTTTATCAGTTTGATTCTGGTTTCTAGGCTCCAAGATTGGGCGTTGCATATATTGATTGTAGCGTTAGTATTATTATTTTTTAATTGTTGTAATTTATCTTTTTGTGTCTGGCTACTGCATCTGGATCTGTTTGGCTATGTTTGGATGCTGAGAAAACGTAGGAAAATAATTATATCCAAGTTTCAAACCTCAAAATATCTTCTTCTTTTTTTTTTTTTGTAATTTTCATCATTTGAGCCACTGAAGAATATGAAACTCAAAACCCGCATCATGTCATTCGATTTCTCGTATGTATTGGATATTGGAAAGAATGAGGTCGCGAGCGATAAAAAGTGTAAAAATGTAACCAAGAAAAAGCAATAAAGTTCCTTGCTTTCTTATTCCACTTTTTATGGCCCTAAACGGAGCTTCTTTTATTTTTCAATAAGTAGGCTCCAAAAGGAGCCTTAAATACCAAAATGGAGAGAGGTCTTTTATCATAGGAGAAAGAAATGCAGTGAGTTTACAGGAAGAAATTGGCTCCCTATTTTTTCTGTTCGTTTGTCTTTCAGCGGTGAAATATTGTCAGTTTCGTCTGTTCTGATATCCATCATTTTCATTCTCGGACGCCACTGAATTGCTTTTTTTTTACTTGGCTTATTATTGTTCAGGAAGAAATTGAAGCTCCTATGTGGGTGGATCTTACTCTAGAAGTAAAAGTTAACAACCAAGACCTGTGAGTTTTTTATATCATTACTTTTAAGGGTTTCACTTTTTACTTCCCGAGGTTTATGGCCAAATTTCATATTTGTAATTCCAATTGTGTCATTCTCCTTGTTACATTGCAGCCATGATGAGTGGTTCCACACAAGTCATCTGTATGCAATCCTTTTTCCTTCAGTCACTTGTTTAAATTACGCTGTCTTGCTGTATTGGCCTTAAAATGCAATTAACTCTTTGGACTCCTGCTGATTGCTGATTGCTGAATTGATTTGATTTTCAGCTTCCACCAGCGTTCTTCTCACCGGTTGAAGTCTGATTTTTCTCATCGCGGGGAGAGTACTTTGACCTCTGACTTTGAATCACAGGTATCAACTTCACCAAAACTTCCATCGTCCGTCTCAAGATCTAGAGGCAAAGATTACAGGAGCAAGAAATGGAGAGCAGAAAACTATGAGTCCTTAAATAAGAAGCATCCACTCAAGGTTTTAAGTGGGACATCTTCTTGTTTGGATTTACGATTTGGTGAGGAATTGAAACCCAAATCAACAAATCTCAAAGGAATTTCCAGGTTAAAATCAACTTTGGTTTGTAAAAGCAGTCTAACCGGAAATGCCATCCCTAGTTCCTCTAAACCTGCTGTATCTACTTTTGAGGACCAAGCCAATGGCTCAAGTTCTACGACAAACAGGACTTGTGGAAGCAATACAAGTAGCACCGTTACATCTCAGAGCAGTCAGCAACGAGAGCTGAAGTGCGTAGAGGTATCAACTCAACCATTTGGTCCAAGTGGGCTTTTATCAAATCAGGGGATAAGTCATAGGAAAGACTGTGTTACAAGACAAGCATCAAGGGTGGAGATCAATAATGATAAAAGGGTTTCAAGAGGCTACAAATCATCATCTGGCAAGTCCAGTGTAGGGTCATCATCAAATATTCCTTATGATGTTAAGAGCTTAACATCTACATCAGTAGGTCACCGTCCCAAAGAAATAACCCCTACTAGCAGAAATGTAGCGAGGACAAGTTATGTGGCGAAGAACAAAGTAAAAACTTCTAATGTCTGCAAGGCGTCGACTATTAAAATTGAAGAAGGGAGCTCCAATTCTAGAAGAGGAATCAAAATCAGTGTTTTAAAGCCAGCTCACGAGGAAGCTACAAAACCAAAGGTAAGAGAAGGTGTGCAAATTCAGACACCGCTTGTGGTTAGGATTTTCAAGTTATTAAACATATGAAAGATAGCTTTATGATCAAATATAATCCAATTTTATCACATCGTTGATGCACCAACAGTTGGTTTTATAGAGATTAACAAAGTAAAAACTTCTAATGTCTGCAAGGCGTCGACTATTAAAATTGAAGAAGGGAGCTCCAATTCTAGAAGAGGAATCAAAATCAGTGTTTTAAAGCCAGCTCACGAGGAAGCTACAAAACCAAAGGTAAGAGAAGGTGTGCAAATATAATCCAATTTTATCACATCGTTGATGCACCAACAGTTGGTTTTATAGAGATTAACAAAGTAAAAACTTCTAATGTCTGCAAGGCGTCGACTATTAAAATTGAAGAAGGGAGCTCCAATTCTAGAAGAGGAATCAAAATCAGTGTTTTAAAGCCAGCTCACGAGGAAGCTACAAAACCAAAGGTAAGAGAAGGTGTGCAAATTCAGACACCCCTTGTGGTTAGGATTTTCAAGTTATTAAACATATGAAAGATAGCTTTATGATCAAATATAATCCAATTTTATCACATCGTTGATGCACCAACAGTTGGTTTTATAGAGATTGATAGAAAACAAGTACAGGATAAGATTCCCTCATTACTTTCTCACAAATTATGGATTTATGCCCAAAATTGTCCTGTAGATGGATGATTTTCAAGTTCTAAATTTGTCATCAACAGTGCTACGTGAATTTACTCGTGTTCTTCCAGGTTCAACATCAGACTTTGCAGCCACTTAGAGTTAATGAGCGAGAGTTGTCTATGGCTGCAATAAAATCAAAGGAGAAATTGAGAGCAGTCAGGCCTAACAAATCAGTAGGTGTTGGAAAAGAGAATGCTACAGGGAGAATGATTATCAATCAGAAATGCAGTGGAAAAGGAACTTCTGCTTTAGCCATGGTTAGGGGTCAGAAAGGAACAAAACAGCTTGGACAAAAGGGTGGAGCAGGATTAGTCGGTTCAAAGGTAAATGTTATTATACTCAGTTATTAATCTTTTCAAATGCATCCAAACTTTTGCTGTCTTGTTCAGATTGTTGTTGTTTGTGGAAGATTTCCCTCTTTTCAAAATTACTTTCAAAGCTACCTTTAAACAGAGCTTGCGCAAATACTTAATAGTTAATAGTATCTCTGGAAATGCCATCTCCTTTTGGTGATGACTGATTTATGTGTTCTAATCCTCTACTGCATAATGTTGGGTTGAGTGACCAATTTTGTTTGTTTCTTTTTCATACAACTTCTGGTGGTTTGAAAGACTGGGATTGAAAGTGTCAGGGCCTAGCTTTGAAGTGCCTTGTATTATGCCGTGTAAAATCCACAGCTCCCTCTTATTGTGCACATTTTAGTTATAGAAAATATCATGATTGTTTCCATACGACTATCATAGACAGCCTGCTTTTGTTTGATATTGCTGTTCTTCCTAAAATCTAAACAGGCATTTTTGGTTGCTTTTAGTACTGGCATTATGACAAAATATGTTAGTTGTTGTGTTAAAGTAAGTGAGAGATTTTTTCCTTAAATTATCCGAGGTGCACTTGAGAGAAACTTTTTGCCGAGAGCCTGTGCACCCCCAGAATTAGTCGGGACATTGTTTTAAACACCTTGTGCCAATAAAATTAAAGTAAATGGACAGATTTATTTTATACTCCATCCGGTGGCTATAAAATCATGTTATCTTTAAAATTTGCAAAATTATTTCGAATGTGATGTCCCCCGAATCCATGATCAAGTTAGCATAGACCGAGTAATTGTAGATTTATCTGAACTATTTTAGGGACTATTTGCACATGTATGCATGCATCACATTTTCTCTCTTTTGATGGCTATGAACTTTTTTTTGCAGGTGAACGTCACTGATCGGTTTGAAAAGAAGAAGGCCGCGAATGTGAACCAGAGGGTCTACCTTCGATGAGAGGTTACTGCATCACTTTGGGGCCTGTGTATATGTACAAACCTAACATCTTTTTTTTTTTATTACACAATCAACACAGTTATCTTCCCTTTGTATTGGATTTTGAATGTAAATTTTGGTTCTTTAGTCTTTAGGCTAAACTTCACTGGCGTCTTTGACCCAGATGAGACTCTCCCTTTATGCGCGAATGCTTCTCTTTTACTCGCCAAACTTGGCCTTCGTGTGCAGCTTTTAGGTCTTCTAATTCTATTACTTTCTGCTTTTGGTTGTCATCTTCAGATTTCAGCCTGTTTGCATGCATTCCAACTATCTTTTGCACCTCGAATTGCTACACTCTTCGAGGTGCAAAATTCTTAATTAACATTATTAAACCATCAAATTTTTACAATTTTGCTATCCATTAAAATCCAACCTGTTGTTCATAAATTAAATATAATCTTGCACAATAACAACATAACCTGCCAATCATAAGCTTAAATCTGTACAAGTAAACATAAGCTGGTACCAGAGTATATATCTGCCAATCACAATTTTATCCTGCCGCTTTGTAATATATAATAGCTCATCCCACGTCCTCGTACGAGATAAAAATCTCATCTGAGATGTCTTCATGGCAGACTATATAGCAGAAAATTTTCCCTTGTCACTGTGACGAGCACTAAGCAAACACATCTGGACGACTGGGATCTCACAATGTGATTTTACCTTCTTAAAGCACCGTAGTTTCTTGTTACCTTCAAAAAAAAAAAAAAAGTCAGTCACGTCCAACTAAGTAATCCCAGTGGAGGGAGAAAAAATACACAACTATAAGATGCTATCATTGCTATGAGTAGAAATAGCAGTTGGAATGAGAGCAAGGCGTTTCCATCAGCCAAACTTCTCTCATTCCATTTCAGGTTGCTTGAACCCTTCTGACTTGTTCCATGTAAATATGGGCAATAACTGTTTTTTAAAACATTTGTGCAGAAGTCGGCAGTTGCTAACAAAAACGAAAGTGAAAAGAAAACCAACCTGAGGTTGAGATTTATTTAATCTCTTCACCATACTGTCATCGTCCTCTTCGTCATCATCGTCTTTGCTCATGAACATTTTATGAATAGTAGAGTTGTCAGTTTTCCTTCCCCGTTTAGAGGATTGCTTCGAACCTCTACCTCTTCCCCTAGGAGCAGCCCTTTTGCGTCCTTTGCCTCGTACACTTGCATCATTTTCCTTTTAAAAAAATAAAAAATCAAATACACAAACACATGATCTAAATTTGAACAATAAGTATATTAAGAAGTTAGCAGTGTCTAATATATTTAACGCAAGGAAAGCTGGAACTGAGTTTTGCAAGTGTTGGTGGAGCAGGGCAATGTTCAAATGGAAGAGCCCTCACATAACTAATTCAGGACGGAGACAAGGAGAGAAACTTTAATGATTTTCATCCATGATCAAGATTAGGAAAAGATAAAAGAACTGCAGACTACATTTATCAAGTACAAGTGAAGAGTCCGTACCGAACTATCTTCAACCTCATCAATTCCATATTTCCCAGCTTCTTCACTTGAAGCAGAATCTACATTATCCTCATCATCAGCAATACTTTGGACAGCAGCTGTTGCAGAAACTGATGCAGATCTGCAGTAACAATCCTAGATCATTCGCTAGCAATGAGTAAACTATTTGATGCAACATATATCAGAAGGTGCAGTAGGGTTCTAATTGCAGAGATTTAACAGTTCATATTTCCTTCGATAGACTCTCTCTCTCTCTCTCTCTCTCATATTGTGGTTGTTTCTCATTGTTCAGGCTTATGAGTCACCTCGCTCATCAATTCTAAGGTAGAGAAAATGGAAGTGACAAGGAGAGAATCAAAATACATAGAAAAGAATAACTCCATATTACATGTAGACCAGTATTTATATCATCAAAACTCAGTACCAACAGTGACCTTTCAGGACGACAGAACCCCAGAGCTGCATCAAGAGTTGACTGCTTCAAGTTACTGGTACCTCTGCCCCTACCTCTTCCTCTTGCAGAAGTCCTACTTTTTCCACGTTCATAAGCACCACGAGATGACCCTCTCCGACCTCTTGCACTAGCTCTCGAGCCAGATATTTGTGTTGTGTCATCATCATCACTAAAGGAAACCGCACTTCCAGTTCCAGCAGCAGTTCTACTTGTTGGATCCTGCATGAAATTAAAAACTCAAGCTCAGAAAGCAGATAATTAGACACACATACAACCAAAAAAACACAAGCCTAAAAGGTTCCTGGCACGTGGATAAGTAATGCAAGGTCAACAGTGAATTATTACCTCCGAAGACTTAGCGGGAGACATAAATTGTGAAGTATCTTTAGGGCGAGTAGACCTTTCCTTGACACGTTCCTGAATAATAATAATAATAATATTAAATAAATAGAAATTTATAAAAAAAAAATCACAACATGAGCATATAGGAAGTGAGCCCTTCTTAAAAGCCAATATGATGCTTCAACAACGCTTAGGTGAAAGAAGTAAACACTGTTTTACAATACATATAAATGAAGTCATATTTGTTCTGATCCATGTATACCAACTATAACCATGGAAATAGTTGTGTAAACGCCAAAGGATCCAAGGCCTGAAGGTGGCTGGTAAGCCTTCTGCAGTAGTCACTCGGCCACAGACAAATTTGCTCTCCTCGCATTGATAAAGCAGTCTTGCTTAGATGGCAATTTGACTAAAGTTATAAAACTTGACCATTACTTCTTTTCTAGTGAATAAAATTAAAATTCAATTGAATCAAGTAAATAAGCATAGCCCAAGTATACAGGAAGTATATGAAAGTGAACACCTAATCACAATTTAGGAACTAGAAACACATACAAGAAAATCATTTTGACCATTACTGTAATCATAAAGACAAATATGATGAACTCAAGCTTCTTACCTCCATGCACTCTCCAACTTTAAGAATTAAGTCTTCCTCTTCAAACTTTAGAGTATCTGCATCCTTGGCAATTTTGTTCTATAGAAGAATTATAAGAAAAAAACTATTCATAATGAAAATAGAACAGAAATGAGAAAAAAATAAATTAATAATTTTTATATGATCCAATAACTCAGAACTATGATTAAAACTCTTATATGCAATTATCATAGCAACACAAGACCTCTGTAGGCACATCCAGTATATCAAGTGTAAGAATAATAGAGGCTACTTACTCGTGTTTCTTCAAGATTGTATTGCAGACAAGAATAGAAAGCCATTTTGTCATCCTTGTTAACAAAACTGTGTAATGCAACATCCAAATCATTGACGGGAAGGATTTCCATTTTCTGCACAATCATAAACACAGGTTTAGACTAGTGACTTAATAAGACCTATCGTGCATCTCAAAAATATTTCTGCTCTCATTTCCACTTTTGAAATTAGTTGAGATCTTGTTCTGCAGATTCCATTTAGCCTACTGACTTAAAAAAGAACTTTAGATACACAATAGAGCTTTTTTCTACAGAAGCAGTATACCATACTCATGGAGTAGAACAGGAATCCGTTCCTGTATTTCAGTAAAATTCAGTTACAATTTCAGGGAACAAATTATGTATGCAATAAGATATCTACCCATGCCAAAAGCAACGAAAAGGTTAATAAAATTTGACGCTTCAGTACCAGATTATTTTCAGCAACTAGAGCCTCTATATTCTGTTGATTTAGTTCTTCTGGACGAAGACGCTCAGATTCACCAATTTTAGCTACATCCCAAAAAGAAACTAAGATTATACCATTTGCATGAAACTGTCAACTGTGGAGAAGCATGCAAGTCTAAAAAAGAAAACACAAAACAACTACATAATATCTGATACCAATAATATATGATAACAATTTGAAACTTTTTTTTTTATAAGTAATAAACTTTATTGATTGAATGCAACTAGGCAAAGCAATGTACACAGGAGGTATACAAAAGAGATACTTAATTACACTCTAGGAAGCTTAAAAGAACTCAAAAACTCATGAACATTCCCTCCCTTTGGTACAATAGCAGAAAACCATTGAACTAAAGTAGATACAAAAAAATCCCATAATTCCCCGATAGTCCTCTCTTTGTTGTTGAAGCATCTCTCATTTCTTTCCAACCATAGGCACCATAATAAACATAGAGGGATCATACGCCATGTCACAACCATGTGTTATAAGATTCAATGTCAAGAAAATGCCACAAGCATCAGGACCCAAGTTATCAAACAAAGATTTTTTAAAGTAAGATCAACTATATAGCCTGATGCGGTTCAAGTAGTTTGATTCCCTAGTTTCATTGGTGTTGAACTTGTTACATCGAAAACATAGCCACGCTGACCTGCAGCCAGTACTGACAACCCAAACTAGTTGAGCAATCTGCAGTACCAAAATGTCATCATTGAGGACGGGAATGCAGAAGTACTATTAACACTTCTTAACTTCCAGGTTTTAGGCATGAGATGGTGAAATCCTATTACCCCCCCCCCCCCCCCCCCCCCAACCCAACCCAAACAGGGCAACAGACACACACACAAAAAAATAAAAATATAAAAAAAGATCCAGGTTTCATAAGGTTCTGACTATTACCTGTATCTTTGGGAATGTTTAAATAATTTCGTAACATCCCAATCGGTTTACTGCCATACCCATGTTGAATGTTGCTGACATGGGTAAAGTTTTGGGCAACTAGACAATCGAGACCGTGAAGATGTTTAGAAGAAAGAAATAAAAAACAAACTTATTAGCCTTCATTTCTGGCGCTGTCAGTTATTTTCCTTGTTACTCTTTTTCCTTGTAACTTGTCAACACCATTCTCCATTTTCTTCTTGAAGAGTTACACACGTCAAAGATTTGAAGATAAACTGAAGCTCTTGATTTATGGAGGATGCTTTTTTTTTATTATCAGTAAATAAGAATTTTATTAAAAAAGAAGGATGCTTATAATGGATTCTTTTTAGTAACAACCCTAATCAAATCTTTTCTATTAAAACCCCATGGTATATGTGATTTGAATTACCTTCACGCTGACCCTTTCTTGAAGCCTTTGAGAAGATTAGAATGTCTTGGGGATTTGCAACCTAGTAGAACCTAAGAAAAATTAATACTCTCTGAAATATGTTGCTTAAGAAAAATCAGCGCTAGTTTTCTAGTTCAGCATGGCAGGTGACTCAAGGTACCTTGCCCACATACTTCTGCCCAAATCTTTGCGGATTTATTGTCATAAATCCAGAGTAATCTACCTGCCAACCACAAAATAATAATGACAACAGAACTAACTATGAATTTTGCCATGCAGTAAATATTCATTATCCTCCAAGAAAGAACTGCAGTGGAATTAAGATAATGAGATTAAATAAGAAATATACAAAAATTGCAAAAGGTGGTTGAGGGAAATTTTTTCAAGATTGCTCAAAAGCTCGCATGCTAAAAGACCCACAATATAGGGGGAACTGGGTGGGGTCCAATGAGGATGCTAAGAATTTTTTTGATAAGTAGGATGCTAAGAATTAGGAAAGATGAGTAGCCCTGATAATAAAAGGTTAAAAAGAGGATATTCAATTGGAAATTAATACATCTCTTAAAATATAAAAGTTGGCATCAATCGCAGAAAATGAGACAAAAGAATGCTCTAGATAAAGCTCAAATGGCAAAACAACTATTCATGAACCTACTCCATAAAGGGGTCAGTCAAGGCTCCCATTAGAACAAAAGCTAGTAGAAACACTTAAAATCAGTAGAATGACATATACAGGCTGAGCTTGCTCCAAAGGTCAAAAGTGAGATGTCCCGAACAGGTGATGTTGAGACATGATGATCGTCCCTAATTGCAGTATCATTTGAAAATAAATTCGGAAAGTACCTTTATGCGAACCAATGGAAGTTTGAGCTCTGATCTGTTAACAGTCTTTTTACTGGATTTCTCTATCTGATTTCTCACCTAAAATATCAAACTTTAAATTAAGTTGCTATCAAATAAAAACAGAACCCTGCCACACCAAAAAAAAGAAAACACTTTCATAACAACTAAAAGGAAAGTACAAATTAATTGTTAATGTGACGCATCAACACATACCACTTTATCCAAGTGTTCAAGAATTGAGTTTTGATCATTGGGATCGATGTCAGGTTCATCCTTTAATGTAACCTACATTAAATAGTAATCGCTAAGGATCATTACCAGTATGAAAAAAAATAATAGCACTAACTTACCTCTGTATACTCAAAAGGCCTCACTGACGTTAAAGGTATCTTAGTTGGGCGATACTGGTTCCCCTATATTATAATGCATGAATATCAAACACAGTTCGAATTTAAAATGACCAATAATACTGCTTTGTGAAAAAAAGTATTAAATTAGCAGGCAACCTTAATTTCTAAAAGAAGTACATGCTTTGGCTTTGACTCTCCATCAATGAGTGATGTTGCAACTGAAGAACCTGGTTGTGTAATATGAAAGCCCATCCCGGGAACTTCCTGCAGAAATCAAAATCCACATTTTATGTGTTGGAGAGATAAAGAGACCAATCTGTGGGGAAAAAAGATACTCCTTCAGCAGTACCTGAGGGTCCACGAGACATTCATGTTCATGCCCCCACACTATGAAGTCAAGGAATCGTGGTAAAAAGTGCTCATTTATAGCATTTTTAGGGTTCGTCTTTACTCTGCATGCCACAGTAGAAGCAAATATCAATATTCACATACATGGTTCCTCAGAGTTCTATAATATAGACCATTTAAGCACTGAAAAACACAAAGGATAGATGAGATTTTGAGACAAATCAACATATTTTCTTTTCATGATGATTCCAAACGATATCTGCAGAAGAACACTCATAGACAACCTGTTCTGATGAAGTACCAAAATGTTGAACCAATCTGACAGTTGACAACCTTCTTGAGATTCAGGCCGCATCCATTGTACAGCATGTGGTGTCTGGTCAAAAAATTATAAATGACACCTAGATTGGGCATACTTAAAAGTCATTAATCAAAAGATGGAATATCTATGTGCTGTATGAAGAAGTACCTGAAACATTCTATTTAACCGTTCATCTCTAATATTTCCTAGGCCATAGAGAGCCACTGCTGTTGAACCCTGCACTTCATTAAGATTAACAAGTCATGCAACAATGATACTTAAATATCTCAAGTCTGCCGCCAATGAAATCAACTGACTTATCCAAAAAATAAATAAACAGACAGACCTTTCTAAGAAGAATAGGATAGATAGTAATCTGACCAACACCAGAACCCCCAAGAACCATTTTCCCAAAATAGTTAACAAGATTGCACGCAGAGAGAATATCGACTGCAGAAAGGTTGTCCTGTAACATCCAGTTGTAAAGGAACACGACGTCATCTCTTAAGAACTGAAGTAAAAAGAACAATCTTTGAATGTTGAATTTAAAAGTTACCAAACAAAACAAATAGAAGGGTAGAAAATAAAATTTGCTTAATTCCTGGGTAAGACATTAATTTCTTTCTTTCTTAATGCGACTAGGCAATATTGCCAGCTGTAGGAACTACAGCTCAATCGACATTAATTTCAACTGCCAGTCTAACAAGTGGAGCAGGCAAAAGTTATCCTGTTGAAAAGCTACCATTGATTTGCAAATCAACGGTTTCAAGTTAAAGCAACAAAGATCAAGGCCTAACTAAGATATTAAGAAATCCATATACCTACCACTGGACATTGAACATAGACATTTTGAACCCACCCATGGGAAGTACACCCCAAACAAACAACCTGACACTAGAACCGTGTATTAAAAAGTTCCAGAGATTCTTAAAATAAAACCTGGCCACAACTGACTAAAAAAACCTTTGAACTTAAAGCATGCAAAAAACAAAAATAGCATGCGTCATTTTATCATAATATCCATACCACTCCAGCGGGATCATCATGATTTCCATGAATACTGAAGACTGGCAAACCAACATTGAAGTGAGGATCTTCATAATTGACATGCCCAAACCTGTTTCAAGTATATTATCAGGTTGTTACAATACTTGTTCGCACATAAAAGCATGGAATAACCACACATAATTTTTGTAACCATGTGTGCAGCTGATACAACAATCATGCTTAAGTAGGGTCAGGCAAAACCACTGTTGCCCAATGAGAATATACTGAGCATGATGCAGCATTCAGGCGAAAGGGTAAGCTAGATATTTCAGGCAGAATCCATGCTGAAGGGAATAATAAAATAAATTATATCTTAAACCCCTAGGGGTTGGCTCAAGCTGAGAAGGCCTTTGGATTGGGGGTATCCTCTCAGGTCTAAAGTTCAAATCCCCTTAGGTGCAAACAATCTCTAGGGGTCATTGCACTGGTAGAATTTTTGCTTGAATTACCTGAGATGCACTTGCCGGAAACTTCGTGCCGAGGGCCCGTGCAGCCCTAGGATTAGTCGGGACGTGCCAATCAAAAATAAAATATATTTTAGGCAGGCTATCATACAAAGGAAATCCATGCGAGAGAGGGTTGGTTGAGAACTGGAATAATTTCACAGGATGGTAAGATTATACTCCTAAATACAGTACAGTATTGCTTTACACTTGCATGGCAGGAACAGGTTTAAGAAGCTCTATCAGACACACACAGATGTGGGGAACAAAAGAATGATAACAAGAAGTAGAAAACCTAACAAATTTTTATTAAGCACGAAATTCTTCAAGTGCACATCAAGTCATTACGTATTTGCGAAATTCATAGTCTGGTCGCTAACAACTTGGAACTGCACTGGCCGATCGTTAAGGCAATGACGACGGAGAATCTCGATAGCTCTAACCAATGTTGACCTTGAAGGCTTATTCTCGTGGAAAAGATCACCACCAAGGAGTAAGAAATCAACCTGATAGCAAATAGGCATCAGTGCATAGTAGCATTTGACAAATATGGGCAAATAGTAAGTTCTGTACTTTTTACTTAAAAAAAAAATAGTAAGTTATGTACTTGTTAAATATTTTTCCAGAAAAGTGAAAACAAAACATCTTCCACTAAAGAGAGCTCTCATAAAAATCTGTGATTCAAATTTAGAGTTTACAATAAGAGGAAGCTACCATTAATCAAAAAAATGAAAAACTTATACAAAAGCAGAAGTGAAAGTACAAGAATCATTTTTCAATTAAGTCTGCAAGTAAAGAGGTACAGCTATAGAATGAAGTTGGCATCAGAAAGATGGACATGATATAGCAATGCTGGCCCTTCCGCTACATATCAAGGCATCCACTTTTGGAATGATACACAGCTTAATCTGTGTAATGAATGCAAAAATTTTAGAACAAGACTTTCTCCAGATCATTAAAGAAGATTATAAATATCTATCCTAGCAAAGTGCTACTGCATATGACAGATTTACGAAGAAAATAATATTATAGGAATATAACCTGCTTTTGCTCTGCTATAGAGCATATCTCATCGAATGCTTGGAAAGAATCATGCCGCCGTATTTCATCCTTCTCCATATATCCGAGATGGCAATCCGTAGCAACAAGTATCCGAAGTGTATTGCTTATCTCCTCCCTGAAGACTTATTTAGTTATCAATTCCAACAGGTATTCTCAAGCAGCAACTTAAAAGGGCCCAATTGAACCAGATTTCTTTTTCATAAGTAAATAAGATTGTTGCCTCAGCTCTGCTACATGTAGGGTTCTCATTTTTGGACATGACAGTACATTTATAGGTAAACAATATGTGTCAAAAAGGACTGCAACAGGTCCATTCAACAGTTATGTCCAATATAGGGAAAATTTTTACCACGTGGAGTTCCAGATGGACATATAAATTTTATAAAAATATCAAAACCAATTAAGTTCCTATGTCACTTTGTTAAAAGGACAGTTCATCTCACACAACACAAAAAAGGGGAATCACAAGATTTGATAATTTAACCTAAAACATTGTTAGACCGCAACAAAAAAAAAAAAAAAAACACCTTTACTAGACTTTGGTACATAAAGCACACCTCATAACGCTGGGAGAAAATTGCTTTTTGTATGGCGTTGAATATTATTAGAAAGTAAGCTTCTGCTATTAATATATAGCATGGATCTTACACTTAACCTCCAACAGTTTTGTCCTCTTAACAGAAATACAAATGTCTTGCCCTTCTACATTGACGAAAGAAAATTTCATCAAATTCGTCCCTTTAACCAGCATAATGGACAAACATATAGGACCAGTTGGATACCCATTTAACCACTATGCCCTGTTTGGTTTCAAAGATTAGATTCCATAAGCAACAAAATTTCCTTGAATACTTTGAATCTTCTCAATAACATAATTTGGAACGCTGGAGAATAATAATAATAATAATAATAATAATAACTCCTATAAACAGAAGTCCCCCAAATCATATCATTTAATCATGATAATTTTTTCAAATTTTCACACAAAATATAATAAACAATTCAAATTTTTAAAATTCCAAACTATAATAATATTAAAAATAATATCTTGTTCAACTTTTTCATCTCGCTGTTTCCAAACCGAAGCGTACGGATAGACAGGTTTTACCTGGATAAGTCTGCCATGGCGATTCCGTAGCACCTCTTGAAACCCACAATTGAGTAGCACCACGACACTGATATGCCTGAAGAGGGAATGAGATAGAAATCAACTTGAGTCATTCAAATAAGCCCCAAACCTTGTGAATATTTAACACTAAGAAAAATCGGAATTGACGAGAAAAAAACGCTAGAAAATGTAGGATTCATAATAAATATTAATAAGTTAAGGGTAACGAAAAATAAAATCTAAAATGGAATGACATTACGAAATATAGAACCCTAAGTAGGGTTTAACGGCTTGGAAATCATAGAAAGGAAAAGTAGGAAAGCGTGAGAGGTTAGCGTAAAAAGTGACTGCTCTAGGAACTAGTTTAAGTTGCTGATGAATTGTGAAAGAAATTAAATGCTTAAAGTCACACAAAAAGGCGCTTCAACACAACCGATATACAGGTTGTCTTTCATTTTCTTATACTTTATCGGGTCCCAAACCAAGATCAAGTGTTAGAGGCAAAGGAAACCCATAGAGGCAACGAATAGAAGGGCGTTCGTAAGCTTTACCTTGGATTCGAAGCAGTAACAGCGGGAGCTGACTCACCGTGACCAAGGGAGATGAAGGGAGCTGATTGGTGGCGCGGAAGTTTAAAAAAGAACAATGAGATGGAAAATGGGAAAGGGCAGTGCATGAACAGTAAACACTTGTTTCATTGAGATTGATCTCAGCAAAAACAAATTATTAAAATTTAATCATAAGTATAATTTTAATGGGAAATACATATTTTTATATTTATAATTTCATTTATCAAAATAATAATATAATAATATTTTTTTAAAAATATATTTTTTTTTATATTTTATAGTTATATTAATTATATATATTAATAATTTAATTTGATATTTAAATTATTATTTTCAACAATTTCAAGAAAAAAAAAACACAAATGTTCTAAGCAGCACCAACAACAACAAAGCTAATGGAGGAAATGAAATCAGTTCTATAAGATTCAATAGGCCAGAAACTCAACTCAATTCTATAATAAAATGTTATTAAAAAACTCGCATATATTAAATCAATTCTATGAGCTTCAATAGCTCAATTCTGAGAGATGCAAGGAATTGATTTTGGGTCTTTTGGTAATAAAATATATTAAATAAATAGTTTGATGAGTGAATAGTAATCACTCAAATTTAAAAAATTTAACTTAATTTCACTGTAATTCAAAATTAAAGATATATATTTTTATAAGACTAATATGAAATTATTTGTAACATAAATTTAATAAGACATTTAATGATATCAATGTCAATGCTCTAAATTAGATTTGAAAATATATAAATTTGGTTCACAATAATATTTTATAAAAATTTATAAACGGATTTAATTTATCGTTATATATTATATTTATTTTATAATACTTAATATATAATTTAAATTAGGATTTAGTCAATTTGGGAAGTTTTTTATTGTATGAGATTTATTTGTGAATCTCGTAATTCATTCTCCTTAAGAAAAATAAAAATTACAAAAATTATTTTCTGTCTTCGGTCGGTGCATCATTCCGCGTTTATTTGTGCATGCAGCAGAATTCTAGACTTCTAAATTCTAGCATAAGAAAAATGGAAATTACAAAAATTATTTTCTGTCCTGGTGGTTATTTATGTCCAAAACTAATTTGTTAAAAAATGAGGATCATATTTAGAAAATAAATAAAGACTACTGAAAAAATATTTTATAAGATTGCTTCTCCATACATTCAACGCAGCACTAATTTATAATTCCTTAATATCAGCCAGTATTTATGAAAAAACATTAATATTTACATTAATATTTTATATAACTTTTATTAACATAACAAATTTTATTCAATTGCATAATGAATTGTAAGTAAGAGGATTATGAAAATAAATGTGAAATTATAAGGAGAAGAAGGACGGCAGTGGGCTGATAACAATGGTAAATTGGGCTCCAAATGCAGTTGCTTAATTTTGAACGAAAAATACGTGTGTATTGTCGAAAATCATTGACCAAAAAGAGTAGTACACAATTTATTTATTTTTAAATGGGTTCGCATGGTAGTCCATTTATATCACCAATAATTATTTTTGAATGTGACGAAATTTTTTGGATTTCCTATGCGTGTTGTGAGTTGGTCAAGCAATACATCTAGACTCCTTCGTTTTTAATTGTTATGAATGGGTAGGCGAAAGTTTTTTTTTTTTTTTTTTCCAGTAAGCATAATTTGCATCAAGAAAATTTGTTGTCCCCTTATTTATTTATTCTAGTCGAAGAAATGATTTCTCGATTGTTAAAGCAAAACTTTGAGGTGGGAAGATTGTTCCATTCTCTCACCCTCGTGGACTCGTGGTACTCTCCTAATTTCTCGTTTATTATATGCTGGTGATGTTATTGTCTTTGCCAATGGAGGAACATCTTCTCTCAAAGTAATTAGGGATATTTTTGCTTATTATGAAAACTGGTCAAGATAGGTGGTGAGTAAAGAGAAGTCTTCTATATTTCTTTCCAAGTATACATCTGCTGCTAAGAAACAAAATTCATTGCGATTGACTTATTTCTCGAAAGGTTTTTTCATGTAAAATACTTGGATGCTCCTTAAATTACTGGTTGTTCGAAAGAGTCTCGTTTTAATGATTTGTTGAGTCGTATTCGTGGAAAATTAGATGGGTGGCAAAATAGATTTTTATTTTATGGTGCTCGTATCTTTTTATTGAGACATGTTGTGGCTAGTATCCCGATCCATTTGTTATCTGTAGCTCATACGCCTAAGGCTGTTGTTGGCTCTTTAAACAACATTATGAGCAGGTTTTTTTAGGGTCGTCAAATGACAAAAACTTTATACTCCAATCCAAGAAAAAGCTTTGGGAATAAAAAAATTGGAAGAAGTTCAATTTTTGTCTTCATGAAGTTTGCTTAGAAACTGTTGACTCACAATTCGTTATGGGTTAATTTTTTTCAAAGCTAAGTACATTAAAGACAAACTTGTGACATTGGTTGATTCACTGAAAGGTTTTCTCTTCTGGGGATGAGTTATGGCCATGGTCCTTAAGGTTCTCAATCAGTTTTTGTGGAGATTACATGATGGCCAAGTTTCATTTTGGCGTAATTCTTAGTTAAAATTGAGAGTTCTAATAGAGTTTTGTGGGATCACTGAAGAACATTCTTTAAATGTGTGGAACTGTAGACTTTAAAATGGTTGGGATGTGGATCTGTTAAAGAGGTTGGTGAGAAAGTCAAAACTAGAAAAAATTTTGGATTGCCTATGTGAGTAGAAGGAAGGTACGGATTTACTTATTTGGATGCCGAATCCGAATGGAAAATTCATATCTAAATTGGTTTGGGATTGCATTCGAGTTCATGCTTCGAAATCTGAATGGTCTTCCTGGATTTGGCACTCAGCATTACCAAAGAAATACTCGGTTATAGAATGAAAAGCTCTAAATTTTTGTGTCAATGTTGATGTTCGTGTAAGCTCCTTGGAAATTTCGATGCCTTTAAAATGTAAATGTTGTGCACAGGGGTGTGTGAAAAATCAAGATTATGTTCTTGCCATAGGAATGATTGCAGCAGAAATTTAGCGTTGTACTTCCTTGCATCTTGGAATGCTGAATGAGCCGCATCGACTTTGGCAAGCAAATATGGAACTTTGGTTCCAACATACATCTCATTTTACTCAAAGAGGTACTTTATTTATCTTTGTTCCTATTATTTTAACTTGGCGCCTTTGGGTTTGGAGGTGTAAAGCTCGCATTGGAAGGTAGACTGAATATAATGGAGTCTTTATGGAGATCGATAAAAGCTAGAATTACTTGGGTGGGATTACAGCTTAGAACTAGTAAAGTTTAATGTTGGGGATGAAAAAGTCTTGGTGGCATTTTCTATTCTAATAAAAGTCTTTACAAAAAAGAAAGTATGTTTTGTGAAATGGCAAAAATAGACTATAGATTGGTTTAAACTAAATGTGGACGGGAGTTCATTAGGTAATCTTGGCCGTATGGGAGCAGGCAAACTTATTTAGGATGATTAGGGACAGTTGAAGTTGGCTTTTGCAAAATATTTGGATCACAGAATGAATAATGCAATGAAATTATTGCCATTTTATTATGGTTTGCAGCACTGCAAGGATTTGGGTATTCAAAAAATTGAGGTGGATCTGGATTCTTTGTTAATTATTAATTGGTTGGAGAAAAAAAGAATTGACATTTGGTATCTTAAATATTATTGAAAAAAAATATAGGGAATTATCCTTAGTTTTCAAGTCAAGATAAGGTATGTCTATAAAGAAGGTAGTGCAAGGGCAGATCTGTTAGCTCATTTGGCTTCAAGATAGAGCTTTGGGATGTAGGTAAATTATAGTGATCTTCCGCATTAGCTTAAGGGGATCTTGAAAATGGATAAGTTGGAACTGCCTGCTATGCGATTTTAATTATTTATGTTGTTTTACCATGGTTTATCCTTTGTAATTGGGTTCCTCCCCCATAGTGAGGCTTATTAATAAATTTGGTAGGTAACTGTACAATTTCATTAAAAAAAAAGTGCTTAATGAAGAGAAAATTGTTATTTTTTTTCTTTAAACATGTATCTGGTCTTAGAAAGCCTTCAATTCTTTCTATTACAGATTTCTTTAAAGGTTATATTTCTTTCAAATTTTTGGGTATGACTATTGTGGTTGGTAGGTTGAAGAGAAGACTTTGGTGATTTGATAATTTGGAAAGTTCAAAAAAAAAATTGTGAGTTGGAAGATGAGACTACTTTCTGCAGGTGCTAGAATTATTCATTTGCATCATTTTCTGTCGAGTATGGTCACTCACATTCTTGCCATTTTATATGTTCCAAAGGTAGTAGTCAAAGAGTTGAATCAGTTTCTAAGTTCTTTCTTTTGTGGTAAATCTGATGGAAAATGTAAGAGAAAATGGGTGGCCTGAAAAAAAAAATTGTAGACATGTTGAACAAAAGAGGGTTAGGCATTAGGGATTTTGGGAACATTCAGAGGGCCTTTCACGTGAAACTTGCTCGGCGTTTGTTTTCAAGCTTGTGGATGGATTTTTTCAAAGGTAAGTATGTCAATGGAAAATATTTATCTCTTTTGATGCCTAACAAAGGTACTCCTTTTTGAAATCTATTGTCTATAATATTCTAAATGTTTTAAATAACTCTAACTAGATCGTAAGAGAGGGTAACATCTTTTTTTGGTATGATAATTGGGAAAAGGGTGGTCCCTCAATATTAATTATCCAGTGATTGAGCAGCCTTTGATTAAGATTAAAGAATGTCGCATTGACAATGGTTGGAGTATTTCTCTCTTGGAAAGGTTCGTCAGACAACAAAAAGCAATTTGGATTGTATCAGTTTTGGCAAGTCGAAAAAAAGGGTAGGATGTTTTAATTTGGACGAAGGACAATGATGGTAATTTTTCTACCAAAAGTGTTTGGAATTGTATTAGAGTTAGGATGCCTCCTTTGTTATGGGCCCATTGAATTTGGCATAACTTTTCTAAGAAAATATCATCTATGATGTGGAAGGCTTTCAATAATTAATTGAGTGTGGATGATAAGATTAAAATGGCTGGAATTCCCATAGTATTTAAATGTAATTGTTGTTCTTTGGGTCATAATGAGGACCTTTAATTATGTTCTTTTTACTTGTAGGGTTGTGTTAAATTTAATACTAGTGGGAGCAGTTTGGCAAATCTTGGTCCGGCTGGTGTTAGAGGTGTTATTCGTGATGCCCGGCTGGAATTCCCATAGTATTTAAATGTAATTGTTGTTCTTTGGGTCATAATGAGGACCTTTAATTATGTTCTTTTTACTTGAAGGGTTGTGTTAAATTTAATACTAGTGGGAGCAGTTTGGCAAATCCTGGTCCGGCTGGTGTTAGAGGTGTTATTCGTGATGCCGATGATAGAATGTGTGCGGCTTTTTCTGTTTTCTTAGGCTAGGGTGCTAATAATTTTATTGAATTGAGAAGTTTACTGGAAGGGTTCAGAAGGTGTTGTCAGTTGGGTTTCTATCAGATTGATATTGAGATAGTTTCTATCAGATTGATATTGAGATAGAATTTCAAACTCTTATTAACAAAGAAGGGAGAGTATAATATTTGGTATCATGAAGATTTTTAGGAGGAACTTAAAGTTTGCCTAGAGTGCTTGGAGTATTGAGTGAGCCATGTTTATCATGAAATAAATGGTCATTGGTTTTCTTGTCAAGTAGGAAGCTAGGGATTTAAATATGAATTGATTTGAAGACAGAGATTTTTTGTACAGTAAGTTAAGAGGTTTTCTTCGTATGGACATAATTAATTTTTCTTATTTGAGAATCTCTTCGTGAGGTACATTTTATTGCATTTGTTTTTCTTTTATTCATTTATTATTTGATTGCACTAAGCTTTTTCTTGCAGGTTTTTATGTTGGTTTTTGGCTATGTATAATGATTTGATATCTAGGGTTTTTTTGTGAAGTCTGGGTTTTGGTCTTTTATTAATATTTGTAGCCCAAAGTTTTGGGTTGTGATTATGATTTTTTTTCACTAAATAAAATACATAATGACACGGTGACATATAAAATAAAATGATATATTATCATAATGACATGTATATATTATGGATAAAAAAAATTAGATAATTTTTAACTTATTTTTAATATTTTTTTATTATGATGACATGTTCTTGATATATTTATTTTATTTTATATATTTTATTTTTATTATAGATTTTATTATCTGATTATTCTTTACTAAAAAAATGTATAAAAAAAAAAATTTATATATTTTATATTAACTTTGCTAGATCCTCCTAAAGTAAATTCTGGATTCCGTCACTGCATACAACTCAGTTTTTTTGGAAGATCGATACTATATGTACTCCCCATCTGCCAGAGACAGATCGATGTAGTACATGAGACTGATCTATCATGTTTGCATCACCGCCAAGTGAGTCGCCAACTTCTCTTTGGACGATTGCAAGTCCTAATTTAGATGATCAGGAGGATCTGATCAGAAGCCATGCGCAGGTGATCAAAAGCTACGCCTATTTAGAGATTAAAGCTAATTCAGGGTTATTTGGTGGTCATTACCCTCCATCACAGCCAAACGCGCGCCGAGCTCAATCGCTCAACACCATGCAGCACGTCAATTAACAGCGACCCCACCATAGTAAAGAAACTTTACCACAGTGCTGACGAGCGAAATCGTCGCATGAAGATATATCAACAATTTGTATCTTACTCTGCGTTCTTTAATTAATCCTGCGGCTGATCAAACGGTACGCAAAATCTTTCTTTATTGGTGTTTGTAGCCTTCGACGACTCTGGTCTGGTGCTCTGCCGGGAAACTACAGTACTATGGTGTTCAGCACAAGAAGTAATTAAGCATGCAACATTATATCCCCATTTATTTGTGGTTTTATTTGCTACAGAAAAAATTAAGTATTCCGGCCACAGTTTCACACGTGGTAAAATTCATACCAGAACTACGACAGCAAGTAGAGGGACTGATTGAAAAGAAGGAAGAACTATTATCAAGCATTTCTAGGCTGCAAGAGGATCGAAGGCATGATGCATCATCTCGCAGCTCTTTATCTGCTGTTTCGACAAATTGGCTTAACGATGCAGATATATCCACATATAAAGTTCAGAACATCTAACAAAAAGTTTGTAATTAGTAATAAAAAGTTGAATAAATATTATTTTTTAATATTATTATTATTTTGAATTTAAAAAAATTTAATTATTTATTATATTTTATAAAAAAATTTAAAAAAATTATAATGACGAGATGATATGAAACGCTTTCTAAATCCAATCAGTGGTTAACTTACTTTTAAACAATGATATACTATAATACTTGTTTATCATGTACTGTTTTCATATATTTTGAATATTCTACAGGTGGAAAGGATTAGTAGATTGGAGCGTGAAGTTTTGAATGAGAAGCTCCAGTCATTGTATGAAAAGGGAAAAGAGTTCAATCCCGAATATATTGGCTCTATACATTTCAACGATTTACCCATTTATTTAAGTGATCTTGATGGGTAGAGAGGGCCGGGCAGAGATCAGATAAGATTACAAAAGAAGGATGGGATTATATTTGTTGATTCTACACTTATTTTAGATGATGAGGAACCTGTCAAGTTTGATTAAGGCTTGGTTTGTTTTAGGAGATAAAATCAAAAATTCTTTTTAAATTTATTGTTATATTTTTTTAAATTTTCATACAAAACATAATAAGAAATTTAACTTTTTTAAATTTCATTTTTTTTTTAATTTTAAAACAATATTAATATATAAAAAATATATTACAATAATATATTATTTATTTTTTAATTTTTATCTCATCTCATTTTATGTGTAAAAATAAACCCAGTCTAACTCGTGTTTTTTAATTTTATTCGAATATGAGTTGAGGTCATTGAGGCAAATTTACCTACCAAGTCACCAGACAATGGCACTCCAAGGAATAAAGATTCAAATAAAGCACCTAGTACCTGCAGCGCACCACCTACCTGCAGTAAAGATTAAAGTTAGTTATAAGAGAATGCAGAGTTGTACATCTATGATTGGATCACTTTACTGAAACTATTGTAATATTTCCTAATTTTCTGATCCTCACTCGTGTATAAATACACTGCTGTAAGTCACAATCAAGTAAGGAAGGAATACAATACAGAAGACAGTTTCTTCAATATTTGCCCTCTGTCTCTGACATTTCATCGAGCACCTTGTGTGCAATCCTAAAATTCTTCCTCACGCCTCTTTAGAGGTTGAGCTTATTATTTGAGCAAGTTCATTTATTGATGAACTATTTAATAATGGCAAAGCATATTCATGTGTCTTGTAAGTTTATCTACAAATGTTGAAAAACAAAGTTTGGGTTATGGTAAACATCACCACGTTGTTTGTATATATACCCTATATATGTGTTAATGATTATATTTATAAAAACTCTCAATCAATACTGTTTTGTATTTTTTTAATACTTACGATATTCTCATTGTAGAGTAAAAATGATACCAAAAAATATTAAATACAAGCTTATTCAGATTTATACAAGTGTATAGGGTTTGAATCAAGTTTTATTCATATTATAATTTAATAACTAATCATAATTTTAATTCAAATAAATAACTTTGTATTTTAGTTTGAGACAACATTGGACCATGGAGACGAATCCCTAACCTAATAGACAGAATAGCCACATAGAAGGAGGCCATAGCCCATAGGTTACCCGGGCTTATCACATAAATATACTAGGTTGTGCATAAGTCGTTCCTTAATACCGGAAGGCAGGGCCATAGATTCAGCACCACAGCATAAAAGAATAGGCCCAAATCAAAATCTACGGGTATATATTCTTCTTGGACCGGTTTTTTCTGTTTCCATCGAGTTGCACCAGTGTCTGTGCTGATCCAAAAGCCCATGATATATGTGTCCACGATTAGTTTTAGGTGAGGCTTGTATAGTAAATTAAAATAAGATGAGTTGATATGAAAGTTAAAAGTTGAATAAAATATTATTAATTAAAATATCAGTTTTTAATAATAATAATATTATTAATATTTTAATATTTGAAAAAGTTAAAATTTCATTATATTTTATATAAAAATTTAAAAAAATTATAATGATTAAATGAAATCATGAATTGCGATCAACCCTAAATTCAAACAGATAGAAGAAAAGTACATAGAACAATGAAAGTTGTTTATTATAATGAGAACTCATAATTTGCGAGTTTGTGATAGTCACTCTTGGCGTTATTAACGGCAATTCACAATTAAGTAAAAATACTCGCATAACTAATTTGTATCCATATTATATATATTATATATATATATATTTTGTTCTTGAGCAATATTAGATATAATTTTAGAATGGGTAATTACCAGTTTACCACATATTATTCGTATTCCTTACCACTTCCGGGCCGCCTGCAGCGGATCGAAAGAGAATTTGTATGGACCGTAAAATGAAGATAGATTGTGTGTAGGGTAAAAATTTGTCATGCTTTGGTTTGGTGAAAGAAAACTTGAGCGGTGGGAAAGAAGAGATCAATAATGATGAAAATTTGGTATATTTCGCAACACATATATAAGATGTACGTACGGAGGAATTGACAGCTCCCGGCCTCATATATCAACTTGGAAAATGTTTGGACGTACAGGGCTTCAAAACCAGTCAAAATAAATTCAGTTTTTCCCGGAAAACAACAATAATATTTTGAATGTGGCCAAACACAATTGGACATATATAATTGGCTGCATTATGAAGGAAACTTCAACCCGGCTTTTCGTGTGGTCCTTTTTTGTTTTTTTTTTGGCTTTCCTCGTGACATGCATCAATTATCATCTACACGCATGTTAGGGAAAAATCATGTGGTCCTGTTCTATAAACGACATGTCAAGTAGATTCGACTATCAGACTAAATATTAAGGAGGGGCTCCATAGAATATTGATACTCTCTTTGAAGAAGAATTATTACATATACGTCAAAATATGATTATTATATATATATACGGCTACATGCTGCACAGCCCACTGATTTTAATACCGGAATTTTTATTTTATTGATTTTATTTTCACTTTTTCGATATAAAATTCAAGAAACTGGTCAAAAAAAGAAAAACAAATAAGTAAACAAAAAAATCTCAAACATTAATTTTGTTTGAAGGGTGGTTCAAGTATAATTTTCCTTAGATTAATGCTCCAATAACACGTACATGAGTACTTGTGCCACTACGTAAAATGACGTAACACTTTTATCAATATTTTTGAATAATATATCTTTTATTTTTGTAAAGATAAAAAAATCAATGGTTATTGGGCATGCAGTGCCAGCCTATCATTTTCTTCTAATTACGCTGTAGGAAAAACGAGTGTTATTAACGGACTATTTGTTGCGAAAATAGATTCATTTTGATAAGAAATAATCTTTTTGATAGAAAATAGTTGGCCACGAATAATTAATTTTCTTGTAGTGTTAATTCCTTATTAATTATATTCCAATAATACCACATATATATTGTCTAGCTTGATCAAATGATTCATGACCCAAACACAAAAACCGTAGCAATTACTTACAAGATAAATTAATCTCGTCCCTTACATAAATGGGACCAGTACTTAATTTCTTGTCAGTACTGTTCATTGGAGGTAATAGGTATGGGTCGGTATGCATTATATTTGTGCCCTTTATTTGAAACAATATTGTTTATTTGAAACATTTTCTCGAAATTGGAGTAAATTATTAGAATGGAAGACTAGAAAGGCTAGCTGGTGAGGCCGGAGAGCCAATTAGTTTGCAAAGGATATAATTATAAGAAGGTACTAATATTATAAAGAAATTAAAAAATAATAATTACAAATTAAATTAATTATCATAATTTGACTTATATATCATATATGTTATATATACAATTAAAATTATTTTGAGATCTTAAATTATTATATAGGTCTAAATTTTCAAATCTGTTTTACTGAATGATATTTGTGTTTCTCAATTATTTCACATGATTGAGAATGGTCCAATCCCAAAAGAGGGACATTAATGTGACCCCGTACTGGGAAGCATTCGTGATCATCAATCAAATAATAGAGTGTTTTTATAATTTTGTCTTTAAATCAATCATTGAGTGAATCATAATGCACAAGTTGTCAGTCATGCGAGTCTTCATTAATGCGGAAGCAACTGAAACAATAATAATAGTACTGTTACAGCTTTAATTAGAAGATCGACTATCCGCGGCCATGAGTGGCTTTCATGTTCAAATTGTAAGAATCAAATCATTCGTGTTGTGATCGCGCGGTAGATTATATGTACATAGGTGTTTAGCAAATCTAAACTCATGCACTCCATGATGGGCGCTAAAGCATCGAGAGAATGGCTTTTTTGGCTTGAGACCAAGCAAACCAGCTTGATATATTATTTAATTCGTTCTTCTAATTTCTTTTTATGTTACATAGCAGTAGATGCGTTCTGCTCTAAATTATGTACGTAAAAAATGTGTAGATAAATATATATATATATATATATATATATATATAAATGAAGATTAGATCTATATCTTTTTATTAGTTTAAGAAAAAAATTTCTCATTAGCCGGTTCACATATTTTAGACCACGCATATAGTGTGGCATATATAAAACCGAGTGAAAATTAAATCAACCCAAAATTAACTTGGAGAGAGAGAGAGACTAGAAATGGCAATGAGGAAGAGAAATGAGGGCTTGAGAAGAGAGAAAGAGCTTGATGAGAGAGATTATAGGGAGCTTGATGAGAGAGAGACTTTGAGGAGAGAAAGAACTCGATGAGAGAGAGATAAAGGGCTCGATGAGATAGATTGAGGCTGAGAGAGTAGATTTCGAGAAGAGATTGAGACAGTGCTTGGGGTCCAGAGAGAGAAAAAAAGAAGGAACTATGATGTACATGCTATTGTGTAGCAATGCTATGCTCTTAATTTAAATATTTGAGGCAAACGATGATTTGACTTATAGCATTAAAACAAAGGTCTTAAGTTCGATTGATAGTACGTTTTGATAATTTAATTAAATATTTCATATATATTGCGTTACTCAATTAGATATTAGATGCGAGTCTCATCCACACATAAAGAGGATATTGAGACAAATATAAATGACTAAATATTTCTCTTTCCATCTACCTAGCTTAAGGATACGAAGTGATTGTTGGCGAAAAATGTGTCTTAATTTCAAAATGTCTAGCTTAATGTTTATGTAATTTTTATTGTCACTGTTTACAAAATATATTCTGCCCCGTCATAATTATATTGCGTTATTTTCAATGTCCAAACTATTCTTCAAAACCCAAAATATATTGAAGGAGAAAGCTGGAACGTGATCCGTTTTCTAATCATTTCGCTTAACGAATTCATGACGAATATCTAGGCAAACCGTAATGCATGCTATTTATATGTTCAATAATTAATAGTCGACATAATTATTACTTAATTAGCTTCTAATAATATGGTATTATTTATGATCAAGTGCTTTTGAAAGTACTCGGTACATGTACAAACCCCTTCACCTGCGGGGACACCGCATGATCAGTTGCCTGTCGTGAGTACGTAAGTGAACGTGGTCTTCTTGAGACATTGATAATTAATAATTTGATCGGACAAAGTCGAGTACGTCACGACCATACTGAATAATGAACCGAAGAATATTCAAGCACCATCTATTCTGAAGATCATCACATGCAATATTTCTGTTAATTTATTCTGTTTTTTTTTTAAATAAATAAATAAATAAAAAACTAGTGTCAGCCTTCATGAGTTATAACATGCCATGGCGCCCTACAAGCTGGGAAACGACGTCCGCTAGCTACTACATACAACTTTCTCTCTCCCTCTATATATATATATAACCACGCCTAATCGGCAGTGTCAAATTATACATGCAGCTCGTGATCTCTCAGCTTTCTCTCTCCAGTTTGGTACTGAATTAAAGAAGAAAACAAAGGAGTTGTGTCGAAGTCTAAATCTGCCAGATCACATATCTATACGGCCTATCAAATTGATGATGCTAATTAATCTTTCATTGTCATTGAGCTCATTAACTTTACTCTCACGTTTCTCATAAAGGCTAGGTTTTTTTTTTAATTTATTTATTTACTTTTTATCGGTTATACAATAAATTTCAAAATGGACGCATCATGTCAATATAGACAAACAGATCAGCATGTAGATCATCAAGGAATATTGATCACTATTCGAGAATCGAGGTCTTCATTTCCAAAAGTGACAACTGTCAACAACAACTAGCGTTCGATCTTGTGCAGGAAGTTGAAATTAGCACCACTAAACTGAATTACTGATATTGAATATGATTGCCCTTAGTTGGACTACATACGTACGTATATACCTTGATGGGGACTTTGGGCCGGCGTTGGTGTGCTAATTAATGAAAAGGTATATACATGTCAATAGTGCCGTTTATGTGTGTGTGTGTGTGTGTGTGTGAGAGAGAGAGAGAGAGAGGTTCCATGTTAGAAAATAGAAGGTCGACGTACATGGTAGTACTAGTTGATGAGTTCCAATGGCGCCTTATAAAGCAAGTCCTGGATCAATCAGGCAAATTTGATAGGTCAAGCAAAGCACGCATTTATGATAATTGATGAAGAAACAAACAAGATAACGAAGCTGCATCGAACCTCACCTTTTCGAACTTATTTGCGAACCAACTCACATCCCTAGCCAGTCACTTTCCTTACCCTCCTTGCCCTACCCATTCTCGTATTAATCTCTCTTTCTCTCTGATCTCTCTCTCACGTTCCCGAAATACCCTTAATTTAATATCAAGTTTACGGCATGATGTGATAATTAATTAAATTATAAGATAATTATTAGCCAGGTTTTGTACCCGGCCATCAAGAATTTTGGCTGCTATTTTTTTTTTCTAAAAGTAAATTAATATTATATATGGACGTACTTTAGGATGTGGATACTTCTCTAAAATAATGATCATATTTTTTAAAGATATTTTATAAAAACAATACGTTCTATTTAATTCATAATTGGGTAAAATATTATAAAAAAGAATTATTGTGTTCTTATCATGAACCTATTAGCTTATAATCTTCCGTACATATGCATACATAGTTATAATAACTTGATTTCTGCGCCGATGGTGGCCGAGAGAATGAAATTAAGATCAAAAGACTGGAAATTATCTTTTAGATTTTAAGACTTGATCAGTAATTTTGTATGTTTCCATGATCTTGAGTCTTTAATCATGTCTCGTGACAAAATAGAGCCAAATGACCCTTTAGAAGGGCCCTGATCTAAAGGACAATCCGTGGTTCGGGGCCCTCCCAGATCGTTCATGATCGTAGCACAGGATCTGGTTTTTATTTCATATCATAGGATTGGCCACAACGAGAGATTGAAAAAGGAAGAATAAAAAAGATCAGAGACATATCTAATCCGCAGTAGTTTGGGTCCCTCCAAAAGAATCGTGGTACATGCAGCCTATATCTTTGAAAAATGTGCTATATTTGTTTCTTCCTGATTCTGCGGTCTCCTAATTTATGGAATTGGTGCTTATATATTAACTTCCAGTACAAAATTTACTGGCCGCAAAGATGGTAACAAGTTGAACTTAGACACTTAGTATCAACAATACTGTCTCATCTAAAATAAAACCAGCTTACATAAACATATAATTAGGAGGCTAGCTAGGCTTAACTTGCTGAAAGTTTATGCGTTCATGCCTCATGCCAGCCGGTGGAAAATTGATGGTACTGCAGAAGTTCGGAATATTAATTGGTTTAAATAGGGATCATGGAAGGATTTTCAACAAATTAACGCATGTGATGATCATAAGAATTGTCGACTCATGAGAGACTATATATATATGAAATTTGCCTGTACGTTGAGGTTTAATTTAGAGACAAAATCTGGGCAGATTTTTGAAGAAAAACCGTTCATTTTAATTTTTTAAGAATATGATCCTCAAATATAAAACCAATTTCAAAATCTCAAAAGGCTGATGTTAGTCGACCATATATATATATATAAATATATATATATATATATATATATATATATATATATATATAAATATAAGTCCCCGAAGAATACGTCCGGAGATGCATGCTGCAGGCTCCGTGCGCCTGGCGTACGTTGACGGAAACACGAGTAAAAAACCTAGTTTTTTTTTTTTTTTTTTTGAAAAAAAATAAGAGAAATGCTATTATGGTGTCTAGTTATAATACTGCTCATTTTAAATTAAAAATACAAATATAAATGGGATAAAATCTAGAAAACCTAGATTACAGTATTTCTTTTTATGCATTTTGAATATATTTTTATTTTGAATATATTTTTATTTTATTTTTTGTCTTTTAATAAACTATGTACATGATATCTCTGCATGTGACAGTACTAGTGCGACGTGATCAATAGAGTAAAAGTAACTGTATAATTGGAGCCGTACGTATAATAGCAATTAAAAAACTTTATATGATAATTATATATACCTTAAAAAATATATATTTAAAAGAAGTTTACATACTACGTCAATTAAAATAAGATAAAATAAAATAAAAATAAAATATAAAATATATAAATAAAATATTATTTTTTAATATTATTTTTATTTTAAAATTTAAGAAAATTTTATTTTTTAATTTAATTTTATCTAAAAATTTGAAAATTATAATAATTATATAAAATAGATGAATCTCTCTCAATCAATCCAAACAAATTTCCCATAATAAGTACTGTATATAAAGGCGCTAGCTGTTTATAACTTACATGCAACATGTGGAGATTGAAAGTGCACGGATGATGAGACTGGACTGCCTCCATGCATGACCTGCTTTTTTTACGCACCTGAATATTCTAGCTTAGCTTATTACCTATCACAGCTAGCTAGCTTAGGATTTTAAAACGGAATCATCCATTAACATCAGCAGCGCTTCCCGTCTTTTCCATTGGGGGGGGGGGGGGGGGGGGGGGGGAAAGTACCTTTGTCCTTAATTTGCTCTCAATTAAATAAAACACTTTTGTAGTAAGATATATAAATCCAACGGTTTGCCATGCTGCATGCTTTATGTGGCTGTTGTCTGTCGTGATTCATGAACTTATTCCTTGATTCTCTACATTAAAGTATTGTGGCTATGTCTGTCGTGATTCATGAACTTATTCCTTGATTCTCTACATTAAAGTATTGTGGCTATGTCTGTCGTGATTCATGAACTTATTCCTTGATTCTCTACATTAAAGTATTGTGATTTATGAACTTAATCCTTGTGGCGCTTTCATATAAAGCATGCAGCTACAGGGGCAGAATCAAGATTTAGTATTTAGGAGGCGATCAACTTAAAATTTTTCCTTCAAATTAAGCTCAACAACGATCTTTTATAAAATAAAATTCTTCCACTATCAATTATTATTTGTTTGCTCATATTTTTTTAAACGTTACAATTTACACAATCTATATGCACAAATCTATATATTAATTTGCTAATAACAATATATATGCACAAATCTATATATATTAATTTGCTAATAACAGAATATATGGACAAATTTATATATATTAATATGCACAAATATATATATATATATTAATTTGCACAAATCTATATATTAATTGGCTAATGACAGTATATATGCACTGTGCACAAATCTATATATAAATTAATTTGCTATTGCTAGACTAAATAATTATTAAATTAGTCTTATAATTTGGTAGGCTAAATATATATTAATTTGCAAATAATTCTTGGAACGGTAGAACCTAGGCAGCTGGGCTTTATACAGCAAGCTCCAAGGGACCAAGCCTCCAACACTACAACGACAAGTCACAAGTTGAAGTCGGCAACACAAGTTACAATATCAACACCAACAGCCAAGCGGCAAGGCAGAAACTCAATACTCCAGCATAAATCCAGTTAGTAACTCATGAACTCAGAAACTCAGTAACTCAAGTGCCAAGCGGTAAGGCAGCTCACGATTATGTTGGTTCTGGGTTCAGATTTCATAAATGAGTAAAGTTTTGGTCAGCAGGAATGATCGCTAGTTGTCTCTGACTTTCGACATTGTTTGTTCATAAATGAGAAGTTGAACCATTGAGTCACAAACGTTATAATTTACATGCTAGAACCTAGAAGCATTGGATAACATGGCACACCTACACGTAGCCTGCAGTGCTGCACAACAGTGGTCAACCTCAGGTTCTTAGCCCTCAATCTCACAGTCACCAACAGCAACAAAACTCAGAAGTAATCACATTGGACCACTGGTTTTTAATGTGTTGTATACCATAGTCAGGGACTTAGAACCATTGGTTTTTATTTTGGAATTGGAGTGTTGAACCCATTGGATATTAGACTTGAGCTACTCAAAAATTTTTACATTAATCATTGGTCTTAGTAAAGCTTCCAGTTTTAACTTTGTGCGTAGAGGGTAGGAACATTCAAACATTAAGGGGGGCTGTAGAGAAAACCTATACTAATATGTATACTATATGAAATTTTTAAAAACTTTGGGGGGCGTTAGCCCCCCCAAGACATCACCTAGTTCCGCCCCTGTGCAGGTATTTATTGTTAGAAACATAATAAGAATGGAGATGAAAAGAGAAGAATAGTAAGATAATTATTAATCTGTTTTTTAGATAAATATTATTTTCTACTTGTATAGAGTTTTGTAAAAAGAAATCGAGTAACCATATCCTTAAGATTCAACACTGTTTATATAGTATACAGATTTCAAATTTTGAATATTAACAACAAACAGATGCGATAGTAACAGACACAATGTTTTAATTTTATTACGAATTTGACAGTTATTGTTTGAAGAAAAATAATAAAATCATCATAATAGTTACTGTCTGAATAACTAAAATAATTGTAATAGACAGTTAACTGATAACTGTCTAAAGCATCAATGTATTTATGCGTGCGTGCGATCAATGCTTCACACTGGGTAATACTTTTAGAGTGTGTCTACTCTTTTATTTATTTTATATAGTGAAATATATTCACTTATAAACCATTAAATATTTCACTATCTAACCAATGTGAGATTAAGAAAAAATACATTAGAGGAAAATTTCAAAAATAGATAATTTAAAATTTGGATAGAGTATCTGAAATAATATTTGAAAATTAAATTTGAAATGCAATTTCAAAATCTAACATCCCCCCTTATTTCAAATAATCTAACATTCCCCCACTCACTTCAAATAATGTATATTTTTTAAATACTGCTATCACAATTATATGTTAACACATAAATGTAAGTATTTAATAGGTTTGGACTTCCATGTAGCATATGATTTTCAAAATTTTATCAATATGATAGTAGACATAATATTTTTGAACTATCATATCATGTGATAAAACCGAAAAATCAATACATATCAAGACATATTTCTATTGTTCTTTATAGCTGTGCATTAAAGACCATATGCGTTACTACGACTTCATGAGTGCTACAGGAGGTTTACTAGCCAAATCCCGACAAAAACGGCCTGACTTTACACTTATATAGGGAGAGTTCTTCTAAGTGTTCCTGCATAAACACACATTTTATGTGAACTCACTAAGAGTCATGCTTATCCTTTCTCTTACTCACTAAGAGTCATGCTTATCCTTTCTCTTTTCACTGTAGGACTAGTACTAAATAATATATTAGTTTTAAACAATGGTCTAACTCAATACTATTACCATCACTAATAAGATTTTGTTCTTTCCATTGATCTCAGAATTTAGAATTCTAAATCTAGGTTGGATTGTCATCTTTATAGTTTGCTTTTGTTGTAAATAGTTCTTTTAATTATAATTAAAATATCTATTTTTTTTGTAATGATATATCGAATATCTTTTTTTTTTTTTTGTTTAGGTTCAAAATCTCTACGATCTTGACCATTTCGTGAAGACGTACACAGTACCATGCATTAAAATGTACCAACTAGTCTTATACATATATATACTTATAATAAGAATATATATATAATATGGTGAATATGCTTGTCATATATATATATATTTCATAATTAATTAGTTCGACTTGCGCTCTTAGTTAATAAATAGGTAAAAATCTGCCTATATATAATTAACCTGGACGTACAAACAATTAAGTTGATTAGATAAATAAATGTCAAGGGGCGCGCGCAGAGACGGTCTGATTAGGATAAAATTAAGAGTACTGCTATATCAACAAAATAATTATATAAAATAATTTTACAAATTAACATGATTTTATCTAATTCGTTAGATCTACTTTATAATAAAAGTAACTTTATAATATGAAAAATTAAATCACATTAATTTGTAAAATTATTTTTATGTAATCCTTTGTAATTAGAGCATTTTTCTAAAATTAATTCGCTTGTATAAATATGTGCATGATATAAATAAAAAATTAACATGTCTTTTTATAATTTCTATAAAAATAAAAATAAAAGATCAAGGGATTATTTTTATTTTCATCAATTCCGGTTCCTATATACATTTAATGCGATCCGCTCGTGATCTAATTCCTCTAATGCACCATTCATCATATAAATATATAACGCACTTTTTAGTATCCTCACTCTTGTGAAAGATATAATTTTTTTTTGCTCAGAAAAAGCTAATTAAAGTACTACTGACGACCTGATGACTAAAAAATGCCATTAGCGGCCTAAGCATAATTTGATATATATATATATATATATATATATATAATAATGCTTGTATTGCGAATATTGAATCTTATTTTCTTTCTCGCCCTAGTGTTTTTCTTTCTACATGATCAGACTATCTACTAGTACGTACTCTCAAGACTATCTACTAGTACGAACTCTCATACTCTGATTATATATATATATATAGTAAATATATGTATCTCCGGAATTTGGATCCCGCTGCGACCCCACGGGGGTTTTTAAATAGAAAAAAAAATTAAAAAATTAAAAAGAAAAACAATATTATTTTATTGTTTTTGTAAAAACAATAAATAAAATGAAAAAAATGTAAAAAAAATTTACACGTAAACTACGTGACCGCGGCGGGAATCCCCTCCAGGAGATCCCTAACACTACTCATATATATATATATATATATATATGTATATATATAGACCACATATTTAATTGAATCATCTTGGAATGTGATTATAATCTCTCTAGTGAGTTATTGGAAAACAATCTACCGGACTCGCATTATATATAATCCTAGAAGGCAAGTACGTACTTGTTAGAATACTGATTAATGCAGTGATTCAAAATAATTAACACATGCAATATCAAACGTCATGTAGGCCGTGAGATATATATATATATATATATATTAAGATTCATATATAAAAGTACCTATATATATATATATATTAAGATTCATATATAAAAGTACATCTGCGCCTCGCATTGTGCAGTACAATCTTATATAGAATGGGACGCAGCTTCCAATAGTTCAATCGTTGCTCATGAAAAACAAAAATGATGAAGATAAATCATATTTAAGGATATTCATTTATATGAATACAACAATGAGTAAATGTTCTTAAGTATAGCTTCTGCCTAACATTTTTTCATGAAAAAATATCAAGAAATAATTAACTCATGAGACGAAAAATCTACTGACACAACCTACACAGCTATTGCCGAACCGATGATGTCAAGCACAAGCAATAATGTCATCACATGCATTCAGTATGTCGACCCCTCTGATAGAAGTGATAATTCCTCGTTATTCACAAGAATCCAAGAGGGGACATGCGCCCCAAGCCATTCGTAAACAAACGTCTCTAAACCCTCGAGAAAGTATTCAGAGGCTAGCTCACAATCTCTATATGCAGTACAAGATTAACGACAAAGAATAGTACCATGCAGGCCCAGCTCAATAAATTTTGAGATAAAGTACAATAAGTTAAATCGGGACTATATATATATATCAAATTAATTAGGTTATATTTAAAAAATATTTTTCCTTTTAAAATGCAAAATTACTAATTAAAATTTTATATTTAACTTCTTCTAATATCTCATTCTCAACTGATAAATGGCTAGTCGAGCCATTTAATATTTTTTGCGACGTTCTTGATTTTAGATAATATTTTATCAATTTTAATTTTAAAAAATTACTTTCTGCAGAAGTAACAGTGATATGTATTATCTATAAAATTATGTAAGTGATACATGCATTTAAAAAAGAATCAAGTCTTTTTTATATAATTTAATATATCAATAGAAGTGCTTTACACTAATGATACAATTTCTTTTAAAACTTTTAGTTCAAAAAATAAATCTAAACTATTAATATCATATTTCAAAAAGTTTTCACACTACAAGAAATTAAGATTTTTGCCACCAATTCTTCTTCCACGATATACGTTCATGGCAAAAAGTGACTTGTTGACACTAAAAATGCTGGTGGGTAAAAAATTTTACTTCGTGCCACGAATTTTTTGTAGTGAATAAAAAGTGATGAGAAGAAATAACTTGCTACGAGAAAAGAAGCTATTACCACAAAGTTAATTTTGTAGAATAAATTATGACGTTGCCCGTTCAAACTTTTTTTTTTCCACGAGTTTAACATATTTTGTTGCGCTCTCAGTTGTCGCAAAAATAGTTAATTAACTGTAAGCCTGTGTTCATGGCTTTTTATTTTTTGCGATGATCTATCTTCCTAATTGCCACGACTGAATTTCGCCACAAATACTCTTCTATAAAAGCACGAAATCAGATATCTGCTGAATATCTAAATTTAAAACTTAATTTTATCTCTTCTTCAACCTTTACACCCTCCCGTCTCCCTCTAAACCCTAAGTCAAATCCATCACAGTCACAACCTAGCTACCGACCATTGAGCACAGCGCCGCACCACTACCACCTCATTGGCGACCACCCTTCGCAGAACCCAGCCCCCCACAATGCCTCTCTCTCCCTCTCCTCCTTCCCTTTGGGCTTCTCCACGTCGTCGTCGCAACCCACACTCAAGTCACTGTCATTCGTCATCGACAGCATTACCAAAAAAAAAAGGCAGCAATTCCAATTTTTCAACTTTCGATACAGGCGTGTTCTTTGAGTTTTGGGGGAGGAGAATGGTTTATATTTAGTAGATGCAGGGGTAGATACACACAAGAGTGAGGGGTGAAGCGGACCGTTTCATGACTGGAGACTTTCACTCCCGCTCAGTACATAACATCAACCTAGGGTTTCGTCGGGGTGATTCGACGAGTTTCGTTGACCAAACTGGGTTTCGCCCTCCACCTCTCAACCCTAGACCATATCTGCATACTCAAAACTTACAATTTCCTCAGTCGCCTCCTCCCACTGAAACAATCAAAGCCAACAGTTTTAGTAGATTTCGTCGTTCGATCCATACAAGGACCCGTTAGTGATGAGTGGGGTTCGAACTCGAAGAGCGGGAGGTTTGTTTTCACTGAATGAAGATGAAAAAGAACGGGTCGATATAGATTCATTTTTGAGGTTGCTAAGGAAGGTGTCCCTAGCCGAGGCCAAGTTGTATGCTTAGATGTTGTATTTGGGGAACCTGGCATATGGCATTCCCAAAATCAAGGTACACGCTTTTTGTCTAGTCTTTCGTATCTTTAGAGTTCTACCAATTTTATTGTTTGTTGATTTTATGGAATGTTTTGTTGAAATGGAGGGAGATTTGGAGGTTTATGTTTTGATTGTGCGGTTTGGGGTTTACGAGACCATAGATCAAGTTTCCCATTGTCAAGAGACTTTTTCTTTTTATTGTTGTTGAGTTTTTCATGGGGGATTCATATCATTTGGATGAGTTTCTGGTCCAGTGGTTGAATCACATTGCTTGAAATTAAAGTTTTTTGTTATTTTGTTTTTATTTTTCCAATTATGCTAATTTCATGTAAAATTTTATCTCTGTTTTCTTTTGATCCTTTCCAGGAGATCTTCATTGGATATGAAAACGTTGAATTAGAACATCAAAATTGATACTGTTAAAGCTTTGTTTATTGACAATGGAATTAGTTTATGGAACTTGGAATAAGATGGAATTAGAGGTTCCCCTTCTTTAGAAAAATCAAAAGTGAGAATATGACTCGGCAATCCATTTTCATGTTATCTAACACATGATTGATTCTTTCACACCCCTAACATTTTGTGAAACGAACATCAATATCTGTACAAGATGTATTTTAGGACAAAAATTATGAAAAACTGTAAGATTGCCTTTTGTTCCCTCTTAAACTCCTATGGTATGCTATAAAGATACCTGTTTATGGCTTAGAAAGTTTGCTGTAAAATTATTTTGACGTTGCTTCTTGCTTGAGTGCATTTGCTGTAAAGCATGTAAAGGCCATCATGATTCATGGCACATTGGTTCACAGGTTTCTAGGAGTTGTTAAGTCTATGCTTTTGAGTTCAATCACGAATAGAAACTTTCTTAGAGGTGGAAGATCTTAATCGCCACTTTTATAAAAAATGATATTTGGAAATGAATAATCTATTACTTTTTTGTTGTACTTACCTATTTTAATCTTCAAATGAGTTACACTTTCAAACTGAATCTGAATTTTGAAATTCAAAGCTTCTTAATATTATTGGGATGAAGTTTCCTAGAATGTAAAAGGACCTATTAAACCTTTTAAAAAAATATATCTATAGTTTTCAAAGTGTAAAATAGGGCTACTAGCTGCATACTACCATGCGTTTTAGGTGCACTTCAAACTTCCATTACAATGTTTTTGTTACTATTAAATTGTGCTAATTTTGTGGATGAATGTTTCCTTGGCAATGAAGAAGGATCCTGAAACAAATAAGGCTTGGTTGGGTGCTTGAAATGTAAGGGTTCTCTAATCAACTCAATTTTGTGTTGATTTTGAAGTACAGTTAGTGATCTTTACTCCATATCCTAATTCCTATCACACACACAAAAAACCTCATTTTAGTCTTTTAACATAAAAGGTGATATATGCACTAACAGAGAAAAGAATTGACCTGTTTATATTAGTTACAAATAAATCTCTAACTTTTGCTATATAATTTTTAAATATTGGTTGAAATATTGTTGGGCTGTTATATAACTTTTAGTCGTTTTGTTTGACTTGTTGCAGATTAGTATACTATTTAGTGTCGATTTTGAAGTTTCAGATCCATTTATTGAAGGCTTTGTGCTTTATTGACTTGGTTATTTATCACAGAATGTATGTTTCACTTCTTTCATGACATCCTTTGATGTATGTTCTTTTATTATTGAATGTTTTGATGTGTGTTGTAGGTTGTAATCTTTTATGCGATCTTTTTGTTGGTATGTTCTTGGTGAAGCTTTGTGGGTTTTGTTTTGAAAATGGATTTGGTGTAGTTTTCCAGGAAAGGTTTGGGGTTGGGCACTATTCAAAAAATCATCCATCCAATTCTTAGTCTGGTCATATTTTCATTTAACTATCTTTCAAGTGACTCTATCAAATACCTGCACATATAGGTCCTCAAGAAAAAAAAAAAGAGCAATCACTCAAAGAAAGTTTAATAATTAATCAGTAGAAAAAAATGGGTCTTTGAAATGTAAGGATTCTCTAATCAACTCAATTTTGTGTTGATTTTGAAGTACAGTGATAATTGATATGTTATGCGGTTTTTACACAAAAAGTACATTAGCTATTTTTTTTTCACTATGGACATTATAATTGCTATATTGTTTGCATATACATTATAATTGCCATAATTGCCATAATTGCTATAATTGCCATAATTGCTATAATTGCTATAATTGCTATAATTGCTATATTGTTAGCATATAGCAATTATAATTGTTAGTACTATTTATTTTAACCTATACTATACTATTTGTTATAATTACTTTTGGTTTAGTTTCAACTTTTTTGTTTATTTATTTTTTTCTAAAATCTTTTAGCATTTGCCATGAATGGAACTCATAGCAAATACTTTTAGCATTTTTTTTTCAAGAAATGATTATTTCCCACAACAAGACTTCTTCCTAAATAAGTATTTTTAAATAGCATTAATGGCAAATAGCACCACATATCACGAGAATTATACTTACGGTATTTTCGAATGGTCTCGTGGGAAAAATTATTTTTTCTCACGAGTTGAAATTGTTGTGGGGAAAAATACATTTTGAAAAAAGATTGTGGCAAAAAATTATTTCCCACAAATCATATTTTTAGCCGCCATAACCATTCCTGAAAAAAAAAAAAATTTCTTGTAGTGGATCAAAACTAAGACAATTTTTTTAAAAACTAACATTGTCAAGTGGTTTCAATTTTTTGATATAAAAATATTTCTTGATATTAATGTCTCTTTGTTTAGTTCAGATAATTTAATTTTTTTTAAAGTTTTATTAACTAGTTATTTTTCTTGTATTTTCTGAAACCTTCTTCCACTGTAGGACCTTAGGCAACCGCCTAACCTGCCTTATGGGAGATTGGCCCTAGGCCCATGAGCAAAACTGATCGACTCATGAATCAACTGGCCACACATGAGGAAAGCGGATGGTAGGGGTAGATGATACTCCCCGCCCTGATAGCTCCCTGATGACATTCTACCCTCGTGAACATGTGCAAACATGTGGGCCAAAAATATGGGCAATCATTGGTCTCTGATAAGATACAAGCAGATTCAGTAAGCAGTTGAAGCAGCAGAGTCAGCAAGCTGTTCGCAATTGAAGCAGAGTCAGCAAGCTGCTTCGTAATTCAAATGAAGTGTTCATCGTATCATGTTGTAACAGAATCAGTTTCAAATATCTGTTCTTATCTCCCTTTTTGATTTTTAAATCATGTAACCAACTCTCAAGTGTAATCTCTATTTATAGAACTGGAATCACGCCAGCCATGTATTCTGGACCATTACTCTGTTTCTTCAAACCTTTCATGGTATCAGAGCTAGAAGGTTCACACCAACCATCCATGGCCGAATCATCAGTAGCTTCCGCAAATCTCTTTTCCATTCCAAATATTGCTCATCTCATCTCCACCAAGCTTGATGACAATAACTATCTGATATGGGTCTGCCAGTTTCTTCCTATTCTGCGTACCAATGGTTGTCTTGGTATTGTAGATGGATCAGAACCCTGTCCACCTAAATATCTATCAAATTCTGATGAGAAAAATCCCACTATTAATCCTGACTTTCTCACTTGGGATAGAAAGGATCAACATATCCTTAGTTGGATCATATCCACTCTTTCAGAAAAAGTTACCTCTACTGTGTATGGATTGAACACCTCTCATCAGGTATGGACTGCACTGTCGAATAGGTATGCCTCACCCTCCAGGGCTCGCATCAATCATCTACGTCGACAGTTGCAAAATCTCAAGCAAGGAAACAAGAGTTGCTCATATTTTCTGCATGCAGCCATGACACTTGCTGACCAGTTGGCTCTAGTTGGAAAGCCAGTAGGAGATGATGATCTCATCTCTTATGTCTGTGGAGGCCTTAATCCACAATTCACTGCCTTTATCACCTCACTCTCCTTTGCTACAAGGAATGGATCACTGACTATTGAAGAATTTCAGTCGGAGTTGCTTAGCCATGAACAACTTCTGGAACAGCAACATGCAGAGGCTGACAGCAACACTTCAGTAGCCTTCTTTTCTCAAAAGCCCTCAAACTACAAGAAGAAAAATGATGGAAATCAGCATGGCACTCCCCGGAAAAACACAAATGCACAAAGAGGATACAAAAAGACTTACAACAGTGGAGGAAATTCAAGTCAAGGGAAAACAAACTTTGCTCCAACAGAACAAAGAAATGGCAGTCGACCTCCCTACCAGATCTGTGGCAGAAATAATCACCAAGCACTTGATTGCTTCCATAGGATGGACTATGCTTTTCAAGGTAGACATCCACCGAAGGAACTAGCAGCTATGGTAGCCCAAAGCAATGCCCTCTATGAAGAAGGAGAAGATTGGATAGCTGACAGTGGAGCCAACAACCGCATCTCATCTTCATTGGAGAATCTCACAATTCAGCAGCCTTACAAAGGGAATGAACAAGTGGCAATTGGAAATGGTAGTGGTCTTCACATCACACACACAGGATCTTCCTCTTTCAAAACCAAAAAGTCCATTGTTCATCTTAAAAACATTCTTCACTGTCCAAATGCATCCATTAATCTCCTTTCAATTCAACAATTCTGTAAAGATAATAACTGTTGGTTTAAACTAACTGAGAATCATTTTGTTGTTAAGGACAATGCAACAGGGGAGATTCTACTGCAGGGGCCCAGTGCGAATGGTCTTTATCCAGTGAAGTTGAAGCAGCAAGTTTTTCAAAATAAAGGAAGATCTGTGGCCTTTGTTGGAGCTCGAACCACCTCAGAAATCTGGCACCAAAGATTAGGCCATCCACATGACAAAATCCTCAAAAAGCTCAGCACCACATATCACCTTCCCACCTCTCAATCTAGTTTAGGTTCTCGTTTATGTATTTCTTGCCAAATAAGCAAAAGTAGGCAACTTCCTTTTTCATCTTCTACTCATGTAACAAACTCTCCATTAGAGTTGGTACATAGTGATCTTTGGACTTCACCAATAATGTCAATAAATGGCTTCAAATATTATGTTGTGTTTGTAGATGATTATTCAAGATTTACCTGGTTGTTTCCCCTAAAACTCAAATCAGATTTCTTCAATTGCTTTACTAAGTTCAAATGCCTCATTGAAAACCAACTTTCCACTAAAATCCGACAGCTCCAAACTGATGGAGGAGGGGAATACATGTCTCATATCTTCACTAGCTTCCTCTCATCTCATGGAATTCACCACAAAATTTCCTGTCCACATACACCCCAACAAAATGGGGTTGCCGAGAGAAAACATAGGCATATCATAGAAACCACTCTCACTCTCCTATATCAATCCAAATTACCTAAAAGTTACTGGGTTGAAGCCTGTCAAACTGCTGTCTACTTGATTAACAGACTCCCGTCAGCTTCAATTAACTTTGCCATTCCATACACCAAACTGCTTCACCATGAACCAGACTACAACCATCTTCGAGCCTTTGGATGTGCCTGCTATCTATATCTCAGATCCTACACCAAACATAAGCTTGAATTTCGGAGTAAACAATGCATCTTCCTTGGATACAGCTCCAACTACAAAGGGTACAGATGTTTGGATCCTTCCACCCACAAAGTACTTATCTCCAGGCATGTTATCTTTGATGAACAGCTGTTTCCTTCACTTGATGAGACCATCATTGCACCTCAATGTAGCAGCAGCTCTCCTACAGGTATTCCCTTAACTGATGACTCTCAACTTTTACTTGATCCCCTTTATATCAGCTCATCTCCTTCTGCAAACACTAATGACCTTCATGAGAACACATGTACTTCTCATCCTTTGGAACCTGCAACCACAAATGAATTTATTTCCACTAGTGTTCCTGAAAACACTAATGCTTCTCCTGATACAGTGCCTCCTCCTCCACAGATCCACCAGCTTCCCATCTCTCCGCAGGATGCACCCCCACACAACCATACCTCATCTCCAGAAAATCACTCCTCTCACATAGTCACTCGATCCCAGACTGGTAGCCTCAAACCTAAAACCTTCCCTGATTACCAACTTTTCTACTCCACTAGACATCCATTAAAGGCCTTTACAGCAACCTCTCTCCCCCCTGAACCCACTACATTTCTGAAAGCTTCTTCAAATCCCCTTTGGATGGCTGCTATGGAGAGTGAATTCAATGCTTTGATTGAGAACAATACCTGGTCTCTCTGCCCAAGACCATCTAACAGAAATATTATTGCAAACAAGTGGGTGTATAAGCTCAAAACCAAACCTGATGGAACCATAGATAGATATAAGGCAAGACTAGTTGCCAAGGGATTTGAGCAAAGAGATGGAGTTGACTTTACTGAAACCTTTAGTCCTGTTATAAAACCAGCCACTATTCGGCTCCTATTGGCATTAGCTTTACAGTTCAAATGGCCTTTAAAGCAATTAGATGTTTCTAATGCTTTTTTACATGGAAATCTGTCTGAAGAAGTTTATATGGAACAGCCCAAGGGTTTTGTCGACCCCACTCACCCCCATCATGTTTGTAAACTGCATAGAACTCTCTATGGGCTTAAACAAGCCCCAAAAGCATGGTTTCACAGGTTATCCCAAGCTCTCTTATCTCTTGGGTTCACAGCCTCTCTAGTGGACACCTCTCTCTTTATGCTTCATCGAGGACCAATACATCTGTTTGTTCTAGTCTATGTAGATGACATTATTGTCACAGGAACTCACCTCACTCAGATCAATAGTCTTATTCATAGTCTGCAGCAAGAATTCAAGCTGAAGGATCTTGGCAATTTGTCTTATTTCCTAGGCATACACGTACAGAGGACAGAGAATGCTCTCCATCTCAGTCAAACAAAATACATAATTGATCTTCTTCACCGAGTCGGCATGATTGGTGCTAAACCCTACTCAGCACCTTGCACTTCAGGGAAAAGGTTAACTCAATTTGATGGTGATCCAATTACCGACATTGCATTGTATCGACACATTGTGGGCTCTCTTCAGTATTGCACCCTAACCAGACCTGACATAGCCTTTACAGTCAATCAGCTTTGCCAATTTCTACACTCACCAACAACAGCTCATCTCACAGCAGCAAAAAGAGTCCTTAGATATTTGAAGGGGACAGCAGACTATGGACTTAATTACACCCCTGGCACCGTCAATCTCCAAGCATACTGCGACTCAGATTGGGCTGGAGACCCCATGGACAGAAAATCCACTAGTGGTTATGGTGTTTTCCTTGGCAACTGTTTAATCTCTTGGCAGTCTAAGAAGCAACCCGTTGTGTCCAGGTCAAGCACGGAATCAGAATATTGATTAATAGCCATTGCTACAACTGAGATATTTTGGTTAAGAATGTTGTTTCAAGAGCTTCAACTCCCCCTTTCAGCTCCACCAGTACTATGGTGCGACAACTTAGGAGCCATCTCACTTGCATCTAATCCAATATTTCATACAAGGACCAAACACATCGAGATCGATTATCATTTCATAAGGGAAAAAGTCTTGCATAAGGACATCGAGCCTCCAGTTGAGCAATGTGCTGATATCTTTACTAAAGGACTTGCATCCTCTCGGTTTCTATTCCTCAGAGACAAACTTATGGTCTCACCACAGCCCATCAGTTTGAAGGGGGCTGATAAGATACAAGCAGATTCAGTAAGCAGTTGAAGCAGCAGAGTCAGCAAGCTGCTTCGTAATTCAAATGAAGTGTTCATCGTATCATGTTGTAACAGAATCAGTTTCAAATATCTGTTCTGATCTCCCTTTTTGATTTTTAAATCATGTAACAAACTTTCAAGTGTAATCTCTATTTATAGAACTGGAATCACGCCAGCCATGTATTCTGGACCATTACTCTGTTTCTTCAAACCTTTCAGTCTCCTCATAGCACGCACGAAGAGGTTTAATAAGGAACATTTGTAGGATAAAGTAATTCAATTAAGAAGTTACGCCGCATTAATCATATCACTCCTAAAATTTTATATTGCATTAATGACACTATCCCAAAATCACTTTGCATTAAACGATTCTAAATAAGTGAATAATTGAAAAGACATGGTCACATGGGCTCTTCAAAGTCAGATAAGAGCTATCCTCACCCAGAAATTTAGTATAAAAGCTGATTTCAAAGTACGAAAAATTCTCTCTAATTTTTTTTAAGCTCACATACAAATTATTAAAGAGAGATATTAGCTTTAGTATTAAAAATTCCTTGACTTCCACCAAGGCCTTTCCCACTCTGATCCGTAGTTTCTAATTAAGTGTGCAGCTGAAAAACTCAATATCCAAATTATTAAAATCCGGCTCAAATCATACGAAATTAGACATTAACACTATACATATTCGTATAATTTATTTAAGTGAAAAAGTAATTAATCGCCAGCAAATCAGAACCGGAGGACAATCTGGTACATTCAACAAAGCTTTGTCATTTTCCTACTACTCTATCTCTCCCAAGTTCCACCTCTCCATATATGGGCTTTCAATCGCACCCTGTAAATATCCGTGCTTGCTCCATATTTACTTACAAATTAAATAAGCTCTCGCTCGCTCGCGCTGTCTCTCTGATCTCTCTCTCCATGGCTAGTGAGCAGGAAATCTCAAATGCTTCGCGCATGCACTACATGACCGATGACGACCACAGCGATACTAGTAGTAGTGAAGAGGAAGAATTAGCAGCAGAAGAAGATCATGTGGACGAAGATGAAAGCCCGCATATTAGTGATTGTAAAAACAATATGTATTCCATGTGCGTGCCTCGCCGGAGGCCGGGAGGGTGGTCCATAGGGCAGGTCTTGGACCCGAGGGCCAAGTGGGTTCAAGAATGGAACAGGGTGTTCCTCTTGGTGTGCGCCACGGGACTCTTCGTCGACCCTCTCTTCTTTTACGCGCTGTCCATAAGCGACACCTGCATGTGCCTCTTCATAGATGGGTGGTTCGCCATCACGGTCACGGTGCTCCGGTGCATGACCGACGCCTTGCACGTCTGGAATATGTGGTTGCAGCTCAAGATGGCCGAACGGTCCTTTGCCGCCGGCGGGATGACTGGGCTGCTCAGGCCTGATAGCACTCCTCGCTCTGTGGCTCTCCGGTACTTGAAGGCCAAGAAGGGTTTTTTCTTTGATCTCTTTGTGATTCTTCCACTTCCACAGGTGAGAATTTTCTTTACATAATTAACCTCATTAATGATAACTCGTCATCTTTGTCGTGTCTTCATCAATATTATCTGTTATAAATTTCATTACCAGGAGGATTCCGGTTATAGCCACACAAACATTATATCATGCCATTTTTGTCAGCTAGTGTTTGAGGCAATGACAAGGGCATGACATTAGTTGTTTTATCCATGCAGATTACCCCTCACTCATAATCTGCATTCTGAACATGTGATGTATCCATGTCCTTTCCTCGTGTTTTAGTAGGGGGTATAATTGGAATTATGAACCGATAATTAATTAATATTTTATTATTTTTCTATTCTTCTTTTTCGTTTCTGGGAATTAGATTGATTAGGCTAATATAATTTTTGAAGAACCGGACTCTAATGATGTCGCTACAAGATATTAAGATTTTAGTAATTGCAAGGAGATATATATATATATTTTTTTTTTGAGAAGGAGAAATATTATGTCGTTGCTAGTGGTCGATTATTAGATGGTCGTAATCAACGTTTTTCAATTTTTTAATAAATGACGTGGCATTATATAATTATAATAATACCACATCAAAAAGGTAAAAGTAGAAGTATAAATTATAGGAGATAGTAGTATTTTCCATGTTTTAAATATTGTGTGCGCATTAACTTTCATGACAGTCTATTTGGGATAACTTTATATATGTTAATTAAGTTCTTAAATCTTAATTTTCTCAAGTTAATTAAAATAGTTACGTAAGGTACGAGCTATCTCTTAACTTGTTCTTCATTGATCATTAGTACTCATGTATCTTACTAAGTTTTCATTTTTTTTTCTTACCAACTTCTATGTTGATATTCCTCTCATATCTTTAATTTTATTAGTAATATTATCTTGATAAAATAATTCATGTAAACTGATATAACAAGTTTTGAATTATCTATTGATCTAATTAAAAATTAGTTACCAAAAAACTTATAGTAATACGAAAATATTTGATGAAATCTTGAGACTTGCATTATGAATGCCTGGAAATTATAACTAGAACATGATCCGTATTCACAATTAGATCAATATAAGCTTAGAATAAAGAACTCGTGCAAGCAGCTTAAAGCTTAAAAGTCTTTAAAAGATTCCTAATACCGACTTATAAACTCAAGCATATATATTTCATATTACAAAAAAATTATTTATTTGTGATTAGTTAATTATTTTTAACGAAATAATTATTTTTATTTAAAATCAGTCTATTTTAATCGTAAATAATTATTTTTATTATAAATAATTTATTATAAATGTTTTTTTTTTCTTAGTGTGATATCCTCATCCCTTGTTACTGAGTTATATATTCGGCCCTTATTTTTAGCTTTTCTTATAAACATGGCCAATTAATATCTTCGGCTTTTAAGTGGTCTTTAGCTCGTTTTGATGAGCTTGCACAAGTAATGCATGGCAGCATGATGTGCACGTGTTTAGTTGAATTAAATGTTCAGATCTTAAGAGCAGCCTCTGGTCATTTCAAAGAGCCCAGCAGCACGCACACTCATACTCACATAAACATTATTTTTACTGTTCTTATGACCAGAGGCTCCTATCAATTTTTAGCTAGCGAACTCATCAAGTATGAGTACTGTACCCAACGTATGCGTAGTGCTCCCCAACATTCGATAATAGCGACTGATCTTGTACTTGGGGGAATAAGATATATGCATGACTATAACTGCATTTGCATCTGCATGGCTCGATCGGCCTTTTTTATGAGAATCTATACAAAGAAAATGATGTGAGCAGCATCAGGTCCTTGACAAAGTAGATCAACGACAGAAAACTATAATTTACCTTAAGCAATTAACATGCGAATATGTGCAAGTTTGACTGGAAAAAAAAAACTATGTTATCTTATAAGCACACGCATGGTGGGCAACTGATCTCCTCCCCTGAGCCACTAGTACTTCACAAAATATCTAACTCAGTTGTATTCACAGAAGAGAAGAGATCATAGCTAGCTGTATAACTTTAGTCCAGATTAGGAATAGGCGTCATGTCTAATATTTTTCTTGTCCACGTACGACCCGGGCACAAAAACCTATTAATGGATGAATCCAGCTAACGTTGATTTGATGCTGCATAATATGATCATTTCACATATAGATAGGAGTCCTTTAAATTCTAGGGGTCTAGGGGCAGGCACGTGCGTAAGTTTGCGATACTGATTGGTTTTTTTTTTTTTTTTTGGGGGGGCGTGCGTAATTACTAATGACCTAGCTAATTAACTAGGTGCTCGAATTTATTGTTTTCCATGACTAGCAGATAACATCTGGGGAAATACGAAAGTGTCATTTTTTAAGAAAGAAATTAATACCAGAATAGTTTAATATGTTCTTCTAGGGCCCGGGTTAGCTATTGACAAATATTATTATATTAGTCACTCATCATGCAGGTCTCTTATATATTACGCTTCCATGAAGATATCCTTTCTGCATTCACGACAGGAATTGGGATATCTTAACCTTGCATGTGTATATATTTTATATATATATATATATACATATTCGGATATTCCTTAATTATATATTGAGGTTCCATGGATATATATAGAACGTTGACGTACAAGATGAATCCAAATCTGGAACGAGCTAACAATATTTATAAATGCCTTCAATAAAAATATTTCAAATACACTTATATAATAGATTAGCTTTTATTGTTGGGAGACTGCGGATCAATCCCCTATCAAAAAGTAGCTCACATCGTTGCTGGGGATGTCACTGCCCATACTATTGGAATTGCCTCCTTCCGGCGACCTCACCTCTCGGCGATGACCCCACGCGGCCTCCCACATTCTCCACACAACATTAAATCCGAAATAGGTATGCCCGCCCGTTCAGCCTCAGCCCAGATATAGTCTTCGCCGGCCACCGAGGACGTCACCGTCCATACCATGAGAACCACCTTCTTCCGACGACCTCACCCCTACGACGGCGATCCCATGAGACCTCCCACATTTTCCACGCAATTTTAAATCCAAAATGGGTCTATAGGAGGTGACGTCTCCAGTGACTGGCGAAGACTCCGTCTGAGTTGAGGCCGAGCGGTTGGGAGTGCAACAAGTGAAAAGATCTTTATTTTACTTTTTTATTGTGTTTACTGATACGAGTCATCATTTTATTAATGTTTATTGTTGGACTGTTTTTTGGTCGGGGATCGGCTATCCCCAGGAATTTTCTTTAGTGTTTAATTAAAGTACAATATATACCACTAACAAAATGAACATGATGCAGGTTGTTTTATGGGTAGCTATTCCCTCTCTTCTGGAAAAAGGACAAGTAACCGTTGTGATGACGGTTTACTTAATCATATTTCTTTTCCAATATCTACCAAAGATCTACCATTCTGTCTGCCTCTTGCGTCGCATGCAAAACCTCTCTGGCTACATCTTTGGAACAGTTTGGTGGGGAATAGCCCTCAACTTGATTGCGTATTTCGTAGCCTCGCATGTAAGTTTTCCCTTTTTTCGGTGCAGTACTATTGGATTATTAGTTCCTTTCCTGTGAACGTCATAATCCCTTAATTTGTCGCTTAGGCTTTAACGAGAATCAATTCAAATAAAGAGCTAGCAGTAAAATATATAAAAAAGATGAAAAGATTGGGGAATGTTAGGAATGTTTGTACAAAGCTAAACCATAAACTAATTATGCGCCATGTGAACCAAAAAAAAGTAATCATCCTCGTACCTTTTTTAATAGAAAAAGAAATAAACGAGAATCATGATGTAACAAAAGTTATAAAGACTAGCTAGAATCAATCTTCATGTTAATTATGAGTTTACAATACTCCATATTATTACAGTTCCTACTGTGTTCAAGTCTTGCCTTAGGGCTTTAATAGGTAGAGATTAGAGAAAGTAACCAAAAAAAAAAAACTTTTCGAAAAACAAATAGGAGAGAATCTTTCGGGTTGAAAATACAGGAAGTGCATGCTAGTGGGGCAGTGATCCATGTGAATCATGATGGCCATACCCCTCGATCCTGAAAGGTAATATATAATTCAGTCAAAAGACTAGTTACAATTGTTTATCCACATGACGACATATATATGTACATTAGAGGTTCTATGCCAAATTCAAACGGTGATCATGAACTTGTGATTTTCTTTTGAAATTTTGGTACCTAGCAGGCACTAGCTAGACACTAGACCTAGCTAGAAGCCTGATCATCACTGACACTGAGTAACAAGAATCGTGTTTACTACATGATCTATAGGACTGCTAATTACTTCGAAAAGAATATTTCCTAGATTGATCTCATCCTTTAATTTCTCCAAAATAAATAAAGAATGGCTTTTACTGAAAAAAAAAACCTAATTTTTATAAATATGAACTCCATGATCAAATTATATAGAGATATTCTTGTTAGAAGTTGGCCTCTGACGCTCAAGTTTCTGAGACTATGTTTCACTGTTTTTTCCTTCAACTATATATGTGTACACGTCAGGCGGCAGGAGCATGTTGGTACTTGCTAGGAATCCAAAGAGCTACACAATGCCTGAAAGAGCAATGCAGAGCAACTAATAGTTGCAATTTCAGAATGCTATCTTGTAAAGAACCTATATATTATGGAACAACAAATATGGTGAGAGATGGAGCTAGATTGTTATGGGCAGAGAACAAGCAAGCAAGGTCTACCTGCTTAGATAGCTCTGAGAATTATCAGTACGGAGCCTATAAATGGACTGTTCAAATTATTACAAATGATAGCCGTTTGGAGAAGATACTTTTTCCCATCTTTTGGGGTCTAATGACTCTTAGGTACTATATATTTTCCTTTCCCTCCTTACACGTTTTTGCTTTATCCTTCAACATGAGTAAGCGCGTAAAGTAATGCATGTCTACACGTTTTCTTACTATTATTTGTTCTTTCCGGCCAGCATGTTTTTTGTAGTTAATAATTAAGCAGATGGAGTGGACATTGGGGTGAGAAAAATGGAGCGTAAAAAGTTATTTAAACAGTTCTTAGCTTTAATTTTTTGCCTAAAAGTTTTGTTTCTTATGCATGCACATGATCGCTTTTTACGCTCTCAAATCATATATCTTTGACGTGTGTATATGTATTAACATATATGCCTGGGGTTAGCTTCATGTGTGGATAGACACATGCAGGATACTAACTTGTTTCAAGAGGGGCCTATATATTCGTCAAAGCAGTTCCTTTTTAGCATTGTGATATTGCTCATCAATCATTATTTCCCTAAAGATCATTTGGGAATATTATATAAAGATAAGATGAGTCCTTTATAATATGCCTAAAGATTTTGGCTTATGCATCGATCGCCTTTTGCCCTTTCAAATCATCCGTGTCTTGGAGTACGTACGCTATCATGTCTTGTTCACTTGCATGTGGATAATAAATAAACTCGGTCAAAGCAGTTATTTTCCGAACATTTTGATATTGTTAATTATCTCGTTTCCTGTTATGATGAGCAGCACCTTTGGTAACTTGGAGAGCACTACAGAATGGTTAGAAGTTGTTTTCAATATCATCGTTCTAACCAGTGGACTCCTTTTGGTCACCATGTTGATTGGAAATATCAAGGTAATGCTTCATGCCCAAATTTAACCGCACAGTAAGCTCCGCATATTATCATCCATGTTCATAATTTCTTCCCAACAGTTTGAGGTGCTATTTGGTACGAAGTACTTCAAATAAAACATGAGATAGATTTTTTGAATATATAGTCGTGAGATTTTTTTAGATGACATGATATGAGATAATTTGTAAAATAATTATGCAAGTTTTGATAGTGAAATAAGATATGATAGTTTTTATCAATTTAAAACTTGATGAGTAGGTGTGTTCCACTTAACTTTTTGATATTTGAGCTATATATGTGTTTTTTATTATGTGTTATTGTTCATGTCAGAAATGATTGAGATGCATTTGAAAAGAAATAAATGAAAATAGTGATTAAATTATTTTTTACTGTTTGTTATTTGAAAATGTTTGAGATAAGTTTAAAAATTTATAGATGAAATTAGCTGATAAAATGAAGATAAAATATTATTATTTGGATATATATAATGATCATCCTAGATGAGATAGTTTGGGTCACCAAATAGGGCCGGAGACAATTGAGTTTATGGCCGGCATAAGTGGATATTATATATGTATATATATTTGGCAAATCATTATATTACTGATCTATCAAATGAATTGATCAAAAGGTGATTTTCTGTTAGTCAGACGGAAAAATAATAGTAAGACGGAAAATAATAGTTCAATTTTTGCTCATATAGAGGAGTGCTACATGATGTTGTCATTATTAATCCTATGGCCATCATGTGTATGCATGATGCAGGTTTTCTTGCACGCAACAACGTCAAAGAAACAAGCAATGCAATTGAAAATGAGGAATCTAGAGTGGTGGATGAAGAAGAGGCGGCTGCCTTCAGGGTTCAGGCAGCGAGTGCGTAACTATGAGAGGCAAAGATGGGCTGCAATGCGTGGAGTTGATGAATTCGAGATGACAAGTAACCTCCCTGAAGGCCTTAGGAGGGACATCAAGTACCATCTCTGTTTGGACTTGGTTAGACAGGTAATTAACTTTTCTTACTTTTTTTTTTTAATTTCATTTGCTAGACAGAAATAAGCGATTAATTAATAAAAAATAATAGTTATAGTTATGAATGCACACATCGTACAATCATTTTAAATAATAAAAATAAATATAGACTTGATTCATATAAAAATAAATTAATTTTTTAAACAGTAAACATACCTCTCTCTTTTTAAATCAATTGTACGATATTTACGTACTAGTCCACAAATGTACGTATAATATTTCTCAAATTAATATCATATTACATATTGTCAATATCGACTCTCGCCACAATTTTTAAATGGCAGTCTATTAATTGATAAGAAGCTAACTTAGACGAATCCGTTTCAGGTTCCATTGTTCCAGCACATGGATGATCTGGTCCTAGAGAACATCTGTGACCGTGTGAAGTCCCTCATATTCACCAAGGGAGAAACAGTAAGTAGCACAATTCAAATATTGGAAGCTGCCTAAGTAGTACGTAGTAGCGTAAAGGTTAATGATCATGAATTAGTTGTGTTCCATATACGCATGCAGATAACTAGAGAGGGCGACCCAGTTCAGAGAATGCTATTTATAGTGAGGGGTCATCTTCAAAGCAGCCAAGTTCTTCGAGATGGCGTTAAGAGTTGCTGCATGTTAGGCCCCGGAAACTTCAGTGGTGATGAACTTCTTTCATGGTGCCTCAGACGACCTTTTATCGAGCGGCTGCCGCCGTCTTCATCGACATTAGTGACCATCGAAACAACAGAAGCGTTTGGGCTAGAAGCTGAGGATGTGAAGTATGTTACGCAGCACTTTCGTTACACATTTGTGAACGAGAAGGTTAAGAGGAGCGCCAGATATTACTCGCCCGGCTGGAGAACATGGGCGGCCGTGGCGATTCAGCTGGCATGGAGGAGGTATAGGCACCGCTTGACGCTGACATCTTTGTCATTTATTAGGCCAAGGAGGCCCGTTTCTCGGTGTTCTTCAATGGGAGAGGACAGGCTCCGGCTTTATACGGCTTTGTTAACTTCACCAAAGCCCGATCAAGATGATTTCTTCGACTATTGAAATAAATCAAAGGCTAGCTAGCTAGCTGTACGTATGCAGGCTTCGTGAATATTTCACTTAATTTGCTTGGTTTGGCAATAAGTACTTTTCACTAATGTTTCCATTACCGGGGAAAGTGCGATTATATATAGAGGATAGGAAAACATGGCTCCTAGCAGCTTGTTCTTGATCCCTAAAATTAATTTTAGATTAAAAATAATTGGAGGTTCAAAAGATAGTAACTGCTTCATGAGGGACAATTTCTTGAGGCCATGACGGCCTTTACAATTTGCTCGAGGTGCATGAATGATGTACATTCTTCGTCGAAATTAGCACTAGTATTGCTCCCTCGAGATGGATTGATTACCTGCCTCGTTTCAAATATATATATATATATATATAAAGCTACTCGCCTTCAAATTATGGTTTTGCTCCGTGTTTTTAAAATTGATCAGATTAATTATTATGTAAAAATTCTGTTCCTAATTAAACCATTAAATTTGCAACTGTGTGACACTGACATTAATATCTGGCATGCCAAGCGTTTAATTTGCTTATTTAAAAAAAAATGGAAATAACCAATAATATACAAAGTTTATATTCTAAACTTCATCAAAGTAACAAATTCTATTCAAACCAAAAATATGAGTTTCTAAAAAGCAACAAAAAATATTATTTCTTTTTTATTAAAAAAAATTAAACTATCCCACTTGGCCCATTCAAGGGGCCGGAGGCCACCATCGGCTACTCCTAGGGTAACCTAGATCGGGCCTCCATGGCTGACCCAAAGAGGGTCGGCCGGTGGACCTCAGCAGCCACTCATAAGGTTCCCTACCCAAGGTGGCCAGGTCCGTGGGTGACCCACAAGGGTCGAGCCTAGAAACAGCAAGAAGATAGGCCGCGTCTCCTGTTTTTTTTTTTTTTTTTTCCTCTTTTTTTTTTGTTTTTCCAATGAATTTGTGTAAATTATTACGTGGTTTGATAATTCACTGCATCCATGGAATACTCAAATAAAAATACTGATGGGTGGATTAAGGATTTTGCCAAAAATGAAAAAGAAAAAATATTTCAGCTCTACGCGCGAACACAATTAGTTACACAAGTAAGACAGGATTCGAGAAGATCATGAGTAGTGACGGACAAGGAAAAAAAAAAAAAATCAAGCTTTCACAGTCTGATCTAGGGCTGCAAAGTGGCTCGTCTCAACTTGTGGACCCGCAGAGCCCCTGAAGAGCAAAATGGCAAGGCTGCCTATGGAAAAATAGATGAAGCAGCCAGAGCAATGGGTCACAAACGAACCAAAATGGGTCCCCACAATGCATTGCCACCCAGGTCCATATGCCCCATCAAATTCCTGCAAAATCACAATCCCAATCAATAATCCAGAACACTAATGATCATTCCAATGTTTCACTTCTGCATAAATGCATGATCGATGGACCTAATTTTGAGAAGTTGCATCCTTGATTCATTCGTTTGGCCAGCAAGTATATATGAACGTCCGATCATGCATTCAATTTTGGGGTACATCAGTTAAATTTTGACTAGTTTTTTGTTACATACACAGGCTAAGGTGCTAGCTAAGGTACGTACCTTTTTTATGAAGCGGGCAATCTCAGTGGCCTCAGTGACATCGAAAAAGTCGAGCGCTTTTGCTGCTAGATCAAGGGCATCCTGCTGCATGGTTTGGAGCATATCAGTCTCTCCAATAACTGCTCTTCCTTCTAGCATGCTTAATGCAGTAGAAAGCAGAAAACTAATTACTTTCTCTAAGACACTACTACTCGGACCAGGTGGCGCGCGTTACTCTTAACAGTAAAGCGACAGAAGCACTGGATTTTTTATATGAGGGTAAAATGGCATGCACGGAGTGGTGCAGATTATATATAAGAGCCAGCCACGCAAATAATAAGAAAGGGCCGGTACTGCTAATGAGCCAGCCACGCATATTCTTTCCAAAAAAGCAAAAGGGTTAACCACGTATTTCGATCCTTTATTTGTGGTCATGACCAAAGTATGCTGCGGAGTTGGCTCTACCTTAGCTTGCCACCGTTATGGTCAGCAACGCCACATGGAGTAGATGGCAGGGGAAGAGCCGGCGCGGTTTGATGGTCGCTAGACTCGAGACACTAAAATTAGCCACGAATTTTCTGGTCCTGCTTTATTTTGGACACTTCATTCTTTCTTTATTTGTGGCTTATCATGATCAGTAAGATTTTGCCAAGTGTCTCGGCAAGATATGATTGAACCGTAATATTTTGTCAACTTCTGCTGTTGTCTGTTTTGCTCGAGACAATGGGCGGGTGAGAGTTTGCGACTCATTCATGGCCTTTAGTAGTTAGTGCTCGAAATTTCCAGATTCAGTGACACACCACACGATGGTTTCATGTTTATTGTTTGTTACGTACAAGACTTGATTAATGATTAATAAGAAGAATCTAGTTGGGAAGCAACGCCGGAAAGGTGTACTATATATGTATACCTACGGTTTGCTAAAAGCCTGTTGATTGGCATAATTTCAATCTCCAAAATAGAGGTTAGAGTTCGAAACTCCCTTCCCAAATGTATCAAAAAAAAAGAAATGATATTTGAATCTGATCATCTTTTATTTTTGAAATCAAAAGCGCTCTCATTTCACCCTGGCTACTTGTCTGAATAAACACCAAGGGCGTAGTCACTATCATTGTCCAACAAAGGACATCAAGTTTGGCAGGCCACCATTAAGGGAGCTTGGATCTTCTAGCGACCTAAAAGTCCGTGAATTTTATCTCCATCACATAACGACTCTTATGGGCATCCTTACCTTTTCTGGCTCATTGTACTCCGTAAGATTTATTGATCAGCTACTACATTAAGTAGGGGTTCTTGTACTCTTCTATATAGCATAGCAACTTCGTGTGTCTCTGAACTCTATATGGCATAAACTTGCATACATGTCAGCCAAATTGTCCCCCTAACAAGCAGGTTTTTTCAATAACTTTATTATTATTATTATTATTATTTGGCAAAGTTTTTTCAAGAACTTGAATCATTAATAATCTAAAAATAGATTCTAAAATTGAGAGAATATACATAGAGGTACTATTCAAAATGGTTCAAGTCTTCCAGATATGGTAGAAAGACAACGCTTGGCTGAAATTCTTGGGATGCTTTTCAAAGTACATATACCATGTCGAATTGTGCTGTCTGTGTTGCTATCGTCACTATAAGAAAATAGATTATTTGCAACGTTAAATTTTGTTACAAAAAATAGAAAAGAACATCACAAAAAATTATTTCTAACAAAAAACAATTATTTTGGTTGCAAATATTTAGTCATTAGTGCTCATTTTTCTTGTAGTGCGTGCAGCAATTATAATGAACAATACAAAATAATCAAAAAGAAAATAAGAGAGAAATAATACAAAGATTTACATGATTCGATAATATACCTATATCTACAAGAGCAAGCGGCTAAATTTTATTATCATTTGAATTAGAATTACAATATATGTATTTATATTAACCCTAAGTGTACAGACATACGTAAAAAAAATTAGGTGTAGTTCGTCCGCTCGCTCTATCATTTACCACTTGTCATTATATCTTCATTAAATATGAGCTACATACTCCAAGAGTCTGCCTATACTTCTCTGGAAGATATGATCAATCACCATGTGTTATCCATCTGAATTCTGATGGTGTAGTTCAGAATCAAACAGCTACTTTAAAAGATCGCAAAGAGGGAGAGAGAAGTTTTAGAAAGAAAAAAGAAAAGAAAAGACAGGCCTTTTTGTGGGATGATTTGTCACAGGAAGGTCAGTCTGTTTGCTGGGCCCGGTCATACATATTTGGGCCACATTGAAGCCCATATGAATAAGTGGCCTGAGGATGCGTCGCTAATGCACGCATACGCGTCAAATGAGTCAACGACAACGAGAAGCTAACAAAGTCTGAGCGAGTACCGAGCAGCAATGCGTAAATCTGTTGTTAGCAAGTAAATTAAAGAATGAATAATCTCATTCAGGTTCAGTATAATTTCAAGTTCCATAGAAATCCAATCCTTATTATGTAACCATGAATGGGGCAACTATTATGACGCATTGACGTAAGACTAGTTTATTATGCTAGTAGAGGTAATAATATATACTCTGTTCTTGGCCAGAAAGCTGGACAGCAACAAAACACCGCTTTGTTCAAGATAACATGACGTCCGCATGATACTTCATTTGGAATTTTCTTGTATCTTTATTAGAGTAAGGTTAGATATTGTCATCTTTTTTATATTATATCTCCAAATATTATATAATCGCTCTTGTAAAAAACTCCATTATTGTATCACTATCATGAATATCTATCACACACAACGTGGCCGTTGGGTGGTCGCGCCACCCCATTGACGTTAAAGCCGACCTTCCAAAGATTTTCTTTATGACTTTTAGTCGAAGATTCCAAAGATTTCTTTATGACTACACGTAAAATGCGGTGGCGACTGCTGATCCTCTCTGACATTGATCCAACCCACCCCTGACAAACAACGTGGCATCGACACTTCCGTGTCGGCAACGTAAAGCTACCGAACCAAACCAAATTACAACACCTTGTCCTGTCCCGAAGACAAATTAAGCAAATGCCCAAAAAAAAAAAAAAACTTCCAAACCTCAAATTAAAACCTTCGCAGCACCTTCTTAGCCACTTTTCTCTCCCCACCATCACCACTCTATTTTCTTTCACATATTCCCTAATATTACGTTTCCTCGATTCCTCTCGAACCTTACCTCTCCACATTTCTCTCTTCAGATATACGCAACACATTCTTTTTTGAATAAGAGTTATCTCTATCTTCCCTTTTGTGATTCTTCTTCACCGCCAAAACCACAGCCACCTCCACCCCCATCTCCACCGCCACCGTTTGTCAACTAGGCGACTAGACGACAAACAATGCCGCGTCGTTTCTTCGCCTGCTTCGGCAGAGAAAGCGCTTCTAAGACGTCTTCTGGAGATCAACGGCACAACGCTACGGCGGACGTGTCGGCGGAGGAGCAGCGGCATGGCGGGCCGGTGCTGGTGGAGCTGTTCTCGTCGCAGGGCTGTGCCACGTCGCCCGAGGCTGAGCTTGTGATGTCTAGGCTGGGTAGGGGGGACTTCGATGGGCCAGACCTGCCGCCCGTGGTGGTTCTGGGCTTCCACGTGGACTATTGGGACTATATGGGCTGGAAGGATCCGTTTGGGTCCAGCCAGTGGACCGTAAGGCAAAAGGCCTATGTGGAGGCTCTCAGGCTTGACACCATGTTCACGCCCCAGGTGGTGATCCAGGGTAGAGCCCAATGTATTGCCAATGATGAGAATGCTCTGTTGGCCTCCATCAAGGACGCACCCAGATTCCCTGCCCCCACGTTCCAGGTTGGTACTACTACTATTGATCTTTTATTGTTTTATTGTTTTTTTTTTTTTTTTTTTTTTTTTGCGATCCACAAAATATGAATTCAAATTTTACGGAATTGCGTTGGAGTTATGATCTATTTATGTTATTTGTATGCGTGCCAGTATGTTGTTTTTTTCTGGTATATCTGAAAGAAAAATGTAGACACAAGGCCACCATGATCGTAATTTGTTGCGCAATACCAAAGTTGGAAAGCGACTTCCTCACCTAATGAGTGGAAGCCACCTGTTAACAATCATCTATAAATGATATTATGACGGCAATGGCATTGACACTTGCATTTGCTGCCCATCGGCGAGCTAGATAGCTTGTTAAGTGAGTTGATAGTAGATGGCTTCAAGATAAATTATGATTATATGAACTGTTTATAATATATATTGACTTAAATTTACTTGACTGCACAACAACAGAATATGCATTCTTGATAAATACGTTATTAGATGAATAACCATCTTTTTTATGTGTGAAACTTGATCATTCTGCACAATTTAATCGAACAGGCAACCTTCAAAAGTCCGACGACGGACTCCTTGCAAGTCTCCCTAACAGGAGCTCTAAGGAGCAAAGTGGATAATCGTGGTGCCAATGTCATGGTGGCACTGTACGAAAGTGGGTTGGTGACTGACTGTCCCAAGGGGGAGAACAAAGGGCGGGTTCTATCCAATGATTTCGTTGTTAGAAAGCTTGAAAAGCTCTGCACCGTCAAAGACATTTCAGCCAAGAAGACTGTATCAGGAACTGTTAATTTCTCCCTATGGCAAGGATTCAATGGCAGCAAATGCGGCATCGTCGTCTTTGTTCAAGATACCTCTCATCAAATTTTTGGTTCCCAGAACTTTCGGTTGCCCGACAACATATGATGAGGACACAAAAACAATAGCTGTCTCTATTTTACCATAAATCATATTCACAATATGAAGTTTAGGGCAGGCTGGATTGGATAAAGGTGATTTTATGGGAAAGAGAAACAGAGGATGAATGATTCATCGATTCCCACCTGTTGTCCAATGCGGGTTTCTGAGAAGCTCTCGAGAATGTATCTCTCTCCGCCCTCTTTTCCACTCCACAAGTCACCGGGACCTAATTTCAGGCAATAATGTACAGGATATGTTCTCTGTTTTAGGGTATTGTTTTTTCTTTCTTTCTTTGTCTGTCTTTCCAAGTATCGGTTGGATTTTATATGTAGGAGATAAAAGAGAGTGAGAGTTGCATTGCTATATAATTATTCTTTTTATGTTTGGAGTTGAATTCCTGCGTATTGCATTATGTGGGGAGGAGTGGTGTGGTGACTGGTGAGAAACTTTAATTGCTATATTTGTATTTTGTTAAATTTTCATTGTTTTAATTTTTTATTTTTTGAGTAATCGTAAACTCTTTTATTCAATGTGTTGTGCTTGGTTGTATGATATATCCCCCCCCCCCCCCCCCCCCCCAAAATTCAAATTAGAGACAGAGTTCGCACCCTCTTATGAATTATTACCATAAAAATGATGAGTCAAGCACAAGATATCTTAACAAAATGCATTAAGATACCAAATTACATTCAGTGGAAACCGATGGTTTATCAATAACAATGTAGACTACAAAGAAACAAAGACTAAAAGCCTGACATAAACTGGGCAGCCTAACCACAAAGATTTACATGCACTTATTCTTCATACAAGGCAAAATCCAATAAGAAGGCCAAGTCCAAAATCAGGAAATCTTTACCCTCATCCTGCTCATCTGGAGGTTGGTCATGACATAAATGTGTTGTTTCTCTCTACATAAAGCACTGGACTTCTTGCCAACTACTCCGCATCTTCCCACAACAGATTACCAACAAATGAGTGATGGGTGAATTGACATTCATTCTCCTGGTAAAAGTAGTTGCACAAGGAAAAAAATCGCACGTTATGCCGACTCTATTGCTTCAACCTGTTGTCGAGCCAGATATTTCTCCCTCCGCTCTTTCTGAAATACGCAAGTGTTAACAGCTATAAAACAAGGAAAGGAAGAAGAGAGTTTTAGGATAAAAATCCCATCAGAAAATACATGAAACTCATACCCATTCATCGATTACAAGCCCTTCTCCCACAACCCTAGGTCCTGTATCTACAGGAGGTTTCTTGCGTGTTTCCAGTGCAGCCTCAGCTTCGGCTAGGTAACGCTTCAGTTTATCCAAAGCCTAGGAAGCAGGGGAAAATACTCACATAATGAAACTTGTTAACAAAAGATCCTGTGGTAGTTAAAAACTTTCAGAAATTCAACTTACAGGGCTAGGACGTTCCATGTCTAAAAAGACAACTCGCAAAATTCGCTCGACTGTTGCTTGATCCTTTTGTTCATCAAACTGTGGGAAAAAGTTCAACAACAAATATTGGTTCGGTAATGTCAAATATCCCACAAACCAAAAACACACAAGGGGTGGTGGGCTGGGGAAGTTAGAGCAACATGTGCATTAGTTTTGGATTGATTATTTAAGCAACAAACATATATTTACCACAGTTGTTTAGCTTAAAACTGTGAAGCGTTTAGAGTCGTTAGACCCACCTCTTCTACATTTATTTCAAAATGAAAATGTACAGTGTAAACGTCTCAATTTCCCATAGACAAGCAATAAACACTGTGCATCACAAAGGGTCATGAAACAAAGCATAAATGCAGAAAAAAAAAATACAAAAAACAAAATGATAAATACAACAATACAAGAACTGAATTAGCAGTGCCATCCAGGAAAAACATCCGACAGCACAAATGAACCCCAATTATTCGTTTTTTTTTTTTTTTTTTGTTCTTATCACATAAATAACTTTAAAAATTTGACCCTTCTCAACTACTAACTAATGTTAAAAGCAAAAACTTCCTAGCACTACTCTGTCCTGAAAAGTATCACGGCCATCAGTACTCTTGAAAGAGAAATGCAGAATAAGCTATCAATCAACAATTATGCTCAACACAAGTTACAAGACTTGAGCATAATATCTGCTGAAATATTTGAGTACTGATTCTCCAACCTAACCAATTTACACATTGATTTCCTTATTTGCTTTTGTTTCTCATCCATCAATATAAAATGAGTTACAAACTCACAGAGTAGCATAGATAAACTAGCACAATGGTACAAAGGCTATAGAACTTACCAGCTCAGGTACATACTCCATTCCTGCTTTCACTTTCAGACTCATGATCTTGAACTTAATCTTACTCTTCTGGTCCAATTGTTTTTCATTGTTCTCAGTATGCTCCACAAACTTGAACACTGACCATTCAATCATGACAGAGAAAATGGAAGATGTGATGGAGGGAGAGAATTAGAGAGATCGTACGTTGGGATGAGCAAACAAACACAGCAAAACTATTCTTGTAGAAAATTACAAGTCGAATCCCACTTCCCCTAACAATAAAAAGTGGAAATTCCAACATCCTAAACACAAGAGTAATACCAGTTGCAATAATACTTTCTCCGGGAGCAAGGATACCACCAGGAGGGCGCATGTAACAGCTCTTTGGTGCTGTAGTTTGAAACTGAAGCAGGACAAACAAACCCTTAGATTGTTCTCGTAAATTATTGTAAGCACAGATAAAAGTATTTTAAAAAAATAAAATAAAAATTAGCTGTCTCAAACTCCTATATAAATTAAAACAGTGGTCCATTATGCTCGGGCTTACAACAATTAACACAGACTTTTCAGAATGCCACAAACTATCAGTGAATCAGGAAACAATGTTAAAAGAGAGGGCATAGAGAAAATATCAGTACCTTGAAAGCAACATGAGACCTGCTTGTGTTCTTCAACCTGATCGCACTCTTAACCTGTTTACCAGGCTCATCTTCGTGATACACAAAACGCAATGTAAGGCAATGAGAACGAAACTAATCTCGAATTTGAAAGATAAAGGATGTGCAGAAGTGTGGGCAAACATAACGTATAAAGTCGGTGGCTTCTCGTGTAATCCTACAATCAGAATTCCACTAGGCTAAACAGAAGCTAAGGCCGGTGTCTGATTGACATCTAGAAAGCACTTTCATCTTTTCACGTTGCTCAAATTTTTTTTTTTTAAAGTATATCGCTCAAAATTCTAAAACCTTGAAAAAGGCAATTTTGGAAAAGTACTTTTCTTTAGCTTTCCCGTAAAGATTCACCTTAAAAGGGTAATGAAAAAAAAATCAATTTGCAGGCATTTTTTAGAAAAGGCGAGCAAAGAACGCACAGAGATGCTTAAAGAAACCTCCGATAAGGAAAACGAAACGCTTATCCTCTAATTGAGCAGACCATGAAACAGCAAGTTCTTCGGAATTGATCAAAAGGTCAAAGCAAAGAGCTAGAATAAAACGACGACGTACTTGGGAAGTAGAGGTTGTTGGTGGGGTCGAGACGGAGCCTACGCCGAGGAGGGAGCAGCGATCGGGCCACAGACGACACAGTTTTGGAGGACGGCTTCGAATTGGGCCCCGCTACGTGTCGGTTGCTTAGGCTCCCGTGGTTACTATGCGTAAGGTTCTGCGTTGAGGAGGAAGACGACGACGTATTTCCCGATTGCCAAAACGGGCAGAGTCTGAAAAGCTTAGCGTCGGAGTGCGACCTGTGGTGGTCCGCGAGGGCCATCGTATCACCGGAACTTCAGACGCGGCGAGCTGCTATTGGGTCGGTTAGGTCCGTCCGTCGGTGCGATTGCCTGTGCCGATCGGATAATATAAAGATGATGATGCTACTCCAGATTGCAATATTGTGGGACTTGGAAATTGGAACTTGGAACTGGAAAGTCATTAAGTTAGTTATTAAAAGGCGAATAATTGTCATAACTCCGTTTTATTGAGACCTTGTATTGCACAGACTGCGTGCTCCACGACGCTGTGAAATTACCCACTCTCGTACAGGCGCGTCGGATGCACTTCCAGTGGAAGCAAAGAGTACATCATCTATATTGTGTAAGGTGTAACGTGGTGTCACGTGCAGCCCGAGAGCGTGAAAGACGTTGCAAAGGGAATTTAGTTTACGTAGTTCGGAGTAGATAGAGTTGGTCGAAGATGTAACGGCATTTGTTTTCTGGAGGGGAAGGCCAATTTGCCAGGGTTTTTAATGATGGCTTTTGGAGATTTTACTTTTTAGGTAAGGAGTGATAGTACGGAATTTATAATGGCAGGTCTGTATTTGGATCTTTTTGAGTTTTGGTTGGGAATTAATTTGGATGATATGAAAAATTCTAAATTTCACCAATATTAGACATTTATATATGTATAAATATTAAAGTAACAATATAAATTGAATAAAATATTTAAATTTAAAATATAAAATATAAAAATAATCAATCAAAATGTACATATATTTATATGGGTGTGTAATATTATTTGTATATAATATAAATCTTATGATATTTTTTAAGATTAAATTTGAGCTTTCTGAATTTAAAGATAAGTTTAATTTATCTTAATTTGTTTTTATTTGTTTTTATTTGTTTTTAATTTTTTATATAAAAATAATAAATAATTTATTTTTTTAAAATTTTAAAATAATAATATTAAAAAAATAATATTTTATTTAACTTTTAAAATTCATTTCATTTTATTTCATTCTCTCTCTAATCCCTTATAGTTTTGCATCGCAGGAAGATGTAAATAAAATGGTGAATAGAGAGGACCACCGCACACGCATTGCTAATGAGTGGAGCCAATTAATTAAGCTCCTTCCCTCCTCCGTTGACATTTCGAGAAAAGAAATTAGCGTCAACTCGAAATAGATACAAATATAAAGAAATTATATAAAGATAATTTTATAAATTAATATGATTTTTTCTATTAATTAAATTTATTTTATAATAAAAATAATTTTATAATATATGAATTACGTCAATTCGTTAAATTATTTTTAATATAACTAATTTCCTACGTAAAATGACAATACCTTGTTTATTTTATTCATTCGAAAATTGGGAAAATTGAAAATAAATAGAATTGAAAAAAGAAGGAAAAAAATGGAGTGGGGTAAAGCAGTTGATCGCTTGTAAGCACACACTAAAGCATAATCCTCAACTTTGAGTGAAAGGAATCGTGACATGTAGTGGACTAGTCTGGCAAACATATCTGCAACTTCTCAACAGATCTTTCCATAATCTATATTCTACACTCAATAATTACAATAAAAAAAGATAGATAGAGAGAGAGAGAGAGAGAGAGAGAGAGACTTTAATTGGGTCCCCAGTAAACAAGGTGAAAGAGGTTCTCGGCCTTCTCTTCTTTCCTTGATCTCCAGGTTCTCTTTCTCTGTTTCTTCTCATCAGGGCTCTGTTTCTGAGTCACGGACCCAGCACTGCGCCACAAATTGTTTCCTTTATTGGCTACAGATTCTGCCAAAGCATTTCTATTCTGCTGCGCGTTCTTCAATGCCATCTCAAATTTGCAGACCTTTTTATTACTACTCATCTCCTTTTTTTTTCTTTTTTTCTTTTTTGTCTTTCTATCTTGGAAATTCACAGAGGGGTAGAGAATGAAATGAAAGCTGGATTTAAGAAGGAAGGTAGTGTTTGAAAATTGATCACTTTCAGCAGAGGTTCGGTTATCAAGCAAATATTGACAGGTTGGTCCATAAATATATAGTGGCCGGCATTGGGCAAGCAATAAAGTGGGCTGGTTGAAAATGAAGTACTTCTTCATCTAGAGTTTTCTAGGAAAGTGGTTTCGCGAGAATCTGGGGTTAAAGGCGTTAGATTTCTCAGTGTCTCACAGCTCCCAGATTTTGTGACACTGGTTTCTTAAATCCTAGGGGTGATTTTTTGTAATTAATTAATTGAAGCACGTGATGAAGAGGCTGTTGGTTTGGTAATCTGTATTTTTCTAACCTAAATGCGGACGCGGTTATTGACTTGTGAGAGGAACAAAAAAAAAAGAGAGAGAATGAGACGTGTCGATTAGTTTAGCTGTCAGCCTGTCTGTTCGAAATATCAGATATGTCCTCAAACTTTATAGGTTAATAATTGTTTTTTTTTTTTTTTTTTTGAAGAAACAGTCTATAACTTAATATTAGACGCGATGGAATACCGTTAAGGGTGTTCATTCGGGTTCCGGATTTGGGAATCCGGAACTCGGATTCAAAATTTCCTTAAATATTTTATAAAAAAAAATTCAAAAGTGTTAAGAAATTAATAAAATTTTAAATCGGGCCGGGTTGTACCCAGCCCGGATGAACAGGCCTAAATACAGTCATTAATATTTTTTTCATAAAAATAAATTTATAAATTAAGATAATTTTATATTATAATATATTAAATTTATTTTATAATAAAATTAATTTACAATCTGATTTATCACATCAATTTAAATTCACCTTATAATAAAATTAATTTTACAATCTACCTTATCGTAACAATATTCCATATTTATTGAAGTCCCTCTTCTGAACGATAAATCCATTTTTATGCTTTTAACGATAATGAATAAGATGCAAACACATCAGCAACTATATGTAAATTTCATGAGCCACACTACAGAATAGTACAATCAAATACACGTAACCCTCCAAAGGGAAGTTTCTTCTAGAAGGCACCCACTACGCACTACCGCACATTTCTCTTCGTTGCACCTTTCCTGCTTATCGCACAGTACGTCGCACATCACCTGGGTTCAGTCCATCACAACTCATTTTCAGCCCGTGCACTGCTGCCCTCTCAGTCTCAGACAATAATCAGCCTTTCATTGACGTCTTCATCCACACTGAAATCATTACAGTTCAGTTGATCAACCTAATTCATTCACAGACTGATTTCTCAGAGTCATTCTCAGCACTTCCATATACTATTTTTTTAAATGCTATTTATAGAAAAATAAAACTTTTCCCTAACTTGTAGTACTTTTGAGTTTGAATACTTTTGAAAATTCAACGGAAGATATTCGTGAAGGACTGGAAATGGCTAGAGTAGTAATAATTTTGGTTCCATTTGTGGCTTATAAAATTGTTTTCCTTTGAAATCCCAGCCATCAATATGATGATCATGCTTCCTGCACAAACTTTATTGAGTCACAAGCTTACTCGTGAGTGCGTATTTAAATCTAAAAAGAAACTTTTCGAAATTTTTGTTTTCTACTCACCCAGAGAATATTCCTAAGTGTTCAACCATGTTGGTATTTAAGAATTGAAATTCAGTATTAAAAATCACTTTGCACTATTGTTATACACCAAACCCAACTCACCATAAAAAAAGTTTCCCAGTTAAAAGAAATTTAAATTATGCAGTTGATTCAATCAACCTTCTGTTTTTGGTAAAATCCTTGTACAGGTAGCCAATATATTCAGTCTAAACCCATATGCTAACAAAATGAAGTAGCGTTGAAGCTCAGATCGAATCCAATCTGAGATATTTACGAAAGACCCAAAAGAGAAAACAGCTAAAAACAAGGAGGACAACCGAGGATGAGACCATAAAACCATAGATCAACATCAAGAACCCAAAATGCACCGGAGGGAGGGGTTGACGTGACGAAGGGATGGAGTGGGTGGGTGGGAGGCCGTGGGGCTTGGGGTCGACGGTCGTAGGTGGGTGGGTGTGATAGATGGGTTGACGGGAGTCTTTGGAAAATCTGTTCATCTGCAACGTGGCCACAGGGTTGGAAATATGGAGTATCTATGTGGCAGACCTTCATTAGAAGGAGTTTTTATGGAGAGATCGGATATTCCTGCGATAAGTTATTCTCTATTTATTTTTGTAAAATTTATTCCTAGTTAAAACATTTCTCAATATTATATTGGAGATATAATGTCTTTGGGTCTTTGATATATTTAAGGTTGATATCTACATTAGTTTATACCCAGCATCTAATATTATATGATCCACAGAATCTTTCACTCCTTAAATTGTTGTGAAAAAAATTAAAAATCCGAAAATTATAAAATCTAAACGGAATATGCAAGTGAGTGTAACTTCATGTTGTACGATGAAGGGATGGGATGTAGTTCTGAGAGTGTGGCTGTTTATAAGGTTCTAACATGATATCATCTATGTTGGGATGATGTGCTGATCTGATATTTTTTTTCGTATTATTGCAGCGAATTAAAGAAGGATTTTTTTTTCTTGTATTGTCATGTTAATAAGGGTTTTCAATTATGAAAAAGCTGGTTGTAAGTGATTTTTGTGTACTAATATGCGCACTTATTTAATGTGATTGATCAGAAAGTTAGACTTTAATAAAGGCTAAACAATAAACATGTAGTATTGATATTAGTACAAAGGTTGATTTACAAATCTATTTGTATATTGATTACTCTTTCAAATATTATCAAGTACCATATGGCTGGGCTCTCACATTATGATTGGACGAATAATTCAACGTGAATATCTTTAAAATTTTAATTTATTATTATATTTTTGTTTGTTATTTGAGATAACAAAAAATAATTGTAGCATAACTAAGATAATTACCATCATGGCATATATTATACCGTCGTGAAAACCCCTAGTCATGAAATGGCTTTAAAAGTGAAAGAGCGTTAAAGTTCAGGATGGAGAGAACAATTGGCTAGAAACCATTATCATTTTCATATCCATTCAAAAGATGGAACAATATTTACAAGAATTAGATCAATTAGGACCCCAACAGCTCAAGTACATGACTCTTCTCAAAGAATCTTCGTCATGATTTTTCACTCTAGTGCTGGAAATAGTAGAGGAAGATTGAGAGGAGAGTTTGTTGGCCTGAGAATAGGATCTCATGAGATTGTTCTTGGCATGGTGTTGAAGTGATCTTAGGGGCTGGTTCCATCTGCAAATCCCTTGGTCTTTCAAGGCCACCACTGCTCCAATACTTGCTGCCACTATCCAACCTTTTCTTGCTCCACTCATTGCTTTCTCTCTTACTTAGACAAAATTAATGAAACTGGCCGGAAGTGTTATAGATGTAAAAGGGTTTGTGTATTGATGGTGTTAGATTTGAGGAAGTTGTCTTTCTTATATAAAGAGAGTGTGGAAAGAGATGGGTGAGCGTTGCAAAACTAATGGCTATGGCAGTGTTTACGCCTGCTGTTTGGAAGAGAACTCAGAAGTGAGAGAACCTCTGGTATTTGGAATTGGGGGTTCCAATTTTCCAAAACCACAACTTCCTTTGCTCATTTTGCTATTTCCTTTGAACCTGGACTTAGAAAGCGACAGGGCTATTAATAAAATAAAAGGGGTCACTAATGTATAATCTAAGTGGTCATTCAGTTTTAAGGAGTCTTCCGAGTACTCGAGTTTTGTATTTTGTGTAGAAACAGTCATTCCGTGTAATAAACTCTATTATGACTTTTTAAGATGTTTGTTGGGTGTTTAAAATAAAGGCAAATCAGCTCTATATCCATCCATTTGGGCAACTCAAATTTCTTCAAATATTGAAAAAAAAAAAAAAAAAAAACTGGTGAAAGTTCCGCCCTTAGTAATTGTCATTAGTGGCGTGGCCATTCTTGCATGGTGGCTACGACATGCAGGAGACTCTTGAAAAAACACGTATTTTTAAATATCTTATATATTTATTTTAATAGTTTATATTTGAATTAAAATTCTGGATAATCAAAATAAAGATTCTCATTAACAACGATTAGTTATATTATTTGATAAACGAAATCAAAATTTAAAAAGTTGTAATAAAGTTCTTGACTTATCTATATATAAAGATTTGTAATTTGCCATCAGTTACATACATTAACATAAATAAAAATAGGTTAAAAGTCTTTATTTAACACTCTCTATATAAAAATATGTAAGATTTCGCAATCTAGAAATATATATTTAGTTCTTTCAAAAATTTGATCAACAATTACTAAAGATAAATGTTTTAATGCTTCTTTTATTATTAAATTTTCTCAAGTCTTACAAGCCCCAACCCTTCTGATTTTAAAAAGCAAGAAAAATTGGGCTGCAATCCTTGTGCAGCCCAACAGCACACACGTAAACAGTACAAAATACTGTTTATATATGTATCGCTGGGCTGCAGCGCACATGGATTGCAATCCAGCAATGCTCATTATAAAAGGAGCATAAATAAAGACATTATGGTCTGAATACAAAGTTGGGATCATGTATGTGCCACACTACTAACCCTCTAGAATCTGGATTCCTTTTCAATTTATCTGGGCAAAGATAAAATAAAGCTAGAATAAACAAAGAAAGTAAATAGTTTTTTGGGTTTCAATCTAGCCTAGTGTAGATTCTAGTAAGATTTGAATAGTGATTTATAATGAGATGAATTAAGATGAAAGTTGAATAAAAATATTATTTATTAATATTATTATATTAAGATTTAAAAAGTAAAATTATTTACTATATTTTGTATAAAAATTTAAAAAAATATTAATAATTAGATAAGATAAAATGAGTTGAGATCAATTCTAAATATAAAAATAAACCTTATTAATATCTTACTTGGATTCACTTTTTTAGTTTTTATTTGTTACTTTTTAAGCAGTGATTTATTAGAATAAACACAAGAATACAAGAGGAGAAGAAGGCCATTTTCAGTATTCAATATACATAATGTAGAAAGATATTTTTTTTAAAATAAAACTTTTTAATTACTTTCATATCTCTCTCTTTCTCCTCTCTCTCAATTTTCTATTCTATACTGAAAAATAAATGCCAATGTGATCATTGTGATGGATGTTTTTTATAGGCCAAAATTCGACCGTGTGAAAAAAGGTTCGCTTGAATTGAGAAATGAGATTAATTTAGATGAATTTTAAAAATTAAATAAAATATTATATTAAAAATTATTATTATTTAAAAATTTTAAAAATTAAATTAAAATTTTAAAAAATAAATTATTTATTATATTTTATATAAAAATTTTAAATAATAATAAAATTAAAATAAATTAAGATAAATTCATCAAAACTCTCAATCTAAACCTATCTTATTAGAGAATTACTGTTTTTTTGGGGGCGCTGCCGGAAAGTCCGATGAAATGGTCCTGTTTTTGTGTTCATTAAGTGTTTTTTTTTTTATATTTTTTTAAATACTTTTAGATTTGTTTTAAAAAAATTATAATATTATTAATCAACATTTTCTTAATAATTAAGGAAAAAATAAAACAAAAGAAAACAAAATTGGAAGCGGAGCACCAAATCAAGACCCATCGGACACCTTATAATTTTCATTTCTGTTTGTGTGGTAAAGGGGGGGGGGGGGGGGGGGGGGGGGGGGGGGTTGGCCCAACTCCCAAGCCAAAACTCTGTAATGCATCTCGTCCTTCAACTTTTGGTAGGCACATCGGCATCGCCAATCCTTGTTTGCTGAGTTTTGAAATTCCGGCTCTATTAACTAACTAAAATCAAGATGTTAAATTTGATTACAAAGGAAGTGGGCACCCGATCCATACTATAATGATGCATTTGAATTTCTTCGAACCCAGAATTGAAAAAACCAAACTCTTCGTTACAAAACGCAGTCTTTATAGCCTATCTTGCTTCATTAGGCCAGCGGTCTGTCTCTGTTTTCCCAGATTGATCAGGAAAATGTTTTTCATATGATCTTTTCCTCACATCTTCAGAAATATAACCGAATTGAAGGAGCTGCCACTCGCAAAGGAAAACCCAATTTCTCCATCAAGATCGAAAAGTGAAATTAATAAAGAATTTCGACAACCATGTTTTGGGATCAAGTTGTAGGGAGATAAAAGTGACAATAAAGGGAAGCAAAGAGAATACAAGCTCTCATGAAACAATAAATCATTTCTTGGGGTTTGAGGATTACATATTTCATAAAATAATAAACTAAAATCTGATTGTGCTGGGACCCCAGCAGCTCAAGTCCATGACTTTTCTCACAGACTCCTCCTTAGACCGATTCATCTGATTAGAAATAGCAGAAGAAGTCTGAGCAGAGAGTTTCTTGGCCTGATAATAGGATCTGATGTTGTTCTTGGCATGCTGTTGCATTGACCTTATGACAAAGTTCCACCTGCAAACTCCTTGGTCTTTTAGGGTCTCCACAGCTGCTATGCTTGCTGCCACTACCCATGCTCTGCAAGCTGAACTCATTTTTTGTTTGATCTTTTGAATTCTGGGTTGAGAGTTTTTTTTTTGGGTTCTTTGGATTTGTCAAAGAGAAAGATCTGAGCTTTTTGGGTATGATGGAGGTTTGCAGTATGGTGGTCTTTCTTATATAGGCAGGTTAGATTAAAATCTTCAAAACCATAAACGAAGTAGAAAACCAGAGGCAGTCGCTCCAATTGTATTTGGAAAGGGGCCCTGGTATTTGTTGGTAAACCGCGTGCTTAGCTTCCTGGTGAGCCTAGCTTTATTGATTCGGACGCGGAACGGCGGAAGTTCCGGAGCTATTGCTATTATTAAAATAGAAGTTCTGTAGTTTGAAAAGAGATACTATAAAATATAGGGTGATGAATCATGATGAATCTGATGATTCATTGATTATTGTTTTATTGTTATAAATTTTTTAAAAAAAAAAATTATTATTTTAAGAGAATTTATAAAAAAAAATATTTAAAACTATTAAAAATTAAAATTTTCTTCTTTTTATATATGATTTTGTGCGTATATAACAGATCGATTGAAACTCATATTTATAGGATTTGATTACTATGCAAATACGTATTTTTCAAAAATATGCCCCCATCCTTTAACAAAAGTCATAGAGGGGGTGTGAGTGTAGGGCGTCATTCATTGTCCCCCATTTTTGCTTTACAACACTTCCTTGAATGACCACCTATAAAAAATCTATCCCATTAAAATATTGTTAAGGAAAAACTCAGTGGGAAGAAAAATTAATGATGAAAAAAAAAATAGTACAGTATTCTTATGTACCGCTAAGTGCTTTAAGATTGCTTCATTAAAATCTTGTAAAAAAAAAAAACCCAATGAGATTAAACTTCAGCGAAGGAAAAAAAGTATAATCAGCACAAATTTTCAAGACATTTACTCCCCTTAGAAATTGCATGACGATAGATCTTTAAATTTTTGCATTCCAATATTTTACATAATTTTCTTGAATGTCACAGTTGATAATGCATTCGTGAATAAATCTACTGGATTATCACTTAATCGTATCTGTTTGACATCAATTTCACATTTCTCTTGAAGTTTGTGAGTATAAAAGAATTTAGGTCAAATATATTTAATTCTATCACTTTTGATATATCCTCTTCTGATTTGAGTGATACATGCAGTATTATTTTCGTATAAAATTGTTAGGTTATCATTGATTATGAAAAGACCACATTTTTCTTAGATATGTTGAATCACTATTCTCAGCTAAATACACTCTCGACTTGTTTCATGAATTGCAATGATCTCTGAGTGATTTAAAAATGTGGCAGATAATGTTTATTTGACAGATCTCCATGATATAACAGTATCTCACCGTACCTTGAAGATAACGAAAGACATGTTTAATATCATTCCAATGTCTTCGAATTGGTGCAAAACTATATCTTGCAAGCAGATTAACTGAGAATGTAATATTAGGCCGAATGCGATTTATAAAGTACATCAAAACTCCAATTGCACTGAGATATGGTACTTCATGACCAAGAATTTTTTTCATCATCTTCACAAGGACAGAATTGATCATTCCTCACATCAAGTGATCAAACAATCATTTGAGCACTCAGGAGATGGGTTTTGTCCGTATAAAAATGTTTCAGGGATTCCTTTGTATACATAGACTGATAAATAAAATTTCTATTTAACAAATGCTCAAGCTGCAGGCTGAGACAAAATTTTATTTTATCAAGATCTTTTATTTCAAATTCATTCCATAGCAGTTTTTGTGATCTCTTCAGGAATTTTCACAATATTTAAATCATCAACATAAATCGTAATAATGAAAAATCTGGATTCTGATTTCTTGATAAAAACACATAGGCATATAGGATTATTCTCAAATTCTTCTTTCAATAAATATTTGTTTAGGCGATTATATCACATACGTCTGGATTACTTTAATTCATATAAAGACTTTTGAAATTTGATAGAGTACATATTTTTAAATGTACTTGTAGATGCTTCAAATATTTTATATCATTAAGGAATTTTCATATATATGTCATGATCTAAAGATCCATATAAATATTCAGTGACCACATTTATCAATCGCATATCTCATCATTTTGTAGTAATCAGACTAATCAAAAATCTGAATGTGGTTGCATCCATAACAAGAGAATATGTTTCCTCATAATCGATCACAAGTTTTTATAGGAATCTTGTGCGACAAGTCGTATTTTATACCGCATAATTTCATTTTTCTCATTACTTTTTTGTACAAATACTCACTTATATTTAATAGGCATTACCATTTGGTGTTTGGACAACAAGTCAAAATATCTCTCGCTTTGTTAGCGAGTTTAATTCAACTTCAATAGTTACTTTCCATTTTGACCAATCATTTCTACGTTGACAATCTTCGACCATTTTTTCTCACTTTCTTCATTACCAGAAGTCAAAAGCCATCTTATATGAAAATATGTTGTCAACAACAGTTTTATTTCTATTCAGAATTTCTCCAGTACTCATGAAATGTATTGAAATCTCATGAAAAATATTTCATGAAATACCTCTTTAGAATGTCTTTTTTCAAGAGATTTTAGAATAGAAGATTTGACATATTCAAGAGCATCAATTATGTTTGTAGCCTGTATTGTGGGTATGAGTTTTTCAAGAACACTAAATTCATTTTGTATCTTTCTCCTTCGAAAATTTTTATCTTTTGTATAAATAGGTCTTCTACGTTTGAGGCGTATCTTAGACTCATCTATTCCTGTTTTGACAACTTCTCTTTCAAGGATTTCAATCCTTACTATAGTATTAACAGCAGGAATATATGATTTTACCACACCTTTAGTATCAGTAAATACATCCGGTAATTGATTTGCAATACTTTACAAATCGATAATCCTCTAAACTTATAGTTTATATTCATTTGTAGGAGAATTAAATTAAGACAATACTTTATTATCTCAAGTAATTTCTTATCGTGCTTCAGACACCGACTTTCCATTATCCAGTAATAGAAAAGTGGATTCATCAAAGTAACAATTTTCAAAACGTGCTTTAAACATATTCCATATAAAATGCTCAAGGTATCTAATAATAGATAAAGAGTCAAAACCAACATATATCATAAGTCCACGTTGAGGACCCATTTTTATATATTGTAGATATGTAATTGGAACATATACAGCACATTCAAAAGTACGAAAATAAGAAATATTTGGTTGTTAATAAAATGCAAGCTGTAATGGAGAATATTTATGATATGTATATAGTCTAATTCGAATTAATGATATTGTATGAAGTATAGCATGCCCCCAAGCATAAATAGGTAGTTTTGATTTTATACGTAAATGTCTAGCGATTAACTGAAGTCTTTTGATCAAAAATTCAGCTAAACCGTTTTGAGTGTGTGTATGAGTAACAAGATATTTAACATCTATTCCTATTGACATGCAATAGTTATCAAAAGTTTGAGATGAAAATTCACCTGCATTATCCAATCGAATAGTTTTAATTAGATACTCAGGTAATTGTGCTCGTAGTTTGATTATTTGGGCAATAAATTTAGCAAATGCAACATTTCTAGTGGAAAACAGACAAACATGTGACCATCGACTTGATGCATCAATCAAAATCATAAATTATCTAAATGGTCCATTTGATGGATGAATAAGCTTACATATATTCCCGCGAATTTTTTGTAAAAAGGATGGAGACTCGACAACGACTTTTGAGGGAAATAGTCTGATAATCAACTTATCTTGAAAACATGCAAAGTATGGATATTCATTGTGTAAAATAATTTTTTGATTCTTTAAGGGATGCTCATACGAATTATCAATGATTCGTCTCATTATTATTGATCCCGGATGTTTAAGGCGATCATGTCATATCATAAATACTTTAGGGTCAATGTACTTCTGGTGCATTACCACATTTGATTTAATTATTCTCATATTTGCATAATATAATCCAGAAGAGAGAGCAGACGGTTCTTCTAATACAAGCTTATGGCCCGATATTATTTTAGTAATGAGAAGATGCTCTTTACTGCATTACTTGATAGTTTCAATATGATAATCATTACGACATATATTTTTGAAATTCAATAAATTTCTTCCGGATTGTGAAAAAAATAAAGCATCATTAATATAAAATTTGGTGCCATTAGGCAACACAATATAAGCTCTTTCGGATCCCTCAATTAGATTTGATAAATCTGATTTGGTATAGATATAAACTTTACTTAGTGTTAGATTTTGAAAATATTTTTTATTTTTGAGAATTGTATGAGTTGTAGTATTGTCAGCCAGACAAACATCTTTATCATTCAACTTAGAGATAAGAAGTTTATTAATGTGATCCATGATTTTATAAAATATACAAAACTTTCATTACAAATATTAAAAGGTTCTAAAAATAAAGAAAATAAATTAATTAGAATGAACACTTCCATCTCCAATTAAGTGATTTATTCTACAATCAGGGTCTTCAAAAAAATCAGAAATATCAAGATGAGTGATATATTCTCTATCTATATATAATGAATCATGTGATGATTCTACTAAATTTATTTCAAATTTTTTATTTTTCTCTTTTATAGATGCTTGATATAAATCAACCAAGTGTTTAGCCGTACGACAGGTACATGACCAATGTCCAGTCATATCACATTTATAGCACACCTCTTCACCTCTCTTTGCAAAATTATTTTAAGGGTTTTTACCCCAATCTGAGTTGTACCACTTCTGATAATACGGTATATTTTTATTATTATCCCTTTTAGTATTGTCACTTCTAGAATTAATATTTCTATAATTCCTCCCACCATATTGACGCCACCTATTTTTTTGAAAAGATGCACCATTCGTTTCTGGAAATAATGTAAATCCAATATCATTCACTTTAGGGAATGATGTTGAATCAGTAGGACGTGATTGATGATTTCTTAATAAAAGCACATTATTTTGCTAAACTACTATAAGACAAGATATAAGTTCAGAATATTTTTAAACTTTCGTTTTTTAAACTGCTGCCACTGGAGTACATTCGAGACATAAAAAATAGTATATGTCTTCTCTAACATATCATCGTCGGTGATTTTCTCATTGCATAATTTTAATACTGAGTTGATTTTAAAAAGTACAGAATTATATTCACTAACACTTTTTAAAAATTTGCAACATCAGATACAACCAGTCATAACGAGCTTTTGAGATGATGACAATCATCTGGTGTTCATATATCTCCTTTAAATTATTCCACAAAATAAAAGAATTTTTTATTATGAGATAGTCAGTTCTTAATTCTCCGTGAAAATAGTGGCGAAAAAAAATCATTACCTTATCACAGTCCTGTAGAGACGCTTGATTTCCTTCTTTTATTATTTCTCTCAAGTTCATTGCATTCAGATGGATCTCAACATCAAGAATATAAGATAAATAATTTTTTCCAAAAATGTCAAGAGTAACAAATTCTAACTTTGTAAGATTTGACATTTTCTACATATATAAATAGGAAAATAAATATGTGTATCTACGAAATATATTTATAAAATCATGAGAGTAAACGCAGATTTTATCAAGTAATAATCAACAATATAATATTTCATATTCATATAAAAAACTGCAAATAATATATTGAAAAACTTATTTGAAGCAGAAGACCACTAGTTTCAAAATTGGTAGAACCTCATACTGATAACGTGTTATAAAATTAAAAAGAAAATTACTATTGCAAGAGAATTTATAAAAGAAAATATTTAGAACTCTTAAGAATTGAAATCTTTTTCTTTCTATATATGATTTTGTGCATATATAATAGATCGATCGAAACTCAAATTTATATGCCTTGATTATTGTGTAAATTACTATGCAAATACATATTTTTCAAAAATATGCCTCCACCTTTTAACAAAAGTCATAAAGGGGGCGTGAGCATGTGGGAGGTCATTCATTGCCCCTCATTATTGCTTTACAACATTTATCACTTTTTTATTATTCAAAGTTTTTATTTTTTTAACATTTTTAATTATTAAAATATTTTTAAAAATATTTTTTTTTTTTACTATTAGTCAATTTTATTAATCAATTTCTTAATTATTAAGTAATTTTTTTTAAAAAAAAAAAGTAAAAGAGTAGTAGAAAGATAATAAAGTTATAATTATTCTAGAAGAAATATACAAATTCATATAATTTCGTCAGTTTATGAACTACTTTATCAGATTTATTTGTAATAATATATTAATGTTTTTAGAAACACTTGCACCAGGAGAAAATGTAAGACTTGAACACGAAATGGAGTGTTATATATATATATATATATATATATATATATATATATTTGTGGGGTTAGGGATTTGCTTTAGGGATCAAGTAAAGTTAAAATATAATATATAAAATATTTTTTATTTTACTTTTATACAATTTTTTATATAATATAAAACAATCTGATATTAAGATCTACAATAAAAATAAAATATGTTTAATACAACTTATTTATCAAAAAAGTATATGATATGTCAAGAATTTGCCAATATAATAAAAATATTAAAAATATTTTAGAAATCATCCAACTTCTTTTTTATTCTTATTTTTATCTATAATAAAAAATGTCATCATGTTGTTATATCTTTTTATTTTATATGAAATGTAATTTATTTTCAAATTAAATTAAATTTTGTGGAAGAATGACAAGATAATTTTTAGAGAAGGGCTAACACAAGATAAAATTAATATTATCCTACTAAATCATAAAAAGAAATCAATATATATATATTTTTTAAAAACATATTTTTTTTTTCATTTTTTTGGGAGAGGGGGGAGCCAAGCTCCTGCCCTAATGTGACTCCGTCACTATATATATATATATATTATATATATATATATATATATATTATATATATATATATATATATATAAGAAAAAAAGATTGGCAACAGCCTGACTGTCGCGGCAGCCTCTCACGTGAACAGTAGTTTCATTGTTCACGTGAATAGTGAAACAACTATCCCGTGAGAGGCTGCCACGACACCCGGGCTGCTGCCCATCACGTCTCATATTGGAGTGGGTTGCAATGGAAGAATCTCCGTCTGTATTGAGATTTCTTGATATTTAATATTGTTTGAATAAGTTTGTTAAATAATATAAATATTTAGTAAATATATATATATATATAAGAATAATTTTAAGTACTATATAATTTTCATTATTTACAATAACAAAACCAATCATTGCTAGTTCAATTGGTACAAGCTAATATTTTATAGTCTTCAGGTCAATTTTGAGTAATACAATTTAAAATCACTTATAAGAGTAAAGCCTGACCTTTAAGCCATAGAATGAGTTTTGAATCAACTAACATCTTTCATAGAGATGTGGTAGCAGATTCATCCATTAGACAAAATCATATTTAAAAAAAGTAGCTATATTCATAACCGTCACCTCTCCTTTAAATAAAAAACACGTTAACAAAACCATTACATGTACAAGAGTGTTTCAAATACCGAAGACAATCTTGCCCACCACTTAAAAAAAATACAAAGTGCTAAAATTAAGAAAAGTGTTACAACGAAATTTCCTATTAGTCAATCCAATGGTCGTATGAACTGCTTAAGGGTTGCTATCATGTCCATCTGAAACTAGGTTGATTTATGAAACTAATATGAAGATCTCTAGAGAGACTTTTATAAGATCTTGTAATTTGTAGTGAATCCACGGGAAATAACTACATTTTTTAGACATCTTTTTATCATGGATTGAAGAAAGTGATTCCATCCATTGAAACGATATTTAGAAATAATTTAAGCTTTTGCGATTGTTTCCTAAATGATTATTAACGTTTGGTGAAGGTGCATTAGCTTGTTTGAATTCCTCTGTGCTGATTCTGTGTGCTTCCACTTTCGATCAACACTTCGTTTCGGTGGCTGTAAAATAGCCAATGGCGGCCCGCAGCTGTGAAAGACACATTTAGAGAGAAGTCTCCATGAACTTGCACAAACTCCTCAAGTCAATACAAGAGGGTGGTACATCGGCAATAAATTCAGGTACCCTCGAGTATTTTCGCTTTTCCCATATTTATACATTATATGTATGTAAAAAAAAATTCAAATTCTACTAGTAAAGTCAAGGAAAACAAGAAAGAAAAAGAAAAAAGAAAAAAAAAACTTTTTACAGAAAATGTACACTGCCTTCAGAATATCGGTATGGGGCTGCAGTACAAGAAATTGGACCACGGCAACTACAACTCAGAAGCAATAAAAAATTGAAGGCTAATGAAGGAGGAGAAAAGGCAGGATTTATTTGCAAAAGACGGATGGGTCAGATATTTTTGAAGTACTAGTTTAGCTGAGATGAGCTACATCAAACTCATCGGGAAATTTAAAAGTATCGGCTGCACCAAACTTCTTTCGTTCTTCAAACTCTTCCATGGTTTCTTCAATACTAGTGTCCTCTCCTTCCTCATGGTGACTAACAGGCGAGGAGGGGTCGTATATGCTTTTAGATCGGCAATGTGGTGTTGAAAGCATGCTAACTTGACCAAAGTGAGAGATTTCTACCACAACGGTGTCATCATCAACTGGTAGGGGTTGTTTCCATGGCTCCCCATCTAGCCTCATGAATGTATGGTCAGCTGCACCCTTATGGAACTCGAAACGGATTCTATTCGCCTACATTACACAACAAATCCAATCAAGCATACAACTATAGAGAATTTTAGTGGGAATTGGATTTGTCTGAACAAAAGAATGAATGCAATGTCACCTTCATATTCAAGTTACTCCATTTTTTCATACCTGTGCAAGACGAGTCCCATGGCCATTCGGAGAGAGCAAAACAAGCCCATGCCAAGCATTTCTAAAACCGACAATCTCAATTAGGCCGTCATCAACAAATGGAGGAGTGAGGTCCCTCTGCAAATTTATCCAGAGATAGCAGTTTATACGTGCCAGTGAGAAATATTTCTTCAAATTTACTGCTGTTTTTTGGGAGAGACGTTGTTTAATAAGTAGCTTAGTCATGGATATAATAGAGATTAAAAAAAAAAAAAGGAACTAACATCATGCAATTTCTTCTTATTTGGTGCTCCCCAAGGATTAAGTCCTCCAGAAAAACTGGGCAAGTTGAGGCAAACAATAGACCGGATGCTGCAAATCATAGAGAGTGAATCAGAATTGCGAACTTTGCAGTAAAATAATTCCTCAAGTGTTGAGTGAAATTATGGAAAGCAACAGATAAGAAGCATACTTTGGACAAACTAAAATTTTGTGAACATGGCAATTCTTTAAGAAAGCAAATATAGACTTCTTACGCACTGGGGTTGCAGTAAAACAGAACTTGGTGCATGAATTCTATGAGATTACAACACGGTGGAAATACAGACGAGGTTAACTTTGTTGAAAATTACAAAAAGACACATGTTGGATACAAAAGAGGGAAAAAAGGAAAATTAGTATATCACCTGCGAGGTATGCAAAGATCCTCCCATTCACCTTGTTTCATGATTTTAACCTTTGTCAGCTGTGCTATGTTCCTGTGAGGAAAATAATAAAATTTTCAAGAAATATAAACTTTCACTCACGTGATGTCATGGAACTTCCAATCACATCCACAAATACTCACCGAGAAGAAGGATGAAATAGTGAAGCACAAAACCATCCTTGAGTGCATCCAAGTTTCAAATAGGTACTCTGGTCCACCCCAAAAAAGAAAAGGAATAGAAAAAATTAGTGGCTCTTTTACTGAATAAATATCAAAATAATCATCCATTTATAAAATCTAGAAGAAAATGCAGCTGGTACAGACATGTCACTAAGGGTGCTCCATGACACCAAAATTGAGTCCTGGACAAACGTTAGTTTGTCTATGCAGCAAAAGTTTGGAAAAAAAAAAAACCACGGCATGCTTTATTTATTTCTGGCCCGCCTATATGCTTCCATGTAATTAATGTCCAATTACAAGTGATTCTAATAGCATAATAGCAAACTAAAGAATAATACCTGATTAGCTAACTGATTTTTAAATTTCTCAGGGTGTAACTTTCTCTCAGAGTGAAAGGCATATGATACTTGAGCATCCATTCCTGAACACAAAAACAAACATATCAGTGAGGAACTAGGCAGTGTCATTAAGAGTGTGGAGGCATAGAAATGTGAAAATTTATTGGATATTTATCATTTTCAGTTGTTTCATCCCAAGTATTATAGATATAAAAACCATTTACAATGAAGTGAAATGATGAATAACAACAATATTCTATCTCCCTTGGTTGTGTATGTTATACACTAACCAGATTGTCATGACTACCCTTTTTTCTTGTTTTTCTAAGCAATGACTAATAACCTCTGACATAGTGTACAAGATCTTTTTAAGCTCTATATAAAAAGTCTCTATTCCTAAAATAAGTTCAGACGTAGAAGCAATTTGCACTGGCAACAAAACAATCAGAAAACTATATTTTAGGCTTTGTATTGATATTATATGCTTGAGGAAAATTTGCTTAATTTGGTCATCTTTTTCATTAGTTACGTGCTCTTTAATTTTCCTGAGCTGCAATGCTAGGGGATTATAAAATTTTACTTTGTTGAGACAAGCCTCTGAAAGATTTTGAGAAACTAAACCATATTCTTAATTTTCTTACCCATGCTGAAGTAGTTCCAGAATCCCCCTCGAAATGTGTGGTAACCCTCCTGAAAACAGCAAATAAATTTCCTACTCAGCATGCAGGTCGACACCAAATCCAAATAGAGCAAAAATTAGAACACAAGGGAAATCATGGAACAGTAAAGAAAGATTGTTCTAATTACCAGGTTGACGATAAACTATGCATACTTTGAGTTGTAAATGTTACCCGATACAGATACCAGGAGTTGAACCATACACAATGGTATGTATGGTAGAATGGTTCGCTACTATCTTGTACGTGAGAGCCCAAGCATTTTATTTAAATATGTAATTAATTAAATGTCTTTTGGAACTTTGAAGGCCGTGTTGTAAGAGATTCAGGATGCAAGTTAACAATAATCCCTATAAGGACGATGCACCTAATATGAAATTAACACATGCCCGATTGAAAATCAAATTACATGATATTAAGAGTGCCAAATCCCTACTGAAAAAATACAGCTATGATGGATTTTGCAAGCACCAGCCACCCTCTCATCCAGTCAACTTGCATGTAAATAAATAAGATGCATGCACCATGCCTAAGTTTCAAACAAAACATCATCTGATAGATTATATACTAGCTGAGAGTTCAAGCCCTTCAGTATAAAATGTAAAAGAAGTCATGTCTAAATTAGAATTTGTACATATTGATTTCTTGCTAAACATTGTTATCACAGTTCTCTTCAGTCAATAAATGCACCGTCCAAACAAGATAATCAAGGCAAAACTACAGATATCTCCTTTTTGTACTGACACTCACTGCCATCCCCTTGAAGCTTTGATAATTTTTCCTATAGTTCAAACGAAATAATAGTTGGGAAGATAAGGTTATTACTTACAGCCCTCAGTAGTAATATTTTTACCAGTAAGGGAAGTCAAAATGTCTTCACTTTTCCACAAGAGAGGCCAATCTTAATTTCAGAAATCTCAAGTGAGCCTACGTGATGTACTAAAGAATCAATAATGTAAAGACAAAAGTGAATGCAGAGGTGACCTAACTTGCATTCTTAAATCACAAGAGAAAATACTAAGCAGGAGAAATATATAAGGTCCGTTGTATCCCCTTTAAGTTCAAGTGTCTGCATCATCATTGCTGTAATTGCCGACTCTATCATGCTTTCCAGCATGAAGGTCATCTTTTCCTTGTATGTATTTTTTTCTTCTTTGTACTTACAGTTATAATATTATCTAGAACATTTTAGGAACAGAGATTCCAACCTTGATCAGATGGTAAGTTAGTGTTGTGCAAATCTGCATTTCTTCTTGGTATACACACGTAGAATAACTACTGAAAAAAAAAAGAAAAAAAAAAGATTTACCATATTCAGTTTATCTGTCTGTGATACTCGTTGAAATGCATGCAACGAATGCGGTAATTCAAGAGGTGCAATAGGGTCACATGCTCCTTCTTTTGGAGCCTTCATCCTCATGATGATATGCCAGCTGAAAAGTATAAAAATAACTCAGACCGAAAAAAGTTTCAAGCTGACAGAATGCCCGCTTTATTATGTCAAAAAACTTGAAGTAAAAGGACATATTACCTGTCAATTTTCATTTCCTTTGCCGTCTTTACTTGATTCAAGAATGTTTCCACAGAATGCTGATCTGTGCCTGGATTTTTCTTTCCCTGTAAATTATCATCATGTCATGCAAAACTTCTAAACTCAACAAGCTTTGAATGGTGACCACGTATATGAAGCATTACTCTAAAGATGCAGATAACTGATACAAATCCATATTAGAATTTTTTTTTTTTTTTAGGTATCTGTCTAACACCAAGCAAAGGTGGTGTTTTCTTCTATGACCAACATCAATTGTAGCTAGGGTTATAGGCAAGAAAATTAACAGCAGATCCTGATCTATAAATGGGTTAGCCTAACAGGGAAAACATAAATTACATGAGGAAATTAAACCGCAAAAAACCATCATTATATTGACATTCAAACGTTTCCTTTGTACAAGATCAATAAACATCATGTCTTACCCAGCCAAAAGAAAAAGGTAGGTTGTTTCCAGTTCCCAATGGGACTGTTGCAATGGGGGGAGGCTGTGGTAGTTTGAGATCACATACTACTCCAAGCAGCCAGCTGGCAGTCCCATCTCCACCAGCAACCTAATTATAAATGCGTATAATAGAAACAAAAGAAAAGAAATCAAGGTTAGGATATGATTATTTGAAAGGACTTGTGCATCTATGCATGGAAACTGGGAAAGAAATAACACGAGCCATACTTGAAAGGAAACTCACAATTATTTTCAACCTCTTTTGAATTTCAGCTGCAAAATCATCTTTACTGCACTTAAGAGTTTCTAGGGTGAGGTAGAGCTGGCGTAGTACCTTATCGGGAGCCATTTCTCCCAACTCAAAAACCTGAAAAATCAGACACCCAATGTCAATCCCATTAGTGGCTTGAAATTTTATAACCTTGACCGCATATCCTATTATTAAGATGTCTTTCAACAAGAATCTAACTTGTGGTTGGGGTATAGAATTACCTGGTTTTTATTTAGGAGAGCGCGATATGTAACAAGAAGTTCCCCTCCCAGCTGGCCTCCGCTTTTGGAATTAATGAAGACTATCACAGGACAAGTAGGTATATAGGAAGCATTGCTAACCTCTGACCCAGGTAAAAGTATGTAATCAGGAATGTAGAAGTCCTTCAAAGTTTTATCAGATATGGTGTCCCCCATTACCGCTTCCAAACTGTAGATTAAACAGGACCATCCAATTTAAAGATTAGTAACTATCAATCCATTTGTAATTTAACTAAAACAACGTTGATGCAATTTAGAGTAGCAATTATTCTTTCACAGCGGGTTCTAATGCAAACAGTAAGTATACCCTTGATCAAATTCCTCCCCTGAGCAACTAACTGACTACCTCAAAAAATGGGCACCAAAAGTGCTATATGCTTATGATCATACGTATGTTACTGTCGACACAAAATCTGTTTAGTTGAGGTTTTTTAAACCCTTTCTTTTCACCTGTAGTGGTGGAAGGGGGCGAAGGAAAGGAGAAAATTCAAATGAAATAAGAAAATGTATGACTCTAAAACCTAAGCTTAAACACAAACTTTATAGTTTATGATGCACTTTTCAGTGTTAGATTTAAAATGTAAATACATTTAAAGACAAACTTTAGACTTCAGCCAACATAGTAGAAAGACGTGCATTGCAAACTAACGGCGAAGATTCAAGTGTGGATCAATTCGTGGACGAACTAAATCGTGTCCTGATGAAGAATATAGTCAAACAACTCGTAGCTGATAAGCCAACGAGCAAACCTGTACACTATATATGCGAGGAAGAAAGCACAAAATTAATCAGATCGCCTATTCACTACTCCATTCATATCACAAATGTTCTACTTTGCGGACCTAATCTTCATAAAACAAGGAATAATATATAAATGATGAAAAACATGGAGATATGGCTGCCACCATCCCACACAATTTTTTTTGAAGCAATTAGGAAGTAGCAGATGGTAAAAACAGAGTACAAAACTAAAGCGGGTCTTTGCAGTTGTGGAACGTGGAACGAATTGAGGATGCTCTCGAGTGGGAATGTGATTTACTTGAGAAGCATTGCGGCTCTTTATGCCACAACCCCACACATAGCAAGAAAACTACGAATGTAACCCCTAATATATCGGGAAACGATTTGAGAAGCCAGTGGCAACTCACGCAGACGGTTCCCCGTACGGAACGCAATCCTGTACAAGAATTCGATTTCCCATCTACGCTACGTCAAACGATCAGAAAATCGAATCACAAGACAACTTCCAAAAAATGAAAAAAAAAAACAAACAAACAAACAAACAAACAAGAAAGAAGAAAAAAGAATGACCAGACAAACAACAATTTCCCGGAACCTCTTTTGCGTAAGATTTGCTTGAATTTCGTTCTCGGCAACCAAACCGGATTTTAGTTAGTAATTCAAAGGAGGCAGAAAACATCGTCGAACAAAGGTAGTAAGAATTGAAAGAAGATCATTTACCTGTAGAGATACTCGCGAGACGAAAAGAGAAGGAAAGATTCGATTCAAAGCGATGAAAACAGAGCACGGAATCGCAAGGGATCAAATATATTTATACATGTAAAACTCTGATTGTTCGTTGTTTTGATTTGGCTAAATATTGACGCGGCGATTCGAGAAACAGGGTGGGAAAGAGAGAAAGCAGAAGGAAGGTGCTGATCGCTTAGCTCTTCAGGCTTGAGAGTGTGGCACGAAGAGAGAGGGAAATTAAATTGGCCTTTTGCGTTGTGTTGTGTTGTAACTTGTGTTTATGCGTGAGTCTGTTTCCGCGGGACTCGTTAGAGGAGAGAGATTTTTAAGTTATGTTGGTTTTTGCGCCTAAACACAGGAGCATAATTGGTACATTACAGGAGCGCTGCTTCAACTTCAATTAACATTTGGAAATGGGAAAAATGCTATGCCACGTTTGGATTCAGATTTTTTTTTAAAATTTTTATATAAAATATAATAAAAATCTTAATTTTTTTAAATATTATTCAATCTTTTTAATTTTTAAAATAATAATAATATTAAAATTGAGCCTTATGAAATATATTTGACAAATGATTTACTCAATTTTTTAAGATTAAAATCATTTCATTTGATCATACTATTTAAATAAGATTTTATGTACCATATTTGACAAATGATTTAATTAATTTTATTCTTTTTTAAAATAGAAAACTTAATAATTAAGAAAATAATTATTGATAAATTTGTATATTTTTTTCAAAAATATATTTAAAACTTTTAAAAGATAAATAAAAATAAAAAATAAAAATAGGCTTATTAGTCCTGCTATTGATACCAGGAAATTTTTTTTAAAATTTCTTACTATTTATATAATCTTCACATACCACACTTTTTTTTATTTTATTTTTATTAAATATTTGATATATGGATAATAAATAAATAAATTAATTAATTTAATTTAAAAAAAATTCAAAATAAAAATATTAAAAAATAAAAAATAAATAAATAAAATAATGGTATGTAGAGACTAGAAAAATTGTGTAGATCAATTGAATCAATGAATTTCCAAAGCGTCCTGCTACTGGTACCAAGGGCTATGAGTATAATTATACCTTTTTTTAAATTACGGGTCCAAACATGAGATTTAGGAGTAAGTTTTGACACGTCTAGAAGCTTACCCAATACACGGCAAGTGTGTAAAGACTCTTCTTTATTTAATCAAGTAGCATACCATGAAAAGTTATTTTTTAAATAGTATGCGTTTTAGTAATTAATGCTAGTATATGCCTATATGGAGATTAAATATTAGATCAACTAAATTTAATGGTAAATCCAAAAAATAAAACTAAATTTAATGGTAATAGGGAGATTAAACTTAATGGTAATATGGGGAAATTAAGTATATTAGATCAATTGAATCAATGAATTTAATGGTAATATAGGGAGGGAGATTAAATAAATTATTAGTTTTAAATATAAAGAGAAATGTAAGATTTTAAAAGCCATAAAAATAAAAATTAAATTTGACATGATCATACATTAATATATATTTAATTTATTACGATTAATATTTTTTAACCTTTTACACGTATGCTCGAGCATGCAAAGCGTAATCAATTGGCTTCCTAAATAACTATTAGTTGCGCTTTTTACAAGCACTTTTGTACGTGAGTGTTTATTTTTCTCGGTTAAATGTTATAAATAAGCCTTATATCATATGATATATTCACTTAATTAATATGTAATTTTTTATTTTAAAAAAAAAAAAAACACATACATAAAAATTTTGTTACTTGCCTTATTCTTTTCTCAATTGAAGTGACCTTAATTTCTAATGCCATACATATCTAGTTATTTTATATGATTTTAGGTACGTGTATAGACGTACCAGATTAGAAGTAAAGGTAACATGATATAGGAAAGCACTCGGCAACTTCCTTAAAATCTTGAACATACGAAAGAAGGTGAGGAGGGCTAAATCGTCCGGCCGGAGAGGTGACAAGAAATTGCTTATTGCCTTCTTGGCTACGCAAACTGACCTGGCATGCATGCATGGGCCTTTTGGTCACGCGGGACATTTTGCGCCAACATCATGTGTATGCAACGTAGAAAAAGTCTGCCCCGTCCGCCGTGGACTTGTGTATACGGCCGTAACATTTTGGACTGTGCTGAGTATTAATGGGAACAGAAGAGAGTCGAGACCGACATCGATCGACTTGTGTTTTGGGTTGGGAACTCAAATCAATCGACTCGTTTGGGAAACCTGTATATCAGGAACCGGCTTCCAAATCCAATCCAAAATCCTCCTCTTCGGCCCATAATATGAAAATTTGTAGTCAGTTTTGTCTCCTTGGACGTGATATCTATATCCTATATATCCTGTCCAATACTAGATTTGCAATGGACCCAACTTGCCTCGTTTATTTTTTATAATTAAAAAGTTAAATAAAAAATTATTAGAATATATATTTTAATATTATTTTTATTTTAAATTTTGAAAAAATTAAATTAATTGTTTGCTAGTCCCAGATGAATTCCAGTTTTATTTTGAGTAAAAATTTTAAAAAAACTATAATAATTAAATGAGATAAAATAAAATAAATTGAAAAAAATTATAAAAATAAATGAGACATAAAGCATCATGTCACTGATCTAACACAAAAGAGTAATGATACATAAATTTAAAATTTAAAAATTATAAAAACAAAAATTATAAAAAAAGATTAATATAAGAAAGTGTTAAAAACTCACTTGTGGGATTTGCATTTTTTTTAACAAAAATATTGTGGAAGACTTTCCATTTAAGACTCATCTCTACCATTATTCAAAACAAAATATATTCTGAATTATTTTATTTCTATATTATTAATTTACTTTCAATTTCTTTTTGTGGGGCCAGGGTTTGGACGTCAGAGGGAGATCAGCATTCTCATAAGGAAGGTTCGAGATATTTCGTGAAATGATAATATTACTTAATAGTTAGGATGATACTAGTGATATATAATACAATAATCTGCGCTTTAAAATAATATATGCAATATTATATCAAGGATTACGATATTACATGCATGCCTTTATAATGCCCATAAAACATAATAATCTATGTTTATTAAGATATTAATTACACGTTTGAAATTACGGTAAGATATATAATTTAGAATTTTAGAATTTATAGTTTATAAAGTAATAAGTTCTATTATTAAAAAATTATTTGCTATTTGATAACTAAGTGTTTAAAATACTTAATTTTAACATATTAGATTCAATCACATCAATAAAATATATAAAAATTATGTAAAATTGACTACATATAATCTTTTTTAAATACAAAGACAAAATCCTTTAAACTTGTCTGCATCAGAGACGTTTTTAGTAGCTTTAGGAATTAAGTTCGTTCCTGAAGAGGTATGAATTCATTATATATAATCATTGGTTATAATTAAATATTGTTGGTAATTAAAAATTGCTTGTATTTACATCATGAGAGTCTTTAATAAGTAGTAGTAGTTCAGGAAATTAGTTCTAGAAGAATCGTGATTAATTCATATATATAATTATTGGTTATAATTAAATGTTGATAATTAATAATTTAATGTGTCTCATCAAAATCATTAGTATACGTACGTACGTACGTACGTAATTCAAGAAAAAGTTCTTGAAGAATCGTGAATTCATTTTATATAATCATGAGTACGCATCATATATAAATTATGAACATCTCATCGTGATCATCTCCTTCGAATCCCATCCCAAAAAATAAACAGGCCGGGAATCATATACGTGTAGTCTCTACATTAATATTGGACTTTCCGAATTGATTATTACTCTTTACATTTTCTATATATAGTTGGTACGAAGCACGCTGATCATGATCTTTTATATTATATTATATATATATATATATATATATATATTTGCGTGATGATTAATGCATACTCAATAATTACACATGAAATAATCGAATGGTACTCATGCATGTATATTATATCCTGTCATGTCCGATCCTCGTGTGTATATTTTTTGGAAGAAAACCATAATATATAGAATATAGAGTTATTCTATTCTCAAACCAGTTATTATGTATAGATCAACATATAAACCACTCATATAATTTAAAAAATAAAATTCAATTTATAAAATTTGAATTTTAAAATTTATCTTTTAAATCAAATTATGCTATATATGTAAACAATCATATATAATAAAGAAGAGATCTTAAAATAGCAGTACTTAAAATATATTCATCGCATATCTACACACACACACACACATATATATATATATATATATGATATAAGTAGCACCGCTCAAGTGTACTGCTAGTTATTTTTTGGTTTTTATTTTCATTTTTATTTTCTTATTCTCATTTTTATATTATTTTAAATTTTTTTTAAAAAAAATATCAATACACTAATAATTATTTCCTTAATTAATAAATTAAAAAATTAAAAAAAAATGAAATGCATGAAATGTTAAAATGAGTGAGCATACTCATGACATTTTTCATATATAGATAGGTAGATATATAGTTGATTAATAACTAATCTCCACATGAAGCGAACCATAGATTTTAAGCCAATTAGTATTACTAGTACGCGGTCTGCTATAGATATGATCAGCCTTTATTATATATAAATTAGGAAGATATGACCTAAGCCACCTTATTACGTCTGATCTTGAAGCACGCTGCATGCACGTACCTCAAATCATCGATCTGCAGACGTTTATAATTAAGATGATCTCTGGTGCCACCAAATTTAAAAATATGATGCCAAGTTTGTGGTTCTTAACAAGTGATTACAAAAATTATTAAAATTAATAATATTATAATTATCAATTGATCGTGATCTGTAAGTTGGGTGAGAGGTTTTTTTAGTAATGCAACCAACCTTACTCTCGTATCATTTTCATTCTTACCATAGTTTCATACCATTCTAAGAGAAATGTACAGCTTTAATTAATGCTCAAGTCAGTACTACTGCATATTATATATGGAAAAACGTTAACTTTAGACAACACGCAATATAAGAAAAATGAATATATATATATATATATATATATATAACTAATTAACTGTAATTAAAATAATTATTTGTAATGAAAATAGACTATTTTAATTATAAATAATTCTTTTGATTGTAATTAATTCATGATTATATATACTTATTTTTCTTGTAGCTGTGGCGGATTATTATTAATTGTAGACTGACATGATCAACCGTCTATTAATTTTACTTGAATTGAAGTATCCAATTTAGCTACACTTGGAAAAACCCGTATAGGGCTATACATCCATATTATATACAAATTAGAAAAGGTGCAAGTACTTACTGATCATACTCATGAGTAGTTCCTCTGGGAAAAATAAGCCAGATCCCTGTCTTATTAAATTATAATTAAATTACCATTTTGTTGTTGTTGCATAAATTCAATCACCGGCCATTTAGACAGAAATACACTGAGGATATGATCAGGCCGGGATCCAACTATTAAATTAATTGGACATGGTTGTTTTTAATTAGGGAATCTGATCATTTTAACCTTAATTTGATAATGTTAAGGTTTTAAAATCTCAAAGAAGTGTTTAATTTGGAAATACTAGTTTGAAATACTCAAAGTCTGATCTACAACATTGTCACAGGATCTTGATTATAATAATGTCGCCCGAAGTTTAGGTAGATCAAACAATCTCGATCGATCAAAGTTATACCAATCTGCATGGTTCAAATCGCCATAATTCAGTGAAACACGTAAGCTCGAAACACATGATTTTGTCTATTAAGAATTGACCATGTACGACGTCACAAAGTATGTAATATATATATATATATATATATAATATAATATAATAGGACATGTTATTGTTAATTATTAAATACAATTTAATCAATGCGAGATTGAAGGCGGCCACATAAGCCAATCAGCTGGAGCTTATAGCCAAACTTAATTAAGCCAAGCCCGCGGTATGTCGATGCTCACAAATCCGGTTTGGTTTTGATCTTCAAAAATAGTTTATTTATAATAATTCTAAGATACAATAAATTTTGGGGTATATTGCAAGTCTCACGTTTGCAGGTTATATAAATATATAAATATATATATAATATATATATATATATATATTTTTAAAGGAGTACTGTGAAACTTGCATACTATAAAATTTATATAAATCATTTTTCTTAAAATTTATGGGATCAAGAATGCATTTTTTTTTTCATTTTCTGTAGTTCTTAATTTTATATATATATATATATATATATATGTAAGTACTTAAAAGGAATATTTGGGATATAAAGAAAATAAAACCGAGAATATTTTTCTCTAAAGAATAATGATTTCTTGATTAATCATTGATTTTGTTATATTCTTTAATTATATTTGTGGATGAAATATTTTAAATAATTTTAAATATTAATTAAGTAAATTAAATGACTTTCGCTTAAAATATGCTATACTTTTTTGCACCATAGAAAAACATAAACTAATATGAAAAACAGTAATTATATTCTAGTAACTTTGGATTTTCCATATTCCATATGATCAACGCGCTAAATTGATCCAAATGCTGACCTAATATTTAAATAACCATTAATTTATGGCATATTCAAAGCAGTCAACAAATTAACACGTTCTAGTCATTGGATTCATTTTGATGATGACGAATCCATTATTAATAAAGTAAAATGTGGACCCCACTCTATACGCATTATTAGCTTTAGGAATGTTGCGTGATATTCAACGTAATATTATTTAAGATTTATATATTCGAAAGAATAATTTTTTAATGATAAATTCATTTTAATTTTAAAGAAATAAGCAAAACCCATTAAAAACTATAATTAGCAGTACTAGTCTTAATAAAATTTAAATGGGATCACCCTCTTATAAATAATTTGGTAAAGTATTACTTCTCAATTATATTTCCCGATCGACGTTCCCAAATTATTAAATTAAAATCCTCATGACTTAGAGCTAGGATAAAACGTGCCAAAACATATTCATACATATATATATATATATTATATTATATATATATATGATATGATCTGCGCGCGGTCAGTTTCTTTCGGCAATTCTATGAAAAATAACATCGAATGGCATGGAAATTGAGTTGCTGCAAAAGGAAATTAAGTGGAAAATGCGAAAGAACCACATGTTTAATCATGAATAAGACATATATATATAAGTCAATCTGGCCCAAAAGACAAAAAGACTGCCAGAGGGCCACAGCCATAGAAATTGCGAAGGAAAACAGGAAATTGTTAACCAACCACGCGTAGACTTTTGATCAAATTAATAGATCATCTTTCGATAGTTACCTGATGTGGTAAATATATACATCCCCTAGCCTGTTGTTCCAGTTTAGGATGGTAGAATATTACCCACAAATCTAATCATGATCTGGTCAGAAGTCTGGGTATGTTCTTACTAATAGTGACAGCTTCTTAAGTTATCATTTCTAGCCCCATAACTCGAGTTAGTTTCATGAGTCATGATTATTTTGTAGCTAGATTAATATAGCCGACCCTATTAATCTGACATGGCAATTGGACATCTCAGAACTTTGAAATGAAAGTGTCAAACCAACAGAAAATGCACCCAAATTCTGTCGGCCTCAATTCATGATGAAATGACATATTTTTTTCAAGGTCGAAGCACCTAAGAACCTTTCTAAAAGGCATTTTGTTGAGGCCAGTACCCAGCTTCTATCCTACATGCATGCCTAGACAATTAGTTTGTGAACAAAAAACTTCCGTTTTCGATTCTAATTAACGAGGTTGATCCATAGGCACTTGAAAACTGCAAGGTACTTGCAGATCATCACGTCGTTAGTTTGCAAGGAGAACCAGTAAGCTAGCCGTTGTCTTAGAATGTGTCTGTCGTGCCATTTTGTGTGTGTGATCTATTTCTCGCGGTGTCAATGTCAGCCTAGCAGCAATATTATAATATATTTACACATGAAAGTAACTGAATTCCGCTTAATTTACAGAAGAGATGTACCATTACGATCACCGCAAACATCGCCAACAACGAATCCTTTGACCAAATTGCACTGTAGATGTTGATGGTCAAAATTGTCTGTAAAAGAGATGAGCCCTGCTGGCGAGCAGATGTCGATGTAGCATTAATCCTAGCTATAAAGAAGACACTAAAGGTTCAGCAAAAATCTAGATTCACATGTCTCTTAGGGAAGAGACATGTGTCAAGCTGGCCAAAAAGACAAAAGAACTGACAGATGGCAAGAGCCAAAATACCATGCAGGATCTATATATAATGGGTGACATCTCCATTGATCACGACCATATTACGTTCCATTAAATGTTTCAAACTTCTCCCAAACTTTTGTTGACGAGAAATCATATTCTAATCGCGAAAAATCTGTAGAATAGTGATGGAAAATATAATGGGAACTGAAGGAAGAAGAATGTGATAGGACCTAGAAATGATTGGTAGGTTAATGGCCAGGTGTTACGCTAGTGTAACGGTACCATATGAAAGAAGCGCCTTTAATGGCTACTACAGTAGATACGAAAGAAACCTGATCGATATCTTGTCATTGGGCACTTGACCAAGTCGTAGTACTGTTTGCCCTCGGCTTTTAGTTTATTCAAGGGATCAGAACGCGTTGCTTAGAAAAAAAAACAAAAAGGATCAGGACGCATTACCGATAGCTAGAGAGGTTAATTTTAAGAAACTAAATATTCATTAACAGATCATGTCGACTGTGCAACTTTTTTTACAAACTTTTTCTTAAGTCGAGTTTGATTATTAAACTCTCCTCAATTTATTTCATCTCATTATTATAAATTTTTTAAATTTTTATATATTTTCTCAAATTTTTATATAAAATATAATAAATAATTTAACTTTTTCAAATGTCAAAACATTCATAATATTAAAAATTAATATTCTAATAATATTTTATTTAACTAAACTATCCTTAGTGTTAGACTGTACGTCTCTCTCTCTCTCTCTCTCTCTCTCTCTCTCTCTCTCTCTCTCTCTCTCTCTCTCTCTCTCTCTCTCTCTCTCTCTCTCTATGTATATATATACTTTTATATATATATATATAGGCTCACATGATGTTATCATATTGATCATGCATGTTAGAAATTAAACAAGTTTTGAAAAATAAAATTATATATACTAGAATACTATTCTATATATCATATATCACTTCAAGTATCATATTCATTGATCGATGTGATATCAAATAACTGTTAATAAATAAAAAGTAACAAATAATTTTATAATAATTTTGACGTAATGTCAAAAAATATGATATATTGATCGATGCTAAATATAAAAGGCTATAATTGCTCAAATAATTATGATTGGGCAAATATTACATGATTATAACAACTCTGCGCCATGCTCTCTATTAGCTAGGAGTTGTTAAGTACATGCATATATGATGTATATCTGTGCAATTCAAAAGTTAAATACATGAGTAACCATACATATGTCCGAAAAGACCATCTGATCGCTGGAGCTAGCTAGCTGGTTCAGATAATTAACTGGAACGTTGCGGATTTGAATTTTTCTGTCTTATGTTGAAGCTCTCTATCCTTTTCGTTAACACTCGGCCTTCTATTAGAAATTCATAGATACTTGGATAGATCACTTGGACAGCTCATTTAATTGGTACAGTACATTATGCAGACAAGTTAGCATAACGTATAAAAAAGACTGAAGTTAGGCAGGTAGACTTTGTCATAGCTGACAGTACTTCTACTTCTTGTAACTAATTTAACGGTCTTTAGTTTACGGAGCTTAATTTATATCACTGATACAAGATACATTACAAGATAAATAAATTTTTATGATTAATTAATTGTAACGAAAAAAGTATTTGTGAACAATTTTGATTTTAAATAATCATTTCATTTAAATTAATTATCTATAAGTCTATAAATAAGTAGTTTTTTTATAGTGATAGTAACTGTAAACTACATAATTCAACCGTCAATAAAATTCAGTTAAGTAGAATTAAAAACATGAGTACGTACTCTCTTTCAACTCTTGTTCTTGTTTCTAATGCTTATGAAGAAATTATACAAAAATAATCTTATAAATTGAGTAGTTTGTAAGATTATAAAGTTATTTTTATTATAAAATAAATCTATTAATAGATAAGATGAAGTCATATCGATATTAGTTTATAAGATTATTTTTATGTAATTTCTCACGTAGTATTCTTCAATTTATCAGCTAGCGGTCTATATAACAATCTGCAGTGGATGCTCTACATTTTTATGCAATTTAAACAAGGAAGCGTAGAACTTTCAGACAGTGCAGGCTTAATCATAAGACCATTTAGGCTATTGCCTAAAGCCCCATCTTATATAAGGCCTCCAAAAATAAAAGTGATTAGATTTTTTTTTTTGAGTTGTTTTTTTTTTTAAATAAAAAATTATCTCATTAAATAAAATTTAAATAATTTTTATATTTTTCAATGTGAACAAGGCCTCGTAATACAAAATTTAATATTTAATATAAGGAATTATTGATGTTTTCAAAGAATTTTATTAAAATCATGTTAAATTGAGGTACAAAATTTATATTAAGACCTTGTTTCATATAAATTTTCTTATTAAATATAAATATAAATAAAATTATTTAAAATTTTAAATAAAATCTAATTTTATTTTTGTATAATAATTTATATTTTATTATATTATATATAATTATAAATGATTTATTTAAATTTTATCTTAAATTTTAATATATATAATATTATATATATATATATATATATATATATATATTGAGCGGAACCTGACTTCAGATATGGTAAAAAGCAACCTACATGAAAAGTGCACTCAGTCTCGGAGGAGGGTCAAATACAAGACTTAATGGAATGGACAGATGACTTTGATGGTCGGATCAGATTTATTAACAGTCATGCATGTGCGCGGTAGATAGTTGTCTCAAGATACCTTTCATGTCCCATCCATACTAATGAAAAATTTACAGTCTGGCATGCATTTAGTGGTGGGGGGAGTGGGGAGTTCGGATAACTATGGTCATTGGTCACCATATGTTTGATTAATTTATAGAGCAATTATTCACACATGGGGAATTTCAACTGAAATTCCATCTAGCGTGTTTTATTTATTTATTTATTTTAAAGTATTTTTTAAACATTTTAAAATTATATATTTTTTTAAAAATTATAATATTATTAAAAAAATACTTACTTAATTATTAAATTTAAAAAATAATGGACGGAACCCCAATCGAAATGTTGGGGAGTACTAGGAACTAGGAATTAGAGTACTATTTCTCTAATTTATACGATGAAAGCCGCCTCCGGCCAATCCCGGCCATTCCTTTTCTATGCTCTGAAGTCGTTAATACTAGAAGTAGAGTAGTACTAGCACTAGTGCATGCACGACTCGTCGACAACTCTGTCCAAATCACGATCCCATATGCGCCAAGAAAAGCTAGGATGGCCGCTTAATTTCTTACTCATAGAAATAATGGATCTTTCATTTTCTGTATTAATATCTCTGAATGAAAATTTATGACAAAACCCTTTGCGCGTAACTATCCAATGCATTGGATGAACTATATATGGTTTTCTCACGCTAACATGCCAATTGCCATGATTAAATTGGAACCTAATGACTTGTACAGGTTATAATAAGACTATCATGTAAAGCCCAGCTTCTATAATTATTAGTCATAGAAATAATATTATTGCCCCCGTCATGCGTGATGTGTAAAAATAATATAAAATATTTAGTCAAAGGCATATAATTTAATTGGATGTATTAATTAATTTATAATTTGAACTCAATAATATATTACATAATTATAACACATGTGAGAAGTAATTGATGATATTGCGTTATAGAACTAGTTGTTATTAATTAATATAATAAGTACCAGTCATTAGCATGCACGTAGATCACTATCTTCCTTCAAGTCATTAACATGAAAAAAGATGCTAACTTAAAAAAATGTACTTGCTCTCCACCGGTACTATAAATAAATTGCTTATCTGTGATCATTTATTTTCTATCAAAATGATTATTCTCTATCAAAAAGAGTCTATTTTCACAACAAATAATTATTTTTATTATAAATAATAATCTATCAGGAATATGTTTTTCTTTTGTAGTGGTACCTTGTAAAAGTTTAGAGATTTTTTTTTTATGCAAGTACTAATTTGTTGCATATCTTTATGATCATCAAGTAGTACTGCAATAGGCCAAGTAATTGATGCACATAATACTGAAAGCGGCCTTCAGTAAGCATCGCGTAAGTAGGGATCAGCAATACTAATACTGCTGTGCTCAGTAGGTAATTACTAATGGAAAGCTGCACTGGGTTGCATTGGCCCAGCTGGGTCCTTGATTGAATTTAATTATTTTACTTTTGACTGAAATATTTTTGGGTTTCGTAATGGACCAAAAAACGTTGCACTTTGTAGTCATATAATTGACTCATGTGGCATGCTCTTGTATATATAATTGTCATTAATAATGGGATGTAAAAAGAACAAAAGATGCTTAATTAAGAAAATGAAAGATGTAAAAAGAATATAAGACCATGCTTTAGAAAATGAAAGCTCCACCATTGAAAAATACAGAGATTATTATTGGTGCAAGTTATATTTTCTGGATATCTTTATGATCAAGAAATCAATATAGGATTGGCTTAATGCTCATTGCGACGAAACCCTACAAGTTACGACAATCAGCATCGTGCTATATGTAGGGATCAGGAGTAGCTAGCAGGTGGCGTTCGGTTAGGTTTCGATCGAAGTATCAGTATCAGTAGCTTATATATGGGAAACCATTAATGGGTACTTGGATTGAGGTCCTGGGTTGATTTGTTTATTTTTTTTCCTTTCACCGAAATAATTTAGGGTTTCGTAATTGACCAAAAAACAATGAATTTTGTGGTCATAATTGAATGGGGGCATGGCGCTCTTGTGTATTCCTCCGAAGATAAAGAAAAGAAAAAAGCAACGTTTGGAAAACAGAAAGTATAGTACTCTAGATCGGCTACTAGATTTTATTTAAAATCTTAAACGTAACAAGCTAAGATCAAATCAAAAGGATCAAAGAGCCACGAGGACAAGCTAGCCGCCTCTGCATAGTGCTCGCAGCTAGATCGGCTTGGGGGGCGTGGATTCCATGCATGCATGGTATGGTCGAACGCTAGATTCCTGTTACTAGGTCTACGGGGACGTCAGTCGGGTAGTCACGTGGCGAAATACTGCTGGTGCCAGCAAATTCCAAAAAAAAAAAAAATTAAACAGGTACATCGGGTTGAAACGATTTGATTTTGGTGACAGCAAATAGCAACAACGTTTTTCAAAAAATTTCATGTGCATGCCATCCACTGTTCTACAAACTGAGACAGACAGACCCGGTGCAGAAGAATGGAGGTAGGACAGATGAGGAGCTAACTTCTGCTTCCATGCGGGTTTCAATGTTTTCCCACTACAGCCAATAGCATATTGCCACATCATGATACAAACAAATGACAATTTACGATGGTTATATTTATTTTCTCTTAAGTTAGAACATTTTATAAATAAACTACGAGAATATAACGACATAATCTTTAGTAGGGTGAGAGTCTCCAAACAATCATTTCAAAATAAACAAAAATAGCACTCAAATAAAAAATAAAAATAAAAAGTAGACTATCTTGTTGATAAATTGGCTCTAGCCCAATTTCCACGAGGGGAAGCCGCTCAAAAGTGGTTTTGACATAATCTAAAAAATAGACTATAAACTTACGACTAAAAGCAGCAGTCGAGAAGGGTGCGTTGCAATTTATTGATTGGTTTCGACTGAAGGAGATTACTACATCCACATCTTCTTAGTCGCTACTTAGAAAAAATAAAAACATAAGAAAGAGTCAAAGACTATGTCAAATCGCCGATAGAGAGTCCTCGGAGGCGGTGGCATATGTACAATACTTGCCACTAGAAAAAGAGCACGGACGACTTGATCCTGAAGATCGAAGGCCGTAGAAACTATCAGTGACGCGTGTGGCACCCAAAGCCACACTAGAACGCCAAAAAACGTGTGCGACGCCGCACACCAAAACAGTGTGTGCAGTAAATACACACGTCGAAAAAGTAAAGTTCTCCCTTAAAACTTTAAGATCGATAGTTGGAGAGGCTAGGAAATTGGCACACGAAGCCTTGAAGTTGTCGGAGGACAAAAGATCGACACAAGTTGGCTCGGAAAAGGAAAACCGGAAAGAGAAACACACCGAACAGGAAAAATAAAAGTAAAGAAAAACTTAAAAGTAAAGGAAAAGGGGAGCCACCCTGCCCGAAAAGAGGCTGAAAATGCTTGGATTCTCGCTGATAATTGCTTCTTTGAGAGAGAAAGTTAGGCCGGGTAAGAAAAAAATGTTTAGTTTGGATTGAGAGAAGAGATGAATTAAGATGAGTTTAGTTTGTTTTTTAATATTATTATTATTTAGAATTTAAAAAAGTTGAATTGAGATTTGAAAAATATATATTGAAATTTGAAAATGATATATTAAAATTTGTATTTTATATCCAAAATTTAAAAAGTACAATAATTAAATAAAAAACTCTCCAATCAAAACAAACCTTAATCTAACAATTTACGATGGTTAATTAGCGTTATCTTAAGGTCAAAAATGCTCTTCTCTGATCTCACTGATTACGAGAGTGGAACTTGTTTGCCATTTCATATAATATAGATGAGAGGCGGAGAAAGTGGGATCAGAAATCGTGACTGCGCCTGTAATTTTTTCCACAGAACAAGACACGTCTCTTGAAGGGTAAAAAAGCTGGTACCGAATCCCATTGACTTTTCTTACCCCACCTTCCTCCTTAATTTAGTATTTATATATACGCAACACAGGTTACATACAGCAACATTTGTTTTCTAGTTAGAGCTCATATTCTCTTAGCTCCTTCCGTCTGTGTCTCCAGAGTCCAAATATAGACCGAAATACGCAGCTCTTAGATTTGTGCAAGTATTTCTCACAAACTAATTTTGTGAAGATACAATGGGAAAACCTCCTTCTTGTGACAAAGATGGACTGAAGAAAGGCCCATGGACTGCAGAAGAAGATCAGAAACTGATTGATTATATTCAGAAGCATGGGCACGGTAGATGGCGAATCCTTCCCAAGAATGCAGGTGCAAATAATACTGAATATTTCTCCATTTTTATAAGGAACTCATGACTAAAATATTGTTGTAAGTGAAAAGATAATTTGATTCCCAGTTGTTTAATTTGTAGCTTTCTTCTGCTTTTAACTCCATCTGTTGGTTTCATGGCTGAATTATTGCTTAATCTTTCAGTTTACGATGATAATATAAAATGGTGGGTTTTCGTTTGTCATTTGTTCCGTTTCAGGTCTAAAAAGGTGTGGAAAGAGTTGCCGGCTTCGCTGGACAAACTATTTGAGGCCTGACATCAAGAGAGGGAAGTTTTCATTTGAAGAAGAAGAGACCATAATACAACTGCACTGTGTTTTGGGAAACAAGTGAGCAGTCCATTCATTCGCTCGCTTTAATTTCAGCAAACTTTCTGTGGTTCCGTTCCACGTTCATTTTGCTTATCCTTTGCTTATTATATTAATTTATACGCAATAAATTAAGTACAGAAGATTTTTAGATGCTAACTGTGCAATCATAAATGTTTATTAAAAAAATCAAAATACCTACCTCTTGGACTTCTTGTTTTGGGTAGCTTTTAAATTGTATTAACTTTAGACCATGATATGTGCAAGCTGGTCAATGATGCCAGTACAGGCCAGAAGTCGTGGCAAGTATTTAAAGTTTTAGTGCGCTCAAATATATGTTTCGTTTATATGACTTTCTTTTTTCTTTTTCTTTTTATTATTTTAATTTTTTTAAGGGGATAAGTTTACTTTCTTGGAATTTTAAATTAGGGTATAATTATACTGTTCATTTTAATGAGTCGAATCTTAACTTGGAAGCGTAAAATAAATTAAACTTAATTATGGTTTAGGATACAAATTTAAAATTTTTGTAATTTCCTAGCTAATTGGTTCTTGTAATTTTCATCCAATAATCGTACTTTCTTCCATGTTTTTCTAATTAACGTTTCTTTGGCGCTCTATATTCTAAGGTGGTCCGCCATTGCTGCTCACTTGCCGGGACGAACGGATAACGAGATAAAGAACTATTGGAACACTCACATCAGAAAGAGGCTGGCGAGAATGGGAATCGATCCAGTTACTCATACCCCACGCCTTGATCTTCTCGAACTCTCCTCGATTCTGAGCTCATCTCTTTACCACTCATCTCAACTCAATCTACCAAGTTTGCTTGGGAATATCGGACCTTTTGTGAACCCAAACATTCAAAATCTAGTCACAGCTTTCTTGTCATCCCAACGCAAAACTTCGGACAATACTTGTCAATATCTCCAGCAAAACCATTTTGACAATACCCTAGACGTTGGAAATCATCAGTTCCAGTCCTCCCAACCAATTCAGCCAAGCACAGTTTATTCTGGGGAAGCAAACCAGCTCCCCACCAGACCAATCCCAGAAATTCAACACTGTGCAGCATTAAGCAGTACTCTAAGTGCTCCATTTCAAAGCGAAGTATCCCATCTCACACAAGCCAAGATGGAGCAACTCTCACCAAACCTTGCTTATCTTAGCTCCCTGCAAACCTCTTTACCAAATCTGTGGCCAAATATTGGAGAGCGTCCTGATCATTTAGCAATGAGTGATATTCCTAATTTTCCAGAGTTCGACTCCATTATTGACCCTCATTCAGAAAACCATGTTTTACACTCGAACAATATCAAGCGGATACCGAGTTTCAGTTTTGACTCATTCATAACAACACCTTCATCTAGTTCGGCCACTCCCTTAAATTCATCGGCTGCTACATGCACCTATGCCGACTGCAGCACTGAATATGATGAGAGGGATAGTTACTGCTGCAATTCTTTGATGTGTAATATACCAAATAGCTTAAATGCCAGAGGACTGCGTATGTAACAAAACAGGCTTATGTACTTCAAGCCGCACTTTGTAACTCAAGCATGCATCAAGATTCAAGCTGCTCACATTTTCATATAATTATTCTGCGTCTAGTGCATGTAATTTGACGTTAAGATTAGGTTGGGAATTTAGTTGTAATCTGCAAGACAGCTTCAATATACGATACTAATGATGCATTCTTTGTCCAATATCATTGGAGTCTCATATATAAAATCATTTTAATTTTCTTTTATGCTTAGATATTTATTCTTCCTTTCATCTTTCTTTTCATTAAGTAATAATATGCAGAACCATGCATATATTTAATATTATACACGTTGGTGCGTGGTCGTTCGTGTTGCATGCATTTAGGCGAAACTTTACTGTACAAATTAGCATCAGTATCAAAGATTGCCTTTGCAACCTAAGTAGTAGAATAAAAGTTTGAAACTTATATATAATTTAAGATAAACCTTTAGAATAATATATTGGTGTCTAATATCAAGAGTAATTGGATTCACGTAAAGAGAGTATTAAAATTAAAATTAAATAATTAAATAAATATATTTCCATATATAACTCTATTTTTTATATGCATGTTTGATAATTTAATCATCCATGCAGACATATTATATTTGCTTTGAGTGAGAAATGGATAACTATTGTCAGGACGACCGGTCTAAAAGCTTGAAGAGATAGAAAAAGAACAATATTGATATCTTGTAGTGCTACTAAATGAGGCCGACGTGTTTATTGACTGATCCCAAGACTATTCAACTGATAATTAAAGCACTTAGTATTGGAGTTCCGTCCACGGTTTAACCTCACATTAATTGCAGACGAACTTAAGCAAACCCGAAGGCCCGACAACAATGCATGTACATGTGAGTTGATCCGGCCTGGAGCCGCTGCTTAATTGCTGCCATACATATAGCCGAGCCTATATTATATTGGAGCTCAGGCTATATATCATAGGGCGGCAGACACGTTTCCAACGACTGAGTCTGAGGGGATTATTAATATTATGGTTGCGTAATCAGACGGTGGCCTAGGTTTGGTTTGCTACCATGCATATATATGTGATCTATAACTATCAATCTAAGACTTTGACAAACAATTTCGAAGAGCTAGGTAACTAGCTAGGTACTAGGAAGATGATCAAGCTAACCTAATATCATCCAAGATGTCCGAAATGAAAAATTATCCGTTGATCATGTGAATAATTAATTCGGATATATGTATCTATTGATTTGAGCTTTTTTCAAGTTTTATTTAAACGTAACAAATTCAAGCCGATGAAAGATATATAAATGTATAAAATTAGTCATATTGCGCCATTTATTGAACAATTAATTATTTTGCACAGCCAAAATAATTCGAAAAGCATAATGCTAAATGAATCGAAGTAATTTATATTGATAGTTGATCGATTTTGATTTTTTTTTTATTTTAAAAAAAATCTTAATGATTAAGTTAGTTTATATTATTAATTTTATTTATTTTTTTATATAAAAAATAATATTTAAAGATGTTAAAAAAAAAATTTTAAAAGCTATAAAAAAAATTCTGAAATACACTAATCGGTCTGGACATCGGTAGGAACTTTGGTCCGTACCCAAAAGTAAAAGGTCAGCCCACGAGTACTCGACAAAATTGGGCCATCGGCCCATCTCTGACTCATTGCCATCCCTTTAGTATGTATGTATTGATGTCTACTCTTCGTCAACGGAACGTCGAGGATCCAGTAATCTAATATACTTCATAAATGATATAAGAAATAATGTTACATATAGTTTTCATTTAGAAACTGTTATACAAATTTAGATAATTTTTATCTTTAAAATTTTTTAAAATTATAAAAACGATCCTCTTAAAATGATATTTTTTCTCATTTAATAAAGAGTCGGCACATACACTTCCTAAATAAAAATTGCAAATAAAATTTCTCTTAATATAATACCCCCACTTTAAAGTTTCATAATTCATATACATTCCCAAATCAATTGAAAACATCGAAATTGACACGCTAAAAGTTTATGGTATTCACAATTTACATCTTATTAAGAATTAAATGCAAAAACATTAACATTATCGTAATTTTTTTAATCACGGATAAAAATACTTATGCTAGAACTCATTTCAAAATTGAGTGGATAAAGCTTAGATTAACATATTTGGTTCAGATCCCAAAAGTTGTACCATATCAAAGCCTGGGGTGGAATATGCGAATCTCCCAATTAATTGTATGCAGCCACAGGCCCACACTGCCACGGACCACCAGGCTTGGTCAGATTCCCTCATGGTGACATCTGCCTCAGTCTGAGAAGCTCACTAACACCACCAAAAAGAACACCGTGCGCCACCTCAGCGCCACTAATCGAGACGGTGTTTGCTGAGACGCGGCTAGCGCCGATGAATGTTTCGGAAAAATGACGGCCACGTCGGCCGGTGACTGTACTGTACCAGCGGCTTATTTCAGAGTACAAGCTCCAATCCCGAAACCATCGCCATGTCCAGGTCTTTAGCTTCTAGAACTCTCTTTAATTTTGTTGCGCTCTGTTTGTGCAAAGTGAGGAACTAGAAAAAAAAAATGACAATATTTAGTGCTGAATTGAGAAGTCCACCTCTTATTGGGCAAGTAGTTATATCAGTCTTATATTTATCTTTTGGAGAATTTTTGCTCCGATCATGAGAAAAGTCAGCCTTTAAATAATAAACTCCTCCATTTTCTTTCCATGTCTGATGAAGAGTGTCGAGGAATTTCTAACTTTATTTCGAAAGAAAGATGTTCGATCGAGTAATCTTATGCTCTGTTATTGGTGTGTATCAATGATATGGGTGTTCGAGTGCATAGCTATAGGTGGAGCAAATTTTGCTTAAAGTTGCTGTTAAGACATTACTTCAATGCAGTTAGAGTTTTGCCCTTCCTGAGACTGAGAGGATTGCGTGCGCCTTAATATGTGTTTTCGATGTGAACGGCTTTTAAGCTTAGTTTATTGTTCTAGATTTATCAAATTTGAAAAACTAGCTCGCTCGTGTATTCCTTTTATTTTGGTTCTGAATGTGCTTAGTAGAAGAAATTGTGAATGGTGTCGAATGAGGTATGTAAGTGTAAAAGTACTGTTTTGTAAGCTGCATTGTAGAAGTCACGCACGTATCATCTGAAGGAAGCAGGTACATTTGATGCGATCAAGAAAATAAATTGACACGTTGTTAAATGACAATTGTAAGGGTGATATTAATCACTTGTGTTGTAGAAAAGTTTGCATAAATTATCTGGAGGAAGCTGGTATATTCACAATCTGGTAAATATTCTCTAGATAATATTCACTTATGCTGTTTGTCAGTGGAGCAGTTCTGCTGTATTGCCTTCACCACGAATAGGGTAGAAGGGGCAAGTTTTCCATTGCCCCCCCGAGATGTATGGACTCAAGAAACTAAAGGTTAAGTGAAAAGAGTCACAAGACTATTATTAAGTCCCTGTCTTGAAGCAACCAATAAGTGCTAAAATATATTGCACCATATGAGGTTATAAAGAAGACTATATCTTGATCATTCTTCACTCATCTTTAAGCATTAACATGCCTAAAAATCTGCATAACGAACATAATTGTAGTTGTTTTTCTTATGTTAATGTTCAGAAGTTTTCTTAAGAAATGTAAAAAAATTGGTAATGTTCAGGTTCATGCCTGTCATATACTATTGTCTTTGTTATCTTTGAGCATGATGGAGTTCTAAATACATTGTTGAATGTGCAGTTTTTGGACATATGGAAATGTTAGGAGGATTGCACACTCACTCTTCCCGAATCCGAAAACCAGCTGCTTTGCAGTAAATAGTGGGGAGGGACATAATATCCTTTGCACCTATTATTTCCTAAGCAGAAAAATCTCCCAGCATAGATTTTCTTTTAGTGTACCTTCTCCTTTTGCATTATACAAAGAAAAAAATAAGATCTCGTTACACAGTAGTGGTTACATAAACTTCTATGGCCTTCCAGTGAGTAGGACAATCTCTCAGCAGCTGCAAATTGCTTGGAGAAGGTTTTTCTCTGCATGTTCCAACAATGGGCCAGCTTTACCACCGATAGGTCAGATTGCATGTGCAGTGAGCCTGGCTTTGACCCGATCAAATCTAGTTGCCCCTGGTGTTATTGCTATCATAATTGGAGAGCTTGCTTGGACACAACAAACATGGGCAAAGGCAGAATACTTGCCAACAAGGGATACCTTGTATATGCACGCCCAAGATGGACATGTTTATCTGACCTCATTTGTATATTTGGTACTGGAGGGTTTTATCTTGTTGCTCAGAGCTATATACTTAGCAATTTTGTTCTCACCCTGCATAACTATGGCTCCTTTTGTGGATTCCCTTGGTGTTGAGTTTAGGAAAAAATGGCTCCACATTGTCCATCTTACACTAGAAAAAGCAGGCCCAGCATTTATTAAGTGGGGTCAATGGGCTGCAACAAGACCGGATCTCTTCCCCAGAGATTTGTGTAGTGAACTTGCAAAACTTCATGCCAACGCACCAGCACATAGTTTTTCATTCACCAAAAGAACCATTGAAAGGGCATTTGGTCGAAAGCTGTCCGAAATCTTTGAAAATTTTGATGAGAAACCTGTGGCATCAGGAAGTGTTGCTCAAGTTCATCAAGCTACACTGAAATATAGATATCCCGGTCAGAAGATCAAACCTATTGTTGTTGCTGTAAAGGTTCGACATCCAGGTGTTGGTGAAGCAATTAGAAGGGATTTTATGATAATTAATTTCATGGCAAAAATTTCTAGGTTTATCCCTACTTTAAAATGGTTGAGATTGGATGAAAGCGTACAGCAATTTGGTGTTTTTATGATATCTCAGGTTGATCTTTCTAGGGAAGCTGCTCACCTGAGTCGCTTTATTTATAATTTCCGAAGATGCAAGGATGTCTCGTTTCCAAAGCCTCTATACCCCCTGGTGCACCCATCCGTTTTAGTGGAAACTTATGAACAAGGTGAAAGTGTTCTGCATTATGTTGAAGAGCTTGAAGGACATGAACAGATTAAAAGTGCCCTTGCTCAAATCGGAACTCATGCACTTCTAAAGATGCTGTTGGTATCGTATATTCTTTGCAACTTTATTTTTTTTTTTTTCCCTTTTCTTTCATATTTCTCCCAGTAACTCATGGTTCTAAATGTTTGAGTTGATTTGGTGGTTCTATTTGTATTATGCATTTGTCCTGGAAACTTTAAAGATTTTAAATGAAAATCTGTCCGTGAGTCACCCTAAAACCCGTGATGATAGGATACAGCCATACTGGCTGCATGAATAGCTATGCAAGTGAATGATAAAAAGCATGCGATTCATTATTGGGAATTTAGTCATTCAAGCCATGTATGAGAGTCATGAATAAGGGAACCTTATTTCCACAGTGTTGTACCATCCCCCTTTAGATGGAATTTTTGCCCATCAAGATTATAGCTGTCTTGAAACGTGGTTGGCATTGCTAATTATAAATTCTCTTGATGAAATTAGATGTGATTTATTATTGGGAACTTAGTTCGTTCAAGCTGTGCATGAGAGAGTTGTGAATGAGGGAACCTTATTTATGCACTTCAACTCTTGAATCATGCACCATCCTCCTTAGATTGAATTTTCAGCCATCAAGATTATAACTGTCTTGAAATGTAGTTGGCATTGATAATTATGTATTCTCTTTATGAAATTAGATGTCGCATGAGTAAGGTAGTTGTGTGTATCATGCTGAGAAATTATTTTCTACATCAGGTAGACAATTTTATCCATGCAGACATGCATCCTGGAAATATCCTTGTCCGAGTAACGCATAGCAAACCATCACATAAGCAGATCTTTAGATCAAAGCCTCTAGTCATTCTCCTTGATGTAGGCTTGACTGCGGAGCTATCGAAGAAGGATCGAGTGAATCTACTGGATTTCTTCAGGGCTGTAGCACTTCAAGATGGTCGGACTGCTGCCGAGTGTACACTTAGATTGTCTAAACAACAAAACTGCCCAAATCCAAGGGCTTTCATTGAGGTAATGCTTCTGCTACATGGCTTTTGGGTGGAAGTAACTTTCAGTACCTAAAGAAAAGAAAAAATAAAAAGCTGGAAGCTTATTTGTAGTTCTGTGGCTGCTTTTGAAAATGGAAATCATTCATTTGTCTTATCTGGTTAATGCAAGAATTTTTTTTTTTTTGAGCTGTAAATTAATGAGAACTAGACATAGTCGGTTAATGCAAGCATCTTGCAAACAATTATCACTCGCTAGCCCAAATCAATATCATTTCTTTTGGAAGTTATATAGGTGATTTGGGTTTTACAATTTATAATGCATCACATTTTCATAGACTTCCAAGCTTCTTGAATTCTTCCTCATACATTAAATATAAGGAAAATTTGAGTGCAGTCATTGCTGCACTAATAATGAGTTATGGCACCCCTGTATCGTGGATGTTAGTTCCTCTGCTTCACAGGCTTGGGTGTGCAGATGTTGAGGAAAACTGTCAGCGAGAATGACTGGTTTCTTGGGATGTCCAAGAAGGCAGGACAACTTTTATTACTTAAGAAACCATGCAATTTGATCCTTTTGACTGTAAAATTGAGAGTTTCAAGGCAGTTAATTTTGTAGTACTTCTAGGTGTTAGTTATAATTACCTTGAAAATAAGCTTCTACTCGTTGTTGTTGCCATAATTACTATAATATCAGTAAAAGTTTTAAGAGGTTGTGGTGGTTTGACAGGAAGCGGAGAAGTCTTTTAGTTTCTGGCGCACACATGTTGTCCACCCTGCGGATTGCATGCAGCAAATGCTGGAGCAAGTTAGGCGTCATAAGGTGAACATCGATGCGGATATTTGTACTGTGATGGTAACCACTTTGGTGCTTGAGGTACTAACTACTTGCTGCCTTCTTAAATGCAAACTCATAGACATACTTCCTCGAATGTTTTCCTTTCTGTTTGGCGGCAAGGAAAATGCCATAGGCTACTATCAGATCAAGATGCCTGGAATAACATTTTCATTTTATTTCTTATTTTTTATTTTTTGTATCTCATCATGTCTGATTATGTTGCATTGACTGAATCGTTACCGCAGGGATGGCAGCGGAAGCTTGATCCGGATTATGATGTGCTACAAGCTTTGCATTCATTACTATTTAGAGTTGACTTGGCGGGCTCTCTCTTCGACACTATTGAAAAACTCATGGGCCCCTAAAAGGATCTCTACCTCTTTAACTTGTATTTTTTTTAAAAAAAAAATCTTTTTGCGTCAAAAAATATTGGCCCTGACTTGTGCAAAAACTGTGAAAAAATAAAAGTAAATATCCATATTAGCCCTATCAATTCTGCTGCTTATCATGAGATCGTATCAGTCATAAGATAAAAGACAAATAAATTTCCATAGTAGGTGATGTACTGTTAGATATTTATGTTAGTGATATATTTGGTTTGTGAATGAGTAAGTTTACCTTTTAATTAGAGGGCATCAACTCATACCTTTTAATTCTCTATATTTCCTGAACTGATTAGTTTTTAATTTTCAGGGGGGAGTATGATATAATGGACTTTTTTTTTTTTATTAGCACGTTTGGATAATGAGATATTTTCAAAAAAATTCATAATTTTTTTAACATATCACTTAAATATAAAATATTTTTTAATTTAAAATTTTTAAACTTTTTATCTAATCATTACGGAATTATTATTTAAACACGACATCTAATGCAAATTGCCTGAACTTTCAAATAAAACATAAAATATATATATTACTAAATATCTCAAATTTCAAAATAAAAATTATAATAAAAATCTATGTTGATACAATTTCTTAACTTTATAAAAATTTTATTATAATTTTTCTCTATCCTTACTCAAAACCCTACCATTCACATGACAATGTCCATACGAGCTTACGTTGACTATAACCTTCCAATTCGGACTCATCAATGCTCATTTCCTTTAGTTTTGTTTCAAAATTTGTATAAAGTGACTTTCACCAAGAAGAAAGACATGGTTTCGAGTACGGATTTAACGCCTAAGCAATTGTATAACGACAAACACAAGAGCTTTCCATTGATATAGTCAGATAATTACCAAAGAAAACTGTGTTCCTTCCCCTCTTTATCATTCCCAATTCCAAATGACTTCAGCGAGAGGCCACGAGGAACAACTTGGATTTGTTGAGCTTTCTCTTGCTCACCCAGAACCCTCTTGTCTTGCTGCTCAATCGTCTGCAGAACTTGCACAGAAGTTTCTTCTCCTCAAACACGCACAAAAACACAAGGAGACACATGTATCCATCTCTGTTATGGTTGTTAATGGGTTCATTGCTGCAATATGAGTTTTGCTTTGTCCATTCATTTTTGCATATTTCACTCATGTGATTGGTTAAAATATTTATTTTATATTAAAAAAAAAATAATGCAACTAATCATATTAATGAAGTGCACAAAGTAATGCACAAAAATGACTGCAGAATTCTATGTCAATTTTTTGGGTATATCTAGTTCTGCCAACCCTTTCCAAAAAAAAAAAAAAAAAAAAAAAAAAACTAACAAACTAAGAAGCAAGAAGGCCTCGCTAACAATAAACATAAGCAATTTAGTTATACTAAAAAAGAAGAGAGATTTTAGTGCTTTAGGTATTTATGATTCAATTTGGGCATTTCATTGTAGCTAACAAATTAACAATGATGGAATTGACAAATACACACGGGGGCGACTCTGGAAACTATTTAAGGTGGAGTTTGTTTAAGCCCACCAGGGGTCCTCGCCTGTTCTGAAATCGGTTTCAACCCACGGAACAAATAATACCTTCCCATCATCAATGTCTGCATGTGCCAGAGCCAACGACTGTTCCAAATAAAGAGTATTAACGTCGATTAGCACACAGAGAGAGAGAGAGACAGAAAGAACATATGAAAGGGATTCTTAGTCACTTTGTGACATACCAGAGGAGCAGGTCCCCTAACAACTTTGCCTTGGTTGTTGTATTGGGAACCGTGGCAAGGGCAGAGGAACTTTTTTTCAGCAGTATTCCATGGCACCACACAACCTAGATGTGTGCACACTGCGTTAATGCCATAAGTTGCCAGAGTCCTATCATTTTCCACAACAAGGTAGGTTGGGTCTCCCTGCAATAAGTGTTGAAAATTTAATAAAATGTATTGGGTAGGCAAAGAGCACCAAGAAATTTGTTCTTGAAAAAGGAGAAATGGACTATTTGGACAAGAAGAATATATTTGAATGTGCCAGCTATAACTAAGATGAGTACTGCTATATCTACAAAAGAATTACACAAAAGTAATCTCACACATTGATATAGCTTCATCTGATCCATTAGATCTATTTACATTAAAATTAACTTTATAATCTATAAAACCACTTCAAGTCATATCAATTTGTGAGATTGTTTTTGTGTAATCCCTTTATGGTTAGAATATTTTCCAAATTAGATGTATGTTCATGGATTATGAAGCGGTAATTACAATGGCTGATTTGTCATTAGTTTGCAGAGCTTATATTGCTTAGAGAATATATAGGATAAGTACCTTCAACCCTTGGGTTAGGGTTCTGTCACCAGGTCCATGAGTCTTAAGCCACTCAGATGCAATGACATCATTTCCAAGAGCATCCTTTGCTAAGGTACCGCCACCGGCGCCACCCGTCCTGTTCAGTTTCCCATGCTTAAGGTAAAAAATCAAAACTAAGGAGGTGCAGAAATGATAGTTTGGCGTTAAAGTCCTATAATGGCGTTCAAGATTTGGATTGAAATAGGTTTGGCACTGTGGAACATACCATTTTCAAGGGGATTCAAGAATCTATATATATGTAAATATATATATATATATTTACATATATATATATATATATTCTTATCAAAAAAAGAATATATATAAAAAGAATATATATATTTACAACAACACTTTTCAATATGAAAGCTGAACGATATGTGTAGTTTATAAAGTTTCTTAAATATGTAAGGAAGAGTAAAAATTATAACTAGGAAACATTAATTTATTAGGACTGGAGTCTGGACATTAAAATAAGAAAGAAAAGTGAACTCACCCTGGTGGGACGAAAAAGGAAGCATAAGGAACCAACATGCCAGCAGTGGGAAGAGAAAGAGCCCCTAACAAAAGCAGATTCATGAGCTCCCTCTTGCCCATGTCAGGTACGCGGTCGGACGGAATGCTGGTGGCCTGGCAACTAATTTTCACACCCGTTTCCTTCCTCGCCAACTGGGTGCTTCTTGTGGGCTTCACCATCAAAGCTTGGGATGATGATGAAAACAATCCATTCTTACTTGAACACAGCTGAAAACAAACATGATCAACTTTCAGACATCATATCGATGTTTTGAGTTTTCAGCCAAATCGCTGCATTAATTGATTGCATGAGCAATTTAGACTGTATATGAAGAATCGAGTACTTACCTGAGAAGTGGTTGAAGGGGAAAGAGTCGAGGCAGCCATGGAAGAGAATTTGAGAGAAGCGAAAGATGGGGGAGGAGAAATGTGGAGGAGAGAAGGTATGTAAATGTTTGTTTCTAGATAAGGCAAAAAGATTCGACTGACGGAGAGACAATCTCATAGAGCCACATGTTGCAGATATGCAACGTTGGGTTTCAGAAGTCATATCTCCTTGTTGACAAAATCTACTCATCTCTGTTAAATTACCTAAATAAATGAGTAAGAAAATTAGCATTGGATTTATTCAATTTTTTTTTTTTAAATATATAATTTTTTTTTTTTTTAAATATAAATTTACACCCATCAAAAAAATTTGATCATATTTGATCAATAATAGAAAATTAATAAAAAGAAGAAAATAAATAAAAATATTTTTTATTTTTAAAAATAAATAGTAAATTCAAAATTTCCTTTAAATTTGAATTTACTATTCATTTTTAAATATAAAAAACATTTTTATTCTTTTTTTTTTACTTTCTTTTTCTCATTATTGATCAAATATGATCATTTTTTTTGTGTATAAATTTATACTTTTTAAAAGAAAATTTTAATAACTCCGATACTAATGATTTAAGCCCGGATAAAAGTAAGATTGATTTTATATTTTACGTCTGGCGATTATGATTAATCAAAAATACTGATTCTAGTTTGTATATGAAGAATATAATTTCCCCAAGATCGACTTATTTTTATTTTTATGTGAGTCGACGAAAAAAGAACATCACCCTTTCTCAATTTATACATATAATACATACATATATATATATATTAGGAAAAAAAAACATTAAATCATATCTCACTCAGTTTTCAGTCTTTCCATCACTTAAAACCAGTGACATGAAACAGGACCGTAGTTCTTTGTTAGTTAACCGAAATTTACCATAGCGTTAACGTATTTGAACCTCCATGATTATTTAGTATGAATATATTTATGCATTGATTTCATTATATTCTAATTCCGTTCACTCTTGTGACCAGTTGGACGCTCCCCCGATATGTAATCAGATTTCTTGATCCCTTCCTTACATTTGTTCAAGTTGAGGCATTTCCAGGGACCAAAATTGGATGATCAAAAGATACGAATTGGATGTAACGCTCCAGGGAGCCAGGGGTTTTGGCAGTATGCAACACAAAAATCTCCTCGCTGATTTCTCCACCAATACAACTTACAAGTAGAGAAAAACAAGCATTCTAGATGCAGATCAGAAACATAATACAATAAATAAATAAAAAACTAGGTGAAAAAACAGGTAAATTGTTGTTTCAAATTTTTTAAGTGATAAAAGGGGGAATATGGGAATTTCATAATGTTTATTGTTATTTTTTATAATTAATCATAATGTCTATTAAAAAAAAAAGTCCTCTATATCCGCAAATGCTCTACAACCCAAAAACAGAGTTTGGTGATAGTTCAGATTCTCAGACTTCATGGTACCTATTTTCTGTGGATTGGAATTTTCCTAAAATCTGCCACGTATCACTCAACTGTTAAGCCTCTCAAAGAAATATAGATACCCCATATCTTTGGGGGGATTCACGGAGGCACCGACTTTGTCATCATTGTAAATAACCCATCTACCTTCTTTAAAGATGTGAGCAACATAGTGACCGCATTGAGTGGAGGTTCCAATGTGGCTAACTATTCCAATCAGTCTATACCCTGTGGAATTCACACATTTTAACCAAATGTTGTCAGAAGCTAAATAACTAGAGAACTGTCAAGTTACTAACTAACTTGATACAGTAATATTTACCAGTTTTTTGGACTGATTAAAATGTAACCAAAAAAACCATTAAATAAATAAACTTATAATGAAGGAACTCACTCCCTCCTCCATCAGGCAGTCCAGCATCGGCGGGAGTAGGTGCAGTGTTTGATGTGGTAGCATCCAGATCCAATGAAGCAGAAGGTTCAGGATTGCTAAAAATCCAATCTGTTGCTTTCTCGATGTCACCACCCTGAAAATAGAAAAGTGCATTACAACCCAAAATCAGATAGAAAAATTTCCAGTATTTAGAAACCTAATAGCTATATGTGTAACTCCTGTTCTGAAAAGAATTGAGAAGCAACTAAATACTTACTGAAGCCTTCAGAGCTTTTCTAGCAATTTCTTCTTGAAAACCAAATGAAATCAAAGTATCAACTTTTGATGGGTCAAGGCTCAAAGCCTCAGCACCTTCTGCCTCTTGGGAAATAGGAACATCGATATCTGGGAAAGCAAAAGTGCATAAACATCATTTGGTGTCAACACAATAGAACTCAAAACAAATTAGGTAACAGCTCTCAAAAGCTGTATTGAGCTAAGAGTTATTGTTTTCCTTGATGAAGTTTTACTTTTCTACAAGATAACACTGTTTCAAATACCTGGATCATCCATGTGAGAAAGTAACCAATTCATTGCCTCTTCAACACCAGTGTTTGAGGTCCTTACGGCAGCTTTCTCACAATGAACATGGTTGAATCCCATTGAAACAAGCTGGGAAACAATATCCTCATCTGGCAAGGGCTTATTTGTTTCTATGTCACCCTCTGGAGCTGTGTTGTAAAGAAAAAAATGCCAAGAAAAATACCATATCAATTGCCAATGAAAGCATACCAAAGCAAACAATATTCAAGTCTCAAAAGTCTTGAGGTTTTTTATAATGCCAAACGAGCAAGCCAATGCATTTGGATGGGGCAATTACACATGGTCATCCGCCTATTCCTCTCTCAATAAAAATAAAATAAATACTGATTCCAACCCCGGTCAATTGCAGAGAACAAGCTCATTCTTCAGCCATAGAGACTAAAAAAAAAACTACTGAAATGGGGCTTACCTGCAGCTAGCAACTTAAAAAGACAAAACAAAACCAAAATATGCATCCTACTAATTACAACTTAAGCATCTAATCAGGTCAACCACAAACATGAAAAGAAGTCAAAGTCTGCTTTGAAGGATATCAAGAACTATATCCTAAAGTAAGTTTGGGATGTGTGTGTGTGTGTGTGTCCGCACCCTTTAACAACAGAAGAGACAGGGACTGGGCGCAGGGTAAGGGGGAGAGAGAGAGAGAGAGAGAGAGAGAGTATATGTGCAGAGATTCTATAAGTGTGTGATTGTTAATTGAGAAAAAATATGTACGTAGACATAAATATGCAGGCATAATTTACAGTTTAAAGGTTGTGCTGGGAAGGGAGGATAGAATGTGGTGGGTTCATGCGGGAAATTCCAAGTTCTCTGTTTCTTCTTTTACAGAATTTCAAACTGTCACAGGAGCTGTGAGTTTCCTCGGAAAAATAATTGGAGTGAAGGTACCTACCAAGGTGGCTTTTTTCAATTGGGTGGTATCTCCTGGCAAAGTTTTTTCTTTAGTACTTAGTGTTTGTGGGCTAAAATCTTATAGTGGCTGATGTTTTAGCTTTCTGAATTTGTATTAGCCTTTCTTTTGTTTTCAGAGTGATGTTGGTATTCCCTTTGTGTACATTCTGTGTACTTGGGCTTTTGCCTATTCTTGGAAATAAAGTTTCTTATTAATTATAAAAAAATAAACAAACAAAAAAATCTTGTGACATGAATCAAAGGAACTTTCGAAATTCCAGAAAGATGACATACCGCCATCTGGTAATAGCTCTTCCCCAGGTTGACGACCTTTGCTGCGCATGTGACTGATATCTATGATATCAGGAACATCAATGTAGACATCTGTATGGCCAGATATTATATATTATAACAACAATTTTGAAAATACTCTTCAAAAATGCACAAGCTGCAGAAAGATACCAAGCTTTTTTGGCACCCAGCCCGCCTCCATAACAAATTTGCGCATGTGCAACACCAAGTAATCAGGGAACGAAGTCAGACCTGCAGTCCTGCAGGATAAAATTAAAGAGAGAAATGAATCGAGATAGCTAAACATAACTCTGCATCTCCTGGAATCAATCACCTAATTTTCGGGATGTGATTTTTATTAACAGTTCATCCTTCTTAACTCCAAGAAAAGAGTGACTACCATTTCCAAAAAAGAAAAGGCTAAGAAGAAAGACCTAAACAATCAATATGGACGTCATTGTCAGAAACATATGAACCATCTGAACACTGACAAGATAACCAGCCTGAGGCTGGTTGGTGAATCACATGGATAGGTGGGCCAGTGACAAATTAGCCTGCTTAAATTTTATAGTATACACAGATATACATTAATAAATAAAACAGACATCACATCACCGGATAAGTAGCACTCTAAAACACCATATTTCCAAATAAAAAATATATTAAAACCAGTGAAAAATAGCAAAGCTTACTTGACTGCCATTGTCTTAGCCTTCAAGGCGGTGCTGTAAAATTCATGTATCTCCTCCGGAGCTGAAAAGCTTGCAAGGCATGCTTCTAGAGGCACCCTTGGACGTACAATTTCCTCGCTGGATCTGCGGAAAGTAGAAATTATAAGCAAGAAATCTAATGGGCAAAAGCATGATGGGTTGACCCATTAGAACTTACACTTCCTTCCCTTCTGAAATCTTTTCTGCTTTGAATTTCTGAAATGCTTCTAGATCTTCTGAATTCTCAAAACAATAAAACCATTAGCATAGTAACTTTGGGAAGAATCTTCCACAAAGAGAGGACTACAGAAATTTACCTTTATTAGTAGCCTCATGCAATGGAATATTTAGCGAAAGGATGTAGTCAAGCCTTCTATGGTAAGTAACTTTTCCAGATGAACATAATATTCGATCTTCAATACCAAACTTGAAGCTCCTTGCAGGATCCAATTCAGGGTTCACAGCATTAGCTCGTTCAACTTGGTCAAGAAAATGTAGGAAGAATTCCAGTGCATCCTAAATACATTGGTGACAAGTATTAACATAAGATATAAACATAAGCATGAAGTACAATAACATAATATCATGAAGGGGACAAAATAAACATTTCATAAACTAAGCCCAAGGCAGTTAGTAGAAGCTAGGCATTATTCCCAATAATTGAAGCATATATAGCCAATATTGGGCTATATACAGTTATAAACAAAACCAAGACATAAGCACATAAACAAAAAATAAACAAAATCAAGACAGAAAAGAAGCACATAGTCACCTAGATGTGCTGTTTTCCACTTTAGATTAATCAGACATGTTAACATTTAATTTTAAAGCAGAACAGCCTCCTAACAAAAGGCTAATTGTCTGATATCATAAACCCATTCTTGCAGAAGGTTCTCTAATCAAGTTTGCGATTGTAATTATCATAAATCATAAACCATAATCAGATTATTTTGAAACATCTACCATAATAGGACTTTGCCAAATTATTTAATAAATGATCCGAAACATTAGAATGCAAGTGAATCGGAGGATCTAGAAACCACTCTCGAACAGTTAGTTTAGTTAAGACCAAAACTTTCTAGTATTATAATTCATGAGACTCAACACTAGATTTCAGTAAAATTCCCTCTCTCTCACACACATTAATGCAATTGTTCTTTAAGTACCAATTAATTTGCTTATGTTTGTAATTATTATAAAGAAGGGTTTTCTACTACTTTTCTGTTTTCGTTATTCCTGCATTGAGGTTCCAGCTTTAGGTTAGCAAGTGACGTTGTGTACAAACAGATCTCTGATGCTGTCATCCAAGTTGGACAATGGGCCATTGCTGTTTTGGAGGTAAATTCCACCAATCCAGATGGCAAGTCATCAAGAGTCTGTTCAATTATTGTTAGAAAACTGAGCTCAAAACACAAGCATTGAACTGACCACATCGTTTCACTAAAACAACCACTCAGTAGAGGTCACAATAATTTATGCATGTTTGTATAGTCTACTATTCAAATCACATTCAATTGACCTGCTCGTGCAGTCTTCAAATGCCATATGAAGTGTTTAGAATGGTTTTCTTTTCTTATGAGTTAAGAGTAACAAGTTATCTTATGTATTAGCAGAGGAGTGAAGGCATACATATAAGAATGGTTCACATATATTACAAGATCTTTTTAAAATTGTAAGTAAAGCAGTGCCGCTCACTTGAAACCAAATCAAACTTTAAGAAAATGAGGAAGTTAAAGCATCTTTCTTGGGCAGTCAACTATGACAAGAGAGGTAGCTCAAGTTGAGGGAAGACAAAAGGGAGGTCATTATGAAGACGTCCACGTAGAGGGAGTTTCGGGAGTAGTATTAGTCTTATGGGGTGTTGGGTTGGGGTTGGGAAGGTGTGTTCTATTCTAATTTTCATGGGCTTTTTGTGTCATTTGGGGCTACCTAGCATGGACTAAGTGTTTTTTTGTATATGTTACTCCTATTGATATATATATATATATATTACTTATAAAAAAAACATTGCAAGTAAAAGTAACTTCATTGAAGAGAATGAAATAGCCGTTGCCCAATTACATGGCAGTTTACAACTAAATACTTGCTAAAAAAGCAACAGTTTTATTACAAAGCGAGTTTCAAGGAAAAGAAGTTGCATATACCTGCTGTCTCATTGTAGAGAATTCAGGATGGCTAGCAGCAATAACTGCCTTGAACATTCTAGGGGGTATACCTTCCTGTTTCTAATATTTACACAAGATTGCAGAAAGAAAAAAATGTAGAACAGGTCAATCTTAAAAGAAATTAAGTTAAAATTCAAAGTAGAACAATAAATAGCAAAGTGAGAAATATGAGTAAGAAGAGTCTACAACTAAAAATTAGACAAGAAAGAAACAAGGTTTCAGAGAACAATCATAAAACATGCAGTATGGACGTCAAAGTTTGAGAAAGAGCAACAACAAGGATGATGTGATGACAATCCAAGGCCTGCTTGAAAACTTCAAGGTTTAGAAATCACATGGCATTCATAAATCCCATGGAATAATTTAATAACCTAAAAGTACAAAGCTGACACCCTGAACCTGAATGATATTCAGCCAGAAAGCTTACAGCGGTTGTGGTTGAGGTAGCATTTGCAATATCATCTTTCTGGATGGAAAAAAGAAACAGACGTAAGCCAAACAGAAGCAGAGCCATACTCTCGAGGAGCTTATTTTGTTAGAATTACCATACCTCCAGTGCTGGAATAGAGTATTTACCGGATAGCAAACCATGCAATAACTTAGTTCTGCCAAAGAACAAAAAAGCCTAAGAATATATCTACCCCACATAAAAAAGATGATTGTGGCCAATTGAACACTTGAACACACGAACACATGAGTGCCAAGTTTATTAAATTAAAGTACAGTTCATAATCTCAGCAATCTGCATATACATGGCCAATTGATATATATCACCAGGAACACCAAGCTTGTTTTAATTAGCAACAAAACCATAGTTATCAGATAAAATTGCATGGAAAGAATTAACAACATTAATTTGCTAGTTACTTACAACTGCATATTGAGGTCTAAAGTTGGATCAGCGGGAGCCATCTCAAAAGCCATTTTTAAACTTTGGGTCATATAGTATCTGATAATGTAATCACAAAACAAATGAGTAAAAAAGTTTCATTAATATTTGGAGGGGGAGGGGACAAAATAAAAAACTATGCTCACCGTGAATAGAAAGAACGTGTTGAACACACGACTTGCATAGTTGCTGCCAAGTAGCAGCTGCAAGAAGGAAATAAGAAAACATCAATTAAGTCATTATTGCTGAGCAGGCCTGAAAAGGGTCAATTTACCTGTTTCCAAGATTAACAAGCCCGGTATAACCCGGTCCACATAATGGTTCCACTTCCTGTCCACTTTCTTGGATTCGGTTCCAATCGAAATTAGTATTCTGGTCCAGTTCTCTCTCAGCAGTTGTCATTTCAGTCTGAAACAATAAATCACTAGTATCCCGGTCAAACTAAATGTTAATGTGTTAACAAATATGGTTAATGTGTTAATAAATATGGTTGAGGTCAATATGTTTTAACAAATATGGTTAAAACATCAGCCAGACAAATCAACAACAGAAACTTGCATAGTATAAATTGGGAAATAACAATTGATGCCTGGGTGTTACTATAAAAATTTAATTTGAAGAAAATGCTCTCTGGATTTATATAGGGGGTCTGACATCCAAGTAAAGGTAAACTGCCAATGCTCAAGACGGAATCAATCAAATCCAAAACTAATTAACCATACCCCAACCTAATTATAGGTGACATATATTACTGAACGCTGCACCTGACACAAGGTGGGATCATTAACACCATGCACAAACAGGTACCGAGGCATAACATTGATCTATAAGAGAAGAAAAGGAGAGCACCTTTTGTAATGAAGAAAAATCAATGCCAAAATGTGCTAGGTGCTCTGCTAACAGAGGGTCCAGAACACTTTCATCCTCTGGGTAAGAGAAAACATCTGAGCTGCCCCAAGACATTAATCATCATTAGCACTCGTTACATTCAAGAACAACTCAGACAAAAACATAATATCGGCGTACATGGTGATAACTAAACTACTAGGGCACTTATGCTTAGTCTGTTCAGACTGCAAGGAACTTTTACAGTGCCAAGCAGCACATTTCTAATTGACAAATATGCAAGCAATGCAAGATAACATCAAAAAACAATATCCCAAATGTGAAAGAATACTAGCTCAACTGACTACTGATTTTCTCGGAAGAGTATCATTAGGATTTTTTTTTTTTTTTGATAAGTAAACAATATCATTAGGCTTTACAGTCTTTTGCCTTTGTCATTTCTCCTATCTCCTAACAATGTTGAGATCGCGTTCTCAGAGAGGAGATACATTTTTGAGAGACTAAGGGAATATTTGAGAGACACATTTTTGTATAGATAGACTTGCTTTCATTGGAGGCAACATGGTCGTAAGAAACAAGCCTAAGATAGGCCCAAATCCTTAAAGCACAAATAAAGGAAACAGAAAAATTGGATTCGGCCCTGTCTCTATAACCAAATCCAGGAAAGTGTGGCAGGTCAAAAGGAAAAGCAAGTTATTTGAAATGGATTCTATGTCCGGTATTGGCGTTGAGACATCCGTAATGGAATGCCCTTCGCTATAGGTGATACAGGAAAGACCAATAGTCAGTGTTACACCCTTGGTCAGCCCCGGAAAAACTCGCTCCCACGCTAAAGTTGAAAGACAATGGTGTAATGCCAAGGTCTGAAGGAGATGTAACGTTCGTCGAAGTTGCTCATATAGGGTTCGCCAGAGGTGAAAGGACTTGCTGCCAACCCAGAATCTCAAATGGAGAGTACCATTGGAGTTGTTGAGGCGGCACAGGATTTGAATAAGGGTTTGTCATTGGTGCCTTTCGAGAATGAAGGCTTAGGACCTGGTGTTTCGGGAGAAGATGTTATCCCATTGATATCTCTTCCTCCCTTAAAACAATATAATTGGATCATCATCGGATTCGATTTTGCAAAAGATTAACAAGATTCAACATGTCGTGAGAATCTCACATGGAGGATGTGTAGACCAATTTAAAGTACTACTCACTGCAATTGAGGTGAGTCACTCGCATAACTTCAAATCAAGCTTTAAGAAAAGCAAGAAGTTGAAGCGTCTTTCTTAGGGAATCAACTACGACACTTTTGGCAATACCTCTAGTCGGAAGGCTAAAGGGAGGGCATTATGAAGACATTCTTATAGAGGTTGTTTCTGGTGGAGTATTAGTCTAGGGAAACATTGGGTTGGGGTTGGGGAGGTGTGTTTTATTCCTACTAGAACTTAATGTATTTTGGGTAGTTTTTCACTGGCTTTTTGGGTCATTAAGAGCTCTCTAGTATGAAATAGGTGTTTTCTTGTAAACATCTAGTGTACTTGGTTACTCTTATTAATATATATAATATTTTTACTTATAAAAAAAAAAAAAACATGTTTAGGTTTTGAGATGATATGAGAATTCTATGAATAGCAGTGAAATGGTTTGAGTCAAATGTTTTATTGCGTTTTGAAAAAAAGAGAGAAAATGTTGAATAAAAATATTAGAAAAATAAAACATTATTTGAATAAAAAATTTAATATTATTTTTGTTTTGAAATTTTAAAAAGTTGTAATATTTTCTGTGTTTTATTGAAAGTTTGGGAAAGTTATAATAATTCGATAATAGTTAAATGAAAAAGTTAAAGACTTGAAACTGAAAAGTGTTTGCGTATGAGTGATGTGGGAAAAGTTTTGAAATGAGATCATCTCATCTCATCTAATCTAATCTAAGCGTCCAAACATGGCCTAATTATCAAAGACAACACTGATAGATTTCAAAAAGCCCAAAAAGCAAGGAGGGGACATATTCCCTATATGGTGGGAGTCAAAAAGCACATACTAGAATCATGATGGTCTAGAATAAAATTCTAGCACGTTATATGGTGTGGAGAAAGAGCCCTTAAGGATACATTCCCTCGTGGAGATGCCACGTGGCTCTATCCAATGGAAGTTGGCAGCTTTTTTTTATTTTTTCAGCCACTTGTATGCCATGGGGTTGAGAATTCAAGGAGCTAACAAGATGTGGTGGGTACCCACTAGAAAGGTACATTTTATGTTCACCCCTTCTCTAAGACCCTCACAAATCCACATAGCAATCATTTTTCTTGGAAAAGCATTTGGAGAAAAAAGGTGTCTCTCAAGGCGGTATTTTTACCCTATACAATTTCTTTGGACAAGATTTTGACAATGAGTTGCAAAAATGCCAGATGATTGTTGTGAAGTGGTGTTGTATGCAGAAAGAATGGCAAGACAGTAGATCATTTGCTACTACAATGTGAGGTCACAGTGCATCATGGGATGATGTCTTCAGAAGATTGGAGCTAGTCTGGGTTATGCCTACTACTATAGTCGAGCTTCCGGCCACCTAGACGAATTTGGGCAGTATTCCACCAATCATAGCTAGGTGGAAAAGATGGTTCCTATTTGTATTCTATGGTGCCTATGGAAGGAACGAAATGGTCAGAATTTGAAGATAAGGCACGCTCAATTGTGGAGATTAAATTGTTCTTCTTTAATACTTTATTCCTATGGGCTAAAGTTATGGATTTCAATGGTCTAGATTTTTATGATTTTCTTGTTTCTATCTCTCCTAACTAGGCGTTACCAACTCTATGTGTACTTGGACCATGCTTGTAACACCCGGGTCCAGCGCCAAGATGTTTTCTAAATCTTGGATTATGTGCGAAAATTTTCAATTTTCGACTAAATTGTTTTAATAGAGTGTGTGCCTTGAATATCTGTTTTGATTGGTTATCAATCAAACAATCAAAACAAATATAGGTTTTGATTGGTTATGATTTTCTTTGGGTTGGATTTTTGGTGAAAAATCTTATTATGGGCCAATACAATTTTTGAACAGGTTATATTTTTTTTTCAGAAGTTGAGTTAAGGCCCAAGACTCGATAAAAATCCCATTTTTTTAATGTGGCTCTTTTCAAAACCATGGGCCCAATATTTTGAAATGGGCCTAAAGGCCCAAGCCTGCGAGAACACCCACACGTCATGCTCGTCGTTTCCCTTTTCCTTTTTTGCACATCTCTCCCTCCTGCTTTCTCTAGGGTTTTATATGTTTCCATTTATAACTATGCGCTTATATCTTTCAACACGTGAGGAAAAAGAATAAGTTTTGCCATCTCTCTTTCCCTAATCCGAGGGTTTTCTTTTGATGATCTGCCCCTATATATATATATGCTTATATATTTCGGTGCATGAAGAAAAACCCTAGTTGTTGCTTTCCTCTCCAAGCTTGCTCCATCTCCATAGCCACGACATGCAAACCAACCATTGGAACCACTAAAAATCAATTCTCTCCTGTGCGACGGAAACAACGTTACCTTTTACCACCGCCACTTCTCGGAAGTTTCCCCCTTTTATGTTTTTCCTCACATTCCAGCATCCAACACATGGAACCACCATGGAACAGTCGCACGCAGCAACGAAACCACCTCAGTCAACCCGAGTTGCCTCCACCTGCCGTTTGTCCTCCTCATCATAGAAGGCCAACCGAAACCTCACTGCCATAGCTATCCTTGAAGCCACGTCTAAAAGCACCACCACCATACCCACCGCAGGACCTCTATTTTTGCATCCTAAAAACAGAGTAGTTTGACTCAACCAACCATTGCCCTTGCTAGTTTTCGTAGCCGCATACAGCACCGCGGTCAGCAAAAAAGGTCGAATGACACCTCTAGTCCCTCATCCCCCTCACGGTAAGCCATTGGCATCTCCTCCGGTTTGTGCTATTTCAATTTACTCTCTCTCTCTCTCACTATGTCTCCATCTCGCTCTCTTTCATCAGTTTAGTCATGCATTTTGCCGGTAACCACTGCAACCTCCCAACTCTGTCGCGGTGCTCCCTCTCAGTGAGTCCCCGTCGCATGTGTAGTTTGAGTCAGTGTTTGTTTTCCCGCAAGTTCTCCTTGTTTTCATTGTTTATGCAAGTTTGCATAGGAAGATTAAGATATATTAGTTTACAAAATTTACATTTTGCACTCAATTTTAAAGTATGTGTTTTAATGTTTTATTTTTTCAATGGAATTGATTTTAATTTGGGTCTCATGGGCTTGTGTTTCAATTTTGGAAAATGTGCATGCTTTGTGATGAAAAATAATTATTTAAAACTACCTCAGTTATTTATTTCTGCATATACATTAAATTCTATCTAAGAATAACATATTTTTGGCATGACTGATTTACAAAAGCTATTTTTTACATTTGCTTTCTGAACTGTGCAAATAAAGCGAATATGAAATTTGTGTATAAGTTATATTTTTGTGATCTAATTCTGTTTTATTTTGAAAATGTTTTGTACTCTAATAAAATATAATGTGATTTCTAAAAACCTCTAGCATGACATTTTATTTTTGTTTCTGTTCCGTTTTGTATGTGTTGGTACCAATTTTTTTGTTTCCGGTGCACCTACTTTGGAAGCAAAGTCATTTTTTGCATGATCTTTTCTGTGTGCACACTCGAGACTCCGAAAATAATAAGGAAAAGATCCACATTCTGTTTCTCGATTGGCCGTCGGGATTTTCGCAACCCTACCATAGAGGTTAAACAAGATATTATGTTAAGATACGATGTTTCAGTTGTGCTATGCCAAAGGAATTTTGATTTTGGTTATTTCTAAACATTCGCTCTAATATTTTTTATAACATGTTCTGATTATGCATTTTGAAAATAAGAATATTTTGTTTTGCATTCTGAATTTTGTACATGTTCATGTTTACATACTAGTATATGTTCTCTACTTATAGAGTTGTTGATAACTCACCCTTTATCTCCATAACATTTTTCACATAATTTTTTATGGTTCAATTGAAAAACAAGAGTAGGAAGTTTTGGAAGTCTTTGATCATCATAGATTTCTTTTTATAAGTAAAATTTTATATATATATCAAAAGGAGTAAACAAATACACTGGTTGTATACAAGAAAACACCTAGCGCATGAATGCTCGAAAACACCTATCCCATGGAAAATCCAACAAGCCCAAGAAAATTACCCAAAATACCACAAGCCCAAAATACCCATGGAATACAACACGACTCCTCAACCTTAACCCATAGACTGATAACCACCCAAAATACCCATATAGATTGATAACCACCTGAAACACCCACATAGGAAACATCTTCAAAGTCTCCTCCCTTTAGTCTTCCCTCGACCTGAATTATTGTAGTTGATTCCCCAAGAAAGACGATGTAGCTCCCTACTATTCTTAAATCTTGATTTGGTATCATATGAGTGGCCCTCCTCAATTGCAATGAGTAGTGCGTTAAACTGATCTTCACATCCTCCATGTGAGATTCCCACGACGTGCTAAACCTCATTAACCTCTTGCAAAAGCCAATCAAGTGATGATCCAGTTATATTGCTAAGTGGAGGAAGAGATACCAAAGGGGCAACAACTTCTCCTGACATAGATCCTGGCGATAACTCCTCCTCGCAAGGCACCAACGACAAGCCCTCCCCCAAAACTACCACTTGCTTTGAGGACTCTGTACACACCACATCTGTCGTGTTGTTCATCTCCAAGTTTTGCCCTGAACTTGTCTTGGATCTCTCGGAGGAAGCTATCTCAACGACTGGGGTTAGCCCAGGGGAAGCCGGCGACTGGGACTATCGCCCCCCAAGCACAGAAACCTCCCCCCTGCAAACAGGCAACTCGTTAGCAACAACTGGGAATACCGACTTTAAGAGGGCTGGGGTTAGCCTAGAGGTAGTCGGCGACAGCTTCGGTTTCCATTTCATTTTTGGGCTTCCACGACCCAAGCCCTTAACTTTTCCTTTTTCAAGCTTTGAAACAGAACCCTTATTGTTGGTTATGGAAATAATTCGTGAGCTGCGACCCAAACCCAAGCCTTTTAATAATTCATTGATCCACTTCTTAACATCCTTTCTGAATGTTTTTAGTTTATTCTTCACACCCGTCACCTCTTTTTTAAGTAAAACCAAAAACCTCTGCAACTCACTTTCTTCTGCGCAATTCTTCTCAGAAACTTGTTGCACCCTCACCCTTTTGCATGCTATCGCCCTCCAAAAGTGCCCCTTTCAAGTTCCCCTTTACTAAAATTCCATTGTTTTCATCAACGGAAGGTTGGCGCTGACCACCATATACAACCTCCCTACTCCCCCATGCCGCCCACTGCAACCTCTGCGTATGACTTGAGTTGCCTCCCATTCTCCTTCCCCTTCTCAGCTTCTCTGACCATAAGTGGTACAGGCACTTGTGACTTAGTAAAAAAGAGGTGACAGAGCGTTTGAAGATTATAGATGAATGAGTGCTAAGGGTTTAAGAGTATATTTGTGCTATTGGAGATTATATTTAGTAAAAGGGATTAACTCTCCGGACCTCCGATAACGGAGCGTTACAATGCCTATTCTTATTTTTTTTTACTGGCATCGAGTGTCCAGAACAACGTCCTGATAATCCCGGGGGTGCACAGGCCCTTGACAAGGAGTTTCCTGCAAGTGTACATCCGTTAATTTAAAGAAAAAATCTCCCAGTTCGATGGCCCCTAGAGATTGTTTGCACCACGGGGATTTAAACATGAGATCTAGGGAGAGCACACCCCTAAGCCCAAGGCCTTTACCACTTAAGCCAACCATTTGTATTGGTACTGGGTGTCTGGAACAACATCCTAACTAATTCCAGGGGTGCACAAGCTCTCGACAAGGAGTTTCTTGCAAATGCACATCCGTTAATTCAAGAAAAAAATCTTCCAATCCGATGAACCCTAGAGATTATTTACACCAAGGAGATTTAAACTTAGACCTAGGAGGAGCATACCCCTAAGCCCAAGACCTTTATCACTTGTGCCACTAGGAGTTAAGGGCTATGCCCATCCTTATAAATATAATATTTTACTTATAAAAAAATATAATGATGTAAGACAATTAAAATATAGATACCTGGTCACAGATGAACCAGACAGCTATAATATATAACACCAGCTTAAACTGAAATCCCTAAAGCATATTACTCCAGAGTTCAAGATCAAAGAACTAGATCAAAAGTAAGGTTGTGGTTCAAACCTCACTCAGTACTTATGTAAATTACCAATAAAAGAAAATTACAAAATGATAATATTTTAAGAGATCATGGTGGGAGATAGGATTTTATGGTATTATGTTAGAAGAGGGTTAGTTCTGACAAGAAATATATGAACTTTTTTAAAGATGAGGCATGTTTGCTTCTGCACAACAGCTCCAAACCACTTTTTTCAGCCAAGTAATCAGTCCTCACAAAAAATAAAGTTTTCTGACCCATGGAGCTACTGGAGTAAAGATATTATGGATATTGCCAACAACATAAGCATAACAAGATAAATAAATTCAGAATTATTATTAGTAAGCAACCAGCATATCCTATCAAGATAATTAATCAAATACCTATCAAATCCAATTGGCAATTACCATTAAGCACAACTCAACTACCTATGTGACTTTGGATAACCATATGGGCTTGGAATTGACAATGTAAAATATAACAATGAATGAATCCTTCCACTGTCCTTAGCTCAGGGTAAAAAGCAAAGTAAGAAAAAGAATGAACCCTTCCAATGATGACATTGCATATATCAATCCAAATGTTGCACAGAGATAATACTTTTAAAAAAAAAAAGTAAATTTTTCCCATGCAATTATCTGCTGCTTTAGCTCAGTTATCAGTGAGATCATTCTTTTTATTAGTAGTACAGAGATTATATGTATGTGAAAGCACGTTTTCCAAATAGAAAATTGGAAACTTATCCCAATTAACGATGCCATGCAGCATTACCTGCTGCTTCCAAATCAGCTGTAATTGTCCCAAGCTTTACTGCAAGAGGGTAGCCTGTCTCCTTGTAGTGTTCAATGGCATGATTATTGCCACCAGTACCATCCCAATTTCTTCTCCCACAAAGGATCATACCATTGGTAAGATTTAACCAAAGATTGTCCTTTTTATCACATTTTGCACATTTCCAACCAGATGGAGGGATAATGACACCATTGTCAATCTGTAGCAAATTCACTGCATAGGGGCTTGTTTGTTTCTTATCAGCTATCCAAGCTGCAACTTGCTCTTTCCGCTCAGCACCCTCAGCCATCAAGATAGCATCAACGGCCAACCTGACCTGCAGTATATTTTACATTAGTAATAACCAAATCATGCTCTTCTTTGATATTCTTCCCTTCAAAAAAAGAAAGAGAAATGTAATAACCACCTTCTCTGGCAACTCAACCGAAGGAAATGGAAGAGTAACATAATCAGGTAATATGACTATATTGAGAGTTTCTCCATATTCAGATTCACTGTTGTCAAATCCTCCATCAACACCTATAATTTTGATATCAAATATAATGTTAGTTGAAATATATCTGCACTTCAGAACAGCAAATAATTAATAGGAGTTAAAATACTCAGTATTCAACAGCCAGAAGATCACTTCATAAACTACTACTGATAACACCACCTTCAGATGAATGTGACCAATAAAAAATTCCCTCTATGGAAAACAAATTACAGGACTAGTAAGAATTGGAGTAAGAAATCTGGTACAGAACAGATCCAGAATATCTTTCTTTTTTGGTGTGGGTGGGGGGGTGGGGGGGGAGGGGTTCTTTTGTCTAGTAGGTAGATTGTACCATTTTTTCTTCTGATAAGCAATAATTCTTCATTAATATTCCTACTGCATATCTACTCCCGGTGGTTTTAATACTCATGGTTCCTGGGCATTGTAAATAGATTGTGGCATCTGCTGATATTTTAATCTGACATATGATATTGTCTTGACTGTTACCCTCATTACTTCAATTCCACTAGCAGATCTCGAGCATAGATAATCTTTTATAAGTAAGAATTTATTAATATCAGTAGGCGTAGACAGATTTCTAGCAGACATTATTTTGCTAAAAATAACAATAAATGTGGATACACATCCTCCAGACAGCATATGAGGGTATACCATCAAGGTCCATGACGATATATCATAGTAAGGCAAAGACAACAAAAACTCAAGTACCTATAGCCAAGAGAGTCGGTTTTTTCGATGGCCTGTCTTCGGGAACTGCCTTTCTTATTTGCTTTAGATGCAAATAAACCGGGTTCCCAGTCTTCTCGTAATTCCATGCAACACAGTCCTTCCCAAAAGCAAGAAATGTATTCATGTCGATGAACAACCCACCTTCTGATCTCTGAAATCCCAAAGATACCACAACACACATTGTAAAAAATTATGAACGGTATAGATGAGATTACATTAAAATCTTCTAACTCCTATTGGGATATACTGAAAGTAGCTTGACAAAGCTTTGAAGTTTTGAATAGTGTTACACTGCTTTACCTATATATTCTCAAAATCCCAAACCATGATAATCCAAAGAAGGAAAGAAAGCAGTACAAGATGAATTACACATGAAAATTTTCACGCTCATAAGGTTTCACCGTTTTGTTGGCAACAAAAACCATTAAAAATGAGAGTTTTTTTTTAATTGACACCAGGTGTCCGAAATAGCGTCCTGACTAATCTTCGGGGTGTATAGGCCCTCGGCAAGGGGTTTCCAGAAAGTGCACCCTGGTTAATTTAAGAGGAAAAATCTCAGTCCGATGGCCCTTAGACATTATTTGCACCCAAGGGATTTTGAAGACTTAGGAGGAGCATAACCTAAGCCCGAGGCCTTACCAGTTGAGCTCCCAAGGGGTTTAAAAATGAGAAGGTCCCAATTAATTTTCTTATATTTCCTCAAAATCATAAAAAGGTTGTGCATGGTTGGCAAATGACACAACCAGAACAGGATAATCCAAGAAAAAAGCCGAAGATTAAAAACTTGAACTTCACTTTCTGGGACTAAGCTAGAAAGGTCCTAACATTTTTCTCCGTTCCCTACACTTTCTTAGCAACCAAGCGGGATATAGAAAGACACAAGCCATCGAAGAGAACTTCCGACAAACAGATCATCTTGGGAAAACAAGAATATGAGACGGACATAATCACCAAAGAGAACTTTCTACAAACACCAGAGCTTCAATGGAGTAAGCCAATGAACTGGCAGATTACTTTCTTTCTTCCGACTGAACTCACTTCTCTCGGGAACGAAACCGAAAATGATGGAGGAAGAGCGTACCGGAGTGTCGAAAGAGAGGCAGCATTCTTGCTTGTAGATGCGATTGGTGGGCTCCGGGATTCGTACCCGGGAGAGATTGGATCGGAGCAGGTCCATGGGGGTGTAGAACGTCTTTCTGCAAAATCAATAGGATTTTGAACACAGTGAGAGAGAATATGTGCTTTGCCCTAAGCTAATGTTTGCACTTTGCAGAGTACCTTTGGGAAGGGGTAAAGAACATAAAAGAAAAGAAAAGAAAAAGAAAAAGAAAAAAGGTTTCTTGCGCGTTTGAAACAAGTCTTCTCCGTCAGAAAACTGAAGCGGACAACTCACTCGGCTCGGTTTGTTTCTCGTGTTAAAATTTGAGTTGAGTTGAGAGGATTTAAAAATTAAAAATTAAAAATTAAATAAAATATTATTAAAATATTTTTTTAATATTATTTTTATTTTAAAACTTAATAATATTAAAATTTTTTTATTTTATATAATAATTTTAAAAAATTATATTAATTAGATGAGATAAATTGAGTTTAAATAAACTCAAAAAACCAATGAGACATGCTTGCACCCCTCTGTTCCACGATACACCCCCATACGCCCACTCTACCTCTACATGAGCGGGGCAAATCCCGTCTGCCAGATGCAGGAGGCAGCTGATCCCGTCTGCAACTGGTGCCCCCAGCTAGAATGAAGTGGGCTCAGGGGCGAACCAGGTGGTTCCTTGTAGCCTCCAAATTTTTTTAAAAACTAGTATAGAATAATGATATCTTTTCTACTCTTTTATCATTCTTCTATTATTTTTTTAATTTTTTTAAGTTTTTGTAAATTTTTTTTATTTAATAATTAAGAAAATGATTATTAATAATATTATATTTTTTTAAAAAAAAAAATTTAATAATTAAAGATACTAAAAAGATATTTAAAAATATATACATTAATAATAATAAAAAAATAATAAAAGAATAATAAATATATCATCACTCATAAGTATATAGACTGACAGCCACTTTTTTTTAAAAAAAATTAGATCAGCCCCTCAATGCGGAACAGCAGCCTTTCCTGCTATACAAACTTAACAGTCACTTTCTTCATAGATGAATTTACCAGCTGTCATGTTAAACTATAAGTTTAAAACCAATGATCCATAGTTGTATTTAGATAGCAGCTTGTAGACCTTCAGGTCAAGACCAATGATTCATGCGATATCATGATAGTGACTGACCGTGCAGACATGAGCAGTCCCTGTTTGCGTGTTGCACTATTGGGTATGTGTTTTAAGTGATGATGCATTTATAATTTGTTTATCACTAATTTATTATTTTTAATATATTTTATTTTTTGTTATTTTATTTAAAATATTTTTTTAACATCCTTAAAAATTAAGAAAAAAAATATATATAATTTTACTAATAATCACTTTCTTAACTTTTAAATAAAAATAAAATTTCTAAAAAATTTAAAAATTTTAAAAAATAGTAAAAAGATGATAGATAAATAATAAAGCTATCATTATTAGTGTGCTTTAAAATCCTTGAAATAAGCACACAAATCTTGTTCATCATCAGGTCAACTACTTTCATTCTCTGATATTAACGGCTTATATTTCAAATAGCAAATATGTCTACAAGCTTTTGCACCAGCGCCTATAGGTCATTATTATTTCTAAGCACATGTTGCACCTGAGAATAATTCATCATTGATTCATTGGATAATTCATAATTGCAAACCTGTAAAAACTACTTTTATTTGGGAGAAAATGAGTCAATTATTACTATTGTAGCCATTTCTTTCTTTCTAAAATCAAATCAAATAGCAAAACTCGAATAATGACAATTAAGACAAACGTCTGGTTTACATTTAAAATTTTTCTTAATTCATTTTAACTAATTTTTATTTCTTTATTATATTTTTTTAATTTTTCATATAAAATACAAATTCTTGTATACCTTTTTCAAATCTCAATATACATTTTTCAAATCTCAATTAAACATTTTAAAATTTTAAAATAATATTATTATTAAAAATAAACTAAACATATCTCATCTTCGAATTCAAACAGAGCCAAAATAATAAGAAAGACCAATACTTGGGAAAATTCAAACCCATGTCTGTACCATTCAAAATCATGCAGTAGACAACTATATTTACGTTCATGAAATCAGTTACAAACAATAACTTTTTTCAAAGTAAGCTTATTTTCTTATATACCTCTAAATATGCTCCCCTAAGCTGGTGTTCAATTATTTTGGTTGATTTATTTTTTGTTGACTACGAGTTTGGTTTTTATGTATGGTGTTAATTTATAAACAACCTGCTATATACTGGGGAGATGGCTGCATGAACATACCATCCAACAAAACATCATCGGGAGTTAAGTGCATAGAAGGGACTGTTCTACTAAACATATATATATATATATATATATATGCCCCAATTTCTTGGTCATCTTCCATGACCTTAAAAAAATATCAAATAACGATTAGAAATAATAATGGATGAATTTTATTTCATAAAATATTATCATTGAGCTTAATTTGAAAAAAAAATTATAACATTTTTTTTTTTGTAATGGTCACACGTATCACACATTTTGTCGATCCACAATCACTTTCCAAATACTAAATCCTAATTTTGCTCCTAAATGGGCTTAACCCTGCTCCGAAAAACTTGTGCCCGTACTCTGCATGTATAGTAATATATATTTATATATATAATAAATGTAAACTATAAATTTGTTGAATTCAAGATTTTAAATTTCATATAATTATATATTTATATATAGGTTTTGATGATAATAAATAAATTCAAGTTTTAAGTTCAAATTGTCTACACAATAAAGTCAAGCACATCAACGAATCAAGAATGAGCAAAAAATATAACAAGTTTACAAGATAAAACTCTTAGAGTAATTTTGTACATCTCTTGATAAAATTTGAAATTTTATTAAAACTCAAAATTAGTATTTTCTCATAAAATATCAAACTGTATTTTTTACATATGTATGACATCATTAAAAATTTTAGTTTTGAAAATTGTATTTTTCACATATGCAAGACACCATTAAAAAAATAAATTTTGAAAATTTATAAGATAATTGATTGTCATTTTTTACATGTGCATATTTTGTTTGAAAATTTTGAAAACTGATTGATGCACTTTTGACAAATGCAAAAGGTAGATGATTTGGTTTAAAATCTTGAGAAGTGGTTAATATTTTTTTAACATATGCAAAAAGAATATGATTTAGTTTGAAAAATAAATCATGTTCATTTGTCATATGTAAAAAGTAAAAGATTGGATTTGAATATTTTGAAAATTGAATGAGATTGTCTTTGACAATTGTAAAAAAGAAATATTATTTTATTTGAAAATTTGGAAAAGTGAATAGTGCTCATTTTTTACATGTGAATCTTTTTTATATTTGAAAGTGAAGTTTTATATGTTTATAAATAATTCAATTGAGATCTTCAAAATTATAATAAAAACTTAAACTCATCAATTGTCAATTTTGTATCATTTATTCAAAACTTTCACTCTCTCTTTTCTAAATATTGAGTCTTAATCTTTATTCATTTTGAAAGATATATAATTTGTATTGTATTGTTTTTATTTCACTAATTGAAAAGTATTTTCTGACAAATTATCTACTATCAACTATTGTATTAGTAAAATGGTGTATATAACTCTTGTTTGTGTTGGAGGTGTTTTGCACAAAAAATAGTTGAATCACTACGTGTGAGGTGATTATAAATGTAGAGGGTGTTCTATACGGATTATCTGTAACTCTGTTGCTCAAAAATATAATATATTTCTATCTCCATCTAAATAAGATTGAATAGTGAATTTAAAAATTTTTAATAGGTAGCTTGAGATGAGAATGTAGGTAATGGGGCTGAACCTTGTTAAAATATTTAGTTTACTTATCTCTTACCCTTACTTTTTATTTTTTAATGCTTCGTATTTTATTTATATTTTATATTGTGTACTTAGTTTGTACTTGTTAAATTTTTAAATATAAACCAATTCACATTCATCTTGTATTAATCATTTGAGCAATAATTTATAATAAAAATAACAAATTCGCCACATACAAGGGAATTCGTAAACTGATTTGCATATTATTATCGATATCTTCATATCCAAAATTTAAATTTGTACTATTTTTATTAAAGTCTGATTTTTTAACAAATAAATTTAGATAGGTACATGTATTGATACACATAATCGCTTACAATTAATTTTTTTCTTAAAACAAATATCTCAATCATCAAAACGACTTCGTGTTGTCATTGACAAAAAAATATCGTTTTGATGACTGTGTTATTTAAAAAAAAAACGATGTTATTTTGATTTGAGTTACTAAGTTGCCCATGCCCCCTTGTGACCCCCGCTTTTTATTCAAAATCTCTTCGCTCTCTTCGCGTCTCTTTAATAATCGCAGTCGTTGTTCTCTTTCCTGCTCGTAGTCCATCCATTGCACACCGTCAGGACTCATTCCATTATTGCTGCGAAGCATGTCAATACCTAGCCTATCACCGAAGGTTGGTTTTCCATTCCCGATTCACATGCACATATATTTCTTTTGTTGAGTTATGGAGGATGCGATTAAATTGAGGTGTTGAAAGATGGGATCTTATGAATTGTGTACTGTGGAAGATCAAATTGCACGTGTTTTTTATGATTGTAAATTTCAAGCCGTGAGTTTGAAATTCTTTTAGATTTCAGATTAAGGTTCCAATCGAAAACCTTAATTGTGTTAGGAACTACTAAGATTAAAATTCCAAAATTAGTTTAGGATTTTGGATTGGAACCCTATATTAATTTAGAATTTTCAAATCTTGACACTTAATTAAACTAAAATACGTCACAAAATTGTCATTCAATTCATTACAAGTCATCTACCTGAATACCATGAATCTTTTTTCTCTTCCAAAATTTGCGATTATCATGCGAGATTGTTTTATAAGCATGTTTAAGATATTTCAGTTTAGTGATGTTTAGACATATATATTTAGATATATTAGTTTAGGTGATATCTATTAAATTTGATGTCGATAATGAATTATTTCCAATGAAATATCATTGTTAATGCATTGATTTGCATGCAGAATTAGATCAAGGGCTCAATTCATGTTTTGGATGTTCTTAACTTTTAAGAGGTCGACAAGAATAATAGTGGTGATCAACCTAGATTTGATAATCGTAAATTTTATTTTATTATTTTAATTTATTTATATTCATTCTACCGGTATTAATTTCAAATTTAATTGTTACAATAAACATGGGACGACGTATGCGACTACATCGATTGTAGTATGACTTCATGTATATTAGAGCTACCACAGCCATTGTCATTAGTTTATACAACTTGTTTCTTAATTGTTTTTTGCATTTACATGATTTGTGGTATCTAATTCTTTTATTTATATTATCTCAATATCATATGTAGAATCCTAATCATAATTGTAATGTTGCCAACTCGCTCCAATGGTACAATTTGTAATTTTATAGTAGTTTTATCTTAATTGTATCATTGTAATAGTACGTTAATAGTATTAGTTTTAACTTAGTAGTATAAAATTAATAATTTCTATTATTATAAACCAATTTTTATTTTTAAAGTTAAATTATGGGCCCAAAATGCCCAAAAATAGGTTCTAGACCAATTTAGGCCCATTACATGTATTTTGCGGGCTACTTTGAATACAAAAACGTGATCTAAGCTAATAGCCCATTTATACGGGTAGAGGGGTGGATTGATAGCGTGTCCGCCCCCACATCCTAGTATTTGGACGGCACCCTGCCACCCATTTGCGAGGTCAGGTTCTTTGAGGGAAACTGTCAACCCTTGCCCAATACATCTCTCTCACTGACTTATTCTTTAATTGTCTCATCTCAAAGATTTTATGGAGACAATCCCAATGGCCGTATATATCTCACTATTTACTAGCCAATCAGTCTCTAATTGAATTTCAATCATGCTCAACCTATCCTCCAATTTAGGAATATCCCGAAAAGATATTCATCCATTCCAACTTTTTGTTATATTAGCTATGGATGATCTTTGATTCTTAAGATATAAAGTAATCTCACAAGGTTCTTTGCCCATCTCTAGGGGTGTTTAAGTGGGTTCCGGACAGAGAATTCGGGTCAACCCGGCCCGAAACCAAATGACTACAAGCGGTTTGGACTCCAACCCGAATTCATCCGGGTTGGACCCGGGTTGAAATCTGGGTTGAACCCGGAAATCCGGTTTTCGGATTTCAAACATTTTTAAAAAAAAATTTATAAAACCGATATTATTAATTTTTTCTGAGAAATTTGTTCTAAAAATATTTATAAAAAATCTTTTATTTTATTATCAATAAAGTTTTTAACAAAAAAGTAATAATACAAACAAAAAAAAAGGTTTAAAATCCGGAAATCGGATTTCCAGTTTTTAAAAACTGGGTGAATCCAGGTCCAATCTGGATTTCAATTCGGGTAAATCCAGGTTGGAATCCAAACCACTTTTAATATGGGTTCCGGATTTAGTTTAATATGGGTTGAAAACCAAAACCGAAACTGGGTATCTGGATATCCGGGTTCCGAAGCAGACTGAGAAAAAAACCAGCCTGGATGAACACCCCTACGGGCCATCTCCAACTTGGTTTGTATCAAAGTTTCTCAAAGCTTCGTTGAGCACAACAAAACATGGAAAATAAAAATCACAAACAAGAAGAGGTCAAATGGTAAAACCCACCAGAAGGTTTCTACTCACTCTTATTTGATGTGGCAGTCAGTGGCAATAGAAGTACAATAGCATCAACATGCACATTAGACAGGGAAATCCCACTTTTTGTCCAAATAGACTTCATTTACCGTACCAACCCAAAAGTTGGTGAAGCATTGGCTATATTAATGGCAATCCAAGAGGCATAAAGCAGAAATTTTAAAAAGATTCTTAATAAAAGTGATTTCAAACAATTAGTACAAGCAATCTCCAAATCAAAGGCAACAACAATTTGGACAATGCAATCTATTACAAGGAACATAAAATATTAGATTCACAACTTTAAAGAACGAAAAGTGCAAAAAAAATAAATAATAAAAAATAAAAACCGACCTCAAAATTGATATACACATAATCTAGCGTAATAGGCAACTTTCAAACAAGCGTATGAAAGCATTCTCCTAAGCTACTCACAATGTATATTAGATTTTTATAGTGGCAAACACTCTCCTATTAGTATTGTATAAATTTACTTTTGAATTCTATGTTGATTTTATAATGAAAGAAGTTTGCTTAGGAGAAAAAAAATATTCGATTAGCGTCTTTTACGGGTGTGCATCTTTTCTCTCGTGCATTTGCTCCTCCAGTTTGAATTTTGTTTGTCTCGAAATTCAATAAATTTATATTTTTGTTTATTACGTATTTGGAATATAAAAAAAATTATGTGTGATTTTTATATATATTTTGTGCACTCCATTAATTTGATTAGCTACATTATTTTTTTTTATATAAAAGAATTATGTTCACTAATTACATTAATATAATGTCTAAAAAATACATAAATGTTATGAATTGTAATGAACGAACGAAACGGCAGCCGCCCCCTGTCCCACCACTAAAAATTATGTGAATGACCTCACCACTATTATTTTAAAATCTGCATAGTGACTTGCATAGTGACTTGCATAGTAACTTGCATAGTAACTTGCATAGTAATTTCAACGCCTATAAATATGGGCTTCAGTTGTAATGAAATTCATAAGAAAATATAGAGAGAGAAAGAAAGTTTCAGTTCTTAAGAGTTTATTTTATATTTCTATTGCAATAGTAGTAGTTTTCTTTTTAGTTTTATAACACGTTATCAGCACGAGATTCTACCGATACTGAAGCTAGTGGTCTTCTACTTCAAGTAAGTTTTTCAATATATTATTTGCAGTCCTTGAGATAAATATTAAAGGTAATATTTCTGAATATTACTTGATAAAATTTTATTTTTATTCTCATGATAATGTGAATATATTTCTTAAATTCACAGATTTATTTTTGTAATATAATGTCAAATATTGAGATTTATTACTATTGACATTTCTGAAAAATGTTATTTATCCAGGATCCTTGATGAGATCTATTTGGATATGATGATGAACTTGAAAGATACAATCATAGAAGAAAACCATGTGTCCCTGAAGGACCGTGCTGTGTATCTCATGATGAAAAATCATCTTACTGTGTGAAATAAATTAAGAAAGTGATATAAGCACCAGAAGATGTAATCCTCTCAAAAGATCATTATGATTTATTGCACCTGAAGTTGCAAGATTTTAAGAGTGGTATTGAATATTCTGCACTCTTTAAAATCAGCTCAATATTAAAATTATGCAGTGAAAATGTCACTGATGATGATATATAAAAGAAGACATTATTTTTCATACTTCGAATGTGCTCCTGCAGTAGCAATATCGAGAGTGAAAGTTCAACAAATATTCTGAACTTTTGTTTTGTCTTCCAGTGATTGAGCTAAACAATGAGTTTTTGTTACACCAGTTACGTCCTATTAATGATATCAAATTTACATTATTCCCAGAAGTGAACAGAGCATCCTTTCAAAGGAATTAAGGGCGTAGACGTGGTAGAAAAATTATAGAAGTGTTGGTCCCAAAAGCGACAACACTAAAGATGATAAAAATATCTCGTATCACCAGAAGTGATCCAACTCAGAGAAGGGTAAAGGCCCTCAGAATAATTCTTCATAAAAAAAATGAAGATGTTTGTCATAGATGTGATATGACTAAACAGTAGTCACGTACCTGTTGTACGGCCAAACACTTGATTTACTTATACTAAGCTTTTATATATAAGCTTATTAATATTTCATCATGTTTTGAAATAATGAAATATCGTTGCCTGAAGCACGACAAGAAATTACTTGGGATAATAAAGCCCTGTTTAAATTTGATCCTCTTACAAATAAATGTGAACCAGAAGTTTAGAGGATTATCTATCTGCAAAATGTTGCAAATCAATTACATAATGTATTTACTGACACTAAAGGTGTTGTAAAATCATATATTACTGCTGTTAATGCTTAAGCAAGAATTAAAATCCCTGAAGGACGAGTTGTTAAAACAGCAATAAATGAGTCTAAGATACGTCTGAAGCGTTGAAGACCTATTGGTGCACAAGAAAAAAAAAAAAATCGGTGCTCATGAAGAGACCGTATTTTCTGTATAAAATCTAATCCTCCTGAAGAGGAAACCTCCTGAAGAGGAAACCTCCTGAAGAGGTAACTCCAGAAGAGTGTAACTCCTGAAGAGGTAACTCCTGAAGAGTGTAACTCCTGAAGAGAAAACTCCTGAAGAGTATAAACCTCCTGAAGAGGAACCTCCTATAGAGGTGTTTCATGAAATGTTTTCCCCTAGAGAGGAACAATGAGATCTCAATACATTTCATGAGTACTGGAAAATTTATGACTAGAAATAAAACTGTTGTCGACAACATATATGATAACACGTGACATTACCAGAAGTAATGAAGAAAGTGAGCCAAAATCCGTCGAAGAATGTCGACGTAGAAATGATTGGCCAAAATGGAAAGCAGTTATTAAAACTGAATTAAACTCGCTAGTGAAGCGAGATGCATTTGGACCTGTTGTCCAAACACCAAAGGGTGTAATATATGTCAGATATAAATGAGTATTTATACGAAAGCGTAATGCAAAATGAAATTGTGCGGTATAATTTGTCGCACAAGGTTTCCTGCAGAAACCCGAGAATAGTTATGAGGAAACATATTTCCTTGGTATGAATGCAATCACATTCATATTTTTAATCGATTTGGTTATTACAAAATGATTAGATATGCAGTTAATGAATGTGGTCCCTGCATATTTATAAGGATCATTAGATCATTACATATATAAAGATATACGATACTTGAAGCATTTAATCCAAGTACATTTAGGAGTATGTACTTTATAAAGCTTCAGAAATCTTTATATGGGTTAAAGCAATCCGGACGCATGCGGTATAATTGAATCAACGAGTATCTATTGAAAGAAGGATTTAAGAATAATCCTATATGCCCATATGTTTATCAGAATCCGGATTTGCCATTATTCCAGTTTACGTTGATGATTTACCTTGTTAGAACTCCTGAAGAGATTACAAGGGCTACTATAAATTCAAGGAATGCATTTGAAAAGGAAAGATCTTATTATTCAATTGATAGATGAGTTACAAGAATTTGAGACTTCTAGCCTCATCTCTCAAATGCATTTGCTCTTCATAAAGCAACATACCATCCTTATCTAAAGGATTAGGCAGTCGAAATGAAGAGGCAAGTAAGGATTTTAAATCCTTATTCTCTTGCTTTAAGTCTGCAATTTTTCTGTCAGACTCTTGAATAAGTCGTTGAAGTACGGAAACCTTCTCGTTAAGCTCCTCAATCTCACGATTTTTGGATTGTAATCGGTTGGAAAATCCGACAATAGAGGAGGAGTATCTGGTGCCGAGAGTCACCAGCTCATAAACAGCTTCACGATCTGACTTATTAGCCAGATCATTTGCTTGCTGCAACATGGCACCTGCGGAAGATGCAGGAACAACTTGTAATTGAGGCGAAGGATACCTCATATGTTGATCGTGAGAAATAGTAAAAGGAAATTGATGAGCCATTGAAAATTTGTAGAATAAGAATACAAATACAGATGAATTATAGATATGAGAAGAAGATTTGATGCGTACTAAATGAAGCTAAAGACGGTTCTTATAGAAATGGAAATAAGAACAAGACAAAGCATCATCTCTTCAAATCTCACTTTACAAGATATGCTGGATGCATAATTTCAAAAGCCAGCGAGATTAATTACAGCTATCCCTATTTTCTTGTAAACGCTGAACCTCTGCCGTTAGCTGCTGTTGTTGACTTTGTATACGATCTCTCTCTCGTTCCAGCTCTTCTACTCGTGTTTTCAGGTCACGAGAATACCAATCTACAAGTTTCTTCAGCTCCTTGTTTTCTTGTCTTAAGTCTTTATTTTTACTATCTTTAGTTGCAAGTGTTTGATGCAACTCAGATATTTGAGTTTTAAGATGATCAACCTCACTCGTTCTCGTCAATAGCCTCTGAGACATGGTTGTAAGAGAGGCAGCATATTGAGCACTGAGGGTTCTTGATGCTGCAACAATTTCAGGATCAGATTTACTAGATAGATATATCTCTGCTCCTATCATGGTGTTGACAGCCTCAGGAGAAAATATGAGTGGTTGGGGTATAAAAGGTTCATGGTTCAAATCTGGGACATTAGAATTTCTATCAGACATAATATCGTTCTGGATAAACAACAACTGAATCTATGAAGAATGCGAGATCTTTTTGCTGGAGTAAACCAATGGTAAAATTGGTTATATTTAAACAACAACCCAAAGCCTTCAAATCTCTTCAAGATCTCGTTTGTCCACAATGTCAAGCGGATTTGATTTTCCGCCGAACTGATAATATTAGACCTCAAAGCTTTTACAGCTTTTATCATACATAGATGGTTTCCAATGTTATTTCCGTCGTATATAAACAAGTTCTTCCTAATAACGCCGAATGAGGGGGAGAAAATTTTAGATGAAAATATTATCATACTCTCTCTAATGCATTATTTAGTTGGAGATCATGTTTGAATTCTTAACTTGTTATATATACTGAAATCATATTTGCTTATTACTTGAAACACTAACGCATATTATCAGGGGGAGTTTAAGTATTACTGCAGGTATCAGATTTCTATTAAGTCTGTCAATCAGATATTATTTTTCATCTTCAAATCACTCAGAAATTATTGCAATTCATGAAACAAGTCGAGAGTATATTTGGCTGAGATCAATGACTCAACATATCCAAGAAAAGTGTGGTATTTCATAATCAATGATAGCTCAACAATTTTATACGAAGATAATGCTGCTTGTATCATTCAAATCAAAGGAGGATATATCAAATATACGATCAAGTGATAATCTGGCAGATTTATTCACGAAGGCATCACCAACTGCGACATTCAAAAAAATTGTGCAGAATATTAAAATGTGAAGACTCAAAAACTATCGTCATGCACTTTCCAGGGGGAGTAAAAGTCCTGAAGACTTGTGCTGATTGTACTCTTTTTTCTTCGCTAAGGTTTTATCCCACTGGGTTTTCCTTTGCAAGGTTTTAATGAGGCAATCTTAAAGCACTTGTGGATACATAAGAAGACTGTACTCTTTTTCCTTCGCCATTGGTTTTTCTTCCCACTGGGTTTTTACTTGGCAAGGTTTTAACGAGGCAGATTCTTTATGGGTGGTCATTCAAGGGGGAGTGTTATGAATTGTAATGAACGAACGAAACGGCAGCCGCCCCCTGTCCCACCACTAAAAATTATGTGAATGACCCCACCACTATTATTTTAAAATCTGCATAGTGACTTGCTTAGTGACTTGCATAGTAACTTGCATAGTAATTTCAACGCCTATAAATATGGGCTTCAGTTGTAATGAAATTCATAAGAAAATATAGAGAGAGAAATAAAATTTCAGTTCTTAAGAGTTTCTTTTATATTTCTATTGCAATAGTAGTAGTTTTCTTTTTAGTTTTATAACAATAAAAATAATTATATATAACAATAGTCATTCGGATTACAGTTCACAATAAATATTAGCGTATGAGAAAAGTTGTCCTTCAAATTTTGGGCCCGCAGCTCAGCCTCTGAAACTTGCAAAAGTTGTAATACTCTGAATGTGTCCAAGTCGTATTTGCCTCAAACCAATGAACAGTTGGTGTCTTGGTGAATGGTGATCGTAGAGGAGAGATGTCTCAAACAATTTGTAACTGGGCAAGGTGAGATATAGGCCCGTTTGTATTCGAAGATGAGCTTAACTCATCTCAACGCATCTTCAATTTATCATTATATTTTTATAATTTTTTATATAAAACACAAATTCCTATATACTTTTTTCAATTCCCAATACACATTTTTCAAATCTCAATATACCTTTTTCAAATTCTAAAATAATAATAATATTAAAAAATAAACTAAACTCATCTCAACTTATCTCATCTCCGAATCCAAGCGGGGCTAGTCTATTTTTATGGATATTTTTTGCAATTTAAGCGATAGACATATAAAAAAATTCTCAATATTATAATAAAATTGACTAAAATATCCTTATTTATAAATAAAAAATTCTAAAAATATGAAAAATTCATTTCATTTATTTATTAAACGAAAGCGTTTAATTAGATTTACAATGCACTCTACAAATACGGACAGTAACAAAAGTTAATCTTTTTTTTTTAAGTAAGAATATTTCATTACAATAAAAAACATGATACAAGAGAAAGGGTGGGGTTTCCCTACAATCACCCCAAAACAACAAACAACAATTTCTTGAAAGTGGAAAAAAATGTTTACTTGAAATCAATTTTTTGATCTCTACCCATGTCCCGAAAGATGTCATCTTATAAAAAAATGGATTAAAAGTGTTCGTTGAAAAATGAATAATGGAATCACCGCTAGAGACGGTGGATTCTCCACAGAAAGCATTGCAGGTGGCAGGAGCACTGTTTCTTTTTATTTGGAATAGATTGAAGGATAGATCCATGATCCCTCAAGCAAGATCATAGATTATTAAAAGTGTTTGAGCATACAAAAGATCATTTTACTATTATTCAATTTTATTTAATACTTTATTATTATTATTTATTATTATTCATAAATTATCTGCAATTACGTCGATAGCAAGATGTCAATCTCCCTTGTGTCATGAGGAACCAGAATCTCTTCATCATTTGTTTTTAAATTGCATCTATTCAAAATTTCTATATAGACATTCTAAATGGCCCATTGACACAACTCTCTTTATGCACAAACCTTTTTCATCTTGGATAAATAACATCTTTAGTCCTTCTAAGAATCTCTCTATTTTTGAAAATGAATGTCACAACTTTTAATTCTTTGTTATTTTGGCCAGGAAAAATCTTTGATTTCTTAGGAATATTAGAGTCCATCATAAAACCATTGTTGATCCCCTTACCTTTGTTAATTCTGTTCATAAAGTTTTCAATCAGCACGTTTGAGCCTGGACTACTAAGCAATTGATACACACATCTCTTAAAAGCATTATTCACCAAATTTTTTCATTATCAGATTTGATGTGGCTGTCTGAACAAATGGAAGTATTATTACATCTCTTTGTTGGAACGACATTGGTGATCTTATTTTTGCAAAGATTGATTTTATCAATAGTGTCAATTCGAATACTATAAATGAAGTTGGACATAAATGAAGTTCATATTATAAAGTTGGACAAGGTAATTGTAGAAGGTGACTTAAGCATCACAATTCAAGCTATCAATGACAACTTAGATGTTTAGGATCGGAGTATCAACCCAATCATTGTTGACATAAAATATTATCTTCTCATGACTATAAAATAAAAGGTAATGAAAATTTATTGATTCTTAAATTGATGTGCGTATAATCTTGTAAAATGGATGGCGGCAACGTAGTCTTTGACAACATCCCTTTAATCTAAATTATTTCTTCTCTTTTGAATTTTTATAATAGAAAAGATCTACCTTATATATAAACTTGTACTAGACTCTTATTTCTATTTACTTATTATTACCTTGCCAAAAAAAAAAAAAATCTCATTTACCAGTTCAAAGAAAGTGGTGTACACAGCAAAAACGGAACGCCCGTTCTGAACTATAAAAACCAGCATCCATTTATTGGGCTGGACCTACCCGTGCAATCTACGACCCAAATTTGAACCTGCCCAATTCAATCCAATCCAATTTTCACGGTGGACGTCGTATCGTATTTATGAGGCAAGATTCGAGCAAGCATGAAATGTAAGATGATGACCCGACAATCACGGATTTGACAGCAGTTCTCGACCGCAAATTTGCAAAAGTATAGTTTGGCATTGTTGTTTTGGTCTATAATAAAACCGGTCCAAGGGCTATGTTTGGCGGATAAATTTTTTATTTTATTTTATTTTTATTATTTATTATTTATTATTTATTTTTCACTTTATTTATTTTTATTTTTATTATTATTTTTTATTTTATTATTATTTTTTATCTATTTTTTATTACTATTTACAAATCTTCTATTTTTCAACTTCCAAACCTAATCTTAATAATTCAAAGGACTTTTGTTATGTACATTAAACATGAGTAAATTGTATTTGTCCCTTACAAGTGGAAGTCCAAGTCAAAGTCACAAGGTCAGCCAAGAAACGGCGAAAAATATGCCCACCGGTTGAGACGTTGTCACCGTTTGAACCAAAGCATTTTGTTTACATGGGAAATAGAGATGGCCGAGGAAAAAAATAATAATATAGGAAATAGAGATGATATACGGCAGAAGAAATATCCTCGGAATTTCCAAACAAAACAAAAGTACGCAAAGAGAAGACCTTTGTGTTAACTCTAGTCTGCCTGCATGCCAATCCATTATTCCACTTTGCCAACCCTTTTGACATGAAGATAATAAGAAATGATTGTGTTTATAGATTAATTCTTGTTGTTTCTTTCGTATATTTTTGGGATCTATGGATCCAAGTTTGAATATCAGAATCTAATGATAGCCCAAATGTTTGATTTTTCTTATAATTATTTGTTATTATGTAGCTGTACCTAAATTGTCTTACAAGCACTCTGCCTTTGAAATTTGCTCTCCAATACCACTACTTCTTCACAATTGTAACAGCACTGAATTTTAACATTAATTAAAATAGATTTTTTTAAGAGCGGAATGCTTCATTCACTAAATGAAAATAAAAGGTAAAATAAGTCTTTATATTTTAAAAAAATATTTTAGTCATAAAAAATTATACAAAAATAAATACACAAATTAATGTAACTTGATATGATACGTTAGATTATAAAATTATTTTTATTATAAAATATATTTAACAAATTCTATAAAGTCACGTCATTCATCAGTTTGTATATTTTTCTTTATATAATTTTTTTTTATGTCTATAAGTTAGGGGTGTTCATCCGGATTCTGGATTTGGGAATCCGGAACCCGAATTCGAAATTTCCTTAAATATTTTTAAAAAAATTTTTTAAAAATGTTAAGGAATAAATAAAATTATAAACTGGGCCGGGTACAACCCAACCCGGATGAACACCCCTATCTATAACAATTTTTTTTTTCTTTTTATGAGTTCCAGTTGTCAAGTGGTCATCCATCGTGAAATGGTTTTATTTATCTTCTATTATTTTATAGATTAAAACTTCTTATAATTTTATTGACTCGAATATTTTTTATAATTTGATTAAAGATAAACGTGACAAGTGAGTCACAGTACATATAATGCTAGAATTTACATTACTTATAGGCTTCATTTAATGCAGTATGATCCATCGACTTTCTGTTGGGAAACGACCGTTGAAACAGAACAGCAAACACGGAGACGCGCAGCGGACGCAACAGAGAGAAATAAAACTGAAGACGGAGAACAGAAATGGACACCAGATATGAAGTGGTTCAGCTCAAACTGAGCCTACATCCACTGTTGGGTCGGTCTAAATCACTATAATAAACAAAGATGGAGTACACTTCTGGGAGGTTACAAAGCTCTCTCTCTCAAGACTCTCAAACCCTTTACAAGTAGGCTCTCTCTGATCTACAAACTCAAACAAGGAGAAAAATGGGAGACGGAACGCCTGTGTTCGTAATCTCGCTCGAGCGAGCCCTTCTCGCTCGAGCGAAATCGCCTTCACTCACAGCTCTCTGCTTCCGCTCTCTCCTGCGCAAATGGCCCTCGATCCTTATATAGGCTGTATCTCGCTCGAGCGAGATATTCTCGCTCGAGCGAGTTACTATTCCAGACTGCGCTAAACCTAGTTTCTGGAAGCGATGCAACCCTAGATTGATTCTCGCTCGAGCGGGAGGTCGAGCGAGAGTCGAGCGAAGTCTCTGCCTGGATCCAAAACTCTCCGTTTGATGTCTCGCTCGAGCGAGAGTCGAGCGAGGGTCGAGCGAACTTACGGGTTGAAAACTCCAAGTGCAATCTGATGCGCTTCATTCAAGCCACATCTCAACAAATCTCCACCTTGGCTTGAATAAGCCCTACAAAGTGATTCTGAACAAAAGACCCACAAATCCTTCAACCACGGAAGGAATACCCAACACGAAATAAGAAGTCTATCTTTGAAGAACTCACTTTCCACACAAAAGTCTTCAACAACATAGACAACATCTGAAGATTCACTATCTTCACACAAACGGCAATGCACCACAATACAGACTACTTACTTGAACAAACGGCTTCTGAATACAAATGAAGACAATCAAATATTCTTCAGCTAAAGTAAGAATCAACAAAAGCCTGCATGAGCATACACAAAAGGTGACCAACTGCCCCCTTTATCTACCAACTGTAGACCTGCTCTCACTGTGCACCAATGCCAATCAACTATGAAGCTCTCTGCAACTCCACCTTCTTGCTATAACTCTCTCTCCTTTCTGTGGAAACAAAAGAAAAGAAAATTCACCAAATAGCACGATGCGTTGTCCGCTCCACTGACGATCTGTAGACAAGCCTGGCAAACCAAAAGCAAACTGTAGACTCTGTCACTCAAAGCCCACCTCATTCCATTCAGTTACTCCGTGGAGTGAAACAAAACTGTATGGTCTGAGTAATGCTCTACCTTATTGTCTGTAGATCACTGTCTTCTCAAAAGTGTTTGAACACCAAACACTTCACAAAGAAACAGATAGACAAAACCAAACTTCCAATGATCATAAAACAAATATGAGTTTAATACAAAACAAGACTTTATACAAGATGTATCCTGATCAGAAATACTGCAGGAACCCTGATTCTACACTGCTTCCCAAGAATACAATGCAAACAAAAAACCAAGATTACTGTCTTCTGATCACACCAAGCAAAAGCTGCTAACTCATAAATGACCATCCTGTCTGGCGGATCCGCACGTGACTCATGCAAATGAATATCTGAATCTGGAGCATGTCAGGATACTCCACCTGTCACCACACTGCCCTCAATGAAGTAGAGACTAACTGTCATCTTCTTCACTGTCATCACTACTAGAGGAACTTTCCTCTTCCTCGACATTTTTCAATTGAGGACACTCACTTCTGTAATGACCCAACTTATGGCAGTGGTAACATTTCACTTTTCTCTTGTTAGATCTGGAGCTACTGGAACTGGAACTACCTCTATTCTTCCCTGAACATCCTTCCCCGGATCTATCACCAGAGGAACATTTCACAAACAAACCATCGGCTTGATTGTTCATGCCTAAACCCCCAAATTTTGTTCTCAATTCCTTAGAATTCAAAGCAGACTTGACATCTACTAAGGAGATTGTATCTCTACCATACAACATTGAGTTTACAAAATTATCAAACGAAATAGGCAATGAACACAAAACAATTAAGGCTTAATCTTCCTCATCAATCTTAATGTCTATGTTCCTCAGATCCATAATAATCTTATTAAATTCATCTAGATGTGCAGAAATAGAAGTACCTTCCTCCATTTTGAGAGTGTATAACCGTTGTTTCAAAAACAACCGGTTAGTGAGAGATTTCTTCAAGTACAAGCTCTCTAGCTTGTTCCACAGACCAATCGCGGTCTCCTCCTCTGCAACTTCCCTCAAAACTTCATCTGATAGTGATAGTAGAATAGTACTGTGAGCCAATTCTTCCTCATTCCTTGACGATGCAGGAAACTCACCAGTCACTCCTTCTACAACCTTGAACAGACCCTGCTGACGCAACAAAGCCTTCATCCTCAAGCGCCATAAACTGAAACTATTCTGACCGTCAAATTTCTCTACTCCAAAATTTACTGAGGCCATCCCTTAACGCTCTGATACCAGTTTGTTGGGAAACGACCGTTGAAACAGAACAGCAAACACGGAGACGCGCAGCGGACGCAACAGAGAGAAATAAAACTGAAGACGGAGAACAGAAATGGACACCAGATATGAAGTGGTTCAGCTCAAACTGAGCCTACATCCACTGTTGGGTCGGTCTAAATCACTATAATAAACAAAGATGGAGTACACTTCTGGGAGGTTACAAAGCTTTCTCTCTCAAGACTCTCAAACCCTTTACAAGTAGGCTCTCTCTGATCTACAAACTCAAACAAGGAGAAAAATGGGAGACGGAACGCCTGTGTTCGTAATCTCGCTCGAGCGAGCCCTTCTCGCTCGAGCGAAATCGCCTTCACTCACAGCTCTCTGCTTCCGCTCTCTCCTGCGCAAATGGCCCTCGATCCTTATATAGGCTGTATCTCGCTCGAGCGAGTTACTATTCCAGACTGCGCTAAACCTAGTTTCTGGAAGCGATGCAACCCTAGATTGATTCTCGCTCGAGCGGGAGGTCGAGCGAGAGTCGAGCGAAGTCTCTGCCTGGATCCAAAACTCTCCGTTTGATGTCTCGCTCGAGCGAGAGTCGAGCGAGGGTCGAGCGAACTTACGGGTTGAAAACTCCAAGTGCAATCTGATGCGCTTCATTCAAGCCACATCTCAACACTTTCTTTATTTCTCTCCAATTATAAAAGATGCTTGGATATAAAAAAAGAAAAATAAAAGTATCTATGCTCTCCTATCTTCAACGAAAACAGTTGTCAATGGATTAAATTTGCGGTAAAAAATATTATTCTTAATTTAAGATTTATAATTTAAAATTTAATATAATAAATTTTATTATTAAAAAATTATTTATTGTTTGAAATCTAAATGTCTAAACTATTTTTAGAGTTAATCATGATAATTTTATAAAAATATATAATTATCTACTTGAGCTTTTTGATAAAAACTTCAATTTAGTGTTTTTTTAAAAAATTGATTTTTAATTTTTTTAATCGATTAAAATATTTTTTATAAAGTTACTAAACATGTCGTATTTTTCTTTGAAAGTATTTTTAACTGCTTAAAAATACTTTTTAAATCTTGAAATAGAACTTTAAACAACTCAAAGAGTTTATTTGAAATTACGTTTCGAGATTTTAAAAATATTTTTAAGTAGTTAAAAACACATTTAAAAATGTTTGGTAATTTTATAAAAAAATATTTTAGTAGGTTAGAAAAATTAAAAATTAATTTTTTAAAAAAATACAAAATTAAAATTTTTATCAAAAAACTTATGTAAATAATTATATATTTTAAAAAATTATTATAACTAAATCTAAAATACGCTCTCAATAAATAGATTTCAAATAGTAAATAATTTTTTAGTAGTAGAATTTATTACATTAAATTTTAAATTTTAAATTTTAAATTAAAAATAATATTTTTTACTGTAATTCCAACCCTGCACTAAGTTTAGATAAAATTAACTTTTTTTTAAAAACAAAAAGAGGGATAAAATTCAACTGATTTAACGACAAACCCCGTATCTCTTGTCTTAATATAGTAACAAAGAGGTGTAAACTTAAGAATTACCCTTTATTGCCGTCCTCCATTTGCGGAATTTGAGAGATTTCTTTTCATTTTTAAAGCACTTTTTCGGTGGAAGTTTTTAATGGGAGTTAGCAGTAGTAAATGATACGGTGCATTGCGGGGCCGGCTCAAGAACGACGATCCCTAACGCCAAAATCCTCGCACTTTCCATTTTATATATAAAAACGCAGAGAGTCAGACGGATTTGGACGAACGCTAACACAAAGTTATCAACACAAAAGCAAAAAGACCTCATTTGACATTTCCTCGTTTTCTCAGAATCTGTAACCCAACATTCTCGGTAAACGAACAGCCCCCTCTGAATTATTGCAATCATTTCCAACACAGTTCGTTCGCATCCACTTCCTTATGGAATCCACCAAGACCAAATTACAGAGCAAAAACAGAAAGAAGAGTGAGAGTCGAAATAAGAAGAATAGGTTCTTTCAGTGCTTTAGACCGGGCTCCATGGACGGTTCTCTTAAAACGGTAGGGTGTACGGACGGCCGCCCAGGCGATCCTATTATCACATGTATCGGTGCGGGAGATAAAGAGGGCATGGAGTTCCGGAGGATATCGCCGCCGATTTTGGCGTTGGATCGTGCGGAGAAAGAGGTAGAAGGCAGCGGTGACTGGCGTAAGAAAGACGGGAACGGCCGCCGGCTCTCGAGGATATTGAAAACGGTTTTCACGGCGAATTCTTTGGTTAGTGCTTTTACCTTCTAATCTTGGCCCTACATAGACACAGACACAGACACAGACACATACACACGCGGTTATTGCGTGACCATGATTCCTGTTTGTTATCTCTGTCTTATGGATTTGTAGTCGCTTCCTGTTTCTGCTTTCCTGCGTTTGTAATTGTTTTCACTTTTCAGACCTTCCACCATGCAGAAAATAATAGACTCGTAACCCAAATTTCACTCTGGCTCTTTCTTTTTTCTTTTTCTAGAAAACTCCAGAGCCTCTGTTTTAGTTCTTCTTCAATCTCAATCTTCTCAACACATCAGTTTTTCATTAAAAAAACAGAGAGATAATAATTAATGAACTTCCAAATTAAAATGCATTTTTTGTTTGCCATTTTTTCAGACCTTATTCACAAAAGAATATTAGTTGACTATGCTAATTGATTTGATTCATAGTTTTTCTTTGTTTGGATAAAGTTGATCGATCAATATTCCAATATAAAATTCAATTTTCGATCTGATATTACGCTTCTCACGATTGTCTTTATCATCCCTTGCTTGCGCTGTTCAAGTGCTCGTTACATGGCTTATTTACTTGAAAATCCCATTTCATTGTTATTGTTAGTGTTATTTCTTTTTGCACTCTCGAAATCTGCTTCTTGCTTTTTATGGAACTGATATTTCATACATTGTCTTCGTCAGGCTAAGAAAAATAAAAAAAGAAAACCTGATCGAGGCTCGGTTCGATCAGAATATTCCGAAATTACCGAAAGCTCCATTGATATGTCAGACTCGCTGGATGAAAATTCAATGCATAAACCCAAACTATTCGATGATAACAACCTCAGAGCTGATTCGAGTGTTTCTTCATCTTTACGTAGTTCTTGTGCGCTCACTTCGACCTCCTTCAGTTCTTCCCGTTCTAGCTCATGTACTACTTCCGATACGAGGTCTTCATCTCAGAGATCCGGTACGAGGTCTTCATCTCAGAGATCCAAGTCGTTTGGACCGAATGCAGCAGAGTTTAAACAGAGGGGGCAAGACAGCGTCCAAGAAGGCAGAAGAGAAGGATGCCACGCTTCTAATGCTGCTTTCTGTTTGTTTCTTATTAGTCTTGTGGTTTTGATATTTTTCGGCAAGATTTGCTCTATTTTGTGTACTTCAACATGGTTTATTTTAATACGTTGGAGTGCCAGACACAAGTATCTGGAGGATGGGGCAGAGTCCCTAAAGATTGTCTCGAACTTGGAGTCAGAGTCGGAGGAATATAATAAGGTCGTCGTGGAAGGACCATTGGCGAGAAAGAACCGTGCTCGCCGCTTATTGACGTTCTGATCTTCATCTTGTTCTATTTCTGTTTCTTGGAGCTGGCAGAGGACGAGCAATAAATGGTTAAATGGTCTTGTATTGTGTAGTTCTTTTGCCTTTGTGTGGTATTTTGGGGGGTTTTGTTGAGAATCGAGTGTAGAACCCCAAGTTATACAAAGGAAAGATTAAGAAATGAGAAGTCTTGCTAACACGAAATAATTTTGCTATAAATTGAATACATAAAATTAATTTGATAAAATGATGTAATTTTGATATATACGTTGTGAAAATTTAGATTTAGCCAAATCCTCACCTGTCTTAAGTCATCATGTTATGCCTAAGTTGGGCCATACATAAGGTTTAAGGTTAGGTTTGGATGTTGAGAAGTGTTTAGAAAAGTTAAATAGTAATAAAAAGTATATAAAAAATAATAATAAAATATGAAATAGTAATAAAAAAATAATAAATAGTAATAAAAGTATGTAAAAAATAGTAATAAAATAATGAATAATAGTAAAGTATTTTAAGAATATTTGAGAGTGTCTTGTACGCCAAACGTAGCTTAAGTCTTGTTTAGATACTAAAATTGTCTCAACTAATATCATATCATCTTATCATTATAACTTTTACAAATTCTTACTCAAAATACAAAAAAATATTAGAACTTTTTTAAATATCAAAATAATAATAATATTAAAAAAATATTATTATAATAAAATTTTGTTCAATTTTTAACTTTCATATAAAATTATTTCATCTTATTTCACTATCTAAATCTAGCCTTAGAATCCTTAAAGAATTTGAGCTTTTATTAGTTGATTATTTACCTAAGTGTGTTCGGCATCTAAAGCCCACAAGAGAGACTAAAGCACATTCCAACCAAAGGTGGTTTAGTGGTTGGAATGTGCTTTAGTCTCTTGGTGGTTCCAACCACATTTTTTTCCAAGTTTAATTCATGTAAGTGACCTTCTAGAAAATGGATATGATTAGAGTTGAAAGAGGCGCATGGTATAAAACAAAATCCTTGTACTTAGGTTTCAACCACCACACCACTCTCCCTCATATACACTACATGCCACTCACTTATAAGTTCTAGAAGAAGGTTCATGGGAAAGAGGAAATGATCCAAACGTTATCCCAAGTATCTAGAGAAGAGGAAACGTCCTTAAAAATTGGGATGGGTGGCCAACCAATACACACATCCACACACACTTGTCAAGTGGCAAACATGCATATGCCCACTATTCCAAGGATTACTAGGGTTTTTTTTTAACTCTTAAGCTCTAAAGGTTTTTTGAACTTGGACATAGAGGAGAGACGCAAATAGGTATTAGGGTTTTAATTTTTGGAGCTTTGCACTCATTCTTTATGGGACCTTTGAGTTCTAAGGAAAACAAAGATATGAGAAGATGAAAAGAAGGATTCAGTCAATTATTAAGGGCATGCTACTTGGCATCCATGCATGAGTTTCATACATTTTCAAAGTGAAGTATGAGAGAAAAATCGAAAGGGCATATAAAAGGGTAGGGGCCCACGATTAGAAGGCCTTTTGGACACTATTTTAATTCATGCTTTGCATTTTTTTCTCCCACCCTCCATCTTCTCTCCAAACAAACACCATTCATCTCTTTCTCATGCACATCACCCCGAGCCATGCACACATGCACATGCTTGAGTCATTGTCAAGTCCAAGGGAAAACACGACCACCTTTAACCAAGGGCCTCTAGGTCGAATGTTTGGAGTGTCACCATTAGCAAAAGAAACCTTATCACAACCACCCGTGTTGGATTTAGGTTTAGTTTTTTTGTTTCTAATATTTTGAACAAACACTTGTTACGGCTTGTTTGATCACATTTCATTACTTTGAATTTTTGTAAGTAAACTCACAACATACTTTGCATAATATTTGTATGTCATGTAAACTTTCCATTCTTATGCATATGAACTAATTGAATTATGATAGTCCTTGATATGTGATGTAATTGACTGTGCATGATATTCTTGCTATGTTTACTTGTTCATGATGTTTTAGGTATGCTTAAAAATATTAGCTCGAGTTGCTTATTATAAGTTTGTGTAACTTTTAAAAGTTTCGACAATGCATATGTATTCAGTTTTAAGATGTTGCTCTTTTACTGTGGTAGGTTTCAAAAGGTTTTGGCTATGCTTATGGATCGAGTATTCAAATGTTCTAATATTTTTAAGCTGTAATATGAGTTATTTAATGTTGTTTCACATGATTATGTGATTCTCGACATTTATATGTTCACATGATGCACTAAAAGAAAAGTGTCTCAAGTTCATGTTACATGTATTTGAGTTGTATACCATTTTCAAGTAAAAGAGTATGTATATATTTTATCATGACCCAAAATGCTAGGACGACGGAATATCTTGGTGAAACTTTCATGTACACTCTATAGTATATAAAATGGAGTGATAGCATTTGAGGTCGACAAAGTATAATTAACGAGCCTCGAATAGATTTTTAATAGAAAAGATATTGAAGCGGGATAGCATCTAAAACTTGTGAGTGCCGCATGTACTATATGTGGTGAATGCAAAATAGCCAACTATTGGATAGTAAGGACTATGACGTAGTCACCATAGTCAAATGAGTCGTTGGATGATACAGTAAGTAGTGAGAAACTAATAGTAGATAAGAGAGTTTTGAGGTATCCAAATTAAATGTTACAATAAATGAACAAGACAATGAGTTAAAGATGTGTCTTATGTAACTGTTAATATGCTAATGGAAAGATGTTTTATTGAAAGATCAAAAAATCTCCATTATATATTTTCAAAAAAGTCAAATTGCATGAACTAAGTTTTGTGTCAAGTATATGTTCATGCACTCATTTTATGATTTGTCTTTACATGCCTATATTATTTGTGGTATGCTAATTATTTATTTATTGAGATTTTTTGAAATTTTGTCATGATGATTTTCACTACTATTTTCAACCTGAAATTATAAAATTGTTACAAGATTAGAGCACTCTCAATGGAGTAGTTAATTTTTTTTTTAAAAAATTGTACTTTTTACACAACTTTTCAAAAAATTTGATCATATTTGATCAAAAGCTATTAAAGAAATTATAGAAAAATATCAAAAAGTACACTTTATTTTTAAAAGTGAATAGTAAAGTTAAAATTTTCTTCATTTCAAATATGATCAAAATTTTTGAGAAGTTATGCAAAAAGTACAATTTTAAAGAAAAATTTAAGTTACTCTATTAAGAATGCTCTAATACATAAGACATGGAGAAGTTCAAAAAGTCTGCACCCTCGATAGTCAAGGAGGTCTCGAAAAGCATTGAGAGCTCGACGCAAGCATTCTTGATAGGCTAGAAATTGCTTAGTGATTTATAACTGAAGTGATATAGCTCTTTAAGAATTTGAAGATGATAAACAAGGAGGACAAAACAAAGTAAGATCTTGTTTGGATTTGGAGATGAGATGAGTTGAGATAAATTTAGTTTATTTTTTAATATTATTATTATTTTAGGATTTGAAAAGGTGTATTTAGATTTAAAAAATGTGTATTGAGATTTGAAAAAGGTGCATAAAAATTTATATTTTGTATAAAAAATTATAAAAATATAATAATAAAATGAATATGAGTTAAAATGAGTTGAAAAGAATTTATAATATAAATTAAAATTGAAATAAATTGAGAAGAATTTTCAATAGAAATCACATCTAAAGAAGACCTTATAATATTTTGAGATGAATTGTATTGTTAAAAACAAGGTACGATTTTGATTTGTCACATGCATCACCGTTATACAAAAAAAAAAAAAAAAAAAAAAATGTGAAAAAAAAAGCCTAAAACCCTGGCTAATCCTTTTTTATTGCCCGGCGGATTCAACGAAACCTTACCCACGACGGTCTCAATTTTAAAATCCTGACGCCATGGTCACCAAGCTTTTCCTCAGACTTCATTCTTTTCCACTCGCTGCGCTCCACGCCAATCTTATCTTCCCCAGAAAACATTCTCTCCCCAAACCCCTCACCGTCTCTCTCTTCTCCAGCAGCCAAGCCCTAACACAAACCCGAATTCCAGACCCTATCCTCTCTTATGGACCCTCCCTCCACAAAGGTTATACTCCTCAACCCCAACAGCACGAACAAGAAGATAGCTTAATTGACGAAAAAGACTTCACTCGGGTCTTCGACCTCGCGGCCCTTCGAGTACCTGCAAAAGACTGTTTTGCTCTCGAGAAGCGACTCCGAGGCCACCTCTTGAACTGGCCTCGCGTTCGCAACATTGCTCGAGTCCCCGGTGACGAGGTTGATCCCGAGCTGGTAAATCTATTGGGAGACAGAGACGAAGAGCCCGAAGAAGATCTCGTTTCCTTGGAACGAAGAATTTATGGGAAAGCAGAAGGTGACGGCGACGTTTTAAGCCCGGTGCTGTATAGGGAAAAGCTTGCCAGGACGTTTAACTCGCGGGGGTATGTCAAATTTAGAAATTTAGCGAAGATTTCGAGGCCAACAAAGAAGAAGAGTAGGAGAAAGGATGACGGGGAGGAGGCGTTAAGGGGTGAGGGCAAGAGGGGAATTCAGAAGAATGAAATTGCTTTGGTGGAGGTTGTGGAAGAGGAGGAGGAAGGGGAGGATTTGAAGGGGTTGTTGGGGGATGAGTTTGAGGGGAGGAGGAAGTGGAGGGGTCCAACAAGACTGTTGCTATTGGACGAGCGTTACTCAGGGAGGAAGGTGGAGGACCTGCCCGAGGCAATCAAGGTGGCTGTTCCATATTTTTGGTACTCTCTTAGTTCATTGGAGGTTTTTGTATTTGTCTTTTTTGTTTTTCTCCAAACTTTGCCTTTGGTACGAGTTTAAGTGATGCTCTGCGTTGTATGATAGCGATAAAATTACCTGATTTGAGATGTTTTATATATAATTCCCTTCATTGTTTCGGCTCTCTACAGCTCTTAATCTTAGATTCTTTGTTGATCTTGTGTAGCCTTACGCCCGTATTATTATTATTCTGTTATCGGAATCCATATTCTGCTAATATACCTTTACCTCTGTACTGGTTCTTTTACGGAAGGGTTCGATTCAAAAACTGTTTTCTCTTCCTAGTTATTTACAATTCATCCAAATATCAGGTTCGTTTGAAAGAAGCTATGAAGGAAAGTCCAAAATCAACCTTTGAGCTTGTCAGATGCAAGCTCACATTGTTTTACAATTACTGGCAGATGAATGAGGTAATGCACCAAGGACACTCCTCAGACTAGGTGCAATCATTAATCAAACATGTTTCTCTGATTCTTCTACACATGAAGCATTTGATATGTGAGATGGTAGATGGAGGGGAGAGGCCTTCACCTACCTGAAGTGTTCACTGATAACTGCTCTACTGCATTATTGGAAATGATTAGTACAAATATAATAAGCTAAATTAACAACTTTGATTCAACTTACTGATTGCCGTTTGAACCTTTTATGCACTAGAATGCGGGATGATGCTCCCTGACTGAATGCTCCCTGTCCATTCAGTCGTACCCCATAAAACTTATTGGAAATGATTTATGGGCAGTAATCGCATCACTGATATTTGGAAGATGATTCCTCTATGCTTAATGTGGTGTCTATGGCTGGAAAGGAATGGGCACTGTTTTGTGACAGAGAAAGCTCATTGGGAGAACCTAGAGAGTTTTCTTTTGAACTGTCTTCGGGCGAAAGTTCTTGTATTGAATGGGGATAATTTAAATGTTTTTGTTTCAGACTTTACTAGTTCCTAGCTTGTATTTAGGTGTTTCCACTTGTATACTTCCTGTGTACTTGAGCTATGTTTATTTACTTGCATTAATAAAATCTCTCATAAGTAGAGCCTTCCCAGATCTGATAGATTGCCTCCCCCCCCCCTTTTTCTCTCTCTCTCTCTCTCTCTCTCTCGGATATGCCTGCATGTTTCAGGGACAGGTCATTAATTAGGTTTTGCCACCGACTTGTTATGGGGATTTGACACTCTAAAATTGCTTTAAGTTTGCCAAGCCAATGGATATTTCAGATCCTGTGTGTTCTTGCAGATATTGGAGGCCATGCTACCAAAGGATATAATTGTTCCTTCAGCTTTTGAAACAGTTGGGCATGTTGCTCACCTGAACCTGAGAGAAGATCATCTGCCGTACAAGAATCTTATAGCAAAGGTGTTCTTTTGGTATATCCTTTTTACCATTTTGACAATGGGCTGCAGAACCAAAAAGTAATTTTGCATCTATCAAACAACTAAGTCAAGAAAAAGAAGAAATGAAAATTTAACTTTCCATCCCTTTACAGAAGGATGTTGTTTTGGTTTTCAGGTCGTTCTTGACAAAAATAAGCCAAAAATACAAACAGTTATCAATAAGCTCGAAGCCATTCATAATGACTACAGAACAATGCAGCTGGAGGTCTTAGCTGGAAACCACTCTCTTGTGACTACAGTTGTTGAGAATGGAATGCGATTTCATGTTGATTTAGCAACAGTGTATGTTTTTATTCATTGCAATGTCATGGAGAAGTCCATTAAAGTTATAAATGCATGCCAAATGTTATGGTATACATTGATGTAGGAGGGTGGTCATAATTGGTTGTATTGTTGGTTGTAATGTAACTGGGGGAATCGAGTGTATGGTTTCAAATTTTTTGGATCAGCAATATATAGATCAGACTCAGTGGGCATCGAGGGAGTCTTACAAAGTAAGAGTAAAAGTTATTGGAGTATTAAAGAAGTTAGGTTGGAGATTTATTGGGGCAGATCATGTTGAGTAGAAGGCCACCATAAATACTTTTTTGGAGATTTATAGCGTTCTTTGTGTGGATTGCTGCTTTGGAGAAGGTCTTGACCACAGACAACTTGAGGAGGAGGGGATGTGTTGTGATGGATTGGTGCTACATGTGCAAGAAGAATGGTGAATCAATGGATCACCTTCTTTTGCACTGTGAGGTGGCTCGGGGGTTGTGGGATGAGGTTTTTCGTAGGGTGGACGTTCCTTGGGTCATGCTAGCAAGGGTAGTTGATCTGATGAGTTGTTGGACGAAGCTATAAGGCTGCCCACAAGTGGCATTAGTGTGTAAGATGATTCCGTTGTGTCTCATGTGGTGCATTTGGTCGGAACGGAATGATCGTTATTTTGAAAACAAGGAGCGCACTATGGTGGAGTTGCATGTTTTTTTTTGTTCACACCTTATTGTCGTGGTTTTCAGCCATTGTTCTTAGTGGGATTGATGTCCATGACTTTTTGTCTTCATTTTCTAGTCATAGAATGTAATTAGGCGTTTTCTTTTGTATGCTTTCAGTGTACATGGGCTATGCCTATTTCACTTCTATTAATAAAATTTATCTTTTACTTATCCAAAAAATAAAACATTTTTTTTGGGGGTGGGGGTTGAGAACATGTCATTGGATAAACAACAGGCTTCTTATGCTATAGGCTGGTTTGACAATTCTATCCTTTGCTTGTGGGTAATTTTTTATTTTAATTTTTAATCAAGTTGATTTATAAATGAATTGAGGCAATGAATTGAGGCATCAACTGAATGAAGGTGGCTTCTGGATGGCTTTGTTCTATTTTATGCAGTTATTGGAATTCAAGGCTTGCAACAGAAAGACAAAGGCTTCTCAATGGATTTACACGCAACGATGTTGTTTGTATGTTTATATCTTGTCCTCTTTTTAAATTTTATTTCTATTTGTTTTTACAAGGGACTACTTTTTAGATGAAGCAGAATGCTTCAGTGCACAGGAAATGTACTGATGCAGCTCCTAAAGAACTACCCACTGAAGTTTTAAAAGATCAGCAAAATGAGAATACCAAATTACCAATGACTGGTGCTTAAATGTGACAGGTGACGTTTTCACTGGCGTTGGTCCAATAGCCATATCAGCTGCAAAGATTGTCAAACGTGTCTATGCTAATGATCTAAACCCTTATGCTGTTGAATATTTAGAAAGAAATTGTGTGCTCAACAAAGTTGAGAGGAAAGTAGAGGTATGCCACTGAATCTTGTCATATTTTGTGGTTGTTGCTTTTCTTTTTCTTCTAGGGCAAATGCAAGATCCTCTAGTTTGGGTGTTCAATGTTTTTTTTTTTTTTTTTTTTGGGGGGGGGGGGATTTCTCTGTGCTATGCAAATAGTCACATAGTTCGAGCTGAGGAGAATCATTCCTCTCATAAATTTGATAAGTTAAATAATTAGAGTACGGATTTTTACTCATAGGATTGTTTGGCCTCTATCTTGATAGAACATGAAAAATAAAAGATTCAAAAGATTTGTTTGTCAGGTATATCTGGAAGTGTTCTTAACTGGTTGATATCTCGGATTGAAAAAGATAAGAGGATGAAGTCTTATTTGTATATGAAGTCTGGGTTGTGCTTCTTTCACAAGTTGGCTGGCTTTCATTTGATACCCATTTATGTGGCATTACGGCAGAGATGCTTGGCCAAGGCATTTCACTACGTTAAGTTTTGAACGAATAGACTTACTTATCAAAAAAAAGTTTTGAACGAATAGACTTGTGGGTTCTTGTTATGGACCTTGTGTGTCAATTTCTAGGTCTTTAACATGGATGGGAGGAGATTCATCCGGGCTATCTTTGCAAGTGAGAAAGCTAAGCGCATTACACAAGTGGTTATGAATTTGCCTAATGATGCTGCAGAGTATCTAGGTTTGTTGTTACTTTCATGAACGTGCTTTTTTCTGCTTGCAAGTAAATATGTTGAGTTGCTAATGGCAGTTGAAAAAAAATGTTGAATTGCTTATTCAATTTGGTGATGACTGGATTTCTCCTAAATGACCGGTGAAGTTGTGAACAATTAAGTTTATTAGCTTCTGAGATCACTTCCATTTTAATTTTTCTTGACTTGCGTTCTACCTGTCTTTGATGATTTGCCTCTATCAACAGATGCATTCAGGGGAATATTCAGAGGCAGACCCAAGAATGGAGACTTCACTTTCCCATTGATCCATGTCTATGGTTTCTCCAAAGCTCAAGATCCAGAGTTTGACTTTCACGAGGTCTGTTCTGAAATCTCATAAACCATGCACGTGTTATTTGCTGGGCTAATTAAACAAAATACATGGCTTTTTGTCTGGAATACATACTCCCTCATCCTTTAACATTTATATGCAGAGGATAAGAATTGCATTGTCAGATGTAGCTGTTGATGTAGAAATGCGTAGGGTGCGCCTTGTTGCACCCGGAAAATGGATGCTATGCGCGTCATTTATCCTCCCTGAGACTGTAGGATTTGCGGATAGTAAGCAAGATAGGTGAAAAGCTGAGTGTACGCTAACCCTAGTTTTGTATTTGTAACTTATGTAATAATCCCTCACAAAACTTGATGTATGTTTGTATAGTTTTTATTTATTTATTTATTTTTTCCTTTCTAAGCAAGCTATATTGATGAAAAATAAACCGTAGTACAATTTACAAAAGAAATTTAATTATGCAATACATATGGGTGGAACGTAACATATTTTTGGTTGGAAGTTGCCCGTTGCGTGATATTAAGGGCACATTGAATTTGAGATCGACAAGGTTTTTGCACTTTCTATTCATCAAAAGAACCTAACATATATTCTGTCTCTTGTTCTAGACTGCATTGTCCAAATCTGTTGCATACTTTTGTTGTGCAATTGTCTGTACTATCAGCTTTGAGTCTCCTTCATTGAGGATTGTCTTCAAATTTCTACTCATTGCTTCCTGGATTGCTATCAACGTTGTTGTGGCTTCTTCAATATTTGGATTGATATTGTGTATGAGTCTTGTGTGGACAAAAAGAGGCATGCCAATGTCAGATCTGCAACCTTACCACCCGAACACAATCTTAATCCATTTTGAAGTTTTGGACATGTTTGGACACTTGGAATATCTCAAAATTTTGTGAATAATGGAAGTGTAGTTATAGATTCAGAGATAAATTTTCAATATTTCAGTGACTGATTTGGGAGAGAATAGAGCCTGAAGAAGAAAAGTGTTCCATCTTTTTGGTTCTTCAAGTATCAACTACGAGACTTTAATATTTGGGTCAATTATGGGATTGTTTTGACTTGGATGAGGCTTGAAGGACTACTTCCATAAACTATTGCTGCCATTAATGAGGAGGAACCATGCAAAATTAGAAATGAGGGCTTTATTGAACAATGAAAGGTTTTGGCAGACAGATGAATCATGGACCGTGAAGATTTTTGACAGTCGTTTCTTGAAGAAGCATTACTTTGCTCAGTAAGTAATTTTGGAATTCAAAGAGAGAGCATAATAAATGATGGAATAGAACTGACTATTGATCTGATTAGAGTGGTTCTACCGGCTTGAGTTAAAATTCTTGATTTCCATCCTTGCAATCTGGTTTGGGATTTTTTCTTGAATTTTCTTAAAGAGAATTTTCTTTGGAGTCCAGAGGAAGATCTGTTGTTGGTACAAAGTAGTCTTAAGAACTAGTAGGCCTAGTTTGGATGTTGAGTTATCTCACATTTAAAAACTCAAAACACTTTTTTTTAAAAATTTTAAATATTCAAATTTTTTTGTCTAATCATTACATAATTATTACAATTGTTTCAAACTTTTAAATAAAATAAAAAAAATTAATTTAACCTTTTCAAATCTCAAAACAAAAATTATATTAAAAAATTATATTCTAACAATATTTTTATTTTATAATATTTGTATTCAATTTTTATTTTCTCAATTTTCAAAATCTCATAAAATATTTTAACTCAAACTATTTCACCATTCTTTACAGAATTTTCATTTTATCTTATATCAACATCTCTTATAGTCAGAGAAAAAGACATTATTAATTAATTTCTTTGTATAAAAAAACATTATTAATTTGCCTAATTTTTTCTTCTTGTTCTCCGTGAGTTTCTTATTTTTCTTATAGATGTATTGGCTTCAAAGGGGATCACTCTTTGCTTATTGGTATGACTCGTCTTCTTAAAGATAAAAAAAAAAACAAGAAATAGGTCCAAGTGCATGGGCCTTTGCCATAGTTAGGAGTTTATTAATCCCTTTACTATATTCAGGTGACGTAAACTTGTTTGGCACGTGCATTCAACCAATGTCCATATGAACCAAGATACACGAAATAGGTCCCTATGTCGTAGCAAAAAATGAAATAATATAGTGGATTAGATGGCATATAATATTGCAACACGTCCTATAATTATTTAGGGTTTAAGATTGCCGGGAGAAGGTGGGAGGTCGCTGGAGGTCACCGTCGTAGGGGTGAGGTCGCCGGAGGGAGGCGGTCCAAATGGTATGGGCAGTGACACCCTCAGTGGCCGGAGCTGCCATTGACTAATTTTCAATGGGGAAAGGTCGGACCCATTCCCAAGTTTTTTCAATTATTTATAGCTGCCCACTCTATTCAACTAACATGATGTATGCCACCTAAAATTAGTTTATATATATAAAAACACCTCAAGGGCAAATGTGTGTACAACATGAAATGATATACCAGGTAGTCATAAAGTAAGACTATATGGTTTTCCCCCTTGCAAGCAACATTTTTTTACTAACATGACAAAGTTAGCAAATAAGATGGAACAATTCAGCTTCCATGTATATTATATAATATATATATTAGCATATATTATATAATATATATTTGTAGGATAAAAAATTCTTCTATTATCACAAAGAAAGTCTTAATTTCTATAAGCTTTATTTGTTTGTAGTAGTTTCTCATTTAACAATAAGAAGAACTTGATACCAATGAAAGGTTTGAAGTACTGACCTCTTATAACAAGGTAAGGGAAGAAACTTGATGATCTAGATGATATTGTTCAAACTGCAGCTATATAATATAATTTGAGAGAAGAAAGAATAAAATGAAATATAAACATATACGTTTTCAAAACTAAATAGAAGTAGTTGGGAAAAAATTCACGAATTAACACTCAACAAGCAAAAATCATCATCATTGGATTAGCATTTTGTCTACATCCAAGTATATTATAACTAGATAGCTAGTGACTCATTTATGGCTTATGTTAATATATCCTAATGAAATTTACATAGTAGAAGGCTGTAACAACTATTCTAACTCAATCCCGATTAGTCAGATACCTATAATCTGTTAGTTAAAAATGTGTACTATGTATTACATATATCCTGCATGAGATATGCAGTTGATAATTAAGAGTGTTCCTTTGTGACCAAAAATGCCCACAAAGGAATATTAGCTTTTATAGACACAATTAAGTTCAAAGTTGCATTAAAACAATATAGAAATGGATGTAATTCATTCTATACCAACGAAATTAGTAAATACCCAGTACTTATCAGATTTACCCGAAACAGAGAATTATTGAATCACTGAAAAGGAAACTTACCGCAAGGGCTATCCCTGCCACTTTCAGACGCTGTTCAATTCCACATTAAAGCTAGGAGCTGCCGTAGGGGGAGGCTAGGGTAGAATCAGTTAGGGAAAGAGAGGGAGGGATTAAGAATTAGGCATAAGTGAGACTTAAATATTGAGGGGATATGAAATTGAATGAAAGGTCGGATGAAAACCACTCTAGCTTACCAACAAAAGTTACAATCAAAGCCCGGCGGCAAGATCCCTTCATGAAACCTTTTGACGAAGACGAAAACGAAAACCTCAGGGAAAGCCAAACGTTTGCACAAATGAGGTTACGACGCTGTGTGGCTTCTCACATCGGCGTTGCTTCTTGGTCGATGGGGTGTGACTACGGCGAGACCCCTCAAATGAGGTTACAACGTGCTTCGATTGATTCGGCCTCAAAGGAATTGTAGAAATATTTAGATGCGTTTGTACTTTGTATATAATTGGGCAAAATAAATCTTGTTGTGGCGATTCAATATCGTTATAATAAAGTGGCATTCGTATATAATTCATTTGAGGGTTTGACTTAGTATGGCGGGCACATTGGCAAGTGAAAAAGTCGCCACAACATATATATACACTTTGGTTTTATTGGATTTGACATATTATGGCGAGATGTAGTTGCCGTAACAGCATCTCCCATATGCGAATCCTCATTCTACCATGGGTTGTTACACTTTATGCTAACAATATTTTTCTTGTGAGCAGATTTTGCGGCAAAAACTAGCATCATTAGCAGCAAGTCCAATTTGGGTCGACGGATCGTGGAAATGGAAGGGTGCCCGATGAAATTACCTACAGGTTACTGTTCATGAATTAAAAAAATGCAGTAAAAAGTGTCATATGTTGCAGTGTTGGGTTGCTTATGTTTACACAGCACATCTTGTGCTCATAGTCCTGCATTCTAAGATTATGTTTAGATGTTAAGAGTGTTTGAGAGTATTTGAAATTGATTATAAATAGAAATAAAAAATAGGTAAAAAATAATAATAAAATATTAAATAGTAATAAAAAAGTAATAAATAATAATAAAAATAATAATAAAATAATAATAAAATAATAAATAATAATAAAAAGTATCTGAGAGTATTTGAGATTATCTCCTTTCCAAACCTACCAGTCATGACTAGATCATGTGATTCATATCCTAATCTCTGTTCGGAACCGCAAGAGAAGTTGCTGCAGTATTCCTTTTTCATTTGGTTGGAATAATGCCAAAAGGGATGAAGAAGTTGGAAACCAGACTTTATTCCGCAAGTGAAAAAGATGTTTTTTGTGTATGAATTGTTGGCTCCTTTCCAAAAGTCCCCTTCAATGCTGAAAAAAGAACATTGTCTGATTGGCTCGAGTTACCCCATCCCCGCTAATAATTTTCTGGACATCAGGATAGTGCCAAAGCAACTCTGTTATCAAGGCACATCAAAATTATTTAATTTGTTTTGATATATAAGATGAGATAAAAATTAAAAAAAAAAAAAAATTATTATAAAAAATTATTTAATATTAATTTTATTTTAAAAGTTTAAAATTTTAAAATTTTAAAATTTATTTTATATGAGAATTTGAAAAAATAATAATGATGAGATGAGATTATTTGTGAAAATTGGCGCCGTTTGGATTCGAAAGTGGGTTGAGCTCATCTCAACTCACTTCTATTTTATCATTATATTTTTATAATTTTTTATACAAAACGCAAATTCCTATACACATTTTTCAAATCTCAATATACCTTTTTCAAATTCTAAAATAATAATAATATTAAAAAATAAACTAAACTCATCTCAACTCATTTCATCTCTGAATCCAAGCGACCATACCTAAAACTTAGTTTACAATAAATGAGCATTTTACAAGGATTGCATTATTAAATGAGTTGATACATTATATAAATATATATATATATATATATTACTGATCATATGCATTAATACATCCAGGCACCTCACAGGCAGATGTAGCTTTGTAAAAAGGTCCGAAAAATTGTTCTGTATTTGTCTTTCTGGTAGTGGCAGTAGCAGTAGCAGTAGCAGTACAAGTAAGGGCAACATGGTAAAAACGAGTGAGAATGAAAGCAAATCTCAGTTCAGATTGAGATCCATATAGATGATGATAATATCTGTTATTGTTTTCCTGTGGTCCTTGGTTTAATTAGGACTGTCTTGTTGGTATGAAAATGAAAGGGGGGAGGGAGGGGGAAGTTTTGCCTTTTTGTACTGATATGGTTAGCTTCTTCACAAGTTGTATAAAGCCAGAAATAACAGTCACTCTTAACTACTACATTCTTTAAAGCAAAAGCCTCTGGGATCCCAAAAACTGCAGTGCAAGGCTTACCTGCTCATTCCTCACTCATTTAAAACTTATGTCCTCTCCCCCCACATAAACAAATAGGAAAATGATAGTGAGCCGATGGAGGGAGGTTTCACTTTTGTGTTCCGTTCTCACTTTTTTTTTTAAATTTTTTTATTAAATTTTAAAATTTTTTTACTTAATAGTTAAGAAAATATTGTTTAATGATATTATGATTTTTTTTTGGTTTTTTAAAAATATTTAAGAATATTTAAAAAAAATATTAAAAAAAAATAAATAACAAAAGAAAAAATTAACACTAATGAGACATTTGAAGGGGGCAGACTAACGGGCCCCTAACAATGACCAAACAAATATATTGAAAAATACCAAAAGTATCATGTGTTACCAAATAGCGTTATTATTTTTAATTGTTTTAATACTTATTTTAATGAAAATTATATATATTATGAGTGATGTTACTTCACCTGAATCCCATGTCTCGAAACCTTTCAACACAGTGCCAAATTTTTTCTTCATTTTTTTTAGACTTTTTTTTTTCATTTTTTTAAATATTTTTTCATTTTTTAAAAAAATTCACATCATTATTAAAACATATTTTTTTAATCATTAAGTAAAAAAAATTATTAGTATTATTTTTAAAATTTTGAGAGAAATCTTTGAATATAAAGCATTTCTCATATATTATTGGAACAAATTTTCATTTTGTATTTATTTTACTTGAAGAAAAAAAGCCTAGAGAAGGTGACCCCTCCAACACGTGTGAGATGGTCCCCTATAGAAAACAGCCCTCTTGCCTGCCGGATAGCCATGATATTATTATAGCCTCTATACAAACATAAAATAAGGCCAATCATTCCATGCAGGGCACAATCTGCTGCCCAGGACCCAAGAATCCACCGTGTCTGTCCAAACCAAGCAACCCTTCCACGTGTCAACCCATCCCACCTTCAAACGTGCCAACCCTTCATTTCGATGCTTCTCCACTCCACCGTCTCCACACGTCCCTTTTTCCTCCAGCAGCCGCTATTTTCCGTACAAACACCTTCTCCCAACTCCATCTCACTCTCTCTCGTCGTACCTCACAACCCAATTTCGGTCCCCCACCTGTCACGTTGTCTAGGGGGACCACCTCCACCTCGAGTGGGACCCATGACAATAATCTTTTTCAGATTCTTTAAGAGAAACAACTTTTGTAGGATTTGATAACGAAGTGTGCTCATCAGCTCAGCCTTCAGTACCCTCTGGAGTCTGATTCCCTCTTATTAATGGTGCAAGTCTAGTGGAAGGTTAAGTGGACCCTTTTTGGTGACGTGGTTATTGGTGATTGGTCAAAATCACCACGATTCTCGTGGCATAGGGGCCGGCGCAAGTTCGTACGCCCTACATGCCGTTTTGGATCTCTCACCCAAATCGTGTTTTGACAAGCCTAGGTCCTTTTGGTTGGGTCACGCGGTTTGCAAGAAAAACCCGACTGATCATCGCCTGTGCGCTTGACTGAGATATATGCATGCATGGCATAAAGGCCGGCATGGTTTGCGTGCAAATATATTAAGCTCGATCGATCGATCGATTGATCGCGCGCGCGGTTTCACTCGATCAGCACATGACCCAGGCATGCTACAGTGAGGAATCGGCCGAGACGGATCACCAATAATTGTTCTGTAAAATGTTAGATTCATTTTGGCATTTGGAAGATCAATCTGTTTATCTTCATGTCGGGTATATATACTATAAAAAATCTATTTATTTGTGATAAACTATTTTTAATAAAATGATTATTTTTAATTAAAATAGTCAGTCTTTTTCATCATAAATTATTTTTTTAATTATAAATAATTAGTTACAAATGTTCATTTCTATTGTTAATGATATCTGTAGCCTTAAATATGAGATTGATATCATGAAGGTTGTGCTTAATTAAATGACCTAGTTTTGTGTTGGGACTGAGACATCATAATTAATATATAGAGACCTGGAGACATTGTAATACTACTGATGTAATTAGTTATTTACTTGAATGAAAGATCAAAATAAAGGGATGTGTATTTTTTTTTTTTTTTTTTTGGGATCATGATGGGTATGGATCGAACAACGCTGGAAAAGAAGATAACGATGGCTACAACACTACACACCTTTTGTTGTTGTTTGATTAGGTAGCTTAGGTTCGCTCCCTGATCTCTCATTGCATGCCTGATCATCTGCTTCATTTATTAACGACTAGCTAGCCGTCTACATGATGGATGAAGCTTGGATTTCAAGATATTTACTGATCACGAATGAATTGAATACAGCAGGTAATTAATTCCATTTGAACTTCAAAAGACGTTGGAACTCCTACTTTCTTTGTTTTTTTCTTTGACATTAACTTAATAGGGCTGTTCAGCCGACCCGGTTCGACCCGACAACTTCAATCCCAACCCGACTTGATAACTCATGTATTCCGAATATCCGATACCCGCTTGGCCGATTCCCCAATACTAGCAGATTCTCTCAAAGACTAGAAGCAAAATCTGAGCAACAAAACCAATCCAACCAAAGAAAAACCAATCCAATCCAACACTTTCTCTTTATATTCCCACACAAAGAAATATTTTTGACTTAGGAATCAGAGGTACGTGTCACTCACAATCCCGAGCCTTCATCTCCTTGGGTCTCGAAGGTCGCACGGAGGAATTGCTGAGTTGTCCAGGTTACGAAACACCATATCAACCTTATATGAAATGAAAAGATAATGAAAGAATGATGGTTAAATAATGATAATAAATAGTTTTTTTTTCTTTTTTGGTACGAAGTTTACTGATACGAAGACTTTGCATTTCATGTAATACCTAAGGTAATAAACAGTGGTACCAATATGTGTGTGTGTATATATATATATCATGCATTGATACAAATTAAGTTGATTAGGACTGGCATTAATTAGGTGGTAAGTTCAAGCTCAATCTGATAACTTTTTGGAGGCAAACTTGTGTTATATTTTGGACACAGCTATCCGAGAAAGAGGGAGAGGGAGATCATGGATTCATGGGTGTGGAAGTACTAGCAACATGAGCGACGTTACCAATACCAACTAACTAGACAACAAAATACAGATGCAGACACAATATTGTAGTATGGACCTAGACATTTAGAGCTACTCTCTTTTAGCATTTTACACAGGTAGTTCTGCTTCCTTCACTGCCACTCTCTCTCTCTCTCTCCTCCCTCTCTCTCTCTCTCTCTCCCCCCTTGCCACTGCAAACCCTCGCTCTCTCTTGGCCAAACCCACTCAAAACACACCTTATAATATTTCTCCAATAATCTTATAATAAACCCGAGAGAGAGAGAGACTCCCCGACTCAAAAAGCATTGTCATTCTCGGTTTGAAGTACCATAGAGCTCGCACTTTCTCTGTAGCCTCTTTCGCACAAAACAACCACTCTTCAAATATGGCTACGCCACTGCTTCTCATGGCCTCTGGTCAAACCGCGAGCGAGGATAACACCGGAACCCTGTTCGGGAGCGAAGCAATCAAACCGGAGGCCGGAAAAACCCGAGGGAGAAAGTCCAGCAGAGGACCAAACCAGAAAAAACAACCCCAGAGAGGACTTGGTGTCGCCCAGCTTGAGCGCCTCAGGGCTGAAGAAGTACGCTGGAAGCAAATTACAGAAATATCCCAGGTCCAGTCCTTTAACCATCTCGATCCTCAGCGCCAGTACAAGACTCCAATATTACCTTGCACCGACCAGGTCGGGTCTGTTCCGGTGCAGTTCGGGGCACCACTGTACTGCGCACCTCCGCCGGTTGTTAATGGCTGTGGGGGTCTGGTTGTTCAGAGGGTTGGAAATGGAGGTGGTTTTGGGGGGCTGTACTATGGTGGGTCTTCTGGAATGGGACCGGTTGTGATGGGGGACCAGGTTGGGATGGATCATAAGTATGGTGGGATTGGGGATCCGGATCCGAGAGTTTTTGTTGGGACTGTGTTCGAGACCTCGAAAGAGCTCTCTTCAATGCCAAAGATGCACTATGGTCCTCAGCACTGTGATGTCTGCTTCAAGGTTGGGTATTAATGTCTTATTCAATGTATAGTTTTTCTTTCCGAAACTTGTTACACGAAAAAATGTAGGAAAATTAAATATCCAAAAAATCCCTTGCTTTGTAAACTTTTTACATATATACTAACAAGTTCAAGGCATGTAGTTGTACTGTTGTGTTAGGGATATTTGATGATTTCGTTATACATGAGTTATACCCCTTTCATTTCCAAACATTTAATTTCTCTGCAAAGGAATGAAATATCACTGTTTTCACTTATCTCAATCCTTAAGATGCTGTTTTCTGTTTCTAATGAAGTTTTTGGTTGCAGAAAAAGTACTTCAATGGGAGAAATATAGGGTTTAATGGAGGAAGAGAGAACTATTCTGAGATTTCTCCAGTGATAAATAGTGCTCATGATTTTATGGGATCGAATCTGGAAAACATCCCAAACCAGCTCCCTGGAGAAACCTACAATTTTGGTGTCTCAGCTCCAAGCCGTTCCTGTGGCAATCTTGATGATCAGGTGGATTTAACCCTCCAAAATAATTAAGCGCAACATGTTCATTTCAATGTTCATTAACATTTTACATATAAAAGTTTTCCATAATTTTCTCTATATTTTTCTTATTAACAATATTTTTTGCTTATAATTAGATGTGCAGTACTTTGTGGCGGTTGATCAAACTCTTGATTATTAATTAATGAGGGACTAAGAATTGATCTTCTTTATAAGATATTAGTTTGTTTGTTGGCATGCAGCTGAATAATTATATTTTGATTGGATATATTTATGGGGTATGTAGGGTGTAGAGGTTGTAGCTGTTCACAGGAAGGGAAATTTAAGGGGCGGAAGCGTTTTGATGGAATATGAGTTTTTTCCTGGAAAAAATGGCAGAGGCACTTCTTCCAAGGCGCTCGAAGAAGAAGCTTCAGTTGCTGTGGATGGTGAAGCTTCTTATCTTACATCTGCTGCTTACAGTTCCACTTCTAATTCTGTTGATTTGTCTCTCAAGCTTTCATATTAGAACCCAAATGGGGGTCTATTTTTGTCTTTGGTGTTAATATCATCAGTATGTTAAGCGTGTGAAAAAGAACCCAAACACAGCCTTTTGGTTTCCCTTTTTTGGTAAACAAATGCAGTTCTAATTCTTGGGAATTCTCTCTAATTTCTTCTCTCTCTCTCTTTTAGATTTTCTCAGTTACTGTTCAACTTTCTAATCTTAATTAATTGCCATATTACTACTCAAAACATTTGCGATATTCTATCCATTCATCTTTTCTTTTCTGGCTATTGGGATATTCTTGTTCTATTTAACTCTTTATAAATGATGAATATATCTATGAGATATATGTAAGTCCCATGCATGATATTAAAGCACAGATAAGTAAGTTCAGTGGTGCTGCAAAACAGACAATTAGCAGTAATTTGTACTGTAAATGAATTGGAAAAATTATTGCTGAGAAAATATATCGATTTTGCACCAAATGTGCTAAAAATTATCACTGGTTATAGTATTACTTGATGAGTACTCATGAATCTTATCATCGATCTGAGATGTCCATACAGATCATCATGCATCTGGTTAGTCTTTTTTTTTTTTTTTCGCATCAGATCATCATCATTTCAAATATCTACACACAATATTCTTTATAGTTATAAGGTGACACTTGCCATTGCATGTTTCAAATCCCATTTCCCACCAACTTGTGGATCATCACAGTGATTTAATAAAATACAGATCGACGAGCAAAATTTTCACACCAGCTCTTCTTATTTTCCGTCCTTTTTTTTTTCCCTCTTCCTAGGGAATGTACGGGGTCGTTTGTTTAGGGTTTGACATTTCCAAAGACCAGGAGAGAAAAAAAAAAAAACAAAAAAATTAATCCTGTATCTGAAACACTAATTTTTAGATAGCTTTTGCTGCAACTTGAAAGCAGCTCAAAACCCTTGCTCCGAAAAACGAATTAAAAGCTCCAAACCCTATCTACTCTTTTTTCGTCACATTAATTGTTGTTTTTAAAAAATACAAAAAGTAAAGTAGGAATGGGGTTTTTCTGTTCTAGAGTTAGTTTACATCTTTTATGCGCTGAAACACAAGGTAGGCATCTCTGCTTTTCCGTTTATGGGATTCAAGCAGGCAGCAACCCAACCCGGCCTACTGGCAGTGCTTTGAAAACCGTGAAAAAGAGAGAGAGAGAGAGAGAGAGAGAGAGAGAGAGAGAGAGAGAGAGAGAGAGAGATGAAAAGGTAGCAATACTGAAAGCAATTACGTACTGGTATATATACATATATGTACATATATAATTGATCTTTAACGATCAATCGACACTGAGGTGCGTGGGATCAGTGCAAATGTGGGTGGGGTGGCTGCTGATGGAGTACATGCAGTTGGGAGCAGGCCGCAGGCCACAACAAGATCAGCAGAGGCAGCAGTACAAATGTGTAATGAGTATAAATATGCAGGCAGGCAGCCACAGCCACAGATGCAGGTGGTGACTGTGTTCATGTCTGATCAGTAGAAGTTAACGTTGGGGGAACCCTTTTTTCCATCTGCTTTTATTCTGATTGGTTTGCCTTTGTGATCAGCCCTTTCGACCTATCTATTTTTAAGCCACCTTTTCCTTTTCTCTTCGATCCCTTTTTTGGGTTAAGCTCATCTTGGACTTTCATAATTATAATATATAATGGCGAGGGTGCTGCATGGGCAGGCAGGGCAGCAGCTAGCTAGCACCCTATTGGTAAAGCCACCTTCTGAGTACTTATTGTTAAGTATGGTTTGTGAATACACGCTTCAGACCTGTTTCGCTCGACTGCCGCTCGAGCGAGGGTTCCAGACTTCCAGACTTACTTTAACTCGAGAGTTCGCTCGACCTTCGCTCGACCTCCAGCTCGAGCGAGGATCAGGCAGTGATTTCGCTCGACAGTCGCTCGACCTCCCGCTCGAGCGAAGTGCCACGTGTTGCCAGGTGTCCGTTTGTTAGTTGCGCGAGTTTGACCTAGACGTACTCGCTCGAGCGAGTTTAAGTTTCGTTCGAGCGAGATTGCATATTATAAATATCGCGAAATCATTTCGCGTGGAAGCAGACGACGAAAACGCAGAGTCCTTGTTTTTGACGCCGACGAATAGAGCCTCTCCTTTGATCATTTCTTCTCCATTTCTCCACTATATTGAGTGAAACTTGTGAGGATTGAGTGTATACACGTGAGGTGAGTGTTTCCTTTTGTAAAAATCTTCTGATTCTCTCTCTATAACCTCCATTTGATCTAATGAAATTTTGAAACCAACCCCACAGTGGATGTAAGCTCATTTTGAGCTGAACCACTTAAATCGTTGTGTTCTTTCTTTGTTTACTGTTTTATTTCTCATTGTTGCATCTGATGCGATTTATTTCATATACTTGTTGTTTGTCTCATTGGCTATTTCCCAACAAACTGGTATCAGAGCATTCAGGCTCTGTGAATATTTGAAGGGATGGCTACAGCAAGATTTGAAATTGAGAAATTTGACGGTTAGAACAGTTTCAGCTTATGGCGCCTGAAGATGAAGGCATTGTTGCGCCAGCAGGGGTTATTCAAAGTTCTAGAGGAAAGGATGGCAAATTCTCTTGTACCGTCTAAGAACGATGAAGAAAAGGTACATAGTACTATTTTATTGTCATTGTCTGATGGAGTGTTGAGAGAGGTGGCGGAGGAGGAGATCGCTGAGGGTTTCTGGAACAAGCTTGAGAGCTTGTATATTAAGAAATCTCTCACTAACCGGTTGTATTTAAAACAACCGTTGTATACGCTCAAAATGACTGAGGGTTCGTCAGTTACTAAACACCTAGATGAGTTTAACAAGATTGTTATGGATCTTAGAAATGTTGACATCAAGCTTGATGATGAAGATCAAGTTTTAATTGTGTTGTGTTCATTACCTGCCTCATTTGAGAATTTTGTAAATTCTATACTGTATGGTAGAGATACTATCTCCTTAGCAGATGTGAAGTCAGCTTTGAACTCGAAGGAGTTGAAGAGTAAGTATGATAAGGGTGGTGAAGCACAAGCCAGTGGTTTGTTTGTCAAAGATACCTCCGACAGAGGAAGATCTAGTGAGAAGGGTTCAGAGAAGGACAGAGGGAAGTCCCGGGGGAAATCAAAGTTCAAGTCCAACAAGAAAAATGTAAAATGCTATTACTATCAGAAGTTTGGACACTACAAGAGTGAGTGTACGAAGCTGAAGAAGAAGGAGGAATCTACGAGTTCCTATAATACCATCAGTGCTGCTGATGAATCTGATGGCTCTGATGTGGTTCTTGCAATCAGTGATTCAAATAGTCGGTTCAGTGATAAGTGGGTTATGGACTCAGCTTGCACGTTCCATATGTGTCCTAGAAGGGACTAGTTATATCTTATGAACCAGTCAACAATGGTTCTGTTTTGTTAGGGAACGACACAGCTTGCAAGATTGCAGGAATGAGTTCTGTGAAGATCAAGATGTTTGATGGGATAGTTAGGACATTGACTAATGTCCGGCACATTCTAGACTTGAAAACGAATCTTATCTCCATGGGGGCCTTTGATTCTTTGGGTTTGAAGTACACGGGACAAGGTGGAATTCTGAAGGTCAGTAAAGGCTCTATGATTATAATGAAGGGAGACCTGAAAGATGGTCTCTATTTCTTCCAAGGCAGTACCATCAGCGGTGAAGCTGCAGTTTCAGTATCTGATCAGTTAGAGTCAAATGTTACTCGTCTATGGCACATTAGATTGGGCTATATGAGTGAGAAGGGGATGTCTATCCTCAGTGAGCAACGGCTGTTAGGGAATCAGAATTTGGGCAAACTAGACCTGTGCGAGCACTGCGTATTTGGCAAGCAGAGCAGAGTTTAGTTTGCAATAGGGGTCCACAGAACAAATGGTACAGTGGACTACATTCATTCCGACCTTCGGGGTCCGTCTTCAGTTCCATCGAAATGTGGAGCTAATTACTTGCTTACGTTTATTGATGATTACTCACGGAAGGTGTGGGTTTATTTTCTGAAACAGAAAAGTGATGTCTTCAAGAACTTCAAGCAATGGAAAGTTCTGATAGAGAATCAGACCGGTAAGAAGGTTAAACGGCTTCGAACTGACAACAGGATGAAATTTTGCAGCAGTGACTTTGATGAGTTCTGCAAAAATGACAGAATTGCCAGACACCGTACAGTTAGGTACAGCAAAATGGAGTGGCTGAACGGATGAACTGAACCCTCTTAGAATGAGCACGTAGTATGCTCTCCAATGTCGGGCTGTCCAAGGACTTTTGGGCGGAAGCAGTCAATATAGCCTGTTTTCTAGTAGACCGCTCTTCAGCCACAGCTATTGAGTTGAAGACACCTAATCAGGTATGGTCCGATGAACCTACTGATTATTTGAATTTGAAGATATTTGGTTGTCCTGCTTACTTATATGTGAATGATGGTAAGTTAGAACCTAGGGAAAAGAAGTGTATATTCATGGGATATGCTTCTGGGATGAAGGGATATAGATTGTGGTGTACTGATCCCAAGTCACCCAAGTTTGTGATAAGCAGAGATGTAGTATTTGATGAAAAATCTATGCTTAATCCGAGAACGAACTCAGATTTTCGTGTTTACAGGGAAGAAGGTGGAGTTGCAGGCTTTACATAACACACCACCTGAGACTCAAGATCATGCCATAGCTGATGAGCATGATTCTGAATTAGAGACTGAGACACTAGTTGAGGAGCAATACAGTATAGCTGCTGGTAGACAGAGGAGGCAGATCAGACTACCTCAGAGATATGCTCATGCAGATATGATCAGTTATGCACTCGCTACAACGGAAGAAATTGTTGGGCAGGAGCCTTCCAGTTACTCAGAGGCTGTGAAGAGTACTGAGTCTGCACAGTGGTGTTCAACGATGACTGAAGAGATTGAGTCTCTTCACAAGAACCAAACCTGGGATTTGGTTAAGTTACCAGCAAAGACTAGAGTTGTGGGCTGCAAGTGGGTTTTCAAGAGAAAAGAGGGAATCCAGTCTGATGCAAGATATAAAGCTCGTCTAGTTGCTAAAGGCTACAGTCAAAGAGAGGGCATCGACTTCAATGAAGTGTTCTCTCAAGTGGTAAAACACAGCTCTATCAGAGTTTTACTAGCCATCATGGCTTTGCATGATCTGGAGCTTCAGCAGCTTGATATGAAGACAACGTTCTTACATGGTGAGCTTGAAGAGACTATCTATATGCGTCAGCCAGAAGGATTCACAGTTGAAGGTAAAGAAGACCGTGTATGCAGACTGAAGAGGTCTTTGTATGGATTGAAGCAGTCGCCTAGGCAATGATATAAACGTTTTGATTTGTTTATGAATGATCATAGTTATTTGAGAAGTAATTATGATTGTTGTGTATATCATAAACAGTTGCCTGATAAGTCTTTCATTCACTTATTACTTTATGTTGATGACATGCTTATAACTGCTAAAAGCATGGTTGATGTTGATTTGTTGAAAACTCAACTTAAAGATGAGTTTGAGATGAAAGATTTAGGTGATGCTAGAAAAATATTGGGGATGGATATCCATAGGGATAGGAAAGCTGGGAAGTTATACTTGTCCCAGAGAAAGTATATAGAGAAGGTTCTAGACAGGTTTGGAATGTCTAACTCCAAACCTGTCAGCACGCTGCTGGCGTTGCATTTTAAACTTTCAGCTTTCCTATCTCCCCAGACAGATGGGGAGGAACAGTCCATGGTAAATGTTCCTTACTCTAATGCTGTAGGTAGCATTATGTATGCTATGGTGTGTACCCGTACAGATATTTCACAGGCAGTGAGTGTGGTTAGCAGATTTATGACTAAACCAGGTAGAACTCACTGGCAGGCAGTGAAATGGATTTTGAGGTACTTGAAGGGAACCTCGCATGTGAGCTTGATATTTGATAGAGATGTAGATCTCAATTCTGTTGTTGTTGGTTTTGTTGATTCTGACTATGCTGGGGATTTAGACAATAGAAGATCATTGACATGCTATATTTTCACATTGTGTGGTTTTGCTATTAGTTGGAAAGCAACACTTAAATCAATTGTTGCTTTATCAACTACAGAGGCAGAATACATGACAGCAACTGAGGCTGTTAAGGAGGCCATTTGGGTGAAGGGGCTGATCAGTGACTTGGGTCTTCAGCAGACAGAGATGACAGTATTTTGTGACAGCCAGAGTGCCATACATTTGACTAAAAATTAAATGTATCATGAGAGGACGAAGCACATTGATGTCAGGTATCATTTTATCAGAGGAGTAGTTGCAGATGGTACAGTTAGTATTCAAAAGATTGCTACTTCAGAGAATCCAGCAGATATAATGACCAAGCTAGTTGCAGTATACAAGTTCAAATTTTGTTTGGACTTGATAGGGGTTTGGGGTTTCCAGGTTCCTTAGGGAACTCAGATGGGGTTGGTTTCTTCAGTTGCTGCATTTTACATTCTTGGGTTGATCTGGATTTTATGAGGCTTTTAGGTAATCAAGCCAAGGTGGAGATTTGTTGAGTATGGCTTGTGAATGCACGCCTCAGACCTGTTTCGCTTGAGCCTCGCTCGACTGCCGCTCGAGCGAGGGTTCCAGACTTCCAGACTTACTTCAACACGAGAGTTCGCTCGACCACCAGCTCGAGCGAGGATCAGGCAGTGACTTCGCTCGACAGTCGCTCGACCTCTCGCTCGAGCGAAGTGCCACGTGTTGTTAGGTGTCCGTTTGCTAGTTGCGCGAGTTTGACCTAGAAGTACTCGCTCGAGCGAGTTTAAGTTTTGCTCGAGCGAGATTGCATATTATAAATATCGCGAAGTCATTTCGCGCGGAAGCAATTGACGAAAACGCAGAGCCCCTGTTTTTGACGCTGACGAACAGAGTCTCTCCCTTGATCATTTCTTCTCCATTTCTCCACTATATTGAGTGAAACTTGTGAGGATTGAGTGTGTACACGTGAGGTGAATGTTTCATTTTGTAAGAATATTCTGATTCTCTCTCTGTAACTTCCATTTGATCTAGTGAAGCTTTGAAACCAACCCCACAGTGGATGTAAGCTCATTTTGAGCTGAACCACTTAAATCGCTGTGTTTTTTCTTTATTTACTGTTTTATTTCTCGTTGTTGCATCCGCTGCGATTTATTTGATATACTTGTTGTTTGTTTCATTGGCTATTTCTCAACACTTATGCATATGCCTGTGATCTGCCCTTTGCTCATTCTTAATTTCTCAAACTAATTTCTATGTCGATCGCATGTATATATTGACATGAACATGATTATTGCTCAAGAACGAGCCATGTCTCTCAAAACGGAGGTGGTTCATCAAGTCGATCCTCGTCACGAGGCTGAATGACAAAGCTTACTTCAAATAGAAACCCAACCCAAGCATATACATTCGATGGATATGAAATTTTGTCGTATGCTTTGATGAATCATAATCTTTGATTTCGTATCAAACTTCTGCTCACAAACACGTCTGTACTGTCTGGCCACCACACATTTTTTGCTCCAATAAATCTCTAATTTTAGCAATTGAAAAAATAAAATAAAACCCCAGACATAATGAAACCTGCTTAAGTCAAGATTATACGGATCCCCTCTCACTATAATGTAAGCACTTCAAGGAATAAATTTACTCAAGTTATAGTAACGACCCACCCCAAATACGGGCAGCCCAAATACTCAAAGTCCAGAAGAAGCCCATTCAATATTTTTATTTAATAATATATACCTTTGAATATGACATGCATGAGACCTTGAGAGGAGAGGAGAGGAAAGGAGAATAAGGCATATTTGGCAACAAATAAGTCAAATCTTCTTAAAATTTTTTTATTATGATTTATGATTTATTTATATTATGATTTATTTTATTATTATTTAATATATTATTATTATTATTTATTATTATTTATAAACATTCTCAAACATATTCTCCGCATCTAAGCGTAACCAAACAAACTCAAGTAAAGAGCCCACCTTGTACGCAGTTAGCTTACTCTCGCCCAAGGTCACAAAGTCATTCGGTGCTTTGCTTTGCAGAAGTATCCATCACTCTAGAGTCTAGAAACCTCTTCCTCTCTAAAATCCGTTTCAGATCAATCTCTCCGTGTGTTGACCAAATGCATCCCCAACAGCAGCAGCAGCAAGACTCCTCCTTTGACCCAGACCCTCAGCTCCCATCCATCAAAATCCACCACCCTGCGTCCCCTCGCCACCCCTCCGCGTCAGCAGCCACTCCCACCCCCACTGCCGGGGCCCGCCGCAAGATCGGCGTGGCCGTCGATCTCTCCGATGAGTCCGCCTATGCTGTCCGTTGGGCCGTCCACCACTACATCCGCCCCGGTGACGCTGTCATCCTCCTCCATGTAAGCCCCACCTCCGTCCTCTTCGGTGCCGACTGGGGCTCTATCGACCTCTCCATATCATCAACCGAAGTTGTTGAAGAGGACGGCACCACCACCCCCACCACCACCGCAACCAAACCCTCCGAGCAAAAGCTGGTGGACGATTTCGACGCTTTCACGGCGTCGAAAGCCGCGGATCTAGCGAGGCCGTTGAGGGAGGCGCAGATCCCGTACAAGATTCACATCGTGAAGGACCACGATATGAGGGAGAGGCTGTGTCTGGAGGTCGAGAGGCTGGGCCTCAACGCCGTCATCATGGGGAGCAGGGGATTTGGTGCTGCCCGACGCGGCAGCGACGGTAAGCTCGGCAGCGTCAGCGATTACTGCGTCCACCACTGCGTCTGTCCCGTCGTCGTGGTGCGATATCCGGAAGACGGCGATGGTGGCGTGCAAGCCGTGACTGTCGCTAAGGAAGAGGATGGGGAGGAGGAGAAGAACGATCGGAAAGGTTAGGTTTGTTCTTCTATTTTTTTTTTTTAAATTTTATCTCTAACAGTATGAAAGCGTTTGCAATAATTTTTTGAATTTTGCATTTGATGATTGTATGATGTCAATTGATCGAGTGAAACTTTTGATTGTTTATTGTGCTTTTTGTGTGGGTAATTTGGCTTAATGAGTGATGTCTGTTTTGTTGCTTGAGCTATAACTAGATTGCATAGGGACTGAAATGAGTGACTTCCCCGCAGTGTGGTAGAGCACTGAACTTGGATAGGCTCTCTATAGGTAAGTTCAATGAATGATTTTAAGCATTTTTGTCTCACTGACAGTTGTTAGAGGAAATTATAGCCAAGAAAGGAACGACATTTGGAGTGGGAATGATTTTGTGTCCTGTCGGAATATTAGCAACAAGAAAATTACGTCAGGCGTGTGGACATGCTGCAAAAGCCAATTTTGATGCTTTTTGGAAGCAGATGATTGGTGCTTAGATGTCTTTTTGATTTGTGACTGTGGCGATTCTATTGTGAGAAGATGTTATGATGCGGGAGGATGCATGGATTTTGAAGGGATGGCCACCTTCATTGGAGGTGGATATCTGTTAAACAGGTGCTTGGAGGTGTGTTGGAGTATATAGTTTGAGGGGGAGGTGCAATTGTAAGTCTGGTTTGACCTGGTATGGTTTGTTCAAATGAGACTGTTCCTAATTTTTAATCAAATGGGAGGTTGGGATGCATTTATTACTTACATTACCTGTGATTAGATTTTGAAGAACATTAAAAGTTGAAGTTTTGATGCCTCATGAATAGTGACAAAGAACGCAGATATGTATGTCTGGATACAAGAGGTACAGAGTTTTACTGTAATCCATTCAGAGGGATTGTGTACATACGCACAAAGCTTGCAGCTATGGCGAGACTAACAAATTCGAGTAGTACAGTTTAAATGCTTGGGATGAAGCTTTTAGTAGACATCCTGAATCATTCATGTTTATGATCACTATTTTGTTTGATGTTGACGATGGAAAACTTTTAATATTTTTTTTAGAAACTAGGGGTTATGTAGGTGAATTTGTTTATTTATTTATTTTTGTGAAAAATTCTAATCATCATCCTCACACTAGAGACCATACATAATTTTTTAATTTCTTTCTTATCAAATGTATGGTGTATGTATGATTAATAGAAGAATTTAATTAGTTTAAGAAGAATAAAATTCAATTTAAAAATAAGAATAAAAATAAATATGATGTGTGGCGTGTGGGGATGATGAGTAGCAAAACTCTATTTTTAGGGTGGCAGTCCATATTGAGAAGCTCTAGTGTGATTTCTTGTGCGGGGCATGATGTGTCGTCCTATCGGTAATGGAGGGTTGGGTATTAAAAATTTTAGGGTGTTCAGTCTGGCGTTATTAGGTAAATGGTTGTGGAGATATACTAAAAAACCTGAAGCTCTATAGAAAATAGTGATTGAGAATAAATATGATGGTTTATTTGGTGTACTAGAGAAGTAAGAGTGGTTATAGAGTTGGTTTGTGGAAACACATTAGAAGAGGTTGTGAGGTCTTCAATCAACACTTTACTCTCTAGTTGGGTGTGAGATCCAAGATAAAATTTTGGAGAGATGTTAGGTTTGGTAACAGTGCCCTACAAGACTTATATCCCTCTGTCTTCCAGATTGCAAGTGTCAAGATGTCTCAATGGCGGAAGTCATGGGGATAACGGGGGGAACGGAATCATTGGAACATTAATTTTAGTAGGGCATCACATGATTGAGAAATAAGTAGCTTTGCGGACTTTTACAGCCTTATTTACTCTTTAAGACCGAACATGCAGCAAGAGGATTGAATGTGGTTGACTCCCGCAGGGAAATGTGTTTTTTCTATTAGCTCTTTTTATAAGGCTCTTACACAAGCTCAATATTTAGTATCCTTTGAAAAAGCTTTGGAGACATAAGGCACCCCTCAAAATTTTTTTTTTTCAAAATTTTGTGGGGACAACCTCGTTGTGTAAGATTCTTACCACTGACAACTTGAGGAAAATGAGGGTGATTATTGCAAATTGGTGTTGCATGTGTAAGGGAGGGGGTGAGTCGGTAGATCATCTCCTGTTGCATTTTGAGATAGCAAGGATTCTTTGGAATGAGGTGTTTAGTTGAATGGATTTGGCTTGAGTTATGCCGAAGACTGGTGGCAATGCCGAAGACTAGCTAGACAAACATAAGAGGCAGGCAAATTACCAAAGCGGTTTGGAAGATGATCCCTCTATGCATTATGTTGTGCTTGTGGCAGGAGCACAATGAGCGGATGTTCGAAGACAATGAGAGATCGTTGGGGGAGCTTAACCTTTTATTTTTAAAAACTTTTTGTAATTGGGTCATTGCTGAGGATTTTAATGGCATGATCCTTCATGATTTTCTTGCCTCTAATGTGCCTACTTAGAGCATCAGAGTTTTGTAATTGGCCTTGCCATTCTTTGATCAATAAAATTGTTTATTTATATAAAAAAAACTCTATATTTATGTCCACTTGTAAAGAAAAAGGGTTTTAGTAAAAATGTCTTTCTCATCAGAATTCCTTGTGCACTCAACAAAATTTCCTTGTGGTTTGCTTTGCTGCTTGTGCTTCCATAATTCAATTTGCAGCACGTTTCATCTCTCAGACTTGTGAAATATGGCGAAAGTTTCATTTAGGCATAGGTATTAGCATCATTAGTAAGATGGGGGTTTCGTTCATTAGCTTATGGAATCTCTTAATTTTTTTTTCTTAGACTTAGTTGCTCTCGTTGTACAAGATTTGTAGCACCTCCCTGGGTTCACATTATTCTGGGGAGGAGAATATCAAGTATAATTTTCTGCTACCACTGCTGCTGCTTGGTTCTGTATGAAACACTGCTCTAATTAGTACATTTAACCTAATGTTTTTTTATAATTATCCCTGTTTAACTAATAACAACTACAAGATGAACCATTGAGGAACACATGATTATTTTCATGTTTGCCTTCCCATTCTTGTGTACTTGTGTACTTGTCACAGATGGAAGTGTACCTTGGGATATTATTTTCACAATTTTGAATAATCAAATTTGTCAGAGTGAAAAACCTGTCATTTTTGGGGCTGATTATTAAATCAGCATGATTGTAAAGAGAAAGCAGAGACTGATCTACATCCACCCCTACCTCCCCCACCCTATTTCATATTCTTGTACATTTATGAGCTCTGGCCTCTCAGTTTTAATAAAAGACAACTTCTGCATTTAAAAAAAAAACTAATAACAACTATTACGATGGATGACTAAGAAAAATGTGAACTAGACATTTAGAGAATTCTTAGGGGAGGTTTGGATAGTGAGTTGAGATGAGATGAAACGAAAGCTTCTCAAATATTATTAAAATATTATTTTGTAATATTATTTTTGTTTTGTGATTTGAAAAAGTGAAATTGTTTATTGTATTTTGTTTGAAAGTTTGGGAAAGTTATAATGGTTAGATGAGATGAAAGGAGATTGAGTTGAGTTGAGAGGCTTCTTGTATCCAAGCAAGGCCTAATATTTATCCCAATATAGTTTAGATCAGCTTTGATTGTGATCTTACTTCATCCAAAGAAAGATTGTCTGCTTCTTTTCATTACCACGATTGGTTTATGATTGCCGCAATGGATCAGATTGACATATTAATTCGAATTTTGCATCCCTGCCTTAAGATATATTTGACAATTTGCCTACTGCTATATATGCCTAGTTATAAATTTAGGAAATTTTATTTGGACACTATACAAAAAAACACGTCGGCCCTTTTTTCTGTTGTGATTGGCAAGACTTCTGAGACTTAGTGGAACTGAGTACTGCAGGCTTTTGGCTTAAAAGACTTTGTAAGTCGGGGACCAACAAAATCTGATACTGTATTGGATTCTTTAATACAATATAAAATATATCTTAGAACCGGATGCACTAAGATGGTTGAAGTATGGGAGTAGTAGTCCAGCTTGTTATCGTTCGAACTAACATAACTCTCTGTTGCTTATTTTGTGGCAGATGTTTAGCAGGAGAATGGACGGCATGATCCTCTTGCAGGTATGCATATAGGTGCTGGAAATTTCTATCATTGTACTTAAATTCATTACATTTTATGAACGTGCACTTTTAGTAATTTCAATTTCTTTTCTGGTTAAAGCTGGTTTGCATAAATTGAATTTCTTACTTTCTTACACCTCTTGGATTTCAAGTAGCCAATACGTGCACTTCTGTTTTGTTGTGAGTTTCCTGCAGATGCCAGCCTGTTGTGGTTATATCTGAGCTTAAAAGTTTGTGTTGTAGACAGCATTGACGGCATCTGATCAGAGGCTAGGATCAGCTGATGCGCTGTAGAGTTGATGTATGTTCTTTGTTGCTAAAACCTTTGCTGAAAAAAGGTGGATTGCAGAATGCTTTTTCTCTATCTCTCGTGTCAAAAGATTCTCTCTTATATGAACTTTGGGTGGGCTGGGAATGATATCTGTATGGTTGAGATCTATTGGATGCTTTTATTTCTATATTTAAAAAAGAGTTATTACTCATATATGATTGTGCTCTATAGTGATCATTTGCTTCTTTTACTATCTTTTCTCCGTCTGCTCTGGTTGGGTTTAATAATGCATTGATAGGCAAGTAGTAACCTCAATCAAAGGGACAGATTGAAGTTGTAGGCTGTTTTTTTGTATGGGTTTATTTGCTTTATTCTCCACTGAATATGTTTCACTTTTTATTTTTGTTTCGTTTCATTTAAATAGTAATGTTTAGCCCAACTATCTGCGGTGCTAAAATGAACAATTCGCGGTGTTCCACTAGTCCACTAGGAAGGCAGAAGAGCTAAAAGAGCATGGAACCCTTGTATTCTCTCACCCTAATGGAAAAAAGCTAAGTAACCAATCTATTTTACTCATCCATCCTTTAACATTTTGCACAAAATTTTCTGGCACTTGCGAATGCTAGCATTCATGATAGTCATGTTACTACACTCTTGGTAGTCTTGGATTCTTTGGAGACGGCCAAATGTCATTTACTTTTTATACATTTTTAAATATTTTAAAAAATTATAACATTATTAAAAAATATTTATTTAATTATTAAATAAATAAAGAAAATTGAATCCAGACCCATCTTCAGGACAACTAGTATTTCCCTCATTTGCTTAAAAAAAAAGTATTTCCCTTCATAATATTATATATGAGGATTGAGAATTATTTCAGATTTTAAATATGATCTTCAATCTTGATGTGTCAATTTTTTTTACAAGTGGAATTTTCTAATTAAGGTACGGTGTGAATATGGAGATGATATAAGATGATTTAAGATGAAAATTGAAAGTTATATAAAATAATATTATTTGATAATAATTTTTTTTTTATTTTATTTTAAAAAGAAATTAATTTACGGAGTCAAAATTTTGTCAAGGAAACGGATAGCTTACCTGTTATAAATAACTTTCCGTGCGTACATACATGCGCACAGTCCAACGGTGTTTAAGTGGATTTTCGTGTCTATTTCAACCTGCCCATGCCCATGCATCAATTTCCACAAATTTATATATGTATATATACTTTTTCTAAAGTTGCTTAGTACTGCAAAACCTAGTCCACTAAATTCCCCCCTCAGCTTACCATATTACATTACATTTACATCTGTTTGACGTCGCATCGTCAACACACTTGGGAACCAAAAGGACCAATAATTCCATGCTTCTCAAATGTACGAGTCGTTCAAATCAAGAATAACATGACCATTTAAGTAATGATAATTAACATTCCTATTCTTGACAACGCTAATGGAGTAAATTGGGGGGGGGGGGGATGTATGTGGGGGTGTTGCATACCCAGAGCTTCTATAATTCTATTGGCTCTTAAGCAACAGGATATGCTCCTCTTCAGCATATACCTCATTTCCTGATTGATGAACATTGCTTTACATGCCACCATTATTATCATTTTTCAATTTCGGAATAGGACATATACATCATTTTCCCATGTGACAGCGATTATCTAATCATTCTTTTATTTAAGTTTCGCAGTATTTATTTATTATTGTTCGTATTGATGTAAACTACCTTAGATAAACTCAAGGACTCCTCTCAAAAGATTCCAATACCTCCTCTTAAAAAAAGGGCGGTTATGTTTATGATCCAATAATAAGTATATCATAAGATTGATGAAGGGAAAAACTACTTCACTCGTATGATTATGGATGATTAAGCAGTTAGTAACATAAACAAAACAAGACAAGGAAAGAAACAAAGCCCCCCCATATTCAAGAATCAAGGCTACCGTTCTCTGCTCAGCTTGCAAATCCCGAGAATCGTAGCGGTCGCATCTTCTCCGTCGATGACTCTTTCGTTTTGGAGTCTCCTGAGCGAGTTAATGATCGCCGCCGATCTCGACTCTTCTTGAACTCTCTCTGTTTGGTTAGCTTCGGAAATTCTGCGCTGTTTCCGTGCCCTCATTGAGCCCAAGCCGCTCGCTTCCTCATGGGTTACCACTGCTCTAGAGGCCCCTGGAAGAGAGGAGCACCCGGTCTCATCCTGCACTCGCCGAAAATCTCACCGTTATACATCTCGCTCGAACCACAAATTGGAACAATCACGTTTGGTTGGTGAGAAAATGAGTGGTAAAAACAAATGGTTACTTGACTGAAAGCCTAGAACCATCAATTTTAATGATTTATGGTTTCAGAAAAAATTGGAAACTTGAACGAAAACCTAGCATCATCTATTTTAAAGATATTGGTTTCAGAAAACGAAATCTTCATTTCTTCCCTCGAGTTTCTGGCAATTGATTCGGTCTAATACATTGATTTAGAAAACATGACTCAAAATCGGGAATTATTGTTCTTTTGCAAGTAAAGTCGATGAAAGTCAAAACACTTACATCGGAATCAACATCCGCATTCTCTCGCGCTCGCTTCAGAGCCGAAATAGCCGTTGATGATTCCTCTCCGTCCCCCTCGTCACTAGAAGAACTAGCCGCCGGAGGCGGTGGCGGTGAAGAAGCACAAGCCCACGGGACCACCTGATTCTCCCCTTCTTCATCCGCATCCGGATCCTCACCATAACTATCGTCTCCCTCATCGTCACCATTCTCATCATCATCATCATCATCATCATCGTCTTCATCCTCATCATCGTTTAATGGTTCCACTTCACTCTCTGCATCGCATATTGATCTGCTGTTGTTTTCGGCACAGCCCACGCAGACAGACACAGTAGGAGTAAGCTTGGGCCCCTCGGCTTTCCATGGAGTCGCAGACTGGCAGACATGGCAGAGCAGGCTCCTGGAGTGCCTCGCCACCAGAAAGTTGGCGCCGTGAACCTTCTCGTCGCAGTCCCAGCATAAACTCGCCTGGTCCGACTCGCAATACATCCTCGCCGGTTTCCCGCACAGCTCGCACTCTTTCATCTCCTCCGTTTCTTACACTTTCTTTTCGCACCGAGTACTCTTCTTTTCAATGCCGGCAGGAAATAGGGGGAGAGAGGAAAGTTAAGGTTGCAGGGATTTATAGAAAGAACCATCGGTTTTAATATTAATTACGAGATTTTCTACGCCGATTCCGGTGTAAAGAGAGGGGTATATGAGTCATTTGATCAGTTGGAGTGAAAATAAATATCTTTACCTGCTCCCCTACGAAGTTGTTGCTTCCTCAAAAATCAAAACTACTACTCCACCGTACAAAGCCATATACTTTGCTGTATTCGCTGCGTAGAAATGATCAAATTACAGTAAGTTGGAACACAGCCACGTCACCAGAATCATTGCGTGGCCAATAAGAATTGGCTATTACACTGAAAAAACCGTGCGTACTTGCGTAGCAACTGTGTACTCCCACTTCCCACTTTGCAATTAGAAAACTAAGCGGCTGTAATAACAACACGTGTCAAGGAGCCATGGAGCAAGACATTGCGTGAGTGAGGTGCATTTACTTGGATTCCCTTCCAAGATATTTTCTTCTCCAGGATTGACTGATGAGGTGTCAGCTCTGTGTGGGGGCTAGTGATTTCCATCTTTCCTACGTGGAATGCTCCGATCCACAAAGGGGTCCCGTGACCACGTGACGCCTACTGGGTTTCATTAAGCATCTGGAAGTCTAGTCTAAAAGGTGGGACCCACGTTTACGTTTATCCATGCTTTCGGCTTTCGGCGTCAAAACAAACCTCTGCCTCATCTTATTTCCTTTAACCCATTTTCTAGTTTATCCAAATTCCAATCTGTTTTAAAGGATAGATAGCATTATTTATTTTATTAAAAATTAAAGCCCATAACTATATTGAAAATTATATGGGTCCCAAATGTATGGGGCTAGGATGGGTTTGGCAGTTGGCTACTCACATCGAATTTGCTTTAGTGTGCTTGGGATGTATATATATTAGCCAAAAACCTTACAATTAGTTAAATGATAATTATTGCATGTGATTAAAGCTGAAAAAAAAAACTTAAAATAATAATAATAATAATATTTCTCAATAAAAAATATATAGATTATTTTTATTTTATTTCTAATCACACGAAAAAAGAAATCGTCTATAAGTTAATAATTAACTCTACAAATAATATTAAAAATGTAATTAGATTTATGTAATTGTAGTGAATTATTAATGAGTCTATTTTTTTTTTTAATAAATAATCATTTTTATCATAAACAATCTATTACAAATGTATATATATATATATATATATTTTTGTAATAAATAATCGGACGTGGAATACAAATAAAGTCTTAAAAAAATAGAAGGCGATGGCGTGGTGTAATGTAGTAATGGGAGGGGTGCAAGTGCAAGGAATATGAGCTGAGGCTGAGCTACAAACGTGGGACGTGGGAAGATGTGGCCGGTGAGAGGTATGTGTGGATGAGAAATAAGGGGGGGAGGAGAAATTGAGGTTCTTTGCATAGTGACAGAAACAGAAAAAGAGAAGAGAGGGTAGGTGCATTGTTCTGTTTTTAAGAGCGTCCAAATTCTATAAAGCAGAGAGAGAGAGAGAGAGAGAGAGAGAGAGCCCACACGTCTGTCCATTTAAAAGATAAGATAAGCTTTCAATTATTTACTTTTATAGCCCAAGCTTTTTATTAACAAGAATGTTCAGTCGCACTGTACACCACCTTGTTTTCATGTGGTGGATCATTCATTTGCTGCATTTTAAAACTTTTTATTTGCTTTGGGAAAGGGAATAACATATCATAACCTACATACCTTATAAAGAGCATTTCCAAATAGGTTTAGGTAAAACTCGTGATTTTGTGAAATTTGAAGAAAATAATTCAATGTGATGTATATATCAAAAATTCAGTATAAAATTTTAATGAGATAACTTGTTTTAAATTCATATTAATAATTGAAATTTATAATTCAGGTTATAAAAATAGCTCATCCAATAGATTATGTATTTTTTAATTAATATAAATATTGCTACGGTATCACCTCTACATCTATAGAATACTATTCATATTTGTATAAATAAATAATAATAATTTTTTGCTCTTTATTCATTAATTTTTCTACTTTTTACTTGTTACTTTATTAGTAATGAATAAAAAAAATTAAAAAGTATAATATTTAAATAATATAAAAAATATATAGATAAGTAATTGATGTGTAACGTATTATAAAATTCAATATGTAAAATAAAAAAAAAAGTTTTAGTAATATATTTTTAAAAGATAGAATGAAAGAACCATTGAGAATGCTCTAGACGATACTAGGCTTATAAACAACAAACTTTTATAAATTTTTTTACACTTTTTGGATAAAAAAAAACACTTCTTTGTGGTAAACTAGACTATGCTTAAAAACGGAAATGGTTTCATTTTATATTATTATTTTAAAATTTGAAAAAATTAAATTATTTAATATATATTTTTTATATAAAATTTTAAAAAAGTTTTAAGATGAAATCATTTTTTTTTAATCAATGGGACCTTATAACATGAGATCATCATGGCCTTGTATTTAAGAAAAAGAAGATGAGGCAAAAGTTCTAATCTTTATGAAAATATGTAATGAACTATCGCCTGGTTTGGATTGGGAAACGAGCTCATCTCAACTCATATCAAAATTATTATTATATTTTTTTAAATCTCCATACAAAATATAATAAATAATTCAATTTTTTCAAATTTTAATTTAATTTTTTCAAATTTTAAAATAATAATAATATTAAAAAAAATATTTAATAATATTTTATTTAAATTTCATATTTTAAAATTCATCTCATCTCATCTATTAATTCAAACCAATATATATATATATATATATAGAAATATAAAGGAGAGCTTGATGTTTTGGATGACCAAGAATTGTCATGTTGTTCGGATAATGTAATGATCCTTATATATAGTACTGTGTGGTGCATGGTCTACTTGAGCCCCCTTGTCTGCTTCGACAAAATCGCATCTGCAAATCTTGATGATTACTATTATAGGATGGAGAAGTACTGGTTTTTGTAGCTTGCACTGGTTTCTAATTCATACATCATTGTTTTCACTGGGCCATGGGTCTGTGTGACTGGACGCACCTCCGGCCCATCTAATAATAAGAGAGAAACAGAAAAGAAATTTGATGAAATTTTAGAATAGTAAATTCCTTTTTTTTCCTCATAATATCTCGTATTAAGATCAAGTTGATAAGATCATTTTATGGTTTAATACGAGAGACCGGAATTATATTATAAGATTTGTTTCTGACCGTAGGATAACGTTCATGAATACTAAATAAATATTATAAAACATAGTTTTATGTATTTATATATTTCTTTAGTAAATTTAGCTAGACTTATTTCATATATTTAAAAATAAAAACTCTAAGAAATATTCAGACTAATTAAAATAACACCCTTCATTTGATAATTGCCTCTAGCAGCTAGCTAATCATTTTTTTTTTATCACCGTATATTACGTTTATTACAAGAAAAAAGATCAGATATAATTAATTTGATGCATCGAAAATGATGTTTATTAGATATATTACGTTTATTACAACAAAAAAGGCCAGAAAAAATGATTCTTTTTGATGTATCAGATTAATTACATCTGACTTTTTTCTTGTAGTGATTTTTCCCACCAAGTGATCTAAGCTCATGGTCAATTTATAATATCGATCAAACTCGCTATTTTTTGTTCTTTCTTTACTCGATAAGGGGGAAATCAGATGACTTTGAGTATAAAGTTGGAAGATACACATCATGATGATCATGATAGCTAGACCTATCGATCGAGGTGTTAAAAAGAGAGGACGCGTTGTCGATCTGTTTCTGTCCATCTTTCATTTTCGAATTCACCACCATCTAATTAATTATATGCTTACAAAATGTTACTTGTCCTCAAGTAGGTAATCTTTTTCTCTTCTTCTGTCCCCCCCCCCCCCCCCCCGCGCCCAAAAAAAAAAAAAAAGAACATGGGCATAAGAACAGTGTAGAGATTGGATTGATCTAGCAGTTGTAAGCATATATATATATATATATATTCATTCATTTATTTCTAAAAATATATTTTCATGCGCAGAAACTATTAATTAAACCTAGCCTGCAGATATATATGTACATGTTGATGATCATGTCCAAACATTCCAACCTAATATTGCGTGTTCTATATTGTATAATATGATTCAAATATCATATATGAGATAATTCATTACGTACGAATTAAAGATGTATAATTAATAGTAGTCTTTGAAGGATCAGAGCATGAATTAAAAGATAGATTAATATATATATATATAAGTGTGTGTGGAATGCTTGCCTATGCTTATATATATAATCCATGTTCCCTACTAATTACATTTGCATCCACATGGAGCAATCTGTAAATTAAGTTGTTTTATCTAAAAAGAGAGAGTTTATTTGAAGTTGTCTTTAATTACCTTTTGCTAGCTTGATTGCATTCATGCTGCAGACGATCGATTATTATTATATGTGGAAGCGTTTTTATCTATCTGGTTTTCAGGGATACTCCAATCCCAACCAAAAAGGAACCTAAAGTTGAAAGTACACCACCAACGTCCACCACGAGAGAGAGAGAGAGATGTGCATGCCTAATTCAGTTCAATCCCGTTTAATCAGTTGATCCTTAGCGATTAACACACAAACAGAAAATGTGGCGACAGTAGTCTATTCAATTTTGATTAGAAAATGTGGCGACAGTAGTCTATTCACATGCATATATTATATCCCAAGTTAGAGAGAATAAATTGCACAATATTAGGCTTAAATGAGAACTTCAAAGAGTCGTAGGATTTATTTAGAAAGGAAAAAGGTACTGCATTTACTTCCTTCACATGCATGCTCTTACGACGTACATTCCTGCAAATCATGCCAAAGAGCCATGCCTAGCTCCAGTTTTGCAAAGCCGTTTATAGACAGACAGACTGCCTAATAATTGATTTGGCGTCTCAATCATGCATGCATGTTGATTAACTAACAGCATTTACTTACATTTTCTTAGCAGGTACTAATGCGTGTTTTAAATCACACAATTAATTAATGGTTTAATTGGGTGATGATATTCATGGAAGTTTGGAACCACCTGCACGTACGTAGTTTTATTATCAATCCAATTTAATTTAATTTCCAGCTCGACGCAGCACCAAATTAAGCTAGCATGTCGACAATTGCATATTGTAGATAATAGATTGAAATAAAATTATAATTAGTACCTCGCGGGGCATGCATGAGACGTAGTTGTATTGATTTTGGTGAGAAAGCTTTAAACCAAATCCGCATGCAAGTTGGACTTCACATTCACCATGACCATATGCTTATGATCATCATGATCTCGTTAATATTCCAAATAAACACTGACGAACCGGTCATCCAGAAAAAATAAAAAATCAAATTAATAAGTAAGAAAGAAAACATGCATAATTAATTTTGTTTTTATTTCCTCTGGATGAAACGCGAGAGAATTATTTGATACGAAAGCATGCATTAAAAATTAAACAAGTCTAGCTTCGTTCAGTTAACTACATCAAAATCCTCCACCCATCTTTTAGTTCCATCCAACAAACCAGGGCTCAACCTAAACATGAGAATGCAAAACTCCATCTGGCTAAGCGCCCCATCTCCGTCAAGATCACCTTCGAGCAGCATGCAAACAAGCTCTTCATCACCCATGTCATGCAAACCCAGCAGAGAACTGTTCCTCTTCAAGCTCTCGAACGTGATGAGCCCCTTTTCGCAATCCATCAGCAAACGAAACCCGTTGCAGAGTTCCCCTATAAACCCTTCAGCTCCTAGCCGTGCAATCATGGACGGAAAGTAGTCCTCGAAGTCGACCGTATTATCTAGCGCCATATATTGGGCCATTTGATCTGTGGCTAAATTGTACGTGTAAATATGTCCTTAAGTGGAAAGAAGGAGGTGGAGGATTTTGATAGCTAGCTGCTGGTAATAAGGTTGTGAATAGGAGTGATGGAAACTGAGGGAGTGAGAAGTATCTTTTATAAGCAAAGGGAGGAAAGTGAGGGAGGCGTTCGTGGAAAGGGGAAGGGTTCAAGAGGAGCCAACAAAATGTTTCAGGATCTGTGAAGATCAGCTTCTCCTTCCTGGAAGCTGCATCGTCTATATGTAAGGATCGATCAAATACACAACCCTCTTTTTTTTTTCTTTTTTTTTTAACAACGTTTGGATTAGAAGATAATTAGTACCGGATCTTGGCCGTATAAGTCATCAAACAAACATCAACAGTACGTAAAAGACAAATTAATTAAAGGCAATGAGATCATAATGAGATATAATTTACGCGTCTAAATTATCATGAATTAACCATGGTATGGATTATTTCCCATGCATGTATATGTTATATAATTACATGATGTACTGGATTGGGTCTAGATGGATAACATAAAGCTAGCTAGCTCCAACTAAAACCACTGGTTAAATATTTCACTTGAGACCCACATGATCATAGCATCCATATATGGCAATTGATCTTGCACTTACATGGGTGGCATGATATATATATGTTTGTGTGGTCCAGATTTCATTTATTACAAGAAACAAGAAAATCCAGAACAAAAACCCAACATTTTCTTGGATTAAATCTTCCAACTTGCAGGGTTGCTTGACATGTCTCTCATCAAGTTCTTCCCTAGCCTGGCCAATTAATTATAAAAATCCATATTGCTTGAGACTTTGTTGATATTGCCGAATTAAAGTATAACACTCCGACACATGCATAAAATTATTTGGAGAGCGTTGATGTTATAATATGTTCTTTAAATATATACCCCAGAAATATTGCGCAATTAACGTTTAGCCCAAAAGAAATCTTGCAGGGCAAGTGCCCCTTAAATTTGTATAATGTGCCGAGAAGTTTGGAAGTCAGAATGCATCATGCGATGATCAAAAGTTGGCGTAGGTCGGATCGATCGGCCATTTTCGTATGGCCTCGCAGCGTCGACCTTCGATGTACTTATGATCAGTGTCCTTCCATTTTGGATATAGAGTTCTTCTCATTTCTGTATATATGAAAATTTGGATTAATGTATCTTTTTGTATTAATGTTAGTTATGGTTGTACTATTATATATATCCACAAGACTGAAATATACTTTTAACCTGAGGATATATATAGTTCCATTATTGTATCTCAATCTTGAAATATTTCAGACATTTATATCTATATATATGTATAGCAAATTAATATTAATTTTGGGCACCAACGTATATTATAATTAAGCTAATTATTGCCATATTAAACCTGATCATATCAGGCCTAATATTTCTTTGTGTTTGATCTGAGTTGCAGCATCCGTTCTTTTCTGAATGTGTCCCCATTTGCAGCATACATTATTCTGATACGTCTTGATCATTTTCTTTTTCTTTTTCTTTTTCTTTTTAAACAAATTACAAATTTCAAAGGACGAAATGAGCTGATAGTGATCTTATACTATGAGGTAAACTGCTCCATCGGTGATCAATTTGGCCGTATCGTTCAGACAAAAGGAAGTTTCAGTGCAGCTTCCTTTATCCTTTCTTCCTTAATTAAAGTACGACATGCTTTGGCCCTCTCTGTCTTCTAAATTCTCTAGTGATCCTACAAACAGTCGCAACTTTGCCTTTTAAAATACTTAAATTCCTGCTAATTAAACCTATGATTAGTTCATGAGCCGAATACTTTGATCTTCTGGGCACCAAAATGAGGGCCGATATTAAATTATTAGTTAAGAAAAGGTAAAAGCTGTTGCGCTGTTCATGTTTTTCATCATATTCATGCAATTGGCTGTTTGTGTTTTAAACATGAATTCCTTGATCGTTCTAAAGTTTGCCCGTATAAGGAAATAAACAATTTCATGGGCCCTCAGAGAGAAAATACATATATTATTAATATGAACAACGTCTTCAAATTGGTATAACTATTCTTTTCATCTTTTTGCCTTCTTTTTTTCCCCACTCAACAACAATATAGAGAAATTAGTTCCGTACTTCTCCACCTCATGCGTACCAGATTTGAAAAGGATTAATTTTTTGGAACAGAGATGATCAAGGTTTTTGTTCAATGCGATTGTAATTCGTACGGTCTGATCGATAATGAACTAACTTTTCCTGCATGATAAGGAAAGAGTTTCTGGAATCCGCGTCAAATCTCGGAAAATCGGAAGCATTTCAATAATTAAATCACATTTATTTAATAGAAAATGACCTCTTTCTTTGTTTAGGGTGGCCCAGCCCCTTATATATACTGATTAGGTTTTTATGAATACAATTTTGCCATGTGTCAAGCTTATAAGTTTGGAGGAATGGTATTTAATTAAGAATATCTTAATCGATTTGAAAAATAAAAACGTGTTAACAATGAGAATGAACTAATTAAAAAAAATTTAAATTTGTATTTTTTTCAGGAACACTAACAATTTTATAATATCTAAGTTTTCATATATTAATGCAAACAAAATGCGAGGTTAAGTAAACTATATATAGAAACGAGTACTATTTAAGAATTATATACAAGAGATTTAATAATTAATTAAATTTTCTTTTCACTTAATAATATATAGTAATAACATATATTTAAAAAGTTTTAATTAGTGTAATTACGTACATACCGTGTAGTTACCTATTCAGCAAATGTGAGAGTTTTTGTTAAATATATTTTATCTAGATAATTTACAATGTTTAAAAGAGAGATATATATAATCTAATATGAATATTATAATTTAAATTAATTTTCTAAAAAAAGAAGGAAAAAAATGAATTACCATAAATATTTTCAGGAAAAGAAAAGATTATTTTTCATGGTCTTGGGGGGACCCTTGGCCTCGTCACTGATCTTATCAATTAGCTTTTTAATTATGCTTTTTTACGAGTCTGGTTTTAAGATTTCTATGTAATTCTCTTGTTTTGTTTCTATAAATGAAGATTTTTTAATAAAATTGAGATGCCATAATTTTTTCTAAATATTATCTTAAAATGAATATGTTGAAATATGTAGCTTATATTTGATGTGTGTATGATGAAAAAAAATCATATTAAATAACTATTTATTCGGGATGCTGATTAGGTTGGAGATGCGGGAGACGCTCCTGCGATACGGTATGAAAGTATTTTTTGTAAATTTTATTAAGTACGTTCGTATAGTTAAGGTTAGTACAAATCTATATTATGTATTCCTATTTTTTATGATAGTAAAATTATCGTCGTTCGCTCCTATGGATGTAAGCACACCGTCGAACCACATTAAATTTTCGTATTATTTCTTTTAATTATTCTGTATATCCATCATAATTGGCTCACGTTAACAACAAATAAGGTTTGAAAATTCCAAAATTTCAACTTGTTGATACAATTGTGGGACCGATTTTAATGTCAGCAATCAATTATTTCATAAGTTCATAAAATAGGTGAGGAGTACAAACAATCATCCATACATGTATAAAGATCAAAATTTACTTATTAGACTGAATAACTTAGCGACCAAGACATATGCCGCACCTTCTCCTCTTTAGCGGTCTTAGGCAATTCTAAGGCGATTCTCCTTGGCAACTAGAGGTGGTGCCTTGGTCAGTTTCACTCTTTGAATTATGTCATTTTCCTCTCTTCTTATTCTAATTTGGGTGGATTATGGATGCAATAGAGGAGATGTTGAAACATCTCCATCTGGACGAGGAAGAGGAAAATGTGTTAGATATAGGGGATTCGAGTAAAGCAGCGGTTCATACGAAGAGTGCACTCGGTTTGATTGGTAAAGTTTGTTCTAAGCGTACTACTGGCATGGATTTGATAACCAATTTCATATCTAAGATATAAAGGATTAGTAAAAGGGCTATTTTCCAAGAGGTTCTCAAAAATACGTTTATCATTACCTTTGATACCCATGCAGATAGGTTGTGAATTTTGGATGGAAAACCATGGCTATTTGATACTTCCTTGTTTGTGACAGTGCCTTACGATGGGATAACGCCTCCAAGCCAAATTTTGTTTGATTGTGAGAATTTCTGGATATAGATACACAACCTTCTCCTAGATTATATGACTTGTGATGGGGAATGGAAATTGGTGGTTTGGTTGGACAAGTCTGTGAAGTGGATGTTGAAGATGATGGTATTGGCTGGGGATGATTTCTAAGAGTTAAGGTTGCTGTGCCAGTTTGTAAAGCTGTGGCGAGAGGCCGATTCATTAATGTTTATGGTGAGAAGACTTAGGTGCCATTTAGGCATGAAAAACTACCTAGAATTTGTTTGTCTTGTGGATGGATTGTTCAAGGACCAGATGGTTGTTTTTAAAAAAAAAAAAACTATAGAGGGGGTGGAGACTCCACCAACTTTCCAATTGGGCACATGATTGCGTGCAGAAGCCATTCCAAAATGACTTCTTATTGGGTTCCATTCAGTTCCTGACCATGGTGAAGATCCTAGTAAATATAGGAATTCTACTACTGAAGACAGATTCATGGCTGTTGGTATTCCAATGCAAAGCAGTCAAGAACGACAACCGATGGAATATCTCATGACCAAGGGTATTCTCGTCAGAGTGAGTTGGACACGATGACGGTTATGCTGGTTACTAACACAGTAGTTATGGCAGTTTCCCAAGCGATGGATAGGTCTCCTGATATGGTGACAGATCAGCATATGACGATTGGGGCAATTACGACTCAATTGAAACCTGGGCATATGGCAGACACTCTACCTACTCTGAAGGAAATTGGGATACATGATATAACTAGGCTGACTAAGGAAATTGGATTGTGCCATGATTCTGGACATCTTCTCAGGGTGGAGCAGATTTGCTTTTTTCTGAGAGCAACGATATGGCAGTACCTCTATTGGCAAAATCTGGCAGAGGAAAGAAATGGAAGAAGACTGGCTGAGACCATGATATTGTTGTTTCCTCTATCACAACTCCTTCTGGTAGCATGAGGGAGGTTCCCCATTCTGAGGAAGGTAGTTACTCATTGAGGAAGGGTAAGAGATAAGTGGATGGTGTTTCTCCATAACAAGTGAAGGATGAGACTTTGGCGGAGGCTGCTTGTTAGCCCTGCCAATCACCATGAGAATCTTAAACTGGAACTGTTGGGGGCTTGGAAACCCTTGAGCAGTTCAAATCCTTTGCCTATTGGTGAGGGAGCAAGTGCCTAGTATAGTCTTCTTAATGGAGACTAAATTGTCTTACAATAGAGCAAATTCGGTTGCTAAAAGGTTGAGATACGATGCTTGCATATTAGTAGAGGCTATTGGCAAAAGTGGGGGGTTGATGTTGCTCTGGAAACAGGATACTTGTTTGGACTTGATTAACTATTCTCAACTACACATCAATGTGATGATTACAAATGGGGCTAGCAACTTCAAATGGCTTTTGAACTACTTTTATGGCCATCTAGAAACAAACATGAGAAGTTTGGCTAAGAGGTTATTGTCTTCCTTTAAGCTTGCAATGGGAGGCTGAGGTGCTATAGGGGACTTTAATGAACTTCTTTTCCATGATGAGAAGTTGGGAGGTTTGCCAAGGAGTGAGAAGCAAATGCAAGGTTTTCATATAGTGGTTGAGGAATAGGGTTTGTTTGACTTGGGTTGGAAGGGAGAAAAATACATTTGGTTCAATGGCCATGAAGACATGACTTTCATGAAAAAAAGACTGGATCACGTTATGGTGAATGCCTCTTGGAAAGCCAACTACAAGATTTCAGGTGTGTCCATTCTCCTACTATTTGCTCTAATCATTGCCCCATTTTATTATTTTTTTAATCAGAAAATACTGCTAGTAGATAGTTTCATTCCTCTTTTAAATATGAAATTAAGTGGGTTAATGAGGAGGGATTTTATGAGACAGTATAATCTCGTTGGCAAAGATGACAGCATGGTAGTAACCAAATTGAAATTGTGTAGCCGAAGTTAGAAAATTATAGTAAATGTCTTAGCAAATGGAGTAGGAAAATGGTGCGCAATAGATCAAGTGATATACAACAGAAAACTAAGCAATTGAATAATCTTTAGAAGCAACATGGTCTTGACTTCATTTCAGAGCAGAAGCAAGTGCATAAAAAATTAGATTTTTTGTTGGATCAAGAGGCACTTTGGTTGAAGTAAAGGGCAAAACGACATTGGTTACAAGGAGGAGACAATGATACTAACTTTTTCCATGCATGTGTAAATCAAAGACGGAAAAAGAATACAATAAAAAAGATCATGGATTTGAATGGCATTCAATTAACAAAGTTTGAAGAAATTGCTTTCAAAACTCACTTTGCTAAGGTGTATACCTCTTCGAGCCCCTCTCTTGCTATCATTGAGTAGTGCTTATCGGGGGTAACAACAAGAGTAACACTCGAGATGAGGGCAAATATGAACAAAGCTTTATTAAAGGAGGAAGTGGATGCTACTCTGAGACAAATATCCCTTTATAAACCCCCTAGTCTGAATGGTCTTAGTGCTGGCTTTTTTTATTAATCATTGGGAGTTGATTGATGATGAAGTTTCAAAAGCGGTGTTGGAATTTTTGAATATTGGACATATGCAAGAAAGCCTTAACCATACATTTATTGCCTTGATTCCAAAGGTACATAATCCACAAACAATGCATCACTACCGTTCTATAATTTTATGCAATGTGTTTTATAAGTTAATTTCAAAAATTATGGTTAATCGAATGAAGGCTATATTGTCTGAAATTATTTCTTGGAATAAGAGTGCATTTCTACCTGAGAGATTAATTACAGACAATATTATGATTGCTTATGAATTACTTCGTTCTATGCAATCCCGTAAGAAAGGCAAGAAGGGATATATGGCCATAAAGTTAGATATGTCGAAGGCCTATGATTGGGTCGAAAGGAATTATCTTGAGGCTATGATGTTAAAGCTGGGCTTTGGAAACAAGTGGACAGATCTGGTTATGACTTGTGTGCGTACTGTTTCCTATTCAGTAAAGGTGAATGGTGTTTCAGAAGAGTGCTTCCAACCTTCCAGAGGGCTGAGACAAGGGGATCCCTTGTCCCTATATTTATTTTTGCTATGTGCAGAAGGTCTCACCTCTTTATTAAACCAATATGCAGCTCAATATCTTATTCATGGAGTGTCAGCATCGAGAGGTGGTATTTGCATCAACCACTTACTTTTTGTCGATGATTGTGTTGTATTTTGCTGAGCAAATGTGGAGGATTGGCAACATATTACTAATCTTTTGTTGAAGTATGAAAAGGGCTCAAGGCAATCAGTAAATAAGCAGAAAACTAGCATATTGTTCAGTCATAATACTAATCAGCAAGTAAGGGATCACATTACTCAGCATGCTGTAACAACTATAATACTTATCATGGTTTGCCTACTATAGTAGGGACATCTAGATATAGGTATTTTCAAAATTTGAAGGAGAAGATTTGGGCAAAGATCAATAGTTGGTCCACTAGCTTCCTGTCCAAAGCCAAGAAAGAAATCTTAATCAAAAGTATATTTTAAGCTATTCCTAGATACACCATAAGTGTATTTAGGTTACCAAATATGCTATTAAAATAAATAAAGGCTATGATAGCTGCTTTTTGGTGGAACCATCGAAGAGGTGAAAGTCTATTTGACTTTCAACAAGCCCGGTTAAATTGCCCAAATTCAATTGGGGTTGGTCAGAATCCTCATAACTCACATGCATGAACCCCACCAAATTATCCTTATTTTAAGGTGAATTTTGATACTTCTTTTGATCAATCTACTAGAAGTATGGGTATTAGAGTAGTGATCCGATACTCTGATGGAGCAGTATTGGTTGTTTTATGTGCATCTCATGGACCAGTTGGGTCAGCATTTCAGGCTGAGGGTGTTGCTCTTCTTAGGGCTATTGATTTATGTATGGATTTGCACTTTCAACAAGTTATTTTAGAAGGTGATGCCAAATCTGTTGTGGATGCAGTAAACTCAAGGCAACCAGACGCTTCCTGGATGGGGCAACTTACAGTGGACATTCAAGAAGCTCTAACTGCTTGTTCGGGATGGAAGTTAGCCTATGTCCCTAAACAATGTAATAAAGCTGCGCATGTGGCAGCTAGGGTGGGTTCATGTGCTCAGAATGAGTCCATTTGGTTAGAAGAAGGTCCTCCTCAAGTTTTATGTATTACTTCTTCTGAACTACCTTGTAATTCCTGATATTCAATGAAAGGCATTTCAAAAAAAAAAAAATTACTTATTAAGTAGAGATGGATGGTGAGTTGGGTATGCCGTATCGTTAAAGTGGTCCGGGATTATTCTTTCTTATCCGAGGCTTCAAATCAAATTTCGTACAATATCTGACATCATTATTTCTTCCTCGGTCCATAAGCTTTGGAAGCCTTGGATAGGCCGGTAAAAATATGTGGTTCGTACATTTGGTCCTGTCAGATCATGTTTTCAACGTGTATGGAAGGAATTATTATATATAAAAGGAATTATTATATATAAAAATTAGGTACGTGTACGGAATTTTCAAATATAATTAATCGTATACGGAATTTGTAAAAATTAAAAATAGTATAAAAACCTGAAATGAATCGTACTTAGGTACGAAGCTTCGGAAAGAAGATGAGACTTCTTTATTTCAAATAGCATAAATGCTTCTATGCTTTCTTTTTATTTTTTCATTTTAACTATTTATATATGTGTTTAATTTTTAATTTATTTATACTCCATTTAAATTCAGAAATAAAATAAAATGAGTTATGAATAATAATAAAATAAATAATTGAGATGAATTGAATAAATTAATTGGTAGTTGAGATGAGTTGAAAATACTTAATGAATTATAAATAGTAAAAATGAGTTTTAAAAACAAATTAGTTCATTTTTTTAAAAAATAATTATTAATAGATTAATAAAATATATATTTTTTATTAGATCGATATATTAGAATAACTTGAATTAAAAGTCTCAAATAAATAAATATTATATAAACTTTTTGTAAAAAATTGGATTTCATTAATAAAAATATATATATTTTTTAGTTATCTACCTTTTTACAGGAATTTATCTATTTAAAATTTGAACAAATCATTTTTGTTTAGATTGATTGAGGAGTAATTACCTTTTCTATTTTTTATTTTTATTTTTAAGAGTCAAGCCTACAGTTTTGCATAGGATTGGGTCCTTTTACTACATCATACACTCGAATCGAATAACACATGAATCAATTAACAATAAATTAAGACCCAATTATGTAGTATATATCCAAATTAGAAAATATATTCTCACTCATCGATGTAGTTAATTCTTGATCGGTACCGGACTTTTAGCATTTATCAAAAACCAAAAAGTCATGATCGTAGGTTTTTTGTTTTCTTAGTTTTAACTTTTATTAGAGTAATGGAAACACATGGGATTGGAGAAAATTTGCAGGAGGGCAAGAGAGAGAATAAGAGAAGGAAGGGACGATGTCGAGAGAGAGGATGAAGAGGCTTACTGCAGTTTTTATTTTTAAAATATAGGCAATTCAGAATAGAACACGTGACATCGGTTAAACATGGGTATGAAATCTTTTATCTGTGTAGCATTTTCCAGAGGTCATGATATGCAAAAAGTCATGTTAAATACCTATTAACTATCTTTTCTGTGTATATTTTCCTTGGTTTTGTTGCTACCGCATATTTTACGCAATCGATCAGTTCATATATATTTTTTCAACACAACATAGGTCATTGAAATGATCTCGAAGACCCATCAAAGCACGAAAGTTAAGAACTTTCAGAAAATAATTTTCTATTCGAATAATGCATAACTGCATGGATAAACTCACACTAACTTGTCAATTTGGGATCCAATTTGGGATTTTCCTTAGGAGATATTAGGAAGGAATTAAAATGTAATAATTTCTATTTATACATATACAAAAGAAAATGTTTTTTATTGATTCAAAGACTATACTTGCGGGATAGAGATAGAGGAAAATGATAAAAAAACCAATTGCAGAGTCCCGCTCCCCCTTCCTTTTTTTTTCTTTTGACTAATAATTAAGGAAATATTATTTAATAATATTCAATTTTTTTAAATGTTTAAAAGCATTAAAAAAATAATATAAAAAAAAGCCTAACGAAACTCGAAATGGATCCCAAATGGTGAGGGATGTAACAACCTCCTTTAAGAAAAGGTAATCATCAATCTATATAATTATCCATTAATTTGTTATCCGAATTTTAATTAGTATCGTTTATTTCTCTCAATCAATGTGGAAACCATAAATTAAATGTACCACCCATATTAATATTAAGAGTCTAGAGATCGTGATATTGTCATTATCTTTTTCTTCTTTCCTAAATTAAAATACTGAAAGATGGTAATCTGGCCCTTGCCATGACATATGAAAGTCTTGAAATGCTTGTTTGGATTTAGAGATGGATAATGATACACCACGTACCGTTTTACTACTGCTTGACCACTCACGTTTTTTTTAATTCCTTTCAATAAAAGCGAATGAATACATTTCAAATTAATTGAGAAAAACCTTCCAGCACACACTTTCCTGCATTCTTCCAAGTCCCCTCCCCTGCATCGTCGATTTCTCATCACCACCAGTTGCTGTCATCTCGGATGAATCCTTCTATCCCTTCTGCCTCCCATCTTGATTCTCTCTCTCGCTTTCCCTTTCTCTTTTTCTCTCTACATGAGTTAAAATGATTACATGTATAGTTATATCTAATGTTGTCGTTACCATCTCGACTCTAGCATCGCCATTTACAACCTCTATGAGCCTCTGTTAAGCCCCAAAATTGTTCTTTTTCTTTGTGCATAATCCCCAGATTATTGTTTAGTGAGAATTCCTTCCAACATAAAAACTTTCCTGAACTGGATGCTGAACAAACTAAATTTCTGCAATCTAAAATAAGAAGGACCACATCACCAAGCTTCATATTCCAATATATCTTTGAACATTTTGATGGTACTTGTAAGTAAGAAGAAGAAAACTTAAAAGGGTTGTTTAGTATAGAATTAGAAAGATTTATGGCGTTGTTAAAAACAAAGCATCTCTGCACAAATTTGTTCCATTTTTTAATAACAAGTCATATGCACGAAATAGTGAGGCTTGCGGTTGAGTTTGTTGAGCTGGACTTTGATGAGCTTGGCCTTCGAAGGGCAAGGGCAACCTTGGCATCCATGTGAAACTGGAGGTTCTTGACATCTTTGACATCGTGGAGGGTCTTGTTCTGCTCGTGGGCACTGGGGAGGGCTTGGTTGAGGCAGCCATCTCTTTTAGCATGTTCCTCACGGAATCGGCATCCTCGAAGAGATGGTCTAAGTTGATCAAGTGGTAGTCTGTCGAGGCTTCCTCGCTTTGTAAGCGAGAGATGTAATTGGAGAAGAGGTCGCTGGCCATTCATCTTTTTGGCTGGAAAAGAGAAAAACTAAGTCTGGATGAAAAGCAAAAGTTGAAAAGAGGTCAGCTGAAACAGTTTGGAGGTAGATTGTTGCCCAGATAACTAACACAAGAGGAGGGGTGAATTGGGTTAGTTTATAAAAATTAACACTTATTAATCAAATACATAATATAAAATATAAATAGAATATAAAATTGTAAGAAATTTAAAGAGTAGGGTAAGAGAAAGCAAATTTAGTATTTTTACGAGGTTCAGCCCCACTACCTACGTCCTCGCCTCAAGCTACCCCTTGAGGATCCCGAATTTACTAGTCAATCTCCTTTAGGTGGAGATAGAAACCTATTACACTTTTGAGCAGCACCGCTCCAAAGAATCTGTGTAGAACACCCTCTACACTTCCAATCACCTCACACTTGGTGATTTAATTATTTTCCGTGTAGAACACCTTCTACACACACAAGGGTTATACACACCCTCTTAAAAATACAAGAGTTGATAGTGGATAGACTATCAAAGTACACTCCTCAATGGTGAGATATAAACAATATAGCTCAAACTATATCTCTCAAAATGAATAATGGTTAAGGCTCAATGCTTAGAGAAGAGAGAATAAAAGCTTTGAATAAATGTTGTATGCTCTTGGTGTTGTGAATGTGAAGCTCTCAAATGATTTATTTATAGGTATATGAGACTTCATATTCAAATTTAAAAAGATTCATATGTTAAAGACATCATTATTCACTTTTAAAAAATTTCAAACTTAATCTTTTTACTTTTTGCATGTGACAAAAGGAGCACACTTTACTTTTCAAAAATTTCAAACCTAATCTTTTACTTTTTGCATATGACAAAAGGAGCACACTTTACTTTTCAAAAATTTCAAACAAAGACATCTACCTTTTGCATAAGTCAAGAAAAGCATCCATCACTTTTGAAAATATTCAAATAAAATATGCACATGTGAAAGATGACAATCAATCATCTTAATATTTTCAAAGTTCAAACCTTTAATCATGTCATGCACATGTGAAAGATGACAATCAATCATCTTTCAAAATTTTTCAATTTAATTTTCAAAATATTCATGCACATGTGAAAAATGTATTTTAATGCTTTATGATAAAATATTAATTTTGAACCTTAATCCTAATTTCGAATTTTTAAGAGATTTACAATATTACTCTATAATTTTAATGTGAATTTGTTCCCTTCTTGCTCATGCTTGGTTCCTTGATGTGCTTGATTTTATTATGTAGACAACTTGAGTTTGAGACTCCTTTATTATTTGAATTAATTTGTTATCATCAAAATCTATGTGTAAATTTATAATTACACGAAGCTTGAAACCTTGGGTTCAATATAGATCATAAGGAGAAATTAAAGGAGAGGGATTAATGCATATTTATGTGTTTTTTGGTACTGGGAATTGAAGAAGAGATAGAGGAAGAGAAAGAAGAAGAGGAAGAGGAAGATGAGAGAGACCCAATGAGAGGCAGAGAAGATTAAGACGGTGACGCCGAACAGGGGTGGTAGGTAGAGATGATAGAGCCAACATGCGAAGAAAGAGGAGAACATGGATGAGACTTTTTGATATTTAAATGGGAGAGGACTGTTGGGTTTTGCTCCTTTGGAATCCCACATGGGAAAGATGTGGGTGAAGGGGCAAGGCCAAGGCCTATATAAGGAGGCTTAGCCTCCTTAGTTAATTACACCAGTCAGAAACTTATCTAGTAACTTTTGACTTTAGTAAAATTCCTCTGTTGTCCTTTTTGTATGTAAAAGGAAGAGAGGTGAAAGTTAGAGTTTTACTAGTGGGAAAAGTTTTGTGGGTGTCGTTGGGGTGAGGAGAAAAATTGTGTGATTGTAACAATTTTTCACATAGTGTATTTTCTTCTCTGGGTCTGGTGGTTTTTCTCCTGTTTTGGAGTTTTCCACGTAAATTCTTGTGTTGTATTTATTTCTCTATTTTTCTTGTTATTCTGTGAAAAGTAGATCCTGGTGGGGGGGAATTTGGAAGCCCAGATTCCCAACAGTGGTATCAGAGCCACTAGGTTCTTTTTGCAGGGTGGAGCTTTGGTGTGGTAGTGTGAATACGTATGATCTAAGGAGGTTCTGTCTAGGAGATTGGAAATTTTAAGTGTGTCCGTTGTGACCCTCCAATCTTTCTTGGGAACCTTGAAGTTCTGTCTAGGAAAGATCGGTCTTTCCTGGGAACTTACTTAGTGGATACTATTCATTTCTACAGTAAAATTCATCGAAGCAATGTCAAGAATGGAGGTAGAGAACGTTGATGGGAGAATCAATTTTGACTTGTGGCAAGTACAAGTCACGGATATTTTGATTCCATCAATTACACAAAAGCAGACCAACCCATGAAGTCAGCAATTTGCTGGAAGTGTGGACAACCTGGGCATGTCAAGAAAAGTTGTCAAGAAGAGGTGGAGCCGGTTCGGCAAGTGGTTCCAAGTCAGTAAATGGAGATACTGGTATGAAACTAACATTGTGTCTCTCTCCATAGAAAAAGAGACATGTATATCCTTATGGCATGCCGCTAATCCCAAAGTTGCCATGATAGAGGGTGTGTTAATGTTAGTTGTTCCACAAGTTTGCACACGGGCATTGGTTTGGCATTGATGCAGGGTGTCTAGTGGAAATTCATGTCGATGGCTGATGAACTTCCAGGAAAGCCAAACGTGGGAGTTGCACCATAATTTTTCAGTAAGGTTATTTTCGACATGGGCCGAAGTGAAATGCTTGGAATTGGTTTATTCTGAGTGGTTATGCTTTTATGGTGGAGCATGATAGCGGAAGCTATGAAGATCCTCATTGCGGTGGAGCATGGCTGTGGGATCAGTCAAAGTCGCAAGGTGGAGATTGTTGGGTTTTGCTCCTTTGGAATCCCACATGGGAAAGATGTGGGTGAAGGGGCAAGGCCAAGGCCTATATAAGGAGGCTTAGCCTCCTTAGTTAATTACACCAGTCAGAAACTTATCTAGTAACTTTTGACTTTAGTAAAATTCCTCTGTTGTCCTTTTTGTATGTAAAAGGAAGAGAGGTGAAAGTTAGAGTTTTACTAGTGGGAAAAGTTTTGTGGGTGTCGTTGGGGTGAGGAGAAAAATTGTGTGATTGTAACAATTTTTCACATAGTGTATTTTCTTCTCTGGGTCTGGTGGTTTTTCTCCTGTTTTGGAGTTTTCCACGTAAATTCTTGTGTTGTATTTATTTCTCTATTTTTCTTGTTATTCTGTGAAAAGTAGATCCTGGTGGGGGAGAATTTGGAAGCCCAGATTCCCAACAAGGACAACTAATTATGCGCGTTTGATTTTGTTTAAAAATAAAATAAAAGTCACATGGGGGAGGTAAACAAATTGTAAAGCAGTAGGCGGTGTATCATTACCCTTTAGAGATAAGATAAGGTAAGATGAATTGAGATGAGTTTAAAAGTTAAATAAAATATTATTAAAATATTATTTTTTAATACTATTATTATTTTGAAATTTAAAAAAGTTAAATTGGAATTTGAAAAAATTGAATTGTTTATTATATTTTGTGTGAAAATATAAAAAAATATAATGATGAATTTAAGATGAAATAAGATAAATTGAGATAAATTCTGAATACAAACAGAGCCTCAAGTTTCTCTAGGCCTAAATGCACCACAATATAATGTACATGTAAATATTTCTATTTTACTTTTAGTGTTAAACTAACTTTTTATTTATTTGTTTTTTCTATTCATATTTCTTTTATTATTTTAAAACATCTTTAAAAAATATAAAAAATATTAATATATTAATAATTAATTTTTTAACTAATTAAAAAAAAAATAACACAGATAAAATATCAAAATGAACTGTCAAAATTAATGAGCAAAAGAGCGTTATTCATATTTCTTTAGGGCCGTTACGTACGCGAGTTTCGGGTGAGCCCAACGGACAAACCCATGCAAAATGAACATTCCATTTGTGGGTAGTCAGGATTGTTGTAATCTACTTGGTGGAAATCCACCAATATTTTCTGGATCTCTTGCTTCATATACGACGTACCGTAATTGGTATTTATCTTGGATGCAATACCGATTCCCTTCAATATTATTTCTAAGATAACTATTTATGATGGGTAGGGCTGGCTCAATAAGTTAGAGGGTCTAACTTAAGGTAAAAATTTTGATTGAAATTTTTTTTAATTAAAATAAAATAAAATAAAATAATTTTATATTTTATATTACATTTTTATTTAAAAATAATACTTATCATTGTCAAGTAAAATTATTAATTAAGATTTATATTACATTCTCAACTAATAATCAACTAAATCTTTATTAAAAAAATTGATTTAGAAAAAATTTTATCAAATCTAATTTTATAAGACATTCTCTTGAGTTTTATCAGTTGTTTGAAAATATAACTGTTTTTATATATTCTCACATATTTTTAAATTTGATTTTTCTTTTCTCACTCAAAATCTAATAAAACATCTTAATTTAAACGATTTCCCTACCATACTAGATATTCTGAAGTATTCTTAGTATCTAAAAGAGATTTAGAAGCAATTATATTAATCATCATCAATAAAATTATATAAAAAAGTGGATTCTTGCCTCTTTAAAGGATCCTGTAAGATTTTTTTATGAACATTTAAAAATTAAATTTTGTTATTTATAATTCTCATATTATATATTAAACTAATAATGATAAAAAATAAATGTATTCTTATAAAGAGAGTACTTGAAATAATTTTTATATGGAATACTTTTAAAACTAACAATGACATATAATGTCTATTTAATAATTTTATTTTCATATTAAATTAATTATTCTTTAAAAAATATATATACTTTAAACTTTTTGGTAGGGGCATCTTGCCACTAAGGGGTCTTACGCAATTGTCTAAATTGTCCAAGGTAAAAGCTGGCCTTGATGATGGGGTTCTATATATTCCAACCATTCTTTGCAAATACAAATGGCAAGTACTTAATTATACTAATATTATAAATAATTCTTTTTGTAATTCATATTTAGTAAATTGCATTGTAGTCCTCATTAAAACAATCTCATTTTAGAGATAAACAAAATGAATTTTTTAAATTTTTTGAGTTTTTGATTTATAAATAAGAGTATTTTAATTAATTTTATTTTAAAATGTGAATTTTTTTTGTTTATTTATTGTTTGGACCGTAAAAGAGTTTATTTTTTGAACTGTATGTAATGTTGTCTTAATATTATATATCACATTTAGATTTTAACACAACGTACTATATATATGTGTGTGTGTTTTTTTTTTTTTGCAATATATATATATATATATATATATATATATATGTGCGCGCGCGCGCGCGCACGATTGATACTGAGATTTTAACTAAATGCACTTTTAGTGTGCTTGTTTTGTCTTTTTTCCTAATGTTAGGAAAATAAGATTATAAGAGTGTTTTTACATTTTAGATTCTAATTAACAAAGATTTTAGATGATTCTTACCTCAAGATATATATGCAGGTAAGAGTACGTTTCAAAATGAGAGTAAATCTATGGGGTCTGGCGTTGGCCGCTTTGCGCCTCCATGGAATTTTCTACATAGAAAAAAAAAAAAATTAAAAATATATATATTATTTTTGTAAAAAAAAATAATTATAAAAAAATATAATTTTTTTTTTTATACTTTGAAAGCACAAAGGAATCCCAACAACGGAGTCCATAACATTGGCCCTTCAAAATGAGGTTGTTTCAAAACGCAGATAATGTATAGGTTGATTAATTTAGTTGAGTTATTCTATTTAGCAATCTTACCACACATCTGTTGTAGAAAAAAAAAGTATATAAAATAAAAATAAATGTGTTGTGTAATGTTGTTAAATATGATTTTTCTTAATTTATGCATAATTACGGACCACATTTTAATTCCCGATATATCGATTGAAGAATTTTTATCTTTTTTAGATCATAATTATTTTAAACTTAATTTATCATTTGGTTTCGTAAATGAAATGAGATGCAGTTCTTAAATAGATTATCCATAAGAGAACATAAAAAAATATCAAGTACATATTACATATATATGACATTATTAATTAAAAATATTGGTTGAAAAGCTAGTATAAAATTTAAAGTAGTAATTTATTTGACAAATGAAAAGAATTATTTTTAAATGAAAATATAATGCAAAAATAAAAATAAAAGATTTTTTTTAATTTGTTTTTAAAAAGCCTCAATCAAAATTTAGTTTTAGGCTCCCTAACATATTGAACCAAAACTGCAAGAGTTTTAAAATATATGTAAATAGTATTGAGATAGGATGAAATAATTTTTAAAATATATATATATATATATTTGTTATAAAAGTAAGATGAGACTGTTTTGATATTTTTTTTAATATTTAATTAAGTTGAATGAGACCCACCATTGTGTGATTTTTTAGATAATATTTTAATGAAAAACAAAGTAAAGGGTTGAATAGGACAAAACTTATAACACTAGGGGTGATACCCGCCTAGGCGAGGGCGGGGCACCCCTACTTCCACCCCCCGCCTCCACCTAGGCGGGAGGCGGAAATTCAATCTTGCACCCCGCCCCCACCTACATGGGGGTGGGGTACCCCTTCACACAGGGGGTAGCGGGGTGGGAGTCCATCCTCCCACCCCTAGCCCCCGCTCCTATAGGGTTTTGGTCTATTTTGTAATTTTGGATATTTTTAGCCCAAATCAAGTTTCCAAAGTATTTTTAGCCTAAAACACCATCAAACCTTATTTAAACACACAATTCTATATTAAAAAAATATTCGGTATTCCATTACTAAAGTCTAAAGTCACTTAAAAAAATCAATAAAATAATAAAATTTAAAATAAAGATAAATTTATTATAAATTTACAACAATACAAATTAATCCTACAAAATTATAAATTGTATTATTAATTATTAACATTACAATTTACAAATACTACTTCTAACTTTCTAAGAATCGAAATTCTAAACTAACAAAATCATTTTACTTAACATTGATGATTTATTAATATATATAATTATATATTTATATATATATATATAAATATTTATATTTATATGTAAGAAAAGGCGGGAGCGGAGACGGGGTAAAAGCGGGGTAGAGGGACCCCTAAAACGCCCTTGCCCCCGCCTCCGCTTTAAGTGTAGAAAGCGGGCAGGAGGACCCCACCCCCCGCCTGCCGGGCGGGTGACTTTGTCCCCGCACTGCAGCTGACTCTGTCCCCGCACGGCGGTGCAGGGCTGAATGCGAGTGGGGCAGTGGGTGCGGGTATTCGCTGCCGACCCCTACATAACACGATGGAGATGGATGGAGATCAAAGCGCTACGTACAGACCAGTACAGTTCATGAAATTCGATTATTTTGTAGTTCAAATATAAGAATAGACGAAAAAATTTCGGACCAAGACACCCTTATTTTCGAATGGCCCAAAATGTGACCTCATACCTCAGAACTTTCGGTTTCCTTCTCCCTCAGAGTTTTTGGGGGTTCCGTTTCCATCGTCGGCAATCTCACTGGTATTGTTCAATATTCCTGTGCTTCATTTACTATGTGATTTGGAACGTCAAAGAACTTATTATTTTAACAAAAACTTTTCTCAGATTAGAGTCTGTTGAGGCTATAAAAATGGGTCAACAGGTCGGGGTGAGAGAAAGAATTATTTCCAACGCACTGGTACGAGTTGGGCTTCATTCGAGGTTGTTTGAGACTCCCAGCAGGGTCCCGGCGTGACTTTACATATGTAAATAACAGATAAAATAAATAGAGATGGACACACAATTTTACGTGATTCGGCAAGTGCTTACGTCCACGGATATTTGAGGATGAGAATCCACTATAATGAAGATTTTTATAGTTTCTTATAGCTCATTGTATAGGAAAAAATATAGATGGATATGCAGATAAATTCGCCAGTCGAAGCTCTCGAGGAAGGCTGAAGAAGTTGATGTTAGGGAAGAAGAAGCTGTCCAAAATTGTTCCAGAGAGAGAGAGAGTCCAGTCCTTTCTTTCATCTATTCGAACCCTTTTATACGGCTCTTTGGGGTTGCGTGTGTCAGTCGGTCAGCTTCCTTTACTTTTTTTATCATCCATTCCCCTCCTATCTGCACACTGCTCTGTACCTTTATTATTGTCCCATCACCTGCCACTTTCACTTTTTCCCTCCATCTGCTTTGGTTCCATTTTGTCTCCTAGTGCCATAAATGTTGTTTGGACTGTTTGACTTTTAATTTTAACCATTTCAGCACCCCGCAAATTCTTAGCAAATGTACTTTGATGGGAATTCTGTTTTGTCTTGTATCTTGAATTTTTCTAGAAGGTGGTGGTTTGTCTCCTGATCCCTAAAAAATACTGTCGCGTAAAATGCAACTGTGGAGTTAGGTTAAGGTGGGAGATAGACCCAACCGCTAAAATGGGAGCGCAGAGCTCAAAATGTAACGGGAGATGGGCTCGACCGCTGAAGTGGGAGCGCAGAGCTCAAATGTAACAGGAGATGGGCTCGACCACTGAAGTGGGAGATAACATCGCGTGGGACCCGACGGGAGTGCATCGCCTAGGATTTTGTGGGAGGAATTATCGCATAGGTGAGCTAAGGCGCGGGGCTGGGACTCGTCTATCACCCCGCGGGACTTTAGTAATCTTCGCGCAGGTGGGTATCCTGACCTTGCGGGAATTGATTGACTTCGCGTAGATGTGTAGGTTTTTTGGTAGGTTGTGGATGGCCAGACAACCCCACGAGCTTTCGAGCGGGATTTAGTTAATCCGACAACCTTGCGAGCCGTCGAGCGGGTTGTGGTTGATCCGACAACCTTGCGAGCTGTCGAAGGGGTTGTGGTTGATACGACAATCCCGCGAGCTGTCGATGAGATTTCGCTGTGATGAGGGCGTAAAGCCTATTCCGTCATTGCATGGGACCCAGTGGGTGGTGTCATTGCGTGAGACCCCGTGTGTGGTGTCATCGCGTGAGACCCTGCGGGAGGTGTCATCCTGTGAGACCCAGCGGAAGTGCATCGCCTGGGACTCCGCGGGAGGTGTCATCGCGTGAGACCTGGCGGGAGTGCATCGCCTAGGACTCTGCAGAATTCTGTTACTTCGCGTGAGTGGATAGACTGACCCCGCGGGATGTGATAACGCCCCAACATCCCATGCTGCAGGCAATAACTTTGTTAGTACAAAAATAAATTCACATATTGTAAGAGAGACAAACTGATGTATTTTTGTTTGTGGTAAAAAGTTTTCGAGTGTCGAGCATCGAGCGATAAATTTTCGAATGTCGACTCCCGAGTGAGAAGCCGTGAGATCCCGAGCGTAATCTCCCGAGTTTCGACTTCCGATTGAGGAGCCGTGAGATCCTGAGTATCGACTTCCGAGTGTCGAGGTAGGGGTGATGGTTGCCTGATTCCTGCAAAAAGGAGAGGAAGATAGCTCTTATAGAGCATGAGTATTCTGAGCTTGTGAGTTTTCCACAAGCGAGGTGAGCCCTGAGTACATGAATAATGAGAACCCAAGTTGCTTAGTGTGGCTCCTGATGACCTTCTAAGGCCGGTGTGCTTGGGAGAAGGGCATGATTGGTCCCGAGCGGGTGATAAAATTCCAAGTCCTGAGGAATGGATCCACATGAATGGGTCCAGGTGAGTCCCAAGAGCATAGGGACTGGGAGTGGTTTCCAAATGAATAAATCCTAAGTGTGACGCCGTGGATTCACGTGTGAGGCGAGTTCCCGGATGTATGTAAGGTGTTTGGCTTGAATATGCATGAGTGATGTGAGTCTTGAGCAAAGGGCCATGTGATAAGTCCCGAGAGAGATGGAGGGAGCTCGGTGGACCCCCCAGCTGGTGGAGCCCGTGAAGGTGAGTCGTGCATATGATCCATTATGGCATGAGTGTCGTGGAGGGTTTCGAGTGTGTTCGTGAGGCGTGTACCGAGCTGGGATTCCGAGTGCACCTGCCTGGATTCTCGAGATGACTTTTTCGAGCGGTGTTAGGTAAGGCACTCGGGAGTTGTTCCCAAGTGAGTTGTCAGCTGGTTTGAGTTCGGGCTCAGTGAGGCCCCCGATTGCATGGGCCTGAACGAGCTGAGTGAGCTTCCCGCGTGATGTGATCGTGCTCTTAGTGCATGGGTGGCGAGGGTGCTCACTCCTAAGCTAGGGAGATTTTTCCAAGCATGTGAGCCCGAGTGAGAGAGGGATTACGCCTGGGCCGATTTGAGCTCGTGTGTCCCTGAGCGGGGTTTTCGCGTGATGGTTCCTGAGTAGGATTTCCGAGAGAGGCATAGTGAGCTCCCGAAGGCGGAGTCCATGATGAGTGAAAGCTTCCCGAGTAGCCTTTTCTGGGGGTATTTTGAGTCCTGAGCGCATCATGCGTGGGGTCCATGTGCGCTTGAGTATGCGAGGGTATGCGAGAAAGGTAGTACCCGGGCGAGTGAACCTCGAGTTGGTCGAGAGTGTAATCTCGAGTTGGTAGAGTGGCGTTTCATTTTCGAGTAGCACTCCTGAGTGGTTTCTGAGCTGTTTGATGCTCATTCCAAAGAGAGTCCCGAGTGCATGGGGCTGTGGCGAGCTGGCAAATGAGGGAGACGTGAGTTCGTTGGCCAGCTGTGTGAGAGAAGGTGGAGCTCAGACCGAAGGACCTCAAGCTGGTGGAGCCTGTGTTGAGGGCGTCCATGTAAGGGATCCCGAGTTAGGCACGAACTAAGGATTCTCGAGCTAGGCCCGAGCTAGGGGAGTCCGAGCTCATGGAGATCCCAAGTTCACACTGTTCATGGAGTGCAATGTGAGGGAATTTTGAGATGAGGGAATCTGATTTGAGCTGAGATAATTCCGAGCTGGTGCTTGGTCATTTCGAGCTGAAGGAGTCCGTGATTGATGAACCCCGAGCTGAGGTATCCTGTGGATATCATGCTCCCTGAGTGCATACACAATTGTTTTCCTGAGCTAAACGTGAGTTGAAGAGTTAATGAGCAACTCTTAGTGAGTGTGTCCCCGAGTGAGTGAGCTGTGAGAAAGTGGTGAGCCTGTTCCTCCCGAGTGTGAGAGATGAGTCCCGAAAGAGTAATTCTGAGGGACCTCTCCAAGTTGGTGCTCGATCAAAACAGAATCTCGAGTTGAAGAATCTCGAGCTGGTGCTTGAGCTGGTGGCTGTCTCGAACTGAGGAATCCCGAGCTGTGATTCATGTACTGGGTTCCCCGAGCCTATGGTCGGAAGTAGTGATTTCTGAATGGGACTCTCGTGCGGTGCAATCCCAAGATGGCTTTTCCGAGAGACATGGATGGAGTTTTGAGCAAGGAATCTCGAGCAGGTGGAAGTCAGACAGAGCCGGCGACTTCCCTGGAGTCGTCGACGGGCCAGCCATGTCCCAACGGGACTGGGCTTCCCGAGAGTGGCCGTGCGGAAGGGTGTTAAGCCACCCTGTTATTTCCGACGAGATGGTCGGTTGGCCCCAAGCTCGCCGAAAACAAAAACTGCCGGCGGTCAGGTAAGCGATCGCTGGCAGGCCATTGGAGCTCACAGCAAGAAGTCGTGAGCTTATCGGGGGCACGACGTGTCCCCAAGAGCTCCAGCGACTGGGACCCCTTTGATTGGTCGTCAGACAGAATCCGCCAGTGGTCCCAACGAGGACCACCGGCGGTCTAGCCGAGCTCACGGCTGTCGCCGTGAGCCTCAGGGTGCACCACGCCGTGCCCCCGAGTACTATGCATGCATGCACAGTACGTGTATGCTTGAAGTACTGTGCAAGCATGCACAGTACATACATGCATGCTACTGTGCATGCATGCACAGTACACACTGTATCATTGTGCACGTTAAGTGCATAGTGTTTCGGGTTATGTTTTAGACCAACCTATCGTATACATGTATTTGTGATTCTTGTGAATATCTCGAGTCGGAAAGATAAATGAATAGATGGTCCAGCATAAGAGCTAGAGACCGACCGACCGAGCTGGTGTCAGCATCTTTCTTGCTGTATTAGTTATAAAAGTAGAAAATAAAAATGAGAATAAGGCGTCGAGCACACTTATTTGGAGGGAAAATTTTTGCTGAGTCGGTCAGAGACTTTTATTCAGTGGGCTGAAAAATCATCATTCTCCCACCTCCGACTTAGGGATCCCACAGACGGCGCCACTGTTGAGACCATAAAAATCGGCCAATAGTCGGGGTGAGAGAAAGAGTTATTTCCAACCCACTGATATGAGTTTGGCTTCGTTCGAGGTTGTTTGAGGCTCCCAGCGGGGTCCCGGCGTGACTGCACGTGCGTAAATAGCAGATGAAATAAATAGAGATGGACACACAATTTTACGTAGTTCGGCAAGTGCCTACGTCCACAGATATTTGAGGATGAGAATTTACTATAATGAGGATTTTTACAGTCTCTCATAGCTTACTATACATGGAAAAATATAGATGAAGATGCAGATAAATTCGCCAGTCGAAACTCTCGGGAAAGGCTGAAGAAGCTGATGTTGGGGAAGAAGAAGCTGCCCAAAATTGTTCTAGAGAGAGAGAGAGAGTCCAGCCATTTCTTTCATCTGTTCGATCCCTTTTATACGGCTCTTTGGGGTTGCGTGTGTCAGTCAGTCAGCTTTTTTTACTTTTTTTCTTATCCACTCGCCTCCTGCTTACACACTGCCCTATATCTTTATTATTGTCCCATCACCTGCTACTCTCACTTTTTTCTTTCATGTGCTTTGGTTCCCTTTTATCTCCTAGTGCCATAAATATTGTTTGGACTGTTTTAACTTTTAATTTCATCGCCACTCTCACTTTTTTCTCCCATGTGCTTTGGTTCCCTTTTGTCTCCTAGTGCCATAAATATTGTTTGGACCGTTTAACTTTTAATTTCATCCCTTTCAGAGTCTAATATTTATATTGGAAAACCAGCATAAGAATCATTTTGGAAATTCAGCTTCCTCCTTTCAAAGTTTTGATATATATACAGGGAATAATTATATCCACACTGAAATCATTGTATATACTTTTCTTTGCAGTTCATCTACTTTTCTTTGGACTTGAGAGACCACCCCACATTGTGATAGCAGCAAATAAAAGAGGAGATATAATCAGTGTTGCTGCATAATTAAAAGGCTCTTCAAACATACACACTGCAAGCATGGATAACCGTATGGAACTCATTCACAATTTTTTACAAACAAGTAGAGTTCACAATAAAATTTTCGCAGTTTGAGATACCCCGTTTGAAGTTGAACCCACCTGAGAGTCTAGCCCCTTTTTTTTTTAATCAAATACTCAGTTTCAAACTTTCGCAATGTTTTTTTTTTTATTTATTATTTTATCATTGTTTTTTATGCATATAAATAAGTAAAGGAAAATGCTATTTTCACCCGAATAGGGTGAAATAACATTTCTCCCGAATGGAATTATTTATTTATTTATTAAATGATTAAAATAATATTTTTTAATAATGATATGATTTTTTTTAAAATTATTTAAAACGATCAAAAAATTGATTGAAAATAGATTAAAAAAAGAAATTTGGCCCTTCAAGACAAATTTGGGCTCGAGAGATGTAGCACCGCTCGTAAGTAAAACAATCAACAATGAAACGGAAGGAAGGAACATTCAACATTCAACAATGAAGCAACAAAAAAACCTAATGTATGTAAAAGAAAAATATTCAAAACGGAAGGAAGGGATAGGGAACAGCGCCGCCAACGACAACGTCAATGGCAATTGGGAGCAGCGACGATGACAGTGATCGAGCAAGGGCGAGAGCGTGAGGGTGAGTTTTTTTATTTTATTATTATAATAACAGGGCGAGGGTAAGTTAATCTGAAACGGAAGGAGATTTTCTAATTTTTCATTGAACGCATTCTTACCCGATTTGGAGCGGGTGAAAATATGAATTGAGATAATTTAATTTAATTTAATTTTTAATATTATTATTATTTTTAAATTTAGAAAATTAAATTAAAATTAAAAAAAAATGTATTAAAATATGAAAAAATTGTATTAAAATTTATGTTCAGTATAAAAATTTTAAAAATATAATAACGAGTGAAACGAATTCAAACCGGCCCTTAACTGCTCTGAATTTTTCATCTGAGTGAAACGCTCCGTTTAAGTTTGCAAGGCAGGGCTGCAATAAGAATTCATCATTTTATAGCAACTGGAAGCCACCATAAAGGTAGTTGGATGGAGATGTGGGAGAAAGTAATTGGACGCTGTCAGTAGGGTTTTTTTTGTTTTTTGTTTTTGTTTTTCTTCTTCAATAAACAATACTGAACCGGGTTAGAATAATAAGTTCTTTGACGTTCCAAATCACACGGCAGATGAAGCACAGGAATATTGAACAATACCTGTGAGATTGCCGACGATGGAAACGTTAGCTAATTATATATATTATTATTAAAGCTAATTTTTTTGAAGTCAGTGTTTGTGTACCATGCATATTATGATATCTACAAACACGCCATTTGTCATGTTTTATTTCACATATTATATATATGTATTATGCATCTCATATTATTTAAGACCTGTTAACTTTCGTAAGATAAAATGTAAGATAAGTTTATAACTAACTAATCATATGGTTCAGATGCATAGTACAAATATAGTTTCAATGTTGGCGTGCAAGTCCTATACGCATGGTCCATGGTAGTACATCAGAGTATTATATAGTCATCTTCTGTTGTTACAGTAGATGAAGTTAGTGCCCAACCTTACACACAAAATTACATATATTGTCCAGTCAAATAAGTCAGATAAGTCAGATAACTCATATCAATCAAATTACTCATATTAGTCTAGGGGTACAGTCAAACCAGTGAATTGATAAACTGAACCAGACCAAATCAGTGAGTTTGGTCCAGTATCGACTTTGGTTAAGTCCGGTATCGATTTCATTTTTTTCAAAACAGGAGAAAACCAGTTCGGTTCCAAATCTTCTTTTTCTAAAATTGGACCGTATGAATTGGTTCATATATATTTTAATTTGTATATATATTTTATATTATATTATATATATAATATAATTATTGATAAAATAATTTTGTATCATATGATAAATCATTAATTAATATAATATTGAATTTTAAAATCTTATATCATTATAGTGTATAATACAATTCTAATATATATTCTAATATATTACAATATATTATCACTATATTATTACGATAATATATTTTACGCTAGAGTATTGTATTGTCGGTTTCCTTTGCTGCAACAGGCCATGAAAATTAATGTATGAGTTTGTATACATAGTTAAGTGTGTTGATCCATTAAATTAGACAAAAATATCAGATTAGTCGAATAAATTAGATCGGTTAATTAATTTAAATAAATCAGTCATGTATAATATAAGTATCAGTATGTTTATTCATAATTTAATTCTCAATATGAAATCTTCTATGAAAATCTTATATTAAGTATGTTCACATTATGATGAATTTTTTACTGAGTCATTAACTTATTTTAATTTATTTTTATGTTTTTAAATCACCTTAGGTCAAAATAGTTATGAAGGTAGATTTATAGGCAGAAACTTAGTTTAGGAAGGTGTGACATTGACCTAATCATGTGCATGATTTTAAGTTATGATTTTATTGCTCAAATTTTAAAAAATCTTAATAAATGCTTTTAGGCACTCTCTCTTATGCTTTTAGATCTACAAGACTTTGAATTCATTGAATAATAAAAAAACATTTTACAATGTAACATATTACATCAATTTTTATTAATTCCTTAGAATATATAGTCGTTAATCCTCTACTAGTATATTTAGCTAACTTTCTCAAAAGCCCAAGGACAAAAGAATTCTATTTTTCTCACTTCCTTAAAATTTGGGAATTTTAGGATTGATTTGGGGAGTGAGATTAGATGAAAACTTTATAATTAGTAGTAAGATAATTTATATATAGTAGTAAAATAATTTGAATTAAGTATTTTTTAGGTTTTGTAAAAAGAGAGATAAAATGTTGAATAAAAAATATTATAAAATTAAGATACTGTAAGAATATAATTTTATAATATTATTTTTGTTAAAAAGTTTGAAAAAATCTGAATTTTTTTTAATTTTATATGTAAAAATTTAAAAAATTATAATAATTAGTTTAAAAATTTTATAAAATGAATCAAAATAAAAATTTTGTCTCATTTTAAAATGTGTGGGGCTAGGATCCCAATTACAGATTCCATTATTTTTTTCATACACGTGGCGAGTGCGAACGATGGCCGGCACGCAATGTCCTGGTCTAGTTGACCACCAAGGTTCTTTCGGAGTCGGAGCCCTTCCTAAAACACCATACTTGTGCAAGGCGCAATCTCTGCTGCAGAGCTAGCTGCCAGCTGATACAAGTATGAGTGGTAAAACGTCTTTCCTTCTTATTGCTGGCCTAGTGCTTCTGTTACCCTACCTTGGTTTTCAGTCCACTCATGGTATCTCAAATGAAATCCATCCAGGCCAATCGGTTACAGCCTCGAAGACCATTGTATCTTCTAATGGAATGTTCCAGATTTGTTTCTTCTCTCCAGAAAATCCCACAAATTATTATGTGGGAATCTGTTACAATAAAGTTCCTAATCCCGACAACGTAGTTTGGGTTGCAAACAGAGAGTACCCATTCCCAAATGAGAAGCCTGTTCTTACCATCGATCCGGAGGGAACTCTTGAATTATCGGATCAACACATGCGGTACAGTAAAGCTAATACTTCAGCTAGCAATGATTCCTATGCCATGCCATTAGATACTGGCAATCTTATTCTGACAAACAGGGTCTCAGAGGTTTTCTGGCAAAGTTTTGATGTTCCTACTGACACAATTTTGCCCGGAATGATTCCATTAGAAAAAAGATTTGAGATTAGAATCATGGAGAAGTACAGAAGATCCTGCTCCTGGTCTTTACAGCCTGCAGGTGAGATCATGGGTCCGATCATTGGACGGGTATATAGTAGATTACTGGTATGAAGGAAGTCCTTCAATGTTGATGAATGGGGAGTACTACGGTTCAATTGCGTGGCCTAGTAACCACACTTCCGATATTTCAAGAATGGTGTTAGATGTATCCGGGCAGCTTAGATTGCAGTTATGGTCACAAGATGAGCAAAGGTGGTATTCGTTAAACTCATCCAGATGTGGGGTGCATGCTTTCTGCGGTGCTTTCAGCGTATGCAACGAGACTGCAATCGGCTTGAGATAGGCTGAAAAAAAAGAAAAACATGAATATCACCAAGCTTTCAGATGTGGGAATTTTCCTTGAGACATGGCATCTTAGATTAACTTACTCACACGAGCAATCATTTTTAGTACTTAAGTAGCGAGTAGAGATGAGACATTGTGTTCTTAAGTACTTGTCCAAAGGAATAAGTTAGTTAACACAAAGATATGTCGCCTTAGTGAGAGCTAAGATGAGGTCTATTGAAAACTGTGAATGAATTACCCACCATCTATGTAGCCTGAGGTTAGCCAGATGCGAGATTCTCTTTGATACTTTGGAGGTATGCAGATAGATAAACTTGAGTTAGACGTTTTAGGAGCGGCTAGACTAAGATCTGTACGGTCACTACAACAGGATAGATTTATTGTGGACACTAAAAGTCTACATCATCTCGCAAATTGTATTTTCCGTCTTAATTTGATCGACGCAACGTTGTCACTATTAATGACTCTCAAAAAGTCTATTCCGTCCAAATAGATAAATGTCACTAGATATGTGTGTTTGCGTCTGAATATGTTTGACGCTATGATTAATTTATCTTGTCAGAAAAGAGTTAGCCCCTGGTAAGAAAAATGCAATTGCGTCAAAAATAAGATGTTGCAAAATGTTGATACTTAGTCACGAAAAAGATTATTTTCGTTTCATTTTATGGTCGTAAACTATATTGTCACAATAAGTTATATATTGTGAAAGTTGATCTCGTCACGAATTAAATTTCACGGACCCGTAATAGATGAATCTTTTGGTAAGGATATTGCCCAGGCAAATATTTTTGACGCGAATAGTGTGGTTGTGAGCAATAACCACACTGTTGTGACAGATTACTTTTTTGTGACAATATTAACTCCATTTACGACTGTACATTATTGTTGAAACATTGTTACTATTCATTCGGTTCTCTACTGAGATTTTATTGTGGCAATTCTTTTTTTTTGGCGACCGTACTGTATTGTCAAAACAATTAGACAAGCCACCTTTGATCTGTGAAATTTTATTGTGACAATATCAATTTACATTTGTGATCGTACTGTTTTATCAGAACATTTTGAAAACATTTTTTTGGTCACATGGCTCTCTTTGTTGTGGCAAAGTTAATTTGTGTTTGCGACCGTGCTGTATTGTGGAAACAGCTTTTATAACCATGCAATTGGTCCTGCGAAGCTTTACTGTAGCAAAATAACTTATATTTGGGACTTGATTGTATTGTTAAAAATATATTTATGTTAGGCGAGTCAATTGTGTAAGAATTATTTAGGCAGACTGGTCACTTTTTTAGACGCAATATATTCTAGCTCATCATGTCCAGATTTCTCATCTTACCAATACTCTATAGGTCCTATATATAAATTGGCCTATATGTTATTAGTGGTTTTTCCTTCTGCCAATTTTTTTTATTTTCTTTACTATGTTTCATCTGTTTTATATGTTGTGTTTTAGTTATTTTACAGTCATCCTAAATTCTAAGCGCACACACACACACACACACATATATATATGTATGATCAATGTATACACTAAAGGGATACCCATATCTCAGAATGAGGTTTATATAGGGTTTGGCATGCACATAAGTTAAAGCCAAGTGTACCATACATATCACATTGTCATATCTACTATTCATTAACTAAAACAACCATGGTGGCGGGTCTAAACCTATACATATGGGGAGATAACCATTATACTACTGGTGGTTGACACAACAGACTACTAATAGCACCAAGAATATAATTCCGATGTGCTAGCTAAATCAGGAAATATTGTTCAAAAGCCATGAATATTTGTAGTGGTAAATATAAATGGTTGTATATATTATCAATGTATGCTCTTAAGAAACCCTCCATGCATCCCAACAGCTAGCAAAACCTTGAAGATAATTACCAATCACGATCTTGACCTACCATCATCTTCATTACAATCTACCACACAATCCAACATGAGTAAAACTCATGTCGTTCTTCAGTCAGGCTTTCTGAGCGCTGCTTCCATCGTCACCCAACAATCATCTCAAATTCCTATCAATAAATTCCCACGAAAGTTTAACAATTAGGCATATCATGAGCAAGTTTTACTCAAATCTATAATTCAAGCCTAACATGTTTAAGTGAAAGAGAAAATTATGTATAGTAATGACCAATCCTAAATAACAAATATCACCTCTAGAAGCACATACACATCATTGAATACTTAAAAGCAAATTCTTTTGAACCGAGTAGTTCAGTAGGTGAAAAATAAATTGACTATATGCATAATCTTAAACTGTCTTGAAATTTTCCATTTAGAATAATAATGAAGCCTAATTATATGTGAGTACTAACTGCATGCCTCAACAGCCACTTGGTTCTTCCAGAGTTATTTAACTTTGAGAAGTCATGGAAAACAGTCCTAATTGATCTGCAAAAATTCCTTACTAACCATACTGTAATTAAATATGCATGGGGCAACATTAAGAAAAAACCTAAAAAATTAATTTCATATGTATCCAGCATTCACATGAGTTTCTCAAAGTTTACTTATCCAGCTTTAAACAAAACATCCTTTGGGCTACATTTGGTTGGTGTTTAAAAAGTCTTATCCATCCACCTTCTCAATTATATGTGGATATTGCATCACTAGCCACTTCCAAAATTTGTTATTTTGCTTGAAATTTTCATATAGATCAGTTGAGTGTCTATTCAAAACAAGCCACCTAAACGTAATGCATTTAATAATGCATGAGCAATCATTAAGAAAAAATAGGAAAAATTTGGACGTCGAGCAACATATAATCATGAGATTCTCAAAGTTTACCTATCTAGAGTGTAACCAAACACCCTTAGCTTTACATTTGATGTGTTTAAAAAGTCTTCTTCATCCACCTGACAGATTATATCCCAGAACCCACTCTTCTTGATGCTTTGCAATCTTCAAAAGTCCACACTCAGTCCTTCCCCAAAACACAATAGTTCCTTCAACAACCACTTCTTCCCATTGTTGTCTCCCATAAATTAACCAAAATACCCTGCAGTTTCCACCATGGCCTCTCCAAAAGGTGTCCTATATACAACAAAAAACTAACACGCTGAAATTATGTTAGCAACTCATCAAAAGTCTCTAGATCAGGCTCCCCCTGTGCAAATTGGTCCTGTGACGTATTCAATTGAAAGTTCATGAACCTTTCAAACCTATCCTGTTTCTCTGCTATCGTCTTCAGTTGTTTCTTTAAGTCATCAACTTCAGCTTTGTAAGGACAACCATCTCCGGCTGCCCTCCCCTAAGTTAACAGCACATGCACAAGAATGGAACCTGGTACTAGACTCGGGCATCTCTAATTCGCTCAACGCTCTAGCATATTCCGTCGGCCTATGACCAACAATCTCCTTAAAAATTTTCGTTGCTGCCTCTTTAGTTTGAGCCGCAGGGTCCAATGTCTGGAACTTTTCCTCCATTTGAGTTTTCAAAAATAACCATGGTCATTGAGGCCGGTGAGTAATGAGTAAGTTAAGCAATTACTATATCTTAGCATGCTTATATAAGTAATATATAGAGCATGAAATCTTAAAATGGCCAAATAAAGGACTAGGTTTTTAACTCACATGCATTTCTTCTATCACTTCTGTTACCCATCTGTTCTTCTTATTGGACCATCTTGCCAGCTTAAAGAAGTCAACCATGTTCTTCACACTTTCACTCTTCAGCATGCAAATCAAACTGTTAGTAGATATTCTCCATTACAGTGTGAAGATAAATTTGTATAAAAGCAACTAAATATCATTTGTTTTTGGGCACTTCATGTACGCTTATTAAGAAACAGAGCAGAAATTTGGGTAAGTTATCTTCTCAGCATTACAATTTAATGTGACATATATAACTAATTGTAGTCAATCCAGATTTTACCTTTTCTTCTAATAACCTTGCAAAAGACTTCCTCCCAGCAGTATGATTAGTTCTTACCAGCTCCCTATTGGCCTTATTCCGCAACGACAATGCCTGGTGAAAATGGTACATAACCCACAACAAATCCCACTTAGTCTTGTAAACACAATGATCAAATTCCTACTCTAAGTACCTACTTCCTCCCCCATCAATCTCTCTGTACATTTATATATATGCCACCAATGACTTACAACATCATAGTTTGATGTAAATTATTGAAGTACATTTAGTGTTATCTTGAATTCCTTACTGCCCCACCTCATACATAACTTCTGCCAAACATCGTCATCCACTTTGTCAGTGCCTCCTGCCAGTGCTGCTTTATGTGTTTCATAATTACTGTAGATTCTATGGAGCTCATAATGGAATGAGTTGAATCGCTTCCGAAGTTGTAGGTTAACTGCCCGGCGATGATTTGGCTTCTCCCATTGTAATATAAAATCAGCCTATAGTCAATACAAAATAGGAGCTATCAATAATATAACGATTTCATCTTATTTAAATATCCTACAGTAGTTAGAAACATCATGTGTCTTACCCGAATACGTCTGCATAGCTCCTCCTTTTCCTCTTCGGGCACATCATTCCAACGGAAGTAACTCATGTTAGCGTGGTGCTTGACAATGTATGTGACCCGTCCAGCAAATACCGGCGCATGCGCACATGACACCTTACATTCACCTTCCTTGATTAGCAGAGGAATTGGGCCAATCTTGCGCAAGTTGTCAAATTTTGTGCTCTGTGCGGGTCCCCGAGCCCTCTTTCGTGTAGATGATGCTACAAAAAATTTTGGACACAAAACACAACAATTGCGTTAACACATTTTTTAATATATATTGAAGCAAACTCTGGATGAGCAGGGCTCGCTCGTTACCTGTTGCTTCACCAACATTTGCTGCCGTCACATGATTTGACTGGTGGATAGGTTGGCCTGAGTCCTCGGAGGAAGAGGTGCTATGGTCGATCATTGACTGTGGGATCGGTGGGGGTGATTGGAAAATAGACTCCGTCCTTGGAATTGGTAATGGTGGACCTGGTTGTTGTTTTACTTCTGGTTTATTTTCTCGTTCAGGGTGCGGTGGTGATTCCTCTGTATCTCTTAAATAATTGTTGCCATGTGGCCTTCTAACACGATTGACGGATCCCCTTGAACTTCCTCTAAATCGAGTTCTTGTCATTACTGATGGTGGTTTGGCAAATAGGAAGCTGAGATTGAAGACAAAAATATCATACGAGTTGTATGTCATTATATTGTTAGCTCTAGATTCTATACAAGGACTTCATCGTTTGAAGCGTTATGTCTCAATATTGACAATTCATCACCCTGTTCACTTTGTTGTTGCTATAAGTGATAATATAAATCCCATTTAGTTACCCAAGTATAGTGGGAACTTCACTCTTTGGCCTGGTTTTGTTGTGGTTGTGGTGGTGGTTAAATACAGCCACCATTTTCACTATTTGACAATGGATTTCAAAATTCATTGCAGTAGATGAGTAAATAGTATCATGTAACCAAAATCCAATAGTTTCTGTCAATATATCCATGTCGGTTGTGTGAGGATGTTACCTAGGTTAAACATCCACTAATGATCATTTATATTTATTTTTATAGTAATTATAGTTAAGGACTACACTTGGGAAGTAAAGTTCATCCCCAAGCATGAAGATTGACCACCATGCATGCTTACCCAAGTGCTGCTATGCTTACCCTAGTTGTCCAGCTACACAGACTGATGGAAGAAGAGCTCTATACCCAAAACTTGGTTCTACCCGTACCATTTTCTTACCCTAATATAGAGCATGCAATGGAAAATACAGGACCAGCTTTCACTTCTGATAATTCTTAAGATCGTATCTTAAGGCAAATACAGAGTGCTCCCTGTGGCAAAGATGGGCAAAATAATCCATAGAACCTTAAAGCTCCTAGCTTTAGAAAAAAATTGCATAACTATCTCTAAGATCAAGGAAAGATACATTTTTCTCTTATATCTACCAGATAAACATATGGAAAGTAATAAAATTTAGAGCTTTCACAAAGAAACAAGATAACCCAGTGTAAAGCAACGAAAGATCTGTGTAAACAATTTAATCTTACACAGATCAGTGGATGATTTTGGGTCTTCGTGAGTTTGCCCCTTCTCTAACTTCTCACACCGAAGCACTAGTCTTTAGCTTGAAGATCTTTCTTCTATTGGTGACCCAGAGCAAGCTCAGACTCTCCCAATCAGTTTTGTTTCGGGACTAATGGCTCAACAACAGAGCATACATATAAATATATATATATATATATCTATATATAAATATATATGTGACTTTTGCCTTGAACGCCTCTGGTATAACATTTAGAGTCTAGGGTTGATGTGACTGGCATGGGATGGATCTCTGAGTTGGCCCCTCCAATTTAGCCCTGAGGCGCCAAATACCATTTCCTCCCGCCTATAATGGTTGGAATGAGTTGGGTGTTTTTGTGTTATTATAATTTAAAAAGCTATGGTTGCAATTGATTTTCTGTCGTAAATGATTTCTCAGTTAAATAATTTCTCAGTTCATTCAATTAAAAAATATAAATATGTAAAAACAATATTCTACCCATCCATGTTTTTTAAAAATAAACTATTAAACTATTCAATTACTTTGCCTTTTTTTGTTTAGGAAATAAATAATATTCATAAATAAATATTTTTGTTGTAGTGTAAATTTTTGTTTTTATTTTAGAAGAAGCAAATTGATCCAAATTTTTATCTTTCAAAATAGTTACACGATATTTACGCACTTAAATGTTATAGACAAAAAAAAGATTGTTATGTTAATAGACCTTCATGGTATCTCACATTTTGCATTCCAGAATCACAATTTAACATGAGCACTATATATATCCTGCAATATATTTACAAATTGAAAAGGTCGATCAAGAAGGAACCAAACAAGTGGTATGATGCTAGAGGGAGATCTTCATGTGGCTTTGAATGCATGCAATGTTAACCCAGTGCATGCTTGATTTTAGCTCGACTCCAGCTCGAGCGAATCCCATGTAGGGTGCAATTGATACCCTGTCTCCGAGAAGGGCGCTTGACTCGAGCTCGAGCGAACTGCAGGGTGAACTTGAAGACCCTGCAGTCCGAGAAGGTTGATCGACTCGAGCTCGATAATGAGCTCGAGCGAACCATCTGGGTGCAATTCATCAGTTTGGCAGTCCGAGAAGGGCGCTCGACTCGAGCTCGATATCGAGCTCGAGCGAAATACAGGGTGAACTTGATACCCTGCAGTCTGAGAAGGTTGCTCAAGTCGAGCTCGAGTGAACTGCTGAGTTGGCCCCTCAGTTCGAGAGTTCGGCTCATCTCGAGCTCGATATCAAGCTCGAGCGAATCACCTGGGGGCAATTTATTGTAGTTTGGCAGTCCGAGAATGTCGCTTGACTCGAGCTCCATATCGAGCTCGAGCAAACCACCTGGGTGCAGTTCACTACACCCTGCAGTCCGAGAAAGGCGCTCGACTCGAGCTTGAGCGAATTGCAGGGTTAACTTGATACCCTGTAGTTCGAGAAGGTCGCTCGACTCGAGCTCGATAATGAGCTCGAGCGAGATTCCTACAATTCAATTACTTATAACACGTTATGTCCCAAAACGCATTTCACAATAGTTTCCACCGTTTTGTCGCTCGAGCTTAGGGTTGAAATGTCCCATGAACTGACGCACGTTCATCAACAAATTGGAGCTATATCTCACCCTATATAGCTCGCTAAACATCATTAGAGGACGCGCAAGGTTGTTTCCGTTCGCATCGAAGCACATTGCCCATTTTTCGCTCGAGCTCCCCAATTCTTTCGGCATCTCCTACAGGTAAGGCATCTTCATGCGTATCATTCCAACAATTTTTCAGGTTGAAAAAATTCTTACAATGTGTTTTACTCTACACATTCAGTGGATGATTTGGGTATTTATAATCATGAGTAGAGTGGTGTCAAATTTTGGACTGGGAACAATTCACACTTCTCCCTAGTTCCCGCATGGTTTTGCTTCCATTTCTGGGTTTGGCTACACTGGGGTGAATTAGAAATCAATTCAAGTATAAAATTAAATAATTGGAAGTTTGTTTTGTATTTAGGATGGTGTTGGAACACCCTTAGACTTAGGTTCCCAAGCTTGTCTTAGGGTGCACACCACATGCTCGATGAAAAGCGTAAGTGGACTAATCAATGTGTGGTTGTAGGGATATTAAGCCTTCTTCCCCGTTTTGATCAATGGTGCTTGGACAGTGGGTCTGACCTCATAAATGTCACAAGAGAGTCTCCGTGTGTAATATAAATATGGTGTCCTTATTGTGCATCTAAGAAGGTCACCACCATGGGGATTGATGTCTAAGTTGGGAAAATTCTAGAAATGGGGTGCATATCACAATAGTTTCAAATGTTTGTCTCTTTTGCCATTTACAAAAAAACCAATGCCAATAAATGATGCTCCAAAAATTAACACCTTAACTTTAATTACGACAGAGTACATTTATTTTTCAAGTAGAGTTCTGTCAATAAACTATGCCATGTAAGTTAACAATTTAACTATAATTACTACTTTTGAATTTGGACTATATTTATTTATTTTTTTCTTTTGCAATCTCTTACTAACTTATCTAAGCAAACTCTACAGGAATTGGCCATGTCTCGACGCTTGCGCTCAAAGAAAAATCCGGCCAAGTCCTCGGGAGCATACTTCCATAATTCTGGGGCTTGAGACCTATATGCCCAGAATTTCTCACACCGCACTCCGATTGTTGAGCGTGAGGTCTCATTAGGACAGCTTTCGGAGACCATCATGCCTTGCATTTTTGAGTCTCGCCAGTGGTTATCACTGACAACTGGTTATCCCACACCATCGGTTGAGCTAGTCCGAAAGTTTTACTCAAATATTCATTCCATTTCCGATGATGGATCATTCGAAGTCAATCTCCGGAACATCAACTTCCGGGTGACTCCAGACATGTTAGCTGAATTGCTACATGCCCCTCGTGTGCCAAACCCAGGATATCCATATGCACGGACCTTAACTCTAAGCGCACCAGTCATTCTCGAACTCTTGTGTAGATGCTCATGGAACTGGGATGGTCACTCCCCACTAAAGACTTACAAATTCCTACCTCAATATCTTCTTCTTAGTCGGATTGTCCTCACTAACATATATCCGATATCTCGCTTTGACAAAGCAACTCTTCTATATGCACTAATCAAAGATGTTTCGATTGATTTGGGTAGTCATCTCTGCCAAGTCATTCTTGAGGCATTTCGATCTACTAGCCGTCGAGTTGGACTGCCATTAGCATGTCTTATCACCCAAATCGCTATATATCACTCGGTGGCCATTCTTCCCCATGAGCCTAGGGTGTCTCTTAAGGCACCCATCAGCATGAAGACAATGAGGCTTAGTCGTGCTCGCATCAAAGCTAAACACCCTTTTCTTGAGCATCCTGAACCACCCTCTTTAAGTCAGACTACTAGCTCTATGCCACCCGATACGCAACCTTCAAGGTCGGCACCATCCACCTCGACCCTAGTTCCAAGCAAGCCAAGCCTAGGCATGGTTCTAGACTTTATGAGGCGCCTTGAGGACCGAATGGATGCTTTGCAACAGGGTATGGACAGTTTGAAACAGCTTGTTACCCAACGCTTCGAGGACATAGAAGATGCACTTGCACCCTCAGATGAATATGACCAACAGAATGTTGGTGATGACAATACTGATGGTGAGGATGGAGATGCTTGATCACCACAAATATAATTCTGAGTGGCTGTTTGATGTAATTGTATATTTTTTTTTTTGGGGGGGGGGGGGTTGGGTGATCACTAGTGGAAATATGTGTCAACATTTTGTTTAGGCAGAAAGTGGTTTTTTTTTTGTATAACTGACACAACCTTCGGTTCTTAATATATGCCAATGTTGTATAAGGCTATTATGCAAGTGGAACTACCTTAATTAGATGAGATTAAATATATGTGTACCCTATTCAAAGATAAGCTTTATTGATCTTCCCCGGAGACAAAATAGCATGACCAAATCCAATGTATACGATGCCACATTAATGCAATCATGTGCTCATTTCTGACAACCATGCAACAGCAATCACCACAAGTGATGCCCAATTTGAAATCTTCTAAAATTGGATCCACCTAAATGGTCTTCAAAACCATTTAGGTGGATCCCTGACTAGACTATTATATGTTAGCAGAGTTAACTCCATATTAAAACGAACATTTCTTTCCACAAGGAAAGATGAAATCAAATTTGACATGTAATAAATAAGGACACAACTAGACTTCACACATGGTGGTGCACAGTAATAAAATATTCATTACATGTCAAGCATGTGGACTAATGTATACTATCTAATTATATGTCTTCGCCACTCATCTCAGTTGAGTCTCGGCCACTATCTTCATCTATCTCTTCATCAGTTAACCTGTCTCCATCAGATTCAGAACTTTCGTCACTGTTATCAGACCCATCCGATGCGGATGAGTCTGACCTCTCATCAGTGAACAACTGGTCACAAAGATGGTTACTAAGTCTATCATTTAATATACACGAAGGCACCATCACTGGGTCTACATCTGGCCTTGTCAATGGGGATTGAAGACCACCATGTTCACATCGGACGTCACACAAAGATTCGGTCGTTTCCTCGTCTTGGAATGCCTCACCATCACTAGAGTCATCTGAATAATTGAGTAGTGGCATTTGTGGGACGTCATACACATTCCTATATGTTATCTTCTGCACAACATGCCACGAACCACTTAAACTTGGGTCTTTGAGGTAAAAAACTTGTGACGATTGACATGCCAACGCAAATGGCTCATCCTTATACCATGTTCGTGTAAAGTTCACACTAGTACTATGATCAGTCACATGAATCCCTCGATGATCCCCAACATCAAATCAATCACATTTACATATCCACACACGCCTCCATCCCATGTAGCGGAACTGGAAGATGTCCTTTAGAATACCATAGAAATCGACCATGCTGCCTTGGTGTTCCGCCATGACTACTAATCCACTATTTTGAGTTCATCGAGTCTCTTCACAGGGCTTTGTATGAAATCGTATACCATTAACAATACAACCTTGATAGGATGCGACAAAAGGGTCAGGGCCACAAGCCAAGGCATAAAGATCGTCAGAAATAGCCTCCGGATAGTTGGCACGCAAAGATTGAACCTGAAAATATAATTATGTTTTAGAATCTATAAGATAACACAATGTATACCCACTTAGTTATGAGTCAAACTTAGTATAAGAAATAAAAGTCAAAAGACTTACACTTCTTTTGAACCACTTTGGGAATTCAGCTTCATGTCGCTTGTGAAGATTGGGGATACCCTGGTCCTCCAAAATTTTGTAATGCTCCCTATACAATAGAAGAACAGATTGTATTAGAATCTATAAAATATATGTTTGAAATTATTAGTTAAATTCAATGCGTGCTAAGTGCTAAATAATTATTTGGGTATTGGTTGGTGACAACAGAATACTTACTCTAAGTAGGTAGTCACTTCGGTGCAGTTGTTAAGGATGTACCACTGTGCAGTTCTAAATAGTTTCTTCTCTAACTGCACTCGGGTTGGGAAACCGATTGGCCTGAACTTCTGTGAGAAAACTAAGAAATCGCTTATACCATCGGACGCTTGAGCGCCCACATCAATGTTTCGCTCCTTTCTATTGAACGATGTTGGAACATCATGCAAATACAATGATGAGAATGTCAAGCATTCGACGTGAATATAGGCCTCTGCAATGGATCCTTCTGGATGAGCTTTATTTTTTATGTACCGTTTGAATTTTCCCAGATATCGCTCAAATGGGTACATCTATCGGTACTGAACTGATCCACCTAGTAACAACTCTTGGGGCAAATGGATGGCTAGGTGGACCATCACGTCAAAGAAGTTAGGAGGGAATATCATTTCAAGCTTGCAGAGAATGAGGACAATATCGGTCTCAAGTCGCATAACAACGTCTTTCTTGCACGTGCGTGCACACAATTCCTTAAAGAATGTGCTAAGTTCTGTCAAGGCCAAACGTATATCAGTCCTTAAATACCTTCCAAGCGCCACTGGTAGTAACCTCTACAAAAAGATGTGGGCATCATGACTTTTCATTCCAGATATTTTACAGTCATGCACACTAATACATCTAGTTATATTTGATGCAAAGCCATCTGGAAACTTAACACAACTCAACCAATGACAAAACTCTTTCCTTTCATCACCGTGTAACATAAAGGAAGCAGGGGGGATAAAAACTCGATCTCCAACTTGTTTCAAGTGTAACTCTTTCCTAATACCAAGTTCAGCCAAATCTCGTCGAGCGTTGATATTATCCTTTGTTTTGCCTTGAATATTCATCAACGTACCCAAGACACTTTCACAAATATTCTTCTCGATGTGCATTACTTCGAGGTTATGCCTAAGCTCATGGGATCACCAATAGGGTAGGGTGAAGAAGATACTTTTTTTTGTCCAATTTAACTCATGAGCTTCACGTTTTCGCTTCTTTCCACCTTTTCCAAAAGGAACAATATCAATGTCATTTAATTGCTGCATAATCTCTTCCTCTGATAGTTTTCGGGGCGTGATCTAATGATCTTCATGCCAATAAAAAATGTTTGTCTTAGTTCTCCAAACATGATCAGATGATAGGATGCGTCGATGACCCATGTAACAATGTTTGCGACCGTGTGTTAACCACCTTGAGTCAGTATGCATACTGCAAACTGGACATGCCAACTTGCCTTTGGTGCTCCATCCAGAAAGGTTACCATATGCTGGAAAATCATTAATAGTCCACAGCAGAGCAGCACGCAATCGGAAAGTTTGCCCGACCATGGCATCGTAAGTGTCAATTCCAGTACCTCACAGATCAGAAAACTCATCAATCAATGAGCGAAGGTAAACATTAATTTCATTCCCCGGCGACTTCGGACTCGGTATGAGTAATGACAATATGAAGAACGGATCCTTCATGCATAACCATGGTGGCAAGTTATATGGGACTAGCAACACTGGCCATATGCTATATGGTTTACACATGTTAATGAATGGGTTGAAGCCATCATTAGCAAGTCCAAGCCGGACGTTGCGAGGATCACTCGCAATTTCTGGATGGTCTCTGTCAAAATTTCTCCACACCTTAGAGTCAGCCGGATGCCCCAAAGTGTTATCATCGCTGACCCTTTCTGTTTTATGCCACCTCATGTTTTTTGCTATTTTCTTGGAGATAAATAATCTCTGCAACTGGGGTTTAAGTGGAAAGAATCGAAGTACCTTAGCAGGAATGGGTCGTCGCCTATTTGAGGTGGTCAACCACCTGGATGCTGAACACTTTGGGCACACTTGCAAATTGGCATTTTCCTTCCAATACAGAATGCAGTCATTTGGACAAGCACGTATCTTTATGTAGTTAAAGCCTAATCCACGCTCTAAAGATCGTGCCTCATGGAAGGAGTTGGGGAATAGTGCATCAGGAAAAGCAGTCTTCAAAAGTTTAACAAGCATGTTGAATGACTTGATACTCCATCCACCCACTGTTTTGATGTGCAGCAATTTCACAATGAATGATAATTTTGAAAATGTTGTGCATCCGGAATAAAATGGACGTCGAGCATCCTCCAACAACTTCTCAAAGGAAATAGGGTCTGGTTGAACACGGCTTGGACCCCTCGTGGGGATATCGAACTCTTCATCAACACCAAAGTTGGTTGCTGCATGAATATCACCCAACATCTCATCGATATCATCAATGTAACCATCATCACTATTGGGGTCATTTTCACCAGCCTCTGCAATATCTTCATTAAAATCCATAGATTCTTCCTCCCCATGGAAGATCCATTCGGTGTATGTGGATCCATCCATGTAATGAATAAATGTCGTTCAACCTGATTGATAGGAAGCCACAAGAAATTACGACATCTTCGACAAGGACACCGCACTCGATTGTTGCTATCAGAGTGAGCTTGAGCCATTGTGAGGAAATGCCTAATGCCTTCAGCATATTCTGTTGATCGAAACCTATCTCTGATATTGATCCAGCTTTTGTCCATCTATAAGATATGCAACATAAATAAGGTTTTAAACTATTGGATTCTTTAAGGCAATCTATGGCCACATACATGCTCAACAACCATAATAAAAAATAAGATAGTAATGCTCAAAAATAGACTCTGTAGCCTTAAAATGCTTTTGAAAGTAGGAGTTTGGTTAATACTCATTGCTTCACCAATGGTTAGAATATCCAAATATGGTCCTTTTGTACCCTTAAATGGCCAATCTAACGTTGTGAAAATTGAGCTTTGGTGCTTGGACATGTATATTTGATTAGTGAAGCAGGAGATACTATAAAAGATACACGATTAAACAGCTTTATAAATATATGATATTTCATCTTTTGAGTTAAGGATTCATCTAGAAGTAACAAAAGACCATAGTTATAACAACAGTCCATTCATAGCTATACATACAAGAATAATATCAAACAGTTGGCATGCAAGTGAGGATTGATGTAATTACCAAAAGCAAGTTATATATGTAAATTCCCAAACCAAATGTTTCACTCTTAAATCTTTACCAAGAAACAACAATAAAGGAGTCCACTAGCTAGATTAGGACATATTCACATCTCATCTTATAATGATCAGAAGAGAAGGGGACGATGGGTAATACATACCTTGGATGGAGTTCTTACACCACTACGTGGGAATGAATGGAGGCTAATTAGAGATCAAGAAATTATACACTTGATTTAAATAGAAATGGCGAGTGAAAATCCCTCAGTCTTCCAAATTAGCAGCTCAATTCATTTTATACACTCGAAGGGCAAAGAGGTTTGCGAAGAAGTTGGCTCTGCGCGGGGGAAAGAAATATCACGAGGTTTAATGTGAAATATCCGTGGCAAAGGCAGTATATATATAACTTTATTTGCGTCAACTATAACTGCCATAAAAGAAATAGCATTTGTCACAATAAAAATACACTTAGTTATGTGACCAATCTACATTGAAGCAAGGTGATTAGGCAGGGATAGATTTATTTGTGGCACCCAAATGTTGACGCAAGTCACATAAAAGAGACGGGATAAGACATGAATACTATTCATTTGATTAATTTTACCAAAAAAGTATGATCAATTGTGATACAGTTTTTGTTGATGCAATAACTCAATATTAATGACATATTATTGATCGACACAATTTTTTTAGACGCAATAAATCTATCCTATTGTAATGGGTGTTGATATAGATATATGCTCTTTGAGAAAGAGAAATCCACCGTAGCATGTGTTTCATACTACATGTGCTTATATGACCATATGAGTAAGTGAGTAAATGGTTTTCCTTTTCTCACTGTGTGAGTCTCATTTTTTTAAGGTGTCTTTTATTTTTGACTATGTCACGAGATGGAGGTTATAATGTCTGCTACTTTGGCATGCTATCTATGACCATGATTGATACGGTCTAAAGATGCATTGCTAGAAAATCAGTTTGACCAAAGTTAAATAATATGAGTGCAAAAGGAAGACTCTTTGATATCGTATCTTCAATAGTGTTTGCTGATGTCAAACTATGACGCTACATATTGGTAGTGGCTAAGGTTGTGAACACATTGAAATGATTTGGAGGTAGTCAAGCATTATTCTGAGTTTATTAACTCAAGAGGGTTCGAAAATGTTTGACTTGATACGATCGAATAAGTCTAGGATATGACCATACACTTCAGGGATATTAGTATGCTGGTTTTCTCTGGGAGAGATTTGGTGTATGTACTCCCACCTTTATACAGTTGTGATTGGTGGTCGCACGACCTATTTACTTGTATGAACAAGATTGAGAACATTAAAAAGAAGCAGACCTGGGGTCATGCCCACTGTGTGCCAGTGAGAGTTATTAGCAGAAGGGGCGCCCACGTGGGCTGCTCCCCTCCCTTATGTTGCCCGTAACATATGGCATTAAGCCATATGTTACAAGGCTTGTAACGTATGGCTTAATGCCATACGTTATAAGCTGTTGTAGCTTGTAACAGCTACAAATTTTATTGCAGATTTACGACTGGCCTTAAAGGTCAGCCGTGTGAGGGTGGGGGCTATATATAGCCCCCAATTTGATTTTTGGGATCCATTTGAAAAAATATATCGAAGCTCTCTCTCTTAGTTCTCTCTTGAGATAAGTTTTTAGACTGTGGAATTATTAAGTGACACTCTAATTTTATATTACGTAGTGTACTTCGCCACTAAGAGGAAACGTTGGTGATTGGTCAGTCTGGAAAAACTTGTGGAATAATTTTTTAAGTTGAGTTTGAGGTATTTTTCTGCTGTATTTTTTGACCGTTGATGATTCGTGTGGTTGTTTAACAGGTTTCAACCCCCGTCCTAGTGATGCTCGGGGTCTAGGAAATTATAAGGGCAGTGAAGCCATCTTTCCAAGATTGATGAGGGCCACAACTTCGAAGCAAGCTTGGGAGATCCTACAACAAGAATTTCAAGGTAATCTCAAAGTCAAAACTATTAAGCTTCAAGGTTTAAGAAGGGAACTTGAGAATCTGAAAATGAAGGAGTCTAAAAATGTAAAAAATTATTGCTCTAGGCTTATTGAGATTATAAATCAAATGAGAGTCTATGGAGAAGAAATAACTAATGCAAGAATTGTTCAAAAAATTCTCATTAGTTTAACTAAAAAATATGATCATATGGTTGCTATTATTGAAGAAACCCGAGACCAAAGTTTTGAATACCGTACTGGTGCCGGTACCGGTCAAGGCACTGGAATGAAATATTTCGGTACCGATACCGTTTCGTGTACCGTTTCGGAATAGTCTATTTATAAAAAAATTATATATATAATTATATATAAATTATATTTCAAAAAAGTAGTCAATATATGAATATATTATATATATAAATACATATATATAAATAATCTGGTTTAAATTGAGGCAAAAAAAAAGCAAAAAAATGAAAAAAAAAATTAAAATCCGGTACGACCGGTACGATCAAAATACTGGCCAGTATGGTACAGGCAATGTACTTGTACCGCCCAAGTGACCGGTACGGCATGTACCGACCGTACCGATACGGTACCAAAAACATTGTCCGAGACCTCTCAACTCTTTCAGTCACTGAGTTAATGGGTTCACTATATGCCCATGAACAAAGGATTGATAGAAGAGGTGAAAGCTCCTTAGAAAGTGCTTTTCAGTCCAAGGTTAATCTGAAAACTCAGAAACCAAAAAATTATAAGAAGAAGAATAAAAGTGGATCAAAAGGAGGAGAAATTTTTCAAAGAAAAGGAAATCTAAAAGGAGATTTTCCTCGTGGTATTTGTAAAAAGAATAATCATCTTGAAAATGATTGTTATCATCAAGGAAAGCCTCAATATTTTAATTACAAGAAATTCGGACATGTTGAGAAGGATTGCAAATTTAAGGCTAAGAATCAGCAAGCTAATTACACAGAAGAAAAGGAGGAGCAATTATTTTATGCATGTCAAGCTAGTGTTGATCAAAAAAGGTGAAGAATGGTTTAAAGATAGTGGTTGCAGCAATCATATGACACCAAATGAGGGTATATTTTCCATGCTTGATAGATCAGTTAAAGTAAAAGTGAAGCTTGGAAATGGTGACTTAGTAGAATCAAAAGGAAAATGTACAATTTCTTTGGAAACAAAGAAAGGAACCAGATTTATCAATGATATCCTTTTGGTTCCAAGTCTTGATCAAAGCTTATTAAGTGTTGGTCAAATGATGGAAAATGGGTACTTATTGCTATTTGAAGAAGAAATGTGTACCATTTGTGATTTAAAACACCATAAACAAGTTGTGGCAGAAGTTAAGATGGGGAATTGCAGAAATTTTCCAGTAAAATAGTAGTCTCACAAAGCTATGATTGCTGGAATTGATGATACAATTCTTTGGCATCAAATGTTTGGTCACTTCAACCTTAATACTTTAAGAGTTCTGAATAAAAAAAACATGATTAGCAACCTACCTTTGCTGGATTCCAGTATGTCAATATGTGAGGGATGTAAGCTTGGTAAGTAACATAGACAACCTTTTCCTAAAGGTGAAGCATGGAGAGTTAAGAAGATTTTAGAGCTTGTACACACCGATGTGTGGGTCTAATGAGAACTCTCTCTCTAAGTCAGAACAAATATTTTATATTGTTTATAGATGATTTTTCAAGAATGACTTGGGTTTACTTCTTTAAAGAAAAGTCTGAGGTTTATGGCATCTTTAAGAAATTTAAACTTTTGGTTGAAAACCAAAGTGGCTGCAAGATGGAGACCTTGAGAAGTGATAGAGGAACTAAATTTAATTCAAAAAAGTTTGATGATTTTTGTGAAACAGAAGGGCTAGCACATCAACTCACTGTTGCTTATACTCCACAGCAGAATGGGATTTTTGAGAGAAAGAATAGGACTGTTATGGAGATAGCAAGATCCATGATGTTGGAGAAGGGCATACCTAGGAAGTTTTGGGCTGAGGCTGTCAATACTGCAGTCTATTTGCTCAACAGATGTCCTACTAAAGAAGTTCCAAATCAGACACCTATAGAAGTTTGGAGTGATAAAAAACCAACAGCAATACACTTGAGAACTTTCGGGTGTATGTGCTATGTGCATGTACCATCTCAAAAGAGGCACATACCAGAAGAAAAATCTGAAAATGGAATTTTTCTAGGCTATAGTTCTCAGTCCAAGGGGTATAGAGTTTATAAACTAGATTCAAAGGAACTAGTGACCAGTCGAGATGTTGAATTCAATGAAAATGCTGGTTGGAATTGGGATGAAAAAAAGATAAATTCAGAACCTGTTTCTATAACAGAAGTGTTGGAAACAATGCCATTAAATTCTGAAGATCAGAATGGAAGAATAGAAGCAATAGAAGATGAAGAGAATACTAGTCCAATGGTATCACCAAGAGCTGAACCAGTATCTCCTTTAACTGGATTGTCTTCACCTAAATCCCCACAAAGAAAGTTAAGACCCTTGGCCGAAATTTATGAGTCATGCAATTTTGTTTCAATTAAGCCTCAAAGTTTTGATGAAGTTGTGAAAGATAAAGTATGGATTTATGCAATGGAGGAGGAGATTAGAATGATTGAAAAGAATAAAACATGGAAGTTGGTAGACTGTCCTGATAGTAAGGAAATTATTGGGGTTAAGTGGATCTACAAAAAAAAACTTAACTCTGATGGTTCTCTGAAGAAATGCAAGGCAATACTTGTGGCTAAAGGCTACTCACAGTAGCCTGGCATAGATTAAAATTAAAATTTTGCACCTGTTGCAAGGTTGGACACCATTCAAACCATTTGTGCCTTAGCAGCTCAAAATTGTTGGAAAGTCTTTCAACTTGATGTCAAGTTAGCTTTCTTGAATGGAGTTTTAGAAGAAGAAATTTATGTCAACCAGCCAGAAGGGTTCATAAAAGAAGAAGGCAAATTGCTTCGACTAAGGAAAGCTTTATATGGGTTTAAACAAACTCCAAGAACTTGGTATGACAGAATTGATAGTTATTTCAATGAGAAAAAATTCAACAAAAGTAAGAGTGAGCCTACACCCTATGTGAAAACCCAAAGTGAAGGTATTCTTTTTATCTCTCTATATGTTGATGATTTAATCTTTACTCGGAACAATATAGAGATGATAGAAGAATTTAAAAGAGATATGATGAGTACCTTTGAGATGAGTGATTTGAGACTTATGCATTATTTTCTTGGAATGGAAGTTCATCAAGAAAATGAAATTTTCATTTCACAAAAAAAATACTCAGAAGATATGTTAAAAAAGTTTCAAATGTTTGGATGTAAACCTGTTGCAACTCCTCTCATTGCTAATGAGAAACTAAAGAAGGAAGATGGAGCAAAAAATGTTGATGAAGGCACTTATAGAAGTTTAGTTGGTAGTCTATTCTACTTAACTGCCACTTGACCAGATTTGATGTTTGCTTCAAGTTTACTATCCAGATTTATGTAAAGTCCAAGTCAAATCCATCTTGGGGCAGCTAAGAGGGTTCTAAGATATGTGCAAGGAACCATGAATTTGGAAATTTGGTACAAGCCATGTTCACAGCCCAAGTTAATAGGTTTCTCAAATAGTGATTGGGCAGGATTACTAGATGACATGAGAAGTACATCAGGTTATTGTTTCAGTCTATGAATAGGAGTTTTTTCATGGAGTTTAAGGAAGCAATCAACAGTTGCTCAATCAACAGTTGAAGCGAGTATGTGGCTGCTGCAAGGGCTGTTAGTCAAGCTATTTGACTAAGGAAAATCCTGGAAGATTTGGATGAGAAACAACTAGAACCAGTTGATGTATTTTGTGACAAAAAGTCAGCCATAGCCATGATTAAAAATCCAGTTTATCATAGTAGAACAAAGCATATCTTAATTAAGTATCAGTTTTTGAGGGAAGCTGAAGCAAATGGTGAAGTTAATTTGAAGTTTTGCAGCAGTGAATAACAAGTTGCTGACATATTTACCAGGGCTTTTCCTAGAATCAAGTTTCAATTTCTTCGAATGATGTTGGGTGTTTTAGAGAAATATATCAAGGAGGAGTATTAAAGTTGATATATTTCTTCCATTTACAGCAATATATGTTTTGTTTTGCTGTTTTAATTTATTTAAGTGTGCTATATTTAATTCACTTGTATTGGGACTCATACTCCCATTTAATACTTTGTGTGTATTTGTGTGTATTTGTGTGACTATAAAGCCTGTAACCAAGAAGTCTAAGAGACAAGAAATATAGAACAATCCCTTACTGACGTGGGGTTGAATTTCTTCTTCATTTTTCTATTTTGCTTAATCTATTTTCCTGCATTATCAAAAACAAAACCAACAGTTGGTTTTGGGGTTTGTCAATTCGATTTTTATGAAATGGAAGCTCAAAAATATGAAAATAGAATCATCGTTTTTCAATATGAGTTTTCAAAGAGCTCGAATCAAGGTTTGAATTCCTCTTATAATGCCAATATAACTTCGAATTTGGGAATACATAGCATCGGGATTGTATTGATTTATGCTACGAGAGAGAGGTCGTCGCCGTCTAGGTGGCCGTTGCTGTCTAGGTGGAGTGCCCTACAGAATGAAGTCAAAGGAGTGAAGTCTGGATTACGAGAAAGTGAGGAGTCTAAGGGATGTCTAATCGAGTGAATCGTGACGTCAATCGAAGCCCATAAGATCTCTTACCTGTTGCCGTGTGATTGGAAGACTGTTTTTTTAAATTTATAAGCTTGGCCGATTTCTAGAATTTCTCTTTAAGATTTCTATTGTCATATTCTGTTTTATTTTTATAAAGTATTCTTTTATCATAAATGAAGATTTATTAATAAATTTGAGATGCCATTATTTTTTAAAATGTTATCCTATCAATAAAGTTTGAAATTTCGAAATTTTAAGTTGTTGATTTAATTGTGAGACCCATTTTTTAATGTCAGTATTCTGTATTTCACATTCATTTAAAAACGGGTGAGGAGTACAAAGAATTATCCATACATGTAAGCATTGAAAGGTCAAAATTTACTTTTGAGTGAGAGTAACGAAGAGATGGATGGTGAGTTTGGTATGCCGTATCGTTAGTGGTCCGGGATTTTTCTTTCTTATCCGAGGCTTTAAATCAAATTTCGTACAATATCGATCTAACATCACTATTTCTTCCTTGGCCCATAAACTTTGGGAGCCTTCGATAGACCAGTAAAAAATGTGGTTCGTACATTTGGATTTGGTCCTGTCAGATAATATTTTCATCATGTATGTATATAAATGGAAGGAATCATATATATATATATATATATATGGGCGCTGCTATGTACAAGCGATTGGCGCACCAAATTTGCGCACCCAACTGACAAGTCACGAGACACATTGTTTTATTGACAAAAAAAGAAAAAAGAAAAGGAAAGAAGAACGGTAAAAGCTAACTTCGTTCCTCCGATGCCAGACTTCTCTCTCATTCCTACCCAAGCATTCGACTACTCTCCTTCCATATAAACACAGCAGCAACAAAATCACGTCTATGAGAAATAATTCCAGAAAGTGATTCGAAAAATAAAATTGAAAGATTAAAAAGTAACTCCAGAAAGTTATCCATAAAAACTACCCCAAGTCTTAATAATTCTAGAAAATCATCCCTCCTTCCACCACTCATGAAACTTTTGTTTGTTTGCCACCATAGCCGAAGTAACAATGCCCTCTAAATTGACTCTCCATCCCAGAGAATGGGAGGGGACAATAGCCATAACTGAAGAAACAATTATTAAAAAATTTCTAACCTTCTCAAATTTCTATCTTAGTTCACTCTTCTTGTTCGTAGTTTTGGGATTACTGGTTGATATAAAACCCACCGTTCCGAAAACTCCATCAACACCGAACCTACCATTTCTCTCCTCTGCTCATGTCCTTTCTTCTTCTTGTATAAGTAGAGTATACCCCAAATCATTCAACAAAGAACTAATATTTATTTCAAAAAAAAAAATCCAAAAGGGGAAAAAAACATAATAATAATAGAAATCTCAAAGCCAAATACAAAATAGACATTTCTCTATTTTCTGGTTTCAGATCAAGCTTTTTGTTTTCTGGATTTGTAAATTTTCAGGTTTTGATCCAAAGAAAATTAGGATTTAAGTGACAATATCTGTAGGAGTTTGCGGGACGTGTGTTAGAAGGGGATAGAAGAGAAGGGGATGCTATGGAAAACGTTTCAGTCCATTGGAAAAGAAGAAAATAAAGGTTCGACTATGGGGAATGGGAGAGAATGGGAGGGAATCGAAAAATGTCTGCTTTCAGATTATTTTCGGTGCGCGGTTGTTATGCAAAATTGCCTGCGAATAGAGCTTTCCTATATATAAACCTTAGTTACGTGTACGGAATTTTCATATATATAATTAATCGTGTACGGAATTTATATAAAAACTAAAAAATAGTATAAAAAATTGAAATGAATCGTGCTTAGGTACGCAGTTTAAGAAAGAAGATAAGATTTCTTTATTTCAAATAGAATAATGTTAGGAAAATGTTATTTGTTTCTATTCGAGATTTTGATTTGGCATCTGATTTATATTTTATTTATTTATTTACATGATTTTTAAGTAAATATTTTTAAATATTATTGTATTTTTTTATTTTTAAAATATATTTTAAAATGTTAAAAAAATCATATAAAAATAAAAATTTAAAAATACTTACTTAAAAATTATGTAAAAAAATTTTAAAAAAAGTAAATCAGAATCCCAAGTAGGGATGAATATCATTACCCATAATGTTAAGAGTAGTTCTACTCTTCCCTAAAATTAAAATGGTGCTGAAAAATGGTGATCTGGTCCTTGCCGTGACAGATGGAACATGAAAGTCTTGAAACCAAGTTTCTTCAGGTCTAAATCCTCCACAATGTAAGGTACATGTAAATATAATTTCTTTAGGGCCGTTACGTACGTGAGTTTTGGGTGAGCCCATGGACAAACCCATGCAAAATGAACATTCCATTTGGGGGTTGTTGGGAATGTAATCTACTTGGTGGAAATCCACCAATGTAATCTTCGATGCGTCGATTCCCTTTAATATTTCTAAGACGAGTTATTGTACCTACCGTTGTCAGATGAGAATTATTATTATTATAAGAAAATTATTTATTTATTTATTTATTATTTATTAATTATAAATAATTTATTTTAATCATTAATAATCTGTTTGAATCATTAATAATTTTTTGATCACAAATATTTAATCATTATTATCTATTTTTTTGTAGTGATATATATATATATATGCAAGCTTATATAATTATGCATTTTTTTCAAAAATTGTATGTAAAATAATTATATAATAATATCATTTTTAAAATGATATTTTTTCTCCTTCTACCTCTATATATACATCAATTATTAATAGGACTGTATATAAAATTTTCTACTCAGGATCCTGCAAAGATAAATAACTATTTATGATGGGTTTCCATATATCCCAACCATTCTTTTCAAATAAATGGCATCTGCTTTATTATATTAATATTATTTATCCCATTTAGATTTTAAACCCAGCGTATACTAATCAATACTAAGATTTTAACTAAATGTGTTTTTATCGTGTTTTTTTTTTCCTATTTTAAGAAAAGAATAATATAAGAATGTTCTGGCATTTTAGAATTCTAACTAATGTTTTAAATTTCGTACAGTACCGGCCGGTACGGTCGGTACATACCGTACCGGAGCAGTGATCGGTATAGAAATGGAGTCTGTTTTGTACCGGCCCAGATTTCGGCCGTACCGGCTTGTACCGGCCGATATTTTGGCCGTACCGGCCATGTGTACCGGCCTGTACCGGCCGATATTTTGGCCGTACCGGCCATGTGTACCGGCCTGTACCGGCCGATATTTTGGCCGTACCGGCCATGTGTACCGGCCTGTACCGGCCGGTACCGAATTTGAGATTTTTTTTTTTTTCATTTCTTCCTATTTTTTTATCCTAATTTAGACTAGATTATTTACATATATATTAATATATATAATTGATTCATATATTGACTATTATTTTGAAATATAATTTATATATATTTTTATATATATAATTTTTTTTTATGTATAGACTATTCCGAAACGGTACACGAAATAATATCAGTACCGAAATATTTCGTTTTAGTACCTTGATCGGTACACTCACCGATACGGTATTCAAAATATTGACTCTAACAGCCAGAGATTTTGGATAATTCTTAGCTCAAGATGTGCAGGTTATAAGAAGTTTTGAATGAGGTTGTTGCAAAATGTAGATAACCGCCGACCGCGTATGGGTTGATTAATTTATGAGTTGCTGTACTCAGCATGAATCTTATACCACACACGTGTTAGAACAAAAAATACGAAGATATAAAATAAAAACAGATCATGCATGGAGTAATGTTACTGAATATAAAAAATAACTACGTACCACATTTTTATTCCCAAGATATCAAATGCAGAATTTTTATCTTCTTTAGATCATAGTTATTTTAAATTTAAAGGTTGATGAATAATGTTGAAACCATACAAATCGGCCAACAAGTCGAGGCGAAAGAAAGAATCATTTCCAACCTATTAGTGCGAGTTGGATTCCGTTCGAGGTCGTTTGAGGCTTCTAATGAGGCTCTGGCAAAGCCGCGTATGTGGATAGCAGATAAAATAAATTGAGATAGATACAATATTTATGTGGTTCGGCACATGCCTACGTCCACGGGTGTTTGTGAATGTGAATCCAATATAATAGGTCTTTTTACAATCTTTCATGACTCACTCTAGACAGGAAAAATATACATAACTATGCAAGTAAAATCCGCTGGTCGAGGCTCTCGAATCTCTGAAGGAGATGATGTTCAAGAAGAGGCCGTAAAAGTAGTTTCAACATGCGTCCTTTTGTTATCTGATCAAGCCTTTTTATAGCTAAGTTTCGGTCAGTACGGTCAGATATTTACCTTGCGTGTATCAGTCGACTTCCTCCTTTCAATTCTTGCACTCCATTTAATTACTGCACATCCATTTAATTCATGCACGTCTGCTAGCTTTCTCTTTTGTCTCATCACCTCTCTTCTTGTCCTCTAGTGTCATAAATACTGGACAGGTGTAATAAATGCTTAGTTGGGCTTTTGATTCTAATTTCATCCCTTCCAGTATCCCACAAATTCTTAGCAAATGTGCTTTGATGGGAATTCTGTCTTGTTGTTTTGTATTCTAAATTCTAAAAAGATGGTAGTTTGTCTCTTGATCCCAAAAATATTGATCGCGTAAAATGCAACTGTAGAGCTAGGTTAAGGCGGGAGATAGGCTCGACCGCGAACATGGAAGTGCATAGCTCAAGCGTAGCGAGAGATGAACTCGACCACTCAAGTGGGAGCGCGATGCTCAAAGGTGGCAGAAGAGTTGTCGAGTAGGCCGTGGGTGGCCGAACAAACCCGCAATTCGTGAACAAGCATCCAGGAGGTGGATGAATTGTTGTGCGGATTGTGAGTGACCGGACAAACCCGCGATTCGTGCACAACCATCCTGGATGTAAGGGCGTGTTTGGATGATGAACCTCAAGCCTTAAGCCTATGGCAGGCAAATTTTTGAGCGGGGTATGGGTGGTTCAAAAACCTCGTGGCTTGCGAGTAAGCACCCAAGAGGTGGATGAATCGTTGTGCGGATTGTGGGTGGTCCAGACAAACCAAGTAAGGATGAATATCATTACCCATAATTTTAATAGTAGTTCTACTCTTCCCTAAAATTAAAATGGTACTGAACAATGGTGATCTGGTCCTTGCGACAGATGAAACATGAAAGTCTTGAAACCAAGTTGTTGGGTTTGCTCCTTTTGGAATCCCACATCAGTGGGATTTGATGAGGGGGCAAGCCCATGTGGTTATAAAAGGAGGCCTAGTCTCCTTAGTTAATTACACCAATTAGAAACTTATCTAGTAACTTTTGACTTTAGTGAATTTTCTCTGTTGTCCTTTTTATATATAAAAGGAAGAGAGGTGAAAGTTAGAACTTTACTAGTGGAAGAAGTTTTTGTGGGTGTCGTTGGGGTGATGAGAAAAATTGTGTGATTGTAATAATTTTTCACACAGTATATTTTCTTCTTTGGGTCTGGTGGTTTTTCTCTTGGTTTGGGAGTTTTTCAAGTAAATTCTTATGTTGTGTTTATTTCTTTATTTTTCTTGATATTCTGTTAAAAGTAGATCATGGTGGAAAAAATTTGGGAAGTCAAGATTCCCAACAAGTGGTATCAAAGCCACTAGGTTCTTTTGGCTGAGTGGTATAGTAGTGTGGATACGTACGGTCTAAGGAGGTTCTGTCTAGGAGATTGGAAATTTTAAGTATGTCCGTTGTGACCCTCCAATCTTTCTTGAGAACCTTGAAGTTCTGTCTAGGAAAGATCGGTCTTTCCTGAAAACTTACTTAGTGGTTACTATTTATTTCTACGGTAAAATTCATCGAAGCTATGTTAGGAGGTAGAGTTTCAAATCCTATCGTATTTGAGATGGAGAAATTTGATGGGAGAATCAATTTTGGCTTGTGGCAAGTGCAAGTCAAAGATATCTTGATTCAATCATGATTACATAAGGCGTTGAAAGGCAGACCAGTTCCTGAAGTCAGTAGCGGTCCAAGCGTTACTGGTGAAACAAAGAGTAGATCTGGAATGAGCGATGAAGATTGAGAGGATTTGGATTTTAGAGCGGCAAGTGTAATTCGTCTGTGCCTGGCCAAAATGTTCTTACAAATGTGCATGGAATATTCACGACAAAGGGACTTTGGGAAAAGCTCGAAAAGTTGTATCAGATGAAGGGTGTCTCGAATCGAGTGTACTTGAAGGAGCCGTTTCATACACTGCGGATGAGTGAAGGTACGACTATTTCAGATCATTTAAGTGTTCTCAATGGCATTGTCTCTGAACTGGAATCTATTGGAATTAAAATTGATGATGAGAATCAAACCTTGAGGTTGATCTGGTCTCTTCCATCTTCCTATGAGCATATGAAACCTATTTTGATACATGGAAATAAGAAAATAATTTTTTCAGAGGTTACTAGTAAACTTTTTTCTGAAAAAGAAGGCTAAGTGGTGGAAGTAATGGTTCACCTGAGAAGTTAGCAATGGTGACAGCTGGTGATTGGAAGAGGAAGAACTCCATGAAGAAGAAAGCAGTCTGCTGGGTGTGTGGACAACCTGAGCACGTCTAAAAAAATTGTCCACGAGGTGGAGCAGGTTCGGCAAGAGACTCCAAGTCAGTAAATGGAGATACTGACAATGAAACTAACATCGTGTCTCTCTTTACAGAAGACGGTGTCTGTTACAAAGAGACATGTACATCCTCATGACATGTCGATAATCTCAAAGTTGCCATGATAGAGGATGTGTTAATGTTAGTTGTTCTACAAGTTTGCACACGGGCATTGGTTTGACATTGATGCAGGGTGTGTGGTGGAAATTCATGTCGATGACTGATGAACTTCCAGTAAAGTCAAACGTGGAAGTTGTACCATAATTTTTCAGTAAGATTATTTTCGACATAGGCCGAAGTGAAATGCTTGGAATTGGTTTATTCTGAGTGGTTATACTTTTATGGTAGAGCATGATAGCAGAAGCTATGAAGATCCTCATTGCGGTGAAGCGTGGCTGTGGGATCAGCCAAAGTCGCAAGGTGGAGATTGTTGGGTTTGCTCCTTTTAGAATCCCACATCGGTGGGATTTGATGAGGGGGCAAGCCCATGTGGTTATAAAAGGAGGCCTAGCCTCCTTAGTTAATTACACCAGTAAAAAACTTATCCAGTAATTTTTGACTTTAGTGAAATTCCTCTATTATCCTTTTTGTATGTAAAAGGAAGAGAGGTGAAAGTTAGAGTTTTACTAATGAGAAAAGTTTTTGTGGTTGTCGTTGGAGTAAGGAGAAAAATTGTGTGATTGTAATAATTTTTCACATTGTGTATTTTCTTTTCTAGGTCTGATGGTTTTTCTCCTGTTTTGGAATTTTCTACGTAAATTTTTGTATTGTGTTTATTTCTCTATTTTTCTTGTTATTCTATCAAAAGTAGATCTTGGTAGAAAAAATTTTGGGAGGTCCAAATTTCCGACACAAATTTCTTTAAGTCTAAATACTCCACAATATAAGGTACATGTCCATGGCGAGCCCATGGACAAACCCATGCAAAATGAACATTCCATTTGTGGGTAGTTGGGTATGTAATCTACTTGGTGGAAATCCACCAATGTAATCTTCAATGCGTCGATTCCCTTTAATATTTCTGAGACGAGTTATTCTACCTACCGTTGTCAGATGAGAATTATTATCATTACAAAAAAAAATTATTTATTTGTTATTGTTTATTAATCGTAAATTAAAATAATTTATTTTAATTATTAATAATCTATTTTAATCTCTAATAATTTTTTTATCACAAATATTTAGTCACTATTATTTATTTTTCTTATAGTAATATATGTAGACATATACAAGCATATATAGTTATACTTATTATTTTTTTTTTTAACAACTGTATGTTAAATAATTTTATAATAACATATTTTTTAAAATAATAATTTTTTTTTCTTTCTATCTCTATATATGCATCAATTATCAATAGGACTGTATATACAATTTTCTACTCAGGATCCTGCAAAGATAATTAACTATTTATGATGGGTTTCTATAGATCCCAACCATTCTTTTCAAATAAATGGCATATACTTTATTATATTAATATTATTTATCCCATTTAGATTTTAACCCAGTGTACGTAGTACTAATCAATACTAAGATTTTAACTAAATATGTTCTTAGCGTGTTTTTTCTTCCTATTTTAAGAAAAGAATAATATAAGAATGTTCTTGCATTTTAGAATTAAGTACAGCCAAAGATTTTATAATTCTTAGCTCAAGATATGCAGGTAGGTAGAGGACTCTTAAGTATATTTCTCATATTTCGTATAAAGAATTGTTATTATAGTATAACCGTAATTACCTGATTCAATAATTTTAAGATTGAGATATGAATAATCTCTATTGGAACTAAATTATATTTAATGTCCGTATTAAAAAAGCGCTCACAAGCGATAAATTATTAAAATTTATTAGGAGCTTTAATTAAGCTCAATAACTAAGTTAAATATCATTTATTAGTTATTGAACAAGTTAGACTCATTTTAAAATTTAAAGATCGACTATTAGAACTTTATTTCAACTTAAAATCATTACTGATTTAAGTCTCCTACGCAGTCTCAATCATTGCAAATCCTATATTGAATGAACTAGTAGATCATGTTTTTAAGTTCAAACTTTCTTCTTAGATGATCACGAGTGAGCATTCAACAGATTAGTGTAGTCACTACATGTATTAATCGAGTTCAACTCAAACTGGTCGTCACACTCTCCCAAATCTCTCTATCAAAATCTCTCTTCCGCGTGTTATTTAGAAAAAACCATAAAAAAACCTCCTAGTCTAGCACCATTATTGATTTTGTATCGAAAATTTTAAGAAGAAATACGATAAGATAAGTAGCTTGATCATAAATTAGGATTAACATATGTTAGCGAATTATATATATTACTATTAAAGCCAATTTTGAAGTAAGTGTTTATGTACCACACATGTTATGATATTTGCAAGCATGCCATTTATCATGTTTCGCTTCGTATATTATAGTTATGTATGCATACATTATGCATCTCATGTATCTCACGTTGTATAAGACACGTAAGTTTTTATAAGATATGGTATAAGATAAGCTCATAACAGTTAATAAGATGGTCATTTAGATGCATAGTACTAATGCAGTTTTAGAGTTGACGTGCAAGCTACAGATTCAAGCGTGGTCCACTATAATATGACAAAGTACAATATAGTCGACTTTCTTTGTTGCATCAGAGAAATTTAGTACACAACTTTACATACATGATTAAATGCGTTGACGGCTAGCCAGATAAGTCAGATTAGTCAAAATATCAATAAGACAAATTTGATCAGTAAATTAATTTAGATAAATTAGTCATGCATAGCTTATGCATCAATATGTTTATTCATGATTTTGATTGTCAGCATGAAATAATTTATGAAAATCTTATATTGAGTATATTTGCTTTATGATGAGTTTTTTACTGAGTTATTGTTGCCCAGATGACTAACACAAGAGGGAGAGTGAATTGGGTTATATTAAAAAAAAAAATACTTATAAACCAAATACACAATATAAAATATAAATAAAATACGAAACAATAGGAAATGTAAAGAGTAAGGGCAAGAAGAAGTAAACTCAGTATTTTAACAAGGTTCAGCTCCACTGCCTACATTCTCGCCTAAAGCTACCATTTGAGAATTCCCAAATTCACTATTCAATCTCTTTTAGGTGGAGATAGAAACCTATTACACCTTTGAGCAATACCGTTACAAAGAATCTGTGTAGAACATTCTCTATACTTGTAATCACCTTACACTTGGTTATTCAACTATTTCATGTGTAGAATACCTTCTACACACATAAGGGTTATACGCACCCTCTTACTGATACAAGAGTTGATAGTGAGTAGATTATCAGAGTATACTTCTCAATGAGTGAAATAAGAACAATACAGAACAACTTATATATCTCTTAAAATGAATAAGGATTAAGGCACAAAATTTAGAGAAGAGAGAATGAGGGCTTTGAAAGAATGATGCAAAAGCTTTGCAATTGATGTGCATGCTCTTGTTGTTATGATTTTTGTAAACCTCAAGTGAGCTATTTATAGGCAAATGAGTCTTTAATTTTAAATTTTAGCAAGAGAGAAAACATCGTTCATATTTCAAAATATTCTAATAAAAGCATCTCTTTTTAAAACAACATAATTCATATTTCAAAATATTTAAATAACACAAGTACATGTCAAAAGATGACACTCAATCACCTTCCAAATTCAAAATTCAAATATTTGACGATGTCATTTTATATGTCAAGTACATGTGAAATATAATTTTGAATTTAAAACGTTTGATGATGTCATTGTGCACATGTAAAATATAATTTTTGAATTTAAACTATTTGATGATGTCATTGCATATGTCATACACATGTAAAATATAATTTTTAAAATTAAAACTTTTAATGATGTCATGCATATGTCATGCACATATAAAAAGAGAAATTTGATGTTTTGTAAGAGAATATTAATTTTGAGCCTTAATCCAATTTCAGATCTTATCAATAGATGTATAAAATTACTCTATGAGCTTCATTTATAGACTTGTTCTTTTTTTTGCTCATGCTTGATTTCTCGATGTGCTTAGCTCCCTTCATGCGTAGAGAACTTGAGCTTGAGTATTGAATTTATTTGTTATCATCAAAATCTATACATAGATACGAGACTTGAAACCTTGGATTCAGCAGTTATCAAATATTTTTAGTTTATTTTTATGTTTGTAAACAACCTCAGGTCATAATATTTATGAAAGTAGAGCTACAGAATGGAACTTAGTCCAAGGATGCGTGACATTGGCCTAGATCATATACATGGATTTTAAGTTATAATTTGTTTGTGCTATTTTTGAGAAATTTTGAGAAATGATTCTGGACTCTCTCTCTCTTATGATTTCAGTATTTTAATTTCAAAACCACAATATTTATTAGAAAGACTCTTTACTTGGTGCTTCCTTCATAATGAAAGAAAATACTTTTAAGTCAAGGTTGAGTAGTAGCATTTGGACTCTTCCAGGTTTTTAAAACTCACTTTATTTTTAACTATGGGAAGGGAGTGTTATAATTAGTATCTGAGTCCAAGTCGAAGATTCTGTAAAATTTTCTAGAAAAGAAGAGAGAGATTTTTTTTTTCAAATAAATATATTTAAAAAAAACCTAGGCCAAAGCCTCCCCAAGACGTGACCTGCTCTGTGGTAAGATTTTTTTTTTTTATCGATTACTATCTTATTGTTTTAACGAAAATTATGAATGAAAAAAATAGATACATGCATGTCAAACACTATAATAAATTTGGGTTTTAGTGACAGATAAAAGCGTCACAAAAAATATCAAAATGTCATGAAAGACTTTTGATGACAGGTAGAAACCATCACAGTAAGTGCGTCACATATAAGTATTTATGACACTTTACTGTTCAACATCACAAAAAGTATTTTTTGTGACGGTTGGTGCCTTTCCGTTCGATGTAACATTCGAACATTAGAACAGTTAGTGATGGTTCAAATATGTCACCAAAAGTCACGTTCAAACGTACAACATGACGTTCGAACGTAAACCCATCTGACTAACATTTGAACGCCATACTACTTCGTTCGTTTCTCCAGGATTCGAACGTTATTACTGGCATTCAAACATTGGTCACATTTTGACGTTCGTACGTTTTTAAAACAACGTTAGAACGTTATGTTTATGTTCGAACGTTAATTTGACGAACATTCAAATGTTTTTTCGAACATTTAAATGTTAGTTTCATAAACATTCGAACGTTTTGATCATTTTATTCGAACGTTGTGTAGTATATTAGAATGCAATTGGAATTAAGATTCGAACATTTGATGTGCACATTCGAACGTACTTGTTAGAAATGTTAAATTTTAATAAAATTAAAAAGCATACAAACTGTATCATATTATATAATCAATCCAGTAACTTACAATGTCTTATAACAAATAAAAGTTAAATACTAAAAATTACAAATAATAAAAAAAGATAATTTTTTTCCTCGTTCACCACGATCCTTCTGCAGTGACATAACATGCTCCATCTAGGCCATCTTCCTTCGTACTTGTTCTTCGAATGCAATGTACATTATTTCCTCTTGCTCTCTCTATTTCTTCTGCATGCACGCCTCTAGATCAGAATGTCGCTCCAACAAAGACTCTGACTCTTACTGTCTCAACCTCATAATCTCGTTTTCTCATTGTCCTGCTTCTAAATCTTTGGTGAGATTATTAATCTTTGAGGTCGAAGAGCTCATAGAGAATGATGAACCAGCTGAATGTTTCACTGAACATCTCAATCCTCTGATCATGCTAGACTTAGCTCCGAGCACTTTCGTGAATATGTCTATATAACTAGGAGACGATTTCCTAAAAGCTGAATGCATTTCCAACATTCTGTCCTGCAATTTAAAAAAAAAAACTCACATGAAGTAACAAAATTAATTGAAATACGAATTAAAATAAATTATTCAGATATTGCATAATTAATTTAACAAAATTAATATCGATTAGATAATTTTCTGTTTCTGCAGCTTCCATGCATTCACTACGTTCGTTAGTGTGAGTAGTAGCATAAACATGAATGAGGGAAAAATTTTCAGGATTATCACGTTTCTAACAAAGACACATTAGCAATTGAGAAATTTAATGTTAGTAATTAAAGAACATTAAATATCAGAAAAATAAATGAATTTCTATAAGTTATTAATTACTATCTTTTCAGCAAGATGGTGGAACGACTTTGAACCGGCACGATAGTGGATAGTGAGAGTGAATCTATTATGTGAATTCGTTGAACTTAAACTCTATAAAATTAATTAATACTGTTATTGTTAATTTAGAATGGATACAAGTGCAAATAACTAACTAATTTAGAATACTTGATAATCAGGACTTGCAAAAAGATCACAACACTTCACCCAATCATCTAATTTCATTTTCTGGAAAAGAAACTTCGTAGCCTCTTCCAACATCTCAAACTTCTTGAAGTACTCATGACATTGGCCTTTTTGACGTTGAAATAATGTAGGCATCAGTCCGTTCACAGTTCTCACATCTTCGAAACGAGTAAAATTGAGTTTGAACATATCCTAAGGAGTGAATTAAGTAAATAATACAATATACTTATCAAGGGAGAAAAAATATAGTTTTAAATTTATCTCCCTAGCACACGACTCTGAATGTGATCTTTAATTTCATTAGGAACATCTCGCCATGATCGCACATAAAAGAGATCATAAGCTCGAACTGCTGTGTTGATATAAGAGGAAAGTGCTGCCGTACTATTACCCACTACTCCAGAGGAATTTTCAGGTATTGTGATCTTATTTTTTCTTGACGTCTACTTTTTTCTAAAAAGAGATCACGAGTAATGCCACGACCGCATCAAGAAGACGATGCATCAACTAACATATATAATAACTTGGTATGAGTTATATATGTTATTGAGTATAAAATATAATTGATTAATTACCAACGACATTTTATTACTATTGGGTATCGACTAACTATCCGTCTCTTGCATGTTGATCTTTTCAGGAGCGCATTCCTCAGTAGGGGAGTTTAGAACGAGTTCGGGACTTGAAAGACATGGCATATTTATTCGTTATCTTTTTGGCGGCATCCTTGACAACGAATAAAAAAACAAAGAAAAGTAATTAGAATACTACTTAGTGTTGTATAATATTGACAATTTAACTTATATGATTTTGTACCCTTCTTTTTTTTTGTTAGATCAATTCTCGATGCTTGTTTAAGAATTTTTCTTAATAGCATCTTCTTCTTCTTCTTCCTCAGACTCTTGTTCTTCTTCCTCACGCACTTCAATTGGATGAACGTTTAGTTCGGATGGGACAAGGTAGATAGTTGCCACATCATCTCTAGATAAGGGGAGTATCTCGAGTACACCAAAGTCAATAAACAAGTTAATACTCTGAACTTCATCTTTCTGATAAGCTTCTATAATCAGAGTGTCATCTTTATCTCCATTGGACTCATGATCCGCACTCGTTCTTGCCTCATATATGTTCCTAGGAACAAATTTTTGTACGACTCGCTAAGTTATCTCTCCTCTATTTTCATCAACGCCTTTTAGTGGATTAGGGAATAGACTTGCGTAGCTTGACAAGCCAATGCGAATGGATCATCTTCATACCATTTTGATGTAGTATTGACGCTCATGAAGGGATTATCTTTATGCATTGAAACCTGACCACCACCTAAATCTCACCAATCACATCTAAAAACATGTTATAGACCCACTCAGATATTTTAGTCCAATTATATCATATATGACATCGTAATAGTTTATATTATCTGTCTCATGACTCCCCTCGACCAACATACCATAGTTTTGTGTCTTTCTATTTTGTTCACTGTCCAAAGCATGGAATCTATAATCTCGAACAGTGTATTCTATGTATTGCATTGCTCTGTGTGAGGGACCATGGACCAGTGCATGCAATTCAGAAAAAGTTGACTCGGGGTCACAAAGACGTTCCAAGATCTAACAATATAAAACAAAATATATAATTACTAAAATACCAGGAATATTTAAAAATTTCAAAATCAAACATGTTTAAATTTGTAGTTCATACACGTTGTTTAAACCAGCTGGCAAATTTTTTTTCGTGTCTTACCTCTACATTATCTACGCATTTTGCGCTAAGCTAGTCCAAGTGCTCACTGTATATTAATGCAAAAAAATATTTAAAATACGTCCAATGTATTAAGATCTAGTAATTTCAGGAGAAATTGGATGAGTCCCCTACCTGAGATAGTCATCAATCTTCTGACAATTATTCAACACGTACCATCGAATTTTTTTCCAACTCTCTATCAACAAGATCATAACCGATTTGTGCACCTAAGAGTCGTACATTCTGGGCAAACACTGATAGCGCACGAGGAAGTTGAGCAGCAAGATTAGCATTTCGCTCTTCACAATTAATCGTGTCTCAACACTGCGAAGGTATAATGAGCATAACATTAACCATTCATTGTGTATATAGGCCTATACTATTGAATCCTCAGCTTTGGCCTTATTCCCAACTATGCACTTTAGTTGACCCAAATATCTTTCGATTGGATATATCCAATGGAACTGTACCGGTCCACCTAACAATACCTCTCGGGATAAATGTATTGATAATTGGACTATCGCATCAAAGAATGAGGTAGAAATATCTGCTTCAATTTACATAAGATAGTGGCAATTTCATCTTCCATCTTCTACAGCATATCACAATTTACAACCCGAGTGCATAAGTCCCTGAAAAACATACAGTGCTTGGTAATGGCCACGCATACATTAGATGCCAATTTGCCACAGATGCCAACCGATAATGACTTTTGCATAAATACATGACAGTCGTGACTTTTCAATCCACTGATTTTCCAATTAGCCGGATTCAAACACCTGCCGATATTTGAAGCATAATCATCTATCAGTGTCACACTTTGCAACCATTTGCAAAAATTCATTCTTTCATCTTTCGTCCTCGTAAAACATGCATGCGGCATGGCCACCCGGTTTCCATTCACCCGTAGATATAGATTATGTTTAAGGCCCATTCTCTCAAGATCTTTCCTCATCTTGGCTTGTATCATTCATCTTGTTGTTAATGCTCATCATTGTTTCAAGTATATTGTCTCAAATGTTCTTCTCTATATGAATAACATCCAAGCTATGTTGCAACATACAAGATGACCAGTATGACAAATCAAAGAAAATACTGTGCTTTGTTCAATTCAATTCTATTATGCCTCGCCTTCTCTGTTCTTTCCTCGACCTTTGCCAAAGTTGTTTGCGGGTAAATGTTGCAATTGTTCCAATATATCGTTTCCAGACAACTCCTTTAGTGCAGATCTTTCCTTCACTCTCCCATCAAACTTATATACTTCTCTTCTCCATGCATGATTTGCTGCGAGATACCAACGATGACCCATGAAACACATTTTCTGAGAAAATTTTAACCACTCACTGGAAGTTTCTTGATTACATGTTGGGCACGCCAACTTCCCTTTAGTGCTCCAACTGGATAGATTTTCATATGCAGGAAAGTCATTTATCGTACACATCACCATAACATGCATATGAAAAGATGTCCTGGTTGATGCATCATAAGTTCTAATGCCTGTTTCCCATAGCTCTTTAAGCTCCTCAATCATCGGCTGCATGAATATATCAATGTCATTTTTCGATGATATTGGGCTAGGGATTAGTAGAGTTAATAAAAAGTTTGGCGCATTCATGCACCTCCACGGGGGAAGATTGTACGGTATTAACACAGCCAGCTAGGTGCTATAACTTGTACTCATATTGCGAAAGAGATTGAATCCATCAGTTGTGAGTCCCAAGCACACGTTTCGAGCTTTGTTCCCAAATTCAAGGTTTTGTTCATCAAAAGATTAAACGGCCAGTGAGTTAGCTTGGTACCTCATATATGTGCTATCTTTAACTCTTTTCTCTTCGTGCCTCATAATCATTCTTGCATTCATGTATGGACTTGTACTCAAATCCTAATCCCTTTCTCAATCGTTTAGCTTCATAGAAGTTTTTTGGCAATGTAGACCCTTCTGAAAACACCTCGCTAAATAAGTCCAATATCATGTTTATTGCTTGTTGACATTCCACAAATGACTTAATGTGAAGCAACCGCACAATAAATGACATTTTGCTGTGCTTTGTGCAGCCAAGATAAAGCTCGCGCTTTGCATCTTTCCACATTGTAGCAAAATTATTTGGATCACTCCGTCGACTACTTGGGTCATTGTTCTCAGGTTCATTGATGAGAATATAAAATGCCATATTTTTCTCTCTTAAGGTTTAATATTTTATTCTTATTTGATGCCTAAATATGCTCATTATTCTTATATTTTGATTTAGGATACAAATAGAGGCATTAGAAGCAATTGAAGTTAATTGCGAAATTTTAGACTATGTTAACGTCTCTTCGTAATATGGGCATAACTCTCTCATCCAATCTCTGATTGAGCTGATTCAAGATGATATAGAACTCCAAGAGAAATATCTATAACTTTATGTTTTATATTTTGAGAGATATCGGCTCAATCCAAGACAAAATCGACCATGAAGTTGACGCATTTGCACTTGACGTTCCTGAATATTCTTCAGCCATAATTTTAACCAATTGGATCAAATCCACATATTATCATAACATTTTCCAGCAAGCACTCCTGCATCAACTTGCAAATTCAATGATCAACTTACATGCAAGATTAAGTGCACTCAAGTTTCTTCAAGACAAATTGTTTGAACACAAGATACAAAGTCATACAAGACAACTAATGAAGAAGAAACAAAATTGAACACTCAAGCTACAAGCAACTTTCAGCTAAGGATGGTGGAAAAAAAAATGATCAAATACCAACTTACAAACCACTTGGATTAAAAAATGACACATGACAAAGCAACTTGAAATTATGATGATTTTGTCATAACAACTTGCATGAAGGATGCTTATAAATAAAAGGGATGGGTGTGTGTTCTAAAACTATGTTTTTGATGTTTAGTTGAGTTATTGTATTATCTTGAAAGAAAAACCAAATACCTCATTTCTCTTCATTTTCTTTTGATTGATATTTTTGTTATGATTTTGAGTGACTAAACTTTTGTAATTGGTCAAAGACAACGAAAGCCTCAAAATTTATATAGCTGTGAGATCTAATTTGTTCTTATCATTCAATTTTTGCTTTGAGTATCAAATGTTCTTTTGTGCCTATTTTCATGATTATTCCGTTTAATTACTAGAAGGCCTGCTAGTTTATTATTCGTTATAATCTATTACTATGTTAGATATGAAATCCGTAATTGTTTGATCCCTCTAATCTGTGAAGCAATTAAGGTTTAATGATTTGCTGCGTCAGAAATTATTAGAACTTAAGAAGAATGCTCGACTAAATTAAATACAACTGCTTGTGTTTTATTGTTTAGTTTTATCGATCTCTCTAATTTTTAAAGCTATTACTAGATTAAATCCTTAGCTCTTATCTTGGATTGTTTAGTAGTTAGGATTAATTAGATCGCTTGTTTTCTAATTAATTACAATTAAGGAGAGATAAGAAAATTATTCTAACGGTGAATATTCAAAGTATTAATTGATTTATATTGTATCAATGATCAGTTATAAAATTTCGATGGTGGACGTTGACTTCGACCAATGCTTTTTCCTTTGATTAATATTTTGAAATTAAATTGCTATTTAATTGTTTTTATTTCCTTTGAAGATATTCTCATTACAATAAAAAAACCTCCTCTTCTTTGCTTAATAGTATAAAAATAAGCTAATCACTCTTTGTGGGATTGACCCTTACTCACATTACTACATATATTTTTTTGAGTACATGATTTTATTTTTGGGTGCTTGCGATAGCACTCCAAATTTTGGCGCCGTTGCCGGGGATTGATTCTAGTTAATTTTTATACTTATTGTGAATTTTATTTTATAAAAAAAAATAGTATTTGGTAGTTTTTATTTTTTATGGTTTATTAAAGTTTCTTAATTGTTTATGACTGCAACTCGATCTTCTAATCAAGGTGATTTGTCATATGATCAAGAAATAGAAAGGACCTTGCATAGATTAAGGAGGGAAAATCGGAGAAGTTCTGAAGAGGACAACTTGGCTTTTGACTCCCTGTTTTCTAGCAATTTTGATTTAGTAGAAGCAGAAGTCATGGCTGGAAATCGGACTTTGAAAAAGCTTGCGGCTCTTGATTTGAACCAACAACCTCTATGCATAACGTTTCCTATTTTAGATGCTACTATTACTTTTGAATTAAAATCTGGACTAATACATATCTTGTCCACTTTTCATGGCTTTCCAGGTGAAGATCCTCACAAACATTTAAAGGAACTTCATGTGGTATGCACGAGTATGAAACCCACAGGCGTGACTGAAGATCAAATTAAATTAAGAGCTTTTCCATTTTCTTTGAAAGATTCGGCTAAGGATTGACTCTATTATCTACCATCTGGGAGTATTACCACATGGAATGAGATGAAAAGGTTATTTTTGGAAAAATACTTCCCCGCTTCAAGGGCAGCCAACATTAGAAAAGAAATTTGTGGTGTAAGACAGCACAACGGAGAGTCCTTACATGAATACTGAGAACGTTTTAAAAAATTATGTGCAAGCTGTCCCCATCATCAAATTAGTGAGCAGCTACTTATCCAATATCTCTATGAGGGCCTTCTACCCACTAATAGAGATATGATTGATGCTGCTAGTAGAAGAGCTCTAGTAGATAAAACTCATGAGGCTGCAAGAAACTTGATTGCAAATAATGCAGCCAATTCTCAACAATTTGGAACTAGGCTTAACTTTCCATCTAAGCAAGTTGATGAGGTAAATGTTTCCTCTATTGAACAACAAATTGCGAGTTCAACTTCTCTTGTTCGTCAAATGGCTATAGGTAATATGCAAACTGCGAAAGTTTGTGGGATTTGTTTAGTAATAAGACATCCAACCGATATGTGCCCAACTCTTCAAGATTCAAGAGGAACCCATTGAGTAAGTGAATACGGCAGGTGGTTTTCCTGGACAACTGCAAAGGAAGTATGATCCCTATTCGAGCACATATAACCCAGGATGGAGGGATCACCCAAATCTTAGCTATGGGAATCAACAAATAAATTAGCCTATTACTCAAAAGCACTCAAATTTCCAACAATATAAGCAGTCATACCCCCCTAGACAACAACAGGGCCAAACTTCTAATTCTGATATGTCTTTAGAAGATATTGTTAAGTCCTTTGCCACTAACACTTTGCAAGTTCAACAGGAGGCAAAACAATTTTAACAAGAGGCGAGGGCCAGTATTCAAAATTTAGACAATCAGATGGGCCAGATGGCAACTGCAATTAGTCAACTAGAGGTGCAGAGATCAGGGAAATTACCCTCTCAAACGATAGTAAATCCAAGAGAAAATGAAAGTGCAATCGTCTTGAGAAGTGGTAAAGAAGTTGAAATTCCAGTAAAAGCAACTCCTGTATCATCGGAACAAGAAAAAGAGAAAAACGCCGTAGCAGACAAGAACATTCTCAATGAAGATGACAGACCTAAACGTAGGTTTTTGCCTCTGTCTGATTATAAACCAATACCCCATTTTCCCCATGCTTTAGCTAAATCTAGAAAAGATGAGCAAAATAAAGATTTATATGAAACTTTTCAAAGATGCGAGGTAAATATTCCATTATTTGATGCTATTAAACAAGTATCTCGTTATGCTAAATTTTTGAAAGAATTGTGTACAACTAAGAGGAAACAGAAATTTAAAGGATGTGAGAAAGTGAGAGTAGTAGAGAATGTTTCTGTAGTTATTCAAAGAAAACTCCCTGCAAAATGCAAAGATCTAGGTATGTTTACTATCCCTTGTACGGTAGATAACACTAAATTTAAGAAGGCTATGCTAGATTTAGGAGCTTCTATCAATGTCATGCCATATTCTATATATGCTTTTTTGAAACTTGGACCTTTGAATAAAACTAGTGTTGTAATTCAATTGGCTGATAGATCTAATGCATATCCCAAGGGTGTAGTTGAGAATGTTATTGTACAAGTTAATGGTTTATTTTTTCCTACTGATTTCTATGTACTTGATATGGAAAATGGTGATCAAAATGCTCCTATTTTGTTAGGAAGATATTTCTTAAAGACATCCAAAACTAAGATAGATGTTCATAGTGGAACACTTACCATGGAATTTGATGGTGAAATATCCTGATGATGCCATGAAATATCCTAATGATGATAATCCTGTTTATTCTATTGATGTGATTGATTCTTTAACATAGGAAGTTTTTGAGCTTGATGGAAAAGATGGTTTGGAAGTTGCCATTAGTAAACATCTTGAGAAAGAGAATGAGGAGTTGACCTTTAGTACTGAATTGCAGGAAACTGTTGCATCATTGAATGATTCTCCAAAGTTACAACAGTCAGATAACTTTCCTATTATTGCCTTACCAGTTTTTGACAAAAGGCCTTTACTCTCTGTTTTGCAGACCTTTATTCCATATTTGAAGCCTCTCCCCAGCTACCTCAAGTACATGTTCCTTGGAGAAGGAGGAACATTACCAGTGATTATCTCCAATAAACTTAGTGCACTGCAAGAAGAAAAGATTGTGCAGGTCCTTAAGAAGCATAAGACAGCTATGGGTTGGACGATTGAGGATATTAAAGGAATTAGCCCATCTACATGCATGCATCGTATTTTACTTGAAGAGGGAGCAAAACCTTCTCGTCAACCACAAAGAAGATTGAACCCGCCCATGATGGATGTAGTAAAAAAAGAGATCCTCAAACTTCTTGAAGTTGGAGTGATTTATCCTATTTTGGATAGCAATTGGGTTAGCCCAATTCAAGTGCTTCCTAAAAAAACTGGAATAACTGTTGTGAAAAATCAGAGTAATGAGTTGGTACCCACCCGTGTTCAGAATGGGTGGCGGGTTTTTATAGATTATAGAAAATTAAAGGCTGTAACCCACAAGGACCACTTCCCTTTACCTTTTATTGATCAAATGCTTGAAAGATTAGCTAGTCATTCTTACTATTGTTTTCTTGATGGTTATTCAGGTTATTTTCAGATTGCAATTGCTCCAGAAGATCAAGAAAAGACGACTTTGTAACGCCCTAGCCACTTTTCAAAGGTGTATGGTTAGCATATTTTCAGATTATATTGAGCATATCATGGAAGTCTTTATGGACGATTTCACAGTTTATGGAGACTTGTTTGATGATTGTTTGCATAACCTTACACTTATTCTTCAAAGATGCATAGACACTAACCTTGTGTTAAATTCTGAAAAATGTCATTTTAAGGTTGAACAAGGTTTAGTTTTGGGACATGTTGTTTCATCTAAGGGAATTGAGGTAGATAAAGCCAAAGTTGATATTATTTAATTTTTACCTTTTCCTACTAGTGTGCAGGAAGTTCGTTCTTTTCTTGGACATGCAGGTTTTTACCTTAGATTCATCAAGGACTTATCCAAAATAGCATTACCCCTTTGCAAGTTGCTACAAAAAGATGTAGTTTTTGAGCTTGATGAGACATGTAAAAAGGTGTTGGATAAGCTGAAAGAACTATTGACTTCTACTTCAGTTATCCAACCTCCTGACTAGAATGTTCCTTTTGAAATAATGTGCGATGCAAGTGATTATGCAGTAGGTGCTGTTTTGGGATAAAGAATTGGAAAAGCATCTCATGCCATTTATTATGCTTCAAGAACTTTAAATGATGCCCAGAGAAATTATTCTACTACAGAAGAAGAACTTTTAGCTGTTGTGTTTGCTTTAAAAAAATTTAGATCTTATTTGCTTGGTACTAAAGTCATTGTTTATTCTGATCATGCAACTCTTTGTTATTTTATGATGAAGAAAGAAGCAAAACCAAGATTAATAAGATGGATACTTCTCTTGAGTGACTTTGATTTGGAAATCAAAGAGAAAAGAGGGATAGAGAATCTTGTCGTAGATCATTTGAGTTGTTTAGTTCATGTGGAAAATGAACTTTGTCTGCAAGAAACATTTCATGACGAACAATTGTTCTCCGCGAGTGTGATATTACCTTGGTATGCGAATATTGTGAATTATTTGGTTACTAATATTTTACCTCCTGGTTTGTCTAAGGCTTTAAGAGACAAGATCAAAAGTGATGCCAAATACTATGTGTGGGATGATCCATACTTATGGAATCATTGTGCAAATCAAGTGGTAAGAAGATGCATTCCTGAAAATGAAATTTTTTCCATCCTCACATTTTGTCATTCTTATGCTTGTGGAGGTCACTTTGGAGCTAAGAGAAAGGCAAGAGAAGTACTAGAAAGTGGTTTCTTTTGGCCATCTTTATTTCGAGACTCATATTTTTTTTTGTAAGTCATGCGATCATTGTCAAAAGACGGGAAATATATCCCGAAGGAATGAGATGCCACAAACCCCCATACTATTTTGTGAGATTTTTTATGTTTGGGGCATCGATTTTATGGGACCGTTTTCTATATCTTTCGGTTATGTTTATATCTTGCTTGCTGTTGATTATGTCTCGAAATGGGTGGAAGCTAAAGCCACCAGGATTGATGATTCTAAAGTTGTTATAGATTTTATCAAGTCTAACATATTCTCCAGGTTTGGAATTCCAAGAGCTTTAATAAGTGATCGAGGTACTCACTTTTGCAATCAAACTGTGGACACTTTGAAGAGAAAGTACCATGTAACCACAAGGTGTCAACTGCCTATCATCCACAAACTAGTGGACAAGCAGAAGTGTCAAATCGAGAAATCAAGTCCATCCTTGAAGAGATAGTCAATCCAAGTAGAAAAGATTGGAGTTTGTGTTTGGATGATGCCTTGTGGGCATATAGAATTGCGTCTAAAACACCCATTGGTATGTCACCTTATCGATTGGTCTTTGGAAAACCGTGTCACCTTCCAATCGAGTTAGAACATAAGGCTTATTTGGTTATCAAGAGTTTCAACATGAAAATGGATGAAAGTGGAGAACACAGGAAGTTGCAATTACAAGAGTTAGAGAAAATTCACAATGATGCCTATGAGAATACAAGGATATACAAGGAAAAGACGAAGGCTTTTCATGACAAGATGATCTCTAGGAAGGAGTTTAAAGTTGGTCAAAAAGTCATTCTATACCATTCACAACTACGTTTGTTTCCGGGTAAGTTACGTTCTCATTGGATTGGACCTTCTGTCGTTACTAATGTTTTTCCTCATGGTGCAGTTGAAATTCAAAGTTTAGCAACTTCCAAAATATTCAAGGTAAATGGCTATAGACTTAAGACTTTCCAAGAAGGATTCCAAGTAGAGAATGCGGTAAAATTGGACCTTGAGGATCCAATTTATTTTGATTAAAGAAGAAAATCTTGAGCCGAGCCAACGACAATAAACAAAGGCGTTGCTTAGGAGGTAACTCAAAGGGAGTTTGTTTTCTTATTCTTGCATTTATATTTCGATTATTTTTGCATTTTCTTTGCATTTAACCTTACATTGAGGACTATGAAGTTTTAAGTGTGGGGGAGGGAATTTAGGTTGTGTTTTAGATATGTTTTTATAAAAAAAAAAAAAAAAAAATCATTACATGAATGAATAAGTAATCTTCCAAATTAATTAGTCTAGTTATTTTTCTTGAAAAATGATAGTGACTAAATTTGGTATACAAAAGCCAGTAAGATTTTGAGCCTATAGACTGACATATCCATATTAGTCTCACCATTTTCTTTCATGTGAGATATTCTTTCATAGATTTATTTCTCTAGAACTTGCCTTGATTCTCTTTAAGATCACATTGATACATGCATGCATGAATATGATTAAGGCCATCTTTATTATAAGCTACATAAGCCAAATAGCCTACCTGATAATTAATTCTTCATTTTTGAAACCCCTTTGAGTCTTATTAATCATTTTCGTTTGTTGTAAACCCACATTACAAGCCTTAAACCTGAAAAATAATGTCTTTACCCAAGTCATAAAGCTAGTGGAATATTGTTCATGGGTGTGCAAGAAATAAGTGTGGGGGTGTCTGAATTTGTGATATGGCTATGACTGGTGAAATGGAATATATTCTCACTCTCAATTCACAAATTCCATTGTTGAAGTAGTATTAAAAAAAAAAAAAATTCAAGAAAGGTTTCTATTTACTTGTGTTATATGCAAGGTGAAAGTTGCTGCAAATGATCGTTCCATGCTAAAAAAAAAAAATGTTCATTTTAAACGATCTCTTTTTCAACACAAGAGTTTTACTTGGTTTAAATGCTTTCAAGAAAAAATGAAGAAGCTGTTGTGTCGACGCCCCAATCCACGCTTGGGATCGCACGTGAATAGAAACGTTGGGGATGAGCGACGCAAGGAAGTTTACCCCTCGTCATATCATGTGGGTACATTTTTTTTTAAAACTTCGAAGAAAGATTCTCGCAGCTGAAAAAAGGTTAAGCCTTCTACATCATACATCACATGGTTTCGCTACTAATCCCAAAATAAATGTCATACACATCCAAAGTAAATATTTCTTAATATATCCAGGTTCACAAAAGAGCACTTTCAAAAAGTGGGAAGGCTTTCAAAAAATAAGCTACGAAGGCTTTACAAAATAAAGTGGGCGATTCCCACCACCCACTAAGTTTATCATACAGGATCCTTCTTTATCTCCTTAAGATTGAGTCCCCAGCGAAGACGGTCCGGATCCAAGTTAGGCCCTACTGTACAAATCACCCTAGAGGGTGACTCAAACAGGTGTCCTAAGTGAAGGGACTCATCCACTCCTAACACCAAACAACACCTCGTAGGGCGTAGGCCATCAAAACAATACGTCGCCATTGTCAGTGACTCTTCCGTCCATCGGCCCAGTAAATCCAGAGTCATTGGCCCCATAAAGGTGGACTCAATCGGGCCCTTGGAGGTCTGAGGTGTCGTCCCGGGAGTTATACACCGTTGATCTGTCATTACCTGCAACTACTTCTATCATTCCCAAAGGGGAGAGATAGTAAAGACATTGATAGGGGTGTGATTTCGGAGAAAATTTCAGTAAGTACACCAGTATTTCAACAAAAGCATTTTAGGCATTCTTTTAAGTGAATAACAAGCAAATACATACATGTTATGCAATATGAGACTCATGATGGGACCAATGCACATGCCCGTGACAAAATTCACCTTCCTTGTCTTTTCTCAAATTTCTATTGTATACTTGTTCATGAAATCATATAGCAAAATTTTCTTGACTCATATTTTCCAAAAAGACATTTTGTTCATAAACTTTTCATCTTTTCTTATCTTAGGCGCCACTTATCATATACATATCATTCTTGTGGCTTGAAAGCCATTTTCTTTTCGTCATGACTTCTTATTTTGGACACCTCACGGTTCCCCTATGCACCGTGTGCTCTCCGCTAGTTACCATCACACTTGGTGACCGTGTCAAATCTGGGTGAATACGTTTCGTGCTCTTAGTCACTCGGAGATTGCTCTCCGAATAACTACAAACTTCTTATATGGTGAGGTTGAAACCAACATTGTTCTTAAGGCATCCACTAGCATTAGGTACGACCACGTTCCGGACACCTTTTAGAGTCATATATGGTCTGCCGACTGTTCTTCGTCGACCCAGGGATTTTCACTCAACTTTAACCACTCCTGAGTGAACAGGGAGTTCCACTAGGGTATTACCCTGTCCCAGCCCTTGAGGTTTTTCTAAAACTTTAAATTCTTTTTCGTTTCTTTTGAAAACACGCTTGACTCAAAAACATAGTTTTCGTGCTTTATGCATGGGACATGCAATTCTTATTACTTGACAAGCAAAAACTTGAGATGAACCCGAGTACACACTTGGTCATTTTTCACACAAACCCCACATCATCCGATTCATCATTCATGCACAAGCACTTAGTTGGTTCTAATGGGTTAAGTGGGATGCTCGACTTCCACCCCTAGGGGTTAGGCCGAGACCCTCATTTTTACCACTTGGAGTTCTCTTCCTTTCATTTTCTAGGCTCTAGTTCTAGGTTTGAAACAATGTTTTTTTTAACCTTACAAGAAAGGCAACCTAAAACCCTATAGCCCTTAGGTTCAATGTTTTATACCTTATTTCCTCCAAGCGAGTATCATACTTGAACACTTAAGTGGAAACTGAAAATATACATGGGGTTTCTCCTACTTGTGTGCTTCTAAATTCTCCAAAATTTTAAAACTCAAATATTTCATAAAAAGGGAAACTAAATTATAAAAGTTTAGACTCCAAGAGCTCTACAAACCGAAAACTCTATAGGCATGTTCTGTCTTTTTTTTTTTTTCAAGTTTCAAACTTTTATTTTATCAAGCATGCATTTCTTTGCCATCCACCATATCAATAATAATAATAATATCATCATCCCAAGAACAAGATAACTAGATCCAACAATATTTTATAAATATTCATCCTAGCATGACATTTCAACAAACAAGGTATTTGTTACTAAATAATCAAGGTGCTTCTTCGAATGATCTATCCAACATCACCCAACATTCAACAAGTTTAAACGTAGTCGTGCTCACATGTATCATAGTAATCTCTCTTCAACAAAATCTACTAAAATAATCAACATATTATAACTTTCAACTAAAAAGGATCATAGGTTCTAAGCATGGGTTTGCATCTAACTAAAAATAAAATTTCTACCAAAAAGTTTCATCATGGCATACCAAGCAAGAAATCAAGCAATACAAGTATATTCACTCAAAAATATACTATAGTTGCTAGAGGCAAAATAAGAATATACTTACAATACTCCTAACTAGCTTAGATGAATTCTGAAAACATAAGAAATATTTTATTAGATTAGACTAAGAACATATTATTTTCAAAGAGGAGATTTCCTTTAGAAAAGATGATATGAATATTGGGAGTGTTCTTCCCTACACTTCTAGGTTTGTATTAGCTTAACAAAACCACTTACCTCTTCTAAGACTCTTCCTCTCAAGACCACTTGCTTCTTCTTCCTCTAGGCTTAGAGTGTTTTGATGTTTAGGTGATAGAATGAAATGAAGCAAAGAGAGTGGAGTGGGAGGATGAGTTGCCGTGAGGTATAGTGGGAGATGTGTGTGTGTATTGGCGATCGAATAAGGCAACCAAAAAGAAAGTGAACAAGGCCATTCGGCCAAGAGGCTTTCCTAGACCCTAGGCAACTCATTTTCCCTAAACTTGGAGTGCCACTTGATGAGTTTGAAAGACACTTGAGAGACTTCCATCACTTGATCACATCAAGCCTACATCTAGCCCACACTTGGGTGAGAAACTCATCCTTTTCTTTTCCTATGGCCGGCGTGTATCAAAGGTGTCAAGCACACCATTTCTCTCACATCCCTTCTTACACATTCATACATTAACTCACATGTCCATCCAATAGATAGCATGATCAACTCTTTGGGGAATGGGGCTTGTACCTTTCGGCTAGGCCCTTGCCATGCTTCCACCGAAACTCCTTCCTTTCCTATTCTCTTTTCCTTCTTCTCATGTGTTTAATCAATCAACTATTCACCTTACTTCTTATACTAACTTGTTCTATCACTCTTACACAATCCAATTGTCTAGATTTGGTAGCAAAGAGGATACTAAAAAGGGAGGGGGAGTCGGCTACTCACCTCACCCGAACTCTCATTCTCTTCCTCCCACTCTTTGCATCCATCAATCAACATCTCAAGTCATCATTCCCTTCCATACTCTTACACTCATGTCTTATCTATTCTTACACAATCTTATATGTCTAATTCATCTAGATTTTGGAAGTAAAAAGAGGGTACACAAGGGGAGAGAGTGGCCGGCTACATGATTCACCCGTAGCCCTCCATTCCTCTCCATGAGTTGTCTTTCCTCCTCCACTTGTTCCATCACTCACTCAATCAACCAATCAAGCCCTTACTTGTCTTCTCAAGATCCCTTAGTAATCATTCCTTAAGATTTGGAAAAACTTGTAAGAAAACCCCAAGAGTATTCGGCTATAGTCCATCGAATCTCTCTCCCTTTTTCTCATTTTCAAAACCCATCAAATCTTGTATAATCATTTGGCTAGATATGGCAAAATTCTACGATGATCTACTTTGGCAATGTGCCCATGTCTCACATGCCCATCTAGGTAGAAAAAGATGAGGAGATCTCATCTTTGATCTTCTCTTTCCTTCCTCCAACCAAAACAACTAGTCAACCTTCTCACCTACTAGTATTTTTCTCTCTTCCATCTACTAGTATTGGGTGACTAACAAAAATTATCCTAGATTGACATGTGTCCTCATGCATGGGCTTAGGTAGACTAATGGATTTCACTTTATGGGCCCATGGGCTTGTCATTTCCACTTGGGCCCAAAAATCTTGGTTATGGTTTTAAGGCCTTCTACTTCTAACCTCACCTTTTAGGGCTTTATCCACTAAATTACCCAAATCACCTTTACACTATTTATTTAATTAAATTAAAATATAGTAGGAAAATTCGGGGTCGTCACATATTGAATAAGGAGATGGTTTTACATGTCTTATAAACTCAAACTTGAGTTGATTAATTTTTGCTCCACTAGCTTCTATGACTTTTGAGCTACACTCCCAAATATTTCATACCTTAACCTAAACTCCATTACAACCCTTGGAAAGTCCTTATGATTCGTATTGTGCATGTAATCCCAGTGGTGGAGAATGAGAAGATATACAAGGTTATGGTAGATCATTTCCATTGAGATGAATTTGAGCGAAACACATAGCTTTGAAACACATGAGAATTGAGCGTTAACTTTCATGAGGATCTACGTATTTAGTTTAGTTTATCTTCAAGTGAAAATGCTTACTAAGAAATTATAAGTTGTTTGCTCATGATATGTTATGAGTTTTAAAGAGTTTGATTGTTGTTTATTAATAGCATTGCAACCTTGGTGTTTTTGGAAAAGTAGATTAGAGTTTTGCCCGAGGACGAGCAAAAGAAATAAGTGTGGGGGAATTTGATGAGAATATAAAATGCCATATTTTTCTCTCTTAAGATTTAATATTTTATTCTTATTTGATGCCTAAATATACTCATTATTCTTATATTTTGATTTAGGATACAAATAGAGGCATTAGGAGCAAATGAAGATAATTGCGGAAGTTTAGACAGTTTTGACGTCTCTTCGTAATATGGGCATAACTCTCTCATCCAATCTTCGATTGAGCTGATTCAAGATGATATAAAACCCCAAGAGAAATATCGGAATCCAAGACAAAATCAACCATGAAGTGGACGCACTTGCACTTGACGTTCCTGAATATTCTTCAGCCACAATTCCAACCAATTGCATCAAATCCACATGTTATCACAATATTTTCCAGCAAGCACTTCTGCATCAACTTGCAAATTCAATGATCAACTTACATGCAAGATTAGGTGTACTCAAGTTTCGTCAAGATAAATTGTTTGAACACAAGATACGAAGTCATACAAGACAACTAATGAAGAAGAAACAAAATTGATTACTCAAGTTACAAGCAACTTTCAGCTAAGGATGGTGGAAAAACAAATGATCAAATGCCAACTTACAAACCACTTGGTTCAAAAATGGCACATGGCAAAGCAACTTAAAATTATGATGATTTTGTCATAACAACTTACATGAAGGATGCTTATAAATAGAAGGGATGAGTGTGTGTTCTAAGACTATGCTTTTGATGTTTAGTTGAGTTATTGTGTTATCTTGAAAGAAAAACCAAATACCTCATTTCTCTTCCTTTTCTTTTGATTGATATCTTTGTTATGATTTTGAGTGGCTAAACTTCTGTAATTGGTCAAAGAAAACAAAAGCCTCGAAATTTATATAGCTGTGAGATCTAATTTGTTCTTATCATTCAATTTTTGCTTTGAGTATCAAATGTTCTTCTATGCCTATTTTCATGATTATTCCGTTTAATTACTAGAAGGTCTGCTAGTTTATTATTCGTTATAATCTTTGCTATGTTAGATATCAAATCTGTAATTGTTTGATCCCTCTAATCTGTAAAGCAATTAAGGTTTAATGATTTGCTGTATCAGAAATTATTAGAAATTAAGAAGAATGCTTGACTAAATTAAATGCAACCGCTTGTATATGTATTGTTTAGTTTTATCGATCTCTCTAATTCTTAAATTACTAGATTAAATCCTTAGTGCTTGTTTTGGATTGTTTAGTAGTTAGGATTAATTAGATCGCTTGTTTTCTAATTAATTACAACAAAGGAGAGATAAGAAAATTGTTCTAACGGTGAATATTCAAAGTATTAATTGATTTATATTGCATCAATGATTAGTTATAAAATTTCGATGGTGGACGTTGACTTCGACCAATGCTTTTTCCTTTGATTAATATTTTGAAATTAAATTGCTATTTAGTTGTTTTTATTTCCTTTGAAGATATTCTCATTACAATAAAAAACCCCATCTTCCTTGCTTAATAGCATAAAAATAAGCTAATCACTCTCTGTGGGATCGACCCTTACTCACACTACTACATATATTTTTTTGAGTACATGATTTTATTTTTGGATGCTTGTGACAGCACGCCATTCATCCATAAACATTACAACATGGATATCACCCAACATCTCCTCCATCTCATCTCATTCATTGGCATCATCCCGTTTGTTCTCATCACCAATATCTCGCATATAATCTAAATGATCGAAGGATGCATTCGGTATTGGTTGATACGGCTTACCATGGAGTACCCATCATGTATAACCCAGATTTATCCCATTAATAAAGATATGATACTCGGCTTCATCTAATCCTATAGCATACAAATTCTTACAACCTCCACATGGACGCTTGATGTAACCACGATTATCATCAGAAACCTGAGCAAATTTAATGAAGGTCCGAACCCCATGTGCATAGGGAACGTAGTCTTTCTCAAGTCTATCATCCAGGCGCATCCAAATTTTATCCATTTCTAAAAAACCTATCTATTAGTTTATGGCTTTAAAATCCACATGCAAATTAGGGTCCAAGGTATTTTTCACTTCATATTTGATAAGGTAGTTAGTCCTATTCCATTCGAGATTATATTATCCATATTGCATAGCTTTTGTTACTTCTAGTTCTCACGTTAGTAGAAATTTCGTCGGCGCCTCCCTATAGTTCTCCAAGTATACATATTCGTAACGAGAGATTGTGACCCTACAAATAGTATACCTGAAGAACAAATAAGGAAGACACCGAAACTTCATACACAACGTGAAAATTAATAAAAGTAAAAAAAATGTTCATTACAGATAATATAATTACAAACTGTCCACACTGGACAATTCAGGAATCAGTGGACACTTGAGTGTACAATGATTTCCAAACGGTCTAAAGTTATTAATATATGCAATGTCACACGACATACTATTTATTATTCATTTGCTAATTTATAACTATTATATAAATTATAGAATAAGGGTTGAGATTTGGGGTTTGGGATTAGGGTTTAGAGTTTAAGACTTGGGGTTTGGGGTTTAGGGTTTGGAATTTGGGGTTTGGATTTAGAGCCTATTTGGGATTACGTTTCGAGGTTTAAAAAGTGCTTTTAGTTGTTAAAAGCACTTTTAAAGAAAAATGACATGTTTGAGTAACTTTATTAAAAGCGCTTTAGGCGGTTAGAAAAGTTAAAAATCAGCTTCTTCAAAATGCACCAAATTGGAGTTTTTATCAAAAAGTTTCTGCAGATAATTATATATTTTAAAAAACTACTGTAACTAATTCTAAAAAGTGCTTTAGATATATGCATCCCAAACAGTAAATGACTTTTTAATAGTAGAGCTTATTACATTAAATTTTAAGTTATAAGCCTTAAGCTAAAAGTAATATTTTCTACCGCAATCCCAAACATGCACTTAGGGTTAGGGGTTTAGGATATGGGGATTGGGATTTGGGTTTTATGGTTTGGGTTTGGAGTTTAGGGTTTGAGATTTGAGGTTTGAGTTTGGGGTTTACGGTTTGGGATTAGGGTCTAGGATTTAGGATTTGGGGTTTGGGTTTAGGTTTGGAATTTGAGGTTTGGATTTTTTTCTAAACCGTAGAAGAAACCCAATATGCTTGAATACCAACATAAAAAAGACAAAAAAAACTTAACACATCCAACAAATTATCAATTGTAAAATACTTAACCCATCCAAGAATACATACTTCTAAAATTAAATAAACTAAAATATTGGCCCAAATATAATATGCCCAACAAATATACATGCTTGTGATTGGAAAGAGGCACAAATTTTCACTATATATATGCTTGAAAAAACTTACACAAAAAATATACCCACATTAAAAAAAAAAATCATATTTTAAATTCAATTAATCATCTAATATTTTTGCAAACTCCTATTACTAAAATAATACAAAAAATCCAATATGCTTAAATCCTGACATAGAAAAAACACCAAAAAATACTTAACACACCTGAGAATACATGCTTCTAAAATTAAACAAACTAAAATATTGGCACAAATATAACATACCCGACAAAATTATATACTTGCAATTGGAAAAGAGGTACAAATTTTCACTTTATATATGCTTGAAAAAATTTACGTAAAAAATATACCCACATTAAAAAAATTATAAAACATGTTCAAATAATCATCTAATAATATACAATAAGCAAATAGGAAATATACCTAGCAAAATCAATAAACTTTCTTCACAAGCGCTCAAACATCCCCTTTGAACTTCAACTTTTACACCACCAAACTCTACAAAAATACACAATGAGCTATTAAATTCATGCAAAAATCAAAAGCATAAATCTCTACAAAAATGACTAGTAAAGTTACATTTGAGAAGAAATAGATGCTTAAACACACATTTTAGTGCTCTCCTTCCCTCTCTCTCTCTCTCTCTCTCTCTCTCTCTCTCGCACGAAATGAAGTCAGAAATGAGAGTTCTGGTTTCATCCCGTGCCTATATTTGAAAACATTTGAACGTTATAAGCCTAACATTCGAACGTACTTAAATTACGCAGAAACGTTTGAACGTTCCCTTGTGACATTCGAATGTCAAGAATTTGTGTTCGAATGTTTATTAAAATACTACAAAAATTCCAAAATTTTACATAAATATCCGAACATCATAAAATTACGTTCGAAAGTTCTAGAAAGTGTGGAAAATTTTTCACACTTTTATTAGAATGTTGGAATGTAACTAGATGACTTTCGAACATTTTTTTTTTTTTTTTTACTTTTTTTATGATCAAATCCCTAGATTGCTATATTTATTAAACCAAAAATATTAAAAATATTTAATAAAATTATGGTAAATATAAAAAAAAGAACTATATTGCTATATTTAACGATAGTAATATAACATTATATGTTTAAAAGTTTTATATATCATAGTAAATATATAGTCAACACTATATAATACTATGATATTAGTAAATATATTAAGTATTATATAGTGTTGCCTATATGTGTATTACTTACTGTTGTAACAATATATATAACATAATATAATACTAAACAACATAGTGTTATATAGTATTAACTAATCATATTTTAAACATTACTTTATATATTTTATCTACTATAGTAACACCATACAATACCAAGTGCTATAGTTTTTAGATAATAGACTATTATAATACTATATAATACATTATCTACTATAGTAACACCATACAATACCAACATAGTGTTCGCTATACGGTCTGCGACGATTACCGCCTCACTACGCATGTAGATGAGCGTTTGGACCAACTGTCGACTTATATAGTGACCTTGCATATTAAGGTCGAGACTTTGACTAGTGAGTTCATATCAGTCAAAAACTGCATGTAGTCTTCTATTTTATATACTTTTTAAGTCTTTTTGTATTTTTTTAAATTTTTATAGTAGACCAAGTGCCCATGTAATATATATTGTTTTTTATTTAATTCTCAAATTTCTTTAATATTAGTTTATCTAAATTTAATTTTAAATCACTGCATTTCATATCTTTCACAAATTAAATTATTTTATAATTAAATAGAGTACAAAATTTGTATAATATTAATAGGGTCCTGGTCGAGTAGAATCTTATTTTAATTTCTTTACATATTTTTTATTCATGTTTTAATCATTTTAAATATTTTTAAAAAACAAATATCAATACAACAATAATCAAATTCTACACTATTAAGTAAAAGAAAAATTTTTAAATGTATTAAAATACTAAAGGTGTCAAAGTAATTTTTTTTTTCTTCTAAAATCTAATCTAAATGTTCGAATGTTCTTCCATATATTTCGAATGTTGGTGCTAGAAATATAAACGTTTGAACGTCAGTGATCTCCTAGTTCAAATGTGCAGTCAATATTTGAACGAAATGTCATCTGAGTTCGAACATAAAAAATCCCGCCAATTCTCTTTAGTGATGGTTTCAAGAAACTGTCATAGAAAGTAGGTTTTGGTGATGGTTTGTAGACCATTACAAATTTCAAACTGTCACTAAAGCCCAAATGTGTTGTAATGAAAGTACACCTACTACGTGAAAGGGTTTTAATGCATAAGACGTGAAAGTTTCTAAAGTCAAGCTTAGGAAACTTTTGCTTTTAAGATCTATGTTGATTTTGTTCATAACAAAATAGTCATATATTTTGAGGAGTTTTATCTGAGAAAATTATGGTATTTATGACCATTAGTGGTAAACTATGTTCTATAGGTAACGTGACTGATCTATTGTCTAGTACAAGTTGTAAGATTTAGGATCCAAACTTTAGAGTCTTACGCCCCATTTGGTTGTTAGATTTAATTAAGATCAATTAGTTCAATCTAATTTTAAATTAAGTTTAGTATCCAAATACTCAATTTCTTTGGTTGTTAAATTCAATTGAGATCAACTTAGTTCAATCTAATTTTAAACTAAGTCTAGCATCCAAATACTCAATTTTCAATTTGTTAAACTCATCTTAACTCAAAATCTATTTACAAGTAAGACTCACAATTTTTTCAATTTAACAATAATTCTTTACACACGAGATCCACAATTGTTTACACACAAGATTCACAATTTTCTTCACTTCCTGTAAATATATTTAAACTCATATTAACATCCAAATGCTTTGAAACTTATCTTTGACAGACTCCACAAAACTCACCTCACTATCTTAACTCAATACTATTTATAAAAAATCCAACTCAACTTAATATCCAAATGCCAATATTGACATATATAAGTGGTTTTTTTCCATAGTGTTGACATATTTTTTTCTGGCGTAAAAAATATGGCCTCTATAAGTGGTTTTTTCCCACAATATTGAAGTTTCCAAAAATATCAGATGAGATTGCCAAAATATGTGTCCATTCTTTACAACATTCTATTGCCACAAATAATATTGTCATATATGTATTGTTTTTGGCAACCGACTCAAGTTATTCTGACGAGTTGTGATTCACAATATCTTTATACTTAAAAATCACTTATCTATTTATCTATATAAAGGTCGAATCATCCAATTTGATGTGGCACTCAAACCGTAAAATTCGGTTCACAATTGGACACAGAATTGTTATTATTTAGAGTTACATTGGTTAAATAGTTTAGATGGTTAATCACATCGGTTAATGAAGCCACTTGCGACACATTATTAGTAAAAAAGTTTACACGTTAATTGAAAGACCATGCATGTGTGCAATGAGTCCACAATTTCCGCTAATCGAATTAACTGCAGGTTCAAAGGGCATTCGTTTTTTTGTGAAAAGCTTTTACCAATTCATCAGCAGTGCATTGAAACCAAAGACACGAAGAGGCAACCAAGGAGGTGAAAATAAACCGTCGCGGCATATAGTCAAGGACTCAAGGCTCCTCTCTCTCTCTCTCTCTCTCTGTTCGTTTAACTTTCCGTCTTTAGTCTCAAATCCATTTCACGACCCATTTTCCTTTCCTTTCCTTTTCGTTTCAAATCCGTTTAAGTTCCTTTCTTTCAATCTTTGTCTTCTACATTTTCAATCGCATATAGATTGACAGGGGGAAAGGGAGAGGGCTCCTACTCGATCTTGACTGCATATATTTGGGTTATCTTTCCGACTAAGTTCCAATCGGAGTCTTACAGTTAAGAGCTCTTGATCGAGGTACGTTTTATGCGTATTCATTGAATGAAGCTCTAAGTTTTGCAGTAAGAATAAAAAAATATGAGATTAGAAAAAATGGAATCTTGGTTTTTAGAGGTTAGTTCTTTTATGTTCTTCGTTTATTTTCGTTAAAAAAAAAAGAACTTTCTCAAATTTTATTCTTTGCTGTTTCTCGATTGCTTTGGTTGACTAAAATTTTCGCATGATTCATACACTAAGGTTAAGGGGTGTGAGTAAGAGAAAAAAGGGGGATGAAGTTTCTGGGTTGTTATCGATTGATACCTATAATTTTGAATTTCTTAGACATAGAAAACAATTCGTTCATTCATTTCGAGTGCAAACCGCGATGCCATGCCCACAATCTCTGTGGCAAATGGGTAACCCATATATGAAAACGGGGCTGCGAAACAAAAGACAAAGCAGTAGGAGGCATTTTCAGCATTGAATCGTCTTCGACGTGCTCCAAATCACGACTTGGGCACTGAATCGTTTTCGATTGCAAGTCATGCTATGAGAAATCTCAGAAGACGAAATGTAAGTGCTTTATGTGAATTCATGATAGTTTCGATTGTAATAAAAGAACTGTACTTGGGCATTGGTGACCTTCGAGATATTCCTTTGCATGATTTCTCTACCGTGCATCATAGCCTCGATATCCACATCGTCAGGTAACATTTTCAACTTATTTTTCTATATTTTTTTTTTATAGATATGTTTTGTTGTTGGTATTCGAATAGTTGATTTGGGTTGTGGGGTTAACTTTCTAATTTGATTCGGCTGTGAATTAGCATACATTTCTATATTGGTCCCTAGCATACATCTTTTTATTAGATAAGTTTTCTTTTTCCGCCCCACCCCCAACGGTTCCTTTTCAGTTTCTCTGAAAGTTACTCTATCCTAGTGCCATTTAAGTGAAGCATTGGGTCTGCCCAAAGTTTCATTCGCATGCTTCGTGTCTTTAGTTTCACATATTTCTCTCTCTCTATGATCTGTTTGGGTTCATTGATCTATTGGTTTTGGCTTCCCTATTTGGTTGATTGTTATATTTCAGTATTTAGTTTTTTGTAATATAAAAAAGATAACTTGGTTAGATTTAGTTGGCACTGGAAGCATCTTATAACTATTTATAGATTATTAAAAGTGTAGTTTTCTGTTTGTGTAGAATTTTATTTTTTTATTTAAATTTGGTGAGTGACTTCTGTTATAATTGTTTTCTAGGATCCCATGTTAGTGAGAAAATATTGGTTGAGATTGTTTGAAACTTATGTGAATTGTATTTCTGTGCAGATTTTTATAATAGTGTGGTTACCATAAAGATATATTGAAGAAAAACATTATCGTGGGTAGTTACACAATGTTTTGTTTATTTATGAACTATATAAGCGAAAATGGAAGTTATGTTTCAATAATACTTAAATTGTTTTAGATTGATGGTTTTGTTTTTGTGTGAAGGTTATGGTTTTAATAATATTTTGGTTTTCAACATCGTTAAAATGGAAAATGCATGTTTTGTCTTCACCATACATGTTTTGTGTGAAAATGTTTCATTGTTTCTATTGTCTTGCACTTATTTCACTTCAACATGTTGGTGTATTCTGATTCTTCTTCCTATTGTCATGCCAAATACGGTATGTTTTGCGTGTTTATTGTTTCTTTTTCTTTTTTACCATAAAGATATATGGAACTCAATTTCTTGGGGATTTGAACGCTTTATTGATTGATTGGAATGATATTTTCAAAATTTCCCAAGATTTGCTCATTGTATGAAATGATTGAGGCGGTGGTTTCTCCTTGGGTCATATTAAATTTCAAGTATTTTTCATATTCTTTTACCATGCTTAGCTTGATGATGAAACCGGGCTATAATTCTAGATTTTTAGTATTTCTAATATCGTTTATAAAAAACATGCTGCCTTAACGAATTCAGATTATACTGTTCTTCATCTAATCATTCAAGTCACTTTTCAAGTATAGAAAATGGTGCTAAAACAATGATAATTTGGTGGAGTAATTCAAGATTCTCTAGCTTTAGAAAAACTACAAAGACACTTAGAAACAATAGAGAAAGAGAGAATTCGTGGTGGGAATGAGACAGATACGAAATTTGAAGTTGGAAATACTCTCTACATCACAATTTGAATGACACTAATAGTTGTACATGATTACTCTTGAATTTAAATAAAATAAGATACTAATATCCATGGCAACTTCCTATAGTTAATTTATAAAAAATAAACATAATAAAAAAAGAAGAAGAAAGAATGTGGTATGCACGTTTGGTTTGGTTTTGGGGTTTGTATTTTGAGGAAATGCTACTTTCATTGATTTCTTAACTTTGTTCTTTGATCTGTTCTCATAATTTGTTTTAAATCGTGATTTCTCCAACTGGTTTTTTTATTTAACAGTCACTACTAAAAGCATAAAAATGGTTGCTTTTTGCTGATGTCCATGTGATGGAGATTTTGAAAAATATGCTCTTTTAGGCAACACGATATACATGCATTGCCTTTTGCCTGAGATACTTTTTCCACCAGCTATTTGGTGGTCGAGTATGCAGTTGAACATTTGAGCGACTAAACACTTTGCCTTTTTGTCTAATAAATGCATGGAAATGTTGAGAACACTGTAATTAATTTAGTAGGGCTTCTTTCTAATTTGAGTTAAATTTTTGGTTATTGATGCGAATTTGATAATGGCTTTTTTTTTTTTGTTTCTTGATCTTATTTATTTTAAGCTCCAAAAGGTCTACAAGTGTTATAGGACTCGAAGAAATCTTGCAGATGGTGCAATGGTTGTGGAGGAACTATGGTTAGTCTCTCACTTCAGCCCAATACTGTGAATGCTTTTATGTTTATTGATTTCTGAATTTTTGAGAACTTGGTTCGATGAGTAGGTAGAAGATATTAAAATTTTGCTGATCTGAAGTAGAGTTTTATTTCGATCTTCAATGTTGAGAAACCAAAAGACACTCATTTCAATTTATGTATTGTTTTGCTAAAAGAAATTGTAAATATAATGTATTATTTATTGAAGTATCAATTTTGATATATTTATTTTAATATGTATATAGTTCTTTTGATATATTTTAAAAAAATTAGAGAATGTAAATTCAAATATTATAAATTTATTAATAAATCAATATTAGGTTAAAAAAATATAAGCAATGTGCAGGTTATACACTAGTTCTTATTTATATTTGAAGAGTTTTAAAAGGTTATTATTTATTGCTACTGCTCTCATCTGGCTCTCTCCCTCCTGAAAATCGAATCCTCTCTCTCCACTCCGCACAAGTTTCCCCATGGGTTCTCCACACCTCGAGCCGCCGTCGTCAACCCCTAAACTCACCATCGGCCAACATCAACTCCTCTCACCCGGGCTACCATACCCAACCACCATAACCCCTCACGGCAGTCTACCTCTTTCCCACGCAAGCCCTTCCCGAAATGGGTTTCCCCATGAACTCCCCACCACCGTGCGACTCCTACTGCCGCCGTACGCCAATCCAGCGGCCACTAATGACCTCCCCAAGACTTCTTGCACCTCCTCCCTCCCACACGCCGCCCCTAGCTCCTCCAGTCTCCCCCACGCACGGACTCTCTGACCTGCTTTGTTGTTGAATCATTGCATAGAGAGAGGGAACAATGAGTCAGGAATCGTTCATATACAACTTTGTGACCCGAGGCACCGTCGTCTTGGCCGAGTACTCTGAGTTTACTGGCAACTTCCCAGCGATTGCGGCTCAGTGCCTGCAGAGACTCCCTTCCTCCAACAACAAGTTCACCTACACCTGCGACCACCAGACCTTTAATTTTCTCGTCGAAGATGGTTATGGTGAAATTCCCTTTTCATTTCACTCTTTTGCTTTGAGGTGGAAGTTGAATTGCTAGTGGAAGTACTTGGATCTGGCCCGAAACACTCACATTTATATATTTTTTTTCTGGGTTCTTTCCCTTTTCATGTTTTCTTATAGTTTTTGAGTGCTTGAAAAACTGAGGAAAATACTAAATGTTGAAAATCTAACCCTTTGCAGTGGGGATTCCCATGTCTTTTTGGTTTCCAAGGAATTAAGAGTCTCCTAACGTGAGCTAAGTAGTTATATTCCGGAAAAATCCATGAGCAGTACTTGTTTCTAGCCCTAGAGAGTGAATTAATTGAGTTATTTCTGTTTGTTTTTCCGTAAAAAAAAAACCATTCTTCAACTTTTATAGCAGAATTTGACGCTTGTTGAAGAGTTAAATATTCATAATTTCTGCATTCTTAATTAAAATTTAACTTGATTCAGATTGTTAACCGTATGCCTTTGTACTATGCATTACGTGCCAGTCATCAATTATAAATGAGGTATTAAGAATTTAATAGGTCCATGGAAACTATGATCTCAGGATACTCTGCTTTCCTGTAAAAAAAAGTTTTTTTTTTTTTCTCTTTTATAGCAGAATTTGACGCTCTTAGAAGAGTTAAATTTTCATAATTTCTACATTCTTAATGAAAATTTAATTTGATTCAGATTGTTAAATGTATGCCTTTGTACTATGCATTACGTTCTAGTCATCAAATATAAATGAGGTATTAAGAATTTAATAGGTCCATGGAAACAATGATTGCAGGATTACATATTATATATAATCTACGTGGTGATTTTCCAACAAATTAGATCAGTTTTGGACTGATTAAGGTAGTGAATTGGATCGTTAGTTTGCATGTACAGTACTTTTTGTTGTGTCTTTGTGAGATTATCATGTTCTCAAATGTTCTCTTAATATTGTTGGATTCCATGATTTGTCTGTGTGAGCCATGTTTCCTTCATTTTATGGAAGCAAGAGCTTCTAGTTTTTAGGGCGCAAATGATCTCTCCTAATTTGGGTCCGTAAAATAAGAAGATCATTATAGAAAGAGTGAAACCTTTTCCCACTTGAACCCCTAATTGGAAGTGGCAAAACAAGTTTGAGTTTTGAATCTCCATGCAAATCCTGTACGTATATATATAATACGTGTAGAAGAATTTCCTGCAAGATATAGTTAATTGAATGTAACAACAGGTGAAAATTATGTTTTGCATCTTCAAGCTACTGCTTGGTTTCCATTACCTATATAAAATTGCAGAAATTGGAATATATAATTGCTTGAAATATTAATTAATAAGTTTTGGTTAACGTGATTCTTAGTTAATCGGTATTAATCTGTAGGATTTCCTTTCTTATAATAGAAGTATTAGTCTGTAGGGCTGGCCTTTGTTTGATTGATTGATGGATATATCATCTATGCCGTTGGGCATGGAATGTGTTATTTATGGGTATGTAATGAAGATAATCATAATAAATATTTAAAGGTAGCAGGAGGAGGATAATCAGGATGTGCGGCAAATGCAGGCACGCATAGATGACACAAGTTTTTACCCTTTCTTAATGCTCTAGTTGAACTTATAATCTCCAACTTTATGACTAAAATATTAATACTAAAGTTTTGCTTCACTGTGGGGAAATATCCTTGTATGAGGCATCTTCTATTTGTGATTTTCCGATGAGGTTTACTATTAAGGATGTATGTGAGGTATGGAATTCCATTAATATGGAACTTGTGAATCAGCTCTGTCCTGTTATGCTATTGAAGCTGAAATATAGTGGTTTTAATTATTTTACCAGTTTATGGAATAGAGAACCACATGCATGACATGAGGGAGGATTTTTTTTAGGGGGGTGGGGGAGAGACTGAGAGAGGACTTTTTTTTTCTGGTGAAGATCTCATCAGATTACTTTACTCAACAAAAAATGCTTCATTGTTGATGATGAAGCAAAAGACACTCGTTCATCCACTTTGGTTGATTATAAGGAGGAGATAGGAATTAAGAGGACAGATGTTTGGGTAAATAGAAGTGCTTCATTGGTTAAGCCAATATTGAGATTGAATTTTGTAAACATCATAGTTGAGTTATTGGTTACATAAAAATAATATCATTATCGACTTATCTCCTCTCATCAACGTGGTTTGACACAATAGGCTGACTAAAATAAGGAACTCTTTTTCTCCCAAGATATGGCAATATAAATTATTGAATGCTCCTAAGTCAACTCTTATTATACTTTTCTTTAAAATATCTGTTTGACTTGGATGCTATTATTTTGCCTATAAGTTATTTATTTCTTGTGTGTAGTGCATTTCAATCACTGATAGATAGATTTTAAAATATTCTCATGTTAAGTAAAATATTGGAATGCATCCATGGTTAGCATGGAATTAAGTTTTATCATTGAGCTTTATGAAGAATCCTATATTTTTTTAGGGTATACTACTACAAAAAATAAGGCTATTTTTGGCGACCAAAAGTTGCTGGAAAAAGTCTAAGAATCATTGCCAGAATGCGCCACTAATTTAGAGCCAGAAAACGGTATTTCCGACTACTGTAGTGGTGGACAGAAATATTCTCTTATTTGGGGCGAAAATTAGTTGCTGCAAATAGTATAATAATTCGCCACAAAAGTCAAATCCAGAGCGCTTTTTTGTTTTTTTTTGCGATTTGTATTTTTTTTTTGCCCCATTTTTTTTTCTTGGATTTTAATTGTTTGATTTTATTTATTTTAGTATTGGCAATAATAGTAATGTGCATAATTAGCAACAAATGCTTAAAGGATGAAGGAGAAGAATTTTTCTGGAAACCAGTTGGACTATTAGATGTTAATAGGCTTACCTCATATAATTAAAAAAACTAAATCGAAGGATCAACATGAAGATAAACAAGAAACAAAGAAGAAGAGTTTGAAAAACCAGGTTTCAATCACGAGAAGAAAAAGAACAACAATAACACCACCATCTCTAACAACATCGTTCCATGGAAGTGTAGTTTTAATCTAAAATTTACGTACATTTCACATGAAAAAATTTTGTTCAATTTTGTTTCGCTAAATATAACAAAAAAGAAAAAAATGGGTAACGAAAAAACCCAAATTCAGAGTTTTCTATTGTAACTACAGAAACCTAATGCGTCTAAGGAATCCGACATGTTCATATTTTCCGATCAACAGTAACCTTCTTCCTTTTGTAGGTTTCAATTCTATCAAGACGTGCCAATCCTATCCCATCCTCATACTTCTTTTCTAGTGCCTGTCATTACCACATGAACAAATTAATATAAGAAATCAGATTTCATTAAAAAGTGTAAAGATACAACTAAAGTACTTATTTATACTTTTGATAAATAATAAGAGGTTTTCTTCCCAAGAATAGGCTAAAACCCAAGTAACAATACTACTTTATAATACTAAGAGGAATCTAAAACAAATTCTGGGAATAATCAAGCCCAATCCTGAACGTATACTGCCGAAAGTCACTCAATCAGCTTTCGTCTTATAAAGTCTCACATAAATAATGAGTTTTCATGAAAATTAAGAAAGATGTACCTCTATGAACCCAATGAAAGTCTCCATTTTCACACATACACACATAAAGTTAGTGATTCAGTCACAACATTAATGATAAGCTGAAAAGCTCTAATCAATAAATGGTTTTCTGGTGCAGAGCAGGTATAATGCTCTGCTTAAAGTCAAATCTTTTGGATTTAGCCATTTCTGAAAGGATCATGTTTAGTCCAAGCATCTAACTAAACTAGAAAGACAGCTCTTGACATCCTATCCAGAAGCCTCAAGGAAATCAGATCTACAAAATATAGTGTTGAATGATTATCCTACATGTAAAGCAATATGGAGAAATGAAAGATCATGGTCCACTACACAACATTATTGTACAACATATTATTTAAATCAACAATGGGTGAATAAATACTAAATAAATAGAGGCCAAAAGTGTACAAAGACAAGATAAACCTTGCAAGGAAATGAATGCATTTGCTTGACGAGCCATTTCAGCCTTCCGTTGGTGCATGCCGGAGACAACTCTTACTTCTTCGACAGTCTCTCCAGTTATTTGAAAATCATACACGACCAGTTTCCATTTTTATATTATTCCAACTAATGAAACTGAACAATTATTAAAATCAACGAGTGTTTGTTCATTAAAAAACAAAAAGAACAGATCCGAGAGGAAAAGAGAAAAGAAAAGAAGTCGAGTGTTTGATTTTCAAATTGACAAACTTTTATTTACTATCTTTCCTAGAAGAAGAAATTTCCAATACATATGCCTATCTTTACATGATAATGCTATATATATATATATATATATATATTCTTTTCTGCAAACCCTAGCATTTTCAAAGCATCCTGTCCTCATGACCATCATTGATCTCTATATTTTTACTTTCTTATATATATATATATATATATTATTTCATCTCATTCACTTTTTTTCCCTGCCCATTACTAGGACATAAGCCAGGGGCAGGAAAGAGAGATACACATAATCTTCATTCATCTATAAAGGTTCAAAATTGCATGTGTTAGGAAAACAACAGAGAAGGGGAGTAAAGTCATGTAATTCTTTACTGCATCGGCCACTTCAATTGCTTCCTCTGCCGTTAAATTTTTAAAATGATCAGTACACAATATCATCAGTTAAGTCAATTCCTAGATTTGATAAATTAAAAAAAAATATACTATATTTGTTTCACCGGGGATTATAAGAATTTCTTAACTCATTGCTTCAAAAGCAGCTGGATCATTATCTGCATACTGACACATCTCATCCTGATAATGTAAAAGGCTTCTCAAGCTCCCTAAGCTAAAATCAACAAGAAAGCATATAAATGTAAGAAACTTTATGGAATGATACATCAAATAAGTTCATAAGTCAACTTAATAAACACAAACTTCCCATCCTTTGATGGTCATCTATTTTGGTATATATATATATATATATATATATATATTTCCCATAAGGCTACGAAAACATGAAAGAAAGAAACAATACTGCATTCTCAACTATAAAAGCAATCAAGTGTACTCACAAGGAAGAAGTCTTGAGATTCATAGAATATTTGAAGCATCTTCTCACGCTTCTCTTCCAATGAAAGATCCCGTTTCTTAGACTACAATAAGAATCAAGCATTGTTATGCAAATAAGACATAATAGCAACTTTGAAATCCATAGAAATCATTTTCTTAAAATTATATAAAAATACATTTGAATAAAAATGCTGAAACCAAAATATGTGGCTAATATCAAATGTTCACCACCCTCTTTAACTAATTATCAGGCTATTAGTTACTCAGTGATGAAAAGAATTAAAAGAGGTAGAGGCCAAAGACTTTAGAAGTATAACAGAGCTGAACTCACAAGGTTTCCAAACTGGATCGTGGCCTCTGCATTTCTCTTTGTGCCTTAGGTATATTGGATTCGAAACATAATAGTTACCTACACAGCAACACTCCAGTCTCCACCTCTATAGATGATTCACACCTTTGACAACGTCTTAGAACTCTTTAGCCACCGATTTGCAGTTATTTGATACCGAATATTAATTTTTTTGTGCAATTGTGCCTACAAGCCCTGTATTTTGTCTCATTAGAACTCAATACCAACCACAAAAAATTTGGTAACTAGCGCCCTTTAAAGAATTTATAGGACCATTGATACGTGAAATTGAATATTGCAAAAAGGCATCGAGCAACAACGTTCAGATATTGGTTTTTCAATACCAATGAAAAAGAATTGAGAGCGAAAGAAAGAGTGAGAAAGTGTTACCACGAAGACAACGGGAGGGGAATAGCTGATTATCCCTTGACATTTGGTTACTCGGTCTTTACAATCACAACAATTCGCTCACTCTTAACCACCGCCTCATCTCGTCACTATGGTCTTCTCCCCGCAACTCGACGAATCGGCTTTTGCTCGGCCTACCACGACTTGGCCCAATAACTGCTCAAAGTTAAACCAAATTCAAACGCTTCAAACCCCAAATTGGCTACTTCGCCCCAAGATTTTTCCTAGAATACTTAGGGAGCTGATCAAGAAGAATTTGATGAGAGAGAGAGGGAGGTTGCCACCTAGAGGGAAGAGGAGCCGTCAGGGTGAAGAGAATAAAGGAAGAGGACGACCTTGGCGAGAGGGTGATGGTCAGATTGGGGATGATTCTTCCAAAGAGAGAAAGGGGGAAAAAAGAGAGAGACAAAGGAAAAATCGACGGGGATTTGGGAAGGAAGAGTGGAAAACTAAGGGGCGGGAGTGAAAAACAAGTGGCGACTTAGTTGCAAAATGTATAGTGTCCCTCTTCTTTACGGTCAGGCCGCACTAAGAGGGAGTGCAGCCACCCAATAAGATTAAAACAGGTCATATATTCTATTAAAAGAACATTAAAAGAACAGTAAGCTGGAGTGCATGGGATTATGCACAGAATAAACACGCCATCACCCCCTCGCCCTTCCTCTCTCCCTCGCTCTCTCTCGGAATCAGGTGTTCCCTTCTCTCCATCACCCTTTCTCTCTCCCGTGCATCTCCATCTCTTCTCTCCGTTGGCCTTTCTCTCTCTTGCGCATCTCCAGATTTTGCCCTTTTCCATCTCCCATTTTGCCCATTTTCGTCGCCTGAATTCTGCTCATCTGCCTAAAATGGTATGCAATTTCGTGTTTCTTGATTTCTTGCAATTTCTTGCCCCTTTTGTATTTATCGAATTCATTACGGTCAAGAGCTGATTTCTTATTTCTTGATTTCTTGAATTTATATGCGATTTTGTGTTTAAATATGGCCAGATTTCATGATTTCTTATTTATTGATTTCATAGAAACTCATATATTTATTTGTGAATTCGTGATTTCGTATAGGAATAATTTATATAACTGGGGAAATTTTTAGAAGGGACAAGCATGTGTTTCCTTACTCTCTAGTTTTCATGGAAGCATAGCTTTGTGGAAAAAAATGTTAATTCAATTTAAGTTAAATTGGTTTCCAGATGAGCTTACTTAAGCTTGCCCTTCTCATTATTATTTTGCTTTAGAGACCTATGATCGTTTTGGTTTAGCTTCTCCTTTAGGCATATTGATACATTCCCAAATTCGTGATTTGTGGATTCTAATAGGATGTATTCTAATACTCTGTATGTATTTGTTTTTGTTATGTTTAAGTTATTTGCTATTTATTGTGTAGTTAATTTAACCCGACTTTACTTTAATGTGACAGGGAGCTAGGTGGAATTGATAGGGACCTTGGTCGTGTCCCTACTTAACTAAGTTGGTCCTATTCGCCTTGTTGCTCCTCAATGACCAAGTAAGGCTCCTTTTGCTTGTGATGGTTCACGTGCACCAACAATGGATGAAAGGGTGATATGAGGTTGAGATGGTTAAGAGAATCTGATTGAGTTCGTCTTGGCTAAGTAGGGTAGAGTGGTGTACGGCAATGGGATTGGATGGCTAAGTGTATGGAGCAATAAGGTGGTATTTAGGCTATGGTAGTCTTGGTTATGGTAATGGGAAGGGAGATGTGGTGGGCTGAGTGGTAGATTAGGGTAGAAAAGGTTTAGGCGAATGTCCTTTGAGTAGGCCTATGTATTAGGGTCTCTTTGGTAAGGAATATGGGTCATATAGTGTAGTAGGGTTAGGGTTTTAGTGGAGGCTAAGGGGAATTTCGAGATTGAGATTAGGTTAGGGTTTGGAAGTCAATTGGCTAAAGTCTGGGAAGATGGGTTTCAGCTAAGGTGGTTAGAATTAGGTGGGATAGGGTTTTGAGATGTTTTGGATAATTCCTAAAATGTAGGAATTAGGATTTTAGCAAGATAAGTGAGCGGTAATAAGGTAGGGTTGTTGGCCGAGTATTGCTTCTATTTTGGGATAAGATTTGATTGATTCAATCAATTGGATAATTGATTAATCATTTGAGAGAATTAAGGTTAATTTGGTGATGTGGCAAGTGGAGAATTTCGGCAATAGTTAGGGATGGAATGGTCGAGTGAGATATTTATGGAAAGTGGAAAGATTGGATTTTGAATTGATTTGAGTTTGGGATAGAGTTGAGTGGAGGCTTGTTGGGGCCGAGATTTGGGTTGTTTTTGGATGAGAGAAGATTTGATTTAATTGGATAAATCTAGAAGAAGATAAGGGAATGATGGCCGGTTATTGTTGTTGGAGATTTGGTTGGAATTTTGATTTAAATTTTTGAAATGATTTGAAATGGGGGAATGTATGTGGCCGGATATAGGGATTATTGTAGTGGTCGGTTATGGAATGAATTTGGTCGGTAGAATAGGTTTTGAATTTGAATTGACTTGGTTGAGAGAAATATGGGAAGTTATGGTGGATAAGGTGGCAAGTGAGGGGTTCGGTTAGGGCAAATGGATGATGGCCGAATATGAGTTTGGATAAGATAAGTAGTTATGGTTTTCATTTGAATTGATTTGAATTAGAGGGATGATGTGACATTAGATGATGTGGCAATGGGGTTCGGCTAGGGCAAAGGGATGATTGCCAAATATGAGAAAAAATAGGGATTGTTAGTTTGATTTGAATTTGAATCAATTTGAATTCAAATCCAAATGGTGGCCGGTCATGCTAGGATTAGGGGGGCACGAAAATGACTTATTTTGGATGAGGGATGAGGTGGATTTAAGTGAGAAAATATAGGAAAGGATGAGGGTTAGGTGGCCGGCTAGGTTAAAGGGTAAAAGTGGCAAGTGTTTAAGCTAGGGTTTGATGGCCTTTGGTCGTGTGGTATGGGTAGGGTTTTGGGGATTTTTACATGGCTGCTATGGGGCAAATGGAACACCAAAATGATCAATTGAACAATCAAATGATGATTGAACAAAGGACTATAGAAGAACAAGTCAATTCTTTCAAGGCACCAAGGGGTTTCGGCAATGCCTTCCTTCACTTCTTCTTTCTCCTTCAATCACTCCAACACACTCAACACTCAACTCTCTTGAGCAATCCGAATCTCCCAATGGAGGAGAATTTCAAATTGCTCTAGGGAACACACACACAAGTTCTCAAATCCACAAGTGGTGTGGATTTGGCCTCACAAACACAAAACTCACACAACAATCAAACAACCACTTAAGAACACAAAAACATAAAATCACTCAACAAGAACTCACTCAACACCAAAACACTTTTTATGAATAACCTCAAGATTTTTATAAATAAAAATGTAAACAAATAAAAGGATAGATGTGGATCACCGATTCACGAATTGCACGATGATCCTCTTCCAAAGGGATTCACGAATTGCACCCTAGGGAAGCCCAAGTGCTAAGCACCGAAAATCCAAACCACACTAGTGTGGCCGGCCTAACTCTTTCTCAAGAGCAAAAGTCTAATTCTCAAATTGTCCAAAAGATGTGAAATGAAAACTTAAAAGTCCTATTTATAGAGTCTAACAAATTGGAAACCCCCAAAAGGCCCCTAACAAAATAAGATAATTACTAAAATAACTAAATGCATAAATAAATAAAATAAATACATAAATAAGCAAAGGTGGCGCCAATGATGATGGGGCCGTGGCATGTTGTGGCCTAGGTATGGCATGTGGCATGGCATGGCCCACGGATGGTTGTCTACATGGCGCCTGGCTGCATGGCATCTGATAGTGTGCATGACATGGTGACATGCCTAAGCTTGATGATGTGTCCCGAGTGATGCCGTGTTGTGGTAGTGTGGCCCAGTCAGGTGGCTTGGGCGGTGGTCTTGTATGGCCCGGGCTGAGTGCCGGGGTGATGGTCATGAATGGCCCAAGCTGGCGGTCTGGGCGCATGGGCTGCGCGTCGCAAGTAGCCTCCATGGTTGCTTGCTGCGTGTCAAGGTCTGAGCCAAGGCATGCATGCAGGTTAGCCAAGTGACTGTCCTGACCCTCCACTAGCAGTGTCAAGGCATGATTTAGGGCGGTTTTTAATGGGGTACTATCAGGAATATTGTAAGCAATGGAAGTGGATTGAAGCTTTTTTGTCATTTTGACTTGGCTCTTGAATATGTGTATTTAGCAAAGAAGACACTTTTTTGTTGTATCTTCCTTATTTCGGGATTGTGAGAAATTTGGAATGATGAGGAATGCTCGATTTTTATTATTTTTATTTTTCTTGTGCTGTATTAGCAGTTGCAATGGGATGTTATGATAGATGCGTTTCTTATTTTAAAAACTTCTTCGTAACTCTTGTAAAAAGTTCATCTCAAAGGACTTGATCTATAGAGGCGCCTTGAACATGAGAATACATCTATCATTAATCAAGACAGGAGCTTTTCTTCTCTATTTTGGCACCTTGTTTGTAGATTATTTATTATATTTTTTCTTTTATTATCTTTCTGCCACTTCTTGCTCAGATTGTCCTACCAAACACAGAGGTTGCAATCTCTCATGTGCTAGCTGCAATATGATACATATTAAAGTAGAAAATTGGAAAGAGTCTGATTTAGGCCCCGTTTGGATTCGAAAGTGGGTTGAGCTCATCTCAACTCACTTCCATTTCATCATTATATTTTTATAATTTTTTATACAAAACACAAATTCATATACACGTTTTTCAAATCCCAATATACATTTTTCAAATTTCAATACACATTTTTCAAATCTTAAAATAATAATAATATTAAAAAATAAACTAAATTCATCTCAACTCATCTCATCTCTGAATCCAAGAGAGACTCCGGTTCTCCTTTTTCTATAAATAAAGGCATAATTCATATATGCGTACCGATCTTGCAACCAACGAGCCGGAATTAGCAATCCTGTAATGCCAGCAAAGCACATGCCAAATAGCACTAAACAATCGTACATGCCGAATTGGACCAAGCAGTATTTCATTACACTAAACAAAGTTCTCATTACAAAACAGATTCACAAAGCAGGTCCAAAGTTCTGATTACACTAAACAAAGCATGTCTAAGATTACAGCACAAACTAAAAGAAAAATATCCACGAAAAAAGTAACACGGTGGTCTCTCCAAAACAGCATCCCCTTCCTCCTTTGCAGTCGACAAACTCGAACTGGAATGAGAATCCGAACTCTTCATGCTGTCAAGAAGAAAATTTTATCATGTTGGACTTTGTATGACTGATGCAAATTTCAAACTAGGTGAATCTGATGCATCTAACCCACTTTGCATAATAACTTCCTAAACAAGCTAGATTTATATTCATATTACAAGCCTAAACAATCTGAACTAAAAGTAGAATAAAAATAGCAGTCTGAACTAAAAGTAGATTTAAAAAATATTCATATAACTTCCTAAACAAGCTAGATTCATATCATATCATTAGACTAGTTGGAAAAAATAGTCTGAACTAAAAGTAGAATAAAAAAAACAGATTCTTGTTATTGGGTGGCTCCACTTCCCCTTTGACTTTGTTGTTTAAGAAAAGCCAAAGGGGCATCTCACCATCTCCTAATTTCAAATTTTGTCACTTTCTTGAATGCTAAGACCATGTAAAAAAACTGTAGACTAATTGTTGGCCCACCAAAGTCCTGTTTCACCTTACTTTGGTGCATTTCTCACTTTGTTTAATTCTTTATATTTGATACTTCTATTAGCCCCTTGCCTTTTTATATTAGCCACTCAGGAGACATGGAGATTGAATAAAACAAATAACTTCACAGGTCCTCCACATACATCAGACCCACCTCTCAACATCATGCACCTTTTGAATATTCTTGCTGCTAACATCAAAACATTGGACCTATTTATATTCTATCTATAAATGCTTAGATGATCACATACCTATTTATATTACGGCCTTACGACTCAAGCAATAGAGAAAAACTTACACAAACTGCCTACTCCCAAACTGAGATAATAGACCCACATTTGCCAACAAAGTTACAAACTGCATCCAATACTTAACACTTCATGACAATAAGAATTAAACAATGCAAAAAGCAAAACTCTAACACGATTTCAATGGTGGAATTAGGGTTTCTAAGGTTTAAATGGTGAGAGAGTACACCAGTCTTTTTTGAAGGTTACGGAACAGAGGTCCTTTCCTTTGTGAAATCTGGAAGCCAACTGTGCGGTACAAAGCCAACGCTGCGGCAAAATCTGGAACACCACACTGCGGTACGAAGGAGAGGGGGGAAAAGGAAGGGGAATGGGGAGAGGGGAAGGGTGTGACGCCATGAAGAGGATAGGGGAGAACGGTACGACACGACGAGGAGAGAGGAGAAGGGTGTGACGGCGACGCGACGACGAGAGGGTAGAAGGGTGAGACGTGGAGAGGGGATGGGGGAGATGGGGAGAGGGGAAGAAAGTTGAAACAAATCGGGGTTTGTGTTCGCAAGGAGGGAATGAGTCGATATTCTCATGTGGTGTTCGATCACAGTAGTTGAAATGAGGTGCTTATGTGGCGTGACATGATTGGAGGGTTGTACTAAAGGGATTTGCAGCCTGACCGTATAGAAGATATTCTCAAAAGTATATTATTCTAGCGATTTTCTTAAATTGATAGAGAATAAGGCTTTATTTGGATTCGGAGACGAGATGAGATGACTTGAGATGAGTTGAATTGACTTGAGTTGAGTTGAGTTTTAATATTATTATTGTTTTGGAATTCGAAAAAGTTAACTTAAAAATTGAAAAAGGTGTATTAAGATTTGAAAAAACTATATTAAAATTTATATTTTATATGAAAATATGAAAAAGTGTGATGAGTTGAGACGAGCTCGTCTCGTCTTCGAATACAAACGGGGCACTTGAAACTGTAACACAACTTATTTTTGGCAACAATTAAGTCGTAGTGTAGCCCAATAAAATGCTTTTTCTTGTAGTGGATCTTGTATGTAGTTTGCTATTCAAATTTTTTCTTCAAATAAATATATTATACAATGCCAAAAGTAAAGATCAGATGCGCAATCTTTATTTTAATTTTTTTTAACTAGGTGCTCTGTACTCTTGCAAAGATAAGATCTTAAAGATGAATTTTTCTATATTATTAGTATAGAAACTATCATTTGCAAACCTCCTATAAATTTACTAAATGACATACAAATCACATACAATGATTAGGATTTCCAAAAAAGCGCCAAAGACTCAAAATTTATCTTTGTAAACAAGATTGGAACCATTTGCTTTCAGGGAATTTGTATGTGTCATTATACTTCCTTTAGACCCCATTATTAACCCCATTATTACGACCATTGATACATGAAATTGAATATTACAAAAAGGCATCGAGCAACACCGTTTAGATATTGGTTTTTCAATTCCAATTAAAAAGAATTGAAAGCGAAAGAGAGAGTGAGAAGTGTTACCACGAAGACAACGGGAGGGGAATAGCTCATTATCCCTTGACATTTGGTTACTGGGTCTTTTACAATCATGACAATTCGCTCACTCTTAACCACCACCTCATCTCGTAACTGTGGTCTTCTCCCTGCAACTCGATGAATCGACTTCTGCTCGGCCTACCACAACTTGGCCCAATATCTGCACAGAGTTAAACCAAATTCAAAAGCTTCGAACCCCAAACCGGCTACTTCGCCCCAAGAGTTTTCCTAGAATACTTAAGGAGCTGATTAAGAAGAATCTGCTGAGAGAGAGAGAGGGAGGTTGCCACCTGGAGGGAAGAGGGGCCGTCGAGGTGAAGAGGATAAAGGAAGAGGATGACCTTGGTGAGAGGGTGATGGTTAGATTGGGGATGATTCTTCCAAAGAGAGAAAGGGGAAAAAAAAAAGAGAGAGACAGAGTGAAAATCGACAGGGATTCGGGAAGGAATAGTGGAAAAATAAGGCGCGAGAGTGAAAAACAAGTGGCGACTTAGCTGCAAAAAGTATACTATTATGGTGATTTTCTTAAATTGATAGAAAGAATAAGACCCTGTTTGGATTCGAAGATGAGACATGATGAGTTGATATGAGTTGAGTTGAGTTGATTTTTATTTTTATTATTGTTTTGAGATTCGAAAAGTTTACTTGAAAATTGAAAAAGCTATATTGAGATTTGAAAAAGCTATATTGGGATTTGTATTTTATATAAAAATATGAAAAAATGTGATGAGTTTGAGATGAGTTGATCAGACGAGCTCGTTTCGTCTTCAAATACAAACGGGGCACTTGGAACTATAACACATCTTATTTTTGAAAATAATTAGGTCGTTGAAAATAAAAGTAGCCCAATAAAATGCTTTTTCTTGTAGTGGATCCTATATGTAGTTTGGTGTTCATATTTGTTCTTCAAATAAATATATTATACAATGCCAAAAGTAAAGATCAAATGCGCAATCTTTATTTTAATTTTTTTTAACTGGGTGCTCTGTACTCTTGCAATGATAAGATCTTAAAGATGAATTTTTCTATATCATTAGCATAGAAACTATTATTTGGCAACCTCTTATAAATTTACTAAATGACATACAATGATTAGGATTGCCAAAAAAGTGACAAAATGTATCTTTGTAAACAAGATTGGAACCATTTGCTTTCATGGAATTTGTATTTGTCATTATACTTCCTTTAGACCCCATTATTAACTTGTGTCGAAAAGATTGCTACCAGCCAAAACCTGTGTCTCCAGGTGCTTTGGGAAGGTCCTCAATTATCTTTTGCATATCACCAACAGGCAACAATGAATTTCATTGAATATATATAGATAATTCGTTGAAACAAGCACCATGGGCACTAAAGAAATCTAGTGAATATTAGGTGAGATGATCATGAAATATGTAAGTGGGGAGACAACAACTTGTTATTTGTAGTTTTTTTTGTTTTGTTTTGTTTTTATAAGTAATGAAATTTAACCTACAACAATTATCCCAATAATTCCCATTTCACGATCAATTATTAGATTATAATAGAAGGATAATTACTACCTAACTATGTTGCCAACCTACTTGGTACCAACCTCGAATGTATTTTTTGGCCATCCAATTCCATCCATGGTCACTGTAGGCCTTTATTATTTGTTTAATAGTGATGAACTTCAATAGTTTAGAAAATTCTGAAAGTTTTTTATTGAGCAACCAAAAGTGTAGCTTGTTTTCAACTAGTCTGTGGATTGGGCATACAAAACATGGTAGTGAGAGGTAGAAGTTGCTCTCTATATCACTTTTGGTTGTTAAATTTCTAGTACTCATTTGCTTTCTTTTCTACCATATATCACTGAATAATTGAGCCTGCATATAAGAGTAGAAGCATGTAGATATAAACTGGTTTCTGTCCTAAGTTATATCACATGTAGCATTACATAGAATTAGGTCAAATTGCTAGGGTTGGTTGGTGGAAGTGAACTAAACTAATTTTGCCTGCATTCAACAATTATTTCCAGTAGTTAACTGCTTTACGTCCATCAATATATCACAAGGCATTACATAGAATCTCGGGTGAAGTTGAGTAAAGTTAATTGGTGGAAGTGAATTGACATAATTGAGACATGATATAAGATTAGAACTTGGTAGATATTCCATGGTTTTTCTGTCCTAAGTTATATGCACATAAAGTATTACATAGAATTAGGTGAAATTACTAGGATTGGTTGGTGGAAGTGAACTGAACTAATTGAGCTTGCATTCCATTTGCATATTTTAGTAGTTATGTGCTTTCTGTCCTACAATATATCACATGGCATTACATAGAATCTCGGGTGAAATTAAGTAAAGTTAATTGGTGGAAGTGAACTGAAATAAAGTTATTGCTGCATACATTATTTCCATTGGATACATACAAAAATAGGAGTCATTAAATACAGAAAAAACATCAGCAAGGACTTGTCTGTGTTTGTGATAAGATAGCTCAATGAAGTAATATTACATACCAGTTCAATATTGTTGATAGACTGCTTGAAAAATTGATAAGAAAATGCAGTGAGATTATTTTCGAATTTCTTGCTATTGTATGTAATAGGTTGGTAACTAGGACCCGGAGTGGATGAGACTAGTGCTAAGCCACAATGTTGCCAAATTATTTGAAAAATTACATGTTGTTCAATGGACTAGAGGCGGCATGATTGAGCTATGCCAAGCCACAATTGCATTGAACCACTTGGGCAGTCTATGCAAGTTCTACAAAAGTCACAATGTATGTAATGTTCCACTGCAAGTTGCTTTAATTTGAAAGTAAAGTCTAGTTTTCTTTGTCTAACTTTATTATACATATCTTGTGAAGTCTTAGAACATGAAATATAGATGTGGAACATCTTTAATGAGAATAGTTGACTCTTTATACATATGTATGTGTTTATGTGACTTACTGCCTTCATTTCTATCATTTGTTGTTGTTAGAGTTTGCCAAATAGCATTTATGTAGTACTTGATGATGGTAGATAATTATGTTCCACATAAAAGTGCATCATATCTTCTGTTCCAGATAACTATGACATGGATTGGTTGTGAATGCTAATAATTAGTTGTGTTGTCCAATGAGACATAGGGACTTTATTTTACATAAAATATGCTTGGTGAAAGATGAATGGAAAAGTGTTAGTTTGACAAATTTTTTCACTTCAAAATCGGCAAGACATATGCTATTTTCCTAGAACTTAATATTTCACAAATGCAACTTGACATTAACGGTGTTGAGGTGCATGAACTGGCCGAGTTTGTACAACATCATGTTCTAGATGTCTTACTTCCAATGTAATCATACATGATGTAAATGCATAAAAAGATGATATATTTTTGGTGGCAGGATGTATAGCAATGCAATGGATGTTTGATGCTAGATATAATAGTTATAGCATTATGATCTCCTTGTCCAGTAACAAAAATTAAATCTAGCTTGATTATTTGTAGTGGAACTAGATTGCAAAATATATACCACCATTTCTGGCATGAGACTAGAAAGGAACATATTTTTATTGTTATTAAGTTTTGCAGTAAATGGACATTATTGGCAACACAGTACTCCAAATAAATATTACTATCCCCAAAATATGTAATATCCCATCAAATCTTAGTACTATATGTTTTGTGTAGATATCGACCTTTTATCTGCAACAAATTTATGTTAATAAAACTATATTTTCTGATAAAACTATACTCACAAAAGAGCATTACCAAATGCTGATTATCCAACGGATTAGCTCATTTATGAGAAGTTGAAATGGTCAATAATATTAATCTCTACAAATAAAGTTTGCCAATATAATTTTTTTTTTCCAAATAGAAAGGTTGTAGGATAATGGTTTCATTCCAATTCCACAGAAGAAACCAACTAATTACAAGGAGATTATTCTTCAAGAATAGCTGATTATTGGTGCAACTCATTTGTAGGAAATGTGTTTGTTGTGGCCGAATATTTAGTTAAGGTAGTATTATTGTAGCATTGCATTGTTGTTGCTTTAAGATAATAGCGAGAAACCAAAATGAGGGAATTGAGCTTTTGTGGCAACATATCATTGTGACAACTAACCAAATTGATCAATGTTGTGTGCCTTGAACTAAGCATTTATGGCAAAAAATATTGTGACTAGCGATGATGTAGTTTGTGGATATTAAGGCTCTATTTGCTGGTTTTTTTTTTTTTAATCTGCAAGCATGCTACCACTTTCTTTTGCCAAAAATGGTTTTTGCTAGCAAAATTTTAGGTTTATTGCGGCTAAAGGGTTTGCGGCAATAGGTGAAATCTGTTGTAGTGACATTTTAGATAGAGAATTTTATTAATTATTATTTCAAGTGGAATATTTTATTTATGTGGAGATCGTTAGTTACTATTATATGTGGAGTTAAAATTATTGTTGGGTGAATTTATTATTAGGCTTTTAAATCAATATCATTGTTAAGATTAATATTTGCTTAGACTTGAATTGAATTTGTAAACAAATAAAGTTAATTAAATTTATAAATCAACGCATCTTGATATGAGATTTTAAATTCACTTTATAATAAAATAATATTTTACAACATAACATATTACATCAAGTTTTATTAGTTTTCGTTATAATATATAGTCGTTGATCAATGGTATATTTAGCTAGCTTTCTGAAAAGTCGGAGGACAAGAGAATGAGAAACCCAATTGTGTGACCTCCTTCAAACTTTGGAATTTTCTAAAGAATCCAAATTACAGATTCCATTATATTTTTCACACACGTGCCGGGTGGGTACGATGGCCGCCAAAGGTCTAGTTGACTCCCAAGTCTCCTTCTTTGATTAAATAAAAAAACACCGTACTTCTGCAAGGCGCAATCTCTGCTGCATAGCTAGCTGCCTGATACACGTATGAGTGGAAGAATTTTCATAAATTAGCTTGCCTGCTTCTGTTACCCTACCTTGGTTTTCAGTCCATGCAGCAGCGTATCTCAAATGAAATCAGTCCGGGCCAATCGGTTAATGCCTCGAAGACCATTGTATCTGCTAATGGAATGTTCGAAATTTGTTTCTTCTCTCAAGCAAATTCCAGAAAGTATTCTTTGGGAATCTGTTATAATAATGTTTCTGATCATGATCACCACAACGTAGTTTGGGTTGCAAAGAGTACCCATTCCCAAATGAGAATCATGTTCTTACCGTCAATCAGAAGGGAACCCTTGAATTATCCGATCAACACATGCGGTACGGTATAGCTAATACTTCAGCTAGCAATGATTCCTATGCCATGCTATTAGATACAGACAATCTTATTCTGACAAATGGGGTCTTTGAGGTTTTGTGGCAAAGTTTTGATGTTCCTACTGTTGGGATAGGCGGAAGCTCACAAATTTTATGGAGACCAGAATTTAACGTGGTTCGGCCAATTTAGCCTACGTCCACACCCACAGAGAGGAGAATTTTGTATTAAACAACAAACCAATTATTTACAATGGTTTCCCTCACTCTCACTGCCTCCAACGGACCTCACATCACGCTCATTGCTTCTCATTACAATCTTACATGTATTTATAGGAGAAATAAATAATGTGAACGTGTAATGACGGTGAAAACCGAAATTCCGGCGGCCTACATTTTCAGACGGCGGCTGACATTTTCAGGCGGCGCCGACCTTCCAGCTGCATCTATTCGGTGCCTACCTTCACCTTCCAGAAGCCTCCAGTCTTCATTTACGTGTGTGTGTTGATTTCTAACAATCTCCCCCTCAACACCAAACGGAAGATATCCTGTCACATTTTAATTCAAGGTACTTAACCTGGCTATGTCTCTACATAGCTCAAGTTTTTCGTATGTGACTACCTTCGTTAGCATGTCCGCTGGATTCTCCTTTGTATGGATCTTTACAAGCTTCAACAGCTGTTGTTCCATTACTTCACGTATCCAATGATACCGAATATCGATGTGCTTTGTTCGGGAGTGGTACATCGAGTTTTTACTCAGATCAAGAGCACTTTGACTATCACAATAGATTCTGTACTCTTTTTGACTAACTCCCATTTCTTGGAGGAACATATCAGCATCTGTATAGCCATCCAAGACTGGGTTAGCTCCCCCGTAGCACAAGCACAACTTTGATGTACCCTTAAGGTACCTGAGAATCCACTGTACTGCTTTCCAGTGTTCTTTCCCTGGATTTGAAAGAAAGCGGCTCACAACTCCAACAGCGTGAGCGATGTCAGGTCTTGTACAAACCATGGCGTACATTAAACTTCCTACTGCTGAGGAGTACGGTACTGTATCCATTTCTTGAACCTTTTCCGGTGATGACGGACATGAGCTCTTGCTCAATTTGAAGTGATTAGCCAGTGGAGTATTGACTGGCTTTGCTTTCTCCATGTTGAACCTTCGTAGTATTTGTTCAACATACTTTTCCTGTGACAGCCATAGCTTCTTTTTCTTCCTGTCACGAGTGATCCTCATGCCCAAAATCTGCTGGGCAGGTCCTAAGTCTTTCATCTCAAAGACTTTGGAGAGATCCGTCTTTAGCTTCCTGATAATGGATGGATCTTTTCCAATAATCAGCATGTCGTCAACATAGAGCAGTAACATCACGAAGTCACCTTCTGAAAATCTTCGGATGTAAACGCACTGATCTGCAGCAGTTTTCTTGTAGTCATGACTCATCATGAATGAGTCAAACTTCTTATACCACTGTCTGGGAGCCTGCTTCAAACCGTAAAGGCTCTTTTCCAACTTGCAGACCAAATGTTCCTTTCCAGGAACTTGAAAGCCTTCTGGCTGCTCCATGTAAATCTCCTCATCAAGGTTGCCGTGAAGAAATGCTGTCTTCACATCCATCTGTTCAAGCTCCAAGTCAAGACTTGCCACCAATCCGAGTACCACTCGAATTGAAGTCATCTTTACAACAGGTGAAAATACCTCATCAAAGTCGATTCCTTTCTTCTGCTGGAATCCTTTGACGACCAAGCGAGCTTTGTGCTTCACCTGCTTGCCATCATTTTTCAGCTTGAACACCCATTTGTTTCTCAGTGCTCTCTTATCGTTTGGAAGTTCCATCAGCTCATAAGTCTGATTCTTCTGTAACGAGTTCATCTCATCCTGCATAGCCTGCATCCATCTCTTGCTATCTGGATGAGATATTGCCTCCTGGAAGTTTTCTGGCTCCCCCTCATCTGTAAGAAGAATATAATCTGATTCCGGATATCTTCGAGACGGAATCAACAATCGCCCTCTAGAGGATCTGTCTTGCTGAGGTTGATCACCTGACAACTGTGGAAACTCTGCAGTTTCTGATGGAGAAGGAAACTGCTCCCCCTGCTCAGTAGTGGTTTCTCTGTTGTCAGCATCCTCTTCTTCTTCTGGGGAAACTTCCTGTCTATCTTCAGTGTTTGAAACAGACTGAAGTGGTAGTGAACTCGGAGCTGGTTCTAGAGCACTTGGATTTGTTTGTTCTGATCCAAACATCTGGTCTTCATGGAACACAACGTCCCTGCTTCTGATGACCTTCTTTGCTTTTGGATCCCATAATCTGTATCCAAACTCTTCATCTCCATAGCCGATGAAATAACACGGAGTAGACTTTTCATCAAGTTTCTGTCTTTTCTCCTTGGATACATGTGCAAATGCTTTGCACCCAAATACTCTTAGATGAGAGTATGAAATCTTGCGGCCTGACCACACCATCTCTGGGACTTCGAACTGCAGTGGAACTGACGGTGTTCTGTTGATCAGGTAACAGGCTGCTCTTACTGCTTCACCCCAGAATGGCTTAGGCAACTTTGCCATACTCAGCATGCATCTGGTTCGCTCCACAATGGTCCGGTTCATCCGTTCTGCTACTCCATTGTGTTGTGGGGTGTAGGGGACAGACTTCTCGTGTCTGATGCCATGTCTGGAGCAGTATTCCCTGAACTCTCGAGAAGTGTATTCACCTCCATTGTCTGTCCGGAGGCATTTCAGCTTCTTGCCTGTTTCTCTTTCTACCATGGCATGGAAGTTTTTGAATTGCTCAAAAACTTGATCTTTCCTTTTTAGAAAATACACCCACACTTTTCGTGAAGCATTATCAATAAAAGTAACAATATATTTGTTACCTCCAAGTGATTCAACTTCAAAAGGGCCGCAAACATCAGAGTGTACCAAACTCAATAACTCTGATCTTTTTCCAGTAGATGTCTGGAATGAAACTCTATGCTGTTTCCCAAATAAACAGTATTCACAAGGGTTGAGAGCAATACCTTTGTTTACTGTAATCAATGCTTTCTTTGCAAGCATAAACACCCCTTTTTCTCCCATGTGGCCAAGTCTCCGATGCCACAAGTTTGGTGATGTATCATCTTCAGCTATGTTGAGACTGTTTGCACATATCTTAGCACTTGATTTGTACAAAGTGCCACAGACATGTCCCCGTGCAAAGACCAATGCTCCTTTCTTCAATTTCCAGGCATTGTTGCTGAAGATACTCTCGTAACCCTGTTGATCAAGGGTTCTTATTGAAATCAGGTTGAGTCGGAGATCGGGTACGTGCCGAACGTCATTTAGCACCATAGTACAGCCAACACTAGTTTTTATTCTAACATCTCCAATGCCCACGATCTTTGAGAAACTCGAATTTCCCATCTTGACTGTACCGAAGTCTCCTGCCTTGTAAGTACTGAAGAAATCTTTACAAGGAGTGGCATGATAAGATGCTGCTGTATCTATTACCCACTCGGTCTCCTCGCTTGAAACGTGCAAGCAAGATTCTTCACCGGCGGAAAGGAGTACACAATCTCCAGAAAGCGTCACTGCAGCTTCGCCTTCTTCGTGCTTTGACTGATTGCTTGGCTGATTCTGCTCCTTCTGCAGCTTTCGGCATTCCCTTTTAAAGTGGCCTTCAATACCACAATAAAAGCATTTTCCCTTCTTTCGCTGTTTACCGCGACTTTGGGATCTCCCTTTGCTTTGACTCCTGTTCCTTTCTCGACTTCTTCCTCTACTATTTCTTTGATGCCTTCCTTCTGTTACAAAGGCATCTGTCTCGTCTCCTCCAATCTCCTTTCGTCTAGCCTCTTCATTAAACAAGGCGTCTATCACCATTGACATGGCGAGTTTTCCATCTGGAGTTGAATTACTGAGTGAGACCACTAGCGTTTCCCAACTATCTGGTAGGGAACTGAGAAGTAGTAGAGCCTGCTCTTCATCTCCAAGCTTAAAGTCTACGGATGCAAGCTGATTTACAAGATTCTGAAACTCGTTGGTGTGTGCGGCCACTGAGATGCCGCTTTTGAGTTTCAAGTTGACAAGGCGTCTCATTAGTAATGCCTTGTTCCGAGCAGTTTTTGCTTGGTACATGTTTTCCAGCTTTTTCCACAGCTGATAGGCATCCGTTTCCTGTGTAACATGATGAAACACACTATGATCAATCCACTGCCGGATCTGACCAATAGTTTTCTTATTCATCTTATGCCAGTCTTTTTCCGCTACATCATCTGGCTTTACGCTTTTCTCTTCAATTGGATCGAAGAGATCTTTACAATTCAGGAGATCTTCCATTCGAGGTCTCCATAGTGCGTAATTTGTAGATGTTAGCTTAATCATCGCACCTGCTCCCGAATCCTCCATCAGTTCGGCTTTAATCTTTGATCTTTTCTCAACGTTTGGAGTTGAATCTCAACAAACGGAGGTCACCGTTGCGTCCGGAACGGTGGAAAACCTTGGAAACGACTCTTGTCTCGTTCCAAAACGATCAAAATTGCGCCAAAAACCTGAAAAACGGAATATTCCTTTGTCTGCCGGAATATTCTCCACCGTCCACCGGAATATTCTCTCCGGTCACCGGAATATTCTACAAGTCACCGGAATATTTTTGTACCAGAATATTCCTGCCGGTGACGGAATATTCTGCCGGTAACGGAATATGCTGCCGGTAACGGAATATATCAACGGAATATTCCTTATCCGTTGGGTTGCTGTAGCGGGTCGAAAAACCGGGTCAAACCGGTTCGGGTCAGATCACCCGGATTTAACGGGTCGGAGCTTGTCTTCTTCACTGCGCGCGCGTGTGGCGCGTGGGTCCCGTGGCCGGCGCGTGGCCGTCGCCGAGTCTGCGCGTGTAGAGCGTGTAGCTTCGTCCGGTGTCCGTTTGAGACGAAATTTTCACCAGAATTTTCGTCTTGACCTGAGGAATCTGATGGTATCCTCGAAACTTGATTTCGATCAAGTTTCAAAATGGGTCTTTTACGAAAATTCACAAATCCGGCCTCCTACCGTCTCTGATACCACTTGTTGGGATAGGCGGAAGCTCACAAATTTTATGGAGACCAGAATTTAACGTGGTTCGGCCAATTTAGCCTACGTCCACACCCACAGAGAGGAGAATTTTGTATTAAACAACAAACCAATTATTTACAATGGTTTTCCTCACTCTCACTGCCTCCAACGGACCTCACATCACGCTCATTGCTTCTCATTACAATCTTACATGTATTTATAGGAGAAATAAATAATGTGAACGTGTAATGACGGTGAAAACCGAAATTCCGGCGGCCTACATTTTCAGACGGCGGCTGACATTTTCAGGCGGCGCCGACCTTCCAGCTGCATCTATTCGGTGCCTACCTTCACCTTCCAGAAGCCTCCAGTCTTCATTTACGTGTGTGTGTTGATTTCTAACACCTACTGAGACAATTTTGCCCGGAATGATTCTTCAAGAAGAAAATATATTTATGTTAGAATCATGGAGAAGTACAGAAGACCCGGCTCCTGGTCTTTACATCCTGGAGGTGATCCCACGGGGCAGATCATTGGAAGGTTATATATTATATTATAACTTGTATGAAAGAAATCCTTCAATGTTGATGCATGGGGACAGTTCTTTTATGTGGTTTAGGAACCACACTTCCGATTAGGGCTGTTTAGCCGACCCGACCCGTTAAGCATAGTTCTGACTCGACTCGATAGTGTGACCCATTCCGATTACCTGATACTCGACATTTCAACTCTATTACCCGACATTCCGATTACTGACATTCCTCTGTTTTCCATTTTTTTGTTTGTTCTTTTTTTTGGAGAGATTTGCATTCGTCTCTAACAAATCTCCATATCCCTCAAAACCTCAATCCCAAATCTCTTGGAAGAAAAAAATAAATTACAGAGGAATGAAATTCCAAATCTCGACAGACCCATTTCTAGGCAAACCGAGATCTACTTCAAGAATGAGTGAGATGCTTGCAACTGTTCTCAGATAAAGGGTAAAGTGATTTGAGGTGCGCGATGAGGGTGAAGTGGAATAATGTAAAATGGGGCTAACTTTTTAGTAGACGGCAATGGTGGAAGGAGATTTGGGAACCATACTTGTACATGAAAACTTCTTCATTCTCGAAAATGCTCCTCTTGCAGCGGTGATCTTTCTAAAGAAATTACCAACTTGCCCCACAAGGCTGTCGTGCTCAACATCTGGCGACCTTGCAATGGACAGAGCCTTACGCATATCTTGACGGAGCTTGGGTTTGGAAGACGAACCGCCACCTTCTCGAAGTTTGGGATACAAGATGTCAAGATAGAACTCCCACTACCCTTTCAACAGTGATAAAAAAGAAGAAAGAGAGGAGAAATGAAGTACTTAGAGAATTCCCATTACACCTCAATTCATGTGTCTTTCTCCTTTTGTCACTCCATGCCTGACAATGCTTTAATGGCTGGACCCTACACGTTTTCTCCATGACAATACCCGTAAATTCTTAGCAAAGACATTCTGAGAATTTTCTCAAAGTAATAAATGTGTGTGTAGAAAGTGGGTGAGAGACATTGGTGAAAGAAGGAGACAGGAGAGGACGGGAAATAAATAAATGGACTGACGCACGCAAAGGAAGGGTCCAATCGCCGCAGACTAAGAGTAGTATAAAAAGGGGCTTCTTCAACCTTGGCTCCAACTTTCTTCTTCCTAGGACTCCAATTCTCCAGCGAGCATATTTCTCCGGACAGATTTACTCCATGGCAATTTATTCCTTTTTTTGTATAGCGAGATACGAGAAACTGTAAATATTTATTATAGTGGATTCCCCTTTTCAAATACCCGTAGACGTAGGCATTATGCCGAATCACGTAAATCCTGTATCTATTTCCATCTATTTCATCTGTTATTAGCGTATGCACCAGCTACACCGAAACCTCATCGGGCATCCCAAACGACACCAAATAAAGCCTGAATCGCACTAGTGAGTCGGGAATGACTCTTTCTCTCGCCTTGACATATTGACCGATTTTTATGGCATCAACACGTGATATATTTAATTTATGGTTTATGCATCGAGAGAATTAAATGATATTAATTAAACTTAGAATAACAAATTAATAGATAATAATATATATATTGATGATCATCTTTTAGGGTATAAGATGGAGTGAAGATTAATCATGTTTTTTATTTTTATTTTTATTTTTTATAAAACTAAGAAAACAAAAAACTACAATCATGACTTTTTGGTTTTTGATAAATGCTAAAAATTCGGTAGTGATCAAGAATTAACTACAACATTAATGAGTGATGAAGATATATTACGTTTCCAATTTGGATGTATACTATATCGTTGGGTCTTAATTTATAATTTCATTGATTTATGTTATTTGATTCGAGTCTATGAGGTAGTAAAAGGGCCTCAACTCTATGCAGAATTGTAGGCTTGACTCTTTTAAAAAATGAAAATTCCTCTTTAATCTGAAGGCTTGACTCTATTGGAATATGTTGTAATATATATTTAAAAGTTGAAGGAAAAAAGCTTGTAAAAATGATTGAGTGTAAGCCAAGATCTTGCTTGACTGTCACTTGTTATGTCGCTCAAGCAAAGTTAAGACTGAGATCTCGCTCGACTCTCACTTGACTTATCGCTCGAGCGAGAGTTAGGCAGTGATCTCGTTGGATCTTTGCTCGAGCGCGAAACTATTGAAATGAACCTAGAAAAGACGCATCTCAATCGAAGTGAAATGTGTTGTTTACTGTTTGTCGCTCAACAAGTCGCTCAAGCGAGAGCTAGGCAGTGACTTTGCTCGGTATCTGCTCGATGAGTCACTCGAGCAAGGGTTCAGGCAGTGACTTTGCTCAACACCTTGCTCGAGCGAGAAATGATTAAATTGAAAATGACTTGATTTTTCACAGAAACCTTTTTAGGCTTTATAAATAGTGTTGTGACAGATCTGTTAAGTCACGATAATTCCTTCATTTTTCAATAGAAACTTTAGGAACTCTTCAAAATTGCTATTTGGAAAGTTTAAAGATTTTGTTGTATCCTGGAGACGATTTGCTAGGAACTTTTTAGCAAACTCTTAGTGAGTGAGGGTAAATATTGTCTTAAGATAGTATTTCCATACAGTTCAAAGCCTTGATTCATTTTCTGATTCTCTTTCCCATCTCTAATTCTCTCCAACAATTTTAAGACGATATTTGTGCAATGGAAGGAGGGTCTGAATCCACTGCTTTCAAAGTCATGAATCAAGACTTTGTGAAGTTGGACAGATTCAATGGAACCAACTTCACTCGCTGGCAAGATAAGATGAAATTTCTCCTCACTGCACTGAAGATCTTCTATGTTTTGGATCCAAGTTTGGAGCTAATTCCTGCATCAACTCTTGAAGACTCTGAGACTATCAAGGTGTTGAGGAAGAAACGTGGAGAGGATGAACTGGTTTGCAGAGGTCACATTCTTAATACTCTTTCTGATCGTTTGTATGATTTGTTTACTGCTATAAAATATCCTTTAGAGATATGGAATGCCCTTGAAACAAAAATAAGACAGAAAAAGTGGGTACTGATAAATTTATAACTTTGAAGTACTTTGAGTTTAAAATGGTTGAAAATCTGTTTGTGTTGGACCAAGTGCATGAATTGCAAGTTTTGGTCAACAAACTTCGTGATCTGTCAATTACTATTCTTGAGTCATTCCAAGTGGGAGCAATAATTGCTAAACTTCCACCAAGTTGGATAATTACAGGAAGAAGCTTCTGCATATGGCAGAAGAACTCACTTTAGAACAAATTAGAAAACATTTACAAATTGAAGAGGAGAGTAGAATTCATGATGATAACTATTTTGATTATAAAGTGAATGTAAATAATGTCCAAAAGGGAGATGACAGAAAACAAAATTTTCTTAAGCCAAAGAAGGGAAACACCTTTAAGAAGAATTTCTCCACCAATAAAGATAAGAAAAATAGGCAATATTTCAACTGTGAAAAGAAAGGCCATTACATTCGTGAATGTAGATTTTTAAAAAATAAGAAGAAAGAATATGACAACAGTTCAAATGTTGCAAATGCAGTTGAAGAAATAATTGCAATGGTGGAACAAATGGAGATTGACATGATAACTGAAGTGCATCTCGCTTCTACTGCAAATTCTTCTGATTGGTGGTTTGATTTTGGTGCTACAGTGCATGTGTGCAATGACAAGGCGTAATTCAAGAACTATGTCGGGGCTACTTATGGTCAACAAGTTCTTGTGGGAAATCACAATGCAGTCCAAGTTCATGGAAGAGGAAATGTGGAGATGCAACTTACTTCTGGGAAGAAACTTGTATTGCCCAATGTTATTCATGTTCCAGAAATTAAGAAGAATCTTTTATTTGCCAATCTATTATGCAGAAAGGGCATTAAGGCTGTCATTGAGTTTGATAAATTAATTTTATCTAAGAATTGAGTGTTTGTAGGAAAAGGTTTTCCTGTGATGGGATGTTCAAACTGAGTATTGTTATTAATAAAGATGTTGCACATTCTGCTTATTTGCTTAATTCTTTTACTTTATAGCATGGTCGATTAGCACATTTAAATTTTAAGTATATGAAACACATGAATAAGCATGGTATAATTTCTTATGACAATGTTGTTGATTCAAAATGTGAATTTTGTATTCAAGTAAAAATGACTAAGAAACCATCTCCCACTGCTAATAGAAATTCACAAATTTTAAAACTTATACATTCTGATATTTATGAGTTAAATGGCATTTTGACTAGAGGAGGAAAAAGATATTTTATAACATTTATAGATGACTATTCTAGATATTTAGCTGTGTATTTGTTGAGGAGTAAAGATGAGACTTATAACTTGTTTGTTCCATATAAATCAGAAGTAGAAAATCAAAAGGAAAAAAAGTTTAAAATTCTTATAACTGGTAGAGGTGGAGAATATTTCTCACATGAATTTTTTAATTTCTGTAAAGAACATGAGATTATACATCAAATGACCTCACCTTACACACTACAACAAAATGGTTTGGCAAAACAAAAAAATAAGACACTTGTAGATATGGTCAATGCTATGATTCTAAGTGCAAAATTACCCTTCAATTTGTGGGAAGACGCATTACTTACATCATGCTATGTGCATAATAGAATACCAGTCAGGAAATTACAAGTGTCACCTTATGAACTTTGGAATGGAAGAAAACCAAATCTAGATTATCTTAAAGGGTGGGGGTGTTTAGCATTTTATAGAGTTCTAGATCCAAAGAGGACTAAATTAAGAGCATGAGTTTTAAAAAGTGTGTTTATTGGTTATGCTGAAAATTCCAAAACTTATCGATTATTAGACTTGAGTTCTAATATCATAGTGAAATCGAGAGATGTTGAATTTATTGAAAATAAATTTGATAGTGATTGTGAATATGTTTCAGAACTAAGTCAAACATAAGATTCTAACTCTTATTTAAATAATTCTCTTAATAAAAATAAGAAAAAGTCTATAGATTTGCCGTTAGAGCAAAGAAAAAGTCAAAGAGTTAGAAAATAAAAGAACTTTGGTCTTGACTTTATTTCAACTCTTGCTTTAGTTTTCCTTGTGGAAGGAGACTTAAACACAATCCTAAATAAAATACTCATTGTTCTAAATATGGAGGATGATCCAAAAAGTTCTAAAGAAGTTTTGTCTTCTAAAGATTCAACATTTTGGAAGGAAACAATAAATGATGAAATGAACTCAATATTATCTAATAATACTTAGGTATTAGTGGACTTACTTCCAAATTCTAAAGCTATTGGCTGCAAATGGGTATTAAGAAGGAAGTATAATACTGATGGTTCAATTCACACCTTCAAGGCTAGATTGATAGCAAGAGGTTTTAGTCAAAAGTAAGGAATAGACTATTTTGATACTTATGTTCTAGTGGTAAGGATCACATCAATTTGTATACTTATTGCTCTTGCATCAATATATGATTTACTTATATATCAAATAGATGTAAAAACTGCCTTCTTAAATGGTGAACTTGATGAGAAAATTTACATGGAACAACTTGAGGGGTTTGTTCTACTAAGAAATGAAAAGAAAGTATGTAAGTTAGTCAAGTCACTATATGAACTAAAACAAGCACCAAAACAATGGCCTAAAAAGTTTGATTCTATTATTTTGGTTGATGGTTTCAAACACAATAGTGCTGACAAGTGCATTTATTCAAAATTTACTAAAAATTATGGTATTATTATTTGTCTTTATATTGATGACATGCTAATTTTTGATACTAATATGAAAGACATTTGTGAAACCAAAAAGTATTTGACTTCAAAGTTTAAAATGAAAGATCTCAATGAAGCAAATAAAATTTTGGGAATTAAAGTAAAGAAAAATAGTAAAGGTTAGCACTATGTCAATCTCACTATATTGAGAAAATGCTTCTTAAATTCAAATATTTAGGAATAAAAGGAGCAAATACACAATTTGACTCAAGTGTCAAGTTGGATAAGAATTCTAGAAGAGCAATAGCACAACTGGAGTACGTTAATGCAATTGGTAACATAATGTATGCTTTGCATTGTATTAGACTTGATATTACTTTTGCTGTATGCAAACTTTCAAGATATACTAGTTGTCCTAATGGAGACCACTGGAAAGCAATTGATAGAGTTCTTGGATATTTAAAGAAAACAATTGGTTGATGACTCTTTTATTTGAAGTTCCCAGCGGTACTTGAAGGATACTCAGATGCTAGTTGGATCAATAGCATAAGTGACAATAAATCTACGACAGGTTGGATATTTACGCTTGGTGGGGGTGCCATTTCTTAGGCATCAAAGAAACAAACATCCATTTCTCATTCCACAATGGAATTAGAGTTTATAGCTTTAGCAGTAGCAGGGAAAGAAGTAGAATGACTTATGATTATGTTATTGGATATAGAATTGTAGCTACAACCTATGTCTGCTATTTTTCTGCATTGTGATAGTGAAGCTACTATGTCTAGAGTGTACATAAAATGTACAATGGAAAGTTTAGACACATAAGTCTAAGACATGATTATGTTAGACAATTAGTAGTTGATGAAATTATAACGATCGTTTATGTGAGGTCAAAGTTATAACTTGGCAGATCCTTTTACCAAAAATTTATCGCGATAACTGGTAAGGGTCACATCCATTGGAATGAGACTGAAACCCTTTAAAGAGAATCACCAGTAATAGTAACCCAACTCTTAAAACTTATTTAAAAGAGTTTAATGGGTATAACGAGTTACTGATTTGTGATTAGTAGAGCACTACAATAACAAAATCTCATTCAAGATGGAAAAGTGCTGACTGTTACGTTTAAAAGTTGATGAGTTTTACTCTTAACGAAGTTTAGATTCAGAAGTGTCTTGGTAACGGGAACTAGAGGAATTTCGCCTATATGAACATAAAAGTGGTGCCGCTTCTAAAATGAGATTTTGATTTATCTCTTGTAAATGTTCATTAAACCATGATGTAGCACAAGGCCATAATAGTGCCAAGATTTAAGAAACTCTATTGTGAATAGGATATTTTCATGTGTGTGTTAGTTCCGATTTTGAACTAAAGAGTTTTGATTTAAGGTTAGGCCACCAATTATTTTTCAAAACTTTGAACTAATTATGCTAAGAGAATGTTTAAATCGAAAGAAACATTGTTTTATGCATGATAATGCCAATAGTGAAACATAATTTTAAATATTTATCACAACCTAGTGGGGGATTGTTGGAATAGGTTGTAATATATATTTAAAAGTTGAAGGAAGAAAGCTTGTAAATATGGTTAAGAATTGAGTGTAAGCCAAGATTTCACTCGACTGTCGCTCGTTATGTCGCTCAAGCGAAGTCAAGGCCGAGATCTTGCTCGACTTGACGCTCGAGCGAAAGTCAGGTAGTGATCTTGCTAGATCTTCGTTCGACGTTTCGCTCGAGCAGGAAACTATTGAAATGAACCTATGAAACGTTTGAAGAAAAGACACGTCTCAACCGAAGTGATCTGTGTTGTTTACCATTGGTCGCTCGAGTGAGAGCTAGGCAATGACTTCGCCCAATATCCGCTCGATGAGTCGCTGGAGCAAGAGTTCAGGCAGTGACTTCACTCTCGACACCTCGCTTGAGAGAAACTATTAAATTGAAAATGACATGATGTTTCACAGATACCTTTTCAAGCTTTATAAATAGTGTTGTGACAGATCTATTAAGTCGCGAAAACTCCTTCATTTTTCTCGTTTATTTCATTCTCAATAGAAACTTTAGGAACTCTCCAAAATTGCTATTTGGAAAGTTTAAAGGCTTTGTTGTATCCTGAAAACGATTTGCTAGGAACCTTTGAGCAAACTCCTAGTGAGTGATGGCAAATATCGTCTTAAAGACAGTATTTCCATACGCCTCAAAGTCTTGATTCATTTTTAGATTCTCTTTTCCATCTCTAAATTTTGTCCAACAGACTCTGCACTTGCACAATATAGGTTGGTGATCTAAATAATCTGAAACAACTCTCTTTGAACAATAACTATGGAAAGAATTTCTAGCTGAAACTTGCTACTGCGGATTTGACCATCACAGGTATGAAAAATACATTAACAAGAATCAGAGATACATGTACATGAAGAGAAGGGATGGAAATGGTTTCTATGATCTGATACATATTATTTCTTAAATATCTTGATTATCCTTTCCGGGCATAACCAATAATTCATGCGTAGTACTGATGCATATAATTTCTTGGATTTCATTTTGCAGAGTCAAATTCGAGCATTGGAATAGCAGGACTACTACTACTGCATGATAAGAATCCAAATCCTATTCGAAATAGCTTTTGGATAATTGTTATACTGTCTGCATCTCTTGCAACACTTATATTGGCCCTTGTTGTTTATTATGTGAGAAGAGAGCTCTCGAGGAAGGGTAAGTATATATATTTATTTGAGCAATTGAAATATATATCACTACAAAAATCAGTATCCTTGATGGACTATTTGTTGCGAATATGACTATTTACTGCAAAAATTGGTAGAGAATAGCCATTTTGACAGAGAATAGTTGGCTACAGATAGCCAAATTTCTTGTAGTGTATACTTAATTAAACGCATAAAAATATGTCGTTTATCAACATTCAAGCCAAGAGAATTTGCTACTATTAGATTTGGGGATGATCTTAAAGACTAATCATTCAAATCTTAGGAAAGTCATGACACGCGGCCATGCAGATAGGAAGATGAACGTCATATTGCCTTTATTCACTTTTTCGAGTGTTGCTGCTACAACCGATAATTTCTCGGCTGGATATAAGCTTGGAGAAGGTGGTTTTGGACCTGTTTACAAGGTATGGTTCAATTTTCTTAAGAGAAGTATATAAAAGTATTAATTAATTCAATATGATACATTAGATCAAATTTTTAGTAAAAATAATTTTATAATTTAATATATTATATTAATCACATTAGTTTATAAATTTACTTTAATAGAATTCTTTGTAATAAAAACATTTCTCTTTCGGTAAACGTAATGCTGAAGATGAGGAATTTATCTGGAAGGTGCAAGGTTAACAATTTCCAGTCAACACCTTTCGATATTAACAAACCCAAACTGGCACGTCTCAGTTTTTAGCTCTTGGTGTTAGGAATTTAGGTCTCCCAAATTTCCTCCACCAAGATCTATTTTTGACAAAATATCAAGAAAAATAGAGAAATAATAACACCGCAAGAATTAAAGTGGAAAGCTCCCAAAATAGGAGATAAACCACCAGACCCAAAGAAGAAAATTCACTATATGAGAAATTATTACAATCACACAACTTTTCTCCTCACCCCAATGGCACCCACAAAAGCTTTCTTACTAGAGAAAATTTAACTATCACATCTTCCCCTTTTGCATGCAGAGGCCAACAGAGGATTTTCTTACAGTCAAAACTTACTAGTTAAGCTTTTAACTGGTGCATTTAACTAAAGAGGCTAGGCCCCCTTTTATAGCCTCATGGGTATACTCATCACCCTTTTATTTCCCACGTGGGACTTGGCTAAAGGAGTAAACCCAACAATCTCCACCTTGCTACTTTGGCTAATCCCACAGCTACGTTCCACCACAATGAAGATCTTCATAGCTTCTGCTATCATGCTCCATCATAAAAGCATACATACTCAGAATAAATCAATTTTAAGCATTTCACTTTGGCCTATGTCAAAAATAACTTTATTGAAAAATGATGGTGTAACTTTTATGTTTGGCTTTCCTGGAAGTTCATCAGCTATCGACATGAATTTCCACCACACACCCTGCATCAATGCCAAACCAATGCATGTGTGCAAACTTGTGGACTCGCTAACAGTAACACATATCCTCTATCATGGAAACTTTGAGATTAGCGATATGTCATGAGGATGTACTTGTCCATTTTTAACAGACATCGTCTTCCATGGAGAGAGACATAATGTTAGTTTCATTCGAGTATCTCCATTTACTGATTTGGAACCACTTGTCGAAACTATTCCAACTCCTTGATAACTTTTCTTAACATATGCAGATTGTTCACATTTCCAGCAAATTGCTAATTTCATGGGTTGGTCTGCCCTTCAATACCTTGTGTAATCCTGATGGAATCAAAATATCCCTGACTTGCACTTGCCACAAGCCAAAATTGATTCTCCACCTCAAATCTGATAGGATTTAAAACTCTACCTCCTGACATTACTTTAATGAATTTTACCGTAGAAATGAATAGTACTCACTAAGTAAGTTTGCAAGAAAGATTGATCTTTTCTAGGCAGAACTTCAAGGTTCTTAGAAAAGATTGGAGGGTCATAATGGACATACTTAAAAGTTTCAATCTCCTAAACAGAACCCCCTTAGACCGCACGTATCCATACTATCACACCAAAGCTCCACCCTGCCAAAAGAACCGAGTGGCTCTGATACCACTTGTTGGGAATCTAGGCCTTCCAAATTCCCCCATCAGGATTTACTTTTGACAGAATACCAAGAAAAATAGAAAAATAATAATAACATAAGAATTAAAGTGGAAAACTCCCAAAACATGAGAAAAATCACCAGATCCAAAGAAGAAAATTCACTATGTGAAAAATTGTTACAATCACACAATATTTTCTTTTCACCTCATGTGACGCCTCCAAATTTCCTTAAAATAATACGGGAATCGAGGTGTCAGGATGCTGACAACACGGGTCACACATCCCAACGACAAGTGCCAAATGTGTGTGCACACATGACATACATATATAAAATCAGCGGATAAATTAAGTCATTAGCTAAGTACCAGAATTTTTAAAATTATTTTACAAACTAATTTAACATAAATTCTCCAACAGGAGATTTAATACAGTCATCCGAAATACAAATTATACAAATACATATTTATAAAAAAGGGGAAAACAATTTTCCAAGATAACAATTTATAATAATAGTACATCAACAGCGGAGCGGTCTCCTCAGGCTCAACCTCTTCAAAATCTACATCCAAAAAACTACGATGCCAAAAATGGCATCGCAGGTAAGTATAACCCAAACAAACAAAAAGATAGAAATACATTCATGCAACAACACTACACATGAACAGGACACCGTATGCATGAAGTTTTGAACCATCTTCCTCAAAACAAATACAATAACCACACACGCCAAAATCCAAATTTGGCCCAAATTAAAACTCCCAATAAAATCATCCATCATTTTCCCAGAAAATGATGTCCGTAAATACATTAAAACCACAATCATTTTCCCAGAAAATGGTTCACGTAAAACTAATAAATAAAACTCGTCACTTTCCTAGAAAATGGCCTAAACATCCATTTTATTAATCGTTACCTGGCTTTCATCATCACACCGAAGGTAACGACCACGCATGTGACTTCGGAACGGGCGATGCCTAACTAACCGCGCCCAACATGTACCATGACCAGGCATCCCCTAGCTCCCGCTAGCAGAGGAACAACAGAGTCGGCACGAGAGCGTTACCATCCCATCCGATCTCGTCGTTGCCCGGCGACGACCCAGCGGACATCACTCAGTATAGTCCGCTCCCGAGTGACTAGATGAGCTCCACCGAAATAATACCCCATCTCGGCTTGGGGTCGTGATACACACGCACCCGGAAGCCATTAACACACTTGAAAACCCAGTTTTCAAATCTGACACATGAATATGGCGTAAATACACAATGCAGACGACCATGCAACAAATAGCCAACAACTGATAATTTTCGACAATGACCAAACACAATATCTGTTGATGCCAAAAATATATTTAAATTTTAAAGTTTATTTAGAAAATACTTACAGCGGGTAAAAACGTAAATCCTTGAGCAAACGCCAATTTGCAGCGTTCGTAGCAGTCACTTGTACATTAGGCTAAAGTGCTCGATTTGACACCAAAATTTAGGGAGATACTCTTTGGAAGATGGGGAATCTCATGGAGATGGTGGTGTGGCGGCACAACCACCGGAAGGTGGCGGATCGGGCTCCAAAAGGGTGGAAACCCATTTTCGATTTTAGGGTCATATAGGGAAGGTGGGGCCACGGATGGGGAAGCTAAGATAGGGGATTGGTCGGCTGAGCAAGGGGAGTCTTTTGGTGGCGGTGGTGAGGCCTACGGTGGTCGGACGGCGGCGCGGCGAAGGGAAACCCATTTAAGACCCATTTCGAGTTGGAGGGCGCAGGAGTTAGCTGGAGGTTCACCGGTGGGTGGGAAACCTGGTGGAGGCGGTTGGAGGCCAAGGAGATCGGCGATGGCATCGAAAAATGGGTGAAAACCCATTAAACCCATTTTCGGGTATATGGTCGTGTGAGGGAGGTGGGAGGAGGTTTGGGGCTGGGATCACTGGGGTAAGCTGGTCGGCAGGTGGCGGTCCTAGTGGTGGGGGTGGTGAGAGAGGCTGACCGGCGTCGAGGGTGGTGGCTAGGCTTGATAGCTAACGGAAACAAAGGGGAAGGGGGGGGGGTGCAGGGAAAGAAAGAAGAAAAAGAAAAGGAAAAGAAAAGAAAAAGGAAAAAGAAAGAAAAAGAAGTCCAACTAGAAAACACAATAAATTAAATAAAAGTCGACTGATAATACTACAATTTAATATAAATAAAATAAAATATTTAAAATCCAACAATAAACCAATTTAATTTGAAAAACAATCTTAAATATAAAACACTAATTATTATTAAGAAAGCACATCAAATAAACTCGCATAATAAAATAACGTAATTTAATTCCAATAATTAAAATAGTTATCTCACATTAAAATAAATAAGAAAAGCAACGTAACTCAATATTTAATTATAAAAACAACATAAAACTAATATTAACTAATCAATAGATCAAATAAATATCTTAAACAAATAAAACACGACTAATAATATTATTAAAATAAATTAAAATAATCAACAACGAGAATAAATAACGTGTAAAAATACCCGTAAATTTGGGATCTCACACCTCAACGGCACCCATAAAAGCTTTTCCACTAGAAAAACTTTAACTCTCACATCTTCCCATTTTACATGCAAAGGCCAATAGGAGATTTTCTTAAAGTCAAAATTTACTAGTTAAACTTTTGATTGGTGCATCTAACGAAGGAGGCTAGACCCCTTTTATAGTCCCATGGGTATAATCCTCACCCTTTTCTTTCTCATGTGGGACTTGACCAAATGAGTAAACCCAACACTTAGATGGGGTATTTGTTGGATTTTTGAAATCCTACAGTGATATGTAAATAAGTGAGGATTTGCTACAGTTCTTAGGGATATATGTGATGAATATGTTGAAATATGTATGAATAATACTAAAATAATTTAAGAATATTTGAGAATGTTGGTAAGAGCACTCTTATTGGCTTATGTAAATTTGAGATAAAATAATAATAAAATATTCTTTTATTCCAATTTTAGTTAATTCGTTAACATATATATATATATAACTGGAATGTATATATATACATATATGTGTATATATATACATGGGATGCATTTCGTTAACATATTATATATGATTTATATATATGTATAAATCATATATATATATATATGTATAAAATTGGAATACATATTTTTATAGGTGAACAGTGGAGGGAGAGAGAAAAAATAATAAAATATGTTTTCATATTTGAATAGTGACTCTTCAAACTTTCATAGTTACTGTTTATAGATATCCAAATATTTGAATATGCATATTCCAATGTGGATGATTTTAAACCTATGTTATGTAAATATAACTTTGCATATACATATGCATAAGCCAATAAAAGTGCTCTAAAGAGAGTTGACACTCGACTTTGGCCATGTCTGCTAGTCCGAGAGAATCCTTGACTGTACTATAATTTTGGGTTTGAGAGTGTTGAATTAAGTTTTGTTCGGTTTTGCAATTTTTTTTTTGAAATTAAAATCATCTTATATCATTTTAATACCTAAAATTTCAGATATCATTCAAACAACTATTTTTCAATTTCAAAGATAATTTAACTTTTCTAAATCTCAAATTTTATAAATTTTTTAATACAAATTAATATTTCCCTACTATTCACAAATTATCTCACCACTATTCAAATATTTTCATCTCATCTTGTCTATATAACCAAAACGAGGCCTTAACTTGATGAACTATGTACCACAGACATATGAGGTTTTATAAATTATTTAATTCAACTTTTTCCTCTTTCTCATTTTTCAAAATTTAATAAAAATTTTAATTCAAAGCATTTCATTACTATTCACAAATCATCTTATTATTATTCAAATATTCTCATTTTATCTTATGATCTATGGAACGAAACAAGGCCTTAACTTGATGATCTATTTACCACATGCATATGAGGTTTTTAAAGTTTTTTAGTTCAACTTTTTTCTTTCTCATTTTTAAAAATCCCATAAAAAATTTAATTCAAATTATTTCACTATTATTCATAAATTATCTCACTATTATTCAAATATTTTCATCTTATCTTGTCTATAATTAACCAAATGAGACCTTAAACTTGATGAACAATGTATCACACACATGAGGTCTTATAAACTCACATGGGAAGCAATGAAGAAATAGAACATGGAAAACAAAGTCATCCTTTTGTAAAAGCTAGAGATAATTGATTTATCAATTAAATTGTGGAGTACAGTTTTTTTTTTTTTTTTTTACTTTGAAATTTCAATTCCTTCTTTCAAATTTAAAGAATCTGATGCGCAAATGTATAATCACCAATACGTACATGATCATTATCGATCTTCAATATCAAATTGGCAAAATATCAAATTAGCAGCCCTTGAAATGGAAGGCAGGGTAGGCATGTCTGAAGCCCATATATGAATTCCACTTGTAGTACTTTCGAATAATATCAACAACGACAGGATCCATATCCTCTGGAATGTCAAGACGCCGATGTTGAAACCCAACTGCACCAACAACTTGGATTGGATTCATTCCCCCCCATGGTTGTTGCAACGTAGAGAGTTCCCACAGTATGACCCCAGCTATAAATGTCACCCCTGTATAACTACGAAATGCGTAGATAAGGAAGACCGCATCAATCAATTTTTAGGAAACCATGCAACTGATTGGGTAGACCTCCACTATCATCGAACCAATCTAATTCAGAAACCCTAGCACCACACTTAGCAAGATAATCTGCCACTGCAATACCCTCATGGAAAATATGCTTGACACTATACTCCATGCCATTAAGGTAAGCAACCAAATCATCCTAATAATCTTCTAGATACGTACCAAACATTACATTCCCCTTTTGTGATCCAATTGATTAGTATCCGAAAATCAATCTCAATTTTAACCCAAAAAAACCAAAATGGTGACACCTCCTAACCCCCTTCAGAACACTTCTCAAATTGGCAAAATTATTAGAACCTTGACCCAAAAAAATCGAGTATGCCACTTGAAGCCTACCAAGACTATCTCGAATAACATCCCCCAGCACCAGAAGGACCAAGATTACCCAAACTACTCTCATTTGTGTTGAGTTTCACCCATCCTTATTGTGGTCGTTTTGCCTCTGGGGTATTTTTTTTAATTTACCCAAGACCAAAACGGTGCATTTTAGTTTGGGGTAAATAAGCTTCCCCCCTGCCCCGCCCCGACCTGAATTCATTTCATTTCCCCCCAATCCCCATTGCTGTTCGCGATTTCAGAACCCCCTTCTCAAAATCTCGAATCTTCTTTACTCAATCGTGCTTTGTCCAGCTCTTCGCCATCGGTGCAATAGCCTACCGTCGTGAGTCCTTGTCGCCAGTTTTGAGACCTAAAGCTCCTACCATCGTGAGTCCTCAAACTCTCACAGATCTGTAGGTAGTTCCGAAACACTCCCATTTGTTTGTTTGTTTTTTTCTTATGTATTTAATTTTGTAGTTGATTTTGGTAACTTTGTTGAGTTGAGTTATGGAAACTGGAGATTGATTGGGATGAAATGAAGATGGAGATTGGAAGGGGCGGGAAGCGGAGGATTTTTCTTCCCCCCCGCCCAGGCAGGTGCAGGGGACGAATTTGGCGTGCCCTCGCATCCGTATAAGCGGGTAGCACCCCTAAATATTAGTATGCTTCTTATTTTGTTGTTGCATTTTAATTGTATATGTATTTATTTTTTATTATTAAAAATATTTAAACATATGTAAAAAATATTTGAAAAATAAAACATATATGTATATTATTGGATCGATATATTAGAATAAGATTGTTCGTTACAAGTCTCAAATATCTTTATATATATAAAGTGACTATCTAATGAAAAATCTTGTTTTAATAGAAAATTTTATTTTTTGTTAAAATTAACACTTTACATCCATTTTTGTTAAAATAAATACTGCATTTAATGAGAAATATTATTTTAAATACAATCCATTAATTCTATTAATCATCAAAATAATGTCCTTGATATTAAATTTAATTACACCACTTCAATTTTCTATAACGATAAACTTTTCATTTAAAACTTTTTTTTTTTTATATAAAATAAATATAGAATAATAATAATAGTATAGAATGACATCATAATAGTATAGAATATATAACAATATATATAAATAAACCATTCATAACGATATAACAATGTAATCCTTACTTAGAGATGTTAATTTATACGTTAGAGAATTTAATTTTATTCATGAAAATTTATTCCTATTATATGATTAATAATTTAATTCTTTAAAAAATATTTTATAATTTTACAATGAATGTATTATTTATTTATTTTTTGAGATGATAAATATACAGTATATACAATTAACTATAATTATATTAAATTGGTAATAATAGATAATAAATATAATAAATATATTATATATGTTTGATATTTAATTGAAATATATATGATCTAATAAATTTACATATTTAAGATTAAATTTCATGTTATAAATTATAATATAACATTCTTTTATATAAATTTTAAACTGCATAATTATATTATTTCTTAAAAATAATCACATAACTAAAAAAACTGTGGATGATTCAAGTTTATGTAGATCTAGAAAAACTCAAACACTAAAAATATAGGTATTTTAATGTCCTCTCTTTTGAGACTGCGCAAAATGACGCAAATATTATATCATCGTCTTAGAATTATAAAAATATAATATTTTGAACGAATTTTTTTATTAAAGTTTCAATAAAAATTATCTCAAATAAATTTGATAAAACTATAAGTTATGTTTATTTATGAGACTATCTTATTTTTTTTATTAATACTTTTTTTTTATAATATATGAAAAAGTGTAATTATTTATCATCCATTTAATTATGAATAATCTTCTAATTTTTGTTAGAAATTAAACTAGATAAATGTACTTTGCACGTTACTTTTATCTAGTATATATATATATATATATATATATATATAAACTTTCTATTTATTTTTTAAATGGAGTCTAATTTTTTTTATAGGAATTTAATTATTTGATATTTGTACAAATCATTTCCCCTCAGATTAAAGAGGAATTCTCATTTTTTAAGAGAGTCAAGCCTGCAGTTCTGCATAGAGTTGGGGCCCTTTTACTACATCATACACTCGAATCGAATAACATCAATCAATGAAATTATAAATTAAGACCCAACGATATAGTATATATATCCAAAATGGAAACGTAATATATCATCATCACTCATTAATGTTGTAGTTAATTCTTGATCGGTACCGGATTTTTAGCATTTATCAAAAACCAAAAAGTCATAATCGTAGGTTTTTTGTTTTCTTAGTTTTATAAAAACATGATTAATCTTCACTCCATCTTATAAGCTAAAAGCTGATCATCAATATATATATTATTATCTATTAACTTGTTATTCTAAGTTTAATTAATATCATTTAATTCTCTTGATGCAGAAATCATAAATTAAATATTCCACGTGTTGATGCCGTAAAAATCGATCAACATGCCGGGGCGAGAGAAAGAGTCATTCTCGGCCCACTAGTGCGATTCGGGCTACATTCGGTATCGTTTGGGATCCTCGGCGAGGTTCCGGTGCAGCAGGCGCATACGCTGATAACAAATGAAATAGAAGAAAATAGAAACAGGATTTACGTGGTTCGGTATAATGCATACGTCTATGGGTGTTTGAAGAGGCGAATCCACTATAATAAATATTTTACAATCTCTCGTATCTCATTATACAAGAAAATGAATAAATTATCATGGAGTAAATCTCTCCGGAGAAATATGCTCGCTAGAGAATTGGAGTCTCGAGAAGAAGAAAGTTGGAGCCGAGGTTGAAGAAGCCCCTTTTTATACTACTCTCAGTGTAATTTACTAAGAATTTACGGGCTACTGTGATGGAGAAAACGTGTAGGGCCCAGCCATTAAAACATTGTCAGGCATGAAGTGACAAAAGGAGAAAGACACATGAGTTGAGGTGTAGTGGGAATTCTTGAAGTACTTCCTTTCTCCTCTCTTTCTTCTTTTTTATCACTGTCAAAAGAGTAGTGGGAGTTCTGTCTTGACATCTCGTATCCCGAACTCTGAGAAGGTGGCGGTTTGTCTTCCGAACCCAAGGTAACTTTAAGAATTTTAAAAATAAAAATATGCAACAAAAGCTACTTAAAAAGAGAAAACTAATAAAAGCTGGCATTCAATAGCTATTGATCGCGCAAAATGTTATCGGGTGTGGCAGGAGATGGGCTTGATCGCGAACATGGGAGCGCGGAACTTAAGGGGGGAGAGAGATGGGCTTGATTGCGAATGCGGGAGTGCGGAGCTCAAGGGCAGTGGAAGATGGGCTCAACTGCTAACGCGGGAGCGTGTAGCTTAAGGGTGGTGGGAGATGAGCTCGATTGCGAACTTAGGAGCTCGAATCTCAAGGGTGGCAGGAGATGGCTCGACTGCGAACATGGGAACATGGAGCTCAATAGTGGTGAGAGATGGGCTAGACCACGAACTGTTATTTGGCATCTTCATTTTACTTTTCAACGTGAGGTATTACTGAGGCTTAGGGATGGCGCCTGACCTTAACCGTTTGTGAGTCGAGGAGAGTAGCATTACCCTAGACTCGGTGCGTAAGCTGAGGTGCGGGGTTGGTGCCCGGCCATCACCCCACGGGATGTGTCATCGTGTGGGACCCAACGAGAATAGCATTGCCCGGGACTCCACGGGAGGAGTGATCGAGTGGGTGAATTAAGGCGCTCACCTGGCAAAAAGTGTCATCACTTGGGACCCGGTGGGAATAGCTTCGCCCAGGACCCGTAGGAGTTGACATCGCATGAGTGAGTGGATCATTCCGCAGGAGTTGACATTGCATGAGTGAGTGGATCACTCCGCAGGAGTTGACATTGCATGAGTGAGTGGATCACTCCGCAGGAGTTGACATCGCATGAGTGAATGGATCACCCTGCGGGAGTTGACATCACGTGGACCTCAGCTGGATGAGTATGGCCCAGGACACCAAGAGAGTTGACATCGCGTGAGTGAGTGGATCACCCCACTGGAGTTGACATCCCGCCGGCATCCCATGCTATAGAGAACAACTTTGTTAGTAAGAATAAATTCGCACACTAGGAGAAAGTCAAACCGAGGTCATTAGCTGCTGGAGTTGATTTCTTGAGAGCCCGCGATTGTGCCTGCGGATGCCAAGTCCACCCATGCACAGTTCAAGTTGTATGTATGGGCTGAGTCCATGTTTGTTGAATCCATTTGTCCAAGTGGTTGCCGTGTCTGAGCTGAATTGATTTTTTTTTTAATTTTTTTTATTGAGCTCGTAGACTTGTGTTCCTAGTGATTGGGTGGTACCCGAGCCCATGCAGGTGCGTCCCAAGTGTATGATTTCCCGATCCGCGAAATGTTCCGTCGAATGGTAAAAGTGTTGAGCCCATGTGTTCGAACTTATGCTTGCCGAGTTAGGGTTGTCTCGAGCTGGAGGTGTTTTCGAGTGTGGGCAAGTCCCGAGCTGGTGTGTGTGAAGGTATTGAAATTAATGTGCTTATTTTCATTTCATGCAACATTTATTTTTTGCTGTGTTTCAAGTAAATGATTGAGTTAATGTGTGTCTGATACAATGTAATGTAAGCTGAAGAGTCACTAGTGTTTATTTTAAATATGTAACATGTGCTCAAGTTTAAATATATGAGTGTGAAGAGAGACAAGTACTCTCTTTGTTTTTTAGATTCTTCTCTGTTTTAGACTTCATCTCTTCACCTTTTATCTTCCTTTGACTCTAACAGCTGGTATCAGAGCAGCTTTGGTCTGCTTTGGGTTGAAAATATGTCTGCCTTAGGAGCAATAGCACCAGTCCCTATCTTCAATGGAGACGGGTATGATTTCTGGGGCATCAAGATGAAGACCTTCTTCATCTCTCAAGATCTGTGGGAGGTGATAGAGAAAGGAGTTACTACTCCAACTGAAGGCCAATCTACTGCAGTCCAGGAACAAATCAAGGCTGAGCAGCAAAAAGATGCAAAGGCATTATTTATGCTTCAACAAGCTATAAGTGACTCTATTTTCCCTAAAATGATGCGAGCTACAAATTCTAAGCAAGCATGAGATATTTTACAATTAGAGTTTCAAGGAAATGCAAAAGTAAAAATTATCAAACTTCAAGGTTTAAGAAGAGAGTTTGAAAACTTTAAAATGAAGGAAAATGAAAGTGTTAAATAGTACTCTTCTAGATTAATCGAGTTGGTTAATCAGATGAGGACCGATGAAGAAGAAATTTTTGACCAACTCATTGTTTAAAAGATTTTAATCAGCCTCACAGAGAAATTTGATCCTGTAGTTGTTGTAATCGAAGAATCTAAAAATTTAAATACTTTAAGCATTACTGAGTTGTTGGGGTCTTTACAAGCACATGAACAAATAGTTGAGAGAAGAATAGAAGATACTCTTGAAAATGCATTTCAATCTAAAGTAAATATAAGATTTCAAAAGCCAAAAGATTTGAAGAAACAAAGTCAGAATTTTTCAAAGAAAGGAGAGAAAACTTCGAAAGATGAGAAGAAGAAAGGTAAACAAAGGGAATTTCCACCTTGTGGATCTGCAAAAGAACTAATCATGCTGAAAAGGATTGTTTTCATAAAGGCAAACCTCAATGCACTAATTGTAAAAGATTTGGCCATATTAAGAAAGATTGCAGATTTAAAACTAGACAACATGCAAACTATACCGAGGAGAAGAATGAAGAATACCTATTTTTTGCTTGTCAAGCTACTGTTAACAAAGGTAGCAATATCTAGTTTATTGATAGTGGATGCAACAACCACATGGCAGCAGATGAGGAAGTCTTCTCGCAGCTTGATGAAACCGTCAAGACAAAAGTCAAGATGGGAAATGGTGAATTAGTGGAGTCTAAAGGCAAAGGAACAGTTGCTATTCAAACCAGGAAAGGTACCAAGAATATTAAAGATGTTTTACTTGTCCCTTCCCTTGAACAAAATCTGTTGAGTGTTGGTCAAATGATTCAAAATGGTTACTCTTTACATTTTGAAGATAATACATGTCGAGTTCTTAATGATAAAAATAATATGGAGATTGCAGAAATTAAAATGGGATGCAATAGGAATTTTCCTATTGAATGACAGCATCCTAAAGCTATGAGTGCAGAGATTAATAATTCCACTCTTTGGCATCAAAGGTTCAGGCATTACAATTATGATGCTTTGAGACAGCTGCAGCAGAAATAGATGATCAATGACTTGCCTTTGGTGCAAGAATAGAAGGCTGTTTGTGAAGGATGTATGCTTGGAAAGCAACAAAGAAGATCATTTCCATCTGAAAGTATATGGAGGGCCAAAGAACCATTGCAATTGGTTCACTCGGATGTGTGTGGTCCAATGAGAACACCATCACCAAATTAGAACAGGTACTTTTTTTTTATATATTGACGATTATACAAGGATGACTTTGGTCTATTTCTTGAAGGAAAAATCGTAAGTGTTGGGGATTTTCAAGAAATTTAAAGTAGCAGTTGAAACTCCAAGTAGTTTCAAGATGAATGCCTTGAGAAGTGATAAGGGCACCGAATATAATTCTCAAATGTTTGACAAATTTTGTGAAGAAGAAGGCTTGGAACATTAGCTCACGGTTGCATACACTCCTCAGCAAAATGGAGTTTCTGAAAGAAAAAACAGAACTGTGATGGAAATGGCCAGATCCATGCTTTTTGATAATAAATTGCCTTTAAAATTTTGGTCTGAAGCAGTAAACACTGCTGTTTATTTGTTAAATAGATATCCCACAAGTCCTTTGCCAGATAAAACACCATTTGAAGCATGGTATGGCAGAAAACCTTCAGCTAATTACTTAAAGGTGTTTGGTTGTATCTGTTTTGTGCATGTTTCAGCTCCAAATAGACACAAGTTCGAGGAGAAATCTCAAAAAGGGATCTTTCTAGGATATAGTACTCAATCAAAAGGGTATAGAGTCTATATCTTGGAAACTGAAAAATTGATCATAAGTTGAGATGTTCAGTTCAATGAAGGTAATTTCTGGGCTTGGGAAGCCAATGAGGTCTCAAACAAAAGTGTTTCTGTTCCAGTTGAAAATTCAAAACCTGGAATTGATCATGCTGCTCAAAATGAAGAAATTGAAGACTTTTCAGATAGTTCAGATGATTCACCACCAAGGAGGCTCAGATCTTTGAATGAGATTTATGAGAGTTGTAATTCCTCTCATTAGAACCTGAGAACTTTGAAGCAGCCTCAAAGGATGAAGTCTGGGTCAAAGCCATGGAGGAGGAAATGAAGATGATCAAGAAAAATGATACATGGGTGCTGGTTGATCTACCTCCATATAAAGATGTTATTGGTGTGAAATGGTTTATAAAACCAAGCTGAATCCAAATAAGTCAGTACAGAAATATAAGGCTAGATTAGTTGTGAAGGGGTATGCTCAACAATTTGGAAGAGACTACAATGAAACCTTTGCACCTGTTTCAAGGTTAGACACAATCAGATCACTGATTGCATTGGCAGCAAACAAGAAATGGAGAATTTATCAGTTAGATGTGAGGTTTGCTTTTCTAAATAGGGAGTTGCAAGAAGAAGTATATGTGAGCCAACCAGAGGGGTTTGTTGAAGAAGTTGGAAAAGTGTTGAGATTAAAGAAGGCTTTGTATGACCTAAAACAGGCACCTCAAGCCTAGTATGGGAAGATAGACAATTATTTTCTTAACCAAGGATTTCAAAGGAGCAAAAGTGAACATACACTCTACACAAAGTATCAAGGAATTGCTGATATATTAATTGTTTCCTTGTATGTTGATGATCTGATTTTTATATGAAACAATATTCAAATTATTGAAAGTTTTAAAGAAAATATGACCTTTGAAATGACTGACCTCAGCATGATGAATTATTTTTGGGGAATGGAGGTATGTTAAGAAGAGGATGGTATCTTCATTTCTCAAAGAAAATACGCTGAAGAGTTGCTGTCCAAGTTTAATATGCTCGGGTGTAAAGCAGTAGCAACTCCTCTAGTTGCAAGAGAAAATTTTTAAAAAGATGGAGTTAAAAAGGTTGATCCAGCTCAATTTAGAATTTTGGTTGGTAGTCTTCTTTACTTAACTGCTACAAGACCCGATATAATGTTTGCTACAAGTCTACTGTCAAGATTTATGCAAGAACCTAGCCAAGTTCATTTCGGTGTAGGAAAAAGAATCCTTAGATACTTGCAAGGGACTGTTAACTATGGCATTTGATTTAAGCATTGTCCAGATAGAGAATTTATTGGTTATAGTGACAGTGATTGGGTAGGCTCAATGGATGATTTAAAGAGCACCTCAGGTTTCTGTTTCAATCTAGGCTCGGGTGTATTTTCATGGAGTTCAAACAAACAAAATAGTGTTGCTCAATCCACTGCAAAAGCCGAATATGTTGCAGCTGCAGGTGCTGCAAATCAAGCTATTTGGCTTACTAGAATTTTGAAAGACATGGGAGAAAAGCAACTGAAATCAGTTGATATCTATTGTGATAATAAGTCTGCAATTGCCATTACCAAGAATCCTGTTTTTCACAACAGGACAAAGCATATTGCAGTAAAGTATCACTACTTAAGAGAAATTGAAGTTAGTGGAGAGATTCGATTGAAGCACTGCAGCACTGAAGAACAGCTTGCAAATAACTTCACTAAATCTCTGCCAAGAGTTAGATTTCAAATGTTGAGAACCAAACTGAGAATTATAGATAAACACATTAAGGAGGAGTATTGAAATTAATGTGCTTATCTTCATTTCATGCAACATTTATTTTTTGCTGTGTTTCAAGTAAATGGTTGAGTTAATGTGTGTCTGATTACAATGTAATGTAAGTTGAAGAGTCACTAGTATTTATTTTAAATATGTAACGTGTGCTCAAGTTTAAATATATAAGTGTGAAGAGAGACAAGTACTCTCTCTGTTTTTCAGATTCTTCTATGTTTTAGACTTTATCTCTTCACCTTTTATTTTCCTTCGACTCTAATAGAAGGTGTTGTTAGCTTAGTGCATGAGTGAGTCTCGAGCTCGGGTGTGAGGGGTTCGTGTGTGCGTGGACAGTGAGGTTCCAAGTGTGTCCTTGAGTGTGATGTCCCGAGTGAAGCACAATGTGGTCATGTGCATGGTGAGCTGAGCATGTGCTTCCCAAATGGGATTCCCGTGTGGTGGTCTGAGTGGTGGGTGTGTCATGAGTGGTCCGAGAGTGGGCCCCGAGTGACCGAGTCCATGCACGTGGGAGGTGATTCTCGAATAGGATTGGACTGTTATTGTGCACCATGTCATGCGTGATGAGCCATCACAAACCCAGGGGTCGCCGACGACCTCCAGTCCGAGATAGATGATGCCGATGATCTTTGTTGTGACGATGGGTAGCTCATCAATGCGTTGGAGAGGTTGGCCTCGGTCCCGAGTGGTGCAAGAGGTTGTGATTGCAGTGGAAGTGATCTCGACAGGGTTGCTAGTTGGAGACGTGCCTACTGGTGACAGAGTGCCGACCCCCCCTAATTTGTGGTTGCTAGAGGCCCAGCTGGGATACGATAGCTTTGGGCTCGTGCCCCCCTTGTCGTTTGGGTGTCACAGTCTAGGAGGGCTGCCTTTGGAGGAATGGACAACCAGCATCCAACTTGCCGGAGACAGAATCTCCCAGTGGTCCCTATGATGACCGCTGGTGGGTGGCTTGGGCTCGCAGCGTAGTGTTGTGAGCCTTGGGCTCCTCTTGCCGTGCATGCATGTTGGGTGTACATGCACTAACATGCATCCCCCCACGTGCATGGGACTGTGCACCACGTGCATGGAATAGTGCACAATCCTCTTGTGCACTGTTCCATGTCCCAAGCACCTTGTATTTTTACTGGCCTCTTTGTTTTTGTGCTACTATGGCTATGTGTATTTGCCCAGTGCACTTTTCTCTCCGTAACTATATTGTGCACATGTATTGTGTATACAAGTGCTACATGCACATGCTATAATGGGCAAGCCTTGCCTTTACAATGTTAAAGATAATAATAACACTAGGAACACTTAGTTTACTTGCTCGGGAGTGTGCCTAAGTGGAAGAAATGTTAGAAAATTATCTTTGCATTGGAAAATAGTGAGAGATTTTTTTATTTTTGTCTTTGCACATTTTATAATTATAAAAATCAGGAATTGGAGATACTTATCTGGCGGGGGCGAGGGAGCACTATTTGCATATCTAGTGATTGATTCAGTGCGCTAGAAAATCATCATTCTCCCACCTCTGGCTGAGAAAGTGTTCAGATCCCATAAACGGTGCCACTGTTGATATCGTAAAAATGGGTCAACAGGTCGGGGCGAGAGAAAGAGTCGTTCCCGGCCCACTGGTGCGATTCAGGTTTCGTTCTGTGTCTTTTGGGGCCCTCGACGAGGTTTCAATGCGACTGGTGCATATGCTGATCACAAATGAAATAGATGGAACTAGACACAGGATTTACGTGGTTTGACATAATGTTCACGTCCACGAGTATTTGGAAAGGAGAATCTATTATAATAAATATTTTACAATTTCTCATATTTTACTATATAAAAAAATGAATAAATTATCCTGAAAGAAATCTGTCCAGAGAAATAAGCTCATTGAAAAATCAGAGTCTCAAGAAGAAGAAGGTTGGAGATGAGGTTGAAAAAGCCCCTTTTTATATTATTCTTAGTCTGCAGTGATTAGATCCTTCTTTACATGCGTCAGTCTATTTCTTTCTTTTTCGTTCTTTCTATCTCCAGCATTCACCCATACCTTTCACCTAGTTTTTCTTCTTTCTGTCTTCAGTTTATTTTCTTTTATCGCTTCATGCCTGACAATACTTTAATGACTAGACCCTACATATTTCCCCATCACACCACGCAACCTGTGACGCCCCCAAATTTTCCTTAAAATAAACACGGGAATCGAGGCGTCGAGATGCTGACAACATGGGTCACGCACCCCCAACGGCAAGTGCTAAGTGTGTGAACACGTGACATGCATAAAATAAAAGTCGCAGCGAATAATAAAGTCATTATCTAAATACCATAATTTTTTAGAAATATTTTACAAACTAATTAAATATAAATTCTCCAACGGGAGATTTAATACAGTCATCTGAAAGATAAATCATAAAAATACATATTTATAAAAAAGAGAAAAATAATTTTCCAAGATTAACAATTTATAATAACAGTACATTAATGGCGGAGCCGTCTCCTTAGGCTCAACCGCTTCAAAATCTGCATCCAAAAATCTATGATGCCAAGATGGCATTGCAGGTAAGTACAACCCAACCAAACCAAAAGACAGAAATATACTCATGCAGCAACAACATCACTCATGAACAAAATACCATATGCATGAGGGTTAAAATCGCTTTCTTCAAAATAAATAAAATAACCACACATGCAAAAATCTCACTTTAATCACAATAAAATTCCAATAAAAACCATCCATCATTTTCCAGAAAATAATATCCGCAAATCCAATCATACCGAGCGTTACGTATAACCGTCCCCGATATGATATACACACATCACCAATCATAATGGGCATTACGTATTGCCGTCTCCATTATGATTCATACACACTCATTTCATACCGAGCGTTACGTATCACCGTCCCCGATATGAAATGCACACTCAACGATCATAACGAGCGTTACATATCGCCGTCCTCGTTATGTCATCCACAAACTGCCAATCATAATAAACGTTACATATCGCCGTCCCCATTATGACTGACACACACAATGACCATAATGGGCATTACGTATCGCCGTCCCCATTATGTCATCCACACGCACGCTGATCATAATGGGGTTACGTATCGCCGTCCCCGTTATGACCCAGCCAAAACCATTAAAATCCGTAAACTCAATAAAAACCCAGTTTTCATTTCCAACACATGAATATCTAAAATCATGCAAAAATCCAATTTCCAAATATTTTCATGAACATGCGCATAAATACACAATGAATACGACCATGTACCAAATAGCCAACAATTATTAAATTCCAACGATGACCAAACACAACGTCTGTTGATGCGAAAAATATATTTAAATCTTAAAGTTCATTTGGAAAGTACTTACAGCGGTTAAAACGTAATTCCTTTGAGCGAACGTCAATCCACTGCGTTCGTAGCGGTCACTTGTACGTTAGGCTAAAGTGCTCGATTTGACTCCAAAATTTAGGGAACTACTCTTTGGAAGGTGGGGAATCTTCTGGAGGTGGTGGTGTGGCGGCACAACCACCGGAAGGTGGCGGATCGGGCTCCAAAAGGGTGGAAACCCATTTTCGGGTTTGGGGTTGTACCGGAAAGGTGAGGCAGTGGTTGGGGAAGCAGAGCTAGGGGGATGACCGGCTGAGGTAGGGGAGTGATTTGGTGGCGGAGGTTAGATGCACGGTGGCCGGATGGCGGCGCGGCGAAGATGGATCCATTTAATGGTCCATTTTGGATAGAGGAGAAAACAGCGTAGATGGGTGGCTTTGGGCGGTGGGTTATGCTCGCCGGAGTGAGGGGAGGCTGCTGGTAGGTCGCCGGTGCCAGGGAGTGGTCGGAAAATGCAAGAGAAGCCAAGAACTCATTTTCGGGTAGGGGGCTGTGCAGGGGCGGTGGGGTGGCCGGAGATGACACCACCAGTACTGGTGGACTCGCCGGCGTGTGGGGAAGGTTGTGGGTTGGGCGGTGTTGCTGGGGGGAGGCCGACGGCGGTGCTGGGGGGAGAGGGAGAAATGGACGGGATACGAAACCAGGGGGGCTCGCGGTCTGGGGAAGTAGGGGAGGAAAAAAAGAAAAGAAAAGAAAAGAAAAGAAAAAGAAGAAAGGAAAAGAAAAAAGGAAAAAGAAAAAGTGAAGAAAATAAACGTGATCCAGTCCCCACAACTCGGTTCACAGTGTTGATGCAATAAAAGAATTCCAAAATGGAGAGCTGAATAAATTAATTTAAACGCAGAGACTACTTAAGATAAAATAATAAATAAAAACACATCAAATAAATTCACATAATAAAATAATGAAAATTAAATTCTAATCTTTCAAATAATTATCTCATATTAAAATTAATAAGAAAAGCAACGTAACTTAATATTTAATTATAAGAACAACATAAAACTAACACTTACTAACGAATATCTCAAATAAATATTTTAAATAAATAAAACACAACCAATAATATTTTAAAATAAATTAAAATAATTAATACCGAAAATAAAAAAACGTGTAAAAATACACGTAAATCTGGGATTTCACATTCTCCCCCCTTAAAAAGAATTTCGTCCCCGAAATTCTCTCGGCTGCAACTAAAAAAAGTCCAATACTCAATCCAAGCATTAACACAATGATCTATTTTCCTCAAATACAAATGGATGATATTCCTTCATAATTGTATAGTCTCCAAGAAATATTTCATTTCTAAGCCTCATGAGTTAGCCAATCAATCTGAACTCCACGAGTACAAGGACCTTAGCACAACCTCTCAAAATTTTAATGTTCACTATCTCCACACAATAATTTGTGTCACCCTAAAGTAACTCCCAAGTTTATCTATTTAACTTAACCATCAATAAATATAATTTACCCAACTAAAGGATAATTCTCCCCTAATAAGTATCATCCCAAATTTCAAGTAATCACTAATTTCTCAAAATTAACACAAGACTTGAACTTCCAATTACATTACAAGATATTACGCTTCTGCGCGCACTCTAAAAACTCACCAAATGCATAAAATTAAGTCCTCATAAATTATCACCATTGAGCAAAAACTGACTCAACACCTATTACAAGAAATCATATATCACACTTCCAAATCCTAAAATCTTAATATCTTATAATTCTGATTATACCACCATGGTTGATACCTAAGCTCCAATGTACATCACCTAATAATCACTGTCAACTCTACTCAAATTAGTTAGTATGGTAACCATGATACACATAATTCTCTCACTCATCTGAACCTACAATACCCAAGGGAACGATTAGTCTCAAATATTTAAATTCTTATGTGACCTCAAGTTAAAACTAATTCCTTAAGATACCTCGACAAGGCAACCATTAAATACTCCAAATATCATACTTAAGTTATCCACCCCAACAACTCGCCCAAATTAATTTGCCCACAAGCCTAAAGTTTAGATCTCTTGAATTTAATACTATCACATCGAATCAACATCCATCAATTACCACAATAACTTCTCCCAAGTTAAACACTAGCCAAAGACAAATACTCTTTCGAAAATTTACACGCACAATTATTATACATCAATCTCTAATCATGCACAAACAAAGTCAAAACTTCTCGAAAGAAACAAATAATTGCCTACTATCATAAACATCCCAAAATAGATTCCATCACAATATATAAATGGACAAAGATTCCACACTCATAAGAAGAGTCTATATATAGAATACAATTCTAATAATCTTCCAGAAATAAAATTAGAACTTAGAAACTAAAGCACTTAGTGAGACCCAGGTAATACATATAAACAGCATGGAAATATCAACAAAGAAACATAATTACATAAATACCAATAATTTATCAAAACAAATCCATATCGCAAATATATATAATAATATACCCAAACACTAAAGAAAACCCAAGTAATTCACATAATTATTATATAAAAACAAAACGGGAGAAAAGATCTAATAAACAAATAAGTAAAAGTCATTCATCTAAGAAAACAAGATCACTTTCTTTGGTAAACACAAATCACCGAAAGCTTTTATTAAATAAACCAAGGAGATTGAATTAAAATAAGAACAGCAAATAAAATAACAAATAAAACTTTGAAATTCTCCACAAAACCCAACTCTTAAAAAAAGATTTATTGTAGAAATCTCTAAAATCTAAAACCTTTAAAAAAAATGAACCATAATAAAATAAATTAATGAATTAATAAATAAATAAATACTAACAAGTCGCCAAAACAAACTCACTCGTCAAAATAAATAGAAAAACTTTTAAAATAAAACAAGCGAAAAGGTGGAAAGATAATAAATTTTAAAACTTACTTCAAGGCATGTCCCTAAAAGAAAACATAGTAGCGATTCATTTTAAATCTTTGTCTAAATAAATATTTAAATGACAAAAGCCACAATTTAAAATAAGAGATAATAAACAAATCCAAAACCATCTTGTAGAAAACTTATGATATAAAATTCAAACCACACCAAATACATATGATCAATACGTAAAAGCTTAATAAAATAAAATAACCCACAATAAAATAATAACTTTAAAACAAGAGATTCTATAACACAATTATTTAAAATAAATGATTCAATAAAATGAATGATATAAAATAATAATCTAATCCGAAATATCCAAATTCTAATTTAAACAAAACAAAAGCATACAATAAAAATAATTAAATAAATGCTCAACAACTAAACTAAATAAAATCAACTAACTAAAATCTTAACTACTACCCAATTAAAATATTGAACAAATATTAAAATAAAATAAAACAAAACCAACAAACCAATCAGAACTAAGTTAATGTTGAGAATAATAAATAAAAAGCATAACACAACAAATAAATATAAAAAATCTTACAATATAAATTAGTAGAACAACTTAGAGAACGATTAGAATATTAAAATAAAATAAAATGCTCAAACAATAAAACAAGCAAAATTGTTTCTAAAACAACAAACTTTTCTGGTACAATTCCTAGGCAACTTACAGATTTACCCAGAGTCGAATTACTTTGATACCACCTGTGATGCCTCCAAATTTTCCTTAAAATAAACAAGAGAATCGAGACGTCGGGATGCTAACAACACGGGTCATGCACCCCCAACGTCAAGTGCTAAGTATGTGAACACGTGACATGCATAAAATAAAAGTCGCAGCGGATAATAAAGTCATAATCTAAGTACCAGAATTTTTTAGAAATATTTTACACACTAATTTAACATAAATTCTCCAACAGGAGATTTAATACAGTCATCCGAAAGATAAATCATAAAAATACATATTTATAAAAAAGGAAAAAATAATTTCCCAAGATTAACAATTTATAATAACAATACATCAACGGTGGAGCCGTCTCCTCAGGCTTAACCTCTTCAAAATCTGCATCCAAAAATCTACGACGCCAAAATGGCATTGCAGGTAAGTACAACCCAACCAAACCAAAAGACAGAAATATACTCATGCAGCAACAACATCACTCATGAACAAAATACCATATGCATGAGGCTTAAAATCGCTTTCCTCAAAATAAATAAAATAACCACGCATGCTAAAATCTCACTTTAATCACAATAAAATTCCAATAAAAACCATCCATCATTTTCCAGAAAATAATATCCGTAAATACAATCATACCAGGCATTACGTATCGCCGTCCCCGATATGATATACACACATCACCAATTATAATAGGCGTTATGTATCGCCGTCCCCGTTATGTTATCCACACACTGCCAACCATAATGGGCGTTACGTATCGCCGTCCCCATTATGACTGACACACACAATGACCATAATGAGCGTTACGTATCGCCGCCCCCATTATGTCATCCACACACACGTTGATCACAACGGACATTCCGTATCGCTGTCCCCGTTATGATTCAGCCAAAACCATTAAAATCCGTAAACTCAATAAAAACCCAGTTTCCATTTCCAACACATGAATATCTGAAATCATGCAAAAATCCAATTTCCAAATATTTTCATGAACATGCGTGTAAATACACAATGCATACGACCATGTACCAAATAGCCAACAATTATTAAATTCCAACAATGACCAAACACAACATCTGTTGATGCGAAAAATATATTTAAATCTTAAAGTTCGTTTGGAAAGTACTTACAGCAGTTAAAACGTAATTCTTTTGAGCGAACGTCAATCCACTGCGTTCATAGCAGTCACTTGTACGTTAGGCTAAAGTGCTCGGTTTGACACCAAAATTTAGGGAGATACTCTTTGGAAGGTGGGGAATCTCCTAGAGGTGGTGGTGTAGTAGCACAACCACCGGAAGGTGACGAATCGGGCTCCAAAAGGGTGGAAAGCCATTTTCGAGTTTGGGGTTGTACCGGGAAGGTGAGGCAACGGTTGGGGAAACTGAGCTAGGGGTATGACTGGCTGGGGTAGGGGAGTGGTGTGGTGGCGGAAGTGATATGCACGGTGGCCGAACGGCGGCGCGGCGAAGATGGATCCATTTAAGGACTCATTTTGGGTGGAGGAGAAAAGGGCGAAGATAGGTGGCTTTGGGCAGTGGGTTATGCTCGCCGGAGTGAAGGGAGGTTGCTGGTGGGTCGCCGGTGCTAAGGGGTGGCCGATGGTGGCCGAAAAATGCAAGAGAAGCCAAGAACTCATTTTCGGGTAGGGGGCTGTGCGGGGACGGTAGGGTGGCCGGAGATGACACCACCGGTACCGGTGGACTCGCCGGCGTGTGGGGAAGGTTGTGGGCTGGGCGGTGTCACCGGGGGGAGGCCGACGGCAGAGTTGTGGGGAGAGGGAGAAACAGACGGGATACGAAACCGGGGGGGCTCGCGATCTGGGGAAGCAGGGGAGAAAAAAGAGAAAAGAGAAAAGAAAAAGACGAAAGGAAAAGAAAAAAGGAAAAAGAAAAGGTGAGGAAAATAAACGAGATCCAGTCCCCACAACTCGATTCATAGTGTTGATCCAATAAAAGAATTCCAAAACGGAAAGCTGAATAAATTAATTTAAATGTAAAGACTACTTAAGATAAAATAATAAATAAAAATACATCAAATAAATTCACATAATAAAATAAAGGAAATTAAATTCCAATCTTTAAAATAATTATCTCATATTAAAATTAATAAGAAAAATAACGTAACTCAATATTTAATTATAAGAACAACATAAAACAAACACTTACTAACGAATATCTTAAATAAATATTTTAAACAAATAAAATACAACTAATAATATTATTAAAATAAATTAAAATAATTAATACCAAGAATAAAATAACGTATAAAAATATAGGTAAATATGAAATCTCACACTTCTTTCCATGCGTATTAATGTTAGGCTCCAGAGATGGTGACCTGGTCGTCATCTTCTTTTTCCCTAAAATTAAAATGGTGAAAGATGGTGGCATCTGGTCCTTGCCGTGACAGGTGGAAGTCTTGAAACCAAGTTTCTTTATGTCTAAATACGCCACAATATAATCATGTACATGTAAATATGATGAAAAATGATAGGACTACACTTTGTTTATTACTCATTAATTAATATTTTTATATTTGAAATTTTTTAATTTTTAATTTTACTTAATGATTAAAAAAATAATTATTAATAAATTTATATGTTTTTTTAATTTTTTCTTAATGATTAAAAATGTTTAAAAAAATACTTAAAAAATAATAAAAAAAATTTGAAATGTAAAAAAAAAAAAACGAATAATAATAGAATAGTAACCTATTACTACCCAAATATAATTTTATTTAGTGCCGTTACGTACGTGAGTTTTGGGTGAGCCCATGGACAAACGTCCCATGCATGCAAAATGAACATTCCATTTGCGGGTACTTGGCAATGTAATCTACTTCGTGGAAATCCATGACCAATGTAATCTTCGATGCATCAATTCCGTTTAATAACTTTTAAGATGAGATATTCTATACACTACAAGATTTTCAGGTTTTAGCCACTAATTTTTTTGTTACAACTAAGCATTGTGTCAATAGATGTTTTAGTTACGAAAATCATCGGCCACAATAGAATTTTGTACTTGCCAGGAGATTTCATGTGATGATCGGGTTGTTGTGATAATTAACACCTTTTGCGGCAACTTCATGTTGCGGCAAAAAGAGTAGTGCCACAAAACGTTGTTTTCCTGGTCGTTTTGTTACATTAAGCCCACGGGATCGATGATATAACAATTCAATAAAACCTATGTCTTGTCTGTTTCCCTCTTCCTACCAAACAATACCCATACCCGTGAGAGAGATTCCCATCTCAAAATCCCTAGATCATCGGGACCAACTGGAACAGGATCGGTCAAAATCTTCTACAGCCGACACGATTCTGGCCACGAACAGCCTCCCTTCGCTTCCCCTTAGCCTTGAAATCCAGGTGAAAGCCGTTATTTCCCTCCAAATTATAATTTTTTTCGTTGTTGTGATAAGTTTCTCCAAAATATTTGAGCCCATAGAATAATCTGTGTTTCCCTTCCTCTCGCACTCTCCCGCTTTGCATATATTTGTATATTGCACAATGTCTTCATTTGTGTATAGCTTTTTTGGGGATTTACTATGTTTCAGTGTTTCTAGAGTATTTTTTAATGTGTAAGAACATACGTTGTTGGAACATTTCACCGTTCTATCCTTGACCATATTTTTGAGCAGCAGCTACTTCAGCATATTCTTGAGCAACGGCCCTTTGTGGGCATTTTGCCTGGTCTGTTTCTATTGGACTTTCTCATAGCAGTTCTCTCCTTTTTGTGGGCATTTTGCTGCCCTCACAAAGTTTGAGAACTGAATAACTTTCTTGAACAAAACGAACAAGGGAATACTCTTGTTGTTGTTGTGTCCCCTGCATTAGTTCCTCCAACCAAGGTTGCTTCATCTTCCATGTCCGTGACAACCTAGAAAGATACATTAATTAGGCTAGAAATTATTTTCAGAAAATTGGGTTTTAGAGAAATATATCTATTTCTGTACTTGGGAAACTTGTTGAAAAAAAATCTCTTAAAAGATTTGAGAAATGCCAAGAACAGAAGTGGCAGAGGAGAGAACAAGAAAGGGAAGGAAGAAAACTTAATACTTTTGAGCTTTTTGCATTTCATCTCATAAAGAATAGTAGAAAAGAGAGTTTAGAAGCCAAGTTCTAAAAGAGTTGGGAAATGTGAAGAGTAGAGAGTGTTTAGGTCGAATTATTAAATAGAAGTAGTTGACAAAGAGGTGTGTATGGGCTTGTGAACATAAGACCCAAGAGAGCGAGAGTGAGAGTGGGGGGAAGCCGAAAGTAGGATTTGAGATGCTTTTACAGGCTAAGGTGACGAGAGGCTAGAGTGATGGTTCATTGCAGATATATCTATTGGGAAATGGACTCTCTCTCTCTCTCTCTCTCTCTCTCTGAGAGTCTGAGACGGTGGTCGTTTCATTTAGAAATGGGTGCACTTTTTATTTCGTTTTGCAGTACTTCCTCTCATAATTTCATTCCCCAAATGTTTGTTGTGAATTAGGCAGATAAAAGCAAGCATTTACAATAACCCTTTGTATAATCAAGTGCACTAAGCCACTGCTTGTGTTGAACTTGCTTGATTGGCGGTTCGCTTTTGACTTCTTCTTTTTTTCTATAATATGATCTTCAATAGCGTGGGTTGTCTTAAAAAATTTAATAAGCCGTGATGAGGTGGCTGAAGGATATTGGAGAATGAGGGAGGTTAATCAAAGGGGTACGAAGTTAGAGAGAGTGTTGGAATAGCTGGAAAAATGCTCTATCAGATTTTTGTGACCTTTCCAGTGGCCAAAGCTAAAAGCCAGTCTAGTCACCGACCACCCTGTATTTATCTCTCTCTATCTCTCTCTCTGCAAAAAGAAAATGGCTCTTTTGCTTCTGCTGCATTCCTAATCTGCTTTTATTTTTTATTTTTTCTGTTTTTTGTATAAATGGTTATGGGGCTAACAGCCACTAGTTTTTCTTTCTCCACCGTCCATCGCATATATGCAACTTGTCACCTTTCACCCATTCCTTGCATGAGACCCCACTATATAAGACATCCTGATGCTAACGTGCTTTCCTTCATACGTGATACTCAATAAGCAGTGGAAAAAGATATTTCTTTGTTTTTTTGTTCCCAACGGTTGAAAAATATTTGATCATCAAGAACTAAATCCTACTTCCCTCATATTTCTCTGTCTGGTTGCTGTAGCGCTGGTTTTTTTTTAAAAAAGAAAAAATTGGTCTTACTCTCAGCCTCACAGTACATTACTGCTGGTAATGGAGAGCTTCTATAATTGAACTTAAAATGCTCATGTATTCAGCAATAAATTAAACTGTTGAAGAAAAATAGTTTTCTATTCCATATGCGCCATGGTACGTAAATTCAAATATTTTACAAGCAAGAGTTCTCAAGTTGTCAGCAATGATTAAGTTTGTCTCCCTGAAAATTTGAAGAACACAACAATGAGTTTATGTGTGCTTTCAATGGGAAGAAAAAATAAATTAGAGATCCCAAAGCAACTAACTACAATATATATCAACATGTGGTTTATTAAATTTGACAGGTTATTCCATTGTAAAAGAATTTCTTTTTTTTGTCAAAATAGTCACAACACAAGGCAATACATCGAAAAATTTAAAAATAACTCAGTCCAATTAAATAAGGATATGAAAAATACACTGCCAAATGCCTAAACAACTATCAGGAAAACTTAACAAGCCACTAATTAAAAGGAGATGGGAAATTTAAAAAGAAAACAAAACACACATGCAAAGTATCATATTTATTATAACATATTCAAATAAACCACCCCATCAAAAACATGAGGTTGTATTACAAAAAAGTAACAAACAAAATGGAACCCTTATATGACATAAAAATCAGCATGAGTACCATATTGACTACAATATATGAGTAACAACCACCGAATTTATATGAAGTCATTTTATCGAGTTTTTTGAGACAGAAGAAGGCCTGTAGTACAAAACAGAAGCTTTGTTTTTTCATTATCGACATTCTGAAATTATTTTCAATAATGTAGGGCAAACAAGTTTGCGAAATTATCTATCATATCTGTATACATTATGTTGTTGAATATATGGCACCACTGATGTGAGCATTAATTCATATCTAGTAGCACTTACGTGATCACTAGTTCATTGTAATCTCAAGTTTCCAAATGGAAATTAATAGCTCTCTTGCTTGTTAACATTCATATATTAAATAAAACATCACCGACTTCTGTTCATGTACATTACAATATACTTCAACTAGCTTACTTAAATAAACAGCACCAACTTTATTGTCCTTCATTATTCTCAGAAGTTCAAATATGTGTGCATTGTCAAAAGGTTGGATAAGAAGTGACTGTTGTGAGAGCCCAGTTGTTGTACTTCACACTCAGAAAGTAGGACCTAAATTGCATTTCAATTTAGTAAAATGTTACCAAGGAAAAAATAATAGTGCCAATAATATATATAACATTAGTGTGCGTTCTTTCCTATCATTTATAAGAACCCTCATTATAGGAAAGAACAAAATCAACAGTACAAAAGAAGAGAAATGGGGAAAAAAAAAACAAATTCACATAGGAACGGAGAGTAGGCACAAGATCCAGAAGTACAATGACTGTTTCATCTTCAAGCTTATAAAAATACCACATTTGTAAAATGAACCAATGGATGAAGTCCTTTTTACAGTCCACACAAGCTTAAAGTACTACAAGTTGCTTTTAAAAAAAATATCACATCATGAAAATGTCGTAGACATAGGTCATAAGAGTTCCATTGTTCACACAAGATCATTTGGTATAAATGGAAACTGTGTTCCACTAAAAGTGACTATCTAGCATGACAATTGAAGGGCATGCATGGCTATGCAGGCAGCACTTATTTTTCTATGATAATGTTACCTTTTAAAAACTCATTAAATATTTTAGTATTTAAAACAAATACACTAATACAATAATAGTACTAAAATCATAATCTTAACCATTAAGGTGAAGGAAAACATTAACTTTTTCGGTCCAGCATACAAGCATGGACAAAAATAATATAGCGTTAACTTGTATATTTCATGTTTGTAATTTAGAGTGCCACTTTATTAATGTTGTACTTTTCGATTTTATATAATTACTCTCTGATTTTTCATAGAGCTATATAATAATTGTACAAGACTACATGTATGCATATCATGATGCTAACGTCATGCATGCTCCAATTATTTTATTGTACTATATTAAACATATAGTTTGAAATGTTGCACACATTAATTACCATATTTCAAAAAATTAAATACAAGTACCTATATTTACAATATAAGGGAAAGTAAATATAATGTAAATTGAATGGATATAGAATTGAATAACAAAGAGAAAGCAGCACATTAGATAGTTCTATACATTAAAGATGTATAGGATAATTAGTTAGTGGCCTGTATGTGGATTTTTAAAGAAGTGTACTCTACTTATAGAATAAAAATTTACAAGGATTAGTGTTATATACTCTTGTAAATATGTCCAACAAAACATATTTTCCAAAAAAATCTCATTAATCAAATAAGGTGCAAAGTATTGCACAAGTGTAACTTTCGAACTACTAATCAATTTGCAATCACCACCAAACTATGGATTTTAGCGGGGACCCTGGCAACCACAAAATGTTTGATTTGAATGTCTATTTGTTGTTGTTCTACCAATTTGTGTTGCTAGAAAATCTGACTTTTTCTTCTAAGCTTCTGGTCACACTGCCAATTATAACATTCCATGCCTTTGACTAGTGTTGCAGGACATTCTTCTTCCATCTTAGTCATGGTAAAATACCAAGTCATTTGTCAATGCATACTATGTTTACCTATTCTACTTGTGTAGGTGCACTAGACATCACTTACCAACAATGACCTACATTCGTTGTGTACTGCTTGTTCATCCGGTTTCACAATTTAAAATGACTTGTAAATATTCTATGCTAGATGGATAGGGCTTGGATGCATATCGAAGATAGATTGCAGTCGAGTGAATATGCTGCTGGGGTGAAACAGTTCTTGGACATGGCAAAGGCCCATTCACCAGGTGTAGATTGCATACGGTATCCCTGTAGAAGATGCCGGAATAGAGCTTTCCTACCACATTCTGTGGTTAACGATCATTTGTTTATCAAAGGGATTGATACATCTTATACGGAGTGGATATTCCATGGTGAGGAGGAAACTTTGAATTACACCTCAGAATCAGACGAGGAAAATTCTGATAATGTCAATGAAACTGACTATATTGATGATGTTGATGAGCTGTTAGACGACATTCGTGTAGGTTTGTTTGTGGACACTGTACCCAGGCCAGCTGTTATGGGACACAGTTCACTGTAGGGGAAACTTCGAACAATCAACCTGATCTCATCTTCGAGAAGTTGCTAGCTGACACAAAACATCCACTGTATCCAAACTGTCAAAAGTTTCAAAGCTGTCTTTCATCGTCAAGATGCTTCATATTAAGTCAATTGGATGTTGGACTGTTAATTATTTTGACATGGTGATAAATCTCTTGCAAGCTGCATTTCCTAATGCATTGTTGCCAGTATCATATAATGAGGCTCGACGCATGCAGCATGATTTGGGGTTCAGTTATACAAAGATCCATGTATGTGCAAATGACTGTGTCCTATTTTGGAAGGAAACTGTTGGTATGAATGAGTGCCCAAAATGCAGTGCTTCTAGGTGGGTTCCAAGTTCCACGAGCCATCGCAGGATTTCACAAAAAATCTTGCGATACTTCCCTCTGAAACCCCGGCTCCAACGGTTGTTCATCTCGAAAAAGACGGCTGCTTCCATGCGTTGGCATGCAGACGAGCATGTTGAAGATTCTAATACAATGAGACATCCGGCTGAGTCACAAGTTTGGAAAGAGTTTGATAGAAAACACAGTTGGTTTGCGGCCGATCCTTGGAATGTCAAACTTGGTCTAGCAAGTGATGGGTTTAACCCATTTAATAACATGAGCAAGCCATATAGCATTTGGCCAGTTTTGCTTGTACCGTACAACTTGCCCCCTTGGGCTTGCATGAAAGATCCGTATCTTATGATGTCCTTGCTAATTCCTGGACCAAAGGCTCCGGGAAATGACATTGACGTTTTCCTACGACCACTAATTGATGAGCTTAAGCAGTTATTCATTGAGGGGGTTCACACGTATGACGCATACAAAAGAGAGACCTTTAAACTACATGTAGTGTTGCTTTGGACCATCAATGACTTCCCCGTATATACCAATCTTTCTGGGTGGAGTACGAAGGGCAAGATGGCCTGCCCAGTATGTAATGCAAACACTGATTCTTTCTGGCTTGTTCATGGGCGTAAACATTGTTATATGGGCCATTGTCGATGGCTGCTGCCCGACCACCCCTAGAGATGCAAAAAAAAAATGCTTTCAATGGTAAGGAAGATCACCGCCAACAACCACAGCGGGTAAAGGGTTCAGCCCTTCTTGATCAATTAATCGAGGTCACAAGTGTTCAATTCGGTAAAGCAGTAAAGAAGAGGAAATGTACGCCCACTGAACTTAATTGGACAAAGAAAAGTATCTTCTTCGAGCTTCCTTATTGGATAGACTTGGGATTGACCCATAATTTGGACGTAATGCATATAGAAAAAAAATATATGTGATAATGTGTTGGGAACCTTGCTTCATATTGACGGTAAAAACAAGGACACTGCCAATGCACGTCGGGACTTGGAGGAACTTGGTTTAAGGAAAGATTTGTATTTGCAGCACGATGGTCATCATACGACCATGCATCTTGGGTGTTATACGTTAAATCAATCTGAGCGAAAGACTTTTTGTGGATGGTTGGAAGAGGTGAAGTTCCCTGATTGTTTTACCTCAAATATCTCCCACTGTGTTAGCGGCAAAGACGGAAAAGTAGTTGGAATGAAGAGTCATGATTGTCAAATTTTCATGCAATGGTTGTTACTAGTTGTTATCGGTGGTTATTTAAGACCTGATGTTCGAGAAGCCTTAATGGAGTTAGGCTCATTTTTTAAACATTTATGTTCAAGAACTCTGGACATTTCGATGTTGGAGTGGCTTCAAGCTAATATTCTGGTCATTCTGTGTAAGCTAGAAATTATATTTCCACCTGCATTTTTTGACATCATGGTGCATCTGCTGTTCATCTGGTTGATGAGGCCTCATTAGCTGGCCCTGTGTAGTCCCGATGGATGTACCCTTTCGAAAGGTACCTAGGCAAGTTCAAGCGATATGTCCGAAACAGATTGCGGCCGGAAGGGTCTATTGCTGAGGGATATGTTCATCTAGAGTGTCTGACATTTTGTTCTATGTATCTTCATGATATCGAGACCAGGCATAACCGAGAAGAGCGCAACATTGACATCGATCGTGAAAATCTGCATGAGACCTTATCCATTTTCTCTCAAAAGATTCGTCCGTTGGGGGCTTCGGTAGTTAAGGAATTTCCAGATGGACTTTTGGTGAAGGCAGAGTCGTATGTGCTTAACAATTGCACCGAAATTGAGCACTACATCGAGTACATACGCCACATCAATTAATTTTTGGGTAGCTAATTATAAAATGCATTTAGACCGTGCTTACACAATTCCTAATACTTTTGTCGCTATGTAGTGAACACTATAGCAACATACAATCACAAGGCGCAACTAACCCCAAGCGTGTTCACAGAGCTCAATTCCCAGCATGGTTTCGCACACGTGTAAGTCTAATCATATTATATTAGACTTACACTTAAATTCAATATATAATAAACTTGTGCTTACTGTATCCTTCAACAATGTGAGCATTTCTGATCCCTGTCTATTACTGTGCGAGGATAGGTTGCGGAGCAACACGCAATGAGCCCACCTCAGGTAAGCGATGATATCTACGCATTATCATGTGGGCCAGATCCAGTCGTCGCATCTTACTCGGGGTGTATCATGAATGGCATCCGATTTCACACCTCTGAACTTGGAAGCCGTCGCCGCATGCAGAACAATGGGGTAGTTGTTCACAGTGACGATCAAGGATCGGGTGTTAACTTCAACGCTGTCTTAGAGGACGTAGTAGAATTACGTTATATGGGATGGCGTAAAATCTACCTATTTAAATGTAAGTGGTGGGATGTTGCGGACACGAGAAGGGGGATAAATATCGGAGAGCACTTCACGAGTGTTAATACCACCAGGCAATCCTACAAGGATGAGCCCTTCGCACTAGCTTGCCAAGCATCGCAAGTTTTCTAGCTAAAGGATCCGTGGTTAGGGGGAAGTTGGGTTGCAGTACATAAGATAACGAAGAGAAATGTTTACAATATTCCGCCAAAAAACACAAACATTGATGAGTTGGACAATGAGGATCCTATGAATGATGAAGATTTGCATGATGATGATGAATACGATGTTCCTAACTATAGGGTTGTTAATGAAACTACTGGACTTGAAATCAATCCACTGGCCCGAGTCGATGAAGAGCACTTGCTTGTTAATCAATTGAACATCTCTCATGATTTCTCAAACATTCCCATCGAGCAAAGTGAACCTAGTAAGGACCACAATAGTAGCGCGTAATCGAGCCCCACAACAACAAATGATGCCGAGTTTGATTTTAGTAAAGCAACACGTTATGAAGATGAGCATTCAGAGGATGGGGATGGTAAGGGTAAACTCAAGTCACACAATGTTAATTATTTCATGAACATACCAACCGACTCCGGAAACTAGTTTTCGGTTTTGTATTGTGGCATGATTTAAAAACTATTATAGGATGGTGCAATCGTGACATTAATGTTATTTAACTTTAATTTCATGTTTGTAATTTTGTAGTGTCAGAATGTTTAGGAACTACAAGTTTGCGAACATAAAACATTCTATTTTATTGCTCTGTGTGCGCTCAAGAACTCTAACCCATAAGACAGGCTACATAAATGAGGCTAGCTTAAATATAGCTGCCCAAATATGAGTACATTTTTAAAGAAAATTGTGTGCCATTTGTATCCCATTTTACTACGCTTGTGTAAAATGATATGTGATACCCGATCATGCTAACACGTCCTTTTTCTTTGCTTTGCAGATAGCATAACGAACTAGTTCTGACCGCTATAGCACACTTGGGCAGGTATGGCTCACTACGAACTCTAAGATACACTTACAGCCGGTAACTGATTATCTACTTTACAACTTAATGGATATGTGCCACCCATGGCTTCTGATTAGACATGCTACCCCAATCATGGAATGATTGTTTACTGAGCATTAGTAAATGCAGCATTGTGATTTTCCAGCCTACTATCATATGATATTCCACCATTATGTAGCATATAACGAAATGATAACTGTGTCTTACATTTGTCATAATGCATGCAACGTAAGCCAATGTTACCCTCGCACGTGCTTGTTAAAAATCCAAAATGTGCAAAATTAGGTTTGTTTAAGTAGCTTATAATAAGGAAGGGAATTTCGGTGACTATGATACACTCTAGAGTGAAGCATGTGCCAGGCAAAAAATACACTCCACAAATGTTTTTTGGAAAAAAAAAACAATTCGCTATATTTTAATTGCATATATTAGGAGTTTCTCACACTCTTTATGTAGGATCTGTTGATTAAAGCATTCAAACATATACAAATTGGTAATCATGTTAGTCCCTGAAAAGAAAAAAAAAACTATTTTCGTGTCTGATCATTTGGTTTCAGCAACTTCAATTAACCAATGTATTTTACTTAGGGTGACCAAGATGGCCAGACTGGATCATTTTTCATCTAGCCAATGCAAGTAGTTGCCATGATATGGCACTATAACTTGTATATCAACGCAAGTGCATATGTGCCAAGTATAGGGTAAAGCTACATCAGAAAGTCATGGCAACTAAAAGCCCTTATGTATGAGGATGCATTGAGGAGGATGAGCTTTCTTAATCAGCAACTAGGATTGTAAAAAATACATCAACTTGAACCAACCAACATGAATATCATCTTATGGGGAAAAGAAAGGACATTATATCATTAATATTGTTGCCTTTTGCACTACTTAAATCCCCTGCAAAATCGAAACTAGGAATAAATAACAGCTACAAAGAATGGAAAATAGCAATGATGCATTGAGGAGAAATTGAACTTGCTTGATTAGTTGTGAACCCTAAGAATGTGCAAAACATAAACAACCCGCTTTGGTTACTTTTAATGGCAGTAATTGTTTTTTCAAAATGTGATGGATATATCTGGGTTGAGTAAATCTTAGTTTGCCTAATCAGAAGTCAAAGCCCTTATTTACTTGGTAAAGATCTATTATATCTATTTCATTAAATTATTTTTACTATATACTGGGTCTCACAGTTGCTAATCCAGTACAACAACAAATTTTCATAAAAACTTCTAGACCTTACACCTGATGCTGAAAATTTTTTCATGTATTAAAGGATCCACCATATTTTAGAGAGTGTCAACTTGAAAATTATAACTGAACTGAAGTGCATTTTGAAGTCATAAATGCACAACCTTATGAAAAAAAAAGGAATAAATAAATAAACAACCTTGCCATGATACAGCATATCACAGAAGAAATAGTGTACAATTATATAAATTGATATATGGTAATTTAGTGCACTTATATTGAACTGTTATATAACCATTCACGCCTAATAGCTTAATTATATGTAACGATTGTACAAAAAATTTATATATTGAATTGGATATATAAAAGTATACACTATATTTAATAGTTATTTACTTATGAAGCAAACTATATATATATATATATATTGAATAGATATTTAAATATAACTTATCAAAACAAAAGATATTTAAATATATAAGAGCCCTGGGTATTAAAATGATATTTCTCAGCTTAGTAGCTGTCCAATCCAGCCCATGCCTCCCCAAAAGATCTTTCTGCATATTGTCCAGATGTGCACCAGCAGAAAATAGAGGACACATGTCCAATCAGTCCAGATGAAGAGCTTTTGGGCGGGAAAAAATTTTCTGAGAGGGGGAGAGGCACCTAACGCATTTGGTATGCCCAAAGCATCTCTTTTTTTACAAGTTCAGAAAGTCACTTGGGTGTGGATCATTTTGTTATATTCCTACCTCTGGAAGAGTCCTAGAAGAGCTGAAATTTCTCTCTACACTCAAAGGTTGTTCATTTTCTGCACATTCCTCTACTAAAAGGTGAGCAAACATTTTTTAATCTCGCACTTGACACTCGGCATTGAAGGACAGCACTATAAGTCTGTTGTTAAGGAATTCATCTTCTAGGGTTTGGTTAAACTCAAACCCTAGAAGATGAAGTCACTGAGTTCAGCATCCCTTTTACTCTATTTTTGTTTTGTTTTTTGTTATTTTTTTTGTGTTCATTTAACCAAATGCATTCATCTCTAGAATAGCCACATCAATTTAAACTGGTAAAATATAACTTACCAATTGTGTAATCCATGTATTGTTTATTTGTTTCAATATAATGCCGTGCTTGCATATTTACTAACTACTTACATTTGTCAAACCTAGGAAATGATTTAATACTGAAATACAAATAAACAGCTGGTTTGGAGGTCAATGTTTAGGTTTGTTTTAGTCTGTTTTTAGAATATTCTAAGTAGCGACACTCTGCAACATGTGGTAGTCCACTCTATTTACAAACAGAAGCTCTGCAATTGTTTATGAATGGGAATGTGTACCAAGTGTACGGTAGTACCAGATTTGTTGGGATTATTGTGGTTTGATAATCCCTGATGTCTGATCTAAACTCAGTTGAGTCAAAGACATATGTCAGTAATTTTAGTCAGACCTAGGTTTGGATACTAGAGTCAAAGAAGTGTCTACCTATTTATTGTAATTTCTGCCCCACATTGGAATGACTATACTGGATTGCCAAGCTTATGATATAGCAACCCCTTCTTGAGATTCATATCTGACTATATTTTATATTAGCAAACAAGCTTAAAGAAAAAAAAAAAAAACCAGACCCTTCTAATAACTGTGGTGTTATGTTAAATACCATACACTCTCAGCTTGTATGTGAGACATCTATTTAATAAATTTGCATATTTAGAATATGCACATTGTACGACTCGCAAGAATAGGGAGGCCAAGACGGTATGCATGCCCCTGGCTAAGATCAGATGGTCCCACAGAGGATCAGGAGGTTGCTGCATTGCCACCACCAAAGGGCTAACAGATGAAGTTGAGCCCCAACCCCAACCTGATCACTGTAGGCAGCAGAATCAAGTGGTGGAGCCGCAAGTGGAGGTGAACGCTGGACAACTTCTAGTTGCTAGACAAGAAGAACTAGAAACAGGTTAGAGACTACTTCACACCCAATTTATACTCTCTTTCATACGTGTTTTTAACTAGTGTTTAAAATCAGTTAATAATATCTTTTGCGTGATAGTTCCTCCACCAAAAAAAGTGGGAGAGGGCCAGTGAAGGGTACAATTTTTGAGCGGTTAAGAAAGATAGGTAAGATACCTTTAACCATGAAGGATGGGCATATAAGGCCTTCATGTGAGAATGCGGCGGTATTCTCTAGTCGAGTGAGCCATATAGTGAAAGTGCATGCGAATATGAGACATGCAAGCTGGAGTGCGGTGGATGAGAAGGAGAAGTTGGAGCTGATCAATCAGGTAAAAGTAGGATTTCAATAAATTCAAATTAATACTCTCTATGTCATTCATGCTGCGTTTGTTCTATGGTATTTGTTACTTTTAAAAATATAAAATCTGATACTTATTTTGAGTTCACAGGGTGACTTCGAACTCGACTGGACAAGGAACATCCACCGTGAAGCTGTTATTGGAACGTTGTCTGATCGATATAATGCATATCATTACGAACTACACAAGAAGTACAAGAAATATGCCTCGCATAAGGAGGCACTATCTGGTGGGGTGGCCCTTGTGGAGAAGACCACATGGGAGTGGCTATGTGAACGCTGGTCAAGTACACCTTTCAAGGTATTCGTATAAGCTGTAATGATTGTACAATTAGTTGAAAAATGAAATAGGGAATACTAAATTGCATGGCTGTAGCTTGTTAATTATGAGCTAACAATTAAACTTTACTTGAAGCTATCTATTGCCCAGATGACTAACACAAGAGGGGGGGTGAATTGGGTTATATTATAAAAATTAACACTAATGAATCAAATACACAATATAAAATATAAACAGAATATAAATCAGCAAGAAATATAAAGAGTAGGGTAAGAAAAAGCAAACTCAATATTTTTACGAGGTTCAGCCCCACTGCCTACGTCCTCGCCTCAAGCTACCCTTTGAGGATCTCAAATTCACTATTCAATCTCCTTTAGGTGGAGATAGAAACCTATTACACCTTTGAGCAACACCGCTCCAAAGAATCCGTGTAGAACACTCTATACACTTCCAATCACCTCACACTTGTTGATTTAACTATTCTCCGTATAGAACACCTTCTACATACGCAATGGTTATACACACCCTCTTACAAATATAGAAGCTGATAATTAGTATATGGTTACACTCCTCAATGAGTGAATAAAAATAATATAGTGCAACTTATATCTCTTTCACAATGAAAAGGATTAAGGCACAAAACTTACAGAAGAGAGAATAAGAGCTTTAAAAAAATGATGCAAAACTTAGTAATTGATGTGTAAGCTCTTGTTGTAATTTTTGCAAAACTCAAGTGAGCTAAATATAGCCAAATGAGTTTTCATATTCAAATTTGAAAAGGTTCATCTGTCAAATAAGAGTACTATTCACTTTTCAAAAGATTCAAATAAAAACATCTCGTTTTTATATTTGTCAAAGACAACTCCATTTATTTTTCAAAGAAATCAAATCAAATCTTTTACTTTTTATACATGATAAAATGTGTATGATTTATTTTTCAAACCAAATCATCTTCTTTTTGCATATGTCAAAAAAAACACAACCACCTTTCAAGATTTTCAAACAAATCATCTATCTTTTATATTTGTCAAAAAAACACATAACCATCTTTCAAGATTTTCAAACAAATCATCTATCTTTTGTATTTGTCAAAAAAACACACAACCACCCTTCAAGATTTTCAAACAACACATGCACATATTAAAGATGACAATCAATCTTTATGCATATGTGGAAAAATAATAATTTTCAAAATTAAATATTTTAATAAAGTTATGCAAATGTAAAAAATGCAATTTGATGCTTTATGAGAAAATATTGATTTGAGTCTTAATCCAATTTCAAATTTTAAGAGATGTACAAAATTACTCTATGAGTTTCATTTGTAGACTTGTTCTTCTTTTTGCTCATGCTTGATTTCTTAATATGCTTAGCCCTCTTCAAACGTAGATAATTTGAGCTTGAGACTTGAATTTATTTGTTATCATCAAAATCTATATGTAGATACGAGACTTGAAACCTTGGGTTCAACAATCTCCCCCTTTTTGATGATGACAAATATTTAGTAGAAATCTACGACCTGCAGTAATACTTAAACTCCCATTGAAAATATACGTTAGTATTTCAAGAAAAATATAAACATGATTCTAGCATATATAACATGGTAGTATAATACTAGTATAAAACTTCTCCCCCTTTTGGCATCGTTAAAAAGGAACCGCAATTAGTTTCAGTAAGATTTTTTCCCCCAATAAGCAATAACCAAATAAAATGGTGCGTTAATAGAAGCTGTAGAGAGTTGAATAATTGGAACCACCCGTATCCGACAAAACCTGCAAAGGCTAGAGGCTTAGCTCTGGCAATTCAATACGGAAGGAGATTTTGTAAAGAGTGAATAATTGGAATCACCCGTGTCCGACAAAATCTGCAAAGGCTGAAGCCCTAGCTCTGGCAATTCGGTGTAGAGATTTGTAAGCTTGTCTTGTTCTTATTTCTGTCTCTATAAGTGCAATCCTTAGCTTTATCTATTTTGCATCAAATTTTCTTCTCATCTTTGCAATTTTCTTGCATTATCATTTTACAAATTTTCAATGGCTCGTCGATTTCCCTTCAGTACTTCTCTTGATCAAGATTTAAGATATTCTTCACCTCAGTCTCAATCTATTTCTGCATCTATCGTGGATGCCATGAAACAACAAGAGATTGATTTGGCTAATAAATCAAATCATGATGCCATTTACGAGCTTGTGGATCTCAAAACTCGATATTCATCATCCATCGTCGCATTTTCTGCTCGGTTGCAGTCCAAAACTCGCGAAGTTGAAAAACTTAGTGAAACGGTCTCTATACTTCAACGACTTGTTTATGAGTCAAAGAAAAAAATAGTAGAGTTAAATCAACAGAATAAGGATTTAAAATCATTGCTTGCTTCTTTGTTTCGATTGCCTAATCCTTTAGACAAGGATGTCATGATGATTTATAAAGAGCAAATGCATTTAAATGATGAGGCTAAACGTCTCAAGTTTCTGTAAGTCATTTGAGATAATGTAATAAAAATATCTAGCAGATATTCATGGCATGCATCATTCCTATTCTCTTCTAATCCTGCATAGTCTATCTTCTAGTAAGAGTTTTGTGAAAATGTCTGCCAATTGATCGTATGTGCTTGTGAATTCTAGTACAATATCTCATTTCTGCATATGATCTCTAAGAAAAAGATATCTAATTTCAATATGTTTGGTCCTAAAATGTTGTATTGGATTCTTTGAAAGATTTATAGCACTAGTATTATCACATTTAATAGGAATATGATTGTATATAAGTTTAAAATCCTCAAGTTGTTGCTTCATGTAAAGAACTTGAGCACAACAACTGCCTACAGCAACATATTCTGGCTCAGTAGTAGATAATGCAATAGAATATTGCTTTTTACTAAACCATGAAACAAGTGCATGACCTAAAAAATGACATGTTCCACTAATACTTTTTCGATCAACTTTGCAACTAGCATAATCCGCATTTGAATAACTAATAAGATCGAAAGAAGTGTACTTAGGATACCATAACCCTAGGTCAATGGTACCGGCAAGATATCTAAAAATACGCTTGACTGCAATCAAATGAGATTGTTTTGGAGATGATTGAAAACGTGCACATAAACATACACTGAACATAATATCAGGTCTACTACCTGTCAAATATAATAAACTACCAATTATATCTCGATATACCTTTGAGTCAACTAGCTTACCGCTTTCATCTTTATTAAGTTTGGTAGTTAAACTCATTGGTGTTCCAATTACCTTCGTACCTTCCATCTCAAACTTTTTGAGTAACTCTTTGATATATTTTGACTGATTAATGAATATTCCACTTTTTGCTTGCTTGATTTGCAATCCAAGAAAGAAATTAAGTTCTCCCATCATGCTCTTTCAAATTCTTCCTGCATGCTCTTAGCAAAATCTTGGCACATATTTTCATTAGTAGCACCAAATATTATATCATCAACATAAATTTGAACTAGAAGAATATCACCCTGTTCATATGTGATGAAAAGAGTTGTATCGATCTTTCCTCTTGAAAAACCTTTTTCAATCAAGAAACTATTAAGCCTCTCATACCAAACTCTAGGAGATTGTTTGAGTCCATATAATACTTTTGTGAGTTTAAAAACATGATTAGGAGAAATATGATTTTCAAAACCTGGAGGTTGCTCAACATATACCTCTTCATTTATAAAATTATTTAAGAAAACACTTTTAACATCCATTTGAAAAAATTTGAAATTTTTATAACATGCATATGCAAGTAACATTCAAATAGCCTCTAATCTTGCGACAGGTGCATACGTTTCATCATAATCGATTCCTTCCTCTTGATTGAAACCTTGGACTACAAGTTGTGCCTTGTTTCTAGTGATGATTCCAGACTCATCTTTCTTATTTCTAAAAACTCATTTTGTTCTAATAATAGCATGATTTTTGGGTCTAGGAACAAGTGTACATATATTATTTCTTTCAAATTGATTTAACTCTTCTTGCATAGCTAGAATCCATGATTCATCAATAAGTGATTCATCAATATTTTTTAGTTCAACTTAATATAGAAAAGCAGTGTCATTACAAATATTTATAAGAGATGATCGAGTACTTACACCTCGTGAAGGTTCTCCTAGAATTTGTTCCACTGGATGATCTTTCACATGTTTCCACTGTTTGGTTGCATCTTGTCTAAATCTTGATGATCTTTCCTGATGTCTCCATGTTGGACTTCTTCCATTGTATTCTTTTGCTGAGATTGAGACTATTTGTATTATTTGTATCTTCTATTTCCATGATCTTCCCTTTTGAATTATCTCCAAATATCACAAATCCTTCTTCTTTAGAAGTGAGGTCAATGAATTTAGTTTTGTCTCCTGTCACATATCTTGAGCATCCGTTGTCTAAAAACCATTTACTTTTACCTGTAGAATACTTCATGCATACCTACAAAAGCAAATTAGTTTTGAGTCCTTTATTTATTAGTATTAGAAGAAATAAGATTCTTTGGTACCCATATGGCCCTAATAGTCATTGTATGTTTTCTTCTAATAGGACAAGCATGATAATTATGACCATTTCTATTGCAGAAATTACAGATAACATATGATATATTTGAAAATCTTGAGTGATTGTAATAATATTTTTCTTTGAAAAATCTATTTTTATGAAAAGAATTTTGAAAATCTGATTTTGATTTAATCGGTTTATCAAAGAGATTTTTATAGGGTTTGAGCTTTTCTTTTGGCATATATCCCAAGCTTGCCTTATCAAAAACACATCTTTGACTACCAAAAAGTTTTTCAAATTTTTTTTTTCGATTTGTGAAATTTTCAATAATCTTTTCTAAATCAGCTACTTTCTTTTTCAGTTCATCATTTTCATATTTTGAAACTATATTTTCTTTTCTTAAAATATCAATTTAATTTATTAAATAAGAAATTTTCTTTTTCAAAACAGTATATTTAATACCCAAATTTTCAAATTCCTCATATACCTCTTCCAAAGCATTTTGCAATTCTTCATAATAGGAATTTTCAAGATTTGTTACCTCAAGATCATATTTATCCATAAGATAAAGATTTGCAGATTCTTCATTACTTGCGTCGCTGTCTGAGCTACTTGAATCATCTTCCGATGTAGCTTTCATTGCTTTCTTGCCTTTGTATCGATCTTTCTTTAGCAGAGGACAATCTACCTTGATATGTCCTGACTTTTTACATTTATAACAAATAAATGAATCATTTTTACCTGTATATTTGTTGGAAGATTTTTTGAAAAGTTTCCTTGGAGGAGTTTTAATTTTCAAGAATCTCTTAACTCTTCTTGTGATCATTGCAATCTCTTCGTCTTCGCTTTCTTCATCTTCATCGCTTTCACTTTCATGAGGAACGACTTTGAATACCAAGCTCTTCTTTTGCTTTCCTTCTTCTTCTCCTCTTTTCAATGTATACTCATGGGTAATAAGTGACCCGATGAGTTCATTTACTTCGAGTTTTTTAAGATCTCTAGATTTAAGAATCACCGTTACTTTTAATTTCCAACGTTTTGGCAAGGAGTTGAGAATTTTCCTTACTATCTCCAAACTGGAATAAACTTTACCAAGAGATGTCAAACTATTTATAATATTAGTAAAACGAGTATACATAGAAGAGATAGATTCATCATCATTCATTTTGAACAATTCATATTCATGCGTAATAACATAAATTTTTGATTATTTGACTTGCGAAATTCCTTCATAGGTTACTTCCAAGTTGTTCCAAATTTCCTTTGCTGTTCTGCAAGTCATTATTCTGTTAAATTTATTACCATTGAGAGCATTATATAGAAAATTCATAGCCATTACATTCATAGTATAAAGTCTATCGTCTTCGCGATCAAACTCTTCCTCTTCCTTTTTGACCTTTACTCCATCAACAGTTTTTGTTGGAATATAAGGCCCATTTACAATACATTTCCAGATTTCTCGACCTTGAGACTGAAGAAATATTCTCATTTTACCTTTCTAGAAAGTATAATTATCTCCACAAAATAGCATAGATCGACTACTGGATTGACCTTCAGCGAAAGTAGCTGCAATGTTAGCAATATGATCTTAATTCAACAGATAGTTAATCTTATAATAGAGCTCTTGCTCTGATACCAATTGGTTGCCCAGATGACTAACACAAGAGGGGGGTGAATTTGGTTATATTATAAAAATTAACACTAATAAATCAAATACACAATATAAAATATAAACAGAATACAAAGCAGCAAGAAATGTAAATAGTAGGGTAAGAAAAAGCAAACTCAGTATTTTTACCAGGTTCGGCCCCACTGCCTACGTCCTCGTCTCAAGCTACCCCTTGAGGATTCCAAATTCACTATTCAATCTCCTTTAGGTGGAGATAGAAACCTATTACACCTTTGAGCAACACCGCTCCAAAGAATCCGTGTAGAACACCCTCTACACTTCCAATCACCTCACACTTGTTGATTTAACTATTCCCCGTGTAGAACACCTTCTACACACACAAGGGTTATACGCACCCTCTTACAAATACAAAAGCTGATAATGGGTAGGTTATCAGAATATACTCCTCAATAAGTGAGATAAAAACAATACAGTACAACTTATATCTCTCTCACAATGAACAAGGATTAAGGTATAAAACTTAGAGAAGAGAGAATGAGAGCTTTAAAAGAACGATGCAAAACTTAGCAATTGATGTGTAAACTCTTGTTGTAATTTTTGCAAAACTCAAGTGAGCTATTTATAGGCAAATGAGTTTTCATATTCAAATTTGAAAATGTTCATATGTCAAATAAGAGTACTATTTACTTTTCAAAAGATTCAAATAAAAATATCTCCTTTTTATATTTGTCAAAAACAACTCCATTCATTTTTCAAAGAAATCAAACCTAATCTTTTACTTTTCATACATGATAAAATGAGCATGATTTATTTTTCAAACCAAATCATCTTCTTTTTGCACATGTCAAAAAAAAACATACAACCACCTTTCAAGATTTTCAAACAAATCATCTATATTTTGTATTTGTAAAAAAAAAACAAACAACCACCCTTCAAGACTTTCAAACAACACATACACATATTAAAGATGACAATCAATTATCTTACAAATTCAAATCTTTATGCATATGTGGAAAAATAATAGTAATTTTCGAAATTAAATATTTTAATAAAGTTATGTAAATGTAAAAAATGCAATTTGATGCTTTATGAGAAAATATTAATTTTGAGCCTTAATCCAATTTTAAACTTTAAGAGATGTACAAAATTACTCTATAAGCTTTATTTGTAGACTTGTTATTCTTTTTGCTCATGCTTGATTTCTTGATGTGTTTAGCCCTTTTCATGCGTAGATAATTTGAGCTTGAGACTTGAATTTATTTGTTATCATCAAAATCTATACGTAGATACGAGACTTGAAACCTTGGGTTAAACACTATCAATGACATTATTTCAATGGTTGTTTCAGGATCAATCTCATAGAAATGAAAATAATAGAAAGAAACAGGTGGTCAAACACACTGGAAAAAGGAAGAGCTTTGTGCAGATAATGGCTGAAAAGGTACATCTTGTTAAATCCTAATAACACATGTATATGCCTTCTTATTATGCCCAAATTTGTTTAACGACTTCACAGTAAGTAATTTTTGCTGTTTGTTGCAAGGGTCAGGACAATGAAAATATGATTGCATTTTACAAGAAAACTCATTTTTCTGAAAAGAAGGGATAATGGATAAATGCATCAGCGAAACACAATTATGTAAGTATGTCAGCCTTTGATTGTAGATTGCATCTAGAGTGCTTTTACTTGGGTAAAAATAGTAACAAATCATGCTATTTATGATTTGGAACGGATTAGTACTAAATTATAAGCATTTTTCAGACCCTAATGCTGGAGAGGGTGGAGGAGGGGGAAATCGAAAATGACATTAATGAGGCTAGCTGGGCAGCTTTCAAGGAGACACCAGGTTTCAAATCCAATTACACACAAGGAATGGGACATGCTGTAATTCCTGAGCCATCCCCTTCAATGAAAAAAAACAAGGATTATCTCCGTATGGTTGATGAGAACGAAAGGAACAAGAACATCGCTGAAAGCTCCAACACTCAGCTAGAGAAAATGGCGGGGGAGATGGCGGATCTGCACAGAGCATTGGCTGATCAGGGAAAACTACTAACTGTTGTTACAACTCGACTTAGGGGTGGTAGGGAGTCTACGGAAGAGAGTTCCGAAGACGCTTAGCCTTTTCCTTAGCTTTTACAATAATTTTTTTGGTGAAGAGGAGTATCCCCTACTTTTGTGTTTTGTTAAATGGTCATCTAGACGAAATGTATATTTTGAACAAACTGTCTAGCTGATAATGAGTGCCCCTTATGATGCATTGGCATGCTGGCTTTGTTGTGAGCATTGAGGTATAAGCTAATTAGTGTCACTGATTATACATGGTTTTGACATGGATTTTGAGTTATTCACTAGGTACTTGGGTAAGTAGTAACATCAATGACTTCACCATGCCTAAACAATTATTTGTGGTTTCATATGAGAGGAATCATGTCTAATCTAAACTTTGTTGTTATTAGGGACTACATGGGAGCACCAATGTGAGGTTGCTGCATTTAAGGTGATCATCCACACAGAGACATTGCAGTATGTTCGGGTTAATGGGTGGATACTGCAGTCCAGATGGTAAGTTCCTGGAATTTGGTCTATAGTAGAATTGCTGGCAATGGTTTGTTGGAATCAAATTTGCAATGCATTTGAGTGAAATACAAACTCATAGATAGCAGTTTCTGTTTTATATAACTCTGCAGTTTGAGTTTTATGATTACGTATCTTATTTATATTAATTTTTTTTGTCCAACTGGAACTGCATATTTTACATGGTAGGACATGGATGCTGGTATATATTGATAGACTAGTTTTATATGATAATATTAATTATTTATCATGGCCTCATTATATACTCTTGAAATACAAACAAAGTATTGTGTATATGGTAGAAAACTCGAGACTAGGTTTCTCTACCTTGCTGTTAAGGCCTCTTGTCATAATATTCTACATTTATTGAATTAATTGCAGAGTAAATATGGATTTTAATTTTGACATAATTTACTTATTAAAATGTTTAGAATAGAATAAACATGATAACTAGGCTAGTTGGGAAACGTTGGGTCTGTTATTCTCCGTCTTTTTAGCGAAACAAATGCATTTGTTGATGCCTAAGAATTAATCCCAGCTAAAGGATTTTTTGAGACATATTTCACGGCTGCAGACTTTTCTTTTCCTCTTAGTAGCTGTACAGATTAGATAAGAGACAAATATATATTATTCTCAATTAGTAACATATGTATTATTCTAGCTCATAAAAAATGGAATACAATAAATACGAGATAATGATGTATAGGTTGTTAGGATTATTTCTCAAGTCACACAATTTATTGCAAAGTATCATAGGTGGGTTATACTTGAAGCTAGTAAATGGCTAAATGGATAGATCATGTCAATGTTTTTTGTTTTTGGATACTTAGAATGTATAAATAATTCACTGTTAAATGTAGGCCTTGACCATTTTTTTGTTTGTTGGCTAGGGATAAATAAGAAAGTGGTAAATGACACTAAACCTATAAACTGATTATTACACTAGCCGACCAGCTAGCTCCAGAACAAATAGAAAAGAAATCAGATGCAATATATTGACAATATTATTAATTAAGAATATATAATAGGTATTGATTCAGGCTATTGAAAATTAAGCTTTTCATTTCATTCAAAAATCCAAAATAGGCATATCGAGTACATACTTAGTCTAGTAACATATGTATTGTTCCAGCTCATAAAAAATGGAATGCAATAAATATGAGATAATGATGTTTAGGTTATTGGGATTATTTCTCAGACTGCCAATTTATTGCATTCCATAGGTGGGTTATACTTGAAGCTAGTAAATGGCTAAATGGATAGACCTCGTCAATATTTTTTGTTTTTGGAGACTTAGAGTGTATAAGGACATTCACTGTTAAATGTAAGCCCTGTCAATGTTTTTTGTTTGTTGGTTGTTGGCTAGGGATAAATAATTTCTTATCATATTGGAATTTGCATATCTGAATCAAGCTTAATGTTAGATTAATTTGCATAAGTGGTTGAGAAAAGGGTGAGATTATTAACTGTTAAGGATTAGCCACTAATTTCTTTTGTCACAACTAAGCATTTCACAGCACTTATATATTTTAATGCCATGTAATCTCCATGATCTCAGGTGATCCTGGGAAGGATTAGACAGACCTCATTGTGCTCCAGTAGTTACATGCATTGTGAGATTATTTTGACACCACAAGATATGGCATGGCCATGTGCTTACTGCCAGTGTAGTTGTGAAGGCCAACTGACTTTCTTCTACTTCTAGAAGTAGTTTCGTGCCCAAACACAAGATGTAATTGCTCTATATATATTTGTATGTTATGTATCACTAATCTGTACGTGTCCCACTAGACTGCATTTATGAGCATCCACGAGAACTTCATATATATATTTTAGACTTCTAACTCATTTATCTCATACTTAAATGGGATTGGCAGTGTTATATATATGCTGATGTAAGCCATGTGCATGATGGAATATGATATTTAATTAGCATGAAAAAATTTCTAGTACTGTTGGTTATAAACTCTCTACTTTTGGTTTCAATACAAACGTAGTCAATTATATATATGGAAATTGTATATTGAAATTGTTAGACCATTTAAATGTTGGAGTACATTTAATTATCATTTTATTGTAAGATATTAGATGAACCAGATGTAGTAGATGAAGTGGTCCAATTTGTGTAATTGCCAAAATGAGAACTAAACATATATAATTTGTGGTGAAAGGTAATTTACCACAAAACCGGCCATGGAAATGCATTAAGAAAAGCAACTTATTGGTATCCTATACAGGAAACAAGCAAGAAAAAAATTAGCAACAACTATTTGGCGTGGCAAAATGCACATAGGAGCTTTATCCAAGAAGAGATTTTTCCCGGCAGTTGTGTATTTGACATGGTTAGTACTTGTGGGGAATAAATTATACTACCCACCAATTAAGGTCTATATGAGATGAAGATTGTAGTCCGAATTTAACAACCCACACGAATTCATGGCATGGCAAATGATTAATTACTTGAAACCATTATTGCAAAATCGTGCCACAAAAATTTTGTTGTGGCCGTAAGCGTAGCGGGAAAAAATATTTTCCCAGGGTAAGGTAATATGGCAAATGGTTAATTACCGCAAATCAAGATTGTAACATAAATTTTGTTGTGGCCATAAGAGTAGCGGGAATAAATTTTTCCCAAGGACATCATATCATGGCAAATAATCATTTATTGTAAACCATATCGTGGGTGGAAAACAATATCCACTGAAATTAAAGATTTGATAGAGTTTTTAATACGAAGATAGAAGGCATTAACCATGAATTAGTTCGTGGCAAGAAGGGTTCATTGGCAAGAAGTAGCATTTACCGCGATTTTTATGCCACGAACATCCCACGGATGAAATTGTGGTAGTTGATTTATGGCCGCGAAATAGGTACTTTTAGCTACAAAAACCTTCCTTGGCTAAAACCCAAAAATCTTGTAGTGATATACAGCTCTTAATTAACTGAGAATTATTCATACAAGATCATACAATTATATTTAATTTTTTTGAATATTGTACGTAGAATTATTCTATAATAATATCTTTTTTAATAGTATCTTTTCTTCTTTTATTCTTATACATCAATAAGATTGTATTTAAAGATTGATGAATAATATCATTATAAAGACGAAGATTTTTATATATTATGAAGTTTTGAGATCGTCATGTTCTAAAAGAAAAGACTTCAACTAAAAACAATAATTACATAAGTCAAAAGGAAGGAGTCAAAGGATGAAGAAGATGTTCACGACTTGTAATTTACGTAAATTCAATTAACAAAAGTACTAGGGACAAATATCAAGGACAAACATTTGACAAATACCAATTAATAATCTGTGGTACTTGATGCTTCTTGTGTGCTATACAATATCTCACTACAAGATATAAGGCTTTTTGCGGTGACTACAAGTCACTGTAAAAAGCCTTAAAATCGCGCAAAATAAGCATTTTTGTCTTTTTTGTCGCACTGGCGGCGTGCCGCTATAATCAAGTGGCTACAGCTCTCTTCCTGCCAATCAAGAGAAGATGTTCTAAGGTTTTTTGTGGCGAATTTGGGTCACCGCAAATAAATAAAAAATTGTCGCAAATAAGCTATTAACCCTGATTAGACTTTTGGGATAAGACCATTTGCCCCGAGTTTCCACCCTTTTTGCGGCGAGTTGAATTTTGCGACGGTTCAACTCGCTGCAAACAGCATTTTACAAAAAAAAAAAAAAAAGTTGTTGATCTCCATACAAATCCTAAAGCCTTAAATCAAGTTTAAGTGATAATAAAGTTATCAACAAACTTGCATATAATGAGTTATAGTTCTTAATTGAAAGTTATTGCAATAAACATTATCTTATATGAAAAAAATGATATTAAAATCAGGACTTGGGATGAATTGAAGAATTGGCCAGTAGTGAGTTTTGGGTCGTCCAGTCTTCATTGAGTTGTTGATAGTTTGTAAGTTGAGAAGGCCTACATTGGGAAAAAAAAAAAAAACATCTCCTTACATATATAGAGAAAGATGGAGGATAAAGCTAAATTAGCTTAGCGTAGAACTCCTAAGTAGAATTATCTATGATTCTATAGTTTGAAATTGGATCATGAGCTTCATACATTGCGGTTCGAACAAATTAGCTTTGGGACCTGGATTCAAACATAAAAACAAAATAAACATGTTAACATAATAAGCATGCATATATACATAGATATTCAAATAGTAATATATACTTGTGGATTATTAAGACTATGAGAAGTAATATACCCCAATTAAGTGAAAGAACTGTAAGGAGCAATATTCTGGTCGTCGAAAAGTAAAGTGGCCATTTGTTGGTTGATAATTGACGATGATGATCTTTTATTTATTATTCCTGTCTCTATCTGCTCATAGCAAGCAACTTTGAAAAGTGATTAAGGTCTAGAAAAATACAAAATAATGAAAGAAGTACTTCAGTTCGGTCACATATAATTATTAAATAGGACTGAGTATTATTAATTTCCTACCAAGGAAATGACAGAAAACTAGATTTAAAATGGACAAATCTTCGTTTCTATAACGGTATATTCCTTCTCAACATGGCCATTACAAAATCTTTCTCCCAACAAATTACTAAAAAAATATAATTTGGTGGAACAGAACCACTCGTTGCTCTAGCAAAATCTAAAACCCAAGTCAAACAGGCACTAACACCAAAACGATTGAAATAACTATAATGAAATGTGAGAAACCCAACCAGAAGTCCATTCTGCACTAACACCCTCCTTTTAAGAGTCCATGCCAAGACAGTAAGCCTTCACAGCATACTATATTTTTCCATTTATTATGAACATTGGTGATGGAAATCTCATAGTCAGGAAAACAATTAAAACAATTGCTATATAATTTACAAGAATCAAATTATACGGTAATGATACAACAATATTGGGTACCAGAACTTTGGAATAAAATCTACACTAACAATGAAGCATTCAAGAGTATTATATATTTTTATTCTACTAGGAAGCATTCTAAAAATCTTAACATGTAGTTGTAGTAAGAAGATATTGCGTTTATTATTATATCTTCTTTTCATCCAGAACAGTAAGCCATGCCAGGACAGTAAGCCTTCAATGTTTCTTTCCTTCAATTTGCATTTATTATTATATCTTCTTGAATCCTTTTTTCGGAGTTAGAAGATATTGTGTTACATGCACCAATAATATTTTCTGATATCAAGGCATCATGAGTTCAATACTAATTTAGTCCACATGCTTTCCATAACCCATTTCTTCAAAAGCAAACAAATAAATGAACCTTGCATAATTATTGGACAAAAGAAGCAATAAGCATTTATGCAAAAAACCTTTTGGCATTTGAGAGATTCAGGGGCGGAACCAGGATTTTGTGTTTGGAGGGACGATCAATAAAATGTCCGATGCATGTAAATTTTAGAAGAATGATCATCAGTAATACAAGTATCATGTTCTGTTGTTACCGAACTCTCTAAACGTATATTACTCTTCGAATTGTCCATGTCTTTCTTTGTTTAAAAAAAAAAAATCAATTATTCTTGAGTACTTGCTCATATTTTTCTATGATTTAAAAAAAAATTATAGATCAAAAATAAATTTGAAAACTTTTTAATAAGTAATGATATAATGCTATTAGATTTTTAACAAACTATATTTCACAATCATATAAATTAAAGTGAAACTAAATAACTGAGTATAATCAACTAATTTTACAATCATATAAATTTATAATTAATTTTTTTTGTTAGAATTAGACTGTTAGAGTAACTGTAAGATTATGTGAGTTGAAATTTGGGTTTCAGTAAAGTTAAAAGTTAGAATATAAGTGGATGCATATTGAGATTTAGGAGAATAATTTTAGTAAAAAAAATTTGGGGAGGACAATATTTTTTTTTATAATATGAGAGAGAATTTTAATTATATATATATAAATTATATATATTTATATTATAAATAAATTTTTTTAAAATTTTGGGGGCTACTAATGTGGGTCCGCCCCTGGAGAGATTCCATTAGTCCCATTTGAAGGGCTAACTTTTGGGAGCACATGTTTTTGGGTGCATCTTTCTGTCGATTTTGGAACCAACCATGTACCTAAGACATTATTAAAACAGAGAGGTGGTACCCAAAAAACAAAACAAAAAGAAAACAGACCTTGATGGCATCAATAAAATAGTAATAATCTACAGTGATTTGTGATGAAGAAAGTTTTTTTATAATTAGAAAGTCCTTAAGAAGCAGAAAACTGAAATATTTCTTTATAATCAGGGAGAAGAATTTTGAGAAGACAGATTGACTTACTAATTTACGAAAATGAAGAGCCACTACTTCTTTAGAACCAGAAAACTTGGCCGGAGTAATCTTGCATGCATCTGCTTGGTGAATATCAGTAACTTGAATACATAAATAAGCCCCAATAAAATTCCAAAACTTGAATCCCAAAATCAGGCGACGGAATCTTGCATGCTTTCAACTAATAGACAACAACATGAAACTGAAAAAATCATTTGTCAGAAAATATCATAATACCATTAAATAGGTTGGAAGGATTGTAATTTCAATTCACTTCCTCAAGTAATCAAATGAGTCTCATACACACATTTACATATATACGCCATACATTTTTATTGATTGAGTGAGGAATAATGCATACCTTACTATATTTGACAAAGTATTTGAAATCGACGAACCAAGCCATAAAGAGCCAGACTAGAATGTGAAGAGCTATAAGTCCACCCAAAACAATGGCAGCATCCCCAATATCTATGCTAGGAACAATGGTGGTTGACCACACAACATAAATAATAGTAAATGGGCATACATCTAATCTCCATGGCCAGTGTCTCTTCCTCAACAAATCAACACTTTCCACCACTTTCCCTTCCACATGGAACCTCGACATATCTAATCTCCCTGGCCAGTGTCTCTTCCACCAGTTAAGATTTGAATTCGCCACACACCAAATTAGTGCCGCTATAACCATACTTTGGCGTTGTTTCTAATTGCGGCTGGTTGAAAAACGCCCCTATAAGCATTATTTCTTATAGTGTTTGTGAGTTAGAAATGAAGAAATAGAATATCCAAAGTTGAAGGAAATGAAAACGGTGCATTTTGTTTATCATATCATATCAGTAGGCGTTTATCCGGCATTTATTCTTGGCGTTTGTCCTTAACATTGCTCTTTATTGACCGGGTCAAGCATGTTAGATTCCTATTTACGTGATTAGTACACATTATTCATGAGTAGATAGATCAAGACTCTAATGATAGTTTCTCATTTTTCGTATGAAGAATTGACGTTATAGCATAACCATAATGGTCCAGTTCAATAATTTTTAGATTGAGATATGAACAATCTTTGCTGAAACTAAATTATATTTAATGGGCCATATTAAATAAGCATCCACAAGCGTTAAATTATTGAAATTTATCAGAAAGTTTAATTAGGCTCAATAACTAGGCTAAATAAGTTATACTTATATTTATTGAATAAGTTATACTCCTTTTCGAATTTAAAAACCGACATTAGAACTTTATTTCAATTTAAATCATCATTGATTGAAGTTCCATATGCAATCTCAGTCACTACCAATCATATCTTAAATAAACTTGTAGATCATGTTTTTATTAGTTCAAACTTTCTTCTTAGATGATCATGAGTGAGTGTTCAACAAATTGGTCACTACTTGTATTAATCGTGTCCAATTTAAACTGGTCGTCACACTCTCCCAAATCTATCTATCAATATCTCTCTCCTGCATGCATTTATCTAGAAAAAAAATCATAAAAAACCTCGTAGTCCAGCACCATGATTGATTTTGTATCGAAAATTTTAAAAGGCAACACTACAAGGTAATTAGCTTGATCATAAATTAGGTTTAACATACGTTAACTAATTAGATATATTATTATTAAAGCCAGTTATTTCGAAGTTAGTGTTTATGTACCACGTATGTTATAATATTTGCAAGCACACCAATCATTATATTTCATTTTGCATATTATAGTTATATATGTATTATGCATCTCATGTATCTTATATTGTATAAGACACGTAAGCTTTCATAACATAGGGTGTAAGATAAACTCATAACAATTAATCAGATGGTCATTCAGATGCATAGTATCAATGCGGTTTCAGAGTTGACGTGCAAGCCATAAACTCTATAGCGCAGTCCACCATATACTACAATAGAATAATGCAAAATCAGCTCCCTTTGTTACAGTAGGAAAAATTAGTGCACATCTTACACATATGATTATGTGTGTTGATTAGCCAAATAAGTCAGATCAGTGGGAACTCATATTAGTGAGATAAATTGCATCAGTCGATTAATTTGATAAATTAGTCATGCATAGCATATGCATCAATATGTTTATTCATGATTTTAATTTCAACATCCAATATTTTATGAAAATTTTATATTAAGTATGTTTACTTTATGATCAAGAGTTTCTTATTGAGTTATCAAACCATTTTAGTTTATTTTTATGTTTTTAAACCAACTTAGTCAGAATATTTATGAAGTTAGAGCTACAAGATAGAATTTAGACCGAGGCATGACATTGGCCTAGATCATGTACATGAATTTTAAGTTATAGTTTTTTTGTACAAATTTTGAGAAATTTTAATAACTGCTTTGGGACACTCTCTTTTATGATTTCAGCATTTTAATTTCGAAACGACTCTATTTATTATAAAGAATATTTTCACTAGGTGCTTCCTTCAGAATGAAAGAAATACTTTTAAGTTAAGGTTCAATAATAGCACTCCGACTGTTCCAAATTTTAAAATTCATGTCATTTTTAACTATGGGAAGCGGAGTGTTACAATTAGTATCTGAGTCCAGGTCGAATATTATGTAAAACTTACTAAAAAAGAAAAGAGATATTCTTTTTTCAAATGAAGATATTTAAAAAAAAATCTAAAGCCAAAGTCTCCCCAAGACACGTCTTGCTCTATAATAAGAATTTCTATCTATTACCCTATTTGATGCATCATGATGCAGCAGCCAAAGCATGCAAAATTGACGCAACAAGCAAACTATTGGGATTGAACCAGAAAATGGCATAAACAGAGGAGATTTTTTTTTAGCAGCTTGCCATTCCAAATTATGGCAGATTTCGTTTCCAATTTTAATGTTTCTATTTTTAAGCTTTCCTTAGTTGTAAGAATGCTAGCGTTACCTTTCCTTTTCAAATGAATTTCCTTAGTTGGTTTTCTTGTATAAAGAGACCGAATATGGGGTGAATGGGATGATCAGCATTTTTTCATTGTAAGCATTTAAAGAGTTTTATCAATAAAACTTGTGACTTTCTGTTTATAGAGACACATCTCTTCTTGAATTTTCTTACTATTTTACGTTTCCGCTACGTCAATTGGCATCGGAGCAAGGTTGCGCTTGGCTCAATGATAAGAAACGAAGGCAACCAACGTAGGAATGAGGACCTTAGTGTGCAAGCCCTTTGGAACTCTATCCAAACCTAGAACCAACAAAACCAGCAGAGGTTTGAAGGGATTGAACGCATGTTACAAGAAATTCAAAGGTCCACTACCAATGTCCAGGTGGGGGGCAACAGGGACCGAAACAGAAGGCAAGGAGATGGGGTTGGTGGAGGACGAGTACCCAGACAACCACCACTAAACCGTGGCGAAGACAACTCCTCTAGTCATGAAGAATTTGAAAACTTGGCGGGGGGAGAAAATCAAAGGGGTTGTGATGGTTATACAAACTTCAAAATCAAAATTGACTTACCATGTTTCAATGGTCATCTTCACGTTGAGAGCTTTCTTGATTGGCTATCGGAAGTGGAAAACTTCTTTGACTACATGCAAATACAGGAAAATCAACAAGTAAAATTAGTAGCCTACAAGCTACGGGGTGGAGCATCGGCTTGGTGGGAACAAATGCAGAACAATCGAAGACGCCAAGGTAAGCAACCCGTCCATGTATGGTCCAAAATGAAGAGGTTGATGAAGGAACAATTCCTCGCACCAGATTATGAACAACTATTGTACCAGCAATACCAAAATTGCAGACAAGGCTCAAGATCCATTAACGAATGTATCGAGGAGTTCTACCGCCTAGATTCCTGGAACAACCTTTCGAAAATGGAAGGACAACAAGTAGCCAGGTATATTGGGAGGCTACGCGTCGCCATACAAGACAAGGTAACGCTACACACCGTATGGACTCTCTCATAGGCAGTCAATTTGGTGATGAAGATTGAATTGCAGCTCTCTCGACCACCTACCAGAGCTCCAAGTTTCTGAACAGCAAGCAAAGGAGCAGAACCACTAGCTCAGCCAAATCCGCCACACATTCCTTCCTTTATTCGTGACCCAAAGACACAAAATAACTATCAAGCCCTTAAGTCCAACACCACCACGGCAGGGAGTAAAGGGAACACTGGCAACAATCCTTACAGTAGGCCAGTCACCAGTAAATGTTTTCGTTGCAACCAGTCGGGGCATCGCTCCAACGAATGTCCCACTCAAAGGTCTATTAACTTGGTGGATATCGAGGAATCGACTAGAGAGAATGAAGAAGAATCAAAGGAAGAAAGCAAGTTCGTTGAGGGAGACGAGGGTGAACTAGTGAACTACATCATACAATGGCTCTTTTTGACGCCGAAACATAAGGATTAGACTTAGAGGCATGTTATTTTCAAGACTCGCTGCACCATCAATCAGAAGGTTGCAATTTGATTATCAATAGTGGGAGTTGTGAAAACATCGTATAAAAGGCACTGGTTTCTACCTTGAAGCTGAACACATAGCGGTATCCCAAGCCTTACAAGATCAGCTGGATCAAGAAAAACGCCGAAACTAAGGTAACGGCCATTTGCCAAGTCCTATTTTGAATTGGTAAATTCTACAATGATGTAGTGGACTGTGACGTGGTAGAGATGGACGCTTGTCATATGCTGCTAGGGAGACCATGGCAGTTTGATGTGGATGCCACGTATAAGGGGTGTGACAATACTTACACATTCTGGTGGCATGAATGGAAAGTAGTGTTGTTGCCTGCAAGAGAATGACCCTATGATGCTACAAGGCCTGAGAAGAAAACTAACTTCCTTACCTTGCCAGGAGACCAGTTCTTAAGTGACGCAAAAGAATGCGGGGAAATCATGACACTAGTGGTAACAGGTAGAATAGAGGAGGCAAGTTCATAGTCACCTCCACCTGTTTGGCAACTACTAGAGGAATTTTCGGATATTGCTCCGTAGGAATTACCAGCTGGATTACCTCCCCTGTGTGATATTCAGCACTGCATTGATCTGGTTCCAGGAGCTAGTCTTCCCAATCTACCACATTATCGTATGAGTCCCAATGAGCACAAGATTCTATAGGATCAAGTCGAAGACCTCATACGCAAGGGACTCATCCGAGAAAGCATGAGCCCCTGCGCCGTCCCAGCATTGCTTACTTCAAAGAAAGACGGCAGCTGGAAGATGTGCGTGGACAGTCGTGCCATCAATAAGATCACGGTAAAGTATAGGTTCCTTATACCGCAGCTGAATGACATGTTGGATATGCTTGCAGGATCAAAAGTCTTTTCAAAGCTCGACCTGAGAAGTGGCTACCACCAAATAAGAGTTCGGCAAGGGGATGAGTGGAAAACACCTTTTAAGACAAAGGAGGGACTCTACGAGTGGTTGGTCATGCCCTTCGGTTTGTCCAATGCACCCAGCACCTTCATGAGGGTCATGCATCAAACTCACAAACCTTTCATCGACAGGTTCGTTGTTGTATATTTTGATGATATCCTCCTATATAGTCAAGATGAACAGCAACACATGGAACATTTGAATGAAGTCTTCTCAGTTTTGAGGGAAAACAAATTGTACATCAATTTAAAGAAATGCAATTTTCTCACTAACAGGTTGTTGTTCCTTGGTTTTGTTGTTGGCGCAGATGGAGTGCACGTAGATGAAGAGAAAGTCCGAACCATCCGGGAGTGGCCCTACCCATCCACCATTACCCAAGTTCGGAGTTTCCATGGGTTAGCCACCTTCTATTGACTTTTTATCCGGAATTTCAGCACACTCACTGCACCTATTACAGAGTGTATGAAGAAGGGAAAATTTCATTGGGGTGAAGACCAAGACATGAGTTTTGCTGTCATTAAGGAGAAGTTATCTTCAGCTCTTGTTCTCGCACTGCCCAATTTTGATAAATTATTTGAAGTAGAGTGTGACGCTTAAATTGTTGACATTAGGGCTGTTTTTTCACAAGAGGGTCGACCTGTCGAATTCTTTAGTGAGAAATTGAATGAAGCAAGATGCAACTGGACTATTTATGAATTGGAATTCTACGCGATAGTCAGGGCCTTAAAGCATTGGGAGCATTACCTGGTTCAACGTGAATTTGTGCTATATAGTGACCATCATGCACTTAAGTTCATCAACACTCAATCCCACATGAACCGAATGCATGCCAAGTGGATTGCCTACATTCAGAAATTCACCATGGTCCTTAAGCATAAGTCAGGTCAGCATAACAAAGTGGCGGATGCTTTCAGCCGATGGGGGGAGCTTTTGATCACTTTACATACTGAATCATTGGTTTTAAATAGCTGAAAGAACTTTATGAAGAAGACGATGACTTTGCTGAAACTTGGAGGAAGTGCAAGCTCAAGCAACCCATTGCAGATTTCCAAATTCAAGATGATTATTTGTTTCGTGGCAACCAACTATGTATACCTATAATTTCTCTATGTGAACATTTGATCTGTGAATTGCATGGTGGAGACCTGGGGGGTCATGTAGGATGAGATAAGACAATTACTCTAGTAGCCAAGCGTTACTACTGGCCGCAACTGAAGAAGGATATTGGCAGGGTTGTTCAAAAATGCCCCATTTGCCAAGTGGGAAAGGACAGGCTCAAAACACAGGACTCTACACCCCTTTGCTAGTGCCAGAAAACATATGGGAGGACATTAGTATGGACTTCGTACTCGGTCTCCCGCGGACTCAACGCAGGGTGGATTCCGTGTTTGTTGTGGTCGATAGTTTTTCCAAAATGGCTCATTTTATACCATGCAAGAAAACAACTGATGCATCTAACATTGCCCATCATTTCTTCAAAGAAATCGTGCGGCTTCATGGGATTCCGAAGTCAATTACATCCGACAGGGATGTGAAGTTCCTCAGCCATTTTTGGATCACCCTTCGGAAAAAATTTGAAACCAACCTCAAATATAGTAGCACCTGTCATCCGCAAATAGATGACCAAACGGAAGTGACAAACCACACATTGGGCAACATGGTTCGGTGCATCTGTGGAGACAAGCCAAAACAATGGGATATCTGCCTTCCGCAAGTGGAGTTTGCTTTTAACAACATGGTCAATCATTCAACAGGAAAAACGCTGTTTGAGGTTGTTTACACTCAACCACCAAAGCACACCCTTGATCTAATTCCACTCCCAAAACTTCCAGGAATTAGTACTGCAGTAGAGCACATGGCGGAAAGAATTCATCAAGTCCATTCGAACGTTCGTGACAATTTAGAAAAGGCTAACGCACGTTACAAACAAGCAGCAGACTAGCACAGGCGAATTAAGACCTTCCTCGAAGGGGACCTGGTCATGGTGCATCTATGCAAGCAACATTTTCCAGTTGGGACTTACAATAAGTTGCAAAAGAAGAAATTCGGACCATGCCGAATTGTGAAGAAGATAAATGATCATGCGTATGTCGTTGACCTTCCTGACAACATGTCAATTTCCTCTACCTTCAATGTCGCAGATATTTTTGAATACCATCCTCCAGATGAAGCAATCTACCTTGACCATAGCTCAAGGTCGAGCTTTCTTCCGAGTGGGGAAGAACCTGATGCAGCATGATGCAGCAGACAAAGCATGCAAAATTGACGCAACAAGCGAACTATCGGGATTGAACCAAAAAATGGCATAAATAAAGGAGATTTTTTCAGTAGCTCGCCATTCCAAATTATGGTAGATTTCGTTTCCAATTTTAATGTTTCCATTTTTAAGCTTCCCTTAGTTGTAAAAATGCTAGCGTTACCTTTCCTTTTCAAGTGGATTTCCTTAGTTGGTTTTCTTGTTTAAAGAGACCGAATATGGGGGAGAACGAGATGATCAGCATATTTTCATTGTAAGCATTTACAGAATTTTATCAATAAAACTTTTGACTTTCTATTTAAGAAGACACAGCTCTTCTTGAATTCTCCTACTATTGTACGTTTCCGCTACGTCACTATTACTATCTTATTGTTTTAACGAAAATTATACATGTCAAAGTGCACTTACTACGTGAAAGGGTTTTAGTGCATAAGGTTTGGAAGTTTCTAAAGTTGAGTTTATGAAGCTTTTGCTTTTAAGATTGATGATATTTTTTCATGCAAAAATAATGGTATATTTTGAGGAATATTATCTGCGAACTTATGAATGAATTTAGAGGATTTTTAAAGTTATAACGTATATCTATATATATATGTGTGTGTGTGTGTGTGTGAGTGTGTGTGGTCTATGGTATTTTATTATCATTGGTGGTACGTACTCTTATGTTCTATAGGTAACGCGACTCTATTGTCAAGTACAAGTTGTAAGATTTAGGACCTGAGTTTTAGAGAGTCTCCCGTTTGGTTGTTAGATTTAACTGAGGTCAATTTAGTTTAATCTAATTTTAAATTAAGTCTACTATACAATCATCCAATTTTTAAATTATTAAACTCATTTCAACTTATAATTTCTTTACAGTGAGACTCGCAATATTTTTAATTTAACGTTAATTTTTTACATATGAGACCCACAATTTTTTTCAACTTTATAAAAATACGTTTAAATTAATAACGTCCAAACACATTTAAACTAATTTTAAATAGATCCGACAGAACACACTTCACTATCTCAACTCACTACTATTTATAAAGAATCCAACTTAGCTCAATATCCAAACACAATTTTAGGTTATGATTTATTGAGTTTAACATTTTAGGTGTAGAATTTTATTATTATTATTTGATCAAGTGGAGAATTTTATTTATGTGTAGTTAAGATGATTGTTGGATGGATTTTGTATTAGGATTTTAAATCAATTTCATTGTTATGATTAATATTTGTTTAGACTTGAATTGAATTTGTAGTGTATGGTGGTTCATACATAGTATGCTAACTATTAAATATATATAGTGTATGATGTGTAGGATGATGAGTAATAAAATTCTGTAATAAAATAAAGTTAATTAAATTTATTAATTAACACATCTTGATATGAGATTTTATTACAATAAAATAATATTTTACAATATATATAACATATTACACCAAGTTTTATTAGTTTTCTTTATAGTATATAGTCGTTGATCGTTGATCCTCTAATAGTATATTTAGCTAGGCTCTAGCTTTCTGAAAAGCCGGAGGGCAGAAGAAGTACATTTTTCATCTCCGTACAACTTTGGAATTTTCTAAATAATCCAAATTACAGATTCCATTATATATATTTTTCACACACGTGCCGCGTGCGTATGATGGCCGCCACACAATGGCCAGGCCAGATCAGGTTGACTCCCAAGTCTCCTTCCTTGATTAAATTAAAAAAATAAAAAAACGCCGTACTTCTGAAAGAAGGCGCAATCTCTGCTGCAGAGCTAGCTGCCTGATACAAGTATGAGTGGTAGAACGTCTTTCCTTCTTATTGCTGGTGTGCTTCTGTTACCCTACCTTGGTTTTCAGTCCACGCATGGGATCTCAAATGAAATCCATCCAGGCCAATCGGTTACAACCTCGAAGACCATTGTATCTTCTAATGGAATGTTCCAACTTTGTTTCTTCTCTCCGGGAAAGTCCACAAAGTATTATGTGGGAATCTGTTACAATAATGTTTCTGATCATCACGACAACGTAGTTTGGGTTGCAAACAGAGAGTACCCATTCCCAAATGAGATGCCTGTTCTTACCTTCAATCCGGTGGGAACTCTTGAATTATGGGATCAACACATGCGGTACAGTATAGCTAAAACTTCAGCTAGTAATGATTCCTATGCCATGCTATTAGATACTGGCAATCTTATTCTGACAAACAGGGTCTTAGAGGTTTTCTGGCAAAGTTTTGATGCTCCTACTGACACAATTTTGCCCGGGATGATTCTTCCAGAAGGAAATAGTTTGACATTAGAATCATGGAGAAGTAGAGAAGATCCTGCTCCTGATGTTTACAACCTGACAATTTTGAGTTACCGATCATTGGACGGTTGTATAATATATTACCCCGATTATATTACATGGCCTAGTTGCCACACCTCCGATATTTCAAGATTGGTGTTAGATGTATACGGGCAGCTTAAACTGCAGTTATGGTCACAAGAGAAGCAAAAATGGAATCCGTTAAACAAATCCAGATGTGAAGCCGATGATTCATGCGGTGCTTTCAGCGTATGCAACGAGACTACTGCTGACAAATCGTGCGACTGTTTGCCAGGTTTCGAACGCCCTCCTAATATTGATGCTTCGGGATGCGTGAGGAAAACTGATTTGCAGTGCAGCGTTAACAATAATGATGATCAACAGAAAGACGGGTTTATTCCTATCAGTAATGTTGTGTGGCACGATAATCGTCTGATCAACATTGGCGAAGCTTCTAAGTGCGAGTCAACTTGCTTGAATAACTGTTCTTGTGTTGCTTATGCAGTTGATTGTGATGGTCGCGATCACAAGAATATTAATAGACGTCTCTGCAATTGCACAGCATGGTTTGGTGAACTGCATAATCTGAAACAACTGATCCCTTTGAATATTGATGGCTATTATAGCTATGGAAATTATAGCTATGGAAAGGATTTCAATCTGAAAATTGCTACTATCAGAGGTAAGAAAAATAATTTGGCCAGCAATTTGGGTTGTCGAGATTTAGCCAGCCAAAAAGATGATAGAAAAATTTATTGTAGATTAGCTAGTTTGATGTAGATGTTTTTTACGCAAATTAGGTAAAATTTTGTCAAAATTTGACTATGCCTAATTCATTACTAATGCTCAGTAGCCATGGTTATTTTGGCACTATATAAAGAGTTTTCCATGTCTCCTCAATATTTCTACTCAAAATGCTTGTGATCACTATATAATCTCTCTCTTCCACCGTAGGCTTTAAATTAAGTTAAAATAATAACTTTTTTGAAAATCTTGATTATCCTTTCCAGGCATAACCAATTCGTACGTGATGCATATATATATATATATATATATATAATTTCTCGGATTTCATTTTGCAGAATCAAACTCAAGCACTGGAAATGTGATAGGTGTAGGACATGATAAGAATCCAAAGCGTACTGGGAATAGCTTTTGGACAATTGTTATACTGTCTGCATCTCTTGCAACACTTATATTGGCCCTTCTCGTTTATTATGTGAGAAGGGAGCTCTCGAGGAAGGGTAAGTGAATATTTATTCTCTACTTTATTTATTTGAGCAGTTGAAATATATATACTAAATCAAAAGCATAGAAACGTGTCGTTTATCGTTCAGGCCAGGAGAATTTGCTACTATTAGATTTGGGGATGAACCTAAAGACTAATCGTTCAGATCTTAGGAACGTCATGACACGCGGCCATGCAGATAGCAGGAAAAGGGACTTGAAAATGCCTTTATTCACTTTTTCGAGTGTTGCTGCTGCAACTGGTAATTTCTCAACTGGATATAAGCTTGGAGAGGGTGGTTTTGGACCTGTTTATAAGGTACGGTTCAATTTCTTTAATAGAAGTGCTATGACGGTAAAATCATAAATAAATTATATAAAAATATTAATTAATCCACAAACTCATATGTGATATTTTAGATTTAATTTATAATTTTATAATTTTATAATATAATGTATCATATTAAATTAATTCAATTTATAAAATTTTTTTATAATTTTTTTTTGTAATTAAAACATTTTTGGTTCTGTAAACGTAATGCTGAGGTGAACAATTTCCAATCAACATCCTTTGAATATTAACAAGCCCAAAATGGCACATCCCAATTTTAGCCCTTGGATGGGGGGCCGGGTATTTGTTGGACTTTTGAAATCCTATAGTGATATGCATTATAGGGGTGAGTTCCGACTCCGATGGTGTCGGAGTTAGGAGTTTCCGACTCCGACAGTTGTTAGAGGCAAAATCGACTTTCGACTCTGACTCTGAAATAGAGTCGGAGTTCAACTCCGATCTCCGATCGGAACTCTGAACTTCAATCGGAGTTCGCCGGAATTTGCTGTTAAAAATAGAAAGCCTAGCAAAAGACACCAAGTTCCAAGTACCTGAAGTCGAACCTCCATCGCTCAGCTGAAAATCGAATAGCTCCAACCCAAAAGACTGCTAGATCTTCATTTATGCATGTCGATGAAGATGACTCATATTAGAGTGCGAAAACTTCCAAAACGAAGGCAACGACGCGATGTTCTTCTTCTTAGATAACTCTGCAAAGACTCCAGTTTCTGATAAGAGAGGAGATGGAGAACCAGGAGAAGGGAAAAGAGAGGAGTGGCTCGAAGTCAGAGTTAGGATTTTTAGAAAACAAAAGAGAGAGAGAGAGAGAGAGAGAGATATATAATTTGTAAAACGGCGTGGTTTAAGGCGTTAAAAAAAACAAGTTGCAAATGGAGAGAGGCCGCGGGAACCCAAGAAGTAAGAGAAGGATAAAACACTTTTAAACCATTAGGCCATTCGGGCCTATCCTAATTTTTATACAATATATAATATATAAGCTTTATAGTCGAAGTTTGGTGTCGGAAGTCGGAAGTCGGAACCTCATTGGGCTCCAACTCCAACTCCGACCTTCGACTTTCAGAGTTGGACTGACTCCAACTCCGACTCCGACTTCCGAATTCCGACTCCGATCGAAATCAGAATCGGAACGAAAAGCTATCGGAAGTCAGAAGTCGGAGGTCGAAATTTTTGCCCACCCCTAATATGTAAATAAGTGAGGATGTGCTATATAGTTTTTAAGGATTCGTTTGAATTTATGTTACGAATATTTTAGAATATGTATATAAGTTAATAGTGAAATAATTTAAAAATATCTTGTAACAGTTATGTTTTCGAATAAATCCTTAGAAAATATAATTGGTGAAGAGAGTTTGATGGTCAACTATGGGCATGTCTGCTAGTCCGAGAGAATCATTGGTTGTATTATAATTTTGGGTTTGAGAGTGTTGATTCTGTTGAGTTAGGCCTGGTTTGGTTTTATAAATGTTTAAATTATTTTATTTTATTTTATTTTATCTCAGCTCAACTTCTAAATATTATTTAAATACTTTTGTTAATTTTTAAAATTTTCATTAAATAATTACCTAATTATTATAATTTTTTAAAAAATTTAAACAAAATGCAAACAACAATTCAATTTTTTTCAAATATCAAAACAAATAATATATTAAAAAATAATAGTCTAATCTCTTTTAACTATATAATTTTTTTTAATTCAACTTATTTAATTTTTTCTCACGTTTTTTAAAACCACATAGAAATTTTAATTCAAACTATTCTATTGTCTTTGACAAATTATCTCACTAATGTTCTCATCCCATCTTGTCTATATAACTCAACGAGGCCTTAGGTCTGATGAACTATGTACCACACACATTTGGGGTTTTATAAATTCACACGGGAAGCATTAATGAAGAACAGAACATGAAAAACAAAGTCATCCTCTTGTAAAAGATAAAGATAATTGATTCATCAATAAAATAGTGGAGTACAGCTATCTTTCTTAATAAACAACAATAAATAGGGGTGTAAGAAAAAACCGGAAAACCGGACCGGATCAATCCAAGCCGGCGTAATCGGTTCGGTACTGGTCCGAAATCGGATCCCGAAATGTCAAAACTGGTGGATACCGGTTCGATTCCGGTTCTAAATTTTTTAGAACCGGATCGGACCGGTTCAATATAATACATATTTTATATCAAACTTTTTAATATTATATGTAATATAAAATAATATTTTTTATATTATATATAATATTTTATACATTAATATATAATGTAAATCAGTTACAATTTATATTTTATGGTCTAATACTAATAGTCTAATACTATATTACTATTAGTAATATATTTTAAGTCTATATATAAATTATTATACTAAATAATTATTTATAAAATAATGATACAATAATACAAATACTATTTTTTTATAAGAAGTAATACTAATATTATTAGTATTAATATACTAATACTATCACTATCGATGATTTAGTTATAAAAAAATTGAATTTATTATAAGAAATACTAATATATAATTATTCGAATCACTGTAACTAATACTAATAGTTTAATAGACTAAAATATATTAATTTAAAATCGAAAAACCAGACCGAACCGGACCGGAACTGGTAAAACCGATACTACCGGTTTTGAGGGGTAATCAGTGTGTAATCGATTTTAAAAAATACAAAACCGGTAGTACCGGTTCGGTTCTAAATTTTGTCTAAAACTGGACCGAACTGGATCCGTTACACCCCTAAATAACAACAACAACAATAACAATAACAACAACAACAACAATAACAATAACAACAACAACAACAATAACAACAACAACAATAATAATAATAATAATAATAAAAGCTAAAATGAATTGATCAATTTCCTGGATGGTAGCTATCAAGCTCTCCAATTTTCAATGTAAGAATTCATTGTATTAAAAGTAATTGTCATTGTACAAGACCAAAGTCCTATTTATAAAAGTGATCTTATAAGCCTATACATCATGCATCGAGAGGCTATAATACACAATAAAGTAAATATACATGACACGTGTAGAAAGAATTTACATTAAAATCTAATACTCTCCCTTAAGATAGACTATATATATTTAATAGTTCCATCTTGCCAATGAGATGGTTAAACTGATACAAGCCAAAAGACTTTGTCAAGATATCAGTAATTTGACTACTTGTTTTGACATGAAATAGCTTGATAATACCAGTTTGCATCTTCTCCCTCACAAGATGACAATCTATTTCAATATGTTTTGTTCTTTCATGATATACCGGATTGGAAGCTATGTGGATAGCAGCTTGTGAATCACAATACATCAAAGCTGGCTGAGAGTGTGAATTCCTAAAATCAACTAACAAATTTTTTAGCCAAAGTATTTCACAAACCCCAGCTGCTATTGCCCAATACTCTGACTCAGCCGAAGACCTGGAAATTGTTTGTTACTTCTTTGACTTCCAACTGACCAAATTATCCCCCTAAAATACTGTATAACCAGTGACAGATTTTTTGGTATCTAAGCATGCTGCCCAATCTGAATTAGTGTAAACTTTGACCTGAAAATCAATGGAATTAGTTGAGAAAAATAATCATAAGCCAACTGTGGCTTTGACATATTGAACCACCTTATTTGTAGTTGCCATGTGAGATACTTGAGGCCTATGTATAAACCGGCTTAATCTTTGAATTGAGAAAGCAATATCTAGTCTTGTAATGGTCAAGTAAATCAACCTACCAATTAACCTCTTAAATTGAGAAGGATCTTCTAACTCATTCTTACTTTCAGAACTTAAAATCAAATTTTGTTCCATGGGTGCAGGTGCTGGTTTACAACCAGCCAAGCCACAATCTTCAATAATTTTCAGAGAATACTTTCTCTAACAAAGATGTATTCCCTTTGCAAACTTGGCTGCTTCAAGGCCTAAGAAATACTGCAAATGACCTAGATCTTTCATCTTAAAATGACTATTCAGATATGACTTCAAGATTTCTACAATAGTAGTATCATTACTCAAGACTAAAGTATTATCTACATATACAAGAAGATAGATAGCTGAAGTACGATCTTGCTTGCTGAAAAATGAATAGTCTGATCTTGATTGAGTAAATCCATTAAGCAGCAAAGTGGATGAGAATTTTGTAGACCATTGCCTTGATGCTTGTTTCAAGCCATACAAGGATTTTTTAAGTTTGCATACAAGTTTTGACTCCCCCTTGTTGTCAAAACCAGAGGGCAATGATATGTAAACCTCTTCTTGAAGTTCACCATTCAAGAAATCATTATTTACATCTAACTGGAAAACTGGCCACCATTTGGCAGCAGCTATTGAAAGAAAATTCTCACAGTAGTGAGTTTGGCTACTAGACTAAAAGTCTCATAGTAGTCATGTCCTTCCAATTGAGTGTATCCCTTGGCTACCAACCTAGCCTTGTATCTCTCCACATTCCCATCAAATTTGAGCTTCAATTTGTACACCCATTTACATCCAACTGGGCGTTTACCAAGAGGTTAAGGGACTAAATCCCAAGTTCCATTCTGTTCTAAAGTTGAGATTTCAGCTTGCATAGCTACTCTCCATTCAGGATACTTGATAGATTTAGAATAGGATTTAGGCTCATCAAGAGTAGAGGTAGTAAGAACAAAAGACTTATGAGATGGAGACAATTTATCATGTGTCAAATACCTGTTGATTGGGTGAGAAATAGATGAGGAAGTAAGACCAGCAACCTGTTGATCAATGGGAAAAGGTGAATGCAAAGCAGCAACCTGTTGATAGTCATATGAATGAAGGTATGAAGGTGGATTTCGAGTCCTAGTTGACCTTCTAAGAGGAGGAACTGAATGAGATGGTAAAGAATTTAATAGTCTCAGTTTGTGGAAGAACAGTAATATTAAAATTAGTTTAGGAGCAGGATTGGGTAGAGGACCAACAGAAGAATTCTAAACATTATGTGGAAACAGCAAATCTGTAGCACAAGATGGTGTTGAAGAAGAAGATTCAAAAGTAAATACTTCTTCATGAAACACTACATCTCTAGAGAAGTAGCAAGTCTAAGCTTGTAAGCCTTAATACCAAAAGGATAACCTAGAAAAATAGACTTTACAGCTCTAGGAGAGAATTTAGAATGAACATGAGAGAGTGTGGAACTAAAACACAAACATCCAAACACCCTAAGATGAGTATAAGATAGTATTTTGTAATACAAAAGCTCATAGAGAGTCTTACTAAAAAAAATAAGACTCAGAATTCTGTTAATCAAATAAACAGAAGTAAGAATGCTATCTCCCCAATAACAATGAGGAAGTTTGGCATGAAAAAGAAGGGATCTTGCCACATTAAGAATATGCTGATGTTTACGCCCCACAATAGAGTTTTGTTGTGGAGTTGCAATACAACTCAGTTGGTGGAGGACTCCCTTGGAAGCAAAGAAATATTTTTAAGCAAATTCAGGACCATTACCAAATCTAAGTGCTTTAATTTTGAGATTAAATTGTGTTTCAACTTAAAGAAAGAAAGACTGAAGCAAAGATGCAACTTCAGACTTAGATTTCATTAGATATACCCATGTAGCCCGAGAATAATCATCTACTATGGTGAGAAAATATCTAAAGCTATCGTAAGTAGAAGTTGTCATTGGTCCCCAAATATCAAAATGTATCAAATCAAATGATGCATTACATTTATGATTACCAATAGGAAAAAATAATCACTTTTGTTTTGCAATTGGACAAGTGGTACAAGTATCAAATTTGGAATGCAAAATAGGATTAAAGTATTGTAAAGAATGCAGTCTAGAAGAAGATGGATGACCTAATTTAAAGTGCCACAGGGCAACATTAGATTGAATTGAAAAACATGATAGAGGAATAGAAGATTTCTTGGAAATAGCAGATGGCTGAGGGAAAGTCAATCGGTAGAGGCCATTATGCATTTCACCCATCCCAATCATCTTCGAGGTTACTAGGTCCTGCAAGAAACAATGATGAGATTTAAGGATCAAATAACACTATGAAGTTTGAGTAAGTTTGATAAATGGGAGGAGATTGAGAGTAAAACTAAGTACACATAAAACATTGGTGAGAATAATGGAGGAACTTTAAGCAACATCACCAATATGTGTAATCTGAGCAAATGTACCATTAGGTAACTTGACTGAATGAGAAACAATAGCGGGCTTGTTGGTATAGAAACATGGAGAATTAACCATATGTTCTGATGCTCTACTGTCAATTATCCAAAAATTCGAGTGATCAATGGAATTAACAGAGGCACAAATAGAGTTAGATTTACTTGAAAAATTAGGAACTAAAACCATGTTCACTAAAGGAGGTGGAGAGGAAGTAGCTGGTTTGAGCAAAGCAAGTAATTGCTGACACTGATCCACAGTAAGTGGTAAGGCAGAGCAATCAGTGTTCTGAACAGCATTGGCAGAGGCGTTGACAACAGATGAAGGAGGAGCAGAGGATGAATCGTTCTCAGGCATGATTCTAGGGTTTGCAATTTAGGCAAAACAACGAAATCGCAGTGCAAACAAAGAATGAAAACGAATGTGAGAATCGAAATTGAAAACAAAATCAAAGGAAGATGAGATTAGATGTGAGAATCAAAGGAAGATGAGATTGCGAAGGAGATGAAAGACTCGAGAAACAGGAAAGGGAAAGCAAGGATAATTGCGGAAAAATAGACTACTGACACCATATCAAATTCTCCAATTTCCAGCGTAAGAACTCATTGTATTAAAAGTAAGTGTCACTGTACAAGACCAAAGTCCTATTTATACAACTAATCTTATAAGATCACAAAATTAGCTAAGCCTATTCATCATGTACCGAGAGGCTATAATACACAATAAAGTAAATATACATGACACGTGTGAAAAGAATTTACATTACAATCTAATGGTAGCGAAAGAAATTAATGAGAATGAGGCCCCTTTTAGACGTTTTGAGACGGTTTCATATCTTATTAAGTTATTATCTCATCTGTATATCTGAACATTACTTAAATATAAATATGTATATATATATATTATTTTTTTTTTTAGATTTTTATCTAATCATTATCTATTCATATTATAAATTTCTCAAACTTTTAAATAAAATATAAAAAATAATTTAATCTCTTCAAATTTCAAAATAAAAATCATAGTAAAAAAATATATTTTAACAATATTTTAATTTAATTTTCCTCTCTTATTTTTAAAATTCCATAAAATATTTTAATTCAAATTATTTTATTATTATTTACCAATTATTTTATTATTATTTATAAATATTTCATTTCATTTTATACCATCATTAAATTTGTAACCTTACTGGATTGGATCGAATTGAAAATATGCGAAAAGATTTGTTGATATACATTTCGTCACCACTTTGTGGAAAATCTTCATGTCTGAAATCTGGCCTTGCCACTTTTAAATCTTGCTACGGTACTCTTCTTCTAATTATCTTCTTTTTCTTACCCTTTTAACAAGAAAAACATGCAACTTCAGGGAATACTGGCTAAAGGGGGCGAGGTGGCTGTAAAAAGGCTTTCAAGAAGATCTGAGCAAGGCTGGGAGGAGCTAAGAAACGAAGCAATGCTCATAGCCGAGCTGCAACACAAGAATCTGGTTAAACTTTTGGGCTGCTGCATTGAGCGAGATGAAAAGATACTAGTTTATGAGTATATGCCCAATAAAAGCTTGGATTTCTTCCTTTTCGGTATGTAATTTCTCATGTTTTGAAATGTGTGAGATTTACTTTTGTATTACTTTTAATGGTACTCTGCATGTGGTCCACTGATTGTGTACCGCAATTTACTTGGCAAATTAGATCCAGAAAAGCGCAAAATCTTGGATTGGGGGACACGGGTTCGAATCATAGAAGGAGTTGCTCAAGGGCTTCTTTATCTTCATCAGTATTCCAGGTTGAAGATTGTTCACAGGGATCTCAAGGCTAGCAATATCTTGTTGGATATGGACATGACACCCAAAATATCTGATTTTGGAATGGCAAGAATCTTTAGAGGAAATGATTCAGAAGCAAATACGAATAGGATTGTTGGTACTTAGTAAGTGATAATCAACAGAACTTGTGAATCATAAAAACCATGTATTTGTTGATATACACATAACTCATCCAACTAATGATATATTTTCTCTTGGATGATGGTTTTCAGCGGTTACATGTCTCCTGAATATGCTCTGGACGGCCTATTTTCTATCAAATCTGATGTCTTCAGCTTTGGTGTCTTGTTGTTAGAGATTGTGAGTGGCCGGAAGAACACTGGATTTTATATGACCGAATCTTTCCATCTTATTGGTTATGTGAGTATTCCTCGTTGGAATTTCTGTTATGAAAATTTTATAACTTTTTTGAGTTTCCTCCAATTTGTGATGGTATTTTGCTTTTCTGGATTTGAAAGGCCTGGGACTTATGGACGAGTAACAGGGGATGGGACCTGGTGGATTCACTACTCGATGATATTAGCATACCCTCTAAGCATATGGTATTGAGATTTGTGAACATAGGTCTCCTCTGTGTCCAAGAAAGTGCGGCGGACAGACCTACCATGTCCGACGTTGTTGCAATGCTTGGCAATGAAAGCGCAGTTTTGGCTTGCCCCAAACAACCTGCTTTCTTGAACGTGAGAAGAGTGGTGGTGAGGCCAAAGCCAGTTAATAGCATGAATATGATAGAAATGAGTTCTATAAGCAATATAACGAATTCAGTGACTGAAGGTCGGTAATTACGTTTCAACTTCCACCTGTGACCCTCATCCAGCTATATCCGATTGAATCATCGGATTCCCTATTGTTCGGATAGGTACTATGAAAATATATATCATTGATACCAGGAATTGAAACTGTATAAGTTCTTATGTATTTGGTTTTCGATCCAACTCTATAACAAATAAACTGAAAGAAACTTTAATTTGAGTTGTAAGCTAGATTAACGATTACTCTTTTCTCCCACAATCTCCCTCATTGGGTTTCCTCGCACAGTATTATTAATAGCCATCCAATTTCAAAAATTTATTACTCCAAATAAAAAATAAAAACTAAAGGATTCACTTCATGTTTTATCTCTCACTTGAGTCAATATTCAAGTTCAAGCAATAACTTGAAAGACTTTTGATCCGATCCCACGTAAATTGTCTTACTACTTTTATTCCAAATATGGTTCGCTTTATAGTGTTTTTAACATTAAACACTTGATGAATATTGTGTATATAAAATTAAAAATAAAACGACGTGGATCGGATTTGAGTTCGTTGTCCTCAAGGTTTTGAAAAGCCTAAAGGAGAACTCGAAGTCAAGGATATTGGGAAAGGAATAACGAGGTTGTAACTCAGCAACTTAGCAATTAGCATCTCCTTTAACAGGCAATTAATAATTGCTGACTGGAAAGTGGACATGATACGGTTTGTATCCCCTTGACTAATCCATTCACATCTCCCTCACCTTATCGTTCAGGAATCCAGAAGTCCAAGTAACATGTTGTGGTCGATGGAAATCCAAATCCAAGTCACCTAATGTTGATCGATTGCCAGCTCCACTCATCTTCATTCCTTCACTCCCGACCCCACTCTTCTCTGTCTCGACTATTTACTGTCTCTCTTTTTTGTTGTGTTTATTTTCTGTATTTTTATCTGTTGCACATATAAAACTGTCCAAAATCACACAAAGCGATATTTAAGTGGTTCAGCAATTAGCCTATGTCCACTAGTGCCAAATTCAATATGTTTGTATGAGATTACAAACAATCAAAAGTTTCTCACGTCCACCCTCTCTAATTTGCACACAAATTCTTCACAGAGCTCTCCTTTTATAGTAAAAGCTTTACAAAATATCTACAAAATATTTATCATCATTGAATAAGAGAATTAGAGAGCTATAGCAGCCATGTTTGAATTTCTACATTCACATAGTTCAATGTAATCTCTTATGGCTACAATAACTAAACTGGACGGTGCAACCAAGTTTGAACATTCACATTTAAGTGGCCATTTTTAATAATCATCCCCTCCATCGAAGTGTATCATTCTAGGTTGCTTACAAACTAATTCATTTTTCAAATGAATGTACCTCTTTTGTCATGAGAGACTTCCACTATCAAATGCATCATAAGGCGCCAATGCACTCGAAGGTACTCAGCAGTGTGCAATATTGATCTAGTCCAAGCAATGTTGGAACTTAATCCCTGTGACGACTTTCGTCAACATATCTGCTGGATTATCTTCAGTGCCAATCTTCTGAAGTATGATGTCCTATTCTTCTAATATTTCACGTACAAAGTGAAATCGGACATCATCGTGTTTTGTTCGAGTGTGATACACTTGATTTTAGACCAAATGAATTGTACTTTGATTGTCACAGTAAACAGTAACTTCTTACTGCTTAAAGCCCAAATCTGTTACCAGTCCATGTAACCAAATGACTTCTTTTATGGCTTCTATTACAACCATATATTTAGCCTCCGTGGATGACAGGGCATTCGTAGACTTCAAATTTGATTGCCAACTAACTAGTGCTCCAGACATAGTGAACACATATCCAGTTGTCGATCGGCTTTTGTCAAGATCACCTGCATAGTCTAAGTTAACATATCCAGTTACTAGACTATCTTCACTCTTATTGAATCTCAAACCAAGATCTATGGTCCCTAGAATATACCGTAGAATCTATTTAGTTGCATGCCAGTGTTTCTTTCTAGGATTATGCATATAGTGATTGACTAAGCTGACGACTTGGGAGATATCAGGTCGTGTACACACTATGACATACATTAGGCTTCGAACAATACTTGCATACTGGACATTTTTCATGTAGTTTTGCTCTTCATCATCTTTAGGAGACTGCAATGCACTGAGTTTGGAATATGGGGCCATTGGAGTACTCACCGGTTTCGTATTTGAGTCCACGTTGAAGCATTGCAATACTCTATTCAGATCCTGCTTCTGAGTAAGGTGAATTGTACATTTCATCCTATTTTTGTTGATCTTCATTCTCAATATTCTTCGTGTTTCTTCTAGATCTTTCATTTCAAACTCATGACTCAACTGAGTTTTTAAACGATTTATCTCCACATTGCTTTTACATGCAATCAACATATCATCTACATATAAAAACAAATAATCGAAAGATCCATTTGCAAGTTTTCTAAAATACACACAATGATCATATTGGCAATGAGTGTATTTGAGATCCATCATAAAATGGTCAAACCGCTTGTACCATTGCCGATGTGACTGCTTCAATCCATAGAGAGACTTCTTCAGACTGCAGACCTATTTTTCTTTATCGATTTCTTTAAAACCTTTTAATTGAGACAAATAGATCTCTTCTTCCAGATCACCATGTAAGAAAATTGTCTTCACGCCAAGCTGTGCTAACTCAAGATCATATTATGCAACCAAAACTAGCAATATCTGAATGGATAAATGTTTCACAATATGAGAGAATACTTCACTGTAGTCAATTTCCTCTGTCTGGACGTAGCCCTCGGCTACCAATCTATCTTTGTATCGTATTATATTTTTAGTAACTTGATCATCTTTCTAATTGAAAACTCACTTACAGCCAATTGACTTCTTTCCTTGTAGAAGTGGCACAAGCTCCCAAGTTTGGTTCTTATGAAGAGACCGGATCTTCTCCTTCATCGCCTTTGTCCATTCATCATTCTCTCTGGATTGTATGGCTTCTCTGTAAGTGGTTGGGATGTCACCCCATTCAACTAGTAGTGCATATATCACAAAGCCTGCGTAACGTGTCGGTACACATTTCTCTCGTCTCGGCCTGTTGGTTGCTATTAATTCAGTTTGACTTAGAGGTGCTATGATTGGACTATCAACCTCATTTTATCTGTGCTCTCTTGAATAATTTGGAGCAGTAAACTTCACCTTCTACAAATCACCGGGTGTTATGCCATCATAAAGCCTTCATTGGAATCTTTATGCTTATGTGACGTAAGCATCTTAGATTCGTTGATGTAAGATCTCTACTGACGATTTCTTTCTTAGACTCTATGCACTAGAGTCTATACCATTTTACACCAGTACTAAAGCCTAAGAATTTTACTTTATTGGCTCTAGGATCAAGTTTATTTTCTTTAGCATGATAGTAAGCAAGACATCCAAAAACGTGTAAAGAGTGGTAATCATTAGCATGTATACCTTTCCACATTTCAATAGGTGTATTCCCGTCATTGAAAGTTACGGGTAGTCTGCCAATGAGGTGGCAGGCATATGTCACAACTTCAGCTCAATTTTTTTTTTACTGAATCTAGCATCCAGTAACATATACAATCTTTTCTCTAGCAAAGTACAGTTCATCCGTTCTGCCACACCGTTTTGTTGTGGTGTTCCTCGTACCGTGAAGTGTCTGAAAATTCCCTCTTTTTGACAAACTTCCATGAAAGGGTCTAGAGTGTACTCCTCTCCATTATCTGATCTAAGCCGCTTTATTTTTTTGCTGGTTTGAGTCTCAATCATTTTCTTCCAAACAAAGAAAATATTCAACACTTCATCTTTATTCTTCATCGTATACATCCACACACGACGAGAATAATCATCTGCAAAAGTTACAAACTAACGTTTACCTCCCAAAGATGCAATTTTGGTAGGTCCCCAAACGTCAGAGTGTACATAGTTAAGTATCCCTTGTGTATTGTAAACAGCGATTCTAAACTTAATCTGTATCTGTTTTCCTAATACACAATACTCACAAAAAGACAATTAACCAATCTTGACACCTTTGAGTAAGCCTTGCTTTATTAGTGTTTTCAAAATTTTCTCTCCAGTGTGTCCCATACGTATATGCCAAAGACTAATGGTGTCAGCACCAGTCTCATCTAGCTTCTCACAATCTATAAAAACTCTTCCATCAATAGTACTTCTTTGCAAGAAGTATAAGTTTTCTCGCTTCAAACCCTTCATAGCCACCTGAACTCTCATTACTACTTTGAGAGTTTCGTCTTCAATAGTGATTCTGAATCCTTTTGAATCCAAAGATCCAAGTGGGATGAGATTATTCTGCAAGTCTGAAACGAACTGAACTTCTATCAGAGTCTTGACAGTTCCATCATGCAGCTTCAACCGAACATTTCATATTCCCTGAGTCTTACAGGCACTATCGTTGTCTATAAATACTGCTCCACCATCAACCTTTTTAAAGTCAGTAAATCGGTCCCGATTGGGACACATGTGATAGGTACATCCGGAATCCATAATTGATTCATCAGAATGACAAATGAATGATGAACATGTCAAAATAATGTATGTATCTTCATCTTCGTCTGCAACACTGGTTGTGGTGGGTTAATTCTTCTGTTGTCCTTTCAGTTTAGAACAATCCTTTTTCCAGTGTCATTTGTTGTGACAAAAGGAACACTCGTTTTTGGCGAGTTTTCTCCCGACTGATAAACCACGTGATGTGGCCCAAGTTTTCGATTGAAAACTTTTATTCTTTCCTAGATACTTGGACTGTAATCTCCCTCTTGCTGTTAATGCTTCACTTGATGTGTCTAGTTGTACCTGCTTATCTTTTCTACGGTACTCATTTCTAATCAAAGAACTAGATACATCGTCAAAACTGATTTTTTCTTTCCCATACAATAGTGTGGGAATTAAATATTCATATGTATCGGGCAATGAATTTAATGACAATAAAACCTTATCTTCATCTTATATTTCAACATCCAAGTTCAGTAGGTCAGCAAGAATTTGACTGTAACTATTGAGATGTTCTGACATGGAAATACCTTAACGAAATTGATATTTGAAGAGTTTTTTCTTCAAGTGCAAGCGGCTCTCAATGCTCTTCTTCATGAACTTATCTTCCAATTTCTACCAAAGTTCACTTGCAATTGTCTCTCTCATAACAAAATACTTCTGATTTTTGATAAGACACAATCAGATTGTACTACAAGCTTGGGTATCAAGTTTCCTCCAATCATTTTCCATTTGGTCAAGTTTTTCTACCAACACCATATCCAACTCTTATTGAATTAAAACGTCCATCACTTCACATTGCCACATGCCAAATTTGCAAGTTCCATCAAGCTTCTCAACTTTAAACTTAGCATTTGAAACTGTGCACCTATGCCTCGAGTTATTGGTATTTCTAGAGCTCCTATCTACCCTAGAACCTTCTATATGAATTTAGAAAAATTTCAAAAATAAATTTCAAAATTCTAACCGTACGGATGAGTCCAGAATGATCTAAATAGTTGGAAAACACTATTTGATTGTTGAAATCGGACTCCTAATGGCTTAGTTGGAAATCAGTATTTGATTGTTGAAATCGGTTGGAAAGAACTATGTGATACAAGCACTGAGGGTGTCTGGGGCGCGTGTGGTACACGAGCCAAGATGGACTTAGGCGCGTAATGCGCGTGGGACTCATGCACAGTGAGTGTACATGACGCGTGGGAGCACGTGGAAGCATGCGTTTCACGCGTTTTCAACCTCTGATGCGCGTGGGGGCACGTGATGGCTTATTTCTCAATCGTCTTCAACCTCAAGTTGTGTGTGGGGCGTGTGGGTCTACGCTCTAAACTTCTACCAACTTGTGCGAGCTCCTTCGACGTCTATTTTCGATTCCGTTTGTGCCAACGGATTCGTCTTGATGCAAGGAATGGTTTGGAGTTGTCAAAAGTTGATTTCGATCAACTTAATTTCTAGACAGTGCAAACCAACGGCTCTGATACCAATTGTTGCACATACAAACTATCCAAAATCACACAAGACGATATTTAAGTAGTTCAACAATTTGCCTACATTCACTGGTGCTAAATTTAATATATTTGTATGAGATTACAAATACTCAAAAGTTTCTAGTTTCTCATGTCCACTCTCTTTAATTTGCACACACCTTCTTCACACGTCAGAGCTCTCATTTTATAAGAGAAACTTTACAAAATATCTACCAAATATCTATCATCATTGAAGAAGAAATTAGAAATCTACAGCAACCATGTTTAAACTTCTGCTTTCACATGGTGCAATGCAACTAAATTAGACGGTACTGCCAAATTTGAACATTCTTACTTTGGTGACCATTTTCAACACTATCATACGTTGTCAACATAAAAGCGCCGTGTTTTTGGCTAGGATTGTTGCCCTTGATCTCTCAAAAGGGCGTCACCATCCCAATTAACATCGACGGTGGAGGCTCAGTTACCCAACACATTCATGTCATCACATCATTTGAAGGTGTTGTTTTGGCCGTCTCTACTTCTCAAAAGGGAAATCGTATTTTCAGTCAAACTACATCACTTCTCTTTATTTCCTTTAATTTTTTTTTTTTTTTGTTAATTTTATAGGTGAAAGGAAGATTCTGCTACAGAAGTCGTCCAATTTAAAGATGTGTAGACTACAGACGGAAGCAAAATACGTGTTCAATCCATATATCTCTACTTGTGGGCATTTACCATATATATTATACACACGCCTTACTTCCACCGAATCAAAAGGAGAGCAACCATTTACTAGAAAAATCAATGAGTGCCTCTGCCTGTATTTTTGTATACACTTTATTATTCTCCCTCTTACAAACCTCCATTCAGCTAGACACTCTCACTCCAACTCGATCAATCAGAGACGGCGGCGACACATTAGTTTCAACTGGTCGAAGATTTGAATTGGGATTTTTCAGCCCAGGTAGTTCAAAGAGCCGATATTTGGGAATATGGTACGTGATATCTTCTGAGATAGTTGTATGGGTGGCTAACAGAGACAGTCCTCTTAACGATCGCTCCGGAGTTCTAAGGGTCACCGATGGAGGAGTTCTTGCCCTTTTCAATGGCACAAATAATATTATTCGGTCAACTAATACATCAAAAACAGCAGAAAATCCAGTTGCACAGCTCTTGGATACCGGAAATCTTGTAGTGAAAGATGGAGATGTCGTTGACCCAGATAGATTTTTGTGGCAGAGTTTTGATCATCCTTGTGACACATTCCTACCGGAAATGAAGCTCGGGAGGAACTTAATTACTGGTCTAGATAGGTTCATATCATCTTGGAAAAGCACGGAAGATCCTGAGCCAGGTGATTTTACAATACGGTTAGATCCTCGTGGGCTTCAGCAAGGGGTTATTATGGAAGGGAATACCATAAGGGTTAGAGCGGGGTCGTGGAATGGTCTGAGTCCTACGGTACGTTCGGGGTTGAATCCGAATCCACTGTTAGATTATAAATTCGTGATGAATCAGAACGAGGTCTGCTATGAGTTCAAACCCATAAACAGTTCTATTTTTACAAGATATGTACTAAACCCATCAGGCGTTGCGCTGCGGTTTACATGGATGGATCGCACAAGCAGTTGGGAGATTTTCTCTACACTATTATCAGATCGGTGCCAAAATTATGGCCTCTGTGGCCCATATGGTACCTGCGATGTTAATAAATCTCCCGTATGTGGATGTTTGGAGGGGTTCTTACCCAAATTTCCGAAAGATTGGAGATCAGTAGATTGGTCTGATGGATGTGTTCGAAGGACTCCATTGGCATGCAATGGAGATGGCTTCCTCAAGCACACGGGGCTCAAACTGCCTGACACATCTTCTTCCTGGTTTAACGAGACCATGAATCTCAATGGATGTAAGATATTATGTTTGAACAACTGCAGTTGCACTGCATATTCAAATTTAGATATTAGGGGAAAAGGAAGCGGCTGCTTGCTTTGGTTCGGCATCCTGAATGATATTCAAGTATTCTCCCAGCGTGGGCAAGAGCTGTACATAAGGATGGCGAGTTCCGAACTAGGTACTTTTTCACTTCTTTTATTTGAACTGAATTTTTGCTCTTTTCTGTAAATAGAGGATAAGTCGGAGTTCGGTCAACTATATTGCCTAGGGAGCATATTTGAAATCATAGGAGATTTGATCAAAAAAGTAAGATGTATACAGATTGACTCAACTTATTTTCAGGAAATACTGGGAAACAGGGGAAATCCAGCAAGATAAAACGAGCAGGAATCACTTCCGGCGCTGCAATATTTGTCATTGGGATTCTAACACTTGGAGTGATTTCATACAAACGGAAGAAGAAATTTATTTTCAAAGGTGAAGCTATACGACATTGAATGATAAATTCGGATGCATGATAGTATGAACCTATATTTGACGGCTAAGAAATTTCTATAAAAGTCTTTTAATTTAGAATGCATCGGATTAAATGGTTGGTAGCTTGCTTTCAGGAATGGCTAAAAGAAGACACAAGAAAGATTATGCCAATGAAGGCCTGAACGAAGATATGGAGTTACCGATAATTGATTTGACAGCCATAACTAATGCCACCGATAACTTTTCAAGCAAAAACAAGCTGGGAGAAGGTGGATTTGGATCTGTGTATAAGGTAAACAAAAATGTCCATACCGTCAACTATACACTTTTTTTTACAATATTTCCTAACGTATTGATTTTCAGGGAACACTGGCAGAGGGGCCAGTAATAGCAGTAAAGAGGCTTTCAAAGAATTCTGGACAAGGAACTAACGAGTTCATAAACGAAGTCAAATTAATTGCGAAACTTCAGCACCGCAATCTTGTAAAGCTTCTAGGGTATTGCATGAGAAGAAATGAGAAAATGTTAATCTACGAATATATGCCTAACAAAAGCTTAGAGTCCTTCATTTTTGGTTTGTGCTTTGACCCTTCTAGTGCAGGACATTCTTGTTTGGTTTTGTCTTCTTTGGTACGGTTTGTACTAACATGAAGGTGAAATTGGACAGACCAAACAAGGAGTAAATTGTTAGATTGGCGCATGCGCATGAACATTATCGGTGGCATTGCCAAAGGGCTTCTCTATCTTCACGAAGACTCTCGACTGAGGATAATCCATAGAGATCTTAAAGCCAGCAATGTCCTGCTAGATATTAACATGAATCCAAAAATTTCGGACTTTGGTCTGGCTAGATCATTTGGGGAAGATCAAATTGAGTCCAAGACCCATAGGATTGTTGGAACATAGTAAGTATGTTTATATTTTTCTTATAGATTACATATAACTATTTTCGAACTTCATTGTCTTTGTCCTTACATTTGCATTTGCAGTGGCTATATGTCTCCCGAGTATGCGGTGCATGGGAAGTATTCTGTGAAATCTGATGTCTTTAGCTTTGGAGTTTAGTATTGGAGATAGTGAGCGGGAAGAAGAACAGGGGATTCTGTCATCTAGACGACCACCTTAATCTTCTCGGATATGTAAGCATCGAGAATTCCGAATGGGATTCAATTGATTAACGGTGTTGTTCCAAAATAATAATAGATTGTTATATGCAACGACAGATGAGCATATTTAAAGGAATTCTAACCCACAGAAATATGGCTTAAATTTTGTTTCAGGCATGGAGACTATGGATTGAAGATAGGGCGATGGAATTATTCGATGAAGTAGTAGGGGATGCAATAACACGATCTGAAATATTAAGAGTGATTCAAGTGGGTCTGTTATGTGTGCAACAAAGACCAGAAGATAGACCAAGCATGTCGTCTGTGGTTCTAATGTTAAGCAGTGAAAGTTTATTGGCTATCCCAAGGCAGCCGGGTTTCCATACAGATTCACCGAAAAGAGACCGTTCAAACTATTCAGTGAATGGAATTAGCATTTCAACGTTTGAAGCACGGTAGATGGTATCCCTTGGAAGGGAAAAGGGGGGTGGGCGGTTTCTTTTGAAAATTATGCAGTCATAAAGTCGATATATCAGCTGAGAAGAAAGGGTTTGCAAGCTGGTTTTGTTCGGGAAAGAACGAAAAGAGGGAAAGTAGATAGATTGATCTAGTAGATTTTTCTACAGACAGAATCATCTACTTCTTAATGCATGCTCTGAATTTACGCCTTGTTCAATGAATTCATTGTCACCAGAAATTCAATTGAATATTGTAATTGTATATTTTGACAAAGCATTTACCAAACATCGTCCCAAGAAAACGTTGTGGGTCTTTGAAATTTCAACCCCCGGTCTTTTGATATCACAAAGTATTTATGGGGGAGGCAACTCGTTGGCTGGTGGTTGGGCAAATTCTGGCGCAGGTGGAAATTTTGCCACTTTCTCTTAACTCACATGAATCACATTCTTCGGTCTCCATTCATGGTGTAGGTGAAAGTCGGTCCTACGGGCTTTAAGTCAATTTTGAGCAACTCCTTTAGTTTACTTGGGAGAGAAAATTCTAAACCGAAAATGATAGAATCAGTGGCAGACAGCGTCACTTCACACAATGAATAGCGCCACGTTATATAGGATGCCTCTTGTATCTAGACTAGTCTCCCTGAACAGAGAAAAAGTGCACAGAAGAATGACAATCTTTCTATAATATTGGCCTTGTGCTATTGTTTTCCAAAACCACTTTTCCATAATTCCTAAACCATCAGTACATCACCTTCCAATTTCTCACAAAATGGTATCAGAGTTTTGGGCCGTTTTATGTTAATCTTGAACACTGCAAAAAAAAGGAGTAAATGGGGCATTTTTATTTCCGGCGACATGATTATCCGCAACATTTTCTAACCTACTGATTTTTCGGGGTACATGCACGGCTAGAATGGCAAGCGTAGTTGTGAAGGGGATTTCAAAGAATTCTGGACAAGAACCTAATTAAGGAGTTCGGAAATGAATTCAAATTTAATGCTAAACTCTAGATTAGAAATCCTTAATTTTTGGTTTGAGCTTTGACACTTCAATAAAACTTCCAATTTAATACGAGCAGGTTTTTAGATCTTTTAGGCCCCGTTTGATATTCAGTTATTCTTATTTTATCTCATCTTAATATACACATATTAATAAAAAACAATTAATTTTTCTTTTATACTTTTTCATCTAGTCATTATTAATTATTATAAATTTTATAAACTTCTATATAAAATATAAAAATAATTCAAAATTATAAATCGCCAAACAAAAATAATAGTATGATAATAGTATTTTGATTTTAAATTTTAAAGTGTATAGAAAATTACTTTTTATTAGTAAGACCTATTTTTTTTTTATAAAAAATATATATTTCTTTTATATTTTTGAATGTGAGATCTAGGTTTTCATAAAGATTTATATGAAATTTATCTAAACTTTAGAAAATATTTTCGCTTCCAAAAATAATTAATAGTTAGACAGAAAGCACGGTGCATGGGTGGGAAGTAGGGAGCGTGTCAAAATAGGAAAATGTTATAGGAAACCGGCATGGGCGTAACCTGCGAAACCGGGCTTATGTGAAAATTAAAAATGTCGCCGTTTAAATTTCACTTTCACACTTTGTGACATTTTGCCATCGATTCAAATTTGGGTAGGAACGTTTTCATCCCCAACCCAGACATTGGCCCCTTACCCTAGGACTTTGTTTTCCCTCCATCGCCATTCCCTCCATCCCCATATGCTTTCACGCATTCTAGACGAAGCCTGGGTCCCCATTCTCTCACGAAGTTGTCGTCGGCATGCGAAATACAACACTAGTGGGTTTTCGTGCTTGTCTTCTCCCCATCCCCTCATTTGGCCGGATGCTCACCGTGGGGGAGAGGTCAAAGGAGTCACGACGGAGTTGGCGAGTGAACTGTGGATACATCGGCGATCTGGGCGGCTGAGCAGAGCGAGAGGGAAAGAGAGAGATTACGGGAGAAACAAAAGAAAACTCGGAGAAGCTATGCACGGGGAGGGTCGGCGTGGGCTTATCGGGAGGTGGTCACGACGGACTTGGGGATGTGAAATTTTCGTCAGCATATTCTGCTTTCAGTTGCGCTGATTGCGGCTGCGAAAATCAGCGAAGGCAGTGGGGAGTTCGGCATGGGCTTACCGAGAGATATCAGTGGCTTGTTGTGGCGCGAGGAGTGCCGGGTCTGTACTGGAGGTGACGACGGGGTGGGGGCTGGCAGCGTGCGATGGCTTTCCCGAGATAGGATGGTGGTTGGTTCAAATGGTGGGTATTACTCTGTTTCGGGTATGGTAAAACAGGGGTGGCACGGTAGTTTACAAATGGTGCAGCGGCAGTGGCGCACGACGGAGGGTGGTCTGGCTCACGGTGGTGCCGTGAGAGGTGGTGAGCCAGCTCAGTTTTAGGTTAAGTTTCAACGTATACACTGCATGCAATGGCGTGGGGCTTAGAGTTTTGGGGTGCTCTCAACGAAGAACTACATATGAGACCTCATTCAGTATCTAATCTGAGTTTGGTGAATGAAATCCCAATTTTGTTGGGAAATAAAAGTTCTTCATCTTTATCAATGATTTGTTGATCAAAACCGCAAGCTTTTTTCGAAGCTTAGTGCACTCTTTCTCAGTCTAGTGAGTGGTATATGAGAAATCCCTTAAGGTAGAACAAGTACATATGAGACCGAAAGATTTGTTCGTCATCAGTTTTAACAGGAAGTTCAGCTTTATTATTGTTCCTGTACATGAGAACATCCCTCACAAGGTGTTTGTTTACGCGTTCTGTACCTTGATATGAAGAGGATTCGTCCTAATTTCCTAGTGAGTTTTTTAAATACATTGAGTTTTCTTGGGAGTAAAGGATCCTTGGGTGCATTAAGTACGCCATCGTTGTCACCAAATTCACGTGCATTAAGTACCATTGCTTGGCTTGCTTCAAAATTTGTAACGTGTTTTATATCGTCAAGTACCACACTTGCAAATTTAGATGAGTTGAAATTAGTTTAATTTATTTTTTAATATTATTATTATTTTAAAATTTAAAAAATGTATATTAAATTTTGAAAAAAATGTATTGAGATTTGAAAAAAATATATAGAAATTTGTGTTTTGTATAAAAAATTATAAAAAAATAATGATGAAATGGAAGTGAGTTGAGATGAACTCAACCCACTTCCAAATCCAAACGGGGCCTTAAAATGTTGCACATTGCTAAAACATCTTTCCTAAGGTGAAGTTATCTACTCAACATAAGGCCTATGGTTCCAAAACAGAATGCACAGTCCAAATAGATAAGATGATAAATTAGACCTACCAATCGAAGTGTAGCATTTCTTCCATACTCATCCCCGTTTTCAATCACATCATGAAGAGTATCTGGAAGAACCTTCCAAAATTCACCAACAAACTCCAAACCCATTTGCCTACTGTTCTGCAACATGTTATTTGCAAGATGTAGAAAGGCCAAGTTCTGCGCACGTGGAGAACCATAAAACTGCTGATCCCATGTTTCAACAACTTGCTTCGCTTTATTCATATGGAATATACACCAATGTGATAAAAAGTTTCATCAAATTAAGGATGAAAAAGTCACTAACAGCCCCAAAAAGTTACAATAATCTACAACGTTATTGAGGAGTTGCTTGAGAGCAAATTACAATATCCAATAAAGCTATGTCCTAATGACCCATTACAACAAGCATTAAATCTACAAGTGCGGTCAGGGGGCAAGTTACCCTCAAGTAGCACACCACCCAAAATTTACGTTCTCGGTTCATATAATAAAAACTTCAGCATCAGCAAAAGCTCTATTTCGCCAAAAAACTTCAGCAACAAAGCCAACCCGTTAGAATTACTAAAACGCTCAATATTAATGCACAAGCAAGTTAACTAGGTTCTACAATTCAAATATCAACGACAACTCGCTATAATTGCTTAACCAACTATAACTGATTTTGATCCAATAAAGTAAAGTGACATTAATTTTTTTAATGAAGGACTTGAATTAAAAATTTACTAGATTCCACCTTAAAATCAAATATAACCAGTATTGATTGAAGGTGAAGCTTCAGACCAAATAGAAATTCATGCTAAAAATTGAACGTGCATTTTTTTCCCATCATGAACATTCAACAGACCATCTCATTGTCATCCTCAAGGAATTGAAGCTTCTTTCAGCGAACGTTTAATTTGACCAAAACAAACAAGAAACAATTAAATGCACTATGAAATTCTCGCATTCACAAGAACAATTTACTGAACTGAATTAGCTATGTATCTGATAAAAATGTCCAGCTAAGATTATTAGTCACAGTATTAAGCTCATTCTTAGAGCTTGACCTGGTTTAGAAAAAAAAATAAAAAAAAAATCTGAAGCAACCATGTATCTTATATCATTTTATGAAAGCATTGGTGATTACCTGGTTACGCACACAAATGACATCTTCTTCCAGAACTCGACAACACAACTTGGTGGTCTCATATGTTATTCCATATGCTAAATCATCTAAACAATCTAGTTGAAACAACAAGACAGCAAAGAAATCGAAAATAAACGATCATTCGTTAGTCCTATCGCCATCCTCATTGTCCCAAAAAACCAAATAATAAACAACTCCAGAATCAACAGTGTTAATATTAGAAGGACATTTTTTTTATTAGTATTTGAAGGACATACCAAGATAATCATATCATGGCAAGAAGTTCATTTTTTGTAGGAATCAATGAAAAAGGAAAAGCCATCAATTGCCATCAATTTATGTGTTGCAAATTTTGGGTGATGGTACTCCACGACCTACAATCATAGTAATTGTTGTTAAATGGTTACTAGTCAAGCTAGCTAAACCCAAGCCAAGCCCAAAACATTTTATGTTACTCAAACCTGTTACCCCAAAGTAATGGCAAAAAAAGTTTAAAAATCTGGACGACAACACTCAAAAACCTATAGTTAACAAGAACTGAAATTTAAAAGAATGTTGAAGAGAAGATCTAAAATGAAACCTTTTACAAAAGAAATAGGATGCTTCAAGAAACAATATGGGAGAATTCAGAATAGCACAATAATCCTCCAAAATCAAAGAAATTTAACTCAACAGCACTAAATAGTCTAACATATCAAAAAAAAGGCAGCCGAAGGCGTACATGTAGCAGGAAAACTTAAATCGCGACAAAAGATGGAGAGAGGGATCTAACTCTTCATCCCTTTCACAGCTTAGATCTTACGTTTTTTCTTTTTGAAAGCAAAAACATGTAACAAATTTCAGGAAAGATGAAATATATTAGTTTAGCCTCAAATCCAAGCCTATTCTTGCCGCATACTCACCTATTGAAAACAAAACCCCCAACAAAACCTAAAAACTATTCTCACCAATTATTTCGGCAAACTAGTGTTTTGTCAATAAATTGCTTCCATGGCCGCTACCAGTCCAAACCAGATTTGGGATGATAGATGGAGAGAGAATAAACTGGAAGAGAGAGAGAGACCATAGCATTTTTCAAAAAGAAAATCCTTAAAGCTATTGAGTTTCACAATAATTTGAGCAAGAAAAATTAGTACTCACTCGAATAACAGCGAAGATTGAAACTTTGAACCAAACCCACCTGAGATTTTGACGAGATCGCGAGCCAGAGGTAGAATGCGTGAAGGCGGTCTGTTCCGGTCATACCCACGGCGGAAACCACCCTCACAGAGGTGCGAAGCTTTGCGTCTAAAATGGTAGTGCGAATCGCTCCGTGGAGGTGCGACGCGAAATGGAGGTGCGGGAGAGAATGAAATGGTTATGTTTTCCCTCCCAATTTTGGGTATTTCAGCATTTGTATATATATATATATATATATATTTTTTTTTTTTTTTTTTTTTTTTTTTAATTAGGCTAACGTGACATCAGCTGGTTATGTTTTCCCTCCCAATTTTGGGTATTTCAGCATTTGTGTATATATATATATATATATATATATATATATATATATTTTTTTTTTTTTTTTTTTTTTTAATTAGGCTAACGTGACATCAGCCCGTTTCGCAGATTATGCGGATCCCGGTTTCCTATAGCATTACTGGTCAAAATAATTCTCCTATTTTCCAGACAGCGGACCACGCATGGGAAGACGACGAAATACTCCACTCTAAAGCGCCGCGACTTCACGAAATAAGGTATCTAGGATGGTAAAAGGATCAAATCGGACTGGCGGACCGGTTGGACCGGATTAGATGGAAATTTATTTGATTCGATCCAATTTATATATAGATCAAATAATTTTGATCCGGTTTCGGTCTAGGAGATTTTTCTCCCTGAACCGGACCAGACCGAACCTCCAATATATTTTATGTATATATAAATAAATAATAGTATATAAATTATAATATTAATATTAATATAGATTATTGTAATAACCTATTAATATATAGTATATGCTCTTATAATATTAATATATTATAATTTATAGTAGTTGACTAGTTATAATATAAAAATATAAATTATAGTATATATATATAAAGTATTAGTAATAACTTATAAGTAATAAGTACATTATTATTATTTAATATATTATTAGTAATTTATCACTATTTACTAACATATAAATATATAATATGCTAATGTAATAGTATTATTAGTAATATTTTTTTCCTATTTTTTTATTTAAATTATTTTTATTTTATCATTTTTTTAAGAGTAAGTTTTTTTAATATTTTCTAACTTGAATCTGTGATAAATATGTAAATTGGGCTGGAAATAATTAAATTTAAACAAAAAATATATATTTAATCATTGTAAAATTTTAAATTAAATTTAACTCATTAAGTCATATGGAGTACCCTTGGATCAGACCGGACTGCTCCTAGACCGAATTGGACCGGATCGATATGGACCGAATAAGAGTTTGGTATAATCCAAGATGAGAGAATTCTTAAATCGAATGAAATCGATCATAAATTTCTCAAATCGGACCACTTACACCTCCAAAGATATCGCAAATTGAAGGCTATGACTTTAGACGTGTGGGTGTCGCTGCTATGATTTTTGTTTTTTGAAATATTGTCGCTATGACTAAACGAAAGAAAGTATCGCAATTGAAGGCTATGAATTAATAGTTAAAAAGAAAAATAATAAGCAGTAAATTTATAGAAAGTATTTTAAGAAAAGAAAACCTAAACTGCTACATTTATAACAAAATTCAAAGAAAAACTTCTGTTGAAAGTATTACGATTATAGCAAATAACATTGTATCTTCAATTACAATCAAATCCCATGATTCTAGGAAATCTCTTGATTTTAGATGATAGCTTAGATGGAAATATTGTCTTGTATTTTTTTCATTATATTTGCTGTAATTAAGTGTAAATATTCTATATAATGATATAGAGTACTACAAGCAAATTGCGGTAGTTTTTCAAACCTTATCATGGTATTAGAGCCAAGTTTGAAGTCATCTAGGATTTACATCCGTCGATCCTCATGGCCTCTGTAATCCCGTCGCCTATTCTTTCTTTCAACACCATGGTCCACCTCCTCACCATTAAGCTATCTTCCTCCAACTACCTCCTCTGGCACAGTCAGTGTTACCATTGTTACAGTTCCAAAATCTTCTCGATTATGTCGATGACTCTCTCAAACCTCACTCTGCCACTATTGGTTCCAATGGCTACCACTGCAAACCCAAAATTTGTTGAATGGCAGCAGACCGATCAACTTGTTCTTAATCTTCTCCTCGGTTCGTTGACGGAAGAAGCTCTATCCACCATTGTTGGCTTGACCACTTTGCATGACGTATGGTCTACTCTGGAGACCACCTTCTGTCATCATTCTATATCCCGGGAGCTGCATCTCAAAGATGAATGCAACACATGAAGAAAGATGCCCGGACTGTGGTCAAATACTCTCGCAAGTTCCAATCTGTCTGTGACCAATTTGTTGCCATGGGCAGACCAGTGGATGATCTCAACAATATATATTGGTATTTGCATGGACTTGGCTCTACTTTCTCCGCCTTTTCTACTACACAATTATCTATTTCACATTTCCCTTCTTTTACCAATATTGTTCCCATGGCAGAGAATTATGAAAATCTTGTTAAGTCATTGAAGATGCCTTCCACGGGATCCACCTCTGCTGCCTCCTTCACTACTTCTCATGGCAACAAATCAAGCTGTGGTAGTGGTCGTAATTCTCGTGGAGGCTGTGCCCGAGGTGGTGGTCGTCATCAATGTAATCACCCTATTCAGTGTCAGATTTGTCGTGGGGAAGGGCATTACGCCACTGCTTGCCGTGACTATTACTCCCAGCCCTCCAACGCTGCCAATCTTGTGGAGGCTTTTACCTCATGCTTACTCAATGCCAATCAAGATTCCGATTGGTATACGAACATAGGCGCAACTACGCACATGACTAGTGATGTCACTTTGTTGGACAAGTTTGACACATATACTGGTAAGGATCGTGTTATTGTTGGTAATGGTGCATTTCTTCCAATCTCTCACACTTGTACCATCTCTCCCATCTATTCCCTTACTTTAAAGGATGTCTTAGTTGTGCCTGGCTTAACCAAAAATCTGACATCCATTAGTAAACTTACTTTTGATTTTCCTCTTTCTATCACCTTCACTAATGATCGCTTTGTCATACAGAATCAAGTCACAAGAAGGGTGGTGGCAACTGGACAACGTGAGAACAGTCTCTATGTGCTTGAGCGAAGACATCAATCTCTAATTTCTGTTTTCTCAAATAATTGTCCTCGAGCTTCCTTTGATGTTTGGCATGCTCGTTTGTGTCATGTATCTCATTCTATTATTTCTCTTTTGAATAAAAATCGTCAATTATGTGTGACCTCTTTGCTTCCTACTCCCACTATTTGCTCTAGTTGTCTACTTGCAAAAAGTCATCATCTTCCATTTCAACCAGAATGAAAAATGGGCATCTCATGTTTTGGATCTTATTCATTGTGACTTATGGGGTCCATCGCCTGTTCCCTTCAATTTAGATTACATATATCATGTCATTTTTGTTGATGATCATTCCCGATTTACTTAGCTTTATCCTTTGAAATCAAAATCCGATTTTTACCGCATTTTTCTTCAATTTCAGAAATTTGTCAAAAATCAGTTTTCCATTAAAAAAAAAGTTTCAAAGCGATGGAGACACCGAATTTACCAATCATATTTTTTGGGATCACTTAATCAACTATGACATTCGTCATCAAATGTCTTACCCTTATACACTAGCCCAAAACGGTCGTGCCGAGCGCAAACATCACCACACAACTGAAACTGGCTTAACAATGCTTTTCCACTCATACGTCCCTATGAGATTTTGGGTTGATGCCTTTAGCATGACCGCTTTTACCATTAATCGGTTGTTAACACCAACTCTTGATAGCCTATCTCTCTTTAAGGTCCTGTATGGTAAGCCCCCCATTTGCTCCAATTTTCATCACTTTGGTTGTCTTGTATTTTCATACTTACGTGATTATGCCTTTCATAAATTAGCCTCTCGCAATCGTCCCTGTTTTTTTATTGCCTATAGTATGTCTCATAATGGTTTTCGTTGTCTTGATCGTTCCACTAATCACGTCTTTATTTCCAGGCATGCTATTTTTGATGAACTTAATTACCCTTTTAAGGGAACTCCTTGCTCTAGGACCCTATCTAACTCTCATGTTAGTGCATTTCTTGAGCCCGCTTCTATCCCAGAAGCCTCATCATCGACTCAGCCCGATCCCATACCATGTCCATGTGATCCTTGCTTAAGTAATGCATCTGCTAGTATTTTGCCTCTTTCTGTTTTGCAGGCCCCAGATGATGAGCCCACTATTAACTCGGTGCTGAAACCTCCACATGACTCCACTCTCTTGCCCACTAGCTCAGCTCCTGTCATTACTGTCTCCTCGAGCCAACCACCTTTAATTGGCACTCATCCAATGTAGACTTGGGCTAAATCAAGCATTTTCAAGCCCGCCCACCAATCTCATGTGTGCACAGTTCCTCACTCCGGCCTACTTCAATCTCTTCTCACCATGCACGAGCCCAAAGGCTTCAAGTCCACTGCTAAACATTCTTGATAAATTGCCGCCATGGATGACGAAATTCAAGCCCTTCACAGGAATCATACATGGGACTTGGTACCCAAACCGCCCAACAAAAATGTTGTGGGATCCAAATGGGTTTTATGTATCAAATACCTATTTGATAGCACTGTGAATCGTCTTAAGGCTCGATTGATTGCAAAGGGCTACACACAACAACCGGGTCTTGACTTCACTAATACTTTCAGCCCTGTTGTCAAGGCTTCCACAGTCCGTGTTGTTTTATCCTTGGCCATCTCTAATAATTGGCCTTTTCGGTAGTTTGACAACAAGAATGCATTTCTTCATGGGCTTTTGCAGGAAGAAGTCTAAATGGATCAACCGCCTGGATATGTTGACTCTAAATATCCAACATATGTTTGTCGGCTTCATCAGGCTCTCTATGGTCTCAAACAAGCTCCACGTACTTTGTTCCATCATTTTAGCTCCTTTCTCTTGGCTATTGGCTTTGTTTGTAGTTGTGTTGACTCATTTTTATTTGTTCTCTCCAAGGGTGCTCACTTAATTTATTTATTACTCTATGACTGGCAGCAATTCGGCACTTCTTGATGGCTTTATTAGCAAGCTAACTTGCAAATTTGCCACCAAGGACCTTGGTTCCTTGAACTATTTTCTGGGCTTGGAAGCCCATCACACGTCTATTGGTCTTTTTCTTAGCCAAGACAAGTATGCTCATGAAATCTTACAACGTGCACAATTAGTTGACTCCAAACCAGTGGGTACTCCCATGGTGGTCGCCCAACATCTTTCCACTGCAGGTCCAGATTTTGATGATCCATCTCTCTACCGGTCGCTTGTAGGAGCTTTCCAATATTTCACAATCACTCAACCGGATATTACTTACATTATATGTGCCATCAGCCAATACATGCATAAGCCATCTATTTCCCATTTTCAGGCTGTAAAAAGGATACTACGCTATATTAAGGGGACTCTTCAGTTTGGTTTATCTTTCACTCCATCTTCTTCTAGAGAACTTCTTGCTTATTTAGATGCCGATTGGGTTAGATATCCTGATACAGGCTGCTCAATTTCTGGCTATGCCGTTTATTTCAGTGGTAATCTAGTGTCTTGGAGTTTCAAGAGGCAACTAACAGTTTTTCGGTCCAGCTGTGAATTTGAATATCGAGCATTAGCCCTCACTTCCGCGGAAGTTAAGTGGCTACGACATCTTCTTCGCAATCTTCATGTGTCTCATCTATCTCCTTCAATCATACTTTGTGATAATTTAAGTTCCATCTTTCTTGCCGTCAATCTAGTCTCTCATAAACGCTCTAAGCACATTGATCTAGATTATCGTTTTGTGTGCGAACTAGTGGCTTCCGATGAGCTCAAGATTTGTTACGTCCCCACTCAATTACAAATTGCTGACATGTTCACCAAAAGTCTTGGCCGACCTACCTTCATCTTCCTACGCTCCAATTATAATACAATCCCATGATTCTAGGAAATCTCTTGATTTTAGATGATAGCTTAGATGGAAATATTGCCTTGTATTCTTTTCGTAACATTTGTTGTAATTAAGTGTAAATATTCTATATAATGATATACGAGTACCACAAGCAAATTGGAGTGGTTTCTCAAACCTTGTCAAAAAGATTTTCAAAGATTTTGTGAGACCGATACTAAAAAATAATTATAACAATTTTAGAGGCACTTTATGTGTATTTTATTAAGTAATAAATAATTTTTTATTAGTATAACTTAATATTTTTTTAATAAAACTATAAAACTCAAATTTTTATTGCCCACATCAAGCTCAAACAAGCGCGAGAAGGGGGGGGGGAATTAAATAAAATATTATTATATATATATATTTTAATATGATTTTTGTATTACGACTTGAAAAAATTCAATTGTTTATATTATTTTATATTAAAAATTGAAAAATGTGTAATAATTAAATAAAATAAAATGAGATAAAATAAGATGAAAACATGTGTGTCGTGTAAACAAACTAGGCCTAAGCTGTTTGCTTATAACTGTTTTATAATTTTTTTGGACTCTATATAAAATTGAGGAAGATTTTATAAAACTAAAATCATTTTTAATAAAGGGGTTGTTAACTGTTGTCGGAAGGAAAGCGCTAGCTGTTAAGTTGTTAACTCCATATATGTGTACTTGTCTGCATTTTTTTAAAAAGAGAAAGATATTTTAATTTTAGAGAAAATTTGGAGCTGGGTCCGATTAAACCCCATAATAAAATAGCTCTCGTTGCTGTCAGTTACTGGAGGCGACACCGCCCATGCCATTGAGACTGTCTCCCTCCGGTGACTTCATCCCTGTGACAGCGACTTCCGACGACCTCTCATCTTCTCCCAACAGCCTTAAACTCGGGTCTATTATAGACGGTGTCGACCACGGCGGGGGTTGGGCTGAGACCGAAAACCTCTCTATCAAATCATTTTTATTTTATTTTTTTATTGTATTTTTTATTATGTTTATTTTATTTTATTTTTTATTGTATTTTCTAAATTTTATTTTTTTATTGTATTTTTTAAAATTTTTTATTGTATTTTTAAGATAGACTGCATTTATTATGAGATTACCAAGCCCCAACATCACCCTTAATTTTATTAAGAGCGTTCACTTATAATAAAAGAAACTATAATTACATCCAAATAACCCGGAAGAAAAAAATAATCTACAACAATCAAAACCCAGGCATAAAAAAAAACCTAATAAACCAAATCGTCAAATATAATACAAATGACAAAGGACAACTAAAGTCTGGTTTGTTTTTCTAAATTATCTCCACTTATTTTATTTTAAATTTATTATTATATTTTTTTAATTTTTTATATAGAATAAAATAAATAATGCAACTTTTTCAAATCCTAAAATAACTTTATAAATCTTAAAACAAAACTAATATTAAAAAAATATTTTATAATAATATTTTTAACAAACTTTGATCTTATTTTATTTAATCTCATCTATAAAAACAAACAAAGCTTAAAATAAACCATCCGATTGCAATCAAGAGTTCCTGCAAGAAGAAAGCCCAAGCACATAATAATAAAATAGATAAAAAAATATTAGGGACAAACAACGTATAAAAGTTGACTAATAATATGTGGTGCTTGATATTTATTATTTGTTGTATAATATTTTTAAGTTGAAAAATAAAAAAATAGATCAAAAATTAAAAAAAATTAAAATGAGATATTTTATTTATTATAACATATCGGTTGATATTTATCTCTCGCTTGTGTACGAGGTTTGATCTCTCAAAAGAGTGTCGCCATCCCAATTAACATCGACGGTGGAGGCTCATTACCCAACGCATACATGTCATCACATGATTTTAAGGTGTCGTTTTGGCTAGGGGTGGCAAAATGGTGCACGACCCGTTAACCCAACACGAACACGACACGATGATAGTGGGTTAGAGTTTAGTCTTAATGGGTTTCGGGTCAAAACGGGTTGACACGTTAAGACACGATTGCTTAACGAGTTGATATCAGGTCAACCTGTTTGCATTTTCTGTTATGACAATTTTACAACTTTTTATGAGTTTCCCCCAATTTATGATGATATTTTGCTTTGTCGGATTTGAAAGGCCTGGGACTTATGGACAAGTAACAGGGGATGGGACCTGGTGGATTCACTACTCGATGATATTAACACACCCTCTAAGCATATGGTATCCAGATTTGTGAACATAGGACTCCTCTGTGTCCAAGAAAGTGCAGCAGAAAGACCAACCATGTCCGACGTTGTTGCAATGCTTGGCAATGAAAGTGCAGTTCTGGCTTGTCCCAAACAGCCTGCTTTCTTGAACATCAGAAGTTTGGTGGTGAGGCCAAACCCAGTTAACAACATGATAGAAATGAGTTCTGTAAATAATGTAACGAATTCAGAGATTGAAGGTCGGTAAGTACGTTTCAACTTCCACCTGTATGCAGCTATATCCGACTGAATCATCGGATTCCCTATTGTTTGGATGGGTACTATGAAAATATATATCATTGATACTAGGAATTAACACTGTATAAGTTCTTATGTATTTGGTTTTCGCTCCAACTCTGTAACAAATAAATTGAAAGAAACTTTAATTTGAATTTTAAGCTAGATTAACGATTACTCTCTTCTCCCACAATCTCCCTCATTGGGTTTCCTCGCACAGCATTATTATAGCCATCCTATTTCAAAAATGTATTACTCCTTTAAATCAACAATAAAAACTATAGGATTCACTTCATGTTTTATCTCTCACCACTTCATGTTTTGTCTCTCACTTGAGTCAATATTCAAGTTCAAGCAATAACTTGAAAGAATTTTGATCCAACGTCAATTGTCTTACTACGTTTATTCCAAGTATGGTCCACTTTATAGTGTTTTTAACATTAAGCACTTGATGAATATTGTGTAAAATAAAAATAAAAATGAAAGGATGTGGATCGGATTTGATTTCGTTGTCCTCAAGTTTTTGAAAAGCCTAAAGGAGAACTTGAAGTCGAGGAGATTGGGAAAAGAGTAACAAGGTTGTAATTTTCTGCTGAATAGTTTAAATCTTTTGAGACCTTTGCTAGATCTTCATTTACATTTTGGCCAAGGATATCAGTTTTCAAATTCACTCCACCAGAAGTTGATTTGTATTCAGGACTCTCGGCTGGAAAATCAGTTTGGGTAGAATCCAAAGTTGAAGAAGACAAATTTGGCAAAATTGTGCACTCAATCAAGAATCAAAGACGTCATTTTGGTTTTCATTGTGAGTTTTCAAAGAGCTCGAATCAAGGTTTAAATTCCTCTTATAATGCCAATACAACTTTGAGTTTGGGGTTGCACTTTTTCCTGTAATTTATATGAAGATCTGCCATGGAGGCCTCGGGGTCTTTTAAAAATTGATAAGCTTGGTCTTCCTTATATTTGTAATGGTTAACTTATATCTTTTGGTTTCAGAATATTTGGTTTGCTGGAATTTTTTTTTAAAGTTTCATTGTTGGTTTTTAGGAAATTTTATGCACCTGGATTTTGGTCTTTATGCTTATTTGTAATCCCTCATGTATTTGATGGAGTGCTGTGCAGGATGAAGCCTAATGAGTGAAGTCTGCGTTACGAGAAAATAAGGAGTCTAAAGGAAGTCTGATCGAGTGAATCTCAATGTCAACTGAAACCCATGAAATCTCTTACATGTCGCCGCATGATTGAAGAGTTATTTGTTTAAGTTTATATGCTTGACCAGTTCCAGATTTTTATACTTCTTTCATAAATGAAGGTTTATTAATAAAATTGGGATGCCATTATTTTTTTAAAAATGTTATCCTAACAAGAAGGTTTGAAATTCCGAAATTTCAACTTGTTGATTTAATTGTGAAACCGATTTTTAAGGGTGATGTTGGGGTTTGGTCCATAACAAATGCAGCCTACTTTAAAAATACAATAAAATATTTTTAAAAATATAAAAAAATAAAAAAAATACAATAAAAAATATAATTAAAAAAATAAAAAAATATAATAAAAAATACAACAAAAAAATAAAAATATAATAAAAAATACAATAAAAAAATAAAATAAAGATAATTTTAAAGAAGGATTTGGCCTTTAGCCAAATAGAGCAGTTGTCAGTGGCAAAATGGACTTATTTTGGATTTAAGGCCGCTGGGAGAAGGTAGGAGGTCGTTGGGACTCGCTGTCGCAAGAGTGAGGTCGCCGGCTCCCTCCGCTTCCGATAGCATGGGCGGTGTCGCCCACCATTATCGAAGACGACAATTGCACTTATTGGGAGGTTTGGACCGAACCCCGTATTTTTCGATTTTTAATGTCAGTAATCTATATTTCACATTCATTTAAAAACAGGTGAGAGTACAAACAATTATCCACACATGACACATGTAAAGATCAAAATTTACTTTTGAGTGAGAGAAACGTCGAGATGGATAGTGAGTTGGGTAGGCCGTATCGTTATAGTGGTCCGGGATTATTCTTTCTTATCCGAGGCTTCAAATCAAATTTCGTACAATATATAACATCACTATTTCTTCCTTGGCCCATTAACATTTTGGAGCCTTCGACAGGCCAGTAAAAAAATGTGGCTCGAACATTTGGTCCTGTCAGATCATGTTATCAACATGTATGGAAAGAATCATTATATATAGAGATTAAGTACGAGTGCGGGATAGATATATAATTAATCAAGTACGGAATTTGTATAAAAATTACAAATAATATAACAGATTTCGAAAAGAGTACGAAAAATTGAGTAGAGATTTGAATTGAAAGTTGAGAATTTTAAAAATTGAATAAAATATTATTTTAAATATTATTATTATTTCAAAATTTAAAAAAGTTATATTTAAATTTAAAAAAATTATATTAAAAATTATATTTTATATAAAAATTTTAAAAAATATAATAATAAATTTAAGATAAATTTTCAATCCGAACCCAATTTGGACTGAATCCTATTTAATTTGGTGCGAAGCTTCAGAAGATGACGAGACTTCTTTAATTCAAATGGAATAATGTATAAATGCTTTCTATTTTATTTTTTCATTTCAACCTTAATTTTTTTATTTAATAATTAAAGAAATAATTTTTAATATATTAATAATTTCTTTAATATTTAAAAAAATATTTGAAATATATATATTTTGTTGGATCGATATATTAGAATAATGTGAGTTACAAGTCGAAGATAAATAAATTTTACACAAATTTTTTGTAAAAAAATGGATCTCCTTGATAAAAAAAAACATCTTATTTTAAATGTTTTATTTTATTTTTATAAAAATTTATCTATTAAAATTTGTACAGATTAATTTTATTTAGATGGGAGACTAGTAATTATTATTACTATTTTTTAAAGAAGCCTACAGTTTCCCAAGGAGTTGGGGTCCTTTACTACTTTATACACTCGAAGCAATAACACATGAAGAATCAATTAATTATAAATTAAGACGAACTTATTTACAGTATATATCCAAATTAGAAACATAGATTATTACTAATTGATGTAGTTAATTCTCAATCGGTACTCAACACTTGTTTTTTCTCGTCAACACACTATCACTCCCTTTCCCTCTCCCTCTCCCTCTCCCTCTCCCTCTCGAAAACCTTAAGCTCCTGTAGCATTGGTGTTGCGCCGCCCCCGGGGGGGGGGGGGGGGGTGGGGGACTCCTCCTCTCCCTTATCTCCTTCCTCTTCTTCCCCCTCCCTATCTTTTCTCTTCTTCTTGTTTCCTTTGTTTTCCATTTTCTTTTTGCTTTTTTGTTTTATTCTGTCCCTCCTCCTTCCCCTTCTCTTCTTCTTTGGTTTTTCGTTTTGTTCCTTGCATTTTTGTTTCGATAGGTACACCATTAGTGGCCCTAGAGGTAGCGGCGTTTGGTTGTTCGAAGCCATTTGTGTTCCAGAACCCCTCAAGTGTCCCTTGGTTAACTTCACAGTGGGCCGATCTCTTAATAGGGACGGACCCGCTCCGAACGGAGCTGCGCGTGAGGTACACACGTGCTCATAATTCGTGGCCTTTTTGTCACGCGTCTTCTCAGACGGTGGCTTCTCAGTGATCACGCGCTGCGGCATTGGAACAAGGACCTCCGGCCACTTCTACCTTGACTGCTGCCGCCTTTAGAGGTGACGCGTGTATCCCACGCGCCACTCTCAATCGCTGTCCCCTGTGCGTTTTCAGATTCCTCCAAGGTTGAAAATCGGGATTTTGTATTTCGGTTTTCTCATTTGATTTTATTTTTTTGTCTGTAGTTTTGTTTAATAAAAAAAAATACATTTTTGTTTTTGATTTTCCCCCTCCTATATTCCCTCTTCTTCTTTTCGATTTCTTCTTGTTTCCTTTATTTTCCATTTTGTTTTTGCTTTTTTGTTGTATTATGTCCCTCCTCCCTCCCCTTCTGCTTCTTCTTTGGTTTTCGTTTTGTTCCTTGCTTTTTTGTTTTGATAGGTACATCATTAGTGGCCTCAGAGGTAGTGGCGTTTGGTTGTTCGAAGCCATCTGTGTTCCAGAACCCCTCACGCGCCCCTTGGTTAACTTCACAGTGCGCCGATCACTCGATAGGGACGGACCCGCTCCGAACAGAGCTGCGCGTGAGGTACGCGCGTGCTCATAATCCGTGGCCTTTTTGTCACGCATCTTCTCAGATGGTGGCTTCTCAGTGATCACGCGCTGCGGCATTGGAACAAGGACCTCCGGCTGCTTCTACCCTGACTGCAGCCGCCTTTAGAGGCTACGTGTATATCCCACGCGCCCCCCTCAGCCACTGTCCCCTGTGCTTTTTCGGATTCCTCCAAGGTTGGAAATCGAGATTTTGTATTTCGGTTTTCTCATTTGATTTTATTTTTTTGTCTGTAGTTTTGTTTAATAAAAGAGAAATATTGTCTCTAGAGCTTCTGGTCCGTAGGGTATTTTCCCATTAGACTTTTTTCGGAGGGGTTTTCTCCTGTTTGTTTGTTTGCTAACTCTGACTTGGTCAGAGTTGGGCTATCTCTCAGATCATTGATTTGGAGAGGGTTGTAGCCTAGGGCTAGACTATCTCAATCACTTTCAGTGATTGGAAAGCTACAGATCTTCGTTTAGTTGGCTTGTAATTTATATTTTAAGTCCAATTGTAATGCTCATATATGAATGAATGCTGTTTGCCTCCTTTCAAAAAACAAAATCTCAATCGGTACTGGATCTTCAGCATTTATCAGAAACTGGAAAGTCAGTACGATCGTAGGTTTTTTGTTTTCCTAGTTTTATTAAGACTAAAGTAATCTTCACTCTATCTTATACCCTAAAATAGGGGTGGACAGCGAGTACCCAGCTTTGCTGCTTCGCTGCCTTGATTCCCATCCGCTGGTGGGTCGAATCACCTTGTCCGTTTTGGTAGGGGTGGGGCAATCTCACCCACTTTTGTATTGTGTAGACAACTTGAGCTTGAGACTCCTTTATTCTTTGAATTCATTTGTTATCATCAAAATCCATGTGTAGATTTACATGAACCTTGAAATCAAGAAACATATTTCCACTACTAGACCACTGCAACTGATACACATGGATCTTTTTGGACCAAATAGAGTTGCAAGTTTAGGAGGAAAATATTATGCATTTGTTATTGTTGATGATTTCTCTAGATATACTTGGGTCATCTTTCTTACTCATAAAGATGAGGCACATAATGCTTTTACCAAGTTATGCAAGAGAATTCAAAATGAAAAGGGTTATACTATTTCAAGTATCCGAAGTGATAGGGGAAAAGAGTTTGTTAATAAAAATATTGAAACATTTTGTGATGAAAATGGTTTTGTGCATAATTTTTCTGCTCCTCGAACTCCTCAACAAAATGGGGTAGTAGAAAGGAAAAATAGATCTCTTCAAGAGATGGCAAGAACAATGCTCAATGAGAATAACTTGCCTAGTTATTTTTGGGCTGAAGCGGTAAGTACTGCATGTTATGTTATAAATAGAGTTATGCTAAGGTCTAAATTAGATAAAACCCCCTATGAGCTTTGGAATGAGAAAAAGCCCAACATTGGTTACTTTCATGTATTTGGATGCAAATGTTTTATTTTAAATGACAGGGATAATTTAGGCAAGTTTGATGCAAAATCTGATGAAGGTATCTTTCTCGGATATTCTACTAATAGTAAAGCTTATAGAGTATTCAATAAAAAGACTTTGACTGTACAAGAATCTATGCATGTAGTATTTGATGAATCTAATTCTCTACTCTCCAAGAAATCTATTGATGAAGAAACAGGAGGTATAAATAATACGGAAAGTCTCAATCTCAACAAAGAGAACACAATAGAGGAAGTCCAACATGGAGATATCAGGAAAGATCATCAAAATTTAATACAAGATGCAACCAAACAGTGGAAATTTGTGAAAGATCATCCAGTGGAACAAATTCTGGGGGAACCTTCACGAGGAAGAATTTGAAATGAGCATGATGGGAGAGCTTACATTCTTTCTCGGATTGCAAATTAAGCAAGCAAAAAGTGAGACATTCATCAATCAATCAAAATATATTAAAGAATTGCTGAAGAAGTTTGGGATGGAAGGTGCTAAGGAAATTAGAACACCAATGAGCCCATCTACTAAACTTGATAAAGATGAATCCGGCAAAACAGTTGACTCGAAGGTATATCGAGGTATGATTGGTAGCTTATTATATTTGACAGCCAGTAGACCAGATATTATGTTTAGTGTGTGCTTATGTGCACGCTTTCAATCATCTCCAAAAGAATCACATTTAATTGCAGTTAAGCGCATTCTTAGATATCTTAGTGGTACAATTAACTTAGGGTTATGGTACCCTAAGCACACATCTTTCGATCTAATCAGCTACACAGATGCAGATTATGCTGGCTGTAAAATAGATCGAAAAAGCACTAGTGGAGCATGTCACTTCTTAGGTCATGCACTAGTTTCCTGGTTTAGTAAAAAACAAAATTCTGTTGCACTATCTACTGCTGAGGCAGAATATGTTGCTGCGGGTAGTTGTTGTGCTCAAGTTCTTTACATGAAACAACAACTTGATGATTTTAAACTTATGTACAATCACATTCCAATCAAATGTGATAATACAAGTGCTATAAATCTTTCAAAAAATCCAATACAACATTCTCGGACCAAACATATTGAAATTAGATATCATTTTCTTAGAGATCATGTGCAAAAGGGCGATATTGTATTAGAATTCACTAGTACACATGATCAATTGGCAGACATTTTCACAAAACCCCTACCAGAAGATAGACTATGCATGATTAGAAGAGAAATAGGAATGATGCATGCCATGGATATCTGCTAGATACTTTTATTTCATTATCTTAAATGACCTACAGAAACTTGAGACGTTTAGCCTCATCATTCAAATGCATTTGCTCCTCATAAATCATCATGCCATCCTTGTCTAAAGGATTAGGCAATCGAAATGAAGAGTTAAGCAAGGATTTCAAATCCTTATTCTGTTGCTTTAACTCTACTATTTTTTTGTTTGACTCATAAACAAGTCGTTGAAGTACAGATACAGTCTCGTTAAGCTTCTCAATTTCGCGAGTTTTGGACTGCAACCGAGCAGAAAACGCGACGATAGATGATGAGTATCGAGTTCCGAGACCCACAAGCTCGTAAATGGCGTCATGATCTGATTTATTAGCTAAATCAGTCTCTTGTTGCTTCATGGCACCCACGACAGATGCAGAAATAGATTGAGACTGAGGTGAAGGATACCTCAAATCTTGATCAAGAGAAGCACTGAAGGGAATTCTACGAGCCATTGAAAAATTGTAGAATGAGAATGCAAGCAAATTGCAAAGATGAGAAGAAAGCTTGATGCGAAATAGATAAAGCTAAGGATTGCTCTTATAGAAACGGAAATAAGAACAAGACAAACTTATAAATCATAATGATATCTCAATTTTCAGCAACATCAAGCGGATCAAATCTCTGCACCGAATTGCCAGAGCCACGCTTCCAGCCTTTGCAGGTTTTGTCGGGCACGGGTGGTTTCAATTATTCAGCTCTTTACAAAATTTCCTTCCGCACCGAATTACCGAAACTAGGCCTCCAGCCTTTGCAGGTTTTGTCGAACACGTGTGGCTACGCACCGAATTCTCTACAGTCTCTACTAACGCAGCGTTTTATTTGTCTATTGGTTATTGTAGGAATATATTTTATTGAGCTAATTATGATTCCTTTTTAATGATGCCAAAAGGGGGAGAAGTTTTAGACTAGAATATTAACATTGTTTAATTTGCTAAACTTGTTATATATGCTTGGAATTATATTTATATTTTTGCTTGAAAAACTAACGCACATTCTCAGGGGGAGCTTAAGTATTCATACAGGTTTCAAGTTCTATCAAGTATTTGTCATCATCAAAAAGGGGGAGATTGTTGAACTCAAGGTTTCAAGGTTCATGTAAATCTACACATGGATTTTGATGATAACAAATGAATTCAAAGAATAAAGGAGTCTCAAGCTCAAGTTGTCTACACAATACAATCAAGCACATCAAGGAACCAAGCATGAGCAAGAAGGGAACAAGTTCACATTAAAATCATAGAGTAATTTTGTAAATCTCTTAAAAATTCGAAATTAGGATTAAGGCTCAAAATAAATATTTTATCATAAAGCATTAAAATACATTTTCCACATGTGCATGAATATTTTGAAAATTAAATTTGAAAATTTTGAAAGATGATTGATTGTCATCTTTCACATGTGCATGATATGATTAAATGTTTGAACTTTGAAAATATTAAGATGATTGATTGTCATCTTTCACATGTGCATGTTTTATTTGAATATTTTCAAAAGTGGTGGATGCTTTTCTTGACTTATGCAAAAGGTAGATGTCTTTGTTTGAAAATTTTGAAAAGTAAAGTGTGCTCCTTTTGTCATATGCAAAAAGTAAAAGATTAGGTTTGAAATTTTTGAAAAATAAAGTGTACTCCTTTTGTTACATGCAAAAAGTAAAAAGATTTGATTTGAAATTTTTGAAAAGTGAATGATGATGTCTTTGACATGTGAATCTTTTTAAATTTGAATATGAAGTCTAATATGCCTATAAATAGATCATTTGAGAGCTTCACATACACAACACTAAGAGCATACAACATTCATTCAAAGTTTTCATTCTCTCTTCTTTAAGCATTGAGCCTTAACCCTTGTTCATCTTGAGAGATATAGTTTGCGCTGTATTGTTTTTATTTCACTCATTGAGGAGTGTTTTCTGATAGCCTACCCACTATCAATTCTTGTATCAGTAAAAGGGTGTGTATAACCCTTGTGTGTGTAGAAGGTGTTCTACACGGGGAATAGTTAAATCACCAAGTGTAAGGTGATTGGAAGTGTAGAAGGTGTTCTACACGAAGAATAGTTAAATCACCAAGTGTGAGGTGATTGGAAGTGTAGAGGGTGTTCTACACGGATTCTTTGGAGCGGTGCTGCTCAAAAGTGTAATAGGTTTTTATCTCCACCTAAAGGAGATTGAATAGTGGATTTGGGGATCCTCAAGGGGTAGCTTGAGGCGAGGACGTAGGCAGTGGGGCCGAACCTCGTTAACATACTGAGTTTGCTTCTCTCTTACCCTTACTCTTTATATTTATTGTTGTTTTATATTTTGTTTATATTTTATATTATATATTTGATTTATAATTGTTATTTTTTTTTAAATACAACTCAATTCACCCCCCTCTTGTGTTAGTCATCTGGGCAACAAAGGACATTACTGAGGACAGGATGGAGTGAACTCACTGCCCTGCCCCCAGCTTTTATTAAAATTTAATATTAATTTATTCTATTTATGTATATTATATAATAATATAAAAAAATACCGGGCACAAAATGTCGCCTTTTGGATAACTTTTTATTTACCTAGGTCAGGTCCTGCATCATTTTGGCCCTTTGGGTTATTAACCCATAATCAAAAGGAAACCCAAGCGTACTAGTACTGGAAATGTTAATTTCTCATGATTTCATTTTGCAGAATCAAATTCAAGCACTGGAAATGTGATAGGTGTAGGACATGATAAGAATGGTCCAAAGCGTACTAGTACTGGAAATAGCTTTTGGACAATTGTTATACTGTCTGCAGCTCTTGCAACACTGACATTGGCCCTTGTTGTTTATTATGTGAGAAGGGAGCTCTCGAGGAAGGGTAAGTAAATACTTATTCTCTACTTTATTTGAGCAATTGAATTATATATAATATAAAACGCATAAAAATGTGTCGTTTATCAACCATGTTCAGGCCAGGAGAATTTGCTACTATTAGATTTGGGGATCATGAACCTAAAGACTAATCATTCAGATCTTTGGAAAGTCATGACACGCGGCCATGCGGATCTAGATAGCAGGAAAAGGGACGTCAAAATGCCTTTATGCACTTTTTCGAGTGACGTTGCTGCTGCAACCGATAGTTTCTCAGCTGGATATAAGCTTGGTGAGGGTGGTCTTGGACCTGTTTACAAGGTACGGTTCAATTTCTTTAGTAGAAGTGCTATCACGGTGAAGCCACAAATAGATCATATAAATATATTAATTAATCTACAAAGATATTTTAAATCTAATTTATAATAAAAATATTAATTTTATAATTTAATGTATTATATTATCAAATTATATCAATTTATAAATTTATTTTATAAAATTTTTTTCTGCTAAAACATTTTTCGTTCCGTAAACGTAATGATGAGGTTAACAATTTCCCTTTCGATATTAACGAACCCAAAATAGCACAACCCAGTTTTTAGCCCTTGGATGGGGGCCGGGTATTTATTGGATTTGTTAAAGAAAAAGTCTATATCCTAATAAGATCAAATATCCTAATTGCTTCAAATGAAAGTTTTGATCCGCTAGTAACTCTAAGTTCGAACTTTCGGGTTACGTTCGAATGAGTTTTATAGACGAAAATCATTTGTCTCAAAAAGAAAAACTAGTTCGAACATAATCGACTGGTTCTGGCTAATTCCGTTTCTAAACATAATTTTTAGAGATCAAATTCAATTTTTGTTTTTAAAAACTTTTTGAGATAGGATTTTTGAGACAAATTTAAGATAATTTTTTTAAAATATTTTGTGACGAAAAATGGATTTTTTGAGATAAATTAATTTATCTTAAAAGATCCATTCTCTTGTAGTGTTAAGATATGCAGGGAATTAGAAGTTTGAACGTGGAGGTTTCAAAACGCAGATAATGTATGGGTTGATAAATTTATGAGTTATTCTACTTAACAATCTTACATCATATACTTGTTTGAGAACAAAATAAAAAAAATGTAAAGTAAAAACAGGTGCGTGGTGTAATGTTATTGAATATGTTTTTTTCTTAATTTATGCATAACTATATGCCACATTATTATTCCGAATAAATCAAAAGCATAATTTTTATCTTTTATAGATCATAATATTGTAAATTTAATGCCTTGTTTATTTTTGCAGTTTATGAGATAAGATGAAATGAAATGAAATGAAATAAAATGAAATGATTTTTTTTTTTTTTGAGATATGTAAATTTATGTGATGAGATGATTTTTAAAATGAATAATGATAATCTAGATCGATCTTTTACTCCTCTTTTTAATTTTTTAATTTTTTTTAATTATTAATTTTACCAAACGGTTAAAAAAGTGATTATTGATAAAATTATATATTTTTTAATTTTTTTTTTCTTAATGATTAAAGATGTTATAAAAATATTTAAAAATAAATAAATACATTATAAATGATAAAATGATGGTAAAAAGAATGTAATCCTATTATTACCCTTTTAAAAAGGAATGTGTGTCTATTTATAAAGATGAGATGAGATGAGATTAAATTGCTTTAATTTTTTTTTAATATTTGATAAAGTTGATGAGTGGGACCCACCATTGTGAGACATTCTAGACAATATTTTAATGAAAAATAAAGCAAATTAGGACGAAATCCATATCACCATTGAGATAGATGAAGATGGATCATTTTATGATGTAAAAGGAAAACATTTCTTTCTCTATTTCCCCTCTAGCCAAGAGATTTCTGGTGACCCAATTCAAAAATTGTTTCTCCTTCTTTGGGTAGAAGGGGTTCGGAGCTACGGCTCCAACCTCCTTCCCTTGCCATCCGTTTCTTCCTTATTGTTGTTTTTCCAATTTATTTGTTGTTATTGCAGTGTTTAATTTTCAAAATTTTTCTTCTGTGACCATTCACTCCATTCTACTGCATACCAGCATCCTACGAGCAATATGCGCCGCCTCCCAAGCCACTATAGACGTCGACCATTAGGTTTGAGGGGAGCTTCACGATTTTGGTGGGTGTGCTCGTCACTTATGCGCAATGGCATCCTGGAATGTCATTGGAGGCCACGCAAGGCATCGGCATCTTCAGTGGCCTCAGATCCCTTGTCTGGCCGTCCGTCTTCATCTTTAGGTGACACATGTAATGCACACACCACCACTGTCGGTTGTCCTCTGCCGGCAGCTTGGACCAATTTTGGTCTTCCGCATATTACTGATTTTCCTAATAAGTGATTTTGAGAAAGGGACTGTGGATCTTTTCAACAACCATTATCAAACAACAAGTGATAGTGCACCTGTCATTTTTACTGCTTCGTGCGGAGGATCCATTGCTTCCAACGATAGTTCCATAGTTCGTTTTTATGCAAAAACTTTATTTTCATTTTTACTTAAGACAACGTTTTCTAGTAGGATAAGAGTTAGGATTATACTATTGATGTCAAATAAACTTGCTTTTCACCACATATGTATTGTAATTTATTATTTTAGAGTATTTGTTAGAGAACTCCACTCTATTCTCATATATTGTATCATTTTTTCTACTTTAATGAAACTCATTTGCTTAGATAAAAACGGATCATTTAATGTGGAATCCACCATAAAGCTGGCTGGATGGAGATGTGGGAGAAGGTAATGGATCCTGTTTAGGGCTGTAAACGAGTCGAGTCGAGCCAACTTTTGGCTTGTCGAGCTCGACTCAAAATACTCGAGCTCGAGCTCGAGCTTTTATTCATTGTTTGTTCGAACTCGACTTGATTAACCAACCTTCCAACTCGAGCTCGAGCTCGTCCTACAAACGAACTTGAGTCGAGCCGAGCTCGAGCTCGAGCTTGATTTTTCTTAAAAATTTTTTGAATAAAATTTAAAAAATAAAAAATAAATAACTAATAAAAAATAAATATTTAATATCTAATTAGTTGATATTTAATTATCATAACAATATGTAATATGCTTATATATATTAATAATAAATACACATAATATGATAACATATATGTATTTTACATGCTTCGCACGTACTAATATGTGAAATTATTCAATTTTATAGACTAATTATTGTATAAATTATAAAATATAACTATCAAATATGTTCATCATATAGATATAAGTAATAAGATTACATATTATATATTTAATTATAAAAATGCTATACTTATATTATTAGCAATACATATATATGTGTATATATTTATCAATATATAAATAAATTTTAATCGAGTTGATCTAACAAGTCGATTCGAGCATAAAAGAGTGAGCCTTAGCCGAGTCGAGTCGAGTATGTGTCATTTACTAATCGAGCGGGTATCTGCTTTCACGAGCGAGTTTTTTTTTTTTCACGAGTCGAATTCGATTCGAGTTTAACCAAGTGAGTACTGAGCGGGCTGTCGAGTAGCCTGGTTCATTTACAGCCTTAACCCTATTAGTGGGTTTTCACTAAGTAAACAGTAATTTTTTTGAAAGAGGAAGGACCTTCAGTAAACAGTACTGAACTAATGATTGATCTAGTGAGATAAAAACCTAGAGACAAAAAATGTGTATTTGTTTTCGGAGAGCATCTAGAATTTTTTTTTTAAAATTTTATATTTTTTCTCTAAAAGCCAATGAGACATAAAATTTGAAGAATAAGAAGAAAAGAATTTAACTAAAGCTTCATTTAAATTTGAAGTTGAGATGAGATGAATTGAGATAAACTTTAAAAGTTTAAAAAAATATTATTATTATTATTTTAAAATCTGAAAAAATTAAATTGAGATTTAAAAAAATTGTATTATTAAAATTTGAAAAAGTTGTATTAAAATTTATATTTTGTATAAGAATTAAAAAATAATATAATAATAAGTTTGAGATAATTAAAATGAGCTTAACTTATTTCCAAATTTAAACAAGTCTAAAAATAACAATTATAAAATCAGAACAGGAAAGTAATCAAATGATAGACGAAGAAATGTCATCGCCTTGTAATTTACGTAACTTGTACGATTCAACTAAAGACTTTTTTTTGTTTTGTTTTGTTTGCCTTCCAAATCAAGACTTGTTAGTCCATTTCATACGAAAAAGTCTTTGTTGATTGAGTCAATTAGCACGCGGTTAGATTCCTATTTATGTGATACTCATCAAATGGACTAGATAGAGTCTTTCTTTTATATACTGATCACTACATATCATACTGACCAATTGAGCTGATCACTACATATCATACTGACCAATTGAGCATTATAAATATACTATTTATTTTGTATTGACTTAAATATCGGTTGTATCAGTCTGTATTGGCCATACCAGATTTTGATATATTTTTACTTTTTATTTTATTTTTTAATTTTTGTTATTTTTTTAATCTAAATTCAGATTAGACTATTTATATATATGTATAAATATAATTTATTTATATATTGACTATTATTTTAAAATATAATTTATATATATTTATATATATAATTTTTTGTATATAAATTATTTTGAAACGGTACACAAAACGATATTAATATTAAAATATTTCATTCTAATATTCTGGCTAATATGCTTACCAATACGGTATTCAAAACTTTAAATAGAGTACTGTAAATATATTTTCTCTTTCTCAAAAGTTGGGAGTCGATAAAAGAACTCCATTTTTCTCACCTCCAAGTGAAATTTTCATTAGATTGTTCATTGTTAAAAGATAATTTTAGCTAGCGTTGGAATTTTCTAAAGAGTCCAAATTACAGATTCCATCATTTTTTTCACACGTGCCGCTTGCATTCGATGGCCGACACGCAATGGCCAGGTCTAGTTGACCCCCAAGTCTCCTTCCTTGATAAAAGAAAGAAAAGACAAAGAAGAACACCATACTTGTGCAAGGCGCAATCTCTGCTGCAGAGCTAGTTGCCAGCTGATACAAGTATGAGTGGTAGAACGTCTTTCCTGTTAGTCTTTCCTGTTAGATTATTTCAAATTATATTTTAAATATCATTTCAAATACTTTATCTAAAATTTTAAATTATTTATTTATTTGAAAATTTTTTCTAATGTATTTTTTTAATCCTACATTAGTTATACAGTGAAATATTTAATAGTTTATAAATGAATGTATTTCACTATACATAAAATAAATAAAAGGATAGACACTCTAGAAGTGTCACACAGTATGAAGCACTGATCGCATGCACGCGTAACGTATAGACGTTTTAGACGCAATTTGCACGTACGCATCGTCACAAGTGACGAAATTCTATTGCTAAGCGAAATGATGTATCTGATCACTATTTTGACAGTTGTGATTAACTGTCAATTACAGTTATTTTTGTAACTCTTCAGACAATAACTATCACATATTTTTTAACCGAAACGTTATGTCTGCTGCTATTGCATCTTTTCGTTCAAAAGGTTAGTGTTCAGAATTTGCAATCTGCACACTATATAAACAGTGTTGTATCCTGAAGACATAATTGCTTTTGATTCCCTTTTGCAGAACTCTATATGAGTAGGAGGTAATATTTGTCTAAGAGACAGATTAACAATCGTCTCACTGTTTTTTTCTTTCAATCTCTATACGTATACTATTTTTCAACAATTTTTAGACAAATATTATGGCATCTTCTTCTGCAAACCCTACGATCACTTCTTTAAGCATTGTACCACAAGATCTTTCAAAGTTGGATCGATTTGATGGAAACAACTACAGACGTTGGAAGGTGAAAGTTGAGTTTTTACTTATGACTTTAAAAGTGCGGTATGTGTTGGATACCCCTTGTCTAGTTCTTCCTACGATTTAAACTCTACAAGAAGATGAAATTGCAGCGAAGAAAAAATTGGAAGATGACAACTACACATGCCGTGGTAATATTCTCAACACTCACTACAAGATTTGAGGGTTTTTGCTAAGTATGGTTATTGTGGCTAAAAGTGGGTGTTTCGTGGGCATAAATGGTTTGCCACCAAACTTGTCTGTGGGAGGTTCGTGGCATAAAACTTTGATGCAAATAGTGCTTATAGCCACGACCTATATTTCTAGCGGCAAATAGCCACTTGTTGCCACGAGAGGATGCTTGGTAAAACCCTTACTTCTGCGTGTCAAAAGAACTTGAAAATGTCCTCTTCATTGTGACTATTAGGTTTTTGCCACGAGCTAAAGTCCTGGGAATAACTAGTTCCCTGCTACTCAACATCTCGCTAAATCCGACTTGTCACCATCTTTCCCTTGCCTATCTTGCATCTATAACTATTTTGCCACGACTACCGTTTGTGTGAAAAGCTAAGTTACTGCTATCACTTTTGTGGTGAATGAGTTCTGATTTGGTGGTCAACTACCAATATGACCCACAACATCATACCGTGGGGATCAACCAATTGCCATGTGGGACGATGGCTTTTGTGGTTAAAGTTGTCGCCGCTAGTTCCTTCCGTGGGGATAAAAAGGCTTTCGCAGCAAAATTGGAACAAAATCTGAATATCTATAGTCAAATTTGATTAAAACATATCAAATGTTTAGAAATATGCATATATATAAACAAAAAAGATGTCTCCTGCATATACCGCATACAGTGTAGCAATTTCCACCCTGATATAAACATGTATTTTCCTGGATATATTTTGTACTTGGTCAATCAAGTAATCCAGCTAGCTTGAGGAATTATATAAAATTAAGGCTTTTACAAATATCCAAATGGAGTAGCAAACAGAATAGTCAGTCATACTGCTATAAATTAAGAATCATCAATTTAAGGCACTTCATCATACGATGACATCCTATTTAAACATAAAGATGATTATGTATCTTGAAATGATATTACGCATGGCATGAACAAATGTCTAGGGAATGCTCATATCCAAATTACATCATGATCTGCTACGTACAGCTTTGCTTGTTGGTCACCAAGCTCTGGGTTAATTGGCAGTGTTGACCATGCATGACCTCCGGCTGTCAATAGACTTCCTTAACAGCAGGGCAGCTAGATAAATCTCCTGGCCTCATCCTTGCCAGGACCTGAATGCATGGAGAGCTAATTGGGTATATATAGACTGCTATAAAATGAGTAAACATATTAGGACTGTTGTTTATCCATGTAATGCACGTGGGGGACTGTAATTTGTAAGATTTAACAGTGTACATAAATTACCATTCTCTCAGCCACTTATACCAAATGTAATCAACATTAACCCAAATCAAGATAGGAAAAACCCCAATACCACAATGAATTAGAAAGATTTATGACGTTGTTAAAAACAAAGCATCTCTGCACAAATTTTTTTCCATTTTTTAATAATAAGTCATATACACGAAATAGTGAGGCTTGCGGTTGAGTTTGTCGAGCTGGACTTTGATGAGCTTGGCCTTCGAAGGGCAAGGGCAACCTTGGCATCCATGCGAAACTGGAGGTTCTTGACATCTTTGACATCGTGGAGGGTCTTGCTTTGCTTGTGGGCACTGGGGAGGGCTTGGTTGAGGCAGCCATCTCTTTTAGCATGTTCCTCACGGAATCAGCATCCTCGAAGAGATGGTCTAAGTTGATCAAGTGGTAGTCTGTCGAGGCTTCCTCGCTTTGTAAGCGAGAGATGTAATTGGAGAAGAGGTCGCTGGCCATTCATCTTTTTGGTTGGAAAAGAGAAAAACTAAATCTGGATGAAAGGCAAAAGTTGAAAAGAGGTCAGCTGAAGCAGTTTGGAGGTAGATCATAAGGAGAAATTAAAGGAGAGAGATTAATGCATATTTATGGGTTTTTTGGTATTGGGAATTGAAGAAGAGAAAGAGGAAGAGGAAGAGGAGACCCAATGAGAGGCAGAGGAGATTAAGATGGTGACGCCGAACAGGGGTGGTAGGTAGAGATGATAGAGCCGACATGCGAAGAAAGAGGAGAACATGGATGAGACTTTTTGATATTTAAATGGGAGAGGACAACTAATTATGCGCATTTGATTTTGTTTAAAAATAAAATAAAAGTCACGTCGGGGAGGTAAACAAATTGTAAAGCAGTAGGCGGTATATCATTAGCCTTTAGAGATAAAGATAAGATAAGATGAGTTGAGATGAGTTTTGAAAGTTAAATAAAATATTATTGAAATATTATTTTTTAATATTATTATTATTTTGAAATTTAAAAAAGTTAAATTGGAATTTAAAAAAATTGAATTGTTTATTATATTTTGTGTGAAAATATAAAAAAATATAATAATAAATTTAAGATGAAATAAAATAATTAGAATAAATTCTGAATACAAACAGAATCTTTAGTTTCTCTAGGCCTAAATGCACCACAATATAATGTACATGTAAATATTTCTATTTTACTTTTAGTGTTAAACTAATTTTTATTTATTTGTTTTTTCTATTCATATTTCTTTTATTATTTTAAAACATCTTTAAAAAATATAAAAAATATCAATATATTAATAATTAATTTTTTAACTAATTAAAAAAATTAACACAGATAAAATATCAAAATGAACTCTCAAAATTAATGAGCCGAAGAGCGTTATTCATATTTCTTTAGGGCCGTTACGTACGCGAGTTTCAGGTGAGCCCAACGGACAAACCCATGCAAAATGAACATTCCATTTGTGGGTAGTCAGGAATTTTGTAATCTACTTGGTGGAAATCCACCAATATTTTCTGGATCTCTTGCTTCATATACGACGTACCGTAATTGGTATTTATCTTGGATGCAATACCGATTCCCTTCAATATTATTTCTAAGATAACTATTTAAGATGGGTAGGGCTGGCTCAATAAGTTAGAGGGTCTAACTTAAGATAAAAATTTTGATTGAAATTTTTTTTAATTAAAATAAAATAAAATAAATTTATATTTTATATTACATTTTTATTTAAAAATAATGCTTATCGTTGTTAAGTAAAATTATTAATTAAGATTTATATTACATTCTCAACTAATAACCAACTAAATCTTTATTAAAAAAAATTGATTTAGAAATTTTTTTATCAAATCTAATATTATAAGATATGCTCTTGAGTTTTATCAGTTGTTTGAAAATATAACTGTTTTTATATATTCTCACATATTTTTGAATTCGAATTTTCTTTTCTCACTCAAAATCTAATAAAATATCTTAATTTAAACTATTTCCCTACCATACTAGATATTCTGAAGTATTCTTAGTATCTAAAAGAGATTTAGAAGCAATTATATTAATCATCATCAACAAAATTATATAAAAAAGTGGATTCTTGCCTCTTCAAAGGATCCTACAAGATTTTTTTTATGAACATTTAAAAATTAGATTTTGTTATTTATAATTCTCATATTATATATTAAACTAATAATGATAAAAGATAAATGTATTCTTATAAAGAGAGTACTTGAAATAATTTTTATACGGACTACTTCTAAAACTAACAATGACATATAATGTCTATTTAATAATTTTATTTTCTTATTAAATTAATTATTATTTAAAAAAATATATATACTTTAAACTTCTTGGTAGGGGCATCTTGCCACTAAGGGATCTTACGCAATTGTCTAACTTGTCTAAGGTAAAAGCCAGCCTTGATGATGGGGTTCTATATATTCCAAGTCCAACCATTCTTTGCAAATACAAATGGCAAGTACTTAATTATACTAATATTATAAATAATTCTTTTTGTAATTCATATTTAGTAAGTTGCATTGTAGTCCTTATTAAAACAATCTCATTTTAGAGATAAACAAAATGAATTTTTTAAATTTTTTGAGTTTTTGATTTATAAATAAGAGTATTTTAATTAATTTTATTTTAAAATATGGATTTTTTTTGTTTATTTATTGTTTAGACTGTAAAAAAGTCTATTTTTTGAATTGTATGTAATACTGTCTTAATATTATATATCACATTTAGATTTTAACACAACGTACTATATATATGTGTGTATTTTTTTTTTGCAATATATATATATATATATATATGTGCGCGCGCGCGCGCGATTGATACTGAGATTTTAACTAAATGCACTTTTAGTGTGCTTGTTTTGTCTTTTTTCCTAATGTTAAGAAAATAAGATTATAAGAATGTTTTTACATTTTAGATTCTAATTAACAAAGATTTTAGATGATTCTTACCTCAAGATATATATGCAGGTAAGAGTACGTTTCAAAATGAGAGTAAATCTATGGGGTCCGGCGTTGGCCGCTTTGCGCTTCCATGGAATTTTCTAAATAGAAAAAAAAAATTAAAAAATTAAAAATATATATATATATTATCTCTACACATTTTTTTATTATATTTGTAAAAAAAAAAATAATTATAAAAAAATATAAAAAAATTTTACACTTTGAAAGCCCAAAGGAATCCCAACAACGGAGTCCCATAACATTGGCCCTTCAAAATGAGGTTGTTTCAAAACGCAGATAATGTATAGGTTGATTAATTTAGTTGAGTTATTCAGTTTAGCAATCTTACCACACATCTGTTGTAGAAAAAAAAAAGATATAAGATAAAAATAAATGTGTTGTGTAATGTTGTTAAATATGATTTTTCTTAATTTATGCATAATTACGGACCACATTTTAATTCCCGATATATCAATTGAAGAATTTTTATCTTTTTTAGATCATAATTATTTTAAACTTAATTTAACATTTGTTTTCTTAAATGAAATGAGATGCAGTTCTTAAATAGATTATCCATAAGAGAACATAAAAAAATATCAAGTACATATTACATATATATGACATTATTAATTAAAAATATTGGTTGAAAAGCTAGTATAAAATTTAAAGTAGTAATTTATTTGACAAATGAAAATAATTATTTTTAAATGAAAATATAATGCAAAAATAAAAATAAAAGATTTTTTTTTTAATTTGTTTTTAAAAAGCCTCAATCAAAATTTAGTTTTTAGGCCCCCTAACATATTGAACCAACCTTGTGAGAGTTTTAAAATATATGTAAATAGTATTGAGATAGGATGAAATAATTTTTAAAAAAAAATATATATATATATATATATTTGTTATAAAAGTAAGATGAGATTGTTTTGATATTTTTTTTAATATTTAATTAAGTTGAATGAGACCCACCATCGTGTGATTTTTTAGATAATATTTTAATGAAAAACAAAGTAAAGGATTGAATAGGACAAAACTCATAACACTAGGGGTGATACCCGCCCAGGCGGGGGCGGGGCACCCCTACTTCCACCCCCCGCCCCTACTTGGGCGGGAGGGGGAAATTCAATCTCGCACCCCGCCCTCGCCTACATGGGGGTGGGGTACCCCTTCACCAGGGGGGTTAGCGGGGTGGGAGTCCATCCTCCCACCCCTAGCCCCCGCTCCTATAGGGTTTTGGTCTATTTTGTAATTTTGGGTATTTTTAGCTCAAGTCAAGTTTCCAAGGTATTTTTAGCCTAAAACACCATCAAACCTTATTTAAACACACAATTATATATTAAAAAAATATTCGGTATTCCATTACTAAAGTCTAAAGTCACTTAAAAAAATCAATAACATAATAAAATTTAAAATAAAGACTAATTTATTATAAATTTACAACAATACAAATTAATCCTACAAAATTATAAATTGTGCTATTAACTATTAACATTACAATTTAAAAATACTATTTCTAACTTTCTAAGAATCGAAATTCTAAACTAACAAAATTATTTTACTTAACATTGATGATTTATTAATATATACAATTATATATATATATAAATATTTATATTTATATATAAGAAAAGGCGGGAGCGGAGGCGGGGTAAAAGCGGGGTGGAGGGACCCCTAAAACGCCCTTGCCCCCGCCTCCGCCTTAAGTGTAGAAAACGGGCGGGAGGACCCCGTCCCCCGCCTGCCGGGCGGGTGACTCTGTCCCCGCACGGCGGTGTAGGGCTGAATGTGAGCTGGGCAGTGGGTGCGAGTATCCGCTGCCGACCCCTACATAACACGATGGAGATGGATGGAGATCAAAGCGCTACGTACAGTCCGGTACAGTTCATGAAATTGGATTGTTTTGTAATTCAAATATAAGAATAGACTAAAAAATTCCGAACCAAAACACTCTTATTTCCGAATGGCCCAAAATGTGACCTTAGACCTCAGAACTTTCGGTTTCCTTCTCCCTTAGAGTTTTTGAGGGTTCCGTTTCCATCGTCGGCAATCTCACTGGTATTGTTCAATATTCCTGTGCTTCATCTACTATGTGATTTGGAACGTCAAAGAACTTATTATTTTAACAAAAACTTTTCTTAGATTAGAGCCTGTTGAGACTATAAAAATCGGTCAACAGGTCGGGGTGAGAGAAAGAATTATTTCCAACCCACTAGTACGAGTTGGGTTTCGTTCGAGTTTGTTTGAGGCTCCCAGCGGGGTCCCGGCGTGACTTTACGTACGTAAATAATAGATAAAATAAATAGAGATGGACACACAATTTTACGTGATTCGGCAAGTTCCTACGTCCACGGATATTTGAGGATGAGAATCCACTATAATGAGGATTTTTACAGTCTCTCATAACTCATTGTATAGGAAAAAATATAGATGGATATGTAGATAAATTCACCAGTCGAAGCTCTCGGGGAAGGCTGAAGAAGTTGATGTTGGGGAAGAAGAAGCTGTCCAAAATTGTTCCAGAAAGAGAGAGAGTCTAGTCCTTTTTTTCATCTGTTCGACCCCTTTTATACGGCTCCTTGAGGTTGCGTGTGTCAGTCGGTCAGCTTCCTTTACTTTTCTTATCATCCACTCCCCTCCTATCTGCACACTGCCCTATACCTTTATTATTGTCCCATCACCTGCCACTCTCACTTTTTCCCTCCATCTACTTTGGTTCCCTTTTGTCTCCTAGTGTCATAAATGTTGTTTGGACTGTTTGACTTTTAATTTCATCCATTTCAGTACCCCGCGAATTCTTAGCAAATGTACTTTGATGGGAATTCTATCTTGTCTTGTATCCTGAATTTTTCTAGAAGGTGGTGGTTTGTCTCCTGATTCCTAAAAATACTATCACGTAAAATGCAACTGTGGAGTTAGGTTAAGGTGGGAGATAGACTCAACCGCTAAAATGGGAGAGCAGAGCTCAAAATGTAGCGGGAGATGGGCTCGACCGCTGAAGTGGGAGTGCGGAGCTCAAATGTAGCGGGAGATGAGCTCGACCACTGAAGTGGGAGATGACATCGCGTGGGACCCGACTGGAGTGCATCGCCTAGGATTTTATGAGAGGAATTATCGCATAGGTGAGCTAAGGCGCGGGGCTGGGACTCGACTATCACCCCGCGGGACTTTAGTAATCTTCGCGCAGGTGGGTATGCCGACCTCACTGGAATTGATTGACTTCGCGTAGATGTGTAGGTTTTTTGGTAGGTTGTGGATGGCCAGACAACCCTGCGAGCTTTCGAGCGGGATGTGGTTAATCCGACAACCTTGCGAGCCGTCGAGGGGGTTGTGGTTGATCCGAAAACCTTGCGAGCCGTCGAAGGGGTTGTGGTTGATACGACAACCCCACGAACTTTCGATGAGATTTCGCTGTGATGAGGGCGCAAAGCCTATTCCGTCATCGCATGGGACCCAGCGGGTGGTGTCATTGCATGAGACCCGGTGGGTGGTGTCATCGCGTGAGACCCTGCGGGAGGTGTCATCCCGTGAGACCCAGCGGAAGTGCATCGCCTGGGACTCCGCGAGAGGTGTCATCGCGTGAGATCTGGCAGAAGTGCATCGCCTAGGACTCCGCAAAATTCTGTTATTTCGCGTGAGTGGATAGACTGACCCCGCGGGATGTGATAACGCCCCAACATCCCATGCTGCAGGCAATAACTTTGTCAGTACAAAAATAAATTCACATATTGTAAGAGAGACAAACTGATGTATTTTTGTCTGTGGTAAAAAGTTTTCGAGTGTCGAGTGTCGAGCATCGAGCGATGAATTTTCGAATGTCGACTCTCGAGTGAGAAGCCGTGAGATCCCGAGCGTAATCTCCCGAGTTTTGACTTTCGATTGAGGAGCCGTGAGATCCTGAGTATCGACTTCCGAGTGTCGAGGTTGGGGTGATGGTTGCCTGATTCCTGCAAAAAGGAGAGGAAGATAGCTCTTATAGAGCATGAGTATTCTAGGTTTGTGAGTTTTCCATGAGCGAGGTGAGCCCCGAGTACATGAATAATGAGAACCCAAGTTGCTTAGTGTGGCTCCTGATGACCTTCTAAGGCCGGTGTGCCTGGGAGGAGGGCATGATTGGTCCCGAGCGGGTGACAAAATTCCAAGTCCTGAGGAATGGATCCACATGAATGGGTCCAGGTGAGTCCCAAGAGCATAGAGACTGGGAGTGGTTTCCAAATGAATAAATCCTAAGTGTGATGCCGTGGGTTCACGTGTGAGGCGAGTTCCCGGATGTGTGTAAGGTGTTTGGCCTGAATATGCATGAGTGATGTGAGTCTTGAGCAAGGGGCCATGTGATAAGTCCCGAGAGAGATGGAGAGAGCTTGGTGGACCCCCGAGCTGGTGGAGCCCGTGACGGTGAGTCGTGCATATGATCCATTATGGCATGAGTGTCGTGGAGGGTTTCGAGTGTGTTCGTGAGGCGTGTACCGAGCTGGGATTCCGAGTGCACCTGCCTGGATTCCAGAGATGACTTTTTCGAGCGGTGTTAGGTAAGGCACTCGGGAGTTGTTCCCAAATGAGTTGTGAGCTGGTTTGAGTTCGGGCTCGGTGAGGCCCTCGATTGCATGGGCCTGAACGAGCTGAGTGAGCTTCCCGCGTGATGTGATCGTGCTCTTAGTGCATGGGTGGCGAGGGTGCTCACTCCTAAGCTAGGGAGATTTTTTTGAGCATGTGAGCCCGAGTGAGAGAGGGATTACGCGTGGGCCGATTTGAGCTCGTGCGTCCCCGAGCGGGGCTTTCGCGTGATGGTTCCTGAGTAGGATTTTCGAGAGAGGCATAGCGAGCTCCCGAAGGCGGAGCCCATGATGAGTGAAAGCTTCCTGAGTAGCCTTTTCTGGGGATATTTTGAGTCCTGAGCGCGTCATGTGTGGGGTCCATGTGCGCCTGAGTATGGGAGGGTATGCGAGAAAGGTAGTACCCGGGCTAGTGAACCTCGAGTTGGTCGAGAGTGTAATCTCGAGTTGGTAGAGTGGCGTTTCATTTTTTAAGCAGCACTCCTGAGTGGTTTCTGAGCTGTTTGATGCTCATTCCAAAGAGAGTCCTGAGTGCATGGGGCTGTGGCGAGCTGGCAAATGAGGGAGACGTGAGTTCGTTGGCGGGCTGTGTGAGAGAAGGTGGAGCTCAGACCGAAGGACCTCGAGCTGGTGGAGCCTGTTTTGAGGGCGTCCATGCAAGGGATCCCGAGTTAGGCACGAACTAAGGACTCCCGAGCTAGGCCCGAGCTAGGGGAGTCCGAGCTCATGGAGATCCCAAGTTCACACTGTTCATGGAGTGCAACGTGAGGGAATTCCGAGATGAGGGAATCCGATCTGAGCTGAGAGAATTTCGAGCTGGTGCTCGGTCATTCCAAGCTGAAGGAGTCCGTGATTGATGAACCCCGAGCTGAGGTATCCTGCGGATATCATGCTCCCTGAGTGCATGCACAATTGTTTTCCTGAGCTAAACGTGAGTTGAAGAGTTAATGAGCAACTCTTAGTGAGTGTGTCCCCGAGTGAGTGAGCTGTGAGAAAGTGGCGAGCCTGTTCCTCCCGAGTGTGAGAGATGAGTCCCGAAAGAGTAATTCTGAGGGACCTCTCCAAGTTGGTGCTCGGTCAAAAGAGAATCTTGAGTTGAAGAATCCCGAGCTGGTGCTTGAGCTGGTGGCTGTCTCGAATTGAGGAATCCTGAGCTGTGATTCATGTACTGGGTTCCCCGAGCCTATGGTCGGAAGTAGTGATTTCTGAATGGGACTCTCGTGTGGTGCAATCCCAAGATGGATTTTCCGAGAGACATGGATGGAGTTTTGAGCAAGGTAAGCGACGAAAACAAAAACTGCCGGCGGTCAGGTAAGCGACCGCTGGCAGGCCATTGGAGCTCACAGCAAGAAGTCGTGAGCTTATCAGGGGCACGACGTGTCCCCAAGAGCTCCAGCGATCGGGATCCCTTTGATCGGTCGCTGGACAGAATCCGCCAGTGGTCCCAACGGGGACCGCCGCCGGTCCAGCTGAGCTCAAGGCTATCGCCGTGAGCCTCAGGGTGCACCATGCCGTGCCCCCGAGTACTATGCATGCTACTGTGCATGCATGCACGGTACACATTGTATCACTGTGCACGTTAAGTGCATAGTGTTTCGGGTTATGTTTTAGACCAACCTATCGTATACATGTATTTGTGATTCTTGTGAATATCTCGAGTTGGAAAGATAAATAAATAGATGGTCCAGCGTAAGAGCTAGAGATCGACCGACCGAGCTGGTGTCAGCATCTTTCTTGCTGTATTAGTTATAAAAGTAGAAAATAAAAATGAGAATAAGGTGTCGAGCACACTTATCTGAAGGGAAAATTTTTGCTGAGTCAGTCAGAGACTTTTATTCAGTGGGTTGAAAAATCATCATTCTCCCACCTCCGACTGAGGGATCCCACAGACAGCGCCATTGTTGAGACCATAAAAATCAGCCAATAATCGGGGTGAGAGAAAGAGTTATTTCCAACCCATTGATACTAGTTTGGCTTCGTTTGAGGTTGTTTGAGGCTCCCAGCAGAGTCCCGGCGTGACTGTACGTGCGTAAATAGCAGATGAAATAAATAGAGATGGACACACAATTTTACATGGTTCGGCAAGTGCCTACGTCCTCGGATATTTGAGGATGAGAATTTACTATAATGAGGATTTTTACAGTCTCTCATAGCTCACTATACAGGAAAAAATATAGATGAATATGCATATAAATTCGCCAGTCGAAACTCTCGGGAAAGACTGAAGAAGCTGATGTTGGGAAAAAAGGAGCTGCCCAAAATTGTTCTAGAGAGAGAGAGTCCAGCCATTTCTTTTATCTGTTCGATCCCTTTTATACGGCTTTTTGGGGTTGCGTGTATCAGACGGTCAGCTTCTTTTACTTTTCTTCTTATCCACTCGCCTCCTGCCTACACACTGCCCTATATCTTTATTATTGTCCCATCACCTGCCACTCTCACTTTTTTCTTTTGTGTGCTTTGGTTCCCTTTTGTCTTCTAGTGCCATAAATATTATTTGGACTGTTTTATCGCCACTCTCACTTTTTCCTCCCATGTGCTTTGGTTCTCTTTTGTCTCCTAGTGCCATAAATATTGTTTGGACTATTTAACTTTTAATTTCATCTCTTTCAGAGTCTAATATTTATATTGGAAAACCAGCATAAGAATCATTTTGGAAATTCAGCTTCCTCCTTTCAAAGTTTTGATATATATACAGGGAATAATTATATCCACACCGAAATCATTGTATATACTTTTCTTTGCAGTTCATCTACTTTTCTTTGGACTTGAGAGACCACCCCACGTTGTGATAGCAGCAAATAAAAGAGGAGATATAATCAGTGTTGCTGCATAATCAAAAGGCTATTCAAACATACACACTGCAAGCATGGATAACCGTATGGAACTCATTCACAATTTTTTTACAAACAAGTAGAGTTCACAATGAAATTTTCGCAGTTTGAAATACCCAGTTTGAAGTACCCAGTTTGAACCCACCTGAGAGTCTAACCCTTTTTTTTTAATCAAATACTCAGTTTAAAACTTTCGCAATGTTTTATTTATTTATTTATTATTATTATTATTATTTTATAATTTTTTTTTTATGTATATAAGTAAAAGAAAATGCTATTTCACCCGAATCGGGTGAAATGATTCGGGTGAAATAACATTTCTCCCGAATGGATTTTTTTTTTAAATTTTTTTATGAAATGATTAAAATAATATTTTTTAATAATAATATGATTTTTTTAAATTATTTAAAACTATCAAAAAATTGATTGAAAATAAATTAGAAAAAGAAATTTGCCCCTTCAAGACAAATTTGGGCCCGAGGGATGTAGCACCGCTCATAAGTAAAACAATCAACAATGAAACGGAAGGAACATTCAACATTCAACAATGAAGCAAGAAAAATACCTAATGTATGTAAAAGAAAAATATTCAGAACGGAAGGAAGGGATGGGGAACAGCGCCGCCAACGACAACGTCAATGGGAATTGGGAGCAGCGACGATGACAGTGATCGAGCAAGGGCGAGAGCGTGAGGTGAGTTTTTTCATTTTATTATTATTATAACAGGGCGAGGGGAAGTTAATCTGAAACGGAAGGAGATTTTCTAATTTTTCAATGAACGCATTCTTATACGGTTTGGAAGGAGAGAGTATATGAATTGAGATGAATTTAATTTATTTTTTAATATTATTATTATTTTTGAATTTGAAAAAATTGAATTAAAATCTAAAAAAATGTATTAAAATATGAAAAAATTGTATTAAAATTTTTATTTTGTATAAAATTTTAAAAAATATAATAACGAGTGAAACGAATTCAAACCGGCCCTTAACTGCTCTGAATTTTTCATCTGAGTGAAACGCTCCGTTTAAGTTTGCAATGCAGGGCTGCAATAAGAATTCATCATTTTATAGCAACTGGAAACCACCATAAAGGTAGTTGGATGGAGATGTGGGAGAAAGTAATTGGACGCTGTCAGTAGTTTTTTTTTTTTTTATTTGTTTCTTCAATAAACAATACTGAACCAATGAAAAATGTACGTTTGTTTTCAAAGAGTATCTCACTGTATGAAAGTTGAAAAAAGTTTTTAAAAGTTTCTATTTGATCTCTGAAATCAAACGAGGCGGTTGATGAGTAATATCATTATAAAGATGATGATTTTTCATTTATATATATAAAGTTTGAGGTCATCATGTTCTAAAGGAAAAGACTTTTACATAAAAATAACAATTATAAAAAATCAAAAGGAAGGAGTCAAAGGTTAACGAAGAAATTGTAATTTACCCAACTATGATTCAATTAAAGACTTTTTTTTCTTGTTATGTTTGTCTTCTACTATTTCATAAATTTTGCTTAATAAAGAAAAGAAGTCTTTATTGACTGGGTGAAGCGCGTTAGATTCCTAATTATGTGATACGCATCAAATGGAGTAGGTAGAGCACAGTGTTAACAGTATAACTATTTAGTCCAATTATTTTAATATGAGATATTAATAAATTTTATTAAGTATAAATTATATTTAATCGACCATATTAAATAAGTCCATAAGTGAAATTATTGAAATTGATTAAGAAGTCTAATTAGGCTTAATAACTAGGTTCAATCTCATTGAACAAATTAGACTCATTTTAAAATTTTAAAATAAATTATTAGAACTTTTATTTTAAAATCATCACTTATTGAAGTCCGCATAGTCTCAGCCACTACTAATCCTATATTAAATGAATTACTAGATTATGTTTTTAGATTCAAACTTTTTTCTTAAATGATCACGAGTGTTCAATAGATTAGTGTTACTAAATATATTAATCGAATTCAACTCAAACTGGTCGTCGCACTTTCCCAAAAATCTCAATAAATATATTCCCATTCTAAGTGTTATTTAGAAAAACTATAAACCTCCTAGTCCAACACCGTGATCAATTTTTGTCAAAAATTTTAGGAAGCAACTTTGTAAGATAAGTAGTTTGATCATAAATTAAGATTAACACATGTTAGCTAATATATATATTATTATTAAAGCTTTTTTTTTTTTGAAGTCTGTTTATGTACCATGCATGTTTTGATATTTACAAACACGCCATTTTTCATGTTTCATTTCACGTATTACAGTTATATATGTATTATGCATCTCACATTATATAAGATTCCTAAACTTTCGTAAGATAAAATGTAAGATAAGTTTATAACAATTAATCATATGATGCATAGTACAAATAGAGTTTCAAGGTTGGCGTGCAAGTCATATACGCATGGTCCATGGTAGTACATCAGAGTATAATACAGTCATCTTCTATTGTTGCAAAAGATGAAGTTAGTGCCCAACCTTACACACAAAGTTAAATATATTGTCCAATCAAATAAGTTAGATAACTCATATTAGTTAGATTACTCATTTAGTCTAGGGGTACAAAAACCAGTGAATTGATAAACTGGACCAGACCAAATGAGTGGGTTTGGTCCAGTATCAACTTTGGTTAAGTCCAGTATCGATTTTATTTTTTTCAAAACAAGGGAAAACCAGTTTGATTCCAAATTTTCTTTTTCTAAAACCAGACCGTATGGATTGGTTCATATATATTTTAATTTTTATAAATTATATATATATTCTATATTATATTATATATATAATATAATTATTGATAAAATAATTGTGTGTCATATGATAAATCATTAATTAATATAATATTGAATTTTAAAATCTTATATCATTATAGTGTATAATACAATTCTAATATATATTATAATATATTACAATATATTATCACTATATTATTATGATAATATATTTTACGCTAGAGTATTGTACTGTCTGTTTCCTTTGCTGCAACAGGCCATGAAAATTAATGCATGATTTTGCATACATAGTTAAGTGTGTTGTTCTATTAAATTAGACAAAAAGTTTAGATTAGTCGAATAAATTAGATCGGTTAATTAATTTAAATAAATCAGTCATGCATAATATAAATATCAGTATGTTTATTCATAATTTAATTCTTAACATGAAATCTTTTATAAAAATCTTATGGTTGATATGTTCACGTTATGATGAGTTTTTTATTGAGTTATTAACCTATTTTAAATTATTTTTATGTTTTTAAATCACCTTAGGTTAAAATAGTTATGAAGGTAGATTTATAGGAAGGTGTGACATTGACCTAATCACGTGCATGATTTTAAGTTATGATTTTATTGCACAAATTTAAAAAAATCTTAATAAATGCTTTTAGGCACTCTCTCTTATGCATTTAGATCTACAAGACTTTGAATTCATTTTATAACAAAAAACATTTTACAATGTAACATATTACATCAATTTTTATTAATTCCTTAAAATATATAGTCGTTCATCCTCTACTAGTATATTTAGCTAACTTTCTGAAAAGCCCAAGGACAAAAGAGATATATTTTTCTCACCTTCTTAAAACTTGGAAATTTTAGGATTAATTTGAAGAGTGAGATTAGATGAAAATTTTATAATTAATAATAAAATAATTTATAAATAATAGTAAAATAATTTAAATTAAGTATTTTTTAGGTTTTATAAAAAGAGAGATAAAATGTTAAATAAAAAATATTATAAAATTAAGATATTGTAAAGATACAATTTTATAATATTATTTTTGTTGGAAGGTTTGAAAAAGTCTGATTTTAAAGTATGTGCGGGGCTAGAATCCGAAGTCCAGATTCGATTATTTTCTCATACACGCGGCGTGGGCGAACGATGGCCGGCACGCAATGTCCTGGTCCAGTTGACCACCAAGGTTCCTTTGGAATCGGAGTCCTTCCTAAAACACCATACTTGTGCAAGGCGCAATCTCTGCTGCAGAGCTAGCTGCCAGCTGATACAAGTATGAGTGGTAGAACGTCTTTCCTTCTTATTGCTGGCCTAGTGCTTCTGTTACCCTTCCCTGGTTTTCAGTCCACGCATGGTATCTCAAATGAAATCCATCCAGGCCAATCGGTTACAGCCTCGAAGACCATTGTATCTTCTAATGGAATGTTCCAACTTTGTTTCTTCTCTCCGGGAAATTCCACAAATTATTATGTGGGAATCTGTTACAATAAAGTTTCTGATCCCGACAACGTAGTTTGGGTTGCAAACAGAGAGTACCCATTCCCAAATGAGAAGCCTGTTCTTACCGTCAATCCGAAGGGAACTCTTGAATTATCCGATCAACACATGCGGTACAGTATAGCTACTACTTCAGCTAGCAATGATTCCTATGCCATGCTATTAGATACTGGCAATCTTATTCTGACAAACAGGGTCTTAGAGGTTTTCTGGCAAAGTTTTGATGTTCCTACTGACACAATTTTGCCCGGAATGATTCCATTAGAAAAAAGTTTGACATTAGAATCATGGAAAAGTACAGAAGATCCTGCTCCTAGTCTTCACAGCCTGCAGGTGAGATCACGGGTCGGATCATTGGACGGGTATATAGTAGATTACTGGCATGAAGGACTTAATCTTATTCTGACAAACAGGGTCTTAGAGGTTTTCTGGCAAAGTTTTGATGTTCCTACTGACACAATTTTGCCCGGAATGATTCCATTAGAAAAAAGTTTGACATTAGAATCATGGAAAAGTACAGAAGATCCTGCTCCTAGTCTTCACAGCCTGCAGGTGAGATCACGGGTCGGATCATTGGACGGGTATATAGTAGATTACTGGCATGAAGGAAGTCCTTCAATGTTGATGAATGGGGAGTACTACGGTTCAATTGCGTGGCCTAGTAACCACACTTCCGATATTTCAAGAATGGTGTTAGATGTATCCGGGCAGCTTAGATTGCAGTTATGGTCAGAAGATGAGCAAAGGTGGTATTCGTTAAACTCATCCAGATGTGGGGTCCATGCTTTCTGCGGTGCTTTCAGCGTATGCAACGGGACTGTTGATGAATCGTGTGGCTGTTTAACAGGTTTCAACCCCCGTCCTAGTGATGCTCGGGGTCCAGGAAATTATAAGGGCCGTGCAGGATGCGAGAGGAAAACTGATTTGGAGTGCAGCGTTAACAATACTGGTCATCAGCAAGACGGGTTTACTCGCATGTCTAATGTTGAATGGCCCGATAATGGCCTGCAGTTGAATATTAGCAAAGATTTTGATCAGTGCGAGTCAAGTTGCTTGGAAAACTGTTCTTGTGTTGCTTTTGCCTTTGATTGTGGCCGCGATCACGGTAATAGACGTCTCTGCAATTGCACAGTATGGGTTAGTGATCTATATAATCTGAAACAACTCTCTTTGAACGATAACTATGGAAAGGATTTCTATCTGAAACTTGCTACTGCGGATTTGACCATCAGTACTATAGGTAAGAAAAATACAACTTATTAGTTACTGGCCTGCGAGTGGACTTCATGCACAAACATATTTACGTGTGTGTGCGCTCTTTTTTTTAAAGCATATATGCAATTACTTGATATTTATGCACTCTAAAATTTTAGGTAACATTACTGATTTCTTAAATATCTTAGATTATCTTTTTCGGGCATAATCAATAATTAGTGCCTATTGATGCATATTGATGGCATTAGTGTCAACAATTTGGATATTAGAGGATGTAAGTGTAAATTGAGCTATTGATATCAGGTTGTATCTAATGGTCAATGAAGTGACCATGTGTTTATTTTAGTTCATCCGGATGACTGTAAACATGTGATATTGGCCACGTGTAATAATCTTAGACTATCTAGGGCTGCCTCAGTGATGATACATATAAATAGAATGCGATGTACTGTAGTGGGCAGAAGTAAAAAACGCGATCTGAGTCTATCGAGCTGATACTGAGAGGCGATATTAGGGTTTCAAAGAGAAACTTGTAGATCTCCGTGAGATTAAGAGAGTTGAGGTCTCAATAGAGAGACCTGAATCTTGTACCCTGATCTTGGTGCGTTTTTGAAGATGAATAAAAGATCTCTGGCCAGTTCCCCCTGTGGATGTAGATCCGAAAGGATCGAACCACGTTAAATCTCTGTTCTTGGTAATATTGTTCTATCATTTCTTGTTGTTTTTCTTTTGTGAATCTGTTATCATTTTTCTCCATTCAATCTTGGTTGTGTGTCGTATTTGGTGTTAATCTCAAACCCTAAATACAACAAGTGGTATCAGAGCCTAGGTCGAGATGGGTTCTGCTAAGTTTGAGGTGGAGAAATTCACGGGCAAAAACGACTTTGGTCTTTGGAGCATTAAAATGAGGGCTCTGTTAGTGCAGCATGGTCTCCAAGACGCACTTCTTGGAGACAAGAAGCTGCCTAAGGGGTCCTCAGAGGAGAAATCGATCTCTTTCTCCACTGAGAAGTGTAAACCCGAGATATTACAAAAGGCACACAGTGCCATGATTCTTTCCTTAGGTGACAAAGTGCTACGAGAGGTTGCTAATGAAGAGTCAGCTGCAGGGATTTGGTTAAAATTAGAAAATCTCTATATGACCAAGTCCCTGGCCAATCGTCTTCATAAGAAGACTAAGCTGTATACCTTCAAGATGACCCTGGGTGCATCTATTGAAGATCATTTGGATGAGTTTAACAAGATCATCCTAGATCTTGCTAACATAGACATCACCATAGATGAAGAAGATTAGGCCATACTGTTACTGAGTTCTCTTGATAGTACATATGCTAACCTAAAAGAAACAATCATGTATGGCAGAGAGAGTCTGTCTCTAGATGAGGTGCAATCAATATTACATGCAAGGGAACTTCAGAACAATCCTGATCCTAAGCCACAAACGGGTGATGGGTTAGTGGTTAGGGGAAGACCTGAGAAACCTAGTCATAAAGGAAAGAAAAATAAGAGTAGATCCAAATCAAAGGGAAAGCAACTGAAGTGTTTCCTCTGTCATAAAGAGGGACACTTCAAGAAAGATTGCCCTGAAAAGAATTCGAGAGAGGGGGCTAAGATCAAAACTGAAGGAAATGCATCTATTGCATTTGATGGCTATGAGAGTGCTGAGGTGCTCTGTATCTCAGAGACTGAATCTGAAAATGAATGGATTTTAGATTCAGGTTGTTCTTTACATATGTGTCCTAGTAAATCTTGGTTTGAAACTTTCTCAAATATTGATGGTGGTTATGTTATGCTTGTTAACAATAAATCTTGTAAAATTCTTGGAATTGGTTCAATTAGATTAAAACTGCATGATGGTATGGAAAGAATACTAAAAGGTGTAAGATACATACCTGAACTCAAGAGGAATTTAATTTCTCTGGGAATGCTTGACAAATCTGGTTGCTCTTTCAAGTCTGAGTCAGGTGTCCTGAAGGTAACCAGAGGATCCTTAATAGTGATGAAAGGGGAAATAAGGAATGACCTTTATACCCTAGTAGGCCAAACTATTATAGGACATGCCTCTGCTGTCCAGAAACCCTGGGACAATGATACTGTGCTCTGGCACAAGAGGTTAGGTCATGTTAGCTATAGGGGCCTAAAGGAACTCCAAAAACAGGGGTTACTTGGTGGCAAAGACCTAGGTGACCTCCCCTTTTGTGAAGACTGTATATTAGGCAAGTCCACCAGAGTTAGTTTCAGACCCAGTACACAATTAACTATGAAAAGCTTGGATTATATCCATTCTGACTTGTGGGGACCAGCTAGGGTGAGCTCCCATGGTGGAGGGAATTATTTCCTATCCATTATTGATGACCATTCTAGGAAGGTGTGGGTTTATATCCTCAAGCAGAAAAGTGATACCTTTAATAAATTTAAGGAGTGGAAAACCTTGGTTGAAAATCAAGTTGGGAGAAAGGTTAAGAAGCTTAGGACTGATAATGGGCTTGAGTACTTATCAAATGAATTTAATAACTACTGCCAAAAGGAGGGAATTGCGAGGCATAGGACAGTAAGGGAGACACCCCAACAGAATGGCTTAGCTGAAAGAATGAATAGAACCATTCTTGAAAGGGTTAGGTGCATGTTGTCTAATGCCAAACTACCAAAAACTTTTTGGGCAAAGGCAGTTACTACTGCTGTGTATTTGATAAACAGAAGTCCGTCAACTGCCCTAAACTTCAAAACCCCTCAGGAGTTATGGACTGGTAAGCCCTCTAATTATAGTAATCTAAGGGTATTTGGATGTGTTGCATATGCACATACCAAAACTGACAAACTGGAACCCAAGGCAGTGAAATGCATCTTTGTTGGATATCCAGAAGGTATAAAAGGTTATAAACTTTGGATAGAGGAACTTGGAAAACAAAAATGTATAATAAGTAGAGACGTGACCTTTAATGAGTCACAGATGGCCAGGTTTCAACTGACTACAGTTGAGACACAACCTACTACTGTCCATGACAGGATTCAGTTTGAGGTGGAGTCTTTGGACTCCTTGCCTGATGAAAAAACCATACAACCAGATGACAACTCTAAAGCCAACTCAGATAGTGATCAAGAAACAAATCTTGATTCCTATAACCTAGTAAGGGATAGGTCAAGAAGGATTATAAAGCCACCTCAGAGATTTGGACAGGCTGACTTAACTGCTTATGCCCTGGCTGTTGCTCAAGACATCGAAGACCTGGAACCAAGGTCTTACAAAGAAGCCATGCATAGCAAGGAAGCAAGTAATTGGCTTCTTGCTATGCAAGAAGAAATTGAATCTCTTTATAAGAACAAGACTTGTGAAATGGTGTTAAAACCTGATAAGGTTAAAGTCATAGGGTCTAAATGGATATTCAAGAAAAAGGAGGGCATAACTGGGGTAGAAAAACCTAGGTATAAGGCTAGGTTAGTGGCTAAGGGTTTTACACAGAGGGAGGGTATAGATTTCAATGAAATTTTTTTTCCTGTGGTAAAACACAGTTCTATCAGATTGCTGTTATCCTATACTGCTTTTCATGATTTGTCTTTAAAATAATTGGATGTTAAAACTGCTTTTCTGCATAGTGAATTAGAAGAAACCCTGTACATGCAACCACCTGAAGGTTTTGTGGATGAATCCAATAAGAACTATGTGTGTTTGTTAAAAAAATCTTTGTATGGGTTAAAACAATCTCCAAGACAATGGTATAAAAGATTTGATACACATATGGTTGAAAATGGTTTCAAAAGATACAATTATGATAGCTGTGTATACTTTAAAAGTTCTGATAATGTCGCTGTGTATCTACTTTTATATGTTGATGATATGCTCATTGCTTGTAAAAACAAAGATAAAATTGAGCATGTAAAGGAAATGTTAAGATCTGTTTTTGATATGAAAGATCTTGGACCTGCTAAGAAAATTTTAGGTATGGAGATAATTAGAGATAGGAAAAATAAACTACTCTACTTATCCCAAAAGACATACTTATTAAAGGTACTTAAAAGATTCGGCATGGAATCTGTTAAGGCTGTAAGTACCCCTATAGCACAACATTTTAGACTTTCTGTTAGTCAGTCTCCTAAAACTGATGAAGAAAGGAAATTCATGACAAAAATACCATATGCAAGTATGGTAGGTAGTATCATGTATGCCATGGTCTGCTCTAGGCCAGATCTTACTTTTGCTGTCAGCTTAGTTAGTAGGTTCATGGGAAACCCTGGGAAAACTCACTGGCAAGCTTTGAAATGGGTATTCCAGTACTTAACTAGCTCTTCCAGTCTAGGGTTATGTTTTGGTAATAATGTGGTTAGTGGTCAAGAAATCTGTGGCTTTGTAGACTCTGATTTTGCTGGTAATCTAGATACCCGAAAGTCACTGACTGGCTATGTATTCACTGCTTTTGGTGGGGCTGTGAGTTGAAAATCCAACTTACAGTCAGTTGTAGCCTTATCTACAACAGAGGCTGAATACATAGCCATGACAGAGGCTATTAAAGAAGCTTTATGGCTGAAAGGTATAACAAATGAAATAGGTTTATATGAGGGTGACATCACAGTTTACTGTGATAATCAGAGTGCTTTACATCTTACTAAAAATCAGATTTTTCATGAAAGATCTAAACACATTGATATAAGACTTCACTTTGTAAGAGATGTGATTGCAAGTGGAGATGTTAAAGTGAAGAAGGTGCCCACTGAAGAAAATCCAGCAGACTTGATGACTAAACCATTACCAAGATCCAAGTTCAAACACTGTTTGAACTTGCTGAAAATGGAAGAAGGTTAACCTGGGGACTAAAGGTGGGAACTGGCCAGAGATGGGGATCCTTGGAGCCAAATTGGTGACAAGGTGGAGATTGATGGCATTAGTGTCAACAATTTGTATATTAGAGGATATAAGTGTAAATTGAGCTATTGATATCAGGTTGTATCTAACGGTCAATGAAGTGACCATGTGTTTATTTTAGTTCATCCGGATGACTGTAAACATGTGATATTGGCCACGTGTAATAATCTTAGACTATCTAGGGCTGCCTCAGCGATGATACATATAAATAGAATGCGATGTACTGTAGTGGGCAGAAGCAAAAAACACAATCTGAGTCTATCGAGCTGATACTGAGAGGCGATATTAGGGTTTCAAAGAGAAACTTGTAGATCTCCGTGAGGTTAAGAGAGTTGAGGTCTCAATAGAGAGACCTGAATCTTGTACCCTGATCTTGGTGCGTTTTTGAAGATGAATAAACGATCTCTGGCCAGTTCCCCCTGTGGATGTAGATCCGAAAGGATCGAACCACGTTAAATCTCTGTTCTTGGTAATATTGTTCTATCATTTCTTGTTATTTTTCTTTTGTGAATCTGTTATCATTTTTCTCCATTCAATCTTGGTTATGTGTCGTATTTGGTGTTAATCTCAAACCCTAAATACAACACATATAATTGATCATCGGATTTCATTTTGCAGAAACAAATTCGAGCACTGGAAATGGAGGACATGGTGAGAATCCAAAGCGTACCGGCCGAAAATTTAGCTTTTGGACAATTGTTATACTGTCTGCATCTCTTGCAACACTTATATTGGCCCTTGTTGTTTATTATGTGAGAAGGGAGCTCTTGAAGAAGGGTAAGTATATATATTTATTTGAGCAATTGAAATATATATACTTAATTAAAAGCATAAAAGTGTGTCGTTTATCAACCATGTTCAGGCCAGGAGAATTTGCTACTATTAGATTTGGGGATCATGAACCTAAAGACTAATCATTCAGATCTTAGGAAAGTCACGACACGCGGCCATGCAGATCTAGATGGCAGGAAAAGCGACGTCAAAATGCCTTTATTCAGTTTTTCGAGTGTTGCTGCTGCAACCGATAATTTCTCAGCTGGATATAAGCTTGGAGAAGGTGGTTTTGGACCTGTTTATAAGGTACGGTTCCATTTCTTTAATATAAGTGCTATAATTATAAATAAATCATATAAAAATATTAATTAATCCAAAAACTCTATTTAATATTTTAAATCTAATTTATAATAAATATAATTTTGTAATCTAATATATTATATCAAACTATACCAATTTATATTACTGAGCATGACAAATTTATATTGAAGGAGCAAGATTAATAATTTCCAGTCAACGCCTTTCGATGTTAACAAACCTAATTATGTAATAAAATATTTGACAACAATTCAGATAAAAAAAAAAAAATAGACATCAATTATGAAAGTGGCAAAGAGAGTTTGACTGTCGACTTTGGCTCCAATAATATTTTAATTTTGGGTTTGAGAGTGTTGATGCTGTCGAATTAAGGCCTGCATGATTTGGTTTCGCAAATCTTTCAAATCATTTTATTTTATTTTATTTTATCTCAAAATTTAAATACTATTCAAACATAAATATTTTAAATTTTAAATTTTTAAACTTTCCATCGACTTAATTATTATTACAATTTTTCCAAAATTTTAAATAAAATAAAAAAATAACTCAATTAAGTCCCAAAATAAAGATTGAAATAAAAAAAAAAAAAATTCTATTTTAATCTCTTTTAATTTTATTATTTTTTAATCCAACTAATTTTTCTCTCTTAATTTTCAAAATCACACAAAAATTTTAATACAAACTATTTCATTATTATTTACAAATTATCTCACTATTGTTCTCATCTCATCTTGTTTAATATATAATCAAAAGAGGTCTTAAATTCATATGAGAAGCAATGAAGAAAGGGGAAGGCTACTCATTATTTCATCCCAAAAATTAAAAATAATTGATTCATCAATAAAATAATGGAGTACAGTTATCTTTCTTAATAATAAAAAATAACAATAATAATAATAATGATAATAATAATAATAATAAAAGTTAAAACGAATTCATGCTTGATTTCCTGGATGGTAGGGTAGAGAAAGAAATTGAAGAGAATGAGGCCCCTTTAGACTTTTTGAGATGGTTTCATATCTTATTTTTATCTAATGTTATCTCAATATCTAAACATCACTTAAATATACATATTTCTAATTTTTAATTTTTTATCCAATCATTATCTACTCTTATAAATTTCTTAAACTTCCAAACAAACACAAATTAAAATCATTCAATTTTTTTAAAATCTCAAAATAAAAATAAGATAAAAATATATATTCTAATAATATTTTAATATTATAATATATGTATTTAAACTTTTCTCTCTCATTTTTCAAAATTTTTATAAAATATTATAACTCAAATTATTTTTTTACTATTTAATATTATTTCACTAACATAATATTATTCATAAATTTCTTTTATTTTTGTCTCTTCAAAACATCTAAACGAGCCGTGATTCCCTGAAAGAAGAGTTTCCCCCTAAAATCTTTAACCTTACAGTGGACGGGATTGGATCGAATTGAAAAAAAGTGAGGAAAGATATAGATTTCGTCACCACTATGTGGAAAATCTTCATGTCTGAAATCTGGCCTTGCCACTTTCAAATCTTGCTACCGTACCATTCATCTTCTCTTTCTTTTTTCGTCTTTTTAACAAGAAAACATGCAACTTTAGGGAGTATTGGCTAAAGGGGGCGAGGTAGCTGTAAAAAGGCTTTCAAGAAGATCTGGGCAAGGCTGGGAGGAGCTAAGAAACGAAGCAATGCTCATAGCCGAGCTCCAACACAAGAATTTGGTTAAACTTTTGGGCTGCTGCATTGAGCGAGATGAGAAGATACTGGTTTATGAGTATATGCCAAATAAAAGCTTGGATTTCTTCCTTTTCGGTTTGTAATTTCTCATGATTTGAAATGTGTGAGATTTACTTTTGTATTACATTTAATGGCCCACTGATTGTGTACCGCCAATTTACTTGTATGCATGCAAATCAGATCCAGAGAAGCGCAGAATCTTGGATTGGGGGACAAGGGTTCGAATCATAGAAGGAGTTGCTCAAGGGCTTCTTTATCTTCATCAGTATTCCAGGTTGAAGATTGTTCATAGGGATCTCAAGGCTAGCAATATATTGTTGGATATGGACATGAATCCCAAAATATCTGATTTTGGAATGGCAAGAATCTTTGGCGGAAACGAGTCAGAAGCAAATACGAATAGAATTGTTGGCACTTAGTAAGTAATAATCAATAGAACTTTCTGAATCATGGTTCATCCAACTAATGATATATTTTCTCTTGGATGATGGTTTTCAGCGGTTACATGTCTCCTGAATATGCTCTGGATGGCCTCTTTTCAATCAAATCTGATGTCTTCAGCTTTGGTGTCTTGTTGTTAGAGATTGTGAGTGGCCGAAAGAACACTGGATTTTATATGACCGAATCTTTCCATCTTATTGGTTATGTGAGTATTCCTCTTTGCATTTTCTGTTATGACAATTTTACAACTTTTTATGAGTTTCCTCCAATTTATGATGATATTTTGCTTTGTCGGATTTGAAAGGCCTGGGACTTATGGACAAGTAACAGGGGATGGGACCTGGTGGATTCACTACTCGATGATATTAACACACCCTCTAAGCATATGGTATCGAGATTTGTGAACATAGGACTCCTCTGTGTCCAAGAAAGTGCAGCAGAAAGACCAACCATGTCCGACGTTGTTGCAATGCTTGGCAATGAAAGTGCAGTTCTGGCTTGTCCCAAACAGCCTGCTTTCTTGAACATCAGAAGTTTGGTGGTGAGGCCAAACCCAGTTAACAACGTGATAGAAATGAGTTCTGTAAATAATGTAACGAATTCAGAGATTGAAGGTCGGTAAGTACGTTTCAACTTCCACCTGTATGCAGCTATATCCGACTGAATCATCGGATTCCCTATTGTTTGGATGGGTACCATGAAAATATATATCATTGATACTAGGAATTAACACTGTATAAGTTCTTAAGTATTTGGTTTTCGCTCCAACTCTGTAACAAATAAATTGAAAGAAACTTTAATTTGAATTTTAAGCTAGATTAACGATTACTCTCTTCTCCCACAATCTCCCTCATTGGGTCTCCTCGCACAGCATTATTATAGCCATCCTATTTCAAAAATGTATTACTCCTTTAAATCAACAATAAAAACTATAGGATTCACTTCATGTTTTATCTCTCACCACTTCATGTTTTGTCTCTCACTTGAGTCAATATTCAAGTTCAAGCAATAACTTGAAAGAATTTTGATCCAACGTCAATTGTCTTACTACGTTTATTCCAAGTATGGTCCACTTTATAGTGTTTTTAACATTAAGCACTTGATGAATATTGTGTAAAATAAAAATAAAAATGAAAGGATGTGGATCGGATTTGATTTCGTTGTCCTCAAGTTTTTGAAAAGCCTAAAGGAGAACTTGAAGTCGAGGAGATTGGGAAAAGAGTAACAAGGTTGTAATTTTCTGCTGAATAGTTTAAATCTTTTGAGACCTTTGCTAGATCTTCATTTACATTTTGGCCAAGGATATCAGTTTTCAAATTCACTCCACCAGAAGTTGATTTGTATTCAGGACTCTCGGCTGGAAAATCAGTTTGGGTAGAATCCAAAGTTGAAGAAGACAAATTTGGCAAAATTGTGCACTCAATCAAGAATCAAAGACGTCATTTTGGTTTTCATTGTGAGTTTTCAAAGAGCTCGAATCAAGGTTTAAATTCCTCTTATAATGCCAATACAACTTTGAGTTTGGGGTTGCACTTTTTCCTGTAATTTATATGAAGATCTGCCATGGAGGCCTCGGGGTCTTTTAAAAATTGATAAGCTTGGTCTTCCTTATATTTGTAATGGTTAACTTATATCTTTTGGTTTATTTTAAAAATTGGTTGCAGAATATTTGGTTTATTGGAATTTTTTTTTAAAGTTTCATTGTTGGTTTTTAGGAAATTTTATGCACCTGGATTTTGGTCTTTATGCTTATTTGTAATCCCTCATGTATTTGATGGAGTGCTGTGCAGGATGAAGCCTAATGAGTGAAGTCTGCGTTACGAGAAAATAAGGAGTCTAAAGGAAGTCTGATCGAGTGAATCTCAATGTCAACTGAAACCCATGAAATCTCTTACATGTCGCCGCATGATTGAAGAGTTATTTGTTTAAGTTTATATGCTTGACCAGTTCCAGATTTTTTTCTTTAAGATTTCTATTGTCATATCCTTGTTCTGTTTCTATAAAGTATACTTCTTTCATAAATGAAGGTTTATTAATAAAATTGGGACGCCATTATTTTTTTAAAAATGTTATCCTAACAAGAAGGTTTGAAATTCCGAAATTTCAACTTGTTGATTTAATTGTGAGACCGATTTTTAAGGGTGATGTTGGGGTTTGGTCCATAACAAATGCAGCCCACTTTAAAAATACAATAAAATATTTTTAAAAATATAAAAAAATAAAAAAATACAATAAAAAATATAATTAAAAAAATGAAAAAATACAACAAAAAATACAACAAAAAAATAAAAACATAATAAAAAATACAATAAAAAAATAAAATAAAGATAATTTTAAGGAAGGATTTGGCCTTTAGCCGAACGGAACAGCTGTCAGTAGCAAAATGGATTCATTTTGGGTTTAAGGCTGCTGGGAGAAGGTAGGAGGTCGTCGGGACTCGCTGTCGCAGGAGTGAGGTTGCTGGCTCCCTCCGCTTCCGATAACATGGACGGTGTCGCCCACCACTACCGAAGACGACGATTACACTTATTGGGAGGTTTGGATCGAACCCCGTATTTTCCGATTTTTAATGTCAGTAATCTATATTTCACATTCATTTAAAAACAGGTGAGAGTACAAACAATTATCCACACATGACACATGTAAAGATCAAAATTTACTTTTGAGTGAGAGAAACGTAGAGATGGATAGTGAGTTGGGTAGGCCGTATCGTTTTAGTGGTCTGGGATTATTCTTTCTTATCCGAGGCTTCAAATCAAATTTCGTACAATATATAACATCACTATTTCTTCCTTGGCCCATTAACATTTTGGAGCCTTCGACAGGCCAGTAAAAAAATGTGGCTCGAACATTTGGTCCTGTCAGATCATGTTATCAACATGTCAACATGAATGGAAAGAATCATTATATATAGAGATTAGGTACGAGTGCGGGATAGATATATAATTAATCAAGTACGGAATTTGTATAAAAATTACAAATAATATAACAGATTTCGAAAGAGTACGAAAAATTGAATAGAGATTTGAATTGAAAGTTGTGAATTTTAAAAATTGAATAAAATATTATTTTAAATATTATTATTATTTTAAAATTTAAAAAAATTATATTTAAATTTAAAAAATTATATTAAAAATTATATTTTATATAAAAATTTTAAAAAATATAATAATAAATTTAAGATAAATTTCCAATCCGAACCCAATTTGGACTGAATCCTATTTAATTTGGTGCGAAGCTTCAGAAAGATGACGAGACTTCTTTAATTCAAATGGAATAATGTATAAATGCTTTCTATTTTATTTTTTCATTTCAACCTTAATTTTTTTATTTAATAATTAAATAAATAATTTTTCATATATTAATAATTTCTTTAATATTTAAAAAAATATTTGAAATATATATATTTTGTTGGATCGATATATTAGAATAATGTGAGTTACAAGTCGAAGATAAATAAATTTTACACAAATTTTTTGTAAAAAAATGGATCTCCTTGACAAAAAAAAACATTTTATTTTATTTATTTTATTTTTATAAAAATTTATCTATTAAAATTTGGACAGATTATTTTTATTTAGATGGGAGACTAGTAATTATTATTACTATTTTTTAAAGAAGCCTACAGTTTCCCAAGGAGTTGGGGTCCTTCGCTACTTTATACACTCGAAGCAATAACACATGAAGAATCAATTATTTATAAGTTAAGACGAACTTATTTACAGTATATATCCAAATTAGAAACATATATTATTACTAATTGATGTAGTTAATTCTCAATCGGTACTCAACACTTGTTTTTTCTCGTCAACACACTATCACTCCCTTTCCCTCTCCCTCTCCCTCCCCCTCGAAAACCCCTGTAGCATTGGTGTTGCGCCACCCGCGCCCGCCGGGGGGGGGGGGGTGTGGGGGAGCTTCTCCTCTCCCTCTCTCCTTCCTCATCTTCTCCCTCCCTATCTTTTCTCTTCTTCTTTTTCGATTTCTTCTTGTTTCCTTTGTTTTCCATTTTCTTTTTGCTTTTTTGTTTTATTTTGTCCCTCCTCCTTCCCCTTCTCTTCTTCTTTGGTTTTTCGTTTTGTTCCTTGCATTTTTGTTTTGATAAGTACACCATTAGTGGCCCCAGAGGTAGCGGCGTTTGGTTGTTCGAAGCCATTTGTGTTCCAAAACCCCTCAAGCGTCCCTTGGTTAACTTCACAGTGGGCCGATCTCTTAATAGGGATGGACCCGCTCCGAACGGAGCTGCGCGTGAGGTACACACGTGCTCATAATCCGTGGCCTTTTTGTCACGCGTCTTCTCAGATGGTGGCTTCTCAGTGATCACGCGCTGCGGCATTGGAACAAGGACCTCCGGCCACTTTTACCCTGACTACCGCCGCCTTTAGAGGTGACGCGTGTATCCCACGCGCCACTCTCAATCGCTGTCCCCTGTGCGTTTTCGGATTCCTCCAAGGTTGAAAATCGGGATTTTGTATTTCGGTTTTCTCATTTGATTTTATTTTTTTGTCTGTAGTTTTGTTTAATAAAAAAAAAAAAAAATTGTTTTTGATTTTCCCCCTCCTATATTCCCTCTTCTTCTTTTCGATTTCTTCTTGTTTCCTTTATTTTCCATTTTGTTTTTGCTTTTTTGTTGTATTCTGTCCCTGCTCCCTCCCCTTCTGCTTCTTCTTTGGTTTTCGTTTTGTTCCTTGTAATTTATATTTTAGTTGGCTTGTAATTTATATTTTAAGTCCAATTGTAATGCTCATATATGAATGAATGCTGTTTGCCTCCTTTCAAAAAACAAAATCTCAATCGGTACTAGATTTTCAGCATTTATCAGAAACTGGAAAGTCAGTATGATCGTAGGTTTTTTGTTTTCCTAGTTTTATTAAGACTAAAGTAATGTTCACTCTATCTTATACCCTAAAATAGGGGTGGATAGCGAGTACCTAGCTTTGCTGCTTCGCTGCCTTGCTTTCCATCTGCTGGTGGGTCGAATCACCTTGTCCGTTTTGGTAGGGGTGGGGCAATCTCACCCGCTTTTGGAGAAAAGGACATTACTGAGGACAGGATGGAGTGAACTCACTGCCCTGCCCCTAGCTTTTATTAGAATTTAATATTAATTTATTCTATTTATGTATATTATATAATAATATAAAAAAATACCCAGGCACAAAATGTCGCCTTTTGGATAACTTTTTATTTACCAAGGTCAGGTCCTGCATCATTTTGGCCCTTTGGGTTATTAACCCATAATCAAAAGGAAACCCAAGCATACTAGTACTGGAAATGTTAATTTCTCATGATTTCATTTTGCAGAATCAAATTCAAGCACTGGAAATGTGATAGGTGTAGGACATGATAAGAATGGTCCAAAGCGTACTAGTACTTGAAATAGCTTTTGGACAATTGTTATACTGTCTGCAGCTCTTGCAACACTTACATTGGCCCTTGTTGTTTATTATGTGAGAAGGGAGCTCTCGAGGAAGGGTAAGTTGTTGAGTATGGCTTGTGAATACAAGCCTCAGACCTGTCTCGCTCAACCCTCGCTCGAGCGAGACTTCGAGACTTTCTAACCCGACATTTCGCTCGACCCTCGCTCGACTTCTAGCTCGAGCGAGGATCAGGCAGTGACTTCGCTCGACCCTCGCTTGACCTTCCGCTCGAGCGAGATGCCACGTGTTGCCAGGTGTCCGTTTTCTAGTTGAGCGAATCTGACCTAGAAGTCCTCGCTCGAGCGAGTTTAAATCTTGCTCGAGCAAGATTGCATAATATAAATATCGCGAAGGCATTTCGCGCAGCGGACGACGAAGAGATCGCAGACCTCTGTTTTTGGCGCCGAAGAGCTAAGCTTCCTCCTAGATCATTTCTTCTCCATTTCTCCACTATATTGAGTGAAACTTGTGAGGATTGAGTGTATACACGTGAGGTGAGTGTTCTCTGTTGTAAGAATCTTTTGATTCTCTCTCTGTAACCTCCATTTGATCTAGTGAAGTTTTGAAACCAACCCCATAGTGGATGTAAGCTCATTTTGAGCTGAACCACTTAAATCGCTGTGTTCTTTCTGTGTTTACTGTTTTATTTCTCATTGTTGCATCCGCTGCAGTTTATTTCATATCTTTGTTGTTTGTTTCTTTGGCTATTTCCCAACAAACTGGTAGCAGAGAGTTTTCAGGCTCTGTGAATATTTGAAGGGATGGCTACAGCAAGATTTGAAGTTGAGAAATTTGACGGTCAGAACAGTTTCAGCTTATGGCGCCTAAAGATGAGGGCATTGTTACGCCAGCAGGGTTTATTCAAAGTTCTAGAGGAAAGGACGGCAGATTCTCCTGTACCGTCTAAGGACGATGAAGAAAAGGTACATAGTACTATCTTATTGTCATTGTCTGATAGAGTGTTGAGAGAGGTGGCAGAGGAGGAGACCGCTGATGGTCTCTGGAACAAGCTTGAGAGCTTGTATATTAAGAAGTCTCTCACAAACTGGTTGTATTTAAAACAATGGTTGTATACACTCAAAATGACTGAGGGTTCGTCAGTTACTGAACACCTAGATGAGTTTAACAAGATTGTTATGGATCTTAGAAATGTTGACATCAAGATTGATGAGGAAGATCAAGCTCTAATTGTGTTGTGTTCATTACCTGCCTCATTTGAGAATTTTGTAAATTCCATGCTATATGGTAGAGATACTATCTCCTTAGCAGATGTGAAGTCAGCTTTGAACTCGAAGGAGTTGAGGAGTAAGAATGATAAGGGTGGTGAAGCACAGGCCAGTGGTTTGTTTGTCAAAGATACCTCCGACAGAGGAAGATCTAGTCAGAAGGGTTCAGAGAAGGGCAGAGGAAAGTCTCGGGGAAAATCAAAGTCTAAGTCCAATAAGAAGAATGTAAAATGCTATTATTGTCAGAAGTTTGGACACTATAAGAGTGAGTGCACGAAGCTGAAGAAGAAGGAGGAATCTACGAGTTCCTCTAATGCCGTCAGTGCTGCTGATGAATCTGATGGCTCTGATGTAGTTCTTGCAATTAGTGATTCGAACAGTCGGTTCAGTGATAAGTGGGTGATGGACTCAGCTTGCACGTTCCATATGTGTCCCAGAAGGGACCTGTTCAAGTCTTATGAATCAGTCAACAGTGGTTCTATTTTGTTGGGGAACGATACAGCTTGCAAGATTGCGGGAATGGGTTCTGTGAAGATCAAGATGTTTGATGGGATGGTTAGGACATTAACTAACGTCCGGCACATTCCAGACTTGGAAAAGAATCTTATCTCCATGGGGGCCCTTGATTCTTTGGGTTTGAAGTACACAGAACAAGGTGGAGTTCTGAAGGTTAGCAAAAGCTCCATAATCATTATGAAGGGAGATCTGAAAGATGGTCTCTATTTCCTCCAGGGCAGTACTGTTAGCGGTGAAGCTGCAGTTTTAGTAGCTGATCAGTCAGAGTCAGATGTTACTCGTCTATGGCACATGAGATTGGGTCATATGAGTGAGAAGGGGATGTCTATCCTCAGTAAGCAAGGGTTGTTAGGGAATCAGAATTTGGGCAAGCTAGACCTGTGCGAGCACTGTGTATTCGACAAGCAGAGCAGGGTTCAATTTGCAACTGGGGTCCACAGAACAAAAGGTACAGTGGACTACATTCATTCCGACCTTTGGGGTCCGTCTTCAGTTCCATCAAAAGGTGGAGCTAATTACTTGCTTACATTCATTGATGATTACTCACGGAAAGTGTGGGTTTATTTTTTGAAACAGAAAAGTGATGTCTTCAAGAACTTCAAGCAGTGAAAAGTTCTGATAGAGAATCAGACCTGTAAGAAGGTGAAACGGCTTCGGACTGATAACGGGATGGAATTTTGCGGCAATAACTTCGATGAGTTCTGCAAGAACGAAGGAATTCCCAGACACCATACAGTCAGGTATACTCCACAGCAAAATGGAGTGGCTGAACGCATGAACCGAACCCTCTTAGAACGAGCACGCAGTATGCTCTCCAATGCCGGCCTGTTTAAGGAGTTTTGGGCGGAAGCAGTCAATACAGCCTGCTTTCTGGTGAACCGCTCTCCAGCCACAACTATTGAGTTGAAGACACCGAATCATGTATGGTCTGATGAACTACTGATTATTTAAACTTGAAGATATTTGGTTGTCCTGCTTATTTTCATGTGAATGATGGTAAGCTAGAACCTAGGGCAAAGAAGTGTATTTTTATGGGATATACTTCTGGGGTGAAGGGATATAGATTGTGGTGTACTGATCCCAAGTTATCCAAGTTTGTGATAAGCAGGGATGTTGTATTTGATGAGAAATCCATGCTTAATCCGACAAAACAAATTCCCGTGTCTACAAGAAAGAAGGTGGAGCTGCAGGCTTCACTTCAGACACCACCTGTAACTCAGGATCATGCCATAACTGATGAGCATGATTCTGAGTCAGAGACTAAGACACCAGCTGAGGAGCAATACAGTATAGCTATTGGTAGACAGAGGAGGCAGATCAGACCACCTCAGAGATATGCTCATGCAGATATGATCAGTTATGCACTTGCTACAGCGGAAGAAATTGTGGGGCAGGAGCCTTCCAGTTACTCAGAGGCTTTGAAGAGTATTGAGTCTGCACAGTGGTGTTCAGCGATGACTGAAGAGATTGAGTCTCTTCACAAGAACCAAACCTGGGATTTGGTTAAGTTACCAGCGAAGAACAGAGTTGTGGGCTGCAAGTGGGTTTTCAAGAGAAAAGAGGGAATCCAGTCTGATGCAAGATACAAAGCTCGTCTAGTTGCTAAAGGCTACAGTCAGAGAGAAGGGATCGACTTCACTGAAGTGTTCTCTCCAGTGGTAAAGCACAGTTCAATCCGAATTTTACTAGCCATCACGGCTTTGTATGATCTGGAGCTTCAGCAGCTTGATGTGAAGACAGCGTTCTTACATGGTGAGCTTGAAGAGACTATCTATATGCATCAGCCAGAGGGATTCACAATTGAAGGTAAAGAAGACCGTGTATGCAGACTGAAGAGGTATTTGTATGGGTTGAAGCAGTCACCTAGGCAATGGTATAAACGCTTTGATTTGTTTATGAATGATCATGATTATTTGAGAAGTAATTATGACTGTTGTGTATATCATAAACAATTGCCTCATAAGTCTTTCATTCACTTATTACTTTATGTTGATGACATGCTTATAACTGCTAAAAGCATGGTTGATGTTCATTTGTTGAAAACTCAACTTAAAGATGAGTTTGAGATGAAAGATTTAGGTGATGCTAAGAAAATATTGGGGATGGATATCCACAGGGATAGAAAAGCTGGGAAGTTATACTTGTCTCAGAGAAAGTATATAGAGAAGGTTCTAGACAGGTTTGGAATGTCTGACTCCAAACCTGTCAGCACACCGCTGGCGTCGCATTTTAAACTTTCAGCTTCCCTATCTCCCCAAACAGATGAGCAGGAACAGTCCATGGCAAATGTTCCTTACTCTAATGCTGTAGGTAGCATTATGTATGCTATGGTATGTACCCGTCCAGATATTTCACAGGCAGTGAGTGTGGTTAGCAGATATATGGCTAAGCCTGGTAGAACTCACTGGCAGGTCATGAAATGGATTTTGAGGTACTTGAAGGGAACCTCGCATGTGGGCTTGATATTTGATAGAGATGTAGATCTCAGTTCTGTTGTTGTTGGTTTTGTTGATTCTGACTATGCTGGGGATTTAAACAAGAGAAGATCATTGACATGCTACATTTTCACATTATGTGGTTCTGCTATTAGTTGGAAAGCAACACTTCAATCAACTGTTGCTTTATCAACTACAGAGGAAGAATACATGGCAGCAGCTGAGGCTGTTAAGGAGGCCATTTGGGTGAAGGGGCTAATCAGTGACTTGGGTCTTCAGCAGACAGAGATGACAGTGTTTTGTGACAGCCAGAGTGCTATACATTTGACTAAAAATCAAATGTATCATGAGAGAACGAAGCACATTGACGTTAGGTATCATTTTATCAGAGGAGTAGTGGCAGATGATACAGTTAGTATTCAGAAGATTGCTACTTCAGAGAATCCAGCAGATATAATGACCAAGCCAGTTGCAGTATTCAAGTTCAAATTTTGTTTGGACTTGATAGGGGTTCGGGGTTTCTAGGTTCCTTAGGGAACTCAGATGGGGTTGGTTTTCTCAGTTGCTGCATTTTACATTCTTGGATTGATCTGGATTTTATGAGACTTTTAGGTATTCAAGCCAAGGTGGAGATTTGTTGAGTATGGTTTGTGAATACACGCCTCAGACCTGTCTCACTCGACCCTCGCTCGAGCGAGACTTCGAGACTTCGAGACTTTCCAACCCGAGACTTCGCTTGACTCTCGCTCGACTTCCAGCTCGAGCGAGGATCAGGCAGTGACTTCGCTCGACTCTCGCTCGACCTCCCGCTCAGCGAGATGCCACGTGTTGTCAGGTGTCCGTTTTCTAGTTGAGCGAATCTGACCTAGAAGTACTCGCTCGAGCGAGTTTAAATCTCGCTCGAGCGAGATTGCATAATATAAATATCGCGAAGGCATTTCGCGCAGCGGACGACGAAGAGATTGCAGACCTCTGTTTTTGTCGCCGAAGAGCTAAGCTTCCTCCTAGATCATTTCTTCTCCATTTCTCCACTATATTGAGTGAAACTTGTGAGGATTGAGTATATACACGTGAGATGAATGTTCTCTGTTGTAAGAATCTTTTGATTCTCTCTCTGTAACCTCTATTTGATCTAGTGAAGTTTTGAAACTAACCCCATAGTGGATGTCAGCTCATTTTGAGCTGAACTACTTAAATCGCTGTGTTCTTTCTGTGTTTACTGCTTTCTTTGTTGTTTGTTTCTTTGACTATTTTCCAATATAAGTAAATACTTATTCTCTACTTTATTTGAGCAATTGAATTATATATAATATAAAACGCATAAAAATGTGTCGTTTATCAACCATGTTGAGGCCAGGAGAATTTGCTACTGTTAGATTTGGGGATCATGAACCTAAAGACTAATCATTCAGATCTTTGGAAAGTCATGACACGCGGCCATGCGGATCTAGATAGCAGGAAAAGGGACGTCAAAATGCCTTTATTCACTTTTTCGAGTGACGTTGCTGCTGCAACCGATAGTTTCTCAGCTGGATATAAGCTTGGTGAGGGTGGTCTTGGACCTGTTTACAAGGTACGGTTCAATTTCTTTAATAGAAGTGCTATCACGGTAAAACCACAAATAGATCATATAAATATATTAATTAATCTACAAAGATATTTTAAATCTAATTTATAATAAAAATATTAATTTTATAATTTAATGTATTATATTATCAAATTATATCAATTTATAAATTTATTTTATAAAATTTTTTTCTGCTAAAACATTTTTCGTTCCGTAAACGTAATGCTGAGGTTAACAATTTCCCCTTTGATATTAACGAACCCAAAATAGCACAACCCAGTTTTTAGCCCTTGGATGGGGGCCGGGTATTTATTGGATTTCTTAAAGGAAAAGTCTATATCCTAATAAGATCAAATATCCTAATTGCTTCAAATGAAAGTTTTGATCCGCTAGTAACTCTAAGTTCGAACTTTCGGGTTACGTTCCAATGAGTTTTAAAGACGAAAATCATTTGTCTCGAAAAGAAAAACTAGTTCGAACATAATCGATTGGTTCTGGCTAATTCCGTTTCTAAAAATAATTTTTAGAGATGAAATTTAATTTTTGTTTTTAAAAACATTTTGAGGTAGGATTTTTGAGACAAATTTAAGATAATTTTTTTAAAATATTTTGTGACGAAAAATGGATTTTATGAGATAAATTAATTTATCTTAAAAGATCCATTCTCTTGTAGTGTTATGATATGCAGGGAATTAGAAGTTTGAACGTGGAGGTTTCAAAACGCAGATAATGTATGGGTTGATAAATTTTTGAGTTATTCTACTCAACAATCTTACATCATATACTTGTTGGAGAACAAAATAAAAAAATGTAAAGTAAAAACAGGTGCGTGGTGTAATGTTATTGAATATGTTTTTTTCTTAATTTATGCATAACTATACGCCACATTATTATTCCAAATAAATCAAACGCATAATTTGTATCTTTTATAGATCATAATATTGTAAATTTAATACCTTGTTTATTTTTGCAATTTATGAGATGAGATGAGATGAGAAGAGAAGAGATGAGATGAAATGAAATGAAATAAAATAAAATGAAATGATTTTTATTTTTTTTGAGATATGTAAATTTATGTGATGAGATGATTTTTAAAATGAATAATGATAATCTAGATCGATCTTTTACTCCTCTTTTTAATTTTTTAATTTTTTTAATTATTAATTTTACCCAACGGTTAAAAAAGTGATTATTGATAAAATTATATATTTTTTAATTTTTTTTTCTTAATGATTAAAGATGTTATAAAAATATTTAAAAATAAATAAATACATTATAAATGATAAAATGATGGTAAAAAGAATGTAATCCTATTATTACCCTTTTAAAAAGGAATGTGTGTCTATTTATAAAGATGAGATGGGATGAGATTAGATTGCTTTAATTTTTTTTTTAATATTTGATAAAGTTGATGAGTGGGACCCACCATTGTGAGACATTCTAGACAATATTTTAATGAAAAATAAAGCAAATTAGGACGAAATCCATATCACCATTGTGATAGATGAAGATGGATCATTTATGATGTAAAAGGGAAACATTTCTTTCTCTATTTCCCCTCTAGCCAAGAGATTTCCGGTGACCCAATTCAGAAATTGTTTCTCCTTCTTTGGGTAGAAGGGGTTCGGAGCTACGACTCCAACCTCCTTCCCCTGCCATCCGTTTCTTTTTTATTGTTGTTTTTCCAATTTATTTGTTGTTATTGTAGTGTTTAATTTTCAAAATTTTTCTTCTGTGACCATTCACTCCGTTCTACTGCATACCAGCATCCTACGAGCAATATGCGCCACCTCCCAAGCCACTATAGACGTCGATCATTAGGTTTGAGGGGAGCTTCACGATTTTGGTGGGCGTGCTCGTCACTTATGCGCAATGGCATCCTGGAATGTCATTGGAGGCCACGCAAGGCATCAGCATCTTCAGTGGCCTCAGATCCCTTGTCTGGCCGTCCGTCTTCATCTTCAGGTGACACATGTAATGCACACACCACCACTGTCGGTTGTCCTCTGCCGGCAGCTTGGAACAATTTTGGTCTTCCGTATATTACTGATTTTCCTAATCAGTAATTTTGAGAAAGGGATTGTGGATCTTTTCAACAACCATTACCAAACAACAAGGATAGTGCACCTGTCATTTTTACTGCTTCGTGCGGAGGATCCACTGCTTCCAACGATAGCTCCATGGTTCGTTTTTATGCAAAAACTTTATTTTCATTTTTACTTAAGACAACGTTTTCTAGTAGGATAAGAGTTGGGATTATACTATTGATGTCAAATAAACTTGCTTTTCACCACATATGTATTGTAATTTATTATTTTAGAGTATTTGTTAGAGAACTCCACTCTATTCTCATATATTGTATCATTTTTTCTACTTTAATGAAACTCATTTGCTTAGATAAAAACAGATCATTTAATGTGGAACCCACCATAAAGCTGGCTGGTTGGAGATGTGGGAGAAGGTAATGGACCCTGTTTAGGGCTGTAAACGAGTCGAGTCGAGCCAACTTTTGGCTTGCCGAGCTCGACTCAAAATACTCGAGCTCGAGCTCGAGCTTTTATTCATTGTTTGTTCGAGCTCAACTTGATTAACCAACCTTCCAACTCGAGCTCGAGTTCGTCCTACAAACGAACTTGAGTCGAGCCGAGCTCGAGCTCGAGCTAGATTTTTTTTAAAATTTTTTTGAATAAAATTTAAAAAATAAAAAATAAATAACTAATAAAAAATAAATATTTAATATCTAATTAGTTGATATTTATTTATCATAACAATATGTTATATGCTTATATATATTAATAATAAATACACATAATATGATAACATATATGTATTTTACATGCTTCCCACGTACTAATATGTGAAATTATTCAATTTTATAGACTAATTATTGTATAAATTATAAAATATAACTATCAAATATGTTCATCATATAGATATAAGTAATAAGATTACATATTATATATTTAATTATAAAAATGCTATACTTATATTATTAGCAATACATATATATGTGTATATATTTATCAATATATAAATAAATTTTAATCGAGGTGATCTAACAAGTCGATTCGAGCATAAAAGAGTGAGCCTTAGCCTAGTCGAATCGAGTATGTGTCATTTACTAATCGAGCGAGTATCTGCTTTCACGAGCGAGTTTTTTTTTTTTTTTTCACGAGTCGAGTTCGATTCGAGTTTAACTGAGCAAGTACTGAGTGGACTGTCGAGTAGCCTAGTTCATTTACAGCCTTAACCCTATTAGTGGGCTTTCACTAAGTAAACAGTAATTTTTTTGAAAGAGGAAGGACCTTCAGTAAAGAGTACTGAACTAATGACTGATCTAGTGAGATAAAAACCTAGAGACAAAAAATGTGTATTTGTTTTCGGAGAGCATCTAGAATTTTTTTTTAAAATTTTATATTTTTTCTCTAAAAGCCAATGAGACATAAAATTTGAAGAATAAGAAAAAAAGAATTTAACTAAAGCTTTAGATTTGAAGTTGAGATGAGATGAATTGAGATAAACTTTAAAAGTTAAAAAAAATATTATTATTATTATTTTAAAATCTGAAAAAATTAAATTGAGATTTAAAAAACTGTATTATTAGAATTTGAAAAAGTTGTATTAAAATTTATATTTTGTATAAGAATTAAAAAAATTATAATAATAAGTTTGAGATGAATTAAAATGAGCTTAACTTATTTTCAAATTTAAACAAGTCTAAAAATAACAATTATAAAATCAGAACAGGAAAGTAATCAAATGATAGACGAAGAAATGTCATCGCCTTGTAATTTACGTAACTTATACGATTCAACTAAAGACTTTTTTTTGTTTTGTTTTGTTTGCCTTCCAAATCAAGACTTGTTAGTCCATTTCATACGAAAAAGTCTTTGTTGATTGAGTCAATTAGCACGCGGTTAGATTCCTATTTATGTGATACTCATCAAATGGACTAGATAGAGTCTTTCTTTTATATACTGATCACTACATATCATACTGACCAATTGAGCATTATAAATACACTGTTTATTTTGTATTGACTTAAATATAGTCTGTATTGACCCTACCAGATTTTGATATATTTTTATTTTTTATTTTATTTTATTTTTTAATTTTTTGTTATTTTTTTTATCTAAATTCAGATTAGACTATTTATATATATGTATAGATATAATTTATTTATATATTGACTATTATTTTAAAATATAATTTATATATATTTAAATATATAATTTTTTGTATATAAATTATTTTGAAACGGTACACAAAACGATATTAATATTAAAATATTTCATTCCAATGTTCTGACTAATACGCTTACCAGTACGGTATTCAAAACTTTAAATAGAATACTATAAATATATTTTCTCTTTCTCAAAAGTCGGGGTCCGATAAAAGAACTCCATTTTTCTCACCTCCAAGTGAATTTTCATTAGATTGTTCATTGTTAAAAGATAATTTTAGCTAGCGTTGGGATTTTCTAAAGAGTCCAAATTACAGATTCCATTATTTTTTTCACACATGCCGCTTGCGTTCGATGGCCGACACACAATGGCCAGGTCTAGTTGACCCCCAAGTCTCCTTCCTTGATAAAAAAAAAAAAAAGAAAAGACAAAGAAGAACACCATACTTGTGCAAGGCGCAATCTCTGCTGCAGAGCTAGTTGCCAGCTGATACAAGTATGAGTGGTAGAACGTCTTTCCTGTTAGATTATTTCAAATTATATTTCAAATATCATTTCAAATATTTTATTCAAAATTTTAAATTATTTATTTATTTGAAAATTTTCTCTAATATATTTTTTTAATCCTACATTGGTTATACAGTAAAATATTTAATGGTTTATAAATGAATGTATTTCACTATACATAAAATAAATAAAAAGGTAGACACTTTAGAAGTGTCACCCAGTGCGAAGCACTGATCGCATGCGCGCGCAACATATAGATGCACTTTGCACGTACGCATCGCCACAAGTGACGAAATTCTATTGCTAAGCGAAATGATGTATCTTATCACTATTTTGACAGTTGTGATTAACTGTCAATTACAGTTATTTTTGTAACTCTTCAGACAATAACTGTCATATATTTTTTAACCGTAACGTTATGTCTGCTGCTATTGCATCTTTTTGTTCAAAAGGTTAGTGTTCAGAATTTACAATCTGCACACTATATAAACAATGTTGTATCCTGAAGACATAATTGCTTTTGATTCCCTTTTGCAGAACTCTATATGAGTGGGAGACAATATTTGTCTAAGAGACAGATTAACAATCGCCTCACTGTTTTTTTCTTTCAATCTCTATACGTATACTATTTTTCAACAATTTTTAGACAAATATTATGGCATCTTCTTCTGCAAACCCTGTGATCACTTCTTTAAGTATTGTACCACAAGATCTTTCAAAGTTGGATCGATTTGATGGAAACAACTACAGACATTGGAAGGTGAAAGTTGAGTTTTTACTTACTACTTTGAAAGTGCGGTATGTGTTGGATATCCCTTGTCCAGTTCTTCCTACGACTCAAACTCTACGAGAAGATGAAATTGCAGCGAAGAAAAAATTGGAAGATGACAACTACACATGCCGTGGTAATATTCTCAACACTCACTACAAGATTTGAGGGTTTTTGCTAAGTATGGTTATTGTGGCTAAAAGTGGGTGTTTCGTGGGCATAAATGGTTTGCCACCAAACTTGTCTGTGGGAGGTTCGTGGCATAAAACTTTGCCGCAAATAGTGCTTATAGCCACGACCTATATTTCTGGCAGCAAATAGCCACTTGTTGCCACGAAAGGATGCTTGGTAAAACCCTTACTTCTGCGTGTCAAAAGAACTTGAAAATGTCCTCTTCATTGTTACTATTAGGTTTTTGCCACGAGCTAAAGTCCTGGGAATAACTAGTTCCCCGCTACTCAACATCTCGCTAAATCCGACTTGTCACCATCTTTTCCTTGTCTATCTTGCATCTATAACTATTTTGCCACGACTCCCGTTTGTGTGAAAAGGTAAGTTACTGCTATCACTTTCGTGGTGAATGAGTTCTGATTTGGTGGTCAACTACCAATATGACCCACAACATCATACCGTGGGGATCAACCAATTGCCATGTGGGACGATGGATTTCGTGGTTAAAGTTGTCGCCGCTAGTTCCTTCCGTGGGGATAAAAAGGCTTTCGCAGCAAAATTGGAACAAAATCTGAATGTCTATAGTCAAATTTGATTAAAACATATCAAATGTTTAGAAATATGCATATATATAAACAAAAAAGATGTCTCCTGCATATACCGCATACAGTGTAGCAATTTCCACCCTGATATAAACATGTATTTTCCTGGATATATTTTGTACTTGGTCGATCAAGTAATCCAGCTAGCTTGAGGAATTATATAAAATTAAGACTTTTACAAATATCCAAATGGAGTAGCAAACAGAATAGTCAGTCATGCTGCTATAAATTAACAATTATCAATTTAAGGCACTTCATCATACGATGACATCCCATTTAAACATACAGATGATTATGTATCTTGAAATGATATTACGCATGGCATGAACAAATGTCTAGGGAATGCTCATATCCAAATTACATCATGATCTGCTATGTACAGTTTTGCTTGTTGGTCACCAAGCTCTGGGTTAATTGGCAATGTTGACCATGCATGACCTCCGGCTGTCAATAGACTTCTTTAACAGCAGGGCAGCTAGATAAATCTCCTGGCCTCATCCTTGCCAGGACCTGAATGCATGGAGAGCTAATTGGGTATATATAGACTGCTATAAAATGGGTAAACATATTAGGACTGTTGTTTATCCATGTAATGCACGTGGGGGACTGTAATTTGTAAGATTTAACAGTATACATAAATTACCATTCTCTCAGCCACTTACACCAAATGTAATCAACATTAACCCAAATCAAGATAGGAAAAACCCCAATACCACAATGAATTATTTAGCTGTAACCTAAATAGTGAATATTCATGGACACTCTGCCAGAACACAAATTAATTAGTTTAACTCAAAGATACATAGGCATAGTCAATTCCCAATATGATCGTGATCACGATCGCAAGAATATTAGCGATTGCACGAATATTAATAGACGTCTCTGCAATTGCACGGTATGGTTTGGTGATTGGTGATGATCTGTATAATCTGAAACAACTCGTCTCTTTGAGTATTGATGGCTATAGCTATGGAAAGGATTTGTATCTGAAACTTGCTACTATCACAGGTAAGAAAAATACCACGACTTTTTAGTTACTGGCCATGCATGCAGTGGACTACATGCACGTACAAACATATATATATATATATATATATATGTATGTATGTATGTATGCTTTTTACAAATTAAGCAAGTTTGCATTAACAAACATCAGAGATCGATACAATATCATGATGCGCAGGATCAGAAGGGATGCAGATCGAGATCATGATTTGATCTATCTGATACATATCTTTTTAATTTTTTTCAGCTAGCTCATGTATTTATCGTTTTTAAATCATTCATAAAACTATTACACTTAATATGAAATTAGAAAAGTTTATAAGTTAATGTTCTAATAGCTGATCACTAGCACTAGTGGTCTAGCTAAAATTTGGCTAAATTTTGATGAGATAATTCACTTTTATAAATTTAACTAGTCACTAATTTTTAGCAACACTAAATAACAATTAAACTCTCCAAATCTATTGCTATTATATTAAAATATTGATTTTAACATTTATTTATTTATTTTAATACTGATTATAATTAACATATTTATTCCTTATATAAAAATTATACATTAATTTTTTGACGTTTATATTATTCCAACTTATTATTTTTAGGCTAAGAAATAATTTGGCCAGCAATTTAATTAGGTGTAGGACATGTTAATTTCTCGGATTTCATTTTGCAGAATCAAATTCAAGCACTGGAAATGTGATAGGTGTAGGACATGATAAGAATGGTCCAAAGCGAACTAGTACTGGAAATAGCTTTTGGACAATTGTTATACTGTCTGCAGCTCTTGCAACACTTATATTGGCTCTTGTTGTTTATTATGTGAGAAGGGAGCTCTCAAGGAAGGGTAAGTAAATACTTATTCTCTACTTTATTTAAGCAATTTAATTATATATAATATAAAACGCATAAAAATGTGTCGTTTATCAACCATGTTCAGGCCAGGAGAATTTGCTACTACTAGATTTGGGGATCATGAACCTAAAGACTAATCATTCAGATCTTAGGAAAGTCATGACATGCGGCCGTGCAGATCTAGATAGCAGGAAAAGGGACGTCAAAATGCCTTTATTCAGTTTTTCGAGTGACGTTGCTGCTGCAACCGATAGTTTCTCAGCTGGATATAAGCTTGGTGAGGGTGGCCTTGGACCTGTTTAGAAGGTACGGTTCAATTTCTTTAATAGAAGTGCTATCACGGTAAAACCACAAATAGATCATATAAATATATTAATTAATCTACAAAGATATTTTAAATCTAATTTATAATAAAAATATTAATTTTATAATTTAATGTATTATATTATCAAATTATATCAATTTATAAATTTATTTTATAAAATTTTTTGCTGCTAAAACATTTTTCGTTCCGTAAACGTAATGCTGAGGTTAACAATTTCCCTTTCGATAGGAAAAGTCTATAGGCAACCGGGGTTGCATCCCCCGCGCATCCCTGGCTTGCCACGTGAACTTATTTAAAATAAAAAATAAAAAAATAAAATCTCAGTTTGATTAATTTCTTCTATGGAGTTTGGTAAGTAGACTGCGATACTTTTTCCACCCTTGTTCGATTCCAGTCTCCAGAACTCATTCCTCAAGCAGATCCCGCACAATTCAGCACGAAAGCTCCGATTATCACCTTCGTCTTTCTCAGGGAAAAATTCCTCCCATTTTCAGTGTTATTCTTCTTCCTCAAGCATGATTCTCCCCCATTCTAGATTTATCTCTGGGTTTTTTTTTTGGGCTCAACTCTCTGTTTTTTGTTGGTCTTCCACGAACCTATTTCGTTTGGTATTCTTTGTTCATATTAGAGTTTCTGAACCTGTCAGTATTGGAAAAACTGGGTGTTCCCAGTGAAGGATTTCTTTTAGTTTGGTTTTGCCTGTTTTCATTGAATTTGGTTTTTCAATTCTGATAGAACTTCTTCTCCAACCTCTCCACAGCCATTTGCGTGATGAAAAAACTTGGGAAGGAAGAAAGGAAAAAACTTTAGAAGCAATGAAATGAGAAGAGAGTAAAATAAAAGCAACGATGCGGCGGTGGGGATATGTACCGGCCCACCGGGGGTATTACTGGGCAATGATATGAGATCTGGCGTTGGGCTTCTTTGCGCCTCTTGATATAAAATTTTTAAAATTTTTTTATAAGTATTTTTTTATTATAAAAATAATAAAAAATATCTGGAAATAATTTTTTTAAAATTTTTTAATATATATTTTTTTATCTATTTAAAAACTTTTAAGGGGCACAAAGGGGCCCAACTTCGACATCCCAAAACATTTCTGTAGTTGTTAAGGACTCCTTTGGATATATGTTACGAGTATTTTAGAATTAATATGTATAACTAATAGTGAAATAATTTAAAAATATCTTGTAACAGTTATGTTTCCAAATAAATCCTTAGAAAATATAATTCATGGTGAAGAGAGTTTGATAGTCGACTTTGGCCCTGTCTGCTAGTCCGAGAGAATCATTGGCTATATTATAATTTTGGGTTTGAGCGTGTTGATCATTCTGTTGATTTAGGTCTGGTTTTATTTTACAAAATTTTAAACCATCTCAATCTACCTCATTTCATTTCATTTCAACATTCCTATACTATTAAAATATAAATACTTGTTAATTTTTAATTTTTAAATTTCTTATTAAATAATTACCTAATTATTAGAAATTTTCTAAATTTTTAGACAAAACATAAAAAATAATTCAATTTTATCAAATATCAAAATAAATATTATATTAAAAAATTATATTCTAATCTCTTTTAACTTTATTATTTTTTTATTCAACTTATTTTCTCACTTTTTTCAAAATCATATAGAAATTTTAACTCAAACTATTTTATTGTTGTTGACAAATTATCTCACTGATGTTCTCATCTCATCTTGATTGAACGAGACCTTAAGGTTTGATGAACTATGTACCACACAAAATCAAATGGGAAGCATTAATGAAGAATAGTACATGATAAGAAACAAAGTCATCCTCTTGTAAAAGATAAATATAATTGATTCATTGGAGTACAGTTATCTTTCTTAATAAATATTTAATAACAACAACGACAACAATAATAATAAAAGCTAAAACGAATTGATCGATTTCCTTGATGGTAGCGAAAGAAATTAATGAGAATGAGGCCCCTTTTAAACAAAATTTCTCAATCTTTTAAACAAAATACAAAAAATAATTTAAAATTTTCAAATCTCAAAATAAAAATTATATTAAGAAAATTATATCTTAATAATATTTTAATTTTAATAATATTTTAATATAGATTTTTCTCTCTTATTTTTTTAAAATTCTATAAAATATTTTAACTCAAATTAATTTATTATTATTTATAACTTTTTCATTCTATCTCATGATCTTGTCTAGTCTCATCATTATAACTTTTTATTATTATTTATAACTTTTTCATTCTATCTCATGATCTTATCCCCCTAAAGTTTTTAATCTTATTCGATTGGATCGAATTGAAAAATGTGAAAAAAAATTTGTAAATATACATTTCGTCACCACTTTGTGAAAAGTCTTCATGTCTGAAATCTGGCCTTGCCTCTCTCTCTCTCTCTCTCTCTCTCTCTTTGGCGATTCCCTTCGTCTCCTAGGATTTGGTAGTCTTCGAGCCGCTGTGAGGGGGAGTAGAGCTTCAGCTCTGTCTCTCCCTCTTCCTCTCTGTTTCCTTTTCCTTTTTCTTTCTTTTCCTTTTTCTTTCTTATTCTTCTTCTCTTCCTTTTCCCAGCCACCTCTTTGCTTGTCGGTGATGGTGGATTTCGGGTTTTTTAGTTTTTGAGGTTTGATTTGCAGGTTTGGGGGTAGCAGAAGCCCAAAGACCGCCACGCGTGGTGTCGCCGACCTTCCCATCTGCTGATCTGGTCGTCGGTGAGAGTATTTTGTTGTTTGGTGAAGTGCGTGATCCTCACGCACGAGGTTCGATTGGTTGGATCTTGCCTTTGGTTGATCATCTTAAGCCAACAAAGAGGATCCGGGTGGTGGTGCCTCCCAGGCCTGCAGTGCTGCACTCCTAAAGTGGCGGGTGCTGTTCACGCGCTACAGTAGATTGCTTCTGTTGTAGTGTTTTTGTGTGTTTTTGTTGATTGTGTTTTGTTGTTTGTTGTATTGTATATTTTTGCTTGTATAGTAAAAATGTAAAAGTGAGAAATAGTCTCCCAGACTATAGTTCGTTAGGAGTTTAGTTTTCTCCTTAGGGAGAAACTTGGTAACTGCCTCCAACGAAGATAGTATTTGGTTCTCTCAGATTTTTCTGAAAGAAATAGAAGTTGTTCGTCAATATGTAATTAGTTGATCGGTTGATCACACTATAGGCTCCATGTATCTTTTAGTTTCAATGAATGAAACTATTTCTCTCGAAAAGAAATCTGGCCTTTCCACTACTTTTAAATCTTTCTGTGGTACTCTTCTTCTTCTCTTCTTTTTCTTGCCATTTTAACAAGAAAAACATGCAACTTCAGGGAGTATTGGCTAAAGGGGGCGAGGTGGCTATAAAAAGGCTTTCAAGAAGATCTGGGCAAGGCTGGGAGGAGCTAAGAAACGAAGCAATGCTCATAGCCGAGCTCCAACACAAGAATCTGGTTAAACTCTTGGGCTGCTGCATTGAGCGAGATGAAAAAATACTGGTTTATGAGTATATGCCAAATAAAAGTTTAGATTTCTTCCTTTCTGGTTTGTAAGTTCTCATGTTGTGAAATGTGTGAGATTTACTTTTGTATAACTTTTAATGGTCCTCTGCATGTGGTCCGTTGATTGTGTATCGCAATTTACTTGACAAATCAGATCCAGAAAAGCGCAAAATCTTGGATTGGGGGACAAGGGTTCGAATCATAGAAGGAGTTGCACAAGGGCTTCTTTATCTTCATCAGTATTCCAGGTTGAAGATTGTTCATAGGGATCTCAAGGCTAACAATATCTTGTTGGATATGGACATGAATCCCAAAATATCTGATTTTAGAATGGCAAGAATCTTTAGAGGAAATGAGTCAGAAGCAAATACAAATAGGATTATTGGCACTTAGTAAGTAATAATCAACAGAACGTGTGAATTATAAAAACCATGTATTTGTTGATATACACATAACTCATCCAACTAATGATATCTTTTCTCTTGGATGATGGTTTTAAGCGGTTACATGTCTCTTGAATATGCTCTAGATGTTGGAAGTCAACACGCAAACTTCAAAGGAAGAAGCTGGAGGTTTCTTGAATTGTAGGCGCTGACGGATGATTCTTGAAAGTAGGCGCCGAGTGAAGGTGCTGGAAGCACACACGCCGGAATTCTTGAATTTTCCACCGTCATTTCACATGTTCACACCATTTATTTTTCCTATAAATACATGTAAGATTGTAAAGAGATGTGTGTCTTAGGTGAGATCCATTGGAGAGATTAGAAGCACTTTGTGCTGTGAGAGTTGAGTGAAACCACTATAAATTGTTGGTTTGTTGTTTAATAGAAAACTTCTCTCTGTGTGTGTGGACGTAGGCTAAATTGGCCGAGCCACGTTAAATTCCGGTTTCTATATTATTTGGTAGCTTCTGCCGATCCCAACAAGTGGTATTAGAGCTGGCAGGAGGCCGGCATTGTGAATTTTCGAGAGAGACCCATTTGGAAACTTGATCGAAATCAAGTTTGGAGGACACCATCAGATTCCTCAGCTCAAGACAAGAATTCTGGTGAAAATTTCGTCTTGAAAGGATCTCGGAACACCCAGCACGTGCCATTCAAATTTCGGTAACTACTAGCCACGCACCGGCCACACGCAGCACGCGCCAAGCTCAGGTAGAAGAAGAGATCCGACCCGTCCATACGGGTGATCCGATCCGTAACTGGTTTGACCAGGTTTATGGCCCGGTCCAATGACCCTATCGGAGAAGGAATATTCCGTCGGAATATTCTGTCAACGGCAATAATATTTCGGTGACCGTAGGAATATTTCGGTGACACCTTTTGATCTGATCAGTTGCCGGAGAAAGAATATTCCGGTGGCCGGAAAGCATATTCCGTTAAGGTCAGAGAATATTCAGTTTCAAAAGGAATATTTCATTTTTCTTATTTTTTCAGGTTTCCAGAGTAATTTTGATCGTTTTGAAACGAGACCAGAGTCGTTTCCAAGGTTTTCCACCGTTCCAAATGCAACGGTGAGCTCCGTTTATTGAGATTCAACTCCGAGCATTGAGAAAAGGTCACTCAAATCACAGATTAAGGTCGAACTGATGGAGGACTTAGGAGCAAGTGCGATGATCAAGCTAACATCTACAAACAATGCACTATGGAGGCCTCAAATGGAAGATCTCCTGAATTGTAAAGATCTATTCGATCTAATTGAAGAGAAAGGCGTAAAACCAGCTGATGTAGCAGAAAAAGACTGGCAGAAGTTGAATAAGAAAACTATTGGTCAGATCCGGCAGTAGGTTGATTATAGTATTTTTCACCATGTTACATAGGAAACAGATGCCTATCAGCTGTGGAAAAAGCTGGAAAACATGTACCAGGCATTATTAATCAGACGCCTTGTCAACTTAAAACTCAAAAGCGGCATCTCAGTGGCGGCATACACGAACAAGTTTCGAAATCTCGTAAATCAACTTGCATTCATAGATTTTAAGATCGGAGATGAAGTGCAGTCTCTACTACTTCTCAGTTACCTACTAGATAGCTGGAAAATTCTAGTGGTCTCACTCAGTAATTCAGCTCCAGATGAAAAGCTGGCCATGTCAATGGTGATAGACGCCTTGTTTAATGAAGAGTTCAGACGAAAGGAGGTTAGATGAGACCAGACAGACGCCTTCGTAACAGAAGGAAGGCAGCAGAGAAATAGTAGAGGTAGAAGCCGAGAAAGGAACAGGAGTAAAAGCAAAGAGAGATCCCAAAGTCGCGGTAGACAGCGAAAGAAGGAAAAATGCTTTTACCGTGGTATTGAAGGCCACTTTAAAAAAGAATGCCGAAAGTTACAAAAGGAGCAGAATCAGCCTAGTAGTCAGTCAAAGCACGAAGAAGGCGAAGCCGCAGTAACGCTTTCTGGAGATTGTGCACTCCTTTCCGCTGGTGAAGAATCTTGCTTACACATTTAAAGCCAGGAAACAGAGTGGGTGATAGATACAGCAGCTGTAACGCCCTCAATTTTCCTTACCATTAAAAGTGTTTTCACTTTTTATATAAAACATGATCAAAACACTAAATATTACTCAAACAGTTAGTTCATAAGAGAAACTGCCACAATTTTACAAAAAATCAAAATATTCTATGTCTGAAACTTAATACACCATTCATGAACTAACTCTTCCTCATATTAACTAACCTTCCATTTTGTCTTGCTGCCTTTTGACATCTGTGATAAATAAACCAATATATATAAGATTAATAGTCAGTAATATGATCACATCATTAAAACATAACAATTTTAGTATGCTGTTCGGAAATAAATAAATAAATAAACTTTCTTCTTAGGGAACTACCCCTCCAAAGGTAGATATTCCTCCCATAATCCTTTATCACAATGGGAACTATACCTTCTTAAATATCATTCGGTATAAATATCCTTCCCAAATCCTTACTTACTTTAGGAATTACACCTTCTTAAATATCCTTCGGTGTAGTTATCATTACCTTTTCTATTTAGGGTCTACACCTTCTCATTGTCTTTCAGTGTAGTTATCATCCCTATACATATTTTCATTTATCTTGGCTATTCCTTCTCAAGTCCTTCGGTATAGTTTTCCTCCCAAATAAAATCAGAAACAACACAATATCACTGTACAACCCATAACTCATATAACATTTGATCTAACTTGAATTTACATAAAATTTCCATAAATATAATATGTCTAATTGCATACCAACTCAGGTGCAGAATTAGCACCTCATAAATTACTCAAAAATGCTCTAAAATTCTCAAATTAATAATCAACACTAAAAGTATTTCAACTATAAATCAGACATCCTTTCTCAAAACCACAACGATCTCAAACTGATAAATTCACATAATACTACATAGTTGCCATTTACAAACACTTCCATCCAAAAACCAATTCAACATTTAGAGCTAATAAAGAAACACTGTACGTGAAAGGAATAATGAAATCCACACATACCACATTTAAAAATGAATTTCTGAATAATTAACTTACTGAAATCTCCAAGCTGCAAAGAGGATTCAACAGATAAAATATTCTTAGGAAACGTGACTCAGATATTCGTCCCCCCCCCCCCCCCCAGCGCGGGGAAAGGAGACTTCCCCTTTCTTTATATTGGCAAAACGCCCAAAATTTTAAGAAAAATCCGTTACCAAACTGATAGGACGATGATTTCATCTTCAAGGCTAATTATGAGAGAGATTTAAAGAGGATCTTAAATCAAGTAACGTATATTTCTCATGAATGAAGAGATGTGGCTACTCAAAAGTCTGGAAACTGAAAAGAAAAGAAGAAGAAAGTGAAAACTGTGCGCCCTAAATGAGAATAAAATCCCTAAGTGAAACGGTGAGTTTCATGTGAGTGGATTTGATAAAAATTAGTGGGCTGGGTTTTATTTAAAAGCTGGGTATTACAACAGAATCCTATCATGCTACTCCTTGCAAGGATTTCTTCAGTACTTATAAGGCAGGAGACTTTGATCGTGGGCATTGGAGATGTCAGAATAAAGACTAGCGTTGGCTGTACTATGGTGCTAAATGACGTTCGGCACGTACCCGATCTTTGGCTCAACTTAATATCTATAGGAACCCTTGATCAACAGGGTTGCGAAAGCATCTTCAGCAATAATGCTTAAAAATTGAAGAAAGGAACAATGGTTGTTGCACGGGTATATATTTGTGGTACTTTTTACAAATCAAGTGCTAAGATATGTTCAAATAGTCTCAACGTAACTGAAGGTGAAACGTCACCAAACTTGTGGCATCGGAGACTTGGCCACATGGGCGAAAGGGTTGTTTATGCTTGCAAAAAAAACATTGATCACAATAAACAAAGGTATTCCCCTCAACCCTTGCGAATACTGTTTATTTGGTAAACAGTATAGAATTTCGTTCCAGACATTTGCTGGAAAAAGATTAGAGTTATTGAGCTTGGTACACTCTGATGTTTGCGGCCCTTTTGAAGTTGAATCACTTGGAGGTAATAGATATTTTGTTACTTTTATTGATGATGCTTCACGTAAAGTATGGGTGTATTTCCTAAAAAGGAAATATCAAGTTTTTGAGCAATTCAAAAACTTCCATGCCATGGTAGAAAGAGAAACAGGCAATAAGCTAAAATCTCTTTGGACAGACAATGGAGGAGAATACACTTATCGAGAGTTCAGAGAATACTGCTCCAGTTATGGCATCAGACCTGAGAAGACTGTCCCTTACACCCCACAACACAATGGTGTGGCAGAAAGAATGAACCGGACCGTTGTGAAGCGAACCAGATGCATGTTGAGTATGGCAAAGTTGCCTAAGCCATTCTGGGGTGAAGCAGTAAGAGCAGCATGTTACCTGATCAACAGAACACCTTCAGTTCCACTTCAGTTCGAAGTCCCAGAGATGGTGTGGTCAGGCTGCAAGATTTCATACCTCATTTAAGAGTATTTGGGAGCTAAGCATTTGCACAAGTATCCAAGGAGAAAAGACAGAAACTTGATGAAAAGTCTACTTCGTGTATCTTCATCGGTTATGGAGATGAAGAATTTGGATACAGATTATGGGATCCAAAAGCAAAGAAGGTCATCGGAAGCAGGGACGTTGTGTTCCATGAAGACTAGATGTTTGGATCAGAACAAACAACTTCAAGTACTCCAGAACCAGCTCCTAGTTCATCACCACTTCAATCTGCCTCAAACACTGAGATAGACAGGAAGTTTTCCAGAAGAAGAAGATGATGCTGACGACAGAGAAAACAGTACTGAGTAGGGGAGCAGTTGCATTCTCCATCAGAAACTGCAGAATTTCCACAGTTGTCAAGTGATCAACCTCAGTAGGACAGATCCTTTAGAGGGCGATTGTTGATTCCGTCTCGAAGATATTCGGAATCAGATTATATTCTTCTTATAAATGAGGGGGGAGCCAAAAAACTTTTAAGAGGCAATATCTCATCCAGATAACAACAAATGGATGCAGGCTATGCAAGATGAGATGAATTCATTGTAGAAGAATCAGACTTATGAGCTGGTGGAACTTCCAAAAGATAAGAGAGCACTGAGAAACAAATGGGTGTTCAAGCTGAAAAATGATGGCAAGCAGGTGAAGCACAAAACTCGCTTGGTCGTCAAAGGATTCCAATAGAAGAAAGGAATCGACTTTGATAAGGTATTCTCACCTGTTGTGAAGATGACTTCAATTCAAGTGGTACTTGGATTGGTGGCAAGTCTTGACTTGGAGATTTACATGAAGTAGCCATAAGGTTTCACGGCAACCTTGATGAGGAGATTTACATGAAGTAGCCATAAGGTTTCAAAGTTCCTAGAAAGGAACATTTGGTCTACAAGCTAAAGAAGAGCCTCTACGGTTTGAAGCAGGCTCCCAGATAGTGGTATAAGTAGTTTGACTCATTCATGGTGAGTCATGGCTACAAGAAAACCACTGTAGATCAATGCGTTTACATCTGGAGGCTTTCGGAAGGTAACTTTGTGATGTTACTACTCTATGTTGATGACATGCTGATTATTGGAAAAGATTTGTCCATCGTCAGCAAGCTAAAGGCGGATCTCTCCAAAGTCTTTGATATTAAAGACTTAGGACCCACCCAATAGATTTTGGGATGAGGATCAGTCGTGACAGGAAGAAAAAGAAGCTATGGTTGTCACAGGAAAAGTATGTTGAACAAATACTAGAAGGTTCAACATGGAGAAAGCAAAGCCAGTCAGTACTCCACTGGCTAATCACTTCAAATTGAGCAAGAGTTTGTGTCCCTCATCAGCAGAAAAGGTTCAAGAAATGGCTATAGTACCTTACTCCTCAGTAGTAGGAAGTTTAATGTACGCCATGGTTTGTACCAGACCTGACATCGCTTACGCCGTTGGAGTTGTGAGCCGTTTTCTTTCAAATCCAAGGAAAGAACACTGGAAAGCAGTTCAGTGGATTCTCAGGTACCTTAAAGGTACATCAAAGTTGTGCTTGTGCTATGGAGGAGCTAACCCAGTCTTGGATGGCTATACAGATGCTGATATGGCAAGTGATCTTGATGGGAGAAAATCTATATCAGGATATATTTACACATTTGTAGGAGGAGCTATATCATGACAATCCAAACTGCAGAAATGTGTAGCTTTATCTACAATAGAAGTAGAGTACATTGCTATAGCAGAAGCAAGAAAGGAAATGTTGTGGCTAAAGCGGTTCCTCCAAGAAATGGGAGTCAGTCAGAAAGAGTATAGAATCTATTGTGATAGTCAAAGTGTTATTGATCTGAATAAAAACTCGATGTATCACTCCCGAACAAAGAACATTCATGTTCGTTATTACTGTACGTGAAGCAATGGAGCAACATCTTTTAAAGCTTGAGAAGATCTACACCAAAGAGAATCCGGCTGACATGATGACAAAGATGGTCACATGTGAAAAACTCGAGCTATGCAATAACATAGCTGGGTTATATACATTGACCTAAAAGATATCAAGATGTTCTCCATTTGGTGTTAAGGGGGATAATTGTTGGAAGTCAACACGCAAGCTTCAAAGGAAGAAGCTGGAGGCTTCTTGAATTGTAGGCGCCGATGAATGATTCTTGAAGGTAGGTGCCGATTGAAGGTGCTGGAAGCACAGACGCCAGAATTCTTGAATTCTCCACCGTCATTTCACATGTTCACACCATTTATTTCCCCTATAAATACATATAAGATTGTAAAGAGATGTGTGTCTTAGGTGAGGTCCACTGGAGAGATTAGAAACACTCTATGCTGTGAGAGTTGAGTGAAACCACTGTAAATTGTTGGTTTGTTGTTTAATAGAAAAATCCTCTGTGTGTGTGTGGACGTAGGCTAAATTGGCCGAACCACTTTAAATTCCGATCTCTATATTATTTGGTAGCTTCTGCTGATCCCAACACTAGATGGCCTCTTTTCAATCAAATCTGATGTCTTCAGCTTTGGTATCTTGTTGCTAGAGATTATAAGTGGCCGGAAGAACACTGGAATTTATATGACTGAATCTTTCCATCTTATTGGTTATGTGAGTATTCCTCTTTGCACTTTCTGTTACGAAAATTTTACAACTTTTTATGAGTTTCCTCCAATTTATGATGATATTTTACTTTGTCGGATTTGAAAGGCCTAGGACTTATGGACAAGTAACAGGGGATGGGACATGGTGGATTCACTACTCGATGATATTAACATACCTTTTAAGCATATGGTATTGAGATATGTGAACATAGGGCTCCTCTATGTCCAAGAAATTGCAGCGGACAGACCTACCATGTCCGATGTTGTTGTAATGCTTGGCTATGAAAGCGCAGTTTTGGCTTGTCCCAAACAACCTGCTTTCTTGAACATGAGAAGAGTGGTGGTGAGACCAAAGCCAGTTAATAGCATGAATATGATAGAAATGAGTTCTATAAGCAATATAACGAATTCAGTGACTGAAGGTCGGTAATTACGTTTCAACTTCCACCTGTGACCCTCATCCAGCTATATCCAATTGAATCATCAGATTCCCTATTGTTCGGATAGGTACTATGAAAATATATATCATTGATACTAGGAATTGAGACTATATAAGTTCTTATGCATTTGGTTTTCGATCCAACTCTATAACAAATAAATTGAAAGAAACTTTAATTTGAGTTGTAAACTAGATTAACGATTACTCTTTTCTCCCACAATCTCCCTCATTGGGTTTCCGCGCACAGTATTATTAATAGCCATCCAATTTCAAAATTTTATTACTCTAAATCAAAAATAAAAACTATAGGATTCACTTCATGTTTTATCTCTCACTTGAGTCATTATTCAAGTTCAAGCTATAACTTGAAAGACTTTTGATCCGATCCCACGTAAATTGTCTTACTACTTTTATTCCAAATATGGCTCACTTTATAGTGTTTTTAAATTAAACACTTGATGAATATTGTGTATATAAAATTAAAAATAGAACGACGTGGATCGGATTTGAGTTCGTTGTCCTCAAGGTTTTGAAAAGCTTAAAGGAGAACTCGAAGTCAAGGATATTGGGAAAGGAGTAACGAGGTTGTAACTCAGCAAGTTAGCAATTAGCATCTCCTTTAACAGGCAATTAATAATTGCTGACTGGAAAGTGGACATGATACGGTTTCTATCCCCTTGACTAATCCATTCACATCTCCCTCACCTTATCATCAGGAATCCAGAAGTCCAAGTCACATGTTGTGGTCGATGGAAATCCAAATCCAAGTCACCTAATGTTGATCGATCGCTAGCTCCACTCATCTTCATTCCTTCACTCCCGACCCCATTCTTCTCTGTCTCAACTATTTACTCTCTCTCTTTTTTGTTGTGTTTATTTTCTGTATTTTTATCTGTTGCACATATAAAACTATCCAAAATCACACAAGGCGATATTTAAATAGTTCAGCAATTTGCCTATATTCACTAGTGCCAAATTCAATATGTTTGTATGAGATTACAAACATTCAAAAGTTTCTCACGTCCACTCTCTCTAATTTGCACACAAATTCTTCACACATCAGAACTCTCCTTTTATAGTAGAAGCTTTACAAAATATCTACAAAATATTTATCATCATTGAAGAAGAGAATTAGAGAGCTATAGCAGCCATGTTTGAATTTCTGCATTCACGTGGTTCAATGTAATCTCCTATGGCTACAATAACTAAACTGGATGGTGCAGCCAAGTTTGAACATTCACATTTAAGTGGCCATTTTTAACAATCACCCATTTCACCGAAGTGTGTCATACTAGGTTGCTTACAAACTAATTCATTTTTCAAATGAATGTACCTATTTTGTCATGAGAGACTTTCGCTATTAAATACGCCATAAGGCGCCAATGCACCCGAAGGTGCTCAACAGTGTGCAATATTGATCTAGTCCAAGCAGTGTTGGAACTTAATCCCTGTGACGACTTTCGTCAACATATCTGCTGGATTATCTTCAATATCAATCTTCTGAAGTATGATGTCCTATTCTTACAATATTTCACGTACAAAGTGAAATCGGACATCAACGTGTTTTGTTCGAGAGTGATACACTTGATTCTAGACCAAATGAATTGCACTTTGATTGTCACAGTAAACAGTAACTTCTTGCTGCTTAAAGCCCAAATCTGTTACCAGTCCCTGTAACCAAATGCCTTCTTTTATGGCTTCTGTTACAACCATATATTTAGCCTCCGTGGACGATAGGGCAATCGTAGACTTCAAATTTGATCGCCAACTAACTGGTGCTTCAGACATAGTGAACACATATCCAGTTGTCGATCGGCGTTTGTCAAGATCACCTGCATAGTCTAAGTTAACATATCCAGTTACTAGACTATCTTCATTCTTATCGAATCTCAAACCAAGATCTATGGTCCCTAGAATATACCATAGAATCTATTTAGTTGCATGCCAGTGTTTCTTTCTAGGGCTATGCATATGGTGATTGACTAAGCTGACGACTTGGGAGATATCAGGTCGTATACACACTATGACATACATTAGGTTTCGAACAATACTTGCATACTGGAAATTTTTCATGTAGTTTTGCTTATCATCATCTTTAGGAGACTGCAATGCACTGAGTTTGAAATATGGGGCCATTGGAGTACTCATCGGTTTCGTATTTGAGTCCACGTTGAAGCGTTGCAATACTCTCTTTAGATCCTGCTTCTGAGTAAGGTGAATTGTACATTTCATCCTATTTCTGTTGATCACCATCCTCAATATTCTTCGTGTTTCTCCTAGATCTTTCATTTCAAACTCATGACTCAACTAAGTTTTTAAACGATTTATCTCCACATTGCTTTTACATGCAATCAACATATCATCTACATATAAAAACAAATAATCGAAAGATCCAATTGCAAGTTTTCTAAAATACACACAATGATCATATTGGCAACAAGTGTATTTGAGGTCCATCATAAAATGGTCAAATCGCTTGTACCATTGCCAATGTGATTGCTTCAATCCATAGAAAGACTTATTCAGACTGCAGACCCATTTTTCTTTACTGATTTCTTTAAAACCTTTTGGTTGAGACAGATAGATCTCTTCTTCCAGATCATCATTTAAGAAAGTTGTCTTCACGCCAAGCTGTGCTAACTCAAGATCATATTATGCAACCAAAGCTAGCAATATCTGAATGGATAAATGTTTTACAATATGAGAGAATACTTCACTGTAGTCAATTTCCCCTGTCTGAACGTAGTCCTTGGCTACCAATCTATCTTTGTATCGTATTATATTTTTAGCAACTTGATCATCTTTCTAATTGAAAACTCACTTACAGCCAGTTGACTTCTTTGTTTGTAGAAGTGGCACGAGTTCCCAAGTTTGATTTTTATGAAGAGACTGGATCTCCTTCATCGCCTTTGTCCATTCATCATTCTCACTGGATTGTATGGCTTCTCTGTAAGTGGTTAAGATCTCACCCCCTTCAACTAGTAGTGCATATGTTACAAAGTTTGCGTAATGTGTCGGTACACATTTCTCTTGTCTCGGCCTGTTGGTTGCTATTAATTTAGTTTGACTTGGAGGTACTATGATTGGACTATCAACCTTCTTTTGTCTATGCTCTCTTGAATAATTTGGAGCAGTAAACTCCACCTTCTGCGAATCACTGGGTGTTATGCCATCTTAAAGCCTTCATTGAAATTTTTATGCTTATGTGACTTAAGAATCTTAGATTCGTTGATGTAAGATCTCTACTGATGATTTCTTTCTTAGACTCTATGCACCAGAATCTATACCCTTTTACACCAGTACTAAAACCTAAGAATTTTACTTTCTTGGCTCTAGGATCAAGTTTACTTTCTTTAGCATGATAGTAAGCAAGACATCTAAAAACTTGTAAAGAGTGGTAATCATTAGCATGTATACATTTCCACATTTCAATAGGTGTCTTCCCGCCATTGACAGTTATGGGTAGTCTACTGATGAGGTGGTAGGCATATGTCACAACTTCAGCTCAATTTTTTTTTACTAAATCTAGCATCCAGTAACATACACTGTATTTTCTCTAGCAAAGTACAGTTCATCTGTTCTGCCACACCGTTTTGTTGTGGTGTTTCTCGTACCGTGAAGTGTCTGAAAATTCTCTCTTTTTGACAAACTTCCATGAAAGGGTCTAGAGTGTACTCCTCTCCATTATCTGATCTGAGCCGCTTAATTTTTTTACTGTTCTGAGTCTCAATCATTTTATTCCAAACAAAGAAGATGTTCAACACTTCATCTTTATTCTTCATCGTATACATCCACACACGACGAGAATAATCATCTACAAAAGTTACAAATCAATGTTTACCTCCCAAAGATGCAATTTTGGTAGGTCCCTAAATGTCAGAGTGTACATAGTCAAGTATCCCTTGTATATTGTAAATAGCGGTTCCGAACTTAATCCGTATCTGCTTTCCTAATACACAATACTCACAAAAAGGCATTTTTATCAATATTGACACCTTTGAGTAAGTCCTACTTTACTAGTGTTTGCAAAATTTTTTCTCCAGTGTGTCCCATACGTATATGCCAAAGACTAATGGTGTCAGCACCAGTCTCATCTAGCTTCTCACAGTCTGTAGAAGCTCTTCCATCAACAGTACTTCCTTGCAAGAAGTATAAGTTTTCTCGCTTCAAACCCTTCATAGCCACCTGAACTTTCATTACTACTTTGAGAATTTCGTCTTCAGTAGTGATTCTGAATCCTTTTGAATCCAAAGATCCAAGCGGGATGAGATTTTTCTGCAAGTTTGAAATGAACCGAAATTCTATCAGACTCTTCACAGTTCATCGTGCAGCTTCAATCGAATATTCCATATTCCCTGAGTCTTACATGCACTATCATTGTCTATAAGTATTGCTCCACCATCAATCTTTGTAAAGTTAGTAAATCAGTTCCGATTGGGACACATATGATAAGTACATTCGGAATCCATAATCGATTCATCGGAATGACAAATGAATGATGAACATGTCAAGACAATGTCTATATCTTCATCTTTGTCTGCGACACTGGCTGTGGTGGGTTAATTCTTATGTTGTCATTTCAGTTTGGGACAATCCTTTTTCCAGTGTCATTTGTTGTGACAAAAGGAACACTCGTCTTTGGCAAGTTTTTTCTCGATTGATGAACCACGTGATGTGACCCGAGTTTTCGATTGAAAACCTTTATTCTTTCCTGGATACTTTGACTGTGGTCTCCCTCTTGCTGTTAATGCTTCACTTGATGTGTCTAGCTGTACCTGCTTATCTTTTCTACGGTACTCATTTCTAATCAAAGAACTAGATACATCGTCAAAACTGATTTTTTCCTCCCCATACAATAGTGTGGGAATTAAATGTTCATATGTATCGGGCAATGAATTTAATAACAATAAAACCTTATCTTCATCTTATATTTCAACATCCAAGTTTAATAGGTTAGCAAGAATTTGACTATAACTATTGAGATGTTCTGACATGGAAATACCTTAACGAAATTAGAATTTGAAGAGTTTTTTCTTCAAGTGCAAGTGGCTCTCAATGCTCTGCTTCATAAAATTATCTTCCAATTTCTGCCAAAGTTCACTTGCAATTGTCTCTCTCATGACAAAATACTTATGATCTTTGATAAGGCACAATCAGATTGTACTACAAGCTTGGGTGTTAAGCTTCCTCCAATCATTTTCCATTTGGTCAGGTTTTTCTACCAACACCATATCCAACTATTGTTGAATTAAAACGTTCATCACTTCACATTGCCACATGCCAAAGTTGCAAGTTCCATCGAGTTTCTCAACGTCAAACTTAGCATTTGAAACTTTGCACCTACGCCTCGAGTTATTGGTATTTCTAGAGCTCCTATCTCCCCTAGAACCTTCTATACGAATTTAGAAAAATTTAAACAACAAATTTCAAAATTCTAACCGTACGGATGAGTCTGGAATGACCTAAATAGTTGGAAAACATTATTTGATTGTTGAAATTGGTTGGAAAGCACTATGTGATACATGCGCTAAGGGTGTCTAGGGCGTGTGTGGTATACCCGCCAAGATGGACTTAGGCGCATGAGGCACGTGGGACTCGCGCGCAGTGAGTGTACATGGCACGTGGAAGCACGTGGAAGCGTGCGTTTCACGCGTCTTCAAACTCTGATGCGCGTGGGGGCACGTGAGAGCTTGTTTCTCAATCATCTTCAACCTCAAGCTGTGTGTGGGGCATGTGGGTCTACGCTCTAAACTTCTACCAACTCGTGTGAGCTCTTCCGATGTCTATTTTTGATTCCGTTTATGCTAACGGATTCGTCTTGATGCAAGGAATGGTCTGGAGTTGTCAAAAGTTGATTTCGATCAACTTAATTTCTGCACAGTGCAAACCAACGGCTCTGATACTAATTGTTGCACATACAAACTATCTAAAATCACACAAGACGATATTCAAGTAGTTCATCAATTTGCCTATATTCACTAGTACTAAATTTAATATGTTTGTATGAGATTACAAATACTCAAAAGTTTTTCGTGTCCACTCTCTTTAATTTGCACTCACCTTCTTCACACATCAAAGCTCTCATTTTATAAGAGAATTTTTACAAAATATCTACAAAATATCTATCATCATTGAAGAAGAAATTAGAAATCTGCAACAGCCATGTTTGAATTTCTGCATTCACACGATGCAATGCAACTAAATTGGATGGTACAGTCAAATTTGAACAGTCATACTTTGGGGACCATTTTCAACACTATCATACGTTGTCAACATAAAAGCGCCGTGTTTTTGGCTAGGATTGTTGCCCTTGATCTCTCAAAAGGGCGTCGCCATCCCAATTAACATCGACGGGGAGGCTCAGTTACCCAACACATTCATGTCATCACATCATTTGAAGGTGTTGTTTTGGCTAGGGGTGATCCCTGCCCTAGCGGGGGCGGGGTCCCCCAACAACCGCCCCCACCCCCGCCTGGGCGGGGGGTCATCAATATCAACCGCACCCTGCCCCCGGTTGCACGGGGCGGGGTACCTCGCCTATCAGTGGGGGGAGCGGGCAATCCCCATCCGCCTGCTCCCCGCCACCGCCCCTGTTGGGCCTGTCTGGGTCTGTTTCGGCCCAGATCAAATTTTTAAGCCATTTTCCACTCAGAAAATCATCAAACCTGATATAATTTCACAATAATAAATATCAATATATTAAATACTACATAATTATCATTACTAAATTCTAAAATGACAAAATAATTTAAAAAAACATAACTAAAAATCTAAAAGTCTAAATCAGTTAAAAGTTAAAATTTAAAAATAGAAACTACTAGAAGTCTAGACTAGTTACTAAACTATTACAATTTACAAATTTACAATAATATAAATGAATCCTACAAAATATAAAATTACAAATTGTACTATTAACTATTAACATTACAAATTTACAAATTTACAATTTACAAAATTATAAAAAATAAGATTGATAATAATGGTCCTTGGACACTGGTGATTGAATTTTGTCACGATAAAAGAGTCATAATGCAAACTTGGATGGGGACTGTGGGGTTGTTGGACCTTAAGGCTTAAGCTTAACCTGCAAGGCTGCAACAATAAGTTAAAAAACAATTAGAGTACAAATATAATAATAAAGTTATAAACATGAAAAAAATAATAATTTATTAAAAATATTAAGTTACTTACCAAAATTAAATTAGGTTATTAACTTAAAAGATGGGCTTGACAATTTGAATTGACATACAAAATAATACTGTCATAGAAATTAAAAAATGTCAAAAATCATAAACAAGAATTACAAAATAAGTTAAAAACTAACATTACAAATATTATAAAATTATAAATGTAAACAACAATTAAAAAACAATTGTGTAAAGTACAAACCATGGTGATGGGTTGGTAGGTGACGTAGGTCATACTGCAGCAGAGGTAGCTGTTGACGGTGTCCCAGGTGTGGGCATTACGGTCGCTACAAATTACAACAATTAAATGTAAAATCTATGTAACATTAAATGTAATTAAATAAATACAAAATAATGTAAATATTTATTGCGTAACAATTTACCAGATCCAGACTGATCAACAGCCTCGTCCTCGGCCTCAACCGGATCATAATCAATAACCTCCGGAATATGAATTTCAGCACCCATGATCCAATTCTGTGTGCAAATCAAGGACTCAACAGTGATAGGATCTAATGAGCTCCGAAAAGGATCTAATACGCGCCCTCCAGTGCTGAAGGCCGACTCTGAGGCTACTGTACTGATCGGGATGGCCAAGATATTACGAGCAACCTTTGAAAGTACGGGATATTTGGAGACATTCATCTTCCACCAAGCTAATATATCAAAATCTCGTACAAATGGATGAAGATCCAATGCCAAATATCTGTCTACCTCTGACTGGGCATCTGTGGTGGAACCCATAAAATCCAAGGGGGTCGACTCCATCTTGTCACCCCAGTCCATTTTACGTTTTTTTCCACGCCTAGCATCTGCACCTGGTGGGGGGATACTTGTGGCTGTAGGGGCTGCAACACTACCACCTCCCACGATAGTGAACTCATCAAATAATCTAACAAGTGTTTCCTGAGCTCGAGATGCAACAGCTAACGCACAATCCTTGCCAATTGCATCAGTCAACCCAAATACCATGCCTTTAACCTTAAATCGTGGGTCAAGGACACATGCAACATATAACAAGATATTGGCTTTATCAAACTCTTCCCCCCAATATTTGTCGAATTTCTCCATCATGGTCCTAGACATCTCCCGCAATGTGGTGTTACTACCTGCTGCAATATCATCTAATTCTTCTTTCACCTTAGCTATTTGTTGACAAAATTGATGTGCCGTGGGATATAGAGAACCAGATAAAACTTTGGTAACATCGTAAAAAACTCTCAGAAACTCTATAAAAAATAGATACAACCTTTCAATCATTAGACAAAGGATGCCCCAACTTTTCATCAAAATACTTGACATATTGTATGTCTTCATTACCCAATGTATCAAATGCCAACTTATACTCCTGAGCTGCCTCCAACATCAAAAAGGTTGAGTTCCACCTTGTAGACAAATCAGTGCAAAGACCTTTTTTATATGTTATACCCACAGTAGTTGCAGCAACTTTGAACCTAGCCAATCTAGCAGAAGAAGATCTGACCCATCTCACAGCAGTCCTGACCTGAGCAACCGAGTCACCAAGCTTATCTAAGCCATCACCCACAATCAAATTAAGAATATGTGCTGCACATCGCACATGCAAATAATCCCCACCCAAAATCGTTCTACTCACATTATTCATGAGACTCTTAAGATGTCTCATTGCAACATCGTTAGCTTCGGCATTATCAACCGTGCAAGTGCAAACCCGAGTTAACCCCCACTCTTTCACAGCGGCCTCTAAGGCCTTCCCTATCGTCTCACCTTTGTGATCAGTTGTTTGACAAAATTTGAGGATTTTCTTATGCAATGTCCAACCCCCATCAACCCAATGAACAGTCATACACATAAAATTAAGATTATTACAAGAAGTCCAACAATCAGTGGTGAGGCAAACATTTTCTCCCGCCAATAAACCCTTCAACTTCTCTTTTTCTGATCGATAAAGTTTTTTAACATCTCTTGCCATCGTGTGGCGAGAAGAAATATTGAATCTTGGTTCCAAGTACCTAGAATAGGCTTGGAATCCTTTCCCATCAACCACTTGGAAAGGCATCTCATCTATAACAATCATGCGAGCTAGGTGTGTCCTAGCCTCGTTAGGATCATATTTTGTATACCCCTTTAATGCCAACTCCCCACTACTCCCCTCACCCATTTTTTTAAATCCAACTTCAAGCCTAGATTGGGCCTTCTCTACCAAAGACTTCAAAATTGGAGATTTTTTGCACTGTTCCTCCAAGTGCAATTTTATCTGGGAAGTGCCATGTCTCTTGTAGTGGCACCCATAAATTTTGCCACAATAGTTGCATTTGGCTTTTGGATCATTGGGGTCACCACCTTCTATCTTGGTGACATGAGCTCAAATTATGGATGGGGCTTTTTTGCTAGACTGCTTGGGGGCAGGGCAAGTAGTAGTGGTAGGAGTAGGGTCAGGGGTCTCAACCGGAATGGGAGTACTGGTCGGATTAGGGGTAGTGGTAGTAGTAGTGGTAGTGGTCGGGATAGGGTTAAGGTTAGGGTTAGGGCCGGAGGTACCCAAGGCGGCCTCCGGGGAGCTCGCACTAGAATCCTCTGGACTTTCCATTTACAACAAATCTGAAATTATAATAAATGCAACACAAATGGTCATACCAAAATATAATAGGCTCAAATCTCAATTCAAAATTAGACTCAATTGTCTAACTTTCAAATAATACCTAATGCATCAAACTATAATAATTTATATGATTATATCACTCATTTTGCCTATTAATTTAATATGACATCACAAATATATATGTGTGTATATATATTCTCATTTATTTTATTTTGAGATGTATAGACTTATAGTTAACAACTTAACATGTATGGTTAGTACTGATTTTATTTTTCAAATAATAATTTTATTTTTTTAATTTTTTAATTTTAGTTTATTTCAATATCTAAATATCATAAATTCAATTTTTTTTTATGTGTCAATACTTACAGTATATCAGTCGATTTTTTATGGTTTCAATATATATTTTTATTTAAGTGATTAATCTATAAATTGGTTTAAAATGTGACACATTTAATCAATGATTCAATGCAACTAAAAATAATTTGTAATAGAATATAATGAGAGCTTTGTGCATAACTGCAAATTTAGGATCCTTACAATTTACATAACAAAAATATATATATACATTATATATGTTACGGGCTGCAAATTTAGAATCCTTACAATTTACATAACAAAAATATATATATACATTATATATGTTACGAGACCACGGGTTACCGAATCAAGCAAATTCTAGAATCCAGACAATCGGACCTTAAGCAATCGGCATCCATAATCCAAACCCTCAAGTCTCAACACAATCCACTCCATAAACTCATAATCAAATATTCAATAAATTCAAGTTTTCAACACAATCATATAATTTCAAATTTTGAAGAATCAAAACGAAAAAAATGGGAGATTAGTGATTGCCTAGCAGGAGATTCGGAGAAATATCGAGAGACCGAGAGGGAGAACGGAACCGGAGAACTATCGGAACGAGAGAGAGGGATGCTTCGCACTTGGCAGCGCCGGTGGCCAGCGGCGGTGACGACGGTGGCCTGAGGAGCTTATTAGGGCTAGGGTTTGCGCCGGTTTTAGAGAGAGAGTGAGAGGGAGAAGAGAGAGAGGGACAAAGTGATCGACGGAGATCGAAAGGGGGAGGGGGGGCTTAATTCTTAAAGTCCTTTACATAAAACGACGCCGTTTATATAAAACGGCGTCGTTTTATGTAAGTAAAGTTAAAAAAAATCCAGATGACAAAACGACACCGTTTTGAGTCATCTGGGTTTTTATATATGCGGGGGCGGGGGCGGGGGCGGGGGCGGGGTAACATGGGGCGGGGTCGAAGCTATACCGCCCCCGCCCCCACCCCAAAATACGGGCGGGTTTACCCCGTTGGGTTTCCGTTGAGCGGGTTAACCCGCCCCGCAAGGCGGGGGCGGGGCGGTTTGCGGGCGGGTCAGCGGGTACCCGTACCCGCTGACCACCCCTAGTTTTGGCCGTCTCTACTTCTCAAAAGGAAATCGTATTTTCAGTCAAACTACAACCCTTCTCTTTATTTCCATTAATTTTTTTTTTTTGTTACTTTTGTAGGTGTAAGGAAGATTCTGCTACAGAAGTCGTCCAATTTAAAGATGTGTAGACTACAGACGGAAGCAAAATACGTGTTCAATCCATATATCTCCACTTGTGGGCATTTACCATATATATTATACACACGCCTTACTTCCACCGAATCAAAAGGAGAGCAACCATTTACTAGAAAAATCAATGAGTGCCTCTGCCTGTATTTTTGTATACACTTTATTATTCTCCCTCTTACAAACCTCCATTCAGCTAGACACTCTCACACTCACTCCAACTCGATCAATCAGAGACGGCGGCGACACATTAGTTTCAGCTGGTCGAATATTTGAATTGGGATTTTTCAGCCCAGGTAGTTCAAAGAGCCGATATTTGGGAATATGGTACGTGAGATCTTCTGAGATAGTTGTATGGGTGGCTAACAGAGACAGTCCTCTTAACGATCGCTCCGGAGTTCTAAGGGTCACCGATGGAGGAGTTCTTGCCCTTTTCAATGGCACAAATAATATTATTTGGTCAACTAATACATCAAAAACAGCAGAAAATCCAGTTGCACAGGTCTTGGATACCGGAAATCTTGTTGTGAAAGATGGAGATGTCGTTGACCCAGATAGATTTTTGTGGCAGAGTTTTGATCATCCTTGTGACACATTCCTACCGGAAATGAAGCTCGGGAGGAACTTAATTACTGGTCTAGATAGGTTTATATCATCTTGGAAAAGCACGGAAGATCCTGCTCCAGGTGATTTTACACTAGGGTTAGACCCTCGTGGGCTTCCGCAAGCGGTTATTATGAAAGGGAATACCATAAGGGTTAGAGCGGGGTCGTGGAATGGTGTGGGTATTACGGGACGTCCGGGGTTGGATCCGGATCCACTGTCAGATTATAAATTCGTGATGAATCAGAACGAGGTCTGGTATGAGTTCATAAACACTTCTATTTTTACAAGATATGTACTAAACCCATCAGGCGTTGCGCAGCGGTTTACATGGATGGATCGCAAAAGCAGTTGGGAGCTTTCCTCCACACTTCCATCATATCGGTGTCAAAATTATGGCCTCTGTGGCCCATATGGTACCTGCGATCGTAATAAATCTCCCGTATGTGGATGTTTGGAGGGGTTCTTACCCAAATCTCCGAAAGATTGGAGATCAGTAGATTGGTCTGGTGGATGTGTTCGAAGGACTCCTTTGACATGCAATGGAGATGGCTTCCTCAAGTACACGGAGCTAAAATTGCCCGACACATCTTCTTCCTGGTTTAACGCGACCATGAATCTTAATGAATGTAAGGTATTATGTTTGAAAAACTGTAGTTGCACAGCATATTCAAATTTAGATATTAGGGGAAAAGGAAACGGTTGCTTGCTTTGGTTCGGCAACCTGAATGATATTGAAGTATTCTCCCAGCGTGGGCAAGAGCTGTACATAAGGGTGGCGAGTTCAGAACTAGGTACTTTTTCACTTCTTTTATTTGGACTGAGTTTTTGTCAGTAAATAGGAGGATAAGTTGGAGTTCGGTCAACTATATTGCCTAGTGAGCATATTTGAAATCATACGAGATTGGATCAATAGTTAGATATATGCAGATTGATTTTAACTTAGTTTTCAGGAAATACTGGGAAACAGGGGAAATCCAGCAAGATAAAACGAGCAGGAATCGCTTCCGGCGCTGCAATATTTGTCATTGGGATTCTAACACTTGGAGTGATTTCATACAAACGGAAGAAGAAATTTATTTTCAAAGGTGAAGCTATAAGACATTGAATGATAAATTCTGATGCATGATAGTATGAACCTATATTTGACGGTTAAGAAATTTCTATAAAAGTCTTTTAATTTAGAATGCATCGGATTAAATGGTTGGTAGTTGCTTTCAGGAATGGCTAAAAGAAGACACAAGAAAGATTATGCCAATGAAGGCCTGAACGAAGATATGGAGTTACCAATAATTGATTTGACAGTCATAACTAATGCCACCGATAACTTTTCAAGCAAAAACAAGCTGGGAGAAGGTGGATTTGGATCTGTGTATAAGGTAAACAAAAATGTCCATACCGTCAACCATACACACTTTTTTTTACAATATTTCCTAACGTATTGATTTTCAGGGAACACTGGCAGAGGGGCCAGTGATAGCAGTAAAGAGGCTTTCAAAGAATTCTAGACAAGGAACTAACGAGTTCATAAATGAAGTCAAATTAATTGCGAAACTTCAGCACCGCAATCTTGTAAAGCTTCTAGGGTATTGCATGGGAGGAAATGAAAAAATGTTAATCTACGAATACATGCCTAACAAAAGCTTAGAGTCCTTCGTTTTTGGTTTGTGCTTTGACCCTTCTAGTGCAGGACATTCTTGTTTGGTTTTGTCTTCTTTGGTAGGGTTTGTACTAACATGAAGGTGAAATTGGACAGACCAGACAAGGAGTAAATTGTTAGATTGGCGCATGCGCATGAACATTATTGGTGGCATTGCCAAAGGGCTTCTCTATCTTCACGAAGACTCTCGACTGAGGATAATCCATAGAGATCTTAAAGCCAGCAATGTCCTGCTAGATATTAACATGAATCCAAAAATTGCGGACTTTGGTCTGGCTAGATCATTTGGGGAAGATCAAATTGAGTCCATGACCCATAGGATTGTTGGAACATAGTAAGTACGTTTATATTTTTCTTATAGATTACATATAACTATTTTCGAACTTCATTGTCTTTGTCTTTACATTTGCATTTGCAGTGGCTATATGTCTCCCGAGTATGCGGTGCATGGGAAGTATTCTGTGAAATCTGATGTCTTTAGCTTTGGAGTTTTAGTATTGGAGATAGTGAGCGGGAAGAAGAACAGTGGATTCTGTCATCCAGACGACCACCTTAATCTTCTCGGATATGTAAGCATCGAGAATTCCGAATGGGATTCCATTGATTAACGGTGTTGTTCCAAAATAATAACAGATTGTTATATGCAACGATAGATGAGCATATTTGAAGGAATTCTAACCCACAGAAATATGGCTTAAATTTTGTTTCAGGCATGGAGACTATGGATTGAAGATAGGGCGATGGAATTATTCGATGAAGTAGTAGGGGATGCAAAAACACGACCTGAAATATTAAGAGTGATTCAAGTGGGTCTGTTATGTGTGCAACAAAGACCAGAAGATAGACCAAGCATGTCGTCTGTGGTTCTAATGTTAAGCAGTGAAAGTTTATTGGCTATCCCAAGGCAGCCGGGTTTCCATACAGATTCACCGAAAAGAGACCATTCAAACTATTCAGTGAATGGAATTAGCATTTCAACGTTTGAAGCACGGTAGATGGTATCCCTTGGAAGGGAAAAGGGGGGTGGGCGGTTTCTTTTGAAAATTATGCAGTCATAAAGTCGATATATCAGCTTAGAAGAAAGGGTTTGCAAGCTGGTTTTGTTCGGGAAAGAACGGAATGAGGGAAAGTAGATAGATTGATCTAGTAGATTTTTCTACAGACAGAATCATCTACTTCTTAATGCATGCTCTGAATTTACGCCTTGTTCAATGAATTCATTGTCACCAGAAATTCAATTGAATATTGTAATTGTATATTTTGACAAAGCATTGACCAAACATCGTCCCCAGAAAACGTTGTGGGTCTTTGAAATTTCAACCCCCGGTCTTTTGATATCACAAAGTATTTATGGGGGAGGCAACTCGTTGGCTGATGGTTGGGCAAATTCTGGCGCAGCTGGAAATGATGCCACTTTCTCTTAACTCACATGAATCACATTCTTCGGTCTCCATTCATAGTGTAGGTGAAAGTCGGTCCAACGGGCTTTAAGTCAAGTTTGAGCAACTCCTTTAGTTTACTTGGGAGAGAAAATTCTAAACCGAAAATGATAGAATCGGTGGCAAACAGTGTACACTTCACACAATGAATAGCGCCACGTTATATAGGATGCCTCTTGTATCTAGACTAGTCTCCCTGAACAGAGAAAAAGTGCACAGAAGAATGAGAGTCTTTCTATAATATTGGCCTTGTGCTATTGTTTTCCAAAACCACTTTTCCATAATTCCTAAACCATCAATACATCACCTTCCAATTTCTCACAAAATGGTATCAAAGTTTTGGGCCGTTTTATGTTAATCTTGAACACTACAAGAAAAAAGGAGTAGATAGGGCATTTTTATTTTCGGCGACATGATTATCCGCAACATTTTCTAACCTACTGATTTTTCGGGGTACATGCACGGCCAGAATGGCAAGCGTAGTTGTGAAGGGGATTTCAAAGAATTCTGGACAAGGACCTAATTAAGGAGTTCGGAAATGAATTCAAATTTATTGCTAAACTCTAGATTAGAAATCCTTAATTTTTGGTTTGAGCTTTGACACTTAATAAAACTTCCAATTTAATATGAGCAGGTTTTTAGATCTTTTAGGCCCCGTTTGATATTCAATTATTCTTATTTTATCTCATCTTAATATTCACATATTAATAAAAAATAATTAATTTTTCTTTTATACTTTTTCATCTAGTCATTATTAATTATTATAAATTTTATAAACTTCTATATAAAATATAAAAATAATTCAAAATTATAAATCGCCAAACAAAAAAAATAGTATGATAATAGTATTTTGATTTTAAATTTTAAAGTGTAAAGAAAATTACTTTTTATTAGTAAGACCTATTTTTTTTTTAATAAAAAATATATATATTTCTTTTATACTTTTGTATGTGAGATCTAGGTTTTTATAAAGATTTATATGAAATTTATCTAAACTTTTATAAAATATTTTCGCTTCCAAAAATAATTAATAGTTAGACAGAAAGCACGGTGCATGGGTGGGAAGTAGGGAGCGTGTCAAAACAGGAAAATGTTATAGGGAACCGGCATGGGCGTAACCTGCGAAACCGGGCTTATGTGACAAATTGAAAATGTCGCCGTTTAAATTTCACTTTCACACTTTGTGACATTTTGCCATCAATTCAAATTTGGGTAGGAACGTTTTCATCCCCAACCCAGACATTGACCTCTTACCCTAGGACTTTGTTTTCCCTCCATCGCCATTCCCTCCATCCCCAGATGCTTTCACGCATTCTAGACGAAGCCTGGGTCCCCATTCTCTCACGAAGTTGTCGTCGGCGTGCGAAATACAACACTAGTGGGTTTTCGTGCTTGTCTTCTCCCCATCCCCTCATTTGGCCGGATGCTCACCGTGGGGCAGAGGTCAAAGGAGTCACGACGGAGTTGGCGAGTGAACTGTGGCTACATCGGCGATCTGGGCGGCTGAGCAGAGCGAGAGGGAAAGAGAGAGATTACGGGAGAAACAAAAGAAAACTCGGAGAAGCTATGCATGGGGAGGGTCGGCGTGGGCTTATCGGGAGGTGGTCACGACGGACTTGGCGATGTGAAATTTTCGTCAGCATATTCTGCTGTCAGTTGCGCTGATTGCGGCTGCGAAAATCAGCGAAGGCAGTGGGGAGTTCGGCATGGGCTTACCGAGAGATATCAGTGGCTTGTTGCGGCGCGAGGAGTGCCGGGTCTGTACTGGAGGTGACGACGGGGTGGGGGCTGGCAGCGTGCGATGGCTTTCCCGAGATAGGATGGTAGTTGGTTCAAGTGGTGGGTATTACTCTGTTTCGGGTATGGTAAAACAGGGGTGGCACGGTAGTTTACAAATGGTGCAGCGGCAGTGGCGCACGACGGAGGGTGGTCTGGCTCACGGTGGTGCCGTGAGAGGTGGTGAGCCAGCTCAGTTTTAGGTTAAGTTTCAACGTATACACTGCATGCAATGGCGTGGGGCTTAGAGTTTTGGGGTGCTCTCAACGAAGAACTACATATGAGACCTCATTCAGTATCTAATCTGAGTTTGGTGAATGAAATCCCAATTTTGTTGGGAAATAAAAGTTCTTCATCTTTATCAATGATTTGTTGATCAAAACCGCAAGCTTTTTTCGAAGCTTAGTGCACTCTTTCTCAGTCTAGTGAGTGGTATATGAGAAATCCCTTAAGGTAGAACAAGTACATATGAGACCGCAAGATTTGTTCATCATCAGTTTTAACAGGAAGTTCAACTTTATTATTGTTCCTGTACATGAGAACATCCCTCACAAGGTGTTTGTTTACGCGTTCTGTACCTTGATATGAAGAGGATTCGTCCTAATTTCCTAGTGAGTTTTTTAAATACATTGAGTTTTCTTGGGAGTAAAGGATCCTTGGGTGCATTAAGTACGCCATCGTTATCACCAAATTCACGTGCATTAAGTACCATTGCTTGGCTTGCTTCAAAATTTGTAACATGTTTTATATTGTCAAGTATCCCACTTGCAGATTTAGGCACCGCTTGAATTCGGATATGAGATAGAGTTAAAATAAGTTTAGTTTATTTTTTAATATTATTATTATTTTGAGATTTGAAAAATGTGTATTGAGATTTGAAAAAAATATATAGAAATTTGTGTTTTGTATAAAAAATTATAAAAATATAATGATGAAATGAAAGTGAGTTGAGATGAATTCAACCCACTTCCGAATCCAAACGAGGCCTTAAAATGTTGCACATTGCTAAAGCATCTTTCCTAAGGTGAAGTTATCTACTCAACATAAGGCCTATGGTTCCAAAACAGAATGCACAGTCCAAATAGATAAGATGATAAATTAGACCTACCAATCGAAGTGTAGCATTTCTTCCATACTCATCCCCGTTTTCAATCACATCATGAAGAGTATCTGGAAGAACCTTCCAAAATTCACCAACAAACTCCAAACCCATTTGCCTACTGTTCTGCAACATGTTATTTGCAAGATGTAGAAAGGCCAAGTTCTGCGCACGTGGAGAACCATAAAACTGCTGATCCCATGTTTCAACAACTTGCTTCGCTTTATTCATATGGAATATACACCAATGTGATAAAAGTTTAATCAAATTAAGGATGAAAAAGTCACTAACAGCCCCAAAAAGTTACAATAATCTACAACGTTATTGAGGAGTTGCTTGAGAGCAAATTACAATATCCAATAAAGCTATGTCCTAATGACCCATTACAACAAGCATTAAATCTACAAGTGCGGTCAGGGGGCAAGTTACCCTCAAGTAGCACACCACCCAAAATTTACGTTCTCGGTTCATATAATAAAAACTTCAGCATCAGCAAAAGCTCTATTTTGCCAAAAAACTTCAGCAACAAAGCCAACCCGTTAGAATTACTAAAACGCTCAATATTAATGCACAAGCAAGTTAACTAGGTTCTACAATTCAAATATCAATGACAACTCGCTATAATTGCTTAACCAACTATAACTGATTTTGATCCAATAAAGTAAAGTGACATTAATTTTTTTAATGGACTTGAATTAAAAATTTACTAGATTCCACCTTAAAATCAAATATAACCAGTATTGATTGAAGGTGAAGCTTCAGACCAAATAGAAATTCATGCTAAAAATTGAACGTGCATTTTTTTCCCATCATGAACATTCAACAGACCATCTCATTGTCATCCTCAAGGAATTGAAGCTTCTTTCAGCCAACGTTTAATTTGACCAAAACAAACAAGAAACAATTAAATGCACTATGAAATTCTCGCATTCACAAGAATAATTTACTGAACTGAATTAGCTATGTATCTGATAAAAATGTCCAGCTAAGATTATTAGTCACAGTATTAAGCTCATTCTTAGAGCTTGACCTGGTTTAGAAAAAAAAAAAATCTGAAGCAACCATGTATCTTATATCATTTTATGAAAGCATTGGTGATTACCTGGTTACGCACACAAATGACATCTTCTTCCAGAACTCGACAACACAACTTGGTGGTCTCATATGTTATTCCATATGCTAAATCATCTAAACAATCTAGTTGAAACAACAAGACAGCAAAGAAATCGAAAATAAACGATCATTCGTTAGTCCTATCGCCATCCTCATTGTCCCAAAAAACTAAATAATAAACAACTCCAGAATCAACAGTGTTAATATTAGAAGGACATTTTTTTTATTAGTATTTGAAGGACATACCAAGATAATCATATCATGGCAAGAAGTTCATTTTTTGTAGGAATCAATGAAAAAGGAAAAGCCATCAATTTCCATCAATTTATGTGTTGCAAATTTTGGGTGATGGTACTCCACGACCTACAATCATAGTAATTGTTGTTAAATGGTTACTAGTCAAGCTAGCTAAACCCAAGCCAAGCCCAAAACATTTTATGTTACTCAAACCTGTTACCCCAAAGTAATGGCAAAAAAAGTTTAAAAATCTGGACGACAACACTCAAAAACCTATAGTTAACAAGAACTGAAATTTAAAAGAATGTTGAAGAGAAGATCTAAAATGAAACCTTTTACAAAAGAAATAGGATGCTTCAAGAAACAATATGGGAGAATTCAGAATAGCACAATAATCCTCCAAAATCAAAGAAATTTAACTCAACAGCACTAAATAGTCTAACATATCAAAAAAAAGGCAGCCGAAGGCGTACATGTAGCAGGAAAACTTAAATCGCGACAAAAGATGGAGAGAGGGATCTAACTCTTCATCCCTTTCACAGCTTAGATCTTACGTTTTTTCTTTTTGAAAGCAAAAACATGTAACAAATTTCAGGAAAGATGAAATATATTAGTTTAGCCTCAAATCCAAGCCTATTCTTGCCGCATACTCACCTATTGAAAACAAAACCCCCAACAAAACCTAAAAACTATTCTCACCAATTATTTCGGCAAACTAGTGTGTTGTCAATAAATTGCTTCCATGGCCGCTACCAGTCCAAACCAGATTTGGGATGATAGATGGAGAGAGAATAAACTGGAAGAGAGAGAGAAACCCTAGCATTTTTCAAAAAGAAAATCCTTAAAGCTCTTGAGTTTCACAATAATTTGAGCAAGAAAAATTAGTACTCACTCGAATAACAGCGAAGATTGAAACTTTGAACCAAACCCACCTGAGATTTTGACGAGATCGCGAGCCGGAGGTAGAATGCGTGAAGGCGGTCTGTTCCGGTCATACCCACGGCGGAAACCACCCTCACAGAGGTGCGAAGCTTTGCGTCTAAAATGGTAGTGCGAATCGCTCCGTGGAGGTGCGACGCGAAATGGAGGTGCGGGAGAGAATGAAATGATCATGTTTTCCCTCCCAAATTTTTGGGTATTTCAGCATTTATGTATATATATATATATATGAAGACGCTGGAACCGGTCCGACTGTCTCCAACGTCTAAAGCAGCCCAACGTTAATTGGACTGCTTTAAGATGAAAACTACATTAAAATAAGGGAGATGCTGGGGACCGGTCCGGCTGTCCCCAGCGTCTAAAGCAGCCCAACGTTAGTTGGGCTGCTTAATGATGAAAAACACATTAAAATAAAATAAAAAATATGATTAAATAAAAAAATGAAGATTAAAAATATACTAAAAAAAAAAAATGAACAAAACATAATGAAAAACACATTAAAAAAATAAAAACATAATAAAAAACACAATAAAAAAATAAAATGAAGATGAATTTAAGGGAATTCGGCCATGGAGAAAATGGAGCTGCCGCCGGTACGGGTCCGAAACGGGTTGAAGGCTGCCGGGGGCACACCGAAGCTCGCTGGAGCTTGCCGTCGTAGGGGTGAGGTCGCCTGAGTCTGCCGGTCCCGATGGCGTGGGCGGTGTCGCCCACCGCCACCAGGGGCGGTGAGGGCTGCTTTGGTGGAGGGGGGCAGCCCGTCTGCCCCCCAGGATTTCTCTTAAAATAAAATAAAAAATATAATTAAATAAAAAAATGAAAATTAAAAATATAATAAAAAAATTAAATGAACAAAACATAATAAAAAATACAATAAAAAAATAAAAACATAATAAAAAACACAATAAAAAAATAAAATGAAGATGAATTTAAGGAGATTCGACCATGGAGAAAACGGAGCCGCCGCCGGTGGCGGTGAGCGACACCGCCCACACCATCGGGACCGGCGGACTCAGGCGACCTCACGCCTACGAGGGCGAGCTACGATGTGCCCCCGGCAGCCTTAAACCCGTTTTGGACCCGTACAGTCCCGATGTCGTGGGCGGTGTCGCCCACCGCCACCGAGGGCGGCGGGAGCTGCTCCATTCGAGGAGGGCAGACGGTCTGCCCCCCAGGTAATTTCATATATATATATATTTTTTTAATTAGGCTAACGTGACATCAGCCCGTTTCACAGGTTATGCGGATCCCGGTTTCCGATAGCATTACTGGTCAAAATAATTCTCCTATTTTCCAGACAGCGGACCACGCATGGGAAGACGACGAAATAGTCCACTCTAAAGCGCCGCGACTTTACCAAATAAGGTATCTAGGATGGTAAAATGATCAAATTGGACTGGCGGACCGGTTGGACCGGATTAGATCGAAATTTATTTGATTCGATCCAATTTATATATAGATCAAATAATTTCAATCCGGTTTCGGTCTAGGAGATTTTTCTCCCTGAACCGGACCAGACCAAACCTCCACTATATTTTATATATATATATATAAATAAATAATAGTATATAAATTATAATATTAATATTAATATAGATTAATGTAATAACCTATTAATATATAGTATATGCTCTTATAATATTAATATATTATAATTTATAGTAGTTGACTAGTTATACTATAAAAATATAAATTATAGTATATATATATAAAGTATTAGTAATAACTTATAAGTAATAAGTGTATTATTATTATTTAATATATTATTAGTAATTTATCACTATTTACTAACATATAAATATATAATATACTAATGTAATAGTATTATTAGTAATATTTTTTTCCTATTTTTTTATTTAAATTATTTTTATTTTGTCATTTTTTTAAGAGTAAGTTTTTTTAATATTTTCTAACTTGAATCTGTGATAAATATGTAAATTGGACTGGAAATAATTAAATTTGAACAAAAAAAATATATTTAATCATTGTAAAATTTTAAATTAAATTTAACACATTAAATCATATGGAGTACCCCTGGATCGGACCGGACTGCCCCTAGACCGAATTGGACCAGATCGATATGGACCGAATAAGAGTTTGGTCTAGTCCAAAATGAGAGAATTCTTAAATCGAATGAAATCGATCCATAAATTTCTCAAATCGGACCACTTACACCTCCAAAGATATCGCAAATTGAAGGCTATGACTTTAGACGTGTGGGTGTCACTGCTATGATTTTTTTTTTTTGAAATATTGTCGCTATGACTAAACGAAAGAAAGTATCGCAAATTGAAGGCTATGAATTAATAGTTAAAAAGAAAAATAATAAGCAGTAAATTTATAGAAAGTATTTTAAGAAAAGAAAACCTAAACTGCTACATTTATAACAAAATTCAAAGAAAAACTTCTGTTGAAAGTATTACGATTATAGCAAATAACATTGTATCTTCAATTACAATCAAATCCCATGATTCTAGGAAATCTCTTGATTTTAGATGATAGCTTATATGGAAATATTGTCTTGTATTTTTTTCATTATATTTGTTGTAATTAAGTGTAAATATTCTATATAATGATATAGAGTACTACAAGCAAATTGCGGTGGTTTTTCAAACCTTATCATGGTATTAGAGCCAGGTTTGAAGTCATCTAGGATTTACATCCGTCGATCCTCATGGCCTCTGTAATCCCGCGCCTACTCTGTCTTTCAACACCATGGTCCACTTCCTCACCATTAAGCTATCTTCCTCCAACTACCTCCTCTTGCACAGTCAGTGTTACCATTGTTGCAGTTCCAAAATCTTCTCGATTATGTCGATGACTCTCTCAAACCTCACTCTGCCACTATTGGTTCCAATGACTACCACTGCAAACCCAAAATTTGTTGAATGGCAGTAGACCGATCAACTTGTTCTTAATCTTCTCCTCGGTTCGTTGACGGAAGAAGCTCTATCCACCATTGTTGGCTTGACCACTTTGCATGACGTATGGTCTACTCTGGAGACCACCTTCTGTCATCATTCTATATCTCGGGAGCTGCATCTCAAAGATGAATGCAACACACGAAGAAAGATGCCCGGATTGTGGTCAAATACTCTCGCGAGTTCCAATCTGTCTGTGACCAATTTGTTGCCATGGGCAGACCAGTGGATGATCTCAACAAAATATATTGGTATTTGCATGGACTTGGCTCTACTTTCTCCGCCTTTTCTACTACACAATTATCTATTTCACCTTTCCCTTCTTTTACTAATATTGTTCCCGTGGCAGAGAATTATGAAAATCATGTTAAGTCATTGAAGATGCCTTCCACGGGATCCACCTCTGCTGCCTTCACTACTTCTCATGGCAACAAATCAAGCTGTGGTAGTAGTGGTAATTTTCGTGGAGGCTGTGGCCGAGGTGGTGGTCGTCATCAATTTAATCGCCCTATTCAGTGCCAGATTTGTCGTGGGGAAGGGCATTACGCCACTGCTTGCCGTGACTATTACTCCCAACCCTCCAACGCTGCTAATCTTGTGGAGGCTTTTACCTCATGCTCACTCAATGCCAATCAAGATTCCGATTGGTATACGAACATAGGCGCAACTGCGCACATGACTAGTGATTTCACTTAGTTGGACAAGTTTGACACATATACTGGTAAGGATCGTGTTATTGTTGGTAATGGTGCATTTCTTCCAATCTCTCACACTTGTACCATCTCTCCCATCTATTACCTTACTTTAAAGGATGTCTTAGTTGTGCCTAGCTTAACCAAAAATCTGACATCCATTAGTAAACTTACTTTTGATTTTCCTCTTTCTATCACCTTCACTAATGATCGCTTTGTCATACAGAATCAAGTCACAAGAAGGGTGGTGGCAACTGGACAACGTGAGAACGGTCTCTATGTGCTTGAGCGAAGACATCAATCTCTAATTTCTGTTTTCTCAAATAATTGTCCTCGAGCTTCCTTTGATGTTTGGCATGCTCGTTTGTGTCATATATCTCATTCTATTATTTCTCTTTTGAATAAAAATCGTCAATTTTGTGTGACCTCTTTGCTTCCTACTCCCACTATTTGCTCTAGTTGTCAACTTGCAAAAAGTCATCGTCTTTCCATTTCAACCATAATGAAAATGGGCATCTCATGTTTTGGATCTTATTCATTGTGACTTATGGGGTCCATCGCCTCTTCCCTTCAATTTAGATTACATATATCATATCATTTTTGTTGATGATCATTCCCGATTTACTTGGCTTTATCCTTTGAAATTAAAATCTGATTTTTATCGCATTTTTCTTCAATTTCAGAAATTTGTCGAAAATCAGTTTTTCATTAAAAAAAAAGTTTCAAAGCGATGGAGACACCGAATTTACCAATCATATTTTTTGGGATCACTTAATCAACTATGACATTCGTCATCAAATGTCTTACCCTTATACACTAGCCCAAAACGGTCGTGCCGAGCGCAAACATTGCCACACATCTGAAACTGGCTTAACAATGCTCTTCCACTCATACGTCCCAATGATATTTTGGGTTGATGCCTTTAGCACGACCGCTTTTACCATTAATCGGTTGTTAACACCTACTCTTGATAGCCTATCTCTCTTTAAGGTCCTGTATGGTAAGCCCCCCATTTGCTCCAATTTTCATCATTTTGGTTGTCTTGTATTTTCATACTTACGTGATTATGCCTTTCATAAATTAGCCTCTCGTAGTCGTCCCTGTTTTTTTATTGCCTATAGTATGTCTCATAATGGTTTTCGTTGTCTTGATCGTTCCACTAATCACGTCTTTATTTCCAGGCATGCTGTTTTTTATGAACTTAATTACCCTTTTAAGGGAACTCCTTGCTCTAGGACCCTATCTAACTCTCATGTTAGTGCATTTCTTGAGCCCGCTTCTATCCCAGAAGCCTCATCATCGACTCAGCCCGATCCCATACCATGTCCATGTGATTCTTGCTTAACTAATGCATCTGCTAGTATTGTGCCTCTTTCTGTTTTGCAGGCCCCAGATGATGAGCCCACTATTAACTCGGTGCTGAAACCTCCACATGACTCCACTCTCTTGCCCACTAGCTCAGCTCCTGTCATTGCTGTCTCCTCGAGCCAACCACCTTTAATTGGTACTCATCCAATGTAGACTCGGGCTAAATCAAGCATTTTCAAGCCCGCCCACCGATCTCATGTGTGCACAGTTCCTCACTCCGGCCTGCTTCAATCTCTTCTCACCATGCACGAGCCCAGAGGCTTCAAGTCCACTGCTAAACATCCTTGATAAATTGCCGCCATGGATGACGAAATTCAAGCCCTTCACAGGAATCATACATGGGACTTGGTACCCAAACCGCCCAACAAAAATGTTGTGGGATCCAAATGGGTTTTATGTATCAAATACCTATTTGATAGCACTGTGAATCGTCTTAAGGCTCGATTGATTGCAAAGGGCTACACACAACAACCGAGTCTTGACTTCACTAATACTTTCAGCCCTGCTGTCAAGACTTCCACAGTCCGTGTTGTTTTATCCTTGGCCATCTCTAATAATTGGCCTTTTCGGTAGTTTGACAACAAGAATGCATTTCTTCATGGGCTTTTGCAGGAAGAAGTCTAAATGGATCAACCGCCTGGATATGTTGACTCTAAATATCCAACATATGTTTGTCGGCTTCATCAGGCTCTCTATGGTCTCAAACAAGCTCCACGTACTTGGTTCCATCATTTTAGCTCCTTTCTCTTGGCTATTGGCTTTGTTTGTAGTTGTGTTGACTCATTTTTATTTGTTCTCTCCAAGGGTGCTCACTTAATTTATTTATTACTCTATGACTGGCAGCAATTCGGCACTTCTTGATGGCTTTATTAGCAAGCTAACTTGCAAATTTGCCACCAATGACCTTGGTTCCTTGAACTATTTTCTGGGCTTGGAAGCCCATCACACGTCTATTGGTCTTTTTCTTAGCCAAGACAAGTATGCTCATGAAATCTTACAACGTGCACAATTAGTTGACTCCAAACCAGTGGGTACTCCCATGGTGGTCGCCCAACATCTTTCCACTGCAGGTCCAGATTTTGATGATCCATCTCTCTACCGGTTGCTTGTAGGAGCTTTCCAATATCTCACAATCACTCAACCGGATATTACTTACATTATATGTGCCGTCAGCCAATACATGCATAAGCCATCTATTTCCCATTTTCAGGCTGTAAAAAGGATACTACGCTATATTAAGGGGACTCTTCAGTTTGGTTTATCTTTCACTCCATCTTCTTCTAGAGAACTTCTTGCTTATTTAGATGTCGATTGGGTTGGATATCCTGATACAGGCTGCTCAATTTCTGGCTATGCCGTTTATTTCAGTGGTAATCTAGTGTCTTGGAGTTTCAAGAGGCAATTAACAGTTTTTCGATCCCGCTGTGAATCTGAATATCGAGCATTAGCCCTCACTTCCGCGGAAGTTAAGTGGCTACGACATCTTCTTCGCAATCTTCATGTGTCTCATCTATCTCCTTCAATCATACTTTGTGATAATTTAAGTTCCATCTTTCTTGCCGTCAATCTACTCTCTCATAAACGCTCTAAGCACATTGCTCTAGATTATCGTTTTGTGTGCGAACTAGTGGCTTTCGATGAGCTCAAGATTTGTTACATCCCCACTCAATTACAAATTGTTGACATGTTCACCAAAAGTCTTGGCCAACCTACCTTCATCTTCCTACGCTCCAATTATAATACAATCCCATGATTCTAGGAAATCTCTTGATTTTAGATGATAGCTTAGATGGAAATATTGCCTTGTATTCTTTTCGTAACATTTGTTGTAATTAAGTGTAAATATTCTATATAATGATATACGAGTACCACAAGCAAATTGTAGTGGTTTTTCAAACCTTGTCAGAAAGATTTTCAAAGATTTTGTGAGACCGATACTAAAAAATAATTATAACAATTTTAGAGGCACTTTTTATGTGTATTTTATTAAGTAATAAATAATTTTTTATTAGTATAACTTAATATTTTTTTAATAAAACTATAAAACTCAAATTTTTATTGCCCACATCAAGTTCAAACAAGCGCGAGGAAGGGGGGGGGGGGAACAATATTACAGTAAAAAAAGACTTGTCTGATTTGTTTTTAGAGATGAGATTGAAATAAGTTGGGATTAAACTAAAAAGTTAAATAAAATATTATTATATATATATTTTTAATATGATTTTTGTATTACGATTTAAAAAAATTGAATTGTTTATATTATTTTATATTAAAAATTGAAAAATGTGTAATAATTAAATAAAATAAAATGAGATAAAATAAGATGAAAACATGTGTATCTTGTAAACAAACTAGGCCTAAGCTGTTTGCTTATAACTGTTTTATAATTTTTTTGGACTCTATATAAAATTGAGGAAGATTTTATAAAACTAAAATCATTTTTAATAAAGGGGTTGTTAACTGTTATCGGAAGGAAAGCGCTAGCTGTTAAGTTGTTAACTCCATGTATGTGTACTTGTCCGCATTTTTTTAAAAAGAGAAAGATATTTTAATTTTAGAGAAAATTTGGGGCTGGGTCCGATTAAACCCCATAATAAAATAGCTCTTGTCGCTGCCAATCACTGGAGGCGACACCGTCCATGCCATTGGAACTGCCTTTCTCCGGTGACCTCATTCCTGTGACAGCGACTTCTGGCGACCTCTCATTTTCTCCCGACAACCTTAAACTCGGGTCCATTATAGACGGTGTCGACCACGGCGGGGGCTGGGCTGAGGCCGAACACCTTTCTATCAAATCATTTTTATTTTATTTTTTTATTGTGTTTTTTATTATGTTTTTTTTATTTTATTTTTTATTGTATTTTTTAAATTTTATTTTTTTATTGTATTTTTTTAAATTTTTTATTGTATTTTTAAGATGAACTACATTTATTATGAGATTTGGTCAGACTAAGTCCCAACCTCACCCTTAATTTTATTAAGAGCGTTCACTTATAATAAAAGGAAACTATAATTACATCCAAATAACCCGGAAGAAAAAAATAATCTACAACAATCAAAACCCAGGCATAAAAAAAACCTAATAAACCAAATCGTCAAATATAATGCAAATGACAAAGGACACCTAAAGTCTGGTTTGTTTTTTTAAATCGTCTCAACTTATTTTATCTTAAATTTATCATTATATTTTTTTAATTTTTTATATAAAATAAAATAAATAATGCAACTTTTTCAAATCCTAAAATAATTTTATAAATCTTAAAACAAAACTAATATTAAAAAAATATTTTATAATAATATTTTTTTCAAACTTTGATCTTATTTTATCTAATCTCATCTATAAAAACAAACAAAGCTTAAAATAAACCATCCGATTGCAATCAAGAGTTCCTGCAAGAAGAAAGCCCAAGCACATAATAGTAAAATAGATAAAAAAATATTAGGGACAAACAACGTATAAAAGTTGACTAATAATCTGTGGTGTTTAATATTTATTATTTGTTGTATAATATTTATGAGTTGAAAAATAAAAAAATAAATCAAAAATTAAAAAATATTAAAATGAGATATTTTATTTATTATAACATATCGGTTGATATTTATCTCTCGCTTGTGTACGAGGTTTGATCTCTCAAAAGAGCGTCGCCATCCCAATTAACATCGACGGTGGAGGCTCATTACCCAACACATACATGTCATCACATGATTTTAAGGTGTCGTTTTGGCCGTCTCTACATCTCAAGAGGGAAATCCTATTTTCAGTCAAACTACATCCCTTCTCTTTATTTCCATTTATTTTTATTCTTTTGTTAATTTTGTAGGTGAAAGGAAGATTCTGCTACAGGTAAAGAGGTGTATAGACTACAGACGGAAGCAAAATACGTGTTCAATCCATTTATCTCTACTTGTGGGCATTTACCATATATATTATACACAAGCCTTACTTCCACCGAATCAAAAGGAGAGCAACCATTTACTAGAAAAATCAATGAGTGCCTTTGCCTGTCTTTGTGTTTACTCTTTATTATTCTCCCTCTTACAAACCTCCATTCAGCTAGACACTCTCACTCCAAGTCGATCAATCAGAGACGGTGGCGACACGTTAGTTTCAGCTGGTCGAATATTTGAATTGGGATTTTTCAGCCCAGGTAGTTCAAAGAGCCGATACGTGGGAATATGGTATGTGATATCTTCTGGGACAGTTATATGGGTGGCTAACAGAGACAATCCTCTTAACGATCACTCCGGAGTTCTAACGGTCACCGATGAAGGAGTTCTTGCCCTTCTCAATGGCACAAATAGTATTATTTGGTCATCTAATACATCAAAAACAGCAGAAAATCCAGTTGCACAGGTCTTGGATACCGGAAATCTTGTTGTGAAAGATGGAGATGTCGATGACCCAGATAGATTTTTGTGGCAGAGTTTTGACTATTCTTGTGACACATTCCTACCGGAAATGAAGCTCGGAAGGAACTTAATTACTGGTCTAGATAGGTTCATATCATCTTGGAAAAGCACGGAAGATCCTGCTCGAGGTGATTATACACTACGGTTAGATCCTCGTGGGCTTCCGCAAGTGGTTTCTATGAAGGGAGATGCGATTATAAGTAGAGCAGGGTCATGGAATGGTCTTCGTTTTACGGGATCTCGGGTATTAAATTTGAATCCATTGTTCGAGGATGAATTCGTGTTGAATAAGAAGGAGGTCTATTACCACAGCAAACTCTTAAACACTTCTGTTTTAACAAGAAGTGTGATTAACCCATCAGGCGTTCCACAGTCGTTTATATGGATTGATCGAACACGCAGTTAGGAGTTTTTCTCTATATCCCAATCAGATCAGTGTCAAAATTATGCCTATTGTGGTGCATATGCTACCCGCCATACCAATAGCTATCCTGTATGCGGATGCTTGGAAGGGTTCTTACCCAAGTCAACAAAAAAATTGAAATCAGTAGATTGGTCTGATGGATGTGTTCGAAGGACTCCATTGGCATGCAATGGAGATGAATCCCGCAAGTACACGGGGCTGAAATTGCTCGACACATTTTCTTCCTGGTTTAGTCAGACCATGAGCCTCAATGAATGCAAGGGATTGTGTTTGAAAAACTGCAATTGCATAGCATATTCAAATTTAGATATTAGGGGAAGAGGAAACGGCTGTGTCCTTTGGTTCGGCAACCTCAATGATATGGTAGTATACCCCCAGGGTGGGCAAGAGATGTACATAAGGATGGCCAGTTCAGAACTAGGTACTTTTTCACTTCTTTTATTTGATCTAGATATTTGCTCTTTTTCTGTTAATAGAGGAAAAATCGGAGTTCGGTCAACTATATTTCCTAGTGAGACTTATGAAATCATACGAGATTGGATCAATAGTCAGATATATGCAGATTGACTCTTAACTTAGTTTTTAGAAAATACAGGGAAACATGGGAAATCCAGAAACAACAACCGTCCAATATTCTTTGGAAGTTTCTTTGCTAAGAATTGTTTCCAAGATGGGACGATTAATTGCCTGAAAAAGATAATTTTTTGCCTTCAAATCTTTTAGCTTTCTCCCTTCCAACTCTGTTTTTTGGGCATCTGTCAGCACAACACCTTCTGCTGGTTCTACTACTCCAGAAACAACAACCGTCCAATATTCTTTGGACCTCAATAAGTTCTCCATGAGCATGCTCCAATGATCATAGTTACCATCAAAGCGTGGAATGGCTGGCTGTACAAAACTGTCGGAAGCAATCAAAGCGTGGAATGGCTCTGATACCATTGATACACAGTAGAGAAAAAGCAAAAAGAGCACTGGTACAAAGTGAAGAAAAACAAAAAGACGTGTTGAAAAGGAAAGCTCTCTTTCTTCATATTGATAAAAGAAAAGAAGGGCCTATAAATAGGCTTTACATCATATCACACTAACCACGATTCCTATAAAGTAGCACCACAACTAAGACACTAACTCTGCTACGAATTAAATAACAAATTCCTAAAGACTCGGTCAAACCCACCAAAAACTAGAACTTCCAATGAATATTAATAAATATGAAATAAAACATTTAAATCTTAACAAAAACGAGCAGGAATCATAGCCGGCGCTGCAATATTAGTCATTGGAATTCTAACTCGCTCTCTCTCTCTCTCTCTCTCTCTCTCTCTACAACATTTTTTAACCTATTGGTTTTCAGAGTACACTGGTAGAAGGGCAAGTGATAGTTGTAAAGAGGCTTTTAAAGAATTCTGGACAAGGACCTAACGAGTTCAAAAACGAAGTCAATTTAATTGCAAAACTTCAGCATCGCAATCTTGTAAAGCTTCTAGGGTGTTGCATGGAAGAAAATGAGAAAATGTTAATTTATGAATACATGCCTAACAAAAGCTTGGAGTCCTTCACTTTTGGTTTGAGCTTTGACCCTTCTAATGCAGTTCGGTTAATGAATAGTTTGTTGAGAATTTGGTGAGGTTTGTACTAACATGAAGGTGAAATTGGACAGACCAGGCAAGGAGGAAATTGTTAGATTGGCGCAAGCGCTTAAACATTATTGGTGGGATTGCCAAAGGGCTTCTCTATCTTCACGAAGACTCTAGGTTGAGGATCATCCATAGAGATCTTAAAGCCAGTAATGTCCTTCTAGATATTAACATGAATCCGAAAATTTCTGACTTTGGCCTGGCTAGATCATTTGGAGGAGATCAAATTGAGTCCAAGACCCATAGAATTGTTGGAACATAGTAAGTACATTTATACTTCTCTTCTCTTATAGATTGCAGCCAACTATGGACAAGATCTTGGACATGCTTATAAGCAATGTACAAACTTTTCTCATTGGACTGATTTTATGAGATGAGTTAGGCTCATGAATTTCTACATAGGCCACCACCATAATCTTCTCGGACATGTAAGCATGGAGAATGCGATTTTATTTATTAATGGTGTTGTTCCAAAATAATAGATTGTAATATGCTGCAATAGATGAGCATATTTGAAGGAATTCTGACCCACAGAAATATGGCTTTAAATTTGTTTCAGGCATGGAGACTATGGATTGAAGATAGGGCAATGTAATTAGTGGATGAATTATTAGGGGATGCAAACACACTATCTGAAGTATTAAGATTGATTCAAGTGGGTCTCTTATGTGTGCAGCAAAGACCAGAAGATAGACCAAGCATGTCGTCTGTGGTTCTAATGTTAAGCAGTGAGAGTTTATTGCCTATCCCAAGGCATCCGGGTTTCTATATAGATTCACCGGAAAGAGACTCTTCGTCTGCCAAAAATCCAACTTATTCAGCGAATGGAATCAGCATTTCAAGGTTTGAAGCATGGTAGATATATCTCACTTCCACTACACATTCTTCTGTCTCCATTCATAGTTGGCGAAAGACGGTCCCAGGGGCTTCAAGTAAATTTTGATCAATTCATTGAGTTGACAATTGAGGAGAGAAAATTCTTAACAGAGATTGATATGAATGGAGGGAGAGAGTGGCACTCAGACAGAAGAGGCAAGGGAGAACTTGGAAGCCGATGTGTGTACTTCACCAATGAATAGCTCACATGGGACGTCGTTTTTATCTAAGGTCAAAAGAAATAGATCCATTCGTCTAGAATGGGGGAAAAATGTCGCAAAGAACATTAGTTTTCCTTTCAATGCTGGCCTTGTGCATGCTTTTCTTTTCCAAAATCATTTTCCATCAATTCCTAAATGACTAATGCATCATCTCCAAGTTTTTAACAAGTGGTATCAAAGTTTTGAGCGGTTTTATTTTAAACATCATAACTTTTGGGAATCCAATTCAAGACTCGAGGTTATGTTTAGATAATGAGAAGTGTTAAGTAAAGTTGTGAATGGTAGTGAAAAAGTAATTATAAAATATTAAATAATAATAAAAAGGAGAATAATAATAAAAAGTAGGTAAAAAGTAATAATAAAGTAATGAATAGTAGTATAGTATTATGAGATTATTTGAAAATACCTTGCTTGCCAAACATAAAAATCACTGAGCCTCGTTTGTTTTTGCAAATGAGTGAGATGAATTGATATAAATGTTGAAAGTTGAATAAAATCTTATTTGAATATACTTTTAAAAAATTATTTTTATTTTGAGATTCGAAAAAATTGATTTGTTTATTTTATTTTGTATAAAAATTTGTAAAAAATTATAATAATTAAATAAGATAGGATAAGAATATTTGTGAAAACAAATCAGACGAAACTTTACATATAACTTTAGGATGGGTAAACTTTTTAAAAATAGTACGGCCCAAAATAAAGAAATATAATAAAATAAAAATTGCTACGGATCCCACTTCTTATTCAGAAAGACTTTCATGGCTTAAGTCACATTTGAATAATGAGTTGAGGTAGTTACGATGAAAGTTGAAAGTTAAATGAAATATTATTAAATTATTATTTTTTACTATTATTATTATTATAAGATTTAAAAAAATTGAATTATTTATTATATTTTGTATAGGAATTTAAGAAAATGATGAGATGAAATGAAATAAATAGCATTTTATCTTAAGTTTTATGTGGATGTTGACTCATTGATCATTCTCGTGCTGCCGTGTAATTTGGTCTTGACTTTTATATTCAGATGTTGATCCAATATGGTTATCAACTTATCATTATCTTGGTCTCTCAATCCAAGTGGGATCCGTTTCAAACATGGTATAATCGTCGAATCTCCATAAACAAATTGACGACCACAAACAATGAAGCACAAAAGCTATTATAAACTCACACTGAGTCTTTACTATCAGTCAGACTTAGATACAAAAGATTCATGATCAAGAATTGCAGTAAAGGAGAAATAAAACAAGAAGAACAGCAAGATTTAAAGTAAATCAACAAGAAATAAAATAAAAGTAAAGAGATCAGAAGAACACACGAGATTACGTGGTTCGGCCCTAATGGCCTACATCCACGGCAGGAGCAGCCTTAGAGATCATTTTATTGATGAATCTTCTAAAGCCAACGTTTATCTTACAAGATCAAACCAGAATCGATTTAAAATAAGCCATGAAAATGGTTTTCTCACTCACTCGATAAAACCCTAGCTCAGTATCTCTCTCTATATCTCGAAAGCTCTCAAGTTGACATATTACAAATGAACTCTCTTCTAACCCTAAACAGCTTAAGTGTATATATATATATACACAACCAATAGATGTAAACACGTGTAGATCCAGTGGCTGAGATTAACCCTTATCAGCACAGCCCATATCACGTACCCAAACATATGCTTTCCTCCCTGAACTTGAATAAAACGGCACCGTATTATCTGTTGTGGAATTTGTTCATTGCATACACAGATTAGGTTAAAGAGTAAATATAATAAATGTAAATAATTGACACTTAATATTCACATTTCTCCACCTTGTCAATAATTTATTCACCAACTCTATCCTATTCTCATCTTGGTTGTTCCTGCAATGTCCCTTTACTAGGGACCCTCAACAGTCTGCATATTAATCAAGTTCAGACGAACTTGCTAAAGGCAGGGATTTTGTCATCATGTTTGAGGGATTTTCCTCAGTTGGAATTTTCTCCACTCCAAGTACCTTAGACTCAATTACATCCCTTATAAAATGGAGCCTAACATCTATGTGCTTAGACCTTTCATGATATAATTGGTTTCAAATATAAAGAACTCTAGTCATCACAGTACACATTAATATTTCCTTTGAATATACCTAATTCATGTGATATACCATTCAGCCATATTACTTCCTTTATGGCCTCTGTCAAAGCTATATACTCAGCTTCTGTTGTGGATAATGCCACAACAGCTTGCTAATTTGACTTCTAGCTAATAGCCTCCCTATAAGCAGTAAACACAAAACCTGTTAGGGATTTCCTGGTATCTATATTTCCAGCATAGTCTACATCTACAAAATCCTCTAGCTCACACCCTTCCTTAACATTTTTTTCCATATATCAGACCCAAATTAGTGGTTCTAGAAATGTATCTTAGTAGCCATTTAATGGCATGCCAATGTGCCTTACCAGGATTATTCATAAACTTGCTGACAACACTAACAACATGGGTAAGGTCTAGTCTAGTGCATACCATGACATACATTATACTTCCCACCATACTAGCATAGGGGATTTGTTTCATAAATTGTATATCCATTTCTGTTTTAGGAGCCTGATTAATGGATAGTTTCACATGTTGGCCTAGAGGTGTACTGACAGGCTTAACTTGGTCCATACCAAAACATTTGAGAACTTTAGAAATATAATTTTTCTGGGATAAATACAGACATCTCTCTATCTTATCCCTTGTAACATCCATCCCTAAAATTCTGCTTACAGGTCCTAGGTTTTTCATCTCAAATTCAGATTTTAACATACACTTAATCTTCTTAATCAGAATTGAGTCTTTACAAGCAACCAACATATCATCTACATACAGCAAAAGATATATTATTGTACCATTAACATCCTTATAGTAAACACAGTTGTCATAATAGCTCATTTTAAAGTCATTTTCAAGCATGCATGTATCAAATCTCTTATACCATTGTCTAGGAGACTGTTTTAGTCCATATAAATATTTTTTAAGCAAGCATATTTGATTTGAGTTAATATCTTTTGAGAACCCCTTAGGGAGTTGCATGTAAATAATCTCTTCTAATTCTCCATGCAAAAAGACAATTTTTAGATCTAATTGTTCTAAGTGTAGATCCTGAAATGTTGTAAAAGACAGAAGCAATCTAATGGAATTGTGCTTAACCACAAGAAAGAATATTTCATTGTAATCTATTCCCTCTCTTTGAGTGAAGTCCTTTGCCACTAGCTTTGCTTTAAACCTAGTACCTTCCACCCCTGGTATGCTTTCTTTTCTTTTAAAGATCCACTTGGATGCCACCAACTTAACCCTCTCTGATTTTGTAACAAGAACCCAAGTTTTATTCTTATTAAGGGACTCCATCTCCTCCTGCATAGCAAGTATCCACTTAGTGGCATCCTTGCTAGCTATGGCCTCTTTATAGGTCCTTGGTTCTTGATTCACAATCTCATTAGCAATGGTCAATGCAAAAGTTGTAAGCTCAGCTTGACTATACCTGAGAGGTGGTTTTATTGTTCTTTTCTTTTTGTCCATTACCAAAATGTAAGAGTTAGAACTTGTTTGAACTGTGTCCTTTGATATAATGTCCTCAGAGCTGCTGACTTGGCCAGTCTTGGGTTTTGTTGAGGTGTTTCCATCTTCCACCTCAACTTGTACCTCCCCCTTAGTATTACCAAGTGTGTGTTCAGTCTCTTCCTTCTGTACCTGGGCCATTTGGGATTCATTGAAAACTACATCACTGCTGATAATACACTTTTGCCTCCCAGGTTCATCTACCCACAGCTTATACCCTTCAACCCCTTCGGGGTAACCTACAAAGATGCACTTAAGTGCCCTGGGATCTAGTTTATCAGTCTTTGAGTGTGCATAGGCAGTACACCCAAAGATTCTAAGGTGATCATACCTAGGTGGTTTCCTAGTCTAAAGTTCTTGTAGTGTTTTAAAGTCTATAGCTGAAGATGGACATCTATTTATTAAATGGACAGCTGTGCTTATAGCTTCTGCCCAAAAAGATTTAGCTAGCCCTGTATTGGACAGCATGCATCTTACCTTCTCTAAAATGGTCCTATTCATTCTCTCAGCTAGGCCATTTTGTTGAGGGGTTTCCCTCACAGTTTTATTTCTCAAAATTCCTTCCTCCTTACAGAAGTTATTAAACTCAGTTGACAGAAACTCTAACCCATTGTCACTCCTACGAGTTTTCAGTTTTCTGCCTACCTGGTTCTCTACTAAAGATTTCCATTTCTTAAACTTCCCAAACGTGTCACTCTTGTGATTAAGAATGTTAACACATACTTTCCTAGAGTAGTCATCAATGATGGAGAGGAAGCAATTCCCTCCATCATGGGAATCTACTCTAGAAGGTTTCCAAAGGTCAGAGTGTACATAATCTAGGGTCTGTGCAGTCATGTGAGTTGCCCTTTTAAAACTAACCCTCTTACCCTTTCCATAAACATAGTCTTCACAGAAAGGTAAGTTGTCCAGGCCTACATCTGTCAGTAAGCCCTGTTTGTGTAATTCTAAAAGTCCTCTTTGACTAACATGCCCTAGTCTCCTGTGCCAAAGCACAGTTTTATTCTCAATAGCATTCTGAATAGAGGATGCTTCCCATACAGTGATTTTTCCAACTAAGGTATACAGGCCATTCTTTATTACCCCTTTCATGATTGTAAGTGAACCTTTAGTAACTCTAAGGACCCCTGCCTCTGACTTAAAAGAGTAGCCTGAAACATCAAGCATACCAAGAGAAATCAAATTCTCTTTAGGTCAGGTATATATCTGACCTGCCTCAAAAGTCTCTCCATCCCATTATGGAAAGTTAGTCTTATGCTCCCAATTCCCAGGATTTTACAGGATTTATTATTCCCTAGAATTACATGTCCACAATCCAATTCAGAAAAAATGTTTCAAACCAGTCCCTATTTGGACACATATGAAAAGAGCATCGAGAGTCTAAGATCCACTCTTTTCCATAATCAACCTCAGATACATTTAGTACCTCAGCACTATCATACCCATATAACACCACAGCCACATCCCCATCCTCTTTGGTTTTATTTCCTGTTTGTGTTTTCTTATCAGGACAGTCTTTTTTGAAGTGTCATTCTTTGTGATATAGAAAACACTTCAAGTGTTTTCCTTTAGACTTAGACCTCCCTTTCTTATTCTCTAATTTTCCTTTCTTGCCACTCTTTTCTAGTCTTCCCCTAAGTGACAAACCCTCACCATGTTCTTATTTGATATTTTCTTGGTTTTGTAATTCCCTAATATGAAGTACAGCCTGCACTTCATCTAGGGATAAAGTATCCCTACCATACATCATAGTCTCCTTAAAGTTTTGGTATGAGGAGTCAAAGGAACTCAGCAAGTGGATTGCCTGATCCTCATCCTCCACCTTAATATCTATATTATTCAGGTCTAATATTATTTTGTTAAAATTATCCAGATGTTTTCCTATCGAGGTACCAGGAGTCATCTTGAAAGTGTATAACCTAGTTTTCTTATAAAGCCTATTAGCTAAGGACTTTGTCATATAGAGGTGTTCCAATCTTAACTAGATACCAGCCGCAGTTTTCTCACTTGCGACCTCTCTCAACACTTTATCTCCTAAAGAGAGAATAAGAACACTATGGGCTTGTTGGAGGATGTCCCTTTGGACTTCCACCTTACCTTTCTCTTTCGAGGAAGAGCCTTTTTTTCTCACAGGTGAGAGCATCCTGTAAGCCCTGTTGGACTAACAGAGCTCTCATCTTTATTCTCCATAACCCAAAATCATTTTTCCCTGTAAACTTCTCAACATCGAATCTCTTGGTCCCTTTAGAACCTGAGCTCGTGATACCACTTGTTATAAACTCACCCTGAGTCTTTACTACCAGTCAGACTCAGATACAAAAGATTCCTGATCAAGAATTATAGTAAAGGAGAAATAAAGCAATAAGAACAGCAAGATTTATAGTAAATCAACAAGAAATAAAAGAAAAGTAAAGAGATCAGAAGAACACACGAGATTACGTGATTCGGCCCTAATGGCCTACATCCAAGGCATGAACAGCCTCAGAGATCATTTTATTAATGAATCTTCCAAAGCCAACGTTTCTCTTACAAGATCAAACCAGAATCGATCTAAAACAAGCCATGAAATTGGCTTTCTCACTCACTCGATAAAACCTTAGCTCAGTATCTCTCTCTGTATCTCGAAAGCTCTCAAGTCAGCAGATTACAAATGAACTCTCTTCTAACCCTAAACAGCTTAAGTGTATATATATACACAACCAACAGATGTCAACACATGTAGATCCAGTGGCTGAGATTAACCCTTATCAGCACAGCCTATATCACGTGCCCAAATATATGCTTTCCTCACTGAACTTGAATAAAACGGCACCGTATTATCCGTTGTGGAATTTATTCGCTGTATAAACAGATTAGGTTAAAGAGTAAATATAATTAATGTAAATAATTGACATTTAATATTCACAAAAGCAGATGTATAAAGAACTACAATTAGGAATTTACATGTGCTTTGGGTTTTTTCATAAATAAAATTATCGAGCCTCTACAAATGTAATGGAGAGTCCATTACTAGAAGATATTTCTTGATTGCATCGGGAGGAATCCATGTCCGAAAGATACCTTTTGGTGAGAACACCAGGCTGTTTAGGCAGAAGTAGTACAGTCTCACTACTCAACATCAAAACAACAGAGGACATGTTTGGTCTATGTTCTGGACTTTGCTGCACACATAGTAGACCCACCTGTCTTGATCTTAGCACTTCTCTTGTGTTGCATGACTCCTTACTGATTTATCAAACAATTCCAAAATCCGTCTCTCCTCCTTGTACAGTCTCTATGCCTGAATGATTTAGACCATTTTATTAAAAAAAGAACATGTTGAGGGGGAGGGGAGAAAAATATGGAAATTCTCTTAAGATATAACCCAAAATTGACTGAGAACCATGTCTTGCTTGACATCACTTACATACCCAAGGAGGTTCAGATTATGGTCTGGAAGGCAGAATCCCCTGTTTCTCTTTCCACTCACTGTCTCTAGTACCAAAACACCAAAGCTATAAACTTCAGATTTCATTGAGAATAGTCCATCAATTGCATACTCTAGAAACATGTAACCGATGCAACAAAATTATTCATTAAATTAATATGTTTATGGACAATGGTGTCAATATACAATGTTAAAGAAATTCTTACAATGTTCCAGCCACTTTGCTTGTCTGTGCTTCCGTTTGACCTCCGCCAAATATTTTGGCCATGCCAAAGTCTGAGATTTTTGGTTTCATGTCATTGTCCAGTAACACATTGCTAGCTTTTAGATCTCTGTGGATAATTCTGAGTCTCGAGTCTTGATGAAGATAAACTAGTCCTCGAGCAATCCCATTGATAATGTGGAAGCACTGGGGCCAATCTAATGATATATTTTTCTTTGGATCTGCAAATGAACATTAGAAAAAATGCTGGTTGGTACAATTCCATCCAATTTATCTGCGAATGAGAGATTTTTCAAAATATCAATTTGAAAAGAAGTTGAAATTTGAAGCTCAAAGTTGATAAAGTTTTAATCTAAGGAAGAAAAGTTCTTGAGACAGCCAAACCAAATATAAAGGAGTCCAAGCTCTTGTTGGGCATGTATTCATATACGAGCATTCCTTGAGTCCTTGTCTTGATTCTGATGACAGTCTCTTAACGGCTACTTCTTGTCCCGACTCTAAAATGCCCTGAATAGCAACTATTTGTATTGGTCACAGTACACAGATGAGAGATACAGGGAATACCATGCACATATATTTGCTTCTTTGTATGCATTCACATTTGTAAAATGGACGGAGAAGTTCTTTCTGTCGAAAACATGCAAGCCTCTGCCTGGATGACTTAAAAACGGGGTAAAATATAATTTGGGCAGACATTAGTTTCATATTATTGCACAAGAACTCACCCTTTTGTTTGATTGTCAACATAAATACATGTATAGCGTTGTTTTCTTTTAAGTTTCATATGGACAAACTCAGAGCAGTCAGAGGCTAATACTTTCTATCAGAAAACAAACTGCTACTAAAAAGTGATGCGAATCTAGAATATTGTTAGATAGTCTCAAATGTATCCGTGAAATGAAACTGCATACTAGTGTTTCAAAGCAAATACCTTGTAGACGGGTCCAAATCCACCATGTCCAAGCTCATTTTGACTTGAAAAGTTCTCTGTGGCATAAGTTATTGTGGCGAAATCAAATAATGGTAGGTCCAAAGTTTCATTCTCCCTTCGGTTGATGACCTCTTGTTCTGGATTGTATAAGATAAATCCTGCAAAGAAATGGTGCAGATGTGAACCTAGTACCCGGGTGGTATTCACAGGTATGATATTCTCCACACATCCTCATCGATTCTTCCTATCTGATGTCAATTACAAAGTACAGGACCACATCTAGAAGTACTTTTACCCAATGCCCCATACTAACTTGAACTTAATGAGAGCTCGAAATATGAAACAGAATCCGGCTAGAGTGGTTGGTCTAGATCAGTCACCCTTTCTTTGACTACAAATTTTCACTGATGAAAACAATTGTTGGTTCTTTAAAAATATTTTACCTTCTCTTTTTCCCTTCTTCAGTACAAATAACATCAAGCTTAGTCCGAGGAGAGCCATTCCAAAAGACAGTACAGAGATAACTATGGTCCTCACTCGTTTCTTTCCTTTCACGCTTCCCTATGCAGCTGCAATAAACTCAATATGAAGTAATTAACATTAGCATTATGCTATACAGTAGTCCAAAATCATTCTCTCATTTTTTTTTTTTGCCTCCGAATTGTGCTGACATATGCTTATATTTAAGTTGGTCTAATTCTCACTTGAAATCTAAAAAGCAAATAATTATTAAGAATATAGGAATCATACTTAATTCAGAGGCAGCCATCCTTATGTAGATGTCTTGCCCATTTCCAGAGTATTCTCTGATATCAATCAGTTCTCCAAACCAAAGTATGCATCCACTTCCTCCTACTCTAACATCCAAATTCGCACAAGCTGTACAAGTGCAGTTTTCTAAGCAAAGCTTCTTGCATTCATTAAGGTCCATAATATGCACCCACAATATGGGGAGTTATTGATGTTGCACGTCCCATATGCACCGCACAATCCATAGCTGTCGCAGACATCTACTTGTGCTGTTAAGTAGAGGCTCCAACTCTGGGTCCGATCAATCCAAGTAAAACGCTGCAAATTGCCATCAGGTTTTAACTCCATTCTCGAAACAACTGAGGTGTTGATAAGATTATATGAATAGTAAGTCTCCTCCGGATTGGAAACAAACTCATACATATAAATTGGATTCGGTTTCAAATTTGGCATCCCACTGAAATGGAGACCATTCCGTGGTCCTGTCCGGAATTTAGCAACTGGACCCTTCCTTAGAAAAAACTGTGGCACTCCATTAGGATCAAGATGATTAGTATAATCACCTGTTGAAGGGTCATCAACACTCTTCCATGATGTAAGCTGCCGATTGATGCCTGTTACCAAGTTAAATCCGTACTTCATCCCAGGCAGAAACGTATCGCCCGAATGATCAAAACTTTGCCAGAGGAAATTTTTCGGATCATTTTCATTTCTATCTCTTACGACAAGGTTTCCTGTAACCGAAAGCTGTGCAACCGGATTGGTTGCTGATCTTGATGAATTTGCAAATCAAATGGTGATATTAGCATCATTTGAAAGGACAAGAATTCCATGGTCCAAAAGTTTCAAAGCTCCTGATGTATCGTTAAAAGGGATTTCTCTGTTGGCAACCGATACCACTGTTGTTGTAGATATCTTCTTGTACCATATTCCTATATACCAGCTCTTGGAATTACCTGGACTAAAGAATCCCAGCTCAAAATTCCCACCCGATGAAACTATGGTCGTGCCATCTTTAATTGATTCAGCTGCACCAATGGTGTCTATAACAATTGAGATTACAGGGACGGGAAACCTGTAGCACAAGAAGTAAAGTACGATGAAGGCTTTCAGGGTATCCAAACTTAGTAAGTTGGTTGGACTGACAAAGAGAGAATAAAATGCAAGGGACGGCAGATCACAACTCAAAATTCTTTATTATTTTTAACATTAAGGGTATATATAAAACGAAGCACCTCCTTTTTCCAATTTGTTTCTTTTGTCAGTTATAGGGCTCGTTGAGCTTGGAATTGGTAAACAATCTCAAACGTCTGAAGTTCTTTTAGTTTGAACTTTGAAGCAATCAACCATACATATTCTCTGAAGTGCAACATTGAAGTTGGAAAATTTTTCCAATCATGATTGAAATGGATCATTAAATTAATGCTGTTACGCCTAAACTTTGACTCAAAATAGTGAATAAAAAATTCAGAGCAATTTTACCTGCAAGTATATAGGCATTGTAGTACCTAATTGGGTCGAATCCATAGAGATTGACTTATATGAAAAAGCTTAAACAATGAAAACAAATTATTAAAAGGAACATGCAACCAAATAGAGGAGGAAATTAATGAGATGAAATTTGTAAAGTAACAAAATACAACTAAAATGATAAATAAATCAATATGGAGAACCATTCTAGTGTTCCTCCATCTTTACCTTTAACATGCTGTTTCATGTGTGTCTATAATTCATGTTATTTGAGAATGCACACACTCTACTTAATTAAAATTTTAGGTTAAGTGATAATATTATCATTTAGATGCTTGATTGAGGTATGGGAAATATTAATTATATAATGACTCGGCTTTGATTTAAAAAACATTCATCTTCTTTTCAATTTCGTTTTTAATTCTTATACCAAAATCAAATCAACGGGACTAATTAAATCCATGAAAACGATGCTGAATATAAGGAGAATTTTTTTAAATCAAAACCGACTTTTCATCGATTCTCTAAAACCGACTCCATATAAAATTATTGTTCTAAAAAAGCCAACCCATACCTTACATATCTTTGTATAAACAATTGAATTACTTCAAACCAAGAAGTCAACTAATACAGAGAGCATATGTTTCCTTTTAAGACATTATTAAAAAATCTATACAGCCTCCTAATTTAGGCTATGTTTGGCGTGTAAGACACTCTTAAACATTATTAAAATACTTAACTACTATTCATTACTTTATTCCTAGAGTACTCTCAATAGAGTAGCTAAAATACATTTTCTTTTAAAATATAGCTCAAAATGTCAAAAAATCCCTTCTATTGGACTCTTCAAAATAAAGAAATAAAACATGAATTGTATTTGCACTATTTTTTTTTTATTAGAGCACTCTCAATAGAGTAGCTAAAATACATTTTCTTTTAAAATATACTGCGACGAATGATCTTTCGAAAGATTACATTTGATTTAAATTTGGTTATTAATGTTTTATCTTCAGATTAAAAATTTGGACATAAAATTTTCAATTGAGTTATTAATGAATAAAAAACAATTAAAATACCGATTATATACAAAGGAATTCCCTACGCTCTACTTTTCGTCTTATTTTTATATTTTCCAAATTACTCATTTAGTTTTAATTTACGTCACACTCTAAAAATTACTTTTCGTACTCGTCTACACCTTTTTTCTTAGATTCGTCACTATCTTTTATTTCTCAATCCATCTCCCTGTGGAATCGATACCCCAAAACTATATTACAAACGACCGCGTTATTATTTGTGCATAATCAAATTTTGGCTCCGTTGCAGGGAAGACAGCAGAATAATTGTATATAGTTTCTCTTTTCAATTTGTAAAAAAAAAAAGGCGGTAAATTCGTTCATTTTCTTTTTAGCTTTCTGTATCTTTATTTTATTTTACTTTTCTTTTCGTAATTATTCTTTTTTTTAAGTATTATGCTTTTCTTTACTTTGCATGCGCAAGTACAAAGATGCATTTGGACGGTTTGCTAGTAGACCCGTACTAGAATCAAACTTAGAATCTAATCTGTCTAATCACTTGTTTGATAATTATTCCAATTTTGACACGATGAGTGAACACGTGGACCAACCTATTAGAACCCTCCAAGATTATCTTCATCCCGCACGAACATCCATACCATCCTGTATCATGTTCTCACCTAATGCTTGTCATGTAGATTTCAAAACAGGAAGGTATGGCTGAGTATATGTCTCGTAATATTTTCACGATGGTTATTAATGCTTGTCACCTAATATTTTCCCCAACATAAGACCAATGCTTTAAAAGATAAATCTCCACATTTGCACAAAAGGATAGTGAGACTTTATATCAGTTTTGGGAAAGATTTAAAGAATTACTGAGTATATGTCTCCACTATGGATATGAGAATTGGTGCTTAGTGAGTTATTTCTATGAAGGGCTTACGCCCAGGGAACGCCAATTCGTGGAAATGATGTGCAATAGGAAATTTTTACAAAAGAATCCTGATGAGGCCATAGAGTACCTTAATGAGCTTACTGAAAAAGCTCATACTTGAACTGGACCAAGTGCTACCGATAGTACAAACAGGTCACGACCTATACGAAATCCAAGTGGAGGTGGAATTTACCATCTCAGGGAGGAAGATAATCTAAAAGCCAAGGTTGAAATGCTTACAAGGGGAATAGAGCTGTTAAAGATTAGAAACTTAAAGCCAACACACGTGGCTAATCATGCAGACTCTTTTGGGCCATGTGCTGTGTGTGGCGGGGTAGATCATCATGCCCAAGAATGTCCTACACAAGCTAACATGAGAGGATGGCGTAATCACCCCAACTTCAACTGGAAGTCTGAAAACCAACAGCCTGCACAACCTTCTAGATCATATCATGCATCTTCATCTTCTAGAAATCCCTTAGAAGATACTTTGCATGCGTTTATAGAAGTACAGGCAAGATTAATCAAAAATTTGAATATTTGATTACGCAGGTTGTTGAAGAACAAAAGGAGATAAAGAGCCAGGTGTCCAAAATAATGAGCTTCTTGAGTGTGAATGAGCGAGGTAAGTTCCCATCTCAAGTTCAGTCTATGCCCCATGGTCAACATATGGCACAAGAAACTGTGAAGGATGATGAGTGCCACTAGACATACATGATTGACTCATTCATAGACAGTGAAGTTTTCACAACTCATGATTCTGATCCCCTTGAGAATTTTATTGTTGATTCTGAGTTTATTCCTATCAATGATTCGTCTGATGTAGCTGATATTTGTACAGTCTTTGATATAACTCAGGATCATGACACACAGGCTTGGCAACCAAAGTTTGAGGAGTTGCTTGAGAAAAATGAAAAACAGATTCCTTTAAGTGGGGAAGTACCAAAAGTTAATTTGAAATCTTGCCACCTACCTGTGAAGCTCGAGCACCAAGCTTATTGGGCAAATAAGCATTTCGTTTTTTGACCCAAGATGAATAGTTCTAAAAGTGGAAGATAGTCCGGTTGCGGACTTGGTATATCAATTTTGACCAAAGCATGCAACAATTATTATTATTATTATTATCTTGTTTGTTTTATTTTGTTTTTGTTTGCTACTGTTTTCTTTATTTTTGTTTGCAGGATAGTTTCATTTTGTCATTTCAGATACCATCTTTGATGCCAAGCGAGCCACCCACATCCCACATCAGATGTATTCTACCTTGTTTAGTTATTCAATTCTGATTCTGAAACATTGAGGACAATGTTTCATTTAAGTTGGGGGGGTGAGAATGTAAATTTATTGTTTAACTCTGTGGCATATTTCAATCAAAATATAAAAAATTGCTAAAATTTTTTTAAAATTTATATCACACAGGCATCTTTTCACACATGATATTCATAACCATTTTGGTGAATTCAACAAATTCATCTTAAATCATTTTGCTAAAGCATCCATAGAACTATTTATGCACTTATCCAAACTTTGTGGTAATATGGTGATTTGACACATGTAGCTAGAGAATTAATTCTTTTGCTTAAGTATTCATGTGAATTTTGGTGAGAATTGAGAGCTTATAAATACAGAAATTGTGATAAGTGTTTATTGGTCTATTAAATTGGGTACTTCTTTTGAGAATATTATTACATGATTTGTGGTATGATGACGGATATATTTGGGATATGACGAAAGTCAACTTAAGATTAACGTTTGAGCATTTCAAGCTAACATTTTCATCATAGATCCCTAGCAGCCAATTTTGAGCCAATAAATACATATGACCTTTTCTTTTCATACCTACATCACCCATACCTCTCCACATTGGAGTATAGCTTATATACTAATTTTCCTACCCTTTTACTTCCAAGTGTGTACTATGTGTGGAATTTTTGATTAAAAAAAAAGGCAAAAACACTAGTGGCGAAAGAAGAAGGAAAATCATTTTTAGTCAAAAATCTGAAAAGTTTAAAAGTATATCAAAAGGAAAGTATGATCTACTGAGATATTTAATAGATTCCCTTTTGTGTGTACTTGAAAGTTTTTGAATCACCTTCACCATTTTTCTTCTTATAGCCTTGAACCTAGACCACGTTACAACCTTTTGTGTTGATTATTCTGATCCTAAGTATGCTTGTGGAAAGAACGGTGGAATTCTCATTTGTTAGTATTCCTATCATAAGATCAATGTTTGCTTATTGCTTATATATAATTGCCTGAATTTCTAAGGAGAGTGTGTGTACACCCTTTATCAACTCCATAGAGGAAATCCTTGCACAAAAACATTTCTATACCCGTGAGTTATGGAGTTGAACCTTTGCTTAAAGATATTCTTGATGTTGCATGTGTCCAAACGTCTGATTTGATAAAAATAGTTTGGAACACGTACACACTCTGTGAATTGCTATATGAGAACTACTTGTGAAAGGGTTATTGAATTCCTAAAATTGTTTTTATATGTGAATTTTGAAAAATATGTTTAGATTGCCCCTATGTGTGATTTTCTCATCATTTTGCATGAAAATTGCTAGGGACTAGTAATGAGTAAGTTGAGGGGTGTGATGAGTGCACAAAAATGCACTCTAAATATCCTATTTAAATGCTAAAATAAAAGAGAAAATAATGATATAACTTATTTTATTTAATTTAATAGTTATTTATCTTGAGATAGATATGAGCATGATTTAATATATTTAAGTCTCAAATAAATACAAAAAAAAACATGAGTTTATCCATTAAATAAGTTGCATAAATTTTCACTAATTGCCTTAAACTTCAATGGAGGCATATGTGCTTGGAGGCTTGAAGAGCCATCTAAAGCCTTGAAAAAGGAAGAAAAACCAAAGAAAGAAAAAAAAATAGATAAAATGGCCAGCTCTTTCATATTTTTCCTTGGAGAATTTTTGTTACACATTTTCAATATGTATAACTAATTCTCTAGTATAGCTAGGGATGAAATTGTATATATGATGGTATTTATAATTGTTTTTTATTCATACATGTAAGCTTCAAATATAAAACTCCTTTATTTAGTCATTCGAAATTTATTATAAATATTTTCGTCACCAAATATTTTAGAATTTATTTCATTTATAGATTCAGTCATGCTTTTTCTATTGAATGGAATAATCCTTTGATTATGTTTGGTTCAATTGGCTATCTATATTAATTTAATTTTCTGCTGCAATATTGCTCTACGAGTATATTGTCGGCGTTGAATTTCCTTAATATCGATAATAATTCCCGTTCTTATGTTGTGACGAATGATTTTTCGAAAGATTACATTTGATTTAAATTTGGTTATTAATGTTTTATCTTCCGATTGAAAATTTGGACATAGAATTTTCAATTGAGTTATTAATGAATCGAAAATAATTAAAATATTGATTATTTACAAAGGAATTCCCTACGCTCTACTTTTCGTCTTATTTTTATACTTTCCAAATTACTCATTTATTTTTAATTTACGTCACACTCTAAAAATTACTTTTCGCACTTGTCTACACCTTTTTCTTAGATTCGTCACTATCTTTTATTTCTCAATCTATCTCCCTGTGGAATCAACACCCAAAAACTATATTACAAACAACCGCATTATTCTTTGGGCATAATCAAAGATCCACTATCAAAACAACTGATTGAATCCTCCCAAAAGTCTTCCAAATACCAAACACCACATCTACGAGGATGGATCCAATTAACATATATCATTGAATCCGACTCGATCAATACATTATTCAACCCAAGAGACTTGCAACATTTCAACCCAATCAATAAAGCCTTTAATTCAGTCATATTATTAGTACCTTCACCCAAAAAACTGCAAAAAGCTAAAACAAGATTCCCCTAGTCATTCCGAATAAGTCCACCAGCACCCATTCTCCCTAGATTTCCTAAACAACACCCATCAATATTTATCTTATAACACCCAGGATCCGGTTTAATCCAATGCACAAAAGTCACTCTTGGCACCTTGATAGGCATAACAGGTAAGCCTAAGTCCCTCATTTTTTCTTCATCAGCAAAATTTAATTTCCAGAACTTATTAAAATCCCCTTGAACTTTGAATAACCATATGTCCAGACACATATTGACCTCCAAAGCTCCTCCATCGACAACTTCTTCCCCTCCATTCTAGCTTTACACCTTCTTTGCCACAACTGCCAAGAGATAATACACGAAAGCAACTCCAAAATATTACCAATCTGAGAAGACTTGGCTGCACGACTAAACCAAGACAACATTAACTCTCTCCAACCATGGCTAGGCACATAAGGAACTCCCAACAAAGTCGAAACTTTATTCCAGATGTCCGAAGCTACTTGACCAAAAGCTAGAACATGGTTTAAATCTTCAATATTACCATTAACACAACAGTCACATTTTGAAGGAATAGGAATTCCAACTCTTCTCAACCTTTCATCTACACTTAAGCCACAATGAAAAGCCTTCCACAAAAAAAAATAGAAGTTTTTTTAGGAAGAGCACTATGCCAGACCCAAGTATCCTAAGATACTCCAGGAGGAGTCACCCAAATGCATTGTCAGGCAGTTTTTGTTGAAAAAGAACCATCCTTATTATGAAGCCACACAAGAATGTCATTACCAGATTTCAAATTAGGCAAAGCAATACAAATTTCTTTAGTTTTTTCCAAACCAACCAGCCTCTCAAGTTCAACTATATCCCAGCTATTCTTCACTGTAATCTCAGCTACAATCAATAAAGAAGAACCAACAATAGGCATAGTAGCTGCTAAAGGACCAAAGTACAACCAACGGTCTCTCCAAAAGGAAATATTGCCTTGCCTCACATTCCATTTAGGATTTTCTAAAACAATAGGAATAGACTTAACAACCATACGCCGAAACTTAGACTTTTTTTTTTTTTTAATCTAAAAGAGAGATGCTTATTCCCAACATACTTGGCACGAAAAAACTGGGACCAAATATCATTACTTGTCAATAGTTTCCATGCAAACTTCATATGCAAAGCTGTTTGAATCTTAGAAAAATCTCTAAGAGCCAACCCACCCTCCTCATATAGCTTACACATAGTCTTCCAAGCAATCCATTTCTTCTTCAACTTATCATCATTTTCTCCCAAAAAAAAAGGAACTACAAAGGCTATTAATAACATTTAACACTGACCGAGGAAGATTAAGAATAGACATTAGATGAATAGGTACGCTGGATAAAACATGCTTCAACAAAACAAGCTTACCCCCTGCCGAAAGACATCTTAATTTCCATCCACCAAGCTTCTTATTAATCTTTTGAAGAAGAGGTTCCAAATGTTGTTTAGAGAATTTACCCATCACAATAGGCACTCCTAAGCAGTGTTTTTAATACCGTACTGTACCGGCCGGTACGGCTGGAATATGCCATACCGGCCGATCATCCAGTATAGTTCAGAGTGCTGTTTTGTACCAGTCAGAATTTTGGCCGTACTGGCCGGTATTTTGACCGTATCGGCCGTACTGAATTTTGGCCATTCACTTTTTTTTTTTCATTTTTTGCTATTTTTTTAACTCAATTCACACTAGACTAATTACATATAAATATTTATATATATAATTATTCATATCTTGACTATAATTTTTAAATATAATTTATATATTTATATAGTATATATAATTTATTTATATATAGAGTATTCTAAAACAGTATACAAAACGATACCGGTATCGAAATATTTCGTTCCAATGGCTTGACTAGTATGCTCACCGGTACGGTATTCAAAACATTGCTCCTAAGTACTTAAAAGGAAAGCTGCCTTCACTCAACCTTGTACAAGAAATGAGGTCTCTTTTTCGGCCAGGTGGAAAATATTTAGCAAACAAAACAACAGTTTTTTCTTTGCTAACTCACTACCCCGACCAAAGCTCATATGTATCAATTACTTTCATCAGCTCCTGAGTAGATTTCTTCCCACCATTTGTAAAAATCACCACGTTATCTACATAGAGAAGATGAGAAACCAAAGGGGTTCCCCTAGGATGAGAGAAGCTCTTTATTTTACCTTCCAGAACTCTATTCTTCAAGAGTCTAGAAAAAAATTCCTCCAAAATAATGAAAAGATATGGAGAAAGTGGATCCTCCTGCCACAACCCTCTTTTCCCTTGAAAAAAAACCTTTCAATGTACCATTCATCATAACAGAGTACCAAGGAGAGCAAATACAATTCTTTATTAGATCATAAATTGAACCCAAAAGCTTTCAATACATGCAACAAAAATCCCCACTCCACCTTATCATAGGCCTTGGCCACATCAAGCTTAAAAATCACATTTCCACCCACCACTTTTTTATTGATAGAAGTCACCATCTCTTGAGTCAATGATATATTATCAAATATAGATCTACTAGAAACAAATGTGCTTTGTTTTGGCAAAAGTAAAGAAGCTAATGAAGGAGCCAGCATAGCCACAAGGATCTTAGTGCATATTTTATAGAACACCGAACATAAACTAATAGGACGGGATTTGTCAAATCCCGTAGTTTGATCCATTTTTGGAATGAGCATGAAAAAAGAAGCTGAAAAAAATCTTGGAAGCGAGCAGCCTTTAAAGAACTCTCTAACAGCTTCCACAACCTCCAACTGAACTATATCCTAGCAAGAATGATAAGATCCTAAGCCAAACCCATCTGGTCCCAGACTACTATCAATGGGAATGCTAAAAACCGCTTGTTTTACCTCTTCAATAGTCGGTTATAAGGAAATATAAGCATTATCTACATTCGAAATAAAATGAGGCACCAACTCACTTAAATCTGGTAGACAGACACTTGAGGACTGACCCAAAGAACCCTGAAAGTATTCAATAGCACCCTCACGAATTGCCTGAGGAGAACTCAAAACAGTACCATTATCAAACTTCATCTTAGTCACCTTTGCTTGTTTTCTTTTATTAAGCAACACGTGAAAATAATGAGTATTATTATTTCCATGTTACCATCATTTAACCTTAGCACATGTAGCGAAACACTATAACAGGAAACACTGTTCATCTTCAAATTATTTTTTATTACAGGATACATTGTTACATGTTGCCACCATCTAACCTTTGCGCTACATATAGCGAAATATTGTTCATCTTCAAATCATTTATTATTATTATTTTTCTTCTCTGCTACAGGTAATTCAAGCTCGCAGTGCATCCCTCCAAGGTTTGACCCACGGTCTGCCATTACTAGCCACACAACCGGCATCCTCTTGCATCGGCAACAAACTACAAACGATCCCACCGCCGGCAAGTCCGTCGTTATCTCCCAAGCAGGACTCCAATGCCGGAAATTGGTTTCAGTGTTTATGGGTTTCTTCAACCCATCGTCGGCCATCACTTGTGAAACCGTCCATTCACCGGAATTCCCTCACGTCGGCGACCAACCCTTGACAATCTCAGGTCCAGTAAGCCCACCGTCGCCTCCCACGCGCAACTCCAATGCTGGCAACAATGGGTTTCGGATTTGGATTTTTTGCCGTTTCAGATTTGTTTTTTAATTTGTGAAATAAATATTATTATAATAAAATATAAATATTTGAAAAGATATAGCGAAAAAATAGAGAGGTTGATAGATGGTAAAATATAAAAGTGAATAGCTAAAATAGAAAAAGTGATTTTTGGTACTTTATTTCGAAGGAAAAATAGCTACTACATTGGGAGTGCTCTTACTTTTCACATAGTTTTATTACTATTCATTACTTTTTCATTACTATTTAATAGTTTATTTTATTTTTACCTACTTTTTACTACTATTCACAACTCTTTTCAACACTTCTCAACATCCAAACCTAACCTTAGTCTACCACACGAAGTTTGACCATTCTTTTTTATTTTTCTTATTGCAATGGGCCCGCACATTTGTTTTTGGAGCAATGATACGGCCCCGCGGTTGGTGCCCTTTTGTGCTTCCAAAGGCATAATTTATTTTGCAATTTTTTACGGTTTATTTTTTTTTTTCACAAAAATGACAAAAGAAGGTGAGCATACAAGACATATTTTTTTTTCTTTTTTTTTTCTAATTAAAAAAATTCGTGGGGACGCAAAGGGGCCCTAAGCGCAGGGCTCGATAAAATTACTGTTATTTTTTAGTTCTCCCCACCCAGTTTTGTTCCCCTTTCCCAGACCAAACCCCCCCTTCCCCCCTTTTTCCAGTGGGCTTCCCACTAAATTTTTTATTGTTGCTTCATTTAAAACACAATTTTTTACTATTGCAATTCCAATATGACTTTATGTCTATTTCATGGATTAAGATTTGATATAAGATTTTTTTAGATTTTAAATTAAAAGAAACATCAAATTATTTTGATCAGAAAGTTAAGATTTGATATAAGACTTTGTGTCTACTTGCTGCAAATTATAATGGCACAAGGCATGCATGATTTTTTGATAAATTAAATTCCATACTAATTAATTTAGAATGTCATTTTCGTGAGAGATGTCATGTTTTTTTCCTGAGCCAATATCACTAGATATCTCCTAAAATCTAATATTTTGTTATATATTTGACTTGTTTACAAGTTTTTATATTACTCTAGCATGTTTTTCAATTTCATCACTCAAAATATAGAGTTTTGGCTCAATATTTTACTGTTGTCCACCCATTAATAATCTAGACTTGATTGGTCCAAACATATATTTTCATTTCTATAAATAAAAGGTTAATAGATGCTATGGAGCAAGACCAGAGAAAGGGTGGGTGAGGGGAAAGACTAGAGAAAAGGAGAGAGGGGGAGAGGGGGAGAGGGGGGGGGGGGACTGGGTGGGAGGAGAAACTTAAAAAAACAAATGTGTGGGCTCCATTGCAATAAGAAAAAGAAAAGAGAAAAAGAAATAGTCAAAACTTGATGTAGTGTAGATAAATTAGGAGGCTGTAGAAAACTTCTCATATTTTATTACCACACAAGAGAAGGAGCAAAAAGATGAAATTCGTGAAAGAGAATTGCTAAAGTCATTAAGAGATCTGACAAACTGATAAGATTTCATATAATAGATTACATCTACTTTACAATGAAATGAGTTTTTTAATCCAGTTCTGCTAGGTACACACGCCGGTGCATACACGATGGGGACACAGTTGACGTGGCACTATGCCATGTCAGCTAATATTTATATAAAAAAAATGAAAGACCGAAATGAGAGGGAAAATTGGAAACGAAGAAACGAAACTCATTCGGTTCTCGCAATGCAATGCATGCCCTCTCAACCTCTCTCGTTGCTTATCCAAACCCTTCCAAACCTAGCCGAAAATCGTGCTCGACAAAAGGTTCCAACCTAGTTTTCTAGACCGGTGGGGGTCTTTGTTGGTAGCCAAAGCTACGCCGGCCATCGCTCTTGCAAACCCTTCCAAACCCAGCTGAAAATCGTGCTCGGTAAAAGGTTACAACCCAGTTTTTTGAACCAGTGGGGGTCTTAGTGGGTAGCCAGAGCTACGTCGGTGGTTGTTGTTGTGGATAAGGTAGGTTTTCACATTTCATCTTTACATATTTATTCTTTGTATGCATATTTTATTTTATTTTTCTACGTCATTAGTGTCCCTTCAGTTTTATATTTACATCTTTCAAACAAAAGGATAGATAATGAACTTTTAATTTTTGGATTTTCTCTGTTAATAACGATATTATGGTGTTTGTGTTGAAGCTTCCCCTATTTCTGTTCTTGTGCTTATTGTATTTAAGTATAGGACCACTGCTTATAGTACTTAATTATTGGACTTTAATGCTTGGGTCGTTGTTGCATTTTAGTTAAGCATATTGAGCAATCAGATGTATCTGTTGGTAGATTCTCCTATGAAGCAAAATTATCTAACTTGAAAAAAGGAGGAAAAGGAAGTCAAACATTAGGTATCCAACATATAGAGGAAATAGAAAGGCTAAAATCAAAATATGTAATTAGTGGTCTTGATCACTGCAAGTAGGTTAGAATTGTAAAGACAAAGCTGAACGCACATTGAAGAAGAACCATTTCTTGGCTTGAACTTAACATCATTAAGTTGCTGGCATTTCAACAAGTGTTGTTCCTGCCGTTGCAGCTACCTCTCTTATTGCCTTTTTGTGGAAAGTTCTTTTTTTATGGCGACATCTGTTGGAGACTCCACAAAAATTGGCAGTATTTGAGTACCAAGCTATATGAAGTCCCTGTAAAGTCTTTCCTCAAAAGGCTTATTTTAGTAGGTAAATTGATTTCAAAAATCTACATTTGAATTATTTCCTTCAGGTTTGGTTGAATAATGTTTGAAGGGTGGATTATTTCAAAAATCTACAAATGATGGCAAACAATATGTTTTGATGGCCAATTCTTTAGGTCTTTTGTTGCCTAAATGGAATGACCGCACTTTGTTGCCCATCTTTTATAGGGTTGGTGGAAGGCTTATTTTTTATACATTGGCCTTGCACCTTTAGCTTAGAATCTTGGTGGCAAGGCTTTGTTTTTGTAAGTGTCAATGCATTTTTGTTTTTCTTCTCACAATGACATTCTCTAGTTATTGGTTGTACTTTCACATTTTTTTCCTTGACTAGCATCATTGCACATGCAGTTAATCTCTACTTAGCATGGAAAAAGGGGGAGAACACCCATCTCCACTAACATTATCTAGCTCATCACCACCAATCGCATGTACCTCTAGAGTTGAAGAAAACAACGAAGATAGACCAAATTCACCATGAAATAGAGGATTGCACTTCTAAGACACCTCAGTTAGAGGATGGAGTTGGTGGTGAGAGTGTTAAGGAGCCAATGGTAGGGATAGAGTTTAATTCTTTCGAAGAAGTATTGAGTTATTATGAGCAGTATGCCAAAATCTGCGGATTTGGAGTGATGACAAAAAGGATTGAGAAGGGAGATGATGAAAATGTTAGATGTGCCACCATTGGATGTACTCGTGGTGGGAAGGCACGTAATAGAACATTGAATGTTGCCAGACCACGATCAACAAGAAAGACCAAATGCAAGGCACTGGAGCACTTTGAGAATACTTTTTAAGCATGCAATTAAAAAATCTCGGATTCTTTTCATTGATGAATTTTGATGATGACGGGAGGTTAAAGAATGTCTTTTGGACAGACCCTCGTAGTATGGCAACATATCAGTATTTTGGTGATGTTGTCACATTCGACACCACATATATGAGGAATTGATATAACATGCCCTTTGCACCATTTGTTAGTGTAAATCACCATGGCCGGTTGATTTTGTTGGGTGCAGAATTGATATCTAGTGAGGATATGGAGACGTTTATATGGTTATTCCAGACCTGGTTATAATGTATGGATGGGGTAACTCCGAGAGTTAGGATTACAGACCCGGACAGAGTGATGAAAAATGTGATTACCATAGTATTTCCAGAAACTCGACATCGATTTTGTTTGTGGCATATATTGAAAAAAGTCCCTGAAGAACCCAGCTCCTATGCAGCGTACAAAAGTGGAATGAAAACTTCATTGTTGAAATGTGTGTATGACAGCCAAAGTGTTGAAGAGTTTGAAACGTGTTCGGATTAGCTAATAACCACATATAATTTGCATGACAATGCTTGGCTATAAAGTTTATACGCCAAGCGTGAACATTGGGTACCGACATTCTTGAAAGACTCATTTTGGGCTGAAATGAGTACAACACAATGGAGTGAGAGCATGAATGCCTTCTTTGATAGTTATGTTAACGCTAAAACAAACTTGAAAGAATTTGTTAATCAATTCGATAACGCATTGAAAAAGAAAATTGAGAATGAAACTATCGCGGACGTCCACTCATTTAGTGTCACAATTCCATGTATATCTAGATCTGCAATTGAAAAGAGATTTCAAGATTTGTACACGACTACTAAATTTAAGGAAGTTCAACAAGAAATTATTGGCATTATTGATATGAATCCCATGTTAGATAAGAGTCATGGTGCAGTAAAGACATCACATTGCAGATGTCATTCATGTGGAAGAGTTCACTAAGCTGGTTACATACTATGTGGACTTTATAAAGGAAGAGGCAGATGCAAGGTGTTCATTTAAGTTATTTCAGTTGAGGGGGATATTATGTAGTCACATTTTGGCAGTATTCAAATTAAACGATATTATGTTTGTGCCAGATAGGTACATTTTAAAGCGATGGAGGAAGGATGTCAAAAAGGAGATACACGTTAATCCACACCAGCTTTGACTCAGTTGATCAGCGAGCCGATGCTAATCGATATTCAATTTTATTGAATATCTATTATAAGATGATCACTCTTGTTGCACATTTGGAAAATCATACTAAGGATGCAAGACATAAGTTATTAGCAATGATGGACTTATATCGTGATGACCAAGAACCCTCATCGATGACCCTCGCGAGTTCCAACATGGACACAATTATCACTGGTGATAGTTCATAGTCCGTACTTAGTCCACTAGACAGAAGAGGGAAAGGCAGACCCTTATTGCTGAGGAAAGGATCGGGGATGGAGAAAATAATGCGCCTAGTTAGAGCCAAGAAAGCTCCAATGAAGAGAAAACACAAACATGTGCATATAAGTTTTTTTTTTTTTTAATTTTACTTTACATGTTTATTTATAAAAAAAAAAAGTACTTTCAGGAATGACAATTATGTTGTGTTTTGTTATTTGATTATTAGTGAGATGGAGGAGATGCACCAGTCGTAACACTTCTAGGAATTTATTTGCCAATTCAAATATAGATATGACCAATATTGATGGTGTGCAGGTATGTTATTATTTGCCAATTCAGATATAGATATGAGTAGTTAGGCTATGCTATGCTAAAGGGTACATTAAAATAGATATTTGCATGAAAAAATCTAATACTTGCAAAATCTAATATTTATCACTAGTGTAGTTCAGACAATCCAACATTTGACATTAATAGAACCCAACTCTAAGAAACAACGATTAGGAGTCAAGAAAGCATAAGAGTTCTTAAAAAATTAAATATATTAATCGTATTATCAATATCACAATGAGTGATAAAATTTATTTTTTACAGATGCAAATTAAGATTGATGATTCACAACCACAACTGGTGCAAGTTGGGATTGATGATTCACAACCACAACTATGGCAAACTGAGATGGATGAATCACAACCACAACAGGTACAATGAGATCGTTTAATTTTGTATAGGAGCTGCTGTGTTGGAATGTTTTGTGTATTGTGTATTTGGAACAAATGACTGAATTTTTTGGATGGTATGAAGGTTGTAATTTTGTGTAGGAAAATGCTGCTATGTTGGAATGTTTTGTGTGGTTTAATTGTAATTACAACCACATGTAGATGGTGGAATGTTCTGATTTTATAAAATGGGACTTGTATCTTTTTGATTTTGTATTAATGCAGATGGTGGAAAGTTCTGATTTTGTACCCATGCAGTTGGAATTAAATCTGTATTTATATCTAGCCTTTGAAAAGGTGGTGGGTGTGAGGCATAAAGAGAAGCAATTATTGACATTTTGAGCCATGGGGTATAGGTATTCAACAGATGAGGTGGCAAATAGAGATCGGTAGTTTGTTGAGTTGGCCAAGGAGAAATAAATTTTGCAAACAGTAAACTCTCTCTGATTACCATGAAGAGCTATGAGAAACTTCATCTCACGATGATGAAAGAAAGTGATGTCTTATATTATCTTTAAAACTGATCGATACACATTGTCTTTGCATATATGAGAAGCTATACAACTAAGTAAGGTGTCATACCGTGTAAACACTGCTAGAATAAGTACAAAGGCCAACAATGTTGTGCAAGTATTGAAGAATATCTTTCAACATTTTCTAGTGAGCTAGAATTTGCAAATATATAAATTGGGAAACAAAAGCCAACATTATAGGAGAGTTTAGACTCTTAGAGCGTGTAAGGGTAAGATATTATAGTGCCCTAAAAGTACTACGATAATAGTGTGCTCATGGAAAAGGGCATCACCTAGTCATTACTCATCTCAGCAACAAACATCCCCAGAAATTACGTGCTTAATTTAACAAAACCTACACCATATAACATTAGGCAAACCGAAAAAGGCCAGCCACAAAATTGGTGGAACACTTGTCATTAACAATAATAGAAATTATACCATATATATAAGTAACATGACATAGCAACTGAAACAATCCGATACACTCAAAGTAGTGTCCGTGAACGTCTTATTTTAGCATCTTGATCCCGAAGCATCATCTTTCTCTTCTCCGCTTCATCTGCACTCTTACGGACCTCATGTTTCATCTTCTCAACATAGTCGAGTATCTTCTCGATGTATTTTTACTTCCCCAAGAGCTCATTGTTTCTTTCTTGAAGTTGAAGCTCATTCTCTTTATTACTATCTGCCCACTTAAAAAACTAACAGAATGGTAATCCCTAAATATTTTATACATATAGATAAATGTTAGATGTACTTTAGAAAATGCATTTTTGACAAAAAATGTTAAATGTACACAAATGAAGGGACTACCTCTGTGTTGTACTTTGGACATCCAAAGAAACATCCAGGATTTCTTCTATTACTTGAGTATTTCAGTGGGGCTTTGACCTCACAGAACCAGAGTGGTTGACTCAAAATATGTTTAGTAGAAGATGAAGAAGGCAATGATGATGATGACATTCTAGCATAAAGGCATACACAAGCTTATCATTCTATATAAAGAACAATTAATTCTGATGTTGCATCATTCGGAAGCACAATTAAAGAGAAGGAAAAAAAATGTGCTAATAAGCACAACTAAAGCAAGCTTATCATTCTACATAAAATATGAGAATTTAGTCTACTATCCTTAATAAGTTTTGCTCATGAGGTGTAACACAGCTAAGTCTAGTCAGGTTTGATATGCAAGGAAATTGATTGGAAGGAGAGTGAGAGGGACAACACACAGGCACAATTTAATTACTCCCAATTCTCAAACACTCCCAACCTAAAAAAGCAGATCCCAATTCTCAAACATACCCAACTTCAAACGCACAAACCTGGGTTTTGGTAAGGTGATGGTTTTAGTATGGTGATGAAAAGCTACAATATTTCATCACCAAAATTACATTTCCCAGACTTCGATCTCCAACTCCTTTTGCAAGAAAAGAAAATCACACAAATCCCTCATTCTCAAAATCAACAAAAACAACTTTAGTCACAAAAACCACAAAAACAACTTCATAAAAGCAACTTCATAAAAACCACACAACATGACTAGTTCACGCCTAGTTTTGTGAGGTGGTTCTGAACATGAACCAAACTCACTATTTTTTTTTTAGAATCAACAAGCACAATGTACCAAAAATAAAACCAACTACATTCAAATGTGTACCCTTCAAAATAAGCCACAAAAACACAACATCACTGGTCTTGTGCTTGCCTGACCCAAATCAGCTGATATTAAATCCAAAGAATTTCAAAGTTAGGGTTGGGGTTGGGGTTAGGGTTAAAATTGGAGTTGGGGTCGGGGTTAGGGTTGGGGTTGGGGTTGGGGTTGGGGTTAGGGTTTCGAATTCGTGTGAAGGAGGAAGACGAAGGAAGGGCTTGGTTGGTTGAATGTGAACGCGAAGTTGAGAATCGAAGATTACCTGTTTTCACGATTGAGAAGATGAAGCTGAGAAGATGAAGATTGTCACGACTGCGAAGACTCCAAGTTGAGAAGAAACGAAGACTCAAAAATCGCAGTTTCTATTCTACGCCATCACTCGAATGGAAGGGAAGGAAATGGGAAAGGTTCCATTGCTGTGCTGAAGCCGATTATGTAAAATGAATCATTTCATTTATAAGCGATGTGGAGGCCCGTGTACGCGGGGTGTATCCCTCTCGAGTCTTTATTTATGAATTTATTTTTATAGAATTTTTTTATAGTTAAAGAAATATCTCAATTATTTAGAATTTTTGGTGTTGACTGTTTACTTTGTGTTTAGCAAGAAAAGAGATCTTTGTGTCATTGATGTAATTGGATGTCAAAAAACAAAAGAATTAATAGGGTGCGTGTTATATGTATTGGATTACATGTAACACTATTTATGAGGTTTAGAACATTTATTATTTAGCCTTGTAGCATTTATTGTGTTGAAATTATATACTACAAATCTACATATTCTTCCTATACCTCTTTGAGAATTTAGACTTTAAGCCTCTTCTAATCATTATATGTTAAGGAGAGTATATTACAATTGCTCTGTCCTCATTTTCAACCCCATTTTCAATTTCTAAATAAAAAACAAATCAATGGAATTCATTAGATCCATGAAAACGATATTGAATATGAGGAGATTTAAAAAAAATATATCAAAGCTGAAGAGCATACGCCGTTGTTGAAGGCATTAAGGAGAGGTCCCTGGGAGATTCCAAACACCAATCCAAATCAAGGAGAGGCAATTGCTCTTTTTGAAGGCATTAAGGAAGAATTATCAAGGTCAATAAAAAAATATTGTCATTGCAGGCGACTCTCTAATTACTTTGATTGCAACAATCAACCCAGAAAAAGCTTAGGCTTGGTCTGTACAATCCATTGCTAGAGACATTCATCTTATATTACAGTCCTTCAAAAGTTGGAAGCTTAGGAAAATTTATCGCGATTTTAATTGATGCACGCATTCAATTCTATAATGAGCAACCTCTACTAAAATATATGGTTGTCTCTCACTCATTTCCATACCGGCGTATCTATTGAGATTCCATAGTGGCAAAGATCCACCAGAGATCTAATGTATTTTATCTATCTTTTTTCTTTTATTTTTACTTTTTACTTTGGATTGTATGTTGGATCCTTTTATGATTATGATTCATGAATATCACTAATTTTCAGAGGGAAAAAAAAGTCTATGCCTATTCATTGAAGGGAAATCTTAGGGCTGTGACACTTATTATTAATAGGATTTACTATTTTTTTTAACTTTTCATAGAAAAAGAAAATTAAATTCATTTCAAGCTACTTCGTATACTTTAATTTAAAAAGGTTAAACTCATCTCAATTTTAAAAAAATTAAAACTTGTTTAAATAAAATCCACAAAATATTATTATTTACAACTCATCTCAATATTTAAATATAGTAGGACAATTATTCTCAATATTTTCTTTTCAAATATCACTCAAACACAAAGTTCTCTCAATTTTAAATTTTCAACTACCTCAATTTTCATTCACGTGTTTCATATGTCGAGTTCCAGATTAACAATTTGATCAGTCTCGTGGATCTCTGCTTTCTAGAGGATGTTCATGTTCTTGAAGTTGAGAGGACTAACCAGCCACCAAAAGGTAAAAACCTTTTCAAAAGTTTTCTCATTTACTCATGAATCAACTGAACGATTACAAAGCAACCCTTTTGGTTAGAGAGAGGGTCCTCTTCATTTGTTCGTCTTTTGTAAGACATGCATAAGAGTCAACACACGATACTTGACTGTACTAAATGCCCTACAAACTATGCCATCTCTAGAGCATATCCCATTCAAGATGCGCCATTTGGAATCTGAATGCCCTTCTGAATACGCCATCGTTAGAAACTAACAACTAATTGTATTAGACACTAGGGAGAGTTATTTTTTCTTTCGGATTTCATTGTGAAAAATATAGTGTATATATAGCCGCTGTAACTATTGTGGACTATGGTGAATCAAAATGAAGATAATTAGGCCTCATTTGGTTATACAGATGAAATAAAATGAGATAAAAATTAAAAGTTGAATAAAATATGATTAAAATATAATTTCTTAATATAATTTTTATTTTAATATTTCAAATAATTGAATTATTTCTTATATTTTATACAAAAATTTAGAAAAATTATAATAAGCATATGAGATGAAATAGTTTGAAATATGTGACGAAACGGCCAAGCACAGTAGGTACTGTAGATGTGTGTTTGACCCTTAAAACTCTTCGATGTCTTAGTTAGAGAATTTGGATACGTTAAAAACAACAAATGAGAAAAAGACTTTTGATAGATGTTCATACCTTCTTCAAGTGACCTATTCTTTCCTTTATATGGGCTGAAGTATTGATTAGGTACAAGTGTAATTATCCAGGACTATCGGAGAGCAGATCATTCCCCTCTACATCCCTAGTTTTCTGAGATTATTTATTGGTTTTGTTTCTTCTCAATAATATCTCTATTAATATGATTACCTCCGAGCAATCAGTAGGTATTTTTGGATATTTATATCAATCTGCATTTAATGTGATATGCTACCCTGCCAGGCATTAAATGTTTATAGGATTTTTGATCATCACACTGTCAATGTGTCAGGGATAACTATAACGAACTTACTAAATTTATCGTCTTTGTATAGTAGGGGTTCACATGAGAGGAATTTAGTTTGAGTAGGGAGGACTTAGAATCTAACTGAAGGAATCATAATACAATTCCTTCTAAGTCTCCGAAAGAAGAGTAATAGGCGGGCGCCACTTCGAAGGGCATCCATCACCTTATCCCTTATCGTAATTACCCCCTCACAGTACCCCGCGAATCTTAATCGAATATGATTCGATTGTGATTCACTTCATTCTTATTGCCTAAATTTGTGAAATTTTATCCCGCGCAAAATTAAATTTGAATTGATGGAATATGGGCATAATAGTCATGTAAGCACTTGCTGGCTTTCAGACAGTGACGATTTGGTTTCTGCTCACTGAGTGTGGGAAAAAGGAGGCAGTTTTCTGGCCATGATGACACGAAATACCGTGCGCTGTATTTATGGATCATTTCCATCATTATTCATCTGGCTTTGCAATTTCCCGAATACTTATTGTCAGTTATTTCTTCATTAATTGAGACGTGCCATCCACGTGCTAAGTAGCCGTTTCACAATTGCTCTCCATTTATCAGTCATGTCGCTTCACTTCCCGAAGATTGTGCTAATTATATTATTTACCTTCCCCATGACAGTTACCATTTGTAATATAAATACCTGTTTTCCGTAATTGTTCACTTTTTACTACCGTTTTGTTGCTTGAAAATTTGCCTCTTCTCTCTTTACCATCTCATCTTCAACCCGACCTTTCTTCGCATTTCTATCAGCTTCAATGGGGGTTGGTTCTATCTATGCTGGGCATCAATGGGTACCATCTTACCCCCCTTCAGCCATCCAACATCTTCGTGACCTGGGTTACATCCCAGCTTCGGCGAGTTTCGGAGTTGTTCGAGAGCGTCCTTGTGACGCAGAAGGGCGAGCTCAGCATGTGCTCTTGTATGAAGCCATGTTCAAGAATGGGCTGCGTCTTCCTTTTATCCGATCGGTGCGTGAAGTTCTTCATTATCTGGGTTTGGCCCCAGCTTAATTGCTACTGAACGCTTGGCGAATACTATTAGCTTCCTGTATAGTATTCCGTTCGTCGCTGTTAGAGGCAAGAGAGGTGTATCCTGACCTAACAGCTCGAGAGTTCCTCTCTTCGTAACGTTTGATTAGGAAACCTGCCTTAAGCTTGGTTGGTTTTCAGTCTCGGGACAGCGAGACAAAATTGTGTACTCTTGAGAGTCAATACTCGAATGTCAAAGGCTATCACAAGAAGATATTCTACGTGAAGGGTGATAAATGGCAATTTCCCGAGGACAAGACTAGAGGGGAATTCCCTGTTCAAGTTAATTGGGGCGAGCTGCCCCAGCCTCCCTTCTGGACATTGATTTAAATAAAAGGGAGCGTGCTCGGGTGGAGATAGTGATACGTTGGGGGCAGCGTCACTTTCACCGGTTGGAATCCGATCTGATTCTGACCGACCAAAACATCAACACATACCTAGTCGAGCCACGGCGAGATTATGCTGAATTTCAAGATTTCTCCAGCATACCGGCTATTGAAACGCCTGATCGCCCCGTTGCAGCTCACAACGCATAGCCCCTCCACTTAAAGAAAAGCGTACTAAACCTCGCCGTGAGGGTGACGGACGAGTCGCTGTGGAGACCTCTGAGCCTCTGGCTCTTACTTTTGCTCAAGAAATACGAATTAAGGCTCGCCATGATATAAGGATTACTCGCCTTTCACATGAAGGTCGAGCCCAATCCTCTCCAGCACGGCCTCAATCTTCCCTAGCACTAGTGGCGCCTGCTAGTGAAGGGAGCAGTCAGCACACAAGATCCCCTTCACCGGAAGGGCAGAGGGTTCGAACACCGAAACCGCTGGCGGTGTGTTTGCCTTCTGACCGCCAACCTCATCCGAATGACAGGCCTCCGCCTTCGACCTCTGGGCAGAACATAGATGAGGTCGAGCTGGCCTTCTTGAATGCCTTATTGAATCCTCTTGCTTATGCTGCAGGAACTCCGTATTTCTAGGCGTCTGTGTTGTCGTCCGCACAGGCTCTTGTTCGGGGGGATGTTCCCCAACCAGCGCACCTTTCTTCGTCTAGAAAGGGTCGCCCTGAAACGGGCGGGGAACATCCTCCCGAGGAAGAAGATCCATCCACTCAGGGTTCTGGTGGGCGAGAGGTGGCAACAGTCGAGCACGAGGAGACAGACCACCGCTCGGGATTAAGGTCGCCTGCCAAAATTAACCAGAATATAGGGCGAGAGTCTCTTCGGTCTAACGATGATGACGCCAGATCAACGATGGGATCTTCTCCCAACCGGGCGATACAATACTCCATCCATCCCTCACCACCAACTACCTCCGTTCTTGAATGTCCCAAGCAGGCGGGAATGGTAGTCGATCTACTTCAGTCACTGTTGGCGCATGTAATCATTCAATATTCTGTTTTAGTTTGAACTTCTTTCGTTTCTCTAACTGCTTGTTATTGTCCAGGCTTCCGACCAGATTATTGGGTTAGTCGGCTCTGAAGTGACGAGGCTATTAAAAGGGAGTGCAAAAAGGACTCGGGAACAGCTTCTAGAGGCAGAGGTGAAATACCGAGAGCTTGGTAATATGGTCTGCCAGCTTACAGAAGATAAAGATCTTCTTAAAGCCAACATTATGGAGCTAGAGGAGGAGCGGGATCACTATTCAGAGATCCATGAATCCATGCTAGAAGAGGTGGCGACATTAAAAGAGAGGAACCGGTTCCTAGAGGCGAGCAGGGATGATCTCCTTCGAGGTCAAGAGTCCATTGGGCAGACACTTGCCATTAAGGAGAACGAACTCTCCCTCGCCACTCAAGAGATGAGTAGCTTGAAGTCTAACTTGACTATCCTAGAGCACTTGTGCGCCACTCAAGAAGAGGAGTTAGAGACCCTCCGAGCCAAGGTCGATACAGCCGAGCTCGAACGTGATACTCTTTCTCGAGAATTAGGCGAGGCGAACGCGTAGCTTGAGCTTTTCAGGCATCAAGCAACTCAGCATCGTTCCCTCTGCATAGTCGCCTGGAGTCAAGGTTATGTGGAGAGTTTGAGGCGGCTGAGGCAAGAGATCGTTCGGAACCCATCTTTTGATGTGGCCGGAATGGATCCCCGGCATCTTGCTCCCGACCCCATAGCAAAGGCAGAGGTCGCCAAGATTGGCACACCAGAGTGCCACATACGATTGCCTCCTTGATAGTCAATTATGCCGTACAGACTTGTATAAAATTTTAGCTGTAAAGAGTATTAGCTAATACATCATTCTTTTCGTTGTATGTTTACCTTTTTGTATTTGTGGTTGAATCAACTTGCCATATCTTAATAAAGATTGATGTATTTATACATGTTGATGTACCGCATCCCAGATATCCATATTTTTGTAATTAATTTGAACATTGTTATTTAAATTATTAAACAACCGAATATGATTGTTTGTTGGAGACTGTACCACCCCGCGAATCTTTATCAATGTATGCAAACGAGCTGGCGATAAAGATTTATAATAATACACAAGTTCTTACTATTATTCGGTCGCTAGGAAGATTAGGCGAGTAAGGTTTAAGCGAGCATATACCTTGCTAACCAACGTGTGATGATTCGTGGGCGACTTGTGGGTAGCATCACCTTGCTTTGTTATTGAGAGTTCTCATTCAAACGATTTGGCGAGTAGTGATGGAGTTATCTTTTCTTTTGATATCGGCTCAAGGGGTGAGGCGAAAGTGAAGGAAAATGTTCCCTTCTTTTGCCGATCAGTAACCCTTCGGCGAGGTAACCGAGGGGCGAGGCTTAGAGCCCAAGCGACCCCATGGTCTGAAGGATGCCGAAGGCGAAGGAACAGGTTCCTTCCCTTCGGCGAGGAACCGAGGGGCCAGGCTTAGAGCCTAGGCGACCCCGTGGTCTGAAGGATGGCGAAGGTGAAGGAACAAGTTCCTTCCCTTCGGCGAGGGAACCGAGGGGCGAGGCTTAGAGCCCAGGCGACCCCGCAGTCTGAAGGATGCGAAGGAACAGGTTCCTTCCCTTCGGCGAGGGAACCGAGGGGCGAGGCTTAGAGCCCAGGCTACCCTGCACTCTGAAGGATGGAGAAGGCGAAAGAACAGGTTCCTTCCCTTCAGCGAGGGAACCGAGGGGCGAGGCTTAGAGCCCAGGCCACCCTGCGGTCTGAAGGATGGTGAAGGCGAAGGAACAGGTTCCTTCCCTTCGGCGAGGAATCGAGGGGCGAGGCTTAGAGCCCAAGCGACCCCGCGGTCTGAAGGATGGCGAAGGCCTATTTCCTTCCCTTCGGCGAGGAACCGAGGGGCAAGGCTTAGAGCCTAGGCGACCCCGCGGTCTGAAGAATGGCGAAGGCAAAGGAACAGGTTCATTCCCTTCGACGAGGGAACTGAGGGGCGAGGCTTAGAGCCCAGGCGACCCCGCGGTCTGAAGGATGGCGAAGGCAAAAGAACAGGTTCCTTCCTTTCGACGAGGGAACTGAGGGGCGAGGCTTAGAGCCCAGGCGACCCCGTGGCTTGTGAGGCGCCAGTATAATGACTGAACATGTTTGCCATAAAATAATAATTCACAATCTTCATATTATATATAATTCCAATAAGACAAAATCGAACTATATATAATACTTCTTCAAATGTTCCGCATTCCATGGGTGAGAGAGAGCGTTGCCTTCACTGTCTGTAAGTTTGTATGACCCTGGTCGAGTATTCCTGATGATGACGTAGGGTCCCTCCCACTTAGGTCCTAACTTGCGTTATTCAGTGGTGGTTATTCATGTGTGCTTCAACACTAGGTCCCCAGGTTTAAAAGATCTTGGGTTGACTCGCCTGTTGAACCACTTTTCCGCCATGCGTTTATGATGTTCTACTCTTACAGCCGCCTGTGCTCGCCTTTCTTCTACAAGATCCAATTGTTGTAGTAGTTTTATTTCATTGTCTTCTAGATGGAAATTTTTTACTCTTGAAGTAGGGACTCCTATCTCTGCCGGGATGACAGCTTCGTTGCCATATGTAAGAGCGAAAGGGGTCTCTCCTGTGGGGGTTCGAACAGTGGTACGGTAAGACCATAATACTCCGGAGAGTTCGTCTGCCCATGTTCCTTTACAGCTTCCCAGCTTCTTTTTAAGGATAGACAGAATAGTCTTGTTAGTTGCCTCTGTTTGACCATTTGATTGCGGATGTCCAGGCGATGAGTAACGTACTTCGATTTTCAACTCGGCGCACCACTGCCGATAGTGTGAAGAGTCGAACTGACCTCCATTGTCGGATATGAAACACTGGGGTATGCCAAACCGGCATACAATAAATTTCCAGAGGAACTTGGTAATGGCTTGGGAGGTTATAGTAGATAATGCTTCCGCCTCTACCCACTTTGTGAAATAATCAACTGGTACCATAATGAATTTAACTCCTCCTCGTCCCACGGGAAGGGGACCTATGAGATCTAACCCCCATTGAGCAAAAGGCCAGGCTGCCACTATAGATGTCAAATTTGTAGGCGGGAGGTGCAAGATATTGGCATGTATTTGGCATTGCGGACACTTTTGGGTGAACTCTTTTGAATCCCTGAGAAGGTTCGGCCAGTAATACCCCGCTCGACCTACTTTGTTAGCCAAAATTCTTCCTCCAGAGTGACTTCCGCAAATACTTTCATAGATTTCTGCTAACACATACTGAGACTCCTCAGCCGATAAACATCTGAGTAACGGTTCTGAGAATCCCCTTCTGTACAATATCCCCTCCAAGATAACAAATTTGGCGGCCCGATTCTTGATCATTTTGGCTTCATTTGCATCATTGGGTAGCTTATCCTCTTGTAGAAATTCTATTATATCCTTAGCCCACCCGGGCTGGCTTGTCTTTGCTTGGAATATTTCTTTCCCAATAGAGGAGATATCTGCTTGGCTTACTTCAGTATTTTCGGGAAAAAGGACATCCATTTGTCCGGAAGTGATTCTAGCTAGGCGATCAGCTTGGCAATTATTGACTCTCGGGATTTGCTGAATGGAAGAATACTGAAAGTAATCTCGAGCTTCACAAACCAACTGAAAATACTTCTTGAGCCGTTCTCCTTTAGCAGCGAAGGTACCAGTCACCTGATGAACCACCACTTGTGAGTCAGCATGTACTTTCACTTCCTTAGCTCCCAAAAGGCGAGCAACATTCAAACCGATTAAAAGTGCCTCGTACTCTGCTTCATTGTTGGTAACCTTGAAAGTAAGCTTCACGGCGTACTTGTACTCTTTACCATTGTCAGAGATGACATGGATACCTGCTCCTCCTCCCGCTTTACATGCCGATCCGTCCACATATACCATCCAAGGTTTATTGGGGGGTGTCTGGTCAATCACTTCTGGAAAGCCAATGAGCTCGACTATAAAGTCAGCGAGTACTTGTCCTTTGATCGCCTTTCTAAGGGCGTATTGGATGTCGAATTTGCTAAGTTCCTTGGCCCATTTTGCTAATCTTCCTGAGGCCTCTGGTCGTTGTAAAACAGCTTTCAAGGGCTGGTTGGTAAGTACTTGTACAGTGTGAGCTTGAACATACGGCCTGAGTCGTCTAGTGGCTACCACTAAGGCGAGAGCCATCATTTCCAGCTTGGAGTATCTGGTTTCTGCCCCCCGAAACGCTCGACTTATATAGTATACTGGCTTCTGCCCGGTTGCCGTGTCTCTTACTAGAACAGCAGAGGTTGCATTGGGCGAGATGGCCAGATATGCAGTCAATATTTCACCGGGCTCGGTTTGGTTGAGCAATGGCAGGTGAGTTAAATATTCTCTTAGCTCATCTAGGACTTTGTCACAAGAAGAGTTCCATTCCTGTGCTTTCTTCAACACTTGAAAGAAAGGTAAGCATTTATCTATGGATCGAGCTATGAAGCGATTCAAGGCAGCCACTCGGCCCGCCAATTGTTGCACCTCGTGATGATTCCAGGGTGCCACCATATAAGATATGGCTTTCACATTTTCAGGGTTGGCTTCGATTCCCCTTTCGGAGACCATGTAACCTAAGAATTTTCCCGACCCCACTCCAAAAGAACATTTACTTGGGTTAAGCTTCATCTTATATTGACGTAAGACTTCAAAAGCTTCCCGCAAGTCCTCCACATGTTGCCCGAGCGTTTTGCCCTTGACCAACAGATCATTAACGTATACTTTTACATTCCTCCGAATCTGTTGTTTAAACATCCGGTTGACCAGACGTTGATATGTAGCTCCTGCATTCTTCAACCCAAAGGGCATCACCTTATAGCAATATAACCCCCGGTCGGTAATGAAAGCTGTTTTTTCCTCATCATCTAGATTCATCCTGATCTGATTATACCTTGAGTATGCAACCATGAAGCTGAGCAACGGATGACCGGCCGTTGAGTCTACGATCAGATCGATACGAGGGAGTGGGAAGCTATCATTCGGACATGCCTTGTTTAGATCGGTCAAGTCCACACACATCCTCCATTTACCGATCGCCTTCTTTACCAGCACTACATTAGACAGCCATTCTGGATACTGGGCTTCTCTGATAAACCCCGCTACTAGGAGACGGTCTACTTCCTCGACCATAGCAATATATTTCTTGGCGCAAAAGCTACGTCTTTTTTGTTTAACTTTCTGAGCTTCCTGATTGACACATAAATGATGCTCAATAACACTATTATCTATACCTGGCATATCTTGATGAGTCCTGCATTCTTCAACCCAAAGGGCATCACCTTATAGCAATATAACCCCTGGTCGGTAATGAAAGCTGTTTTGTCCTCATCATCTGGATTCATCCTGATCTGATTATACCTTGAGTATGCAACCATGAAGCTGAGCAACGGATGACCGGCCGTTGAGTCTACGATCAGATCGATACGAGGGAGTGGGAAGCTATCATTCGGACACCTTGTTTAGATCGGTCAAGTCCACACACATCCTCCATTTACCGCTCGCCTTCTTTACTAGCACTACATTAGACAGCCATTCTGGATACTGGGCTTCTCTGATAAACCCCGCTGCTAGGAGACGGTCTACTTCCTCGACCATAGCAATATATTTCTTGGCGCAAAAGCTACGTCTTTTTTGTTTAACTTTTTGAGCTTCCTGATTGACACATAAATGATGCTTAATAACACTATTATCTATACCTGGCATATCTTGATGAGTCCAGGTGAATATGTCTTGATGATCAACCAAGAGTTGTTTAAGTTCTTGCTTCAGGGTAAACTCCAAATTGGAACCTATCCGAACCTTCCGCTCGGGCTTCGCCTGGTCGAAGGCGATCAGCTCCAATGGCTCTCCGAGTTCAGCTTGCTTGATGGTTTGTTCATCTCGAAAATCTTCATCCCATCTTGTTAGAGGTGGTGGAGGTGGTAACTCAGCTGCCACTTCGCTGTGCTTCGGACCCTCTTTGGTGACACCGATCATCATTTGGATTAGAGACTTTAGCTCGCGAGAGTAACATTCACGAGCCACGGATTGCTCGCCTTTGACTTCCCCTATATCATTTTGAGTTGAGAATTTTACTTTCAGATGGTACGTTGAAGTCACAGCTTTTACGCGATTCAAGGTAGGACGCCCCACTATGACATTATACGAAGAAGGGGCTTTGACTACCAAAAAATCAACCATAACCATTGAAGTTTTGGTGCCTCGCCAGCCATAACAGGCAGAGTTATGACCCCTTCGGGTTGTATAATCTCGCCGGCAAATCCCCTAAGGGATGTTGGGGCTCGCCTTAGTCTGTCCCGCCCGATCCTCATTTTGTTAAAGGCATCCCAATAGAGGATGTCGGCCGAGCTCCCATTATCAATAAGGATTCTTTTGGTGATAAAGTTGGCGACTAACATGGTGACCACCAAAGCATCGTCGTGAGGCTGCATCACTCCTTCGTCTTGTTTATCAAAGATGATTGGTACATCTTCAGAAGACCATTTATCTTGAGTGAATTTTGACATGACGAACACCTTAGCGTAGCGCACTTCTCTCGCATACGCCTTCCTCGAAGCTGAAGTTTCCCCTCCTTTCAGTATTCCTTCGGCAATATTTCGTATTTCACCTAATGGTCCCCCCCTTTGGGACGAATCTTTGGCACTTCTTTCTTTTTGGGGGCTTGGACTACGCTTACCATTAGGATACCCCCCCTTTTTTTGCGACTCTTCCCTTTCATCTTCATTTCTTCTCTTCAAGGTTCAACAGTCCCTGGTATTGTGCCCAGTTATTTGTGATACTCACTGTACATGCTTCCTAGTCAGTACTGGTTCTGCTGGTGATACTGCATTTCCCCAGGTTCTTTATCTACCGCCAAGTTGTTGTGAAGACGCGGTCTGTACTGTGGGCTCCCCTGAGACGGCGGACCTCCTTGTATGTTTCTTCTCTTCGGGTCGGTGGTTCCTCTTCTCCTTGCGGTCAGATTGGCTTCAGCTTGATTAGTACGCTCTATTTCTTCCCGCCTTGGTCCTATAAGCGCTTGTAAGGTGTCTTCAGCGTTTATATATCCGTCCGCCCTATCCATGAATTCTGCCAAGGTGGCGGGAGTTCGTCTAGCAATCTCTGCTAAGAAAGGACTTCCAGGCCATATTCCGCTTAGGAGGGCAGCCAGAGTGATCTTTTCATCCTGATCCCCTATCGTCATTAACTCTTTGTTGAATTGGGAAAGATAGTTTTTGAGGCTTTTCTGACCGTCCTGTTTAACCGTGAGGAGATATGCGGTTGGTCTTTTCCTCTTCCGACTTCCTAAGAATTGGGCTATAAAGAGGCGAGCCAAATAGTCAAAGCTGTCTATTGTGCCAGTAGGAACCGTTCCGAATTAGGTACGAGCTACTCCTTTTAGGGTGAGAGGAAACGCTCGACACGCTACTTCATTAGGATAGCCATGCAGACTCATGTGCGTCCTAAACGTCTCTATATGCTCATAGGGGTCAGCACCCCTATCGCATAGCTCCATCTGAGGTGCTCGAAATTTAGGAGATAACGGTACTGCCATGACACTTGCACTGTAAGGAGTGCCAAGGTAATTACGTAATTGCCCAGTAATGGAAGGGGCTTCTATACGCCTGGCTATGTCTACATACTTGTCCTCCAGTTCTCTGAGTTCCAGTTGCATTTTACGCCTCTCTTCATCTACTTCTCCATGACTAGGCTCATTGACTCGGTAAGACTCCGCGCACTTACTAACAGAAGGTTCTTCACGAGCCGTCAATTCTCCATTATTCTTTTGCAACTTCTCATTCTCTCTAGTGAGCTCCCTTATCGTTGCTTCCAAGGCGGCTAGTCGTTCTTCCATCGAGATGTACTTTGAGTTGCAGTTATTACCTAGTAATCACAACATGACCGGTTTGCAGAGAACACCAAATTGAATCCCACAGGCGGCGCCAATGTAGATGTGTGTTCTGCACTCCTGGGTTGCGCCTTGATTTCCGATTCTAATCTACAACAGAAAAGATGGAGGGTCGGGTTCCTCGACCCTTAAAACTCTCTGATGCCTTAGTTAGAGAATTTGGATATATTAAAAACAACAAATGAGAAAAAAACTTTTGATAGATGTTCATACCTTCTTCAAGTGACCTATTCTTTCCTTTATATGGGCTGAAGTATTGATCAGGTACACGTGTAATTATTCAGGACTATCGGAGAGCAGATCATTCCCTTCTACATCCCGGGTTTTTTGAGATCATTTATTGGTTTTGTTTCTTCTCAATGCTCAATAATATCTCTATTAATATAATTATCTCCGAGCAATCAGTAGGTATCTTTGGATATTTATATCAATCTGCATTTAATGTGATATGCTACCCTACCAAGCATTAAATGTTTATAGGATTTTTTATCATCACACTGTCAATGTGCCAGGGATAACTATAACGAACTTACTAAATTTATCGTCTTTGTATAGTAGGGGTTCACGTGGGAGGAGTTTAGTTTGAGTAGTGAGGACTTAGAATCTAACTGAAGGAATCATAACACAATTTCTTCTAAGTCTCCGAAAGAGGAGTAATAGGCGGGCGCCACTTCGAAGGGCGTCCATCACCTTATCCCTTATCGTAATTACCCCCTCACAGGTACGAACACTGCAAACGTAACTCAATTAAGTATGTGCCTATTAGAAAGCTTAAGGCCGATGCAACTCGGACAGAAGATCCGGAAAAGGTGACATTTAAGAATTCGACAAAACAAATTTTTTTCAATTATTCTAAAATATTTTCGATATTTTCTTTTCAAATATTACAAATTCAAAATTCTCTTATTTTCAAATCTTCAACTGCCTCAATTTCGATTGGCATGTCTCATTTGTCGAGTTGCAGAATGCATATGTGAAATCGTCCCTAGCTACTTTCCGTATGAACAATTTGATCGGTCTCACTCACTCATGAATCAACTGAACAGATACAAAGCAAAACTTGTGGCTAGAGACCGGGTCCTCTTGATCCTAGATGTTGACCCCCTGGACATGGTGTCTTTTGTGAGACATGCATAAGAGTTAACATGATGCTTGACTAAACTACTTGCCCTTCTGTTAGAAGAATAGGGGCTGCAAAATAAAAATAATGAGTGAAAATCTGTTTTAAGGCGCGTTATAATATCATTTTTTTAAGACAATATTCTTCTCCACTAATAATAGTAATTGGTATACACACGGGTTACAAGTAAATTTGCCTCCAAAATACAATGAAGCGCAGAACAAGTCTGTTTGTCTAACTGCGTTATGCACAAACAAAATTAGACTTCAAATATCTTTAGATTTTGTTATTCAATTAAGAAATTGACAATTTATTCTCTCGAGAATAAACAGATTCTAATAAATTTTGAAAAAGTGAAAATTTTGGAAGAGAGGGAATTTTGAAATTCTGGGATCATCTAAATGGTAGGCTAATGAATTTATTTATAGATGATTAAAAGGTGTGAAAGAAAAGTATTATTTTTTGTAATTCTGAAACCTGTTTGGAATAGGTATTAATATTATACCCATTGCACACAATGGTTGGTAGTTGTCCAATGGTTGCGCCGATTTCAATTCAATTTGAGGGGTTACCGGTTCGAGTCTATGAGTTGGCGCGTGGGTGTTTTATTCTCTCCCATTTTACAAAGTATTCCAGCGTTTCAACTTTCACTTGCATGCCTCTTAACCATCAACGCTTGGGAGGTTTGCGTCTCCCTTGCTTGAGTCGCGCCCTTCGGCTCCAAGCGTTGAAGCGCATGGCACCTTTCATGCCTCTTAGACCATCATGCTAAATAAGCAAAAGTTCCTCCACAAGAAGAATCGTGGATCACCAAACGCACAAGATTTCTAACAGAAAGCCTCAACTATCAAGCCACTGAAGGCTTACGCTTAATATCCAGAATTAAATAAGCCTTAAAACTTTCCATAATTAATTCACTTCTTCCAAAGTTAACCCAAATACATTATTAATAATAAATATAATATATAGTATTTTGAAAATATTTCTAACACCTTCTGTATATTCCATCACCAGAGCCTGTCTACAATAACTAGGAACCAGAGAGGTATCTCAAGATCTAAAACTCAATGGGCAATCTTTCTTCTATGCTCGTTATTCCAAATTTAATCTTTTTATTCTTCTTTAAAGCCTCGTTTGGTAATGTAGACAGCATTACTCAAACCCAATCTTTAAATGATGGCAAGACCTTAGTGTCTAGTGAAGGAAGCTTTGAATTGGGTTTCTTCAGTCCTGGAAGTTCCAAGAATCGTTACTTGGGAATTTGGTATAAGGGTATCCCGGTTAAAACTGTTGTTTGGGTTGCAAACCGAAGCAACCCAATCAACGACTCTTCTGGCAGTTTCATGATAAACAACACAGGCAACCTTCTCCAACTCGGTCAGAATAAGATGGTTGTTTGGTCCACAAACTCTTCGAGACAAGCTCAAAATCTGATGTTGCAACTGTTAGATTCTGGAAATCTTGTCCTAAGAGATGAGAGAAATGCCAATTTAGAAGACTATCTGTGGCAAAGCTTTGACTATCCAACCGATACACTGTTAGAAGGGATGAAGCTCGGATGGGACTTAAGGCGAGGTCTTAACCGTCGACTAACAGCATGGAAGAATTGGGATGATCCGTCTCCTGGAGACTTCACTTTTGAGTTCGAACTTTACAGCTATCCAGAAACATATATTTGGAAAGGCTCAGCAAAATACTTTCGCACGAGCCCTTTTAATGGCTTAGGAGCCAGTGGAGTACCTTCATTCAAGCAAAATCAGCTTTACGAATTCAAATTTGTCTCGAATGAAGATGAGGTCTACTACACGTACAACCTCAAAAACAAGGCTATGAAGTCAATGGTAGTTCTGAACCAAAACAAGTCTGCTCCCTTTCAACGCTACGTATGGTTAGAAGCAGCAAACACTTGGGAGCCCTACGCATCACTTCCTAAAGACCAATGTGACAGTTATAACCTCTGTGGTGCCAGTGGAAATTGTTTGATGACAGTCTCCCGTCTGTCAATGTTTAAAAGGATTCAAACCTAAGTTGCAAAAGAATTGGGAATCAATGGACTGGGATCAAGGATGCATACGCAACACACCTTTGAGTTGTCAGGACAAGTATAAGGACGGATTTGTAAAATATGATGGCTTAAAAGTCCCAGATACTACACATTCGTGGGTGAACACAAGTATGGATCTCAAGGAATGCAGGCTAAAATGCTTGAGCAACTGTTCTTGTATGGCTTATACAAACTCAGATATCAGAGGAAGTGGCAGTGGTTGCGCCATCTGGTTTGGTGATCTACTAGATATTAGGCAGTTTTCAACCGGTGGGCAAACTCTGTTTGTTCGAATGCAAGCTTCCGAAATAGGTATGGGCTTAGTTTTGTTACAGAAAAACAATTTTTTTTTTTTCTTGGCAGGATAGAATTTCATCATTAAGTATTTTGATACCTTATCAAGTTCAACTATCATTTCGATTGTCCTCCTTTCTTTCTGAATTTTGTTTTAGTTTCATGTGAAAATTAACTGAATTTTTATTTTTGCTCATAAATGTAATATGAAGAGACGGAAGATGGTAGTAAGAAGAGGATGGCAGCGATAGTTGTGGCATTCGTTGCACTTGTTTCTGGGATGCTGGTAGTGGGCTATTGCATTTGCAGAAGGAAAAGCTTAAAAGGTAAAAATACGTAGACTGATGACGTAGGACCTGATTACTAACTTTTACCCTACGAAGTATAATCGTTTAATCTATAGACTCATAGCAATAATTTTAACCTCCAGTTTTGGGACAAAAAGCAGCCAATGGTTTTGGGTCGAATTATGTATTTTGCAGCTATTCAACTTCTTTGTTTTTCCTCGATGTGGAATCAGTACTATTGCGAATGGGAAGCCCCGGTTTGCTTATAACTATGGTGTAATATCTACCAAATTCTAAGTTCATATCGTATTTTCAAGTGAAGCTCTCTGAATTTTACTTTTTTTTTGCCATATGAGGGGAAACAGAGAGAATTGTATTAATTGGTCAGAACATAGAAGTCCAAGAGGAAGACATGGAGCTTCCAGTGTTGCACCTATCCACAATTTCTAGAGCCACTGATGGCTTTTCAGTTACCAACAAGCTTGGAGAAGGTGGTTTTGGACCCGTATACAGGGTAAATTTGTTATGCAATAGACAATTCATTTCAAAGAAATAAGCACATGTTTCACTCATATTTTTTGCAGCCGTTTGATAAATTTGTACTAGCAGATGGACAAGAAGTTGCTGTGAAGAGGCTTTCGAGAGTCTCTGGACAAGGACCGGATGAGTTCAGAAATGAAGTGAAACTGATAGCCAAACTTCAGCACCAAAATCTAGTAAAGCTTCTCGGTTGTTGTATTGAGGCAGAAGAGAAAATGCTGGTTTATGAATACATGCCAATAAGAGCCTGGACTCTTTCCTTTTTGGTCTGGATTTCTCATAACCTATTCTAAATTTCTAATTAGTTAGGCATAACGAGTGTAATCCTGTCATCAATTTTCGATAAAATATTTTTAATTTTTTTAGTTTGTAGGTTGAGAATGTGATATTAACTTCTCAGATCAAACAAGAGGTAGAGTATTGGATTGGTCTAAACGCTTCCAAATCATATGTGGGATTGCTCGCGAACTTCTCTATCTTCACCAAGATTCCAAATTGAGGATTATACACAGAGATCTCAAGGCAAGTAATGTTTTACTTGATAGTGAGTTGAAACCTAAAATTTCAGACTTTGGCATGGCTAAAACTTTTGGAGGGGATCAAGCTGAAGGAAACACAAACAGAATGGTTAGGACTTAGTAAGCATCATTGATAAATTTCATATGCTACCTCTATAAAAATGCGTTTAGTAATGGATGTTATCCCTTTATAATCAATGATATTATTAAATGTAGCGGCTATATGACGACAGAATATGCTTTTGATGGACTATTCTCAACAAAATCAGATGTTTTCAGCTTTGGCGTCCTTTTACTAGAGATAGTCAGCGGAAAAAAAAGTAGAGGGCTGTATAATCAAGACCGCAACCTCAACTTGATAGGATACATAAATCTTATATGAAAAGATTTAAGTCTTCTTTTCAGGATATGATGGAGCTACAAATGACAAATTTAAATTGCAATGCTTTTAGACATGGAAATTATGGAATGAAAGCAGACCCCTAGACCTGCTGGATGCTTGCTTGGTGGACTCGGCCTCCGCATCAGAGGTATTGCGCTGCGTGCATGTTAGTCTATTATGCGTGCAGCAGCGTCCGGAGGACAGGCCGGGCATATCATCTATTGTTCTAATGTTGGGGAGTGAGATTGCATTGCCGCAGCCCAAAGAACCTGGTTTCTTGATGGAAAAGTATTTGCGCGAGACATTTTCTTCCTCCAGTTACAAGCATGAATCATCTTCAACTAACGAAATAAGCACTTCAATATTAGAGGCTCGATAAGGATTGTATGCTCAGGCATCTGATCCTGCATCACATATTCACAGAATTTTGTAAGAATAATTAGAATTTGTAACCTTGTCCTAGACTGATAAATGTGATAGATTTTATTAACTTTAAAGTGCAGAAGGGAAGTTTATGGACTGAGATAGCTTATATATATATATATATATATATATATATATATATATTAAGATAAACTTGCAATCTTATATTTTCTTCAAAGAAGAAGATGATCACCCTACTGTTATTGGTAAATCATCTCCTATTTCATTTTCCTGTATCGGACATTCCACGTGTTGTAACACACCTCAGTTACTTGAAAAAGAAAAAACAAAGAAATCGCTCACTTTGAGGGGAGCACCTCCATTGGAAAAGAAACGAAGAAGATGGTACAAAGAAAAATAGTTTTTTATTCAACTTTCTGGATAGATCATTTCGGTCACTACACTGAGACTATATACTAGTCTTGCAAGACATCTCAAAAAAAGGCCTCAGCCTTCATAAAACATGACCCAAGACTAATAACCAACGGACGGGATAAAAAGAAAGAACAAGCTAATGGCCAGCGACTCTGTGGCCCACGTCCTTACTCAACATAAGGAAAACAAGTAAAATAATAGGCCCAACTTGGCCCAAAGCCCATGTATTCCATTCATGGTCTGTGACAAACCATCCCCATAAAATCACCTTGTCCACAAGGTACGGTATCCTTGCCCATACTTGTCCCACCACCCGGGTCGAAAACAAAAGATTTCCTTATCTCAATAGCTTGCCCAAGTTTTGCAATTCTCACTTGATCTTTGTAACTTCCAACCACTTCTAAGTCATCCGGATACATTACACGGCTGGACAAGGGATTTCCTTTCTCAATTTTTGCAGGAAATGTACTCACCTTGCCAGCGGGAAGACGCACATACTCGTCCTTGATAGGAGTATCCTCATTATCTACAATCCCGGCAATAAAAAGCTTCATATCCAAATCCTTTTCATCATCAGAGGCATCACTACCTCCTCCTAAGGTGACCCCATCAGGCTGAATCTCGTCCAAATTGCCAACTCCTCCTTCAAAAATCTCAGTAGGTCCTATCATTTATCACACTTTTAATCCCCTTCTCAGTCACTCCCTCAATGTTAGCTCCCTTTTCAATGTCCAAAAGGCCCAAAACCTGTACAGCACTTAAGAGTATACGATAAGTGAGGGTCATGCCCAATGTTACCGCCAAACAAACACGGTCTCCTCCCAAAGATATTAACTACAAGAACTGCTTTAAGAAGAGTCAGCAGTAACTCTGGCTCCTTATTTGAGAGTTTTGTTATCACAGATTCACAAGCTTCCATTTATCAACGAAGTACACGTAATTGGACCAACTTGGAAATCTTCTCTAAGTTCAACCAAATCTGAGGAATTTATGGCTTTTGACAAGAACTCCAGCAATATATAAACAACTTCTGATGGAAAAGATGAATATAACAGAACAAGAATTTTCAAATGCTTCGTAATCTGTTTCTCACCAACCCCAGATTTTGATAATTGATGCTTGCGATGTACAAGCGAGAAAAATGTATTACGCCCCCGAAGTACTTCGCAATGTCTGCTATGTTTTCCCTTTGGTGAAGAAGCACACAAGGGACTCTGCTTGAACTTTAGATAGAGAGTCAATTCACTGAGTGTAAATGTAATTTCTTCTCTGACGAAAGTGGTTCCAGCACCTTGAAATGGAATTGCCTTCATTTGAGGCTCCCAATAATATGAATTCAACAAATCGAGTGACTTAACTAAGAACGCAATGAGAGATGCCCTCCCATATCTACTAGTGTGTGCGTGCTCCATTCCTCTATCAAATGGCTTATAAACCCCTTTAGTTAGCAACACATCAAACAGTTGGGGGGCAAATTTCTTATCTCCTAAAACTTGCAAACGTGGCAGTATTTTCCCTACACTATTGCTTACAATACCCCTCCTCGACAACTCATCAAGCACAAAAGAGCTAAAAACTGCTTACGTCTCAGATTTTCCCTCAGCGTTCTTTCCCTGTCAAAGGGCCAAAAAGGTAGCATTACATGGTGCAACTTATGAGCAAAATTTCCATCTACCCAAACTTGCAAATCCATGAAACTGTTACAATAGAGTTCACCCGAGATTACGTGACCCCTCGAAGAGTAACTTCAAACTGAGCTGCTATGGAAGCTTTCTTGGCAAGACCGTAAGCAATGGCAGCAGCCGTGGCCTCGTTGATGATACGCATACTATGGAGAGTGAGATGACGTTGCTGACTTAGTGCATTGATATTTTCATGACCTTCTGAATCGAAGCTCGCGGTAGTCCTCGGATGAGTGTCTTCCAGAACTGCCTTGCAGGTCCAAGTCGCAGATGGAGAGGGAGAGTGCTCGTAGATTCGATTGGTCTTGTCGTCAGTATAGGAGGCGAAGATGAGACGGGTTTGTGATTTTTTGGGGCTGGTAGGGGACTGTGATATGCGACTGTGTTGAAGATGGAGTGCCCGACGATGATGGAGGTTGAGAATGGACTCTGTGTTGAAGATGGACTGTGATATACGATTGTGAAATCGGTGGTGTCGTGGGAAAACTGTGATGAAAATTGATACCACCTGGTTCAAACTCCCAAATTTGGGAATCTAACTGTGAATCTTGAGGCTGTAGTAGTAGAATTGCCGTATTCCCACTCTGAGAAATTCCCAAAACTGAACCACTTCTTTGTTTCATTTCTCGTCCTTCAGTTTCGAAATCGGGTCTGGAGATGTCGCGGTCCATTTTCTTAGACTCACCGTCGGAAAACTGGATTTTTTGGATTTGACAGAGGCCATTTTCGTCGTCGGAAAGATATACTAGAAAGGAACTCTCGGAATAACCTTCGTCCCGTTCTTTATCTTCTTTTTCATCGTGGTAACCTGCTCTAGATATCTGTAATCCTGATGAAAATCGGTAAATATGTTAGATGATTAAGGATAGTAAACCACATGTCGTTTATTTTATTTTATCTCATGTTATTGTTTAAAAGGTTTTATTTTTAATTTTTTATACAACTGTAATTATAGGATTTTGTTATTCTTTCTATTAGTTGGTTACAGAGTAAACTTGTATATAGGTTACAACTTGCTTTCTTTTTTCAATACACAGCAACAATACACAAATAAATTATTGAAACTTCTATTATTGCTCTCGTGTCTCATTCCTTTTGTTATTAGCTTACTTACATGATATCCAAGAGCCAGGGAGAAAATAGATGGAAAACCTCGACTCCCATACCCCACCTGATTCCCCAAACCACTCAGACCCCCCTCCCGATATCTCAACCTCGCTGATCCCACAAACCCTTACCGTTTAGATCACGGCGATAGTCCTTCAATCACTCTAGTCGGCGATTTGCTTACTACTGAAAATTACCCAATCTAGTCCCATGCGATGAAGCGTGTCCTACGAGCTAAGAACAAGCTCGGCTTCATCGACAAAACCCTAACCAAACCCAAACTTCCCGATGACCCATTACTTGATCTTTGGCATCGTTGCAACGATATGATAGTGTCATGGATTCAAAATTCCATCACTCCCTCTCTCAAATCCAGTGTTGCATTCGTCGATGATGCACACGAAATTTGGCTGGTTCTCCATGAGCGACTATCTCACCAAAATGGGCCTCGAATTTTTCAATTGAAGAAAGCTTTGGCTTCCTTTTTCCAAGAACATGACTCGGTAAGTGTCTATTATGGCAATCTCAAGACTCTGTAGGATGAACTTGCAATTTATGACCCCCTTCCCCATTGTACCTTTGGAAATATGACAACCTCGGACCGCTCCCAATAGGACCATGTCCTTCAATTTTTGATGGGGTTAAATGACTCTTATTCACCCATTCGTGACCAAATCATGCTTCTAGACCCCCTTCCCCCTGTTTCTAAAGGTTTCTCTCTTGTACATCAGCAAGAGCGCCACCATCAAATAACCTCCCATCCCCAACCTTCTGAAGCTTTAGCTCTTACTATCAAGAAACCTTACCACCCTAAAAATCCAACCAACCCCAAAAAGGACTGCCCCTATTGCACTCACTGCAAAATTTCTAGTCACAATGTGGATAATTGTTTCAAACTTGGCAATGCTGAACCTCCCCTTTGTTCTCATTGCCACATGACTGGTCACGTTGTTGAAAGATGCTATAAGCTGAATGGGTATCCACTGGGTCAAAAGTTCCACAACAAACCACCTAATTCTCATTCTAATCTTTCTATTGCTCCTGAATCTGATGGTGTTGGTGAAAACAAGATGAGCTTAACCAAACTTCAATATCAGCAGCTGCTAGCTCTACTATTGCCTTAGGATCCTATCTCGGCTACTATCCTGCGTTCAAGTTCATCCACTCATCCTGCCTCTCACTCCAAAGTGTCTGGTATATTCCATTGCTTTTCAACATACACACATGCCTCTTTGGCTTCACCAAACAATACTTGGATCATTGATACTGGTGCTACATATCACATGGTTGTAGCACCTCCTTGTTTTCATCAATTACATCTATAGTTTCATATTCTGTTAAGCTTCCCAATGGAAGTTCAGCCTCTGTGACCCACATTGGTACTATCTATTTATCCAGCAATGTTATTCTCAAAGATGTACTTTGTGTTCCTTCCTTCAGTTTCAATTTAATCTCTGTACCGAAATTGACAAAATTTGACAATTGTTGTTTTCTTTTCTTTTCTTCATGTTGTTTCATTCAGGACCTATAATATTGGACAACGATTGGGAATGGTGACTTGCTACATTGACTCTACCATTTCGACTGCTCAGTCGTGACCCCCACTGCCCTTACCAATTTTCTCTCCATTTACAAACAACAACCACACACCAATTTCTAAGGATGTCAAAACGTGTCAACGGATCGTGTTCGTGTCGTGTCAGGGCGTGTATATAATACTTAAAGAGTCAACACGAACACGACTCGTTAAGGGTTTCGTGTGAAAAACTTCAATCCTAACACAACTCATTAAGATAACGGGTTGACACGATACGACCCGTTAAGGCCCGTTAAGACCTTTGACACTATATGACACAACACAATCTGACACGTTTCAACCCGCAAACTCGTTAGTGACCCGTTTGAGTTTAACATAATTGATTTTATACAAATATTAAAACTTAAATAATAGTTATAAAACATAAAAAATAAATTATAAATTACAATCTTAAAATTATAATTCAATAAGTAATACACTATAAAATATGATAAACAAATATGATTCACACATTGTAAAATATTAAAATTATAATCTAAACATATTAAATTATAATGGGTTAATTTGTTAATGATTTTTTAATAAGTACTTAAATGAGATAGCTAAGTGTCTAAGAGTATAAAACTAATTTTAAATTAGGATTTTTTAAAGTTTAGGTCAAGGGTATAAAAGTAAATTCAAATTTCTTAACGTGTCTTAACGGGTCATAACAGGTTTGACCCGTTATGACCCATTATCAAATCGTGTATTAACGGGTTGACACGATTTGACCCGAAACCCGTTAAGTCTAAACACTAACCAGCTTTTATTGTGTCGTGTTCGTTTCTTGTTAACGTGTTGTGTCACATATTGCCACCTCTACCAATTTCACACACTCTGCTTCTGTTATACAGAGTTCTACATCATACAACCTATGACATTATCGCCTAGGTCATTTATCCAGAAATAGGCTTCACTTAATCAATGATCTCTCTGTAAACACTCACACATCTTCTATTAATGAAATGCCTTGCACTTTGCGTCCTTTAGCTAAGTTTCACAAATTACCTTTTCCTGACAGTAAGCATTCTTCTTCTACAATATTTGAAACCATCCATTGTGATATTTGCGGACCTTCCCCAACTATTGCTCATGATGATTCCAAATATTTCTTGACTATTATGGATGATATTTCGTGTTCTACATGGCTTTATTTACTTAAAACCAAAGCTGAAACACGCAAGTGCATTGAGCCTTTCTACAATTTAATTGAAACACAATTTAGCATGAAACTTAAAATCTTAAGAAGTAACAATGGTGTTGAATTCCAAATGACAAATTTTTTTAATAAAAAGGGTATTTATTATTCACTAACGAAGTTGTGTGGAAACCTGTCAACAAAATGTCACTGTTGAGAGGAAACACCAACATTTGTTGAATGTCACTAGAGCTCTCATGCTTCAATGTGGTCTGCCCCACAACTACTGGAACCATGCTATCCTCACAGCAACTTATATTATAAATAGACTTCCCACACCCCTTTTGAACAACCAAACACCATATGAGCTCTTCTTTAAACAAAAACCAACTTATGCTCATATGAGGGTCTTCGGATCTCTATGTTTTGCTACTATTATTTCACAAGGCCGAACCAAATCCCAATCTAGAGGCTGTGTTTGTGTTTTTATTGGCTATCATTTTGGAGTTAAAGGCTATAAACTTTTAGATCTTCACAGCAATACCATTTTCATTTCAAGAGATACTATTTTTCATGAATTTGTGTTCCCCTTTCACAACATCAATTCTAATTCCTCTTCCTCTACCTATTCCCCATTACCTTCTTTTTCCATTTATCCACCTTCAACTCCACTTCTTGATTATCTTTCTTCCCTTCACCTCCTTCTCCTCTCCCTCCACATCATCCCACCACTTCCAATGTCCCTCTCCCTACCCCTACACATAACTCCTTTACACAGCACTCTGTCCATAGACCTAGCCCCCCTTCCACTCCTGCACCTCTCCATACATCTACACAACCTAACTCAAAACAAAATCTTGCACCCATACTAGATAACCATAGCTCACCACCTACCTCTCCTCCTTCCACACACACTGACATTACTCCCCAACCTACCCTTAGAAGATCCTCCCGCATTAGAACAGTCCCTCAATATCTCAAAGACTACCACTATCATCATGTCATGCAGCACCCTTATGACCAATTGACTTCCAAGCAGGCTCCTTCTTCACATGGTAAACCCTTTCCCTTATCTCATTGTCTATCTTATCATAAATTTACTTATGATTTTTAAGCATTCATCACTTCAATTTCTTTGCATACCGAGCCTCATTCTTACAAACAAGCCATTAAAGATTCTGCCTGGTGTCATGCTATGGAAACTGAAATTGTAGCTTTGGAAGCTAATCATACTTGGATACTCACTGACCTACCAACAGGTAAAAGAGCAATTGATTTTAAGTATGTTTATAAGGTTAAATTCAATTCTGATGGAACTTTGGAAAGATTGAAAGCTAGGTTGGTAGCTAAAGGCTACATTCAAGTAGAAGGAGTAGATTATGTTGATACCTTCTCACCTATTGCTAAGATGGTAACTGTTCGATTTTTACTCAGTGTGGCAGCCATCAAAGGCTAGTTTTTACATCATTTTGATGTACACAATGCCTTTTTAAATGATGATTTAACCAACGAAATTTACATAAAAAAACCCCTTGGATACACCAAAGTTGAACCTCACCAAGTGTGCAAACTTCTTAAGAGTCTCTATGACCTTAAACAAGCCTCAAGACAGTGGCATTCTAAGCTGACCTCTACTCTTATTTCCTTTGGATTTCACCAATCCAAATCAAACTATAATTTGTTTACCAAACAAGAAGGAGACTCTTACATTGCCCTCTTAGTTTATATTGATGACATCCTCGTTGCTAGCAACTCTAATAGTTCAATCTCTTCTCTTAGAACGTTTCTCAATAATCAGTTCAAGATAAAGCAGTTGGGCTGTTTAAGGTATTTTTTTGGGCTTAGAGATTGCATAGTCATCCAAGGGAATACACTTATGTCAGAGGAAGTATGCCTTACATATCCTTTCAGATTTGGGTATGTTGGGCTGTAAACCTTTAAAACTCCCTTTGGAACAAAACTTCAAGCTCAGCAAAGAGGATGGAAACCCCATTTCTGATCCCAGTATTTATAGAAGACTTATTGGCCGACTATTGTACCTGACAATAACTCGGCCAGATATCAGTTTTGTTGTCCAATTATTCAGCCAAATCATGGACAAGCCTATGTCCACTCATTTGGCTACTGTGTACAAACTTTTGAGATGTATTAAAACCTCTTCTGGTCAATGCATTCTCCTCTCCTCATCCTCTCAAATTCAACTAAAGGCATATTGTAATTGTGATTGGGCCTCATGTCCTGACTCCAGCAGATCTACAACAGGCTACTGCATATTTTTAGGCCATTCACTTGTCTTTTGGAAGTCCAAGAAACAAAGTGTAGTCTCTCGGTCTTCAGCTGAATCTAAGTCTAGATCCATGGCCACAACTTGTTCAGAATTAACTTGGCTGCACTATTTATTGCAAGATCTTGGTCTTCATCATCCATAGCCGGCATTTCTCTTTTGTGACAACCAAGCTGCATTACACATTGTTGTCTATCCGGTCTTCCACGAGAGAAACAAATACATAGAGCTTGATTGTCACTTAATTCGAGATAAAATTCAAGATGGAAGCATCACCACTTCCCATGTCACTTCTCAAACACAATTGGCTGATTTGCTTATCAAAGCTTTGCCCTCATACCTCATGCAATCACATCTATCTAAGATGGAAATAGTTAATCTCTATTCTCCATATTACGAGAGTGTGTTAGATGATAAAGGGTAGTAAGCTACATGTTGTTTATTCTATTTTACCTCACATTGTCATTTAAGAGGTTTTATTTTTAATTCTTTATATAGCTGTAAATATAGGATTTTGTTATTCTTTTTGTTGGTTGGTTATAGAGTAAACTTGTATATAGGCTACGGCCTGCTTTCTTTTTTCAATACACAACAACAATACACAGATAAATCATTGAAACTTCCATTATTGCTCTCGCGTCTGCTTCATCTTGTTATCAGTTTACTTACATGATATCCAAGAGCCAGGGAGAGCACAGATGGAAAACCTCGACTCCCATACCCGACCTGATTTCCCCAACCACTCAGACCCCCCTTCTCAATATCTCAACCTCGCTGATCCCACAAACCCTTACTGTTTAGATCACGGCAATAGTCCTTCAATCACTCTCATCGGCGATTTGCTTACTACTAAAAATTACCCAATCTAGTCCCGTGCAATGAAGCGTGCCTTATGAGCTAAGAACAAGCTCGGCTTCATCAAAGTCTAAGAATAGCTAGCGCCGACCAGTATGACGTTCTCATCCATATTAGTTTCAAATGGTTTTTTCTCGACAACATTAATTAATATATGGAGGTAATGTTTAAAATAATCTAAATTAATGCTTCAAATCATTTTGGAAATTTAGCTTGCTCCTTTCAAAGTTCTCCTTTCAAAGTTTTGATATATAGATAGAGATATATATAGAGAATTATATAGCACTGAAATAATTATATATACTTTTCTTTGCGGTTTCATCTACTTTTCTTTGCATTAATTTAGAGTGTAATGAAGGAACCACCATGGTGAAATCAATGACAAAAAATATGAAGAAAAAGTTTGAAAAGTATTGGGAGAACTTAGATAATCAGAATATATTGCTTTATGTTGGAATTATTCTTGATCCTCGTTATAAGATGTGATAGCTTGATTTTGGATTGTGACACATGTATGGACATAATCTTGCAAAAACCATTGATTTAAGTTTGAAGGTGAAAAATGCATTTACTAGTATGTATGAGGCATACATGGAGAATGAATCTGGGAGTTCTCCACAGTGATCAAATTCCCCACCTGAAGATGTAAACTCTTCAACTGGCTCGTTTGCATCTAGAAATGCAATGTTGATGACCCTTTAAATCCGAGTTACAATTAGAAAATTCCTTATAAAACAAGTCAAAGGTTGAAAGATATCTAGTTGAAAAATGTGAGGATCAAGACGATGGTTTTGACCTTCTAAATTGATGGAAAGTGAATGCAGTTAGATATCGCGTATTTTCAAAAGTTGCTCGTGATGTACTAACAATACCGGTATCTTTTGTGGCCTCTAAATCTACAGTTAGTACTACGGGTCATGTACTTGACCCTTTTCAAAGTAGTTTAAATCCAATGATGGTTGAAGCCCTCATACATGCACAAAATTGGCTTCGTTCTTCTTCTACTCTAATAAACCTTAGGAGTTTAATGGATGAGGTGGGGGAATTTAAGAAGCAGATGGATATAGGTATATCAGAAATTTACTTTTCATATCTTTTGTGGTTTTTATTTTCTTCTTCTATGTTATCATAACTTTTTATGTAAGTTTATTTAACTAGTTTTATTTTAAATTTCTATGTTTAGACCTTATTGCAGACTTTGATGAATCTATAAAGGCCTCAAATTCAATGCCTATAGGCCCTACAATCAATGTTAATTAAAGATTAATGAGGTGAGAAGATTAGTTAGTACTATACTTGAACATGAATTAGTTTATATAATACATAGATTGACTTGGGTTTTTGATTTTTGCAATTTGATGGGGTCTACATGTGGAGATAAAAGTTTAAAGATGTCTGAAGACTGATTTGGTGTTTTTGGTTGTTAATTGTTAGTTTCTAGTAACTTAGTTAGTACTTAGTTATGTTAAGTTGTTAACTTATTTAATATTAATGTCTACATGTGGACACTACATTATCTTAGACTTAGAGAGTGTTTTGGATTGATGTTTGTAATTTGTAAATTTATAATAACTTTTGTGTGATGTTTTTTTATTTAACATCTTTATTTTTTTGTTATTTAGACTCTTTGAATTATCTTAGACTTAGAGAGTGTTTCGGACTGAGGTTAATTTGTAAATTTGTAATAACTTTTGTGTATTTTTTTTCTTGGTTTTTAACATATTTTTTCTATTATTTAGACTTTTTGAATTATCTTAGACTTAAGAAAATGTTTTGGATTGAGGTTTGTAATTTGTAAATTTGTAATAACTTTTGTGTTATATGTTTTCTTTTGTTAGTTTTTTAACATCTTTTTTCTTTTATTTAGACTCTTTGAAGTTTGAGTTCTACTTGTGAATTGGCATTCTACTTGTGAAATGTGAACCATAGAATTCTATTATTTAAGATTACAGAAAGCACAAATTTACAGGCGCATATATGAATTCATAGACCACAAAATGCGCTGATTGGTCCATTCCACACTAGTTCAGCCGAATGGACTGACCGGACCAGACCAAATCGAAATAGACCAGTCTGGTCCGGTCCTATGTGGTTCTTGATCTGGTCTAGGGTGGGAAAACCTTGGACCGAATAGGTCTGGTCCGGTCTATCAAACCTCCCCAGAATCGACCAAACCGGACCAAGCTCTCCCCTACCTATATGAGTTACATGAGTAGAAGTACCATTTGAAAGTTTCACAACAATATTGTGCACATGATGATATGAAGTGAATAAAGTTGCTGAGCAGACCATATGATCAATCGCACTAGTATCAATTGTCTATTTGTGATTAGAAATTTTGTTGAAAGATTTGTTAACTGTGGAAAAAACAGAATGATCAAAAAGAATAGTTGCTTGAGAGGTGATCAAAAGAAGAAGTTACATTAGCTGTCTGACAAGGAGAAGCAGAAGACTCAGTGTTGAGAAGTGCCAAAAGTTGTTGGCATTGTGAATAAGAAATAGGTAAGGATGAAGTGGCATCACTAGAGACTGCTTGATTAGCAGAAGGAGTCGAAGGTCTGGCTTTAAAATGATATCTTGGTGGATATCTATGTAGTTTAAAGCATTTGTCAATAGTGTGACCTTGTAATCCATAATGAGAATATAGAGGTCGATCCTTACGATTAGAAACCTTATTACTAGTAGAGGATTTGCTAGCACTGCTTGAATATAAGGCAGCAAGAGAAATAGAAGGAATTATAATAGATCCAATGTCTATTTGCCTCTCTTCTTGAAGCACAAGAGAAAAACATTGTTAATTAGAGAAAGAGGATCAATTAACAAAATCTGACCTCGAATGTGTGAATATCGATCATTTAGTCCCATAAGAAAATGCATAACGTAATCTTGTTGTTAAAGATCAAAGATAGATCGTAAAGCACTACAAGAATATGATGGCATGACCTGTAATTGATTAACTCATCACATAATCCTTTTATTTGAGTGAAATATGCACTGACCGTAAGGTTATCTTGTGTGAGAGATGAAGTAGCTTTCTGCAATTGGAAGATACAAGGTCCATTGGCCTGAGAAAATCGATCTTTGAGATCAATCCACATCGTCATTGCAGAATCTTCATAGATCACGTTGGCAGCAATTTCATTGGACAAAGAATTGAATATGACAAGACCATATTATTGCATCGGATCCAGAATGGAAACTGAGGAGAAGAAGCAGAAGGCTTCAATATAGATCGATCAACGAATCTGATTTTGTTCTTTGTGGTTAACACCATTATCATAAATCGACGCCAGGTATGGTAATTCTGACCATTGAGAACTTGTGTAACAAGCAATGTTCCTGGAGTGTCACCTTGCTCAGGGTTCGCCCGACCGAGCTGAGAGTGTCCAAGAAGGAGCTCGACCGAGCTGGGGGAGCCTGGACTAGAGAATCCCGAGCAGTATAACTTCGAGTTGAGGGAGCTTGGGCTAGTACAGCCCGAGGGTGGCGAACCCTGAGCAAGGGGTACAACCCTAGCCGGCGGAGCTCGAGCTGCATCATCCGAGGAGGGCATGGAGCCCAACCCGAGCGCTCACCACATCCGTGGAGTGCATCCCGATGGCTAGTGGACCTTTGACTATGAGGGAGTCTAAAACCACCTTAGAGGTGGCAGACGGTGCCGGCGGCCTAGCTAGTGGCGGTGAGCACCTCAGCGAGCGATGGTGGGAGTCCGAACATGAACTTGTCACTTCAGGAGGCCCTCTTGCGACAGACTCATCGTTGCAGGCGAGGCCTCCGGTCGAGGGTGGTCCCGCCGGAGATAGAAGACGCTGGCGAACCTCTCGGTGGTCGTCGGGGACCCCGCCGCACCACGTCTGCTCTGGGCTTTGGGTGAATCCCATTCAGGGCTAGCTTGGGAGAGAAGCCGGTGGGGTCAACGCCAGTTGTGAGGCTTGACCGTTGATATTCCGGTGGTGACAGAAACCTCCGGCGGTCCCAACGGGAACTGCCGGCAAGCCAGCTGGGCTTACGGCAGCAGCCGTGAGGCTCAGGGTGCACCACGCCCAGCGCTCGGCGTTAGCTTGAGGGAGGCGTCTCCAGCGAAATGGGCGGTCGACACCCATCTTGCCGGAGACAGAAACTACCGGCGGCCACTAAGTGTCCACCAGCCGTTGGCCCGGGCCCACGATGCAGGAGCTTACCTCGTCGTGCATGCACGTCTAATGTGCATGCATGCGGGGATATGCACAGACGTGCTCGGGCATGACCCCGAGCACTGTGCTGATCACTGTGCATGCCCAAGCACTGTGCTCGGGGTCATGCACAGTCAACATGCATGTGAGACATGCACGTCGTGCATATGCATGGGTGATGTGCCTTGTGCACATAAGTGCATATGCATGGCACTGTTTGTGCCATGCACGGCACGTGTGCGGTCAGGGACCCCACGTGCGCGTGGGGCCATGTAAGCTTCGTGCAGTCCGAGCTGGGCACCCTCGTACTGTGCATGCCATGCACAATAGACGTGAGAAATGTATGGTACTGTACACTTAAGTGCACAGTACCCTTAGCCTATAGTGTTTGAGTTCCAGCATTTAAAAGTGTGTTGTATTTGTGAATTTTGTGAACAAGTGGTATCTTCGGTCGGCAAAATAAAAGAAATAAATGGTCCAGCATAAGAGCTCAAGACTGACCGAGTTGATCAGAAATATAAATAAGAAGGAGGTGGTCAAGCACACTTATCTGGAGAAAATCTTTGCCAAGTCGATCAGAAACTTTTATTAAGTGGGCTGAGAAGTCATCTTATTCCACCTCCGACTTCAAACATTCCACAGACGGTGCCATTATTGGCCGATTTTTATAGTCTCAATAGATTGTAATATGCTACGATAGATGAGCATGTTGGAAGGAATACTAACCCACAGAAATATGGCTTAAATTTGGTTTAGGCATGGAGACTATGGGTTGAAGATAGGGCGATGAAATTAATTGATGAAATAGTAGGGGATGCAAAACATGATCTAAAATATTAAGAGTGATTTAAGTGGGTCTGTTATGTGTGCAACAAAGACCATAAAATAGACCAAGCATGTCGTCTGTGGTTCTAATGTTAAGCAGTGAAAATTTATTGGCTATCCCAAGGCAGCCGGGTTTCTATACAGATTCATCGAAAAGAGACTATTCAAACTATTCAGCAAATGGAATCAACATTTCAACGTTTGAAGCACGATAATTGGTATCCCTTGAAAGGGAAAAGGGGGGCGGGATGTTTCTTTTGAAAATTATGCAGTTAGAAAGTCGATTTGTCAGCTTAGTTGAAAGGGTTTGCAAGTCGGTTTTGTTCGGGAAAGAACAAATAAAGGGAAAGTAGATAGATTGATCTAGTAGATTTTTCTACAGAGAGAATCATCTACTTCTTAATGCATGCTCTGAGTTTATGCCTAATTCAATGAAGGAAAATGATACCCCTTTTACTTATTGGTAAACTTTTTATTATTATTTTTCATTTTTTTTACTTAATAATTAAGAAAGTGATTATTAATAAATTTATATATTTTTTAATTTTTTTAATGATTAAGGATGCTAAAAAAACACATAAAAAATAAAAATAAAAATACTATAAATAGTAAACAAGTAGTAATACAATTGTAAGTATCATTACCTTTCAATGAATTGAATTCATCGTCACCAGAAATTCAATTGAATAGTGTAATTGTATATTTTGACTAAGCATTGACCAAACATATATCGTCCCAAGAAAACGTTGTGGGCCTTTGAAATTTTAACCCCCGGCCCCGATCGTAATAATCAGTCTCTGTAGATATTCTGAATAATCGTGGAACGAAATATTAATTGATACTGAAAAGTTCCTTGTCTCTTTGAAATCACAAGTATATATGGGGAAGGCAACTCGTTGGCGGATAGTTGGACAAATTCTGGCGCAGCTGGAAATGATGCCACTTTCTCTTAACTCACATGGATCACATGATTCTTCGGTCTCCTCCATTCATAGTGGGTGAAAGTCGGTCCTACGGGCTTCTAGTCAATTTTGAGCAACTCCTTTAGTTTACTCGGGAGAGAGAGTTCCAAACTGAAAATGATAGAATCGTGGAACGTTTGCTCTCTGATGCTTCTTACCTTTTGAAGTTTGTCTCATCAATGTCATAGATTTGCTGCTCATAGGGTAACCCAAGACTTTGGTCTCTCTACAAATTTTTAACTACTTGCTTGTTTGTAATTTTTGTAATTAATAGGGGTTTTTTACTGTAGAATCTTGTTAAAAGGTTTTACAATTTTTGATTATGTTCGATAAACATACGTTCGGAATGTTTTTAAAATTGCTACGTCAGTTTTCAGCATCGTCTTTATATACTTTTCAATAAAACTTCCAATTTAATACAAGTAGGTTTTCAGATCTTTTAGCCTTTAGGCCCCGTTTGATATTCTGTTGATCTTATTTCATCTCATTTTAATATTTAAATATTGGTAAAATATAAATATTTTTAAATTTTTCTTTAATATTTTGTTATATAATCAGTATTAATCATTATAATTTTTAATTTTTATATAAAATATAAGAAATAATTCAAATTCTCAAATCACAAAACAAGAATAATAGTATTATAATAATATTTTGATTTTAAATCTTAAAGTGTAAAGAAAACTATTTTTTATTAGTGAGACCTATATATATCTATATATTATATTTTTGTATGTGAGATTTATTTATCTTTTATAAAAATTTAGATAAAATTTATGTATTTAAGACTTTTATAAAATCTATTCTCTTCCGAAAATAATTAATAGTTAGATAGAAAGCACGATGCATGGGTGGGAAGTAGGGATCGTGTCAATGATTCTGCAATTTTCCATGTCTGCAGACAGCGGACTACGCACGGGAAGACAATGAAATTAGCTGCTAAACCACCGCAAAACGAAGCGAAATGGTCCCAGGGGCCAGAATTGCGCCGAGACTTAGGCTTAGGCTCCGTTTAAATTTGAAAATGAGATGAATTGAGATGAGTTGAAATGAGTTTTTAATATTATTATTATTTTAAAATTTGAGAAAGTGTATTGTAATTTGAAAAATGTATATTGAGATTTGAAAAAAGTGTCGAGAAATTTATGTTTTATATAAAAAATTATAAAAATATAATAATAAAATAAAGATAAGTTGAGATGAGTTGAGCTGAGTTGTGAATATTAATAGAGCCTTAAGCTTTGATTCACTTAAATTTTTATCAAAATTTAAAAGAAATTATAATTTTGATAGATCTATCAAATTTATAAGAGTATTAATATTATATTAGTTAAAATTTTCTTTTAAAAAGTGTAAATTTATATACATATCAAAATTTTTTTATTATATTTAATTAAATATGAGGAGACAAAAGTAAGAAAATGAAATAAAAATACAAGTTGTCTTCAAAAATGAATAATAAAACTTGAAAACTCTTCAAATTTAAAAAATTATTATTTACTTTTAAAAAAAAATGTATATTTTTCTTCTTTTTTTTTCACTTTCTTCTTCTTATATTTGATCAAATATAATAAAAAAAAATTTGATATGTGTGCAAACTTACTTTTTGAAAGAAAATTTGGGCTAATCCAAAATCAGTATTTTAAGTCTATAACTCTATATTAGATTTATAATTAGATCTATTAAAATAATAAAATAATAAAATATTTTTTTTAATAAAAATATATTTAAATATTTTTCATATTTTGTAATTACAGTAACCATATACCAGTTAACAATGTATCTGCTCATTAACCAGTTAACGGGAACATGAAGTGGCAACCTCCTGATGATTCAATGCATAAAGTGAATTGGGATGCTAGTTGTCAACTTCCGAACTAGAGGATGGGAGTAGGAGTGATAGTCAGGGACTCAAAAGGCGAAGTTATAGCAGCTATGAGTATGCCTAGAAATGCCGTCAGACATCCAGGGATAGCTGAAGCAAATGCCCTTTGGAGAGCTGTGATTTTCTATGAGGAAATAGGAATTGATCGAGCTATATTCAAAGGGGATGCTATGAATGTCATCAAAGAAGTGAAGCAGCCAAATCAGAACCAAGCTTGGTATGGACAGATCATTGAGGACATAAAGATGAAATTCAAATATAGGCCTAATTGGTTACTAACATATGCTCCTAGAGAGTGTAATGTAGACTTGTTTGCATTTTTTTTTAAAATGAAAATATTTCAATTTTATTAATAATTCTCATTTATAGTAAAAGAAAATCTTAATTACGTTCACACAGTTGAGGGATACAAATAATCTAGAATAGCCAAAACCCAGGCATTAAAAAAAAAACCTAATAAACTAAATTGTTCAAATACAATACCAATGACAAAGGACAAAAAATAACTAAGGCACCGTCTGGATTAGAGAGTGATTTGAGATAATTTTAATTTATTTTAATTTTATCATTATATTTTTTTTAATTTTTCATATAAAATACAAATTTTAATACAAATTTTTTAAATTTCAATAAATTTTTTTAAAATTCTAATTTAATTTTTTTAAAATTTTAAAATAATAATATTAAAAAATAAACTTAATTCATTTTAATTCATCTCAATTTTTCAATTCCAATTCAAACAAGGACTAAAATAAACCATCCGAATACAATCAAGTGTACATGTAAGAAGAAACCCCAAGCACAAAATAATAAAATCAAAAAATTAAAGAGATGACTTTTTCTTTTTAATAAAAAAGATGACTTACCAGGCATAACTTTCCTCGACCGACAAATAGAGAAGACCAATTTTATTGGTACGAAGGAGACCTCTCAAATTATTAAATAAAATATAATCTCCAGATCATTCTGAATCGAAACCTTCAACTCCGCGCTCGGCAAGATAAATACAGTAACTTTATCCTAATCAAGAGGAGCTAAAAGATTATCCATGAATGCCTCTGTCTGTCTTTTTGTATATTCTTTATTATTCTCCCTCTTACAAACCTCCATTCAGCTAGACACTCTCACTCCAACTCGATCAATCAGAGACGGCGGCGACACATTAGTTTCAACTGGTCGAAGATTTGAATTGGGATTTTTCAGCCCAGGTAGTTCAAAGAGCCGATATGTGGGAATATGGTACGTGATATCTTCTGGGATAGTTGTATGGGTGGCTAACAGAGACAATCCTCTTAACGACCGCTCCGGAGTTCTAAGGGTCACCGGTATAGGAGTTCTTGCCCTTTTCAATGGCACAAATAATATTATTTGGTCAACTAATACATCAAATACAACAGAAAATCCAGTTGCACAGCTCTTGGATACCGGAAATCTTGTTGTGAAAGATGGAGATGTCGATGACCCAGATAGATTTTTGTGGCAGAGTTTTGATTATCCTGGTGACACATTCCTACCGGAAATGAAGCTTGGGAGGAACTTAATTACTGGTCTAGATAGGTTCATATCATCTTGGAAAAGCATGGATGATCCTGCTCGAGGTGATTTTACACTACGGTTAGACCCTCGTGGGCTTCCGCAAATAGTTTCTATGAAGGGAGATACGATAAAGATTAGAGCAGGGTCATGGAACGGTCTTCGTTTTACGGGATCTCCGGTGTTAAACTTGAATCCACTGTTCGAGGATGTATTCGTGTTGAATCAGAAGGAGGTCTATTACCAGAGCAAACTCTTAAACACTTCTGTTTTAACAAGAAGTGTGATTAACCCATCAGGCGTTACACAGTCGTTTATATGGATGGATCGAACACGCAGTTGGGAGTTTTTCTCTATATCCCAATCAGATCAGTGTCAAAATTATGCCTTATGTGGTGCATATGCTACCTGCCATACCAATAGCTATCCTGTATGCGGATGCTTGGAAGGGTTCTTACCCAAATCAACAAAAAATTTGAAATCAGTAGATTGGTCTGATGGATGTGTTCGAAGGACTCCATTGGCATGCAATGGAGATGAATTCCGCAAGTATATGGGGCTGAAATTGCCTGACACATCTTCTTCCTGGTATAGTCAGACCATGAGCCTCAATGAATGCAAGGGATTGTGTTTGAAAAACTGCAATTGCACAGCATATTCAAATTTAGATATTAGGGGAAGAGGAAATGGCTGTGTCCTTTGGTTCGGCAACCTCAATGATATGGTAGTATACCCCCAGGGTGGGCAAGAGCTGTACATAAAGATGGCCAGTTCAGAACTAGGTACTTTTTCACTTCTTTTATTTGATCTGGATATTTGGATATTTGCTCTTTTTCTGTTAATAGAGGAAAAATCGGAGTTCGGTCAACTATATTGCCTAGTGAGACTATATGAAATCATACGAGATTGGATCAATAGTCAGATATATGCAGATTGACTCTTAACTTAGTTTTCAGAAAATACAGGGAAACATGGGAAATCCAGCAAGATAAAACGAGCAGGAATCATAGCCGGCGCTGCAATATTAGTCATTGGAATTCTAACACTTGGAGTGATCTTATACATACAGAAGAAGAAGTTTAGCTTCAATGGTAAAGCTATAAGACCTTGAATGATCATTTCTGATGCATGATACTATGTATATTCATTTAACGGCTGAGAAGTTTCTCCAAGATAATCGTGTCTAATTCAGCTCCTAATATTCCAGGAATGGCAAAAAGAAGACCCAAGAAAGATTACTATAATGTGGGCCTGAACGTAGACATAGAGTTCCCAATAATTGATTTGACAGCCATAGCAAATGCCACCGATAACTTTTCAAGAAAAAACAAGCTTGGAGAAGGTGGATTTGGACCTGTGTATAAGGTGAATAAAAATGTCCATACCATGTAAATTCTATACTCTCTCTCTTTTTTTACAAAATTTCCTAACCTATTGGTTTTTAGGGTACGCTGGTAGAAGGGCAAGTGATAGCTGTAAAGAGGCTTTCAAAGAATTCCGGACAAGGACCTAACGAGTTCATAAACGAAGTCAATTTAATTGCAAAACTTCAGCATCGCAATCTTGTAAAGCTTCTAGGGTGTTGCGTGGAAGAAAATGAGAAAATGTTAATCTATGAATACATGCCTAACAAAAGCTTGGAGTCCTTCATTTTTGGTTTGAGCTTTGACCCTTCTAATGCAGTTCGGTTATTGAATATTTTGTTGAGAATTTGGTGAGGTTTGTACTAACATGAAGGTGAAATTGGACAGACCAGACAAGGAGTAAATTGTTAGATTGGCGCAAGCGCTTGAACATTATTGGCGGGATTGCCAAAGGGCTTCTCTATCTTCACGAAGACTCTAGATTGAGGATCATCCATAGAGATCTTAAAGCCAGCAATGTCCTTCTAGATATTAACATGAATCCAAAAATTTCTGACTTTGGCCTGGCTAGATCATTTGGAGGAGATCAAATTGAGTCCAAGACCCATAGAATTGTTGGAACATAGTAAGTACAGTTATACTTATCTTCTCTTATAGATTACAGCCAACTATTTTCGAACTTTATTGTCCTTGTCCTTACATTTGCATTTGCAGTGGCTATATGTCTCCCGAGTATGCAGTGCATGGGAAGTATTCTGTGAAATCTGATGTCTTTAGCTTTGGAGTTTTAGTATTGGAGATAGTGAGCGGGAAGAAGAACAGGGGATTCTGCCATCCAGACCACCACCATAATCTTCTCGGACATGTAAGCATGGAGAATGCGATTCTATTTATTAACGGTGTTGTTCCAAAATAATAAATTGTAATATGCTCTGCAATAGATGAGCATATTTAAAGGAATTCTGACCCACAGAAATATGGCTTTAAATTTGTTTCAGGCATGGAGACTATGGATTGAAGATAGGGCAATGGAATTAATCGATGAATTAGTAGGGGATGCAAACACACGATCTGAAGTATTAAGACTGATTCAAGTAGGTCTCTTATGTGTGCAACAACGACCAGAAGATAGACCAAGCATGTCGTCTGTGGTTCTAATGTTAAGCAGTGAGAGTTTATTGCCTCTCCCAAGGCATCCGGGTTTCTATACAGATTCACCGGAAAGAGATACTTCTTCTGCCAAAAATCCAACTTATTCAACGAATGGAATCAGCATTTCAACGTTTGAAGCACGGTAGATATTATCTCACTTCCACTACACATTCTTCTGTCTCAATTCATAGTTGGTGAAAGTCGGTCCCACGGCCTTCAAGTAAATTTTGATCAACTCATTGAGTTGACAATTGAGGAGAGAAAATTCTTAACAGAGATTGATATGAATGGAGGGAGAAAGTGGCACTCAGACAGAAGAGGCAAGGGAGAACTTGGAAGCATTCAAGAACTGATGTGTCCATTGTACTCATGACCATTTGTTCAAGGATAAAATTGTCAATTTGTTTAAATCACTTCATGAGTGCAATAGATACTTCCAAATAATAGATGCTTCCAAGATTTTCTCTATAACTTTAGGATGGGTGAAGAAATATAATAAAATAAAAATTGCTACGATCCCACTTTTTATTCAGAAAGACTTTCATGGCTTAAGTCACATTTGAATAATGAGTTGAGGTAGTTACGATGGAAGTTGAAAGTTAAATGAAATATTATTAAATTATTATTTTTTACTATTATTATTATTATGAGATTTAAAAAAAAACTGAATTATTTATTATATTTTGTATAGAAATTTAAGAAAATGATGAGATGAGATGAAATAAATAGCATTTTATCTTAGGGTTTATGTGGATCTTGACTCGTTGATCATTCTTGTGCTGCCGTGTAATTTGGTCTTGACATTTATATTCAGCTGTTGATCCAATATGGTTATCAACTTATCATTATCTTGGCTCTCAATCCAAGTGGGATTCGTTTCAAACATGGTATAATCTTCGAATCTCCATAAACAAATTGACGACCACAAACAATGAAGCACAAAAGCAGATGTATAAAGAACTATAATTAGGAATTTACATGTGTTTTGGGTTTTTTCATAAATAAAATTATCGAGCTTCTACAGATGTAGCAGAGAGTCCATTACTGGAAGGTATTTCTCGCTTGCTTCGGGAGGAATCCATCTCCGAAAGATACCTTTCGGTGAGAACACCAGGCTGTTTAGACACAGGTAGTACAGTCTCACTACTCAACATCAAAACAACAGAGGACATGTTTGGTCTATGTTCTGGACTTTGCTGCACACATAATAGACCCACCTGTCTTGATCTTAGCACTTCTCTTGTGTTGCATGACTCCTTACTGATTTATCAAGTAGTTTCAATATCCGTCTCTCCTCCTTGTACAGTCTCTATGCCTGAATGATTTAGACCATTTTATTAAGAAAAAAAACAGGTTGAGGTGGAGGGGAGAAAAATATGGAAATTCTCTTAAGATATAGCACAAAATTGACTGAGAATCATGTCTTGCTTGACATCACTTACATGCCCAAGGAGGTTCAGATTATGGTCTGGATAGCGGAATCCCCTGTTTCTCTTTCCACTCACTGTCTCTAGTACCAAAACACCAAAGCTATATACATCAGATTTCACTGAGAATGGTCCATCAATTGCATACTCTGGAGTCTGGAGACATGTAACCGCTGCAGCAAAATTATTCATTAAATCAATATGTTTATGGACAATGGTGTCAATATACAATGTTAAAGAAATTCTTACAATGTTCCAGCCACTCTGCTTGTCTGTGCTTCCGTTTGACCTCCTCCAAATATTTTGGCCATGCCAAAGTCTGAGATTTTTGGTTTCATGTCATTGTTCAGTAACACATTGCAAGCTTTTAGATCTCTGTGGATAATTCTGAGTCTCGAGTCCTGATGAAGATAAACTAGTCCCCGAGCAATCCCAATGATAATGTGGAAGCGCTGAGGCCAATCTAATGATATATTTTTCTTTGGATCTGCAAATGAACATTAGAAAAAATGCTGGTTGGTAAAATTCCATCCAATTTATCTGCAAATGAGAGATTTTTCAAAATATCAATTTGAAAAGAAGTTGAAATTTGAAGCTCATGGTTGATAAAGTTTTAATCTAAGGAAGAAAAGTTCTTGAGACAGCCAAACCAAATATAAAGGAGTCCAAGCTCTTGTTGGGCATGTATTCATATACGAGCATTCCTTGAGTCCTTGTCTTCATTCTGATGAGAGTCTCTTAACAGCTACTTCTTGTCCCGACTCTAAAATGCCCTGAATAGCAACTATTTGTATTGGTCACAGTACACAGATGAGAGATACAGGGAATACCATGCGCATATATTTGTTTCTTTGTATGCATTCACATTTATAAAATGGGTGGGGAAGTTCTTTCTGTCGAAAACATGCATGCCTCGGCCTGGATGACTTAAAAACGGGCTAAAATATAATTTGGGCAGACACTAGTTTCATATTATTGAACAAGAACTCACCCTTTTGTTTGATTATCAACATAAATACATGTATAGCGTTGTTTTCTTTTAAGTTTCACATGGACAAACTCAAAGCAGTCAGAGGCTAATACTTTCTATCAGAAAACAAACTGCTACTAAAAAGTGATGCGAGTCTAGAATATCGTTAGACAGTCTCAAATGTATCCATGAAATGAAACTGCATACCAGTGTTTCGATGCAAATACCTTGTAGACGGGGGTCCAAATCCAACATGTCCAAGCTCATTTTGACTTGAAAAGTTCTCTGTGGCATAAGCTACTGTGGCGAAATCAAATAATGGCAGGTCCAAAGTTTCATTCTCCCTTCGGTTGATGACCTCTTGTTCTGGATTGTATAAGATAAATCCTGCAAAGGAATGGTGCAGATATGAACCTAGTACCCGGGTGGTATTCACAGGTATGATATTCTCCACACATCCTCATCGATTCTTCCTAGCTGATGTCAATCACAAAGTACAGGACCACATCTAGAAGTACTTTTACCCAGTGCCCCATACTAACTTGAACTTAATGAGAGCTTGAAATATGAAACAGAAACCGGCTAGAGTGGTTGGTCTAGATCAGTCACCCTTTCTTTGACTACAAATTTTCACTGATGAAAACAATTGTCGGTTCTTTGAAAATATTTTACCTTCTCTTTTTCCCTTCTTCTTCAGTACAAATAATATCAAGCTTAGTCCGAGGAGAGCCATTCCAAAAGATGGTCCAGATATAACTATGGTCCTCACTCGTTTCTTTCCTTTCACGCTTCCCTATGCAGCTGCAATAAACTCAATATGAAGTAATTAACATTAGCATTACGCTATACAGTAGTCCAAAATCAGTCTCTCATTTTTTTTTTTTTTTTGCCTCCGAACTGTTCCTTATGCTGACATATGCTTATATTTAAGTTGATCTAAGTCTCACTTGAAATCTAAAAAGCAAATAATTATTAAGAAAACAGGAATCATACTTAAGTCAGAGGCAGCCATCCTTATGTAGATGTCTTGCCCATTTTCAGAGTATTCTCTTATATCAATCAGTTCTCCAAACCAAAGTATGCACGCACCCACTTCCTCCTACGCTAACATCCAAATTCGCACAAGCTGTACAAGCGCAGTTTTCTAAGCAAAGCTTCTTACATTCATTAAGGTCCATGGTATGCACCCACAATATGGGGAGTTATTGATGTTGCACGTCCCATAGGCACCGCACAATCCGTAGCTGTCACAGACATCTACTTTTGCTGTTAAGTAGAGGCTCCAACTCTGGGTCCGATCAATCCAAGTAAAACGCTGAAAATTGCCATCAGAGTTTAACTCCATTCTCGAAACAACTGAGGTGTTGATAAGATGATATGAATAGTAAGTCTCCTCCGGATTGGAAACAAACTCATACGTATAAATTGGATTCGGTTTCAAATTTGGCATCCCACTGAAATGGAGACCATTCCATGGTCCTGTCCGGAATTTAGCAACTGGACCCTCCCTAATAAAAAATTCTGGCACCCCATTAGGATCAAGATGATTAGTATAATCACCTGTTGAATGGTCTTCAACACTCTTCCATGATGTAAGCTATCGATTGATGCCTGTTACCAAGTTCAATCCGTACTTCATCCTAGGCAGAAACGTATTGCCCGGATGATCAAAACTTTGCCAGAGGAAATTTTTCGGATCATTTTCATTTCTGTCTCTTACTACAAGGTTTCCTGTATCCAAAAGCTGTGCAACTGGATTGGTTGCTGATCTCGATGAATTTGCAGACCCAATGGTGATATTAGCATCATTTGAAAGGACAAGAATTCCATGGTCCAAAAGTTTCAAAGCTCCTGATGTATCATTAAGAGGGATATCTCTGTTGGCAACCCATACCACTGTTGTTGTAGATATCTTCTTGTACCATATTCCTATATACCGGCTCTTGGAATTACCGTGACTAAAGAACCCAAGCTCAAAATTCCCACCCGATGAAACTATGGTCATGCCATCTTTAATTGATTCAGCTGCACCAATGGTGACTGTAGCAGTTGAGATTACATAGATGGGAAATCTGCAGCACAAGAAGTAAAGTACGATGAAGGCTTTCATGGTATCCAAACCAAGTAAGTTGGTTGGACTGACAAAGAGAGAATAAAATGCAAGGACGGCAGATCACAACTCAAAAGTTCTTTATTATTTTTAACATTAAGGGTATATATAAAACGAAGCACCTCCTTTTTCGAAGTTGTTTCTTTTGTCAGTTACAGAGCTTGTTGAACTTGGAATTGGTAAACAATCTTAAACGTCTGAAGTTCTTTTAGTTTGAACTTTGTAGCAATCAACCATACATATTCTCTGAAGTGCAACATTGAAGGTGGAAAATGTTTCCAATCATGATTGAAATGGATCATTAAATTAATGCTGTTACACCTAAACTTTGACTCAAAATAGTGAATAAAAAATTCAGAGCAGTTTTACCCACAAGTATAAAGGTATTATAGTACCTAATAGGGTCGAATCCATAGAGATTGACTTATATGAAAAAACTTAAACAATGAAAACAAATTATTAAAGGGAACATGCAACCAAAATACAACTAAAATGATAAATAAATCAATATGGAGAAGCGTTCCAGCGTCCCTCCATCTTTACCTTGATCATGTTGTTTCTTGTGTGTATATAATTCATGTTATTTGAGAATGCACACACTCTACTTAATTAAAATTTTAGGTTGAGTGATAATATTATCATTTAGATGCTCGATTGAGGTATGGGATAGAGTAATTTTATAGGGAGTTAGCTTTGATTTAAAAAAAATTCTCCTCATCTTCTACCTCGTTTTCAATTTCAATACCAAAAACAAATCAACAGAATTCATTAGATCCATAAAAACGATGTTGAATATGAGGAGATTTTTTTTTGTTTAAATCAAAAAGCCAACCCATACCTTATCTTTGTATAAACAATTGAATTACTTCAAACCAAAAGTTAACTAATGCAGAGAGCATATATGTTTCCTTTAAGACTTTATCAAAAAATTAATACAGCCTCCTGATTTAGTGCATGTTTGGGATTGCGATAGAAAATATTACTTTTAGTTTTAGGCTTATAGCTTAAAACTTAATATAATAAGCTTTACTACTAAAAACTATTTACTGTTTGGGATCCATATGTTTAAAGTACTTTTAGAGTTAATTATAGTAGTTTTTTTAAAATATATAATTATCTGCAGGAACTTTTTAATAAAAGATCCAATTTGGTGCTTATTGAAAAAACTAATTTTTAGCTTTTTTGACCGACTAAAGTGTTTTTAATAAAATTATCCAAACATGTTTTTTTTTAAGTGCTTTTAACTGCTTAAAAGTATTTTTAAAGTCTCAAAACGCAATCTCAAACATGCTTTTATTCTACCACACGAAGTTTGACCATTCTTTTTATTTTTTCCTTTTTCTTATTGCAATGGGCCCGCACATTTATTTTTGAAACAATGATATGGGGTTCTACGGTTAGGGCCCCTTTACACCCCCATAGACATAATTTATTTTGTATTTTTTATGGTTCTTTTTTTTTTTTTGCAGAAATGATAAAAAAAAAAAAAAAAAAGTGTGCAAACAAAGCATAATTGATTTTTTTTTTGGTTCATTTTTTTCTAATTAAAATAGCTCGTGGGGGTGCAAAAGAGCCGCAACCATGGGGCCCACAAAATTACTGTTATTTTTGAGTTCCCACCCACTTTCGTCCCCTTCCCCCCACCCCTTTTTCCCAGTGGGCTTCCGATTAAATTTTTTACTGTTGCTTCATTCGAAACATAAATTTTTACTGTTGCAATTCCAATATGACTTTATGCCTATTTCATGTATTAAGATTTGATATAAGACTTTTTAAGAGTTCAAATTAAAATAAACATTAAATTATTTTGTTCCGAAAGTTAAGATTTGATATAAGACTTTGTGTCTATTCTTTTTCAAAGTGATCACGTCCCAAATTTATTAAAAGAAAGCCTCACTTATGATGGAAGAAAACGTGTAACAGCCAAACTCTAAAAAACATAACAACAAAACACAGACAAGACCAAACCCTAAGAACAACCAAATAAATATAAAAAAACGCGTAAAGATGCCAATCCCCCCAATCCAATCTATACAAGCCCCTCACCTCTCTATCCAAAGAATTTACGTCCCCTATTAATATATTGATAACCAACGCACCATTTTGGGCAAGCGAGTCCGCAACAGAGTTGCCTTCACGGAAACAATGTGTTACTGAATAGTCAAAATCAGCTAACAAGCAAATCAGATCATCCCAAAAGTCCCATATATACCAAGCTGTACAGGTTTTGGAACGAAGCCAATTAACTACCACCATGGAATCACCCTCAATATCTATGCCATTAAAACCCATCTGCTTACAATACCTGAGGCCCTCCAAAACCGCTTTCAACTCGGCTTCATTGTCAGAACACGTACAAAAAAATTTCGAGAACGCAAAAAGAAATTTTCCATTTGCATCCCTAAGAATTCCTCCACCTCCAGCAGGACCCAGGTTACCAAGACTAGATCCATCCACATTAAGCTTAAAGCGTCCTGGAGGAGGGCGCATCCACTTAACAACTTACACTCTTTTCGGTCTAGGATCCACAACCGGAATTACCGACTTTTCCAGAATACGTTTATCCGACAAAGAAAGTTTAGAGACTTTATTTATATACCCAGTTACGTATCTAATCCAATACAGAACAGAGTACATAACCTGGTTAAATTCTTAACATGTCCCATCCATCCTAGCAGCACAACGACGACGCCAAAGACACCAAGAGACCACCACAAGTACCGCACTCATGATAATACCATTCTGTGAACATCTGGAGGCCCGACTTAGAAAAGCTTGGACTCTTGATTTAGGAAAGACTTTGTGTCTACAAGCTGCAAATTATAATGTCACAAAGCATGCACGATTTTTTGATAAATTAAATCCCATACTAATTAATTTAGAATGTCATTTTCGTGAGAGATGTCATGTTTTTTCCTGAGCCAATAATAATAGATATCTCCTAAAATCTAATATTTTTTTTATATATTTGACTTGTTTACAAGTTTTTATATTACTCTGGCATGCTTTTCAATTTCATCACTCAAAATATAGAGTTTTGGCTCAATATTTTACTGTTGTCCACCCATTAACAATCTAGACGTGATCGGTCCAAACATATATTTTAATTTTTATAAATAAAAGGTTAATAGATGGTATGGAGCAAGACAGGAGAAAGGGCGGGTGAGGGGAAAAATTAACTAGAGAAAAGGAGGGGGGAAGAGGGGGAGGGGAAACTCAAAAAATAAATGTGTGGACTCCATTGCAATAAGAAAAAGAAACGAGAAAAAAAAATAGTCAAACTTCATGTAATGTAGACTAAATTAGGAGATTGTATAGAACTTCTCATATTTTATTACCACACAAGAGAGGGAACAAAAAGATGAAATTTGCAAAAGAGAATTGCTAAAGTCATAAAAAGATCTCACAAACTTATAAGATTTCATATAATAGATTACATCTACTTTACAATGAAAGTAGTTTTATAATCTAGTATATCATACCGAGTCTTAATTTTTGCATTTATTCTTATAGAATTTTGTTATGGTTAAAGAAATATCTCAATTATTTAGAATTCTTGGCATTGACTGTTTACTTTGTGTTTAGAGAGAAAGGAGATCTTTGTGTCATTGATCTAATTGGATGTCAAAAAACAAAAGACTTAATAGGATGCGTGTTGTATGTATTGGATTACATGTAACACTATTTATGAGGTTTACAACATTTATTATTTAGCCTTGTAGCATTTATTGTATTGAAAATATATACTACAAATCTACCTTTTCTTCCTATACCTCTTTGAAAATTTAGACTTTAAACCTCTTCTAAAATTATAAAAAAAAAAAAAATCCTCTATCCGTAGTTTATACAAAGTTGTTTTAATCATTATATGTTAAAGAGAGTAAATTATAATTGCCGAGATCAAGAATTTATGATTTTTAACTTAAGTGGGAGGGTGGTGGCCATCATGAAGCGCACCTTTGTTGCAGGTCCTTGTTGGGCTTTTGGTATGGGCTGACCCAAAAATAAGCTTGATTAATCCATTTTTAAAATGTGTTGATGCTTCCTTTCAACCAATGGATTTTACTAATGAGTGGCTACACAAGACAATTGATGAATAATGCCTTTACTTGAAAAAAAAAATTAGACATAGCAAACTCATTTCCATGATCGGATCAAATGATTTTGATAGTGGAGGCAAACTGATTTTCTACCATAGCAATACAGTATTGTAAATGATTTTGAGCATCAGATTTAGATTTAAGTAAATAAATCCAAGTGCTTCAACAGTAGTCATCTACTATGGTTAGAAAGTACCAACGAGAACTTTCTATGAATATAGAAGAAAAAGGTCCCCAAATGTCAACATGAACAAGATCAAAAGAATGTAAAAAACTGTGTTCACAGTCAGGAAATGGTAACCTCTTATGTTTGGCAACAGGACAAACACTACAATGCTTATTATGATTATTAGAAACAATTGAAGAAAATTGAGGTGAAGGTTTCATCCGAGATAGAGATGGATGTCCCATCCTTTGATGCTAAAGGGAAAGTGAGACATTATTACAACTACTAATGACAGGATGATTATTATTTGATTCAACAGTAAAAGTAGTATTAGAAGATACATTTGGAGACAACCATGAACTGGTGAATGTTGCAGCAGATACAACCCTTCTCTAGCTTGTCCCTTCCCAATCGTCTTCCAATGTATGAGGTCCTGAATAAAGTATGCACTATGAAGGAAAATAAAGTAGCAAAAGGAACTGGTTAGCTTGCTAACATAAATGAGGTTAAAAGTAACCGAATGTACACACAAAACATTATGTAAAATAAGGTTTGGTGATAAGAAAATAGAACCTATATGAGTTACATGAGTAGAAGTACCATTTGGAAATTTTACAACAATATTGTGCACAGGATAATATGAAGTAAATAAAGTTGCTGAGTGGACCATATGATCAGTCGCACCAATACCAATTATCTATTCATAATCAGAAATTTGGTTGGTAGATTTGTTAACTGTGAAAAAAACAGAATGATCAAGAGAATAGTTACCTGAGAGGTGATCAAAAGAAGAAGTAACATTAGCTGTCTAATGAGGAGAAGCAGAAGACTCAGTGTTGAGAAGTGCCAAAAGTTGTTGGCAATGTGGATGAGAAAGAGGTTAGGATGAAGTGGCATCACTGGAGACTGCTTAATTAGCAGGAGTCGAAGCTCTAGCTTTGAAACGATATCCTGGTGGATATCCATGTAGTTTAAAACATTTGTCAACAGTGTGACCTTATAATCCACAATAAGAACATAGAGGTTGATCCTTGCGATTAGAAACCTTATTACTAGCAAAGGATTTGTCAGCACTACCTGAATATAAGGTAGCAGGAGGAATATAAGGAATCATAACAGATCTAACGTCTATTTGCCTCTCTTCTTGAAGTACAAGAGAAAAACTTTGTTAATTAGAGGAAGAGAATTAATTAACAAAATCTAACCTCGAATGTGTGAATATCAATCATTTAGTCTCATAAGAAAACGGATAACGTAATCTTGTTGTTGAAGATCAGAGACAGATCATAAAGCACCACAAGAACATGATGGCATGCAATGGACTGTAATTGATTAAATCATTGCATAATCCTTTCATTTGAGTGAAATATGCTCTGACCGTGAGGTTATCTTGTGTGAGAGATGAAATAGATTTCTACAATTGGAAGATATGAGGTCTATTAGCCTGAGAAAATCGATCTTTGAGATCAATCCACATCGCCATTGCAGAAACTTCATAGATCACGCTGGCAGCAATTTCTTTGAACAAAGAATTGAGTATCTAGGACAAGACCATATTATTGCATCGGATCCAGAATGGAAACTGAGGAGAAGAAGCAGAAGGCTTCAATATAGATCCATCAAGGAATCTGATTTTGTTCTTTGCGGTTAACAGTCATCATTATCATAAATCGACGCCCGGTATGGTAATTCTGAGCATTGAGAACTTGTGTAACAAGCAATGTTCCTGGACTGTCACCATGATGAGTAAAAAAGGGATTTGAAGGATCTTCATGAGGAGCATGAGGAGGAATAGGATTTGGTCCCTAAGGCTATTGAAGAAAGGCTCCCAAAAAAAAAGTTAAAAGTAGATTTTTTTTAAAAAATATCTAATTAAAAATATTAATTAACTCAATAAGAAAACAAAAAAAATATTAAATAGATATTATATATTATTATTAATTTCAAATATTACCTGAAAATGTAGTATAAAATCTTAAATAGTAATTTAATTGATAAATGATAGGAATTATTTTTAGATAAAAATCTAATATAGAGGGAAAAATAAATTTATTTAATTTTACTTTAAAAAAAGTTTTAATTAAAATTTTAGTCTTAGACCCTCAAACCTATTGAGCCGATCCTAATTAGGTGTAATAGATGATTCAGACATGATTATGTTATGTGGAAAAATCTTCTTAATACCATGTAAAATACAAAGATGGAAAGAACAGAGATGAAGAAATTGAATTTGTATTCTATGTATTCATATCCAAAATGAATTATAGATGTGTCTTTATATACATTTGAATAAAGGCGAAAAATTAATAAGGATAAAAATGTATTTTAATTCTAATAGCTTGAGAGATGAAGATCTGCTTTCTATCTTAAAGGAAGGCAATTTCGACGGTGATGTTCAGATTGAGCCCTGTGCTCATGGATGAGTCCCATCTTTGTTTAGACGAAGCTTTACAACATGAAATCCAACATTGACTGTTAATTTATTTTTTCTCCATTTATTTTTCATTTTTTTAAAGCGTAAAATTTTTAAGAGAAATCCTGGGGGTAGACCGTCTACCCCCCCCACCCCCCAACACAAGCAGCCCCTGCCGCCCCCGCCGCCCCCGGTGGTGGTGGGCGACACCGCCCACGCCATCGGGACCGGCGGACTCAGGCGACCTCACCCCTATGACGGCGAGCTCCGGCGAGCTCTGGTGTGCCCCCGGCAGCCTTAAACCCCGTTTCGGACCCGTACGGATCCGAAACGGGTTTAAGGCTGCCGGGGGCACACCGGAGCTCGGGTCCGAAACGGGTTTAAAGCTGCCGGGGGCACACCGGAGCTCACCGGAGCTCGCCGTCGTAGGGGTGAGGTCGCCTTAGTCCGCCGGTCCCGATGGCGTGGGCGGTGTCGCCCACCGCCACCGGCGGTGGCTCCGTTCGGTCCATGGCCGAATTCCCTTAAATTCATCTTCATTTTATTTTTTTATTGTGTTTTTTATTATGTTTTTATGTTTTTATTGTGTTTTTTATTGTGTTTTTATTATGTTTTGTTCATTTTATTTTTTTATTATATTTTTAATCTTCATTTTTTTATTTAATCATATTTTTTATTTTATTTTAATGTGTTTTTCATCATAAAGCAGCCCAACTAACGTTGGGTTGCTTTAGACGCTGGGGACAGCCGGACCGGTCCCCAGCGTCTCCCAATTTTTAACTCTGATTATGATTCAAATAAACTCTTGTCCCCTTTCTTTCACTTGTCTCCTCTGTTTTATTCATTTATCTATTTTCTTATATTAATAACTAAGATATTGTTTTTTAAATAAAACGACCAAAATAGTAAATACCAAACGTGTCCCAATAACTAACCAAAACAAGCCCTACACAAAAATCAGGGAAGAGAGTTGATTAATTCAATGTTATGGTTTAATGATCAAAAGGCTTTTGGTACGTTAGATCAAGTGTCCAAACTGGAAATCCGGGTCAACCCGGACTAGAACCGGATAGCTAAAACTAGTTTGGACTCCAACCCGGGTTGCAATCCAGTTTGAATCTGGATCAATCCAATTTTTTAAAAACCAGAAATCTGATTTCCGGATTTAAACTGGTGTTTTTTTTTAACACTCTAATAATGGAATCAACTTATTACTGTGGTCACTCATATTAACTAGAAAATTCCACTCACTGGAGATGATGGTTTGAGGGGCAGCTTACATGCGTACCAGACTTATAAACTTTTTCTTTATCATGAGTAGTAGTTGTGGTCACATATGTTCTTTTGAACTTGACATGATTTTCTTGTCAAGCTTGTTGTTTTCACTTAAATATATAGATCAATATTGCTACTTAATCTACCAATCAAACGAGATGATGTCAAGTTACACTTTCAGATGAAGAAAAAGGACCTGGCCTAAACAGATGTTTAAAAATGGTCATGATAAGAAACATTGATATCAAGATAGCAGTGGCAACAAAACCAAAAGAAATGGCATTCATGGATGTTCCAAAGCTTTTCCATGAAGCTTCCTGATTCCCTCCTGAAATACAGCCAAGGAGCTAAATTTTTGGGACTGAAGCTAATTCAATCACGGCTGCAACTGTTGATTCTTTGATAAAAAGTAACTTTGCTCATATGTAAATAGTCACTAACCTTGAATCAAATGACTTCATGTCAAAATGCAATGTAGAAAAAAATATATAACAGGATTTATTTTCATGCAATGATAAAAATGAATTATAATAGAAGTTGCAGAAGATCATAAAGTTTAACTGATTCCAAATGACTAAAACTTTGAATAGTACCATTTGATCTACTTATCCCCAGTTTATTGTTCCAACATGCTATGAATTGCGAGAGTACATCAAGTTACTCCAAACTAATAAACTTGAATGGAGAATATGAGGATCTAACTTTCAATTCATTGGAAGCAAGAAACTTTTGACGACACATAATTACATCAAGTTACTACAAACTCTGTACGCACAAAGAAAATATAATAAAGCACTTACTCTAGATTATTATGATTGGGAAGGAACACTCACAACAGTTTCGGTTGAAGCTTCATCTATATCATTTAAAAAAGTATTAAACATTAAGTTAGATAGATAATAAATTGAGTTCAATAGATATTAAAAAATATATATTTCAAATTTCAAACTTACCTTCAAAGTCCATAATCTGTACATATTCTTGCAATTCCTCAAGGTTTAAAGGTTTGGTCCTCAACCAATTTTGTGTGCAAATGAGAGCTTCGACAATCTTTAAAGACAACAAACTCCTAAAATGATCCAAATACACATCCTCCAATGCTGAATGCAGACTCCAAGGCAACAGTGAAAATAAGGGTGTCTAACACATCACGTGCTAACTCAGCAAGAACAGGATAATTGGAGGTATTAACTCTCCACCAATCCAGAATATCAAAACCAAGCGAGTCTTTTACACACGCCTCAGATAAATACTTCTCTAGCTCTGATTTGAACTTCATACCACCCTACTCCTCAAGTTATTGGTTGAAAATCATCCGGAGTTTATTTGTAGATGGTGCCGGCACATCAAAACTCCCCCTGCTAGTAGTGTGTGGCCTCCCTTGAGCCACATTAGAACCTCCTCCACTAGTCACACGAAATGTGTTATACTACTCGATCAAGAGGTCTAAAAGGAGTTTAACATTTTTCTCTATCGCCTCCGCCTCCATTGGCCCTTTGCACTTTGTTAACCAACATTTCATTCACATCTTTTTATATCTTGGATCAAGCAAAAAACCAATGTATATTATCAAGTTAAATTTATTTGTATTACCCCAATACTTGTCATACTTAAATCTCATACTTGCACCCCTAGAACTAATGATATCATCAATACTCAATATCATTCATTTAATGAATCTTCAATTACACAAAATTGCTCAAAGTAGATATTACTTGTCACATACAGAGAATCAGAGATGTTCAATGTAACATCATAAAAAATTTTCAGTACATCAATAAAAACTCGTGCAATCTTCCAATCATTATCAGTGGGGGGTTCTTAAAATTTTCATTCACATACACAAGTTGTTCAAAGACTTGTTTATATTGTTCAGCGGTACTCAACATCAAATACGTGGAGTTCCATCTAGTAGAAACATCCAAACAAACTATTTTCCCACTAATCTTTTCCTTTGCCGCGCAAGTCTTGAACTTGGCAAATCTTGCTAGCGAAAATTTCATATACTTGACAGCATCTCTAATCCTTGTTACTAAATTAGAATTTTCATCCAAGCCTTCATTCATAACCATATTCAATATATGGGCAGCACACTGCATGTGAAGATGTTCACCACCCAAAATCGTACGACTATTGTCTTTCATTCTCCTATTTATGTAATTAACAAAAATATCATTTGAATAAGCATTGTCAACTATGATAGTCAAGATTTTTTTTTTTTGATAAGTAAAAATATTATATATATCAAAAGGAGCAACCAAGTATACTGGATGTATACAAGAAAATACCTATCCCATACTAGAGAACTCCTAATAAGCCCCAAAACCTCGTAAAAAGCTAGCCAAATTACATCAAGCCCGAGTAAGAATGAAACACCCCTCCCCAACCTCAATCCAAAAAGCCCTCGATGAGAACATCATGCCCTCCTTTTACCCTAATACTCCACCCAAAACACCCTCTATGAGAACATCATGCCCTCCCTTTAGACTTAAGCTACCGCCAAGAGCGTCGCAACTAATTCCCCAAGAAAGACGCTGCAACTCCCTACTTTTCTTAAAACTTGATTTGGAGTCATGCGAGTGATTCGCCTCGATCGTAGTGAGTAATTCTTTAAATTGATCTTCACATCCTCCATGTGAAATTCCCACGACATGCTGGATGTCATAAACCTTTTGCAAAACCGAATTCGATGATGATCCAAGGGGAGGAAGAGATACCAAGGGGACAACATCTTCTCCCAAAACATTGTGTCCAAAGCCTTCATCCCGTGCGTCCTCAACAACTTCAATGGTACTATCCTCGCAAGTTTCCAATAGCAAACCCTTCAACTCTGAGAATCCTGTATGAGCCACTTTGACGGACACTACATCTCTTTTAGAACTTGATATTACACCATCATCTTTTATCTCTAATGTGTGAGCCATAGTTTTTTCGGGATTGACCAAGGGTGTAATATCGATTATCGGTCTTTTTTGTATCACCTGTGGCGAAAAGCATTCCATTACGGATGTCTCAACACCAATACCCAATGTAGAACCATCTTCTAACCTGCCTTTTCTTTTGACCCGCCACACTCTCTTGGATCTAGTTATAGGGAAACCAAATCCAATTTTCCCTTTTTCTTTATCTGAGCTTAGAGGATTCGAGCCTATCCTATGCTTGTTTCTTGCGATCTTGTTCCCTCCAACCAAAGGCAAGTTTATTTTCGAAGATAGGAAAGCAATCGCTGCCTTCAACTCAGCAAGGTGGGTTTCCATCTCTTTTAGTGTTTTGTGCATCACATTAAGCTGATTTTGGGCTTGCATGAACTGCAAACCACTTACACAGTTCCCCTCACTCTGAGACCCTGATGCTTGCCCCGTCTTCAAAACTGTTGCATATGATTGACTTTGAGACCCAAATTTCTTGCAATATTTTTTATTCACCCCCATGTTAATATTCTCGTGATTGGATGTCCTCTTCTGACTTACCTTCTTTAACCCATCTGCATGAAAGGAAAAAAACAAATCCACAGCTCTGCGTAGTTCAACAGTGAACTTCTTCCAACGCTGGCCTTCATACCCTTCAGAAATGGCTACAACATTCTGTTGGCCTCCTCCACTATGTTCAGTGACAGTTAGATATCTGTCATGTACATTAGAGTATCTGTAACACCCGGCTCCAGCGATACATTTTTTTTAAAATGTTTTATTTATTTAATTATTTATTTAAGTAAAAACTCATTTTTGATATTCAAAAATTTATTTTAAAATTGACCATGAGTGTAAAATTGTTATATTAGTAAATTTTGTCTTTTCTCATTCGATTTGATGATTATTAAAAATCTTTTTATGGGTTGAGAAATTATTTTTAGACAAATTGATTTTATTATTATTATTATTATTTTACTTATTCGTGTGTATTTATATATATATATATATATATGAATTTAAAGATTTTGTTGCTATAAATAAGCATGTTTCCACGTCCTGCATGCATGTTTCTCCCTATGCACGTTCCCATCCCACGGATATCACGGCAACAACTCACGTATAGCCTCTGTTTCACGTAGCATTTCTTCTCTTCCTTTAGTGTCACTAGGGTTTCTTATCATCTTATAAATACACACATTGCGTGCATTTAGAAACATCACCGCCGCCACCCCTTGCGAGGTTTCTGCACCACCACGAGTAGCACCATCTTTTAGCCACCATAAACGACCACCACATAAGCCTTGCCCTTCACGTTGTAGCCATTCCTTCTCGCACAAACCACCGTCGAACAGTCCTCTGTTTTTAATCCTTGGAAACGGAGCGATGCTGCTCACAGTGTGGCCTGTGTTTTCGCCACCCTCAAAGCGTTGCTGGACGACCGAAACCACCGTAGACCTCCAGCAGTCTCCTGGAACCTCCCCGTGACTACCGCCGAAACTCATATATATGCCCTGTTTTAAACAACTCGAAACAGAGCATAGTCAAGGGAAGAATGTGACTCCACGCTTCCCTATTTCCACCACTCCTTCACACCGGAAACCACCAGAACAGCCCAGAAGAGACCGACTTGTTTCCCTGGTCCGTCGTTCAGCAGGTCACGGTGAAGCACGAATGACCTCTTCGTGTTTCTCTCCCTCAGTTTTTTCTCTTGCACCGTGTCTCCCTCGGTCGTCACTCACCCTCTCTTTGTCTCTCTGTCTGCAATCCATATCTCCACCGGTTGTCAACCCTTTTCCTCTTGCGGTGAGCCTTTGCCACATATTTTATCTTGTTTTGTTATATTTCCTTGCATCTCTTTTTACTCTTTGCATGATGTCTTCCTTTTTTAAGACCTTCGGGTGGTTAAGAAAGTCTAAGTTGTTTACATAATTATGGTTTTGTACTTTTGTTTTGTTTAAAACTAATTAGATTTTAAAATTATATTTATTTATTGATTTATTTTTGATGATTTGTTTCTTCTTGGGACTTTTATGGTTTTTTTTATACTGGATTTCTTTTATTTTGAGTGTGATGCGCTATTTTGTTTTGAAGTTAAATGTTATGTTTTGGTTCGGTGTCTCAAATTGTTTTGAACCTGTTTTCTAAATGGTTCCTTCAATTCTTATGTGTGTTAATTTAAATCGTTTTGAAGTCAAATATTTTTTAACCGGACTTGGGTTTTAAATTATTTAGACTTGGTTTGATGTTGGAATTTGGGTTAAGCATTCATTAAGTGAAATTTGAGGAATTTGAGGATTTAGAAAAATTCCAGGTTTTGGAGGAATTTGATGATTTTTAATACTTAGATTTAAATATCAAAATACATGGGTGATTTGAGAATTTATGGTCGTGCATGCTTACTTTTATAGGCAACGATTGATCTGTGTTCAGCTTTATTAAGGATATTCTGAAAAGCTAAGAAGTTCAGGTAAGCGGAGTTCCTATGCTTGACTTTGTACTAAATATAGACTGAGGTTGACTTTCTGAAAATTTATGCATGTTTTGTTATGAAATGAGAACTTGAGAAAAACCAACCTCAGTCATTTCTTTGCATTACTCATAAAGCTTATATGAAAGAAAGAAAAATATTTCTATCATGCATTGTGCAGACATGAACTTAGTTTTTGTCATGTTGTTTCTGAAATGTGAAAGAGCGATATTAAGGATCTGAAAATTTGTGCATTAATTTTATAAAGATGATCTGACTCTGTTTTGTTTATATAAGAATGTTTCTGAAAATAATTTGAAACTATGTGTTATTTTGTTGACTCTAAAAATCTTTGGCATGGTATACTGGTTTCTATCTGACGCTGTCTCTGCTTTGCTCTGTCTCTGCTCTGTTTGGGTTGGTACCAACTTCTCTGTCTCTGAGTGCACCCATTTTGGAAACAAAGTAGTTTATTGTGAACTTTCCTGTGTGCACATTCGTGGCTCCGAGAATGATTAAGGAAATGTTTCACCTCCGTCTCTGCTTGGTTTGGCCACCGGGATTAGCACAACTCTACCACGGGGGTTAAACATGGTCTTTACTCTGTAAGATGCTCTGTTTGGATATGACGATGATCCTCAGTTTTGTTATGCCAAAGTACTCTGTGTTTTATATGATTTAAAAATGATCGCTCTGTTATATTTGAAAATATGTTTTATTTTGTATATTAACTCTGATGAATTATTTCTGTTTTGCATACAGTATTTTGTAAATACTTATGTTTGTACTCTGGTATATGTCTTTCGCTTACTGAGTTGTGGTTAAATTCACCCCTTATCTCTGAATATTTTTCAGATGAGTTTGGATATTTCAGCCAATGATCGGATTATGAAGCATTGGGTGAGATGACTTAAAATTGATAGATTAAACATAGGGAGTTTATATGAGTATTGACAAGTATTAATAAAGAAACATTATCGTATTCTTGTGATGTAGTATTTCTGGAATTGATGATATTAAGGAAAGTGATTTTGGAACCAACTTTTTATAATATTGGATAATTTTGAGTCTTTAATTATTTTGTTAAAATGTGAATTATGTAATAGGAAGTAACTCTCCGACCCTTGCGGGACCGGGGCGTTACTGTATCGTTGAACCTGAATGCATTGTTTCCTTCGCGTAAATGTTTTGAGAATTTTAGATCTCTTCCCTCCTGTAAAACTGCTTCCACCGTGCTCACGAGCCATCTTATACCACTGCTATCCATAACTATAGACCTCCAAACCCTTCTACTCCTCTCCACAATGTTCAAAGAAAACCTCCATGCTTCTGGTAAAATTTCAAAAGCCTTTGATTCCACCCAAAATCGGACCACCTGCCCCATGTTAAATAAAAAATATGATAACAAATGCAAGGGCTTCCCAAGCTTCATTTCAGCCTTCATGTAGTGATACACTCAGAAGTGGTGTGAAACCAGATATGCACCGAAATTAAAGTAGCCAAAAAATGCGGTCGCAGGAGAAAGAACGACGTCGGAATAGTCCCAGTAGCCTAGCCGGAGGTAAGCAACTCTCTCTGCGTCGACGTACGGATGAAAATAGCCGAAATCTCAAAAGTACAGCTCGCCGGAGGAAAGGCCGACGTCGAATGGCCCTCAGCGAAGATGCAGGGACCCGTCGACCTTCTCTGCGACGGTGGTGAGTGGTCACTCGCCGGCTGGACAGACTCGTCAGTCTCTTTCCGTAGAAGTGAAAAAGGCCCTTGCACGTAAGAAAAGGGTTGCCAGAGAAGGGATCGATGCCGGACGGCCTTCGGCGAAGTCGTCGGCATCCATCGACCTAGTCTGTGCCAACGATAAGGAGACACACGCCGGCCAGGGTTGGCACACAAGAATGTTGGCGCTAGGGTTTAAGAGAGAGAGAGTGGTAATTCCTAGTTATTAACACCAAATTCATACAATGCCGACTCTAACACCCTCCCAATATTATCTTCCTTATGGTCAGGAATTTGGCAAAACTTAAGCATTTTCTTATACAATCTCCAATGGCAATCAATAAAATGTTCAGTAATGCACATGTAGTTCAAGTTTTGCACCGATGTCCAAGTATTGGTAGCAAGACATATTCTTTGACCATATAACAAATTTTTCAACTATATCTTATATTCATTATATAGTTTAATACAATCCCTTTTTAAAGTGATGCGGGATGGTAAGGTAAATCAAGACTCTAAAGCAGCCACGTAATCAATAAATCCTTCGTTCTCCACGTAATCAATAAACTCTTAAGGTTGACACCCTAAGTTGTTCAGCATCGAAGTTCAATAGAACTTGTGGGCTACACACATTTCCCTCTACATCTCTTTTACTATTAGAGGTCTTCGGAGTAAAAAAAAAAAAAATGAGATTTTGAACAATTAAAAAGATGGGTCCTCATAGAGGAAGTGTCATTCTTATATTGACACTTGTATTCCTTACTACACCAATTGCACTTAGCTTTTGGGTCATCAGGATCAATAGGTTCAACTTTAGTAAAGTTGTCCCAAGCTATTGATCTGTTACTAGGTGTTTTTTTGGATTTTTTTGGTATAGGTGGGATGGAACTAATAGGGTTTTGTGTATGTGTAAATGAAGGGATTGGATGACTCTCATGTTCCTCCACATCTCCTAGAATAGAAGAATCGCTACCAAACCATTAAGTTATACCAACACTACAACTCAGAATCTTTTTCCATCTGTTATTGAGTAATCACAACCATAAAAAAAGTAATAATAATAATCAAACACACGTATAATAAATAAATCATACACGGCCTAAAACACATCAACACACATAAAAAGGGATAGGTTAAAAGGAGCATATATTTTATAAATGTAATATTATATATAGAGATGACGATTAGCAAAACTAGATCTTATTCTACAAAAATTTTCTTGCACAAATATTTGTCTCTGTCACAACTAAAATCTTCAAATCAGCCAACTATCTAATAAATTATGATAGATCATTAGTAATATTAATGGGCCTGCTTTGGGTACCTCAAAGACAAAGATTCATCAATTATTAACCAAACAACATAAACAAAGTATTTTTTAAGTCCTTTTCCCGTTCGATAACACCGCCATAAATGTTTTCCACACGTTTAATACTGTCATGTAAATTAACCAAACCATAAACCAACCTAAACAGATTTTTGCAAAACATTGATCGAAGTGCTAAAACATAGATATCTGATAAAATTATAATTCACTTTATGCACCATATCATAAAGCCTACATGAAAAATATTATAAACCAAAATTAGATATGACTGAAAAATAGTGATATTCAAACAACCCTTTATGTGAACAGTTCAATAAGAGTCTCATGTAAATGTGGAAATATTGCTTTTCCATACTAGGGTAACCTGAAAAGTAATGACTGAAAAAAACAAAAGTAGCGATGTCCTCAACAGATTAAACAGATTTTTCCCAACCTGATCTCCAAAAGTGAAAACACCAACAGTTCTACTTACATAAAATTTAGTTTAAACATAGATCTCTGATATAATTAAAAATGAATATAGCATTCCGTGACTCTTCAGTTTTCCCAATAACCATTCCGTGATTGTGAGACCGGAAACGTGAGTTGATGACAAAACAGAGACACCAATAACCCAATAATAAAATAGAGACACCAACAACCCAAAGAAACAACATGACCAAATATTCTACTTGCAAAGGCATGAAAATTGAGGAAGATGTGAATAGTGGGGTACCTCGAACAAGCTAGGGTACTCTTCGCAAGCGTGACCGCGAGACAAAGAGAGAGAGCCTGCGATTCGGGAAGCACGGTAGGGAAATGGAAATGGATGGAATGGTCGTTGACTCGTTGCTAGATCAGTTCGGCTACGGTGAACGAATGGGCGACAGATTGAGAATGCAAGTGAACAAAATCTAGGATTTAGATTTCGTTCGTGAGAGAGAGAGAGAAGCAAATGACTGTTTTAGAATCCAAATTAATTTCTTTTAGAATCGGTTACGGATATTAGATTCGATACTGGACCATATCAACCCATTAAACCGGGTCTTTTAAAATATGGATATCGAATTTAAATTAATCCAGATCAGAAAATCGGATTCAAAATTCGAAAATCTGATTTTCAAACTGGGCCGATTAAAAAATCGATCCGGATGAACACCCCTAGTTAGGGATGAGACTAGAGAATCACAGTAAGTAGGGACACACGCACACCTAAACATAATTAAGTCTGTGCCTATTCGTTGAAGAGAAATCTTAGGGTCCTGACATTTATTATTAACTGGATTTATTGTTATTTTTTTACTTTTTATAAAAATAAAAAATAAATTTAATTCATCTCAATCTACTTCATATATTTTTAATTTAAAAATTAAACTCATCTCAATTTTAATATAAAAAAAAAGTTAAAACTTGTTTAAATAGAATCTACAAAATATTACCATTTATAAATGTAGTTGTAAAATTATTCTCAAGTATTCTTTAATATAAAATTAAAATAAAAATTATTATTGTAAGATAAAATATTTAGAATTTTTATTTCTTAAGAACTGAATTTTCTCTCTTCCTTTCCTTCTTCATTTTTCTCCATTTTTCTCTCCTTTCTTTTCTTTCTTCGTTCTGCTTCGTTGTACAAAACTGAACGAAAATATTTGTATTTATAAGCATAAATTACTGTGCAAATTACTGTGCACGTTTACAAAAGTCGTTGAGGGGGGCTACGGATCACATGGGTTTGTTGGAGGGGGGTTATTCATCGCCCCCCTCCCTCAATTATTGTTCTCAACACTCCCCCTTGAATGACTACTCATAAAGAATCCACTTTGTTAAAACCTTATCAAGAAAAAATTCAGTGGGAAGAAAAATCAATGGCAAAGGAAAAATAGTACAGTGTTCTTATGTATCTCCAAGTGCCTTAAGATTGCCTCATTAAAACCTTACAAAGGAAAATCCAGTGGGATAAAATCTTAGCGAAGAAAAAAATGTACAATCAGTACAAATTTTCAAGACATTTACTTCCCCTGAAAAGTGCATGATGATAAATATTTGAGTTTTCGCATTCCAATACTCTGCACAATCTTCTTGAATGTCGCAGTTGGTAATGTTTTTGTGAATAAATCTGCCAGATTATTACTTGATCGTATCTGCTTGACATCAATTTCACATTTCTCTTGAAATTCATGAGTATAAAAAAATTTAAGTGAAATATGTTTGGTTCTGTTACTTTTGATATATCCTTTTCTGATTTGAGTGATATAAGTAGTATTATTTTCATATAAAATTGTTGGGCTATCATTGATCATGGGGAGACCACACTTTTTTTGGATATGTTAAATCAATGATCTCAGCCAAATACACTCTCGACTTTCTTCATGAATTATAATAATCTCTAAGTGATTGGAAGATGTAACAGATAATGTTTGCTTGACAGGTCTCCATGATATGATAGAATCTCCATAAATAAATAAATATCTAGTTTGAAATCTACCTCTGTGTGGATCTGAAAGATAACCTGCATCTGCATACTCAACCAATTGTGGATTTGATCTACGTTGCTAAAATAATATCATATTAATCGTACCATGAAGGTAACAAATGACATGTTTAATACTATTCCAATGCCTTCAAGTTGATGCAGAACTATATCTTGCAAGTAGATTAACTAAGAATGTAATATCAAGCCGAGTGCAATTTGCAAGATATGTCAAGACTTCAATTGCACTGAAATATGGTACTTCAGGACCAATAATTTCTTCATCGCCACCACAAAGATGGAATGGATCATTATTCACATCAAGTGATCAAACAATCATTAGAGTACTCAGGGGATGAGTTTTGTTCATATAAAAGTGTTTCAGGACTTTCTCTGTATACATTGACTGATGAATAAAAATTTTATTTGGCAAGTGCTCAAACTGCAGGCTGAGACAAAGTTTTATTTTGCCAAGATATTTCATTTCAAATTCATTCTTTAAACATGTAGCAGTTTTTGAGATCTCTTCAGAAGTTCCCACAATATTTAAATCATCAACATAAATCGCAATAATGGCAAATCCAGATTCTGATTTCTTAATAAAAACAAATGGGTATATAAGATTATTCTCAAATCTTTCTTTCAATAGATATTCGCTTAAGCGATTATATCACATGTGTCCGGATTGCTTTAACCCATATAAAGATCTTTAAAATTTGATAGAATACATACTTCCACATGTACTTGTAGATGTTTTAGACATTTTATATGCTTTAGGTATTTTATATGCTTCAGGCTTCTCATATATATGTCATGATCTAAGGATCTATATAAATATGCAGTGACCACATCCATCAACTGCATATCTAATTCTTTTGTAACAACTAGACTAATTAAAAATTTGAATGTGATTGCATCCATAATGGGAGAATATGTTTCTTTATAATCAATTTCGGATTTATACAGGAAACCTTGTGTGACAAGTCATGCTTTGTACCGCACAATTTCATTTTTTTCATTACGTTTTCGTACAAATACCCACTTAAATCCAATAGGTATTACAACATTTGGTATTTGGACAACAAATCCAAATATTTCTCGCTTTGCTAGTGAGTTTAATTCAGCTTCAATAACTGCTTTCCATTTTGACTAATCATTTCTACGACAACATTTTTCAACGGTTCTTGGCTCATTTTCTTCATTATTTCTGGTAATATCAAGGGTCATTTTATATGAAAATATGTTGTCGACAACAGTTTTATTTCTATCCATAATTTCTCCAGTACTCATGAAATGTATTAAGATCTCATTATTTTCAGGTACTTGTTCCTCTTTAGGGGAAAACATTTTATGAAACACCTCTGCAGGAGCATTAACTATATTTATAGCCTGTGTTGTGGGTATAGGTTTTTTGGGAACACCAAATTCATTTTGTATTATTTTCCTTCGGAGAATTTTGTCTTTTGCACCAATAGGTCTTCCACACTTCAGGCGTGTCTTAGACTCACTTATTGCTGTTTTGACAACTTGTCCTTCAGGGACTTCAATCCTTACTGAAGTATTAACAGCAGGAATATAAGATTTTACCATACTTCTAATCTCAGTAAATACATCCGATAATTGATTTGCAACACTTTGCAAATGAATAATTCTCTGAACTTACAGTTTATATTTATTTGTAGGAGGATCAAATTGAGACAGAGTTTTATTATCCCAAATAATTTCTTGTCGTGCTTCAGGCACTAACTTTTCGTTACCCAGTAATGGAAAAGTGGATTCGTCAAAGTGACAATCCTCAAAATGTGCTTTAAACATATTCCATATAAATGGTTCAAGATATCTAATAATATATGGAGAATCAAAACTAACATATATATCCCAAGTCTACATTGATGGCCCATTTTTGTGCGTTATGGAGGTACAATTAGAACATATACAGCACATCTAAAAGTACGAAAATGAGAAATATTTGGTTATTGACCAAATACAAGTTGTAATGGAGAATATTTATGATATGTAGATAGTCTAATTCGAATTAATGATGTTGTATGAAGTATAGCATGTTCCCAAGCAGAAACAGGTAATTTTGATTTTATAAGTAAAAGTCTAGCGATTAGCTGAAACCTTTTGATCAAAGATTCAGCTAGACCATTTTGAGTGTGTGTATGGGCAACAGGATGTTCAACATCTATTCCTATTGACACGCAATAGTTATCAAAAGTTTGAGACGAAAATTCGCCTGCGTTATATAATCGAATGGTTTTAATTGGATACTCAGGAAATTGTGTTCGTAGTTTGATTATCTGAGCAAGAAGTCTAGCAAATGCAACATTTCTAGTAGAAAGAAGACAAACATGTGACCATCGACTAGATGCATCAATCAAAACCATAAAGTATTTAAATAGTCCACTTGATGGATGAATAGGCCCATATATATCTCCGTGAATCTTTTATAAAAAGGATAGAGATTCAACAATGACTTTTGAAATAGATGGTCTGATTATCAACTTATATTGGGAACATGCAGAGCACAGATATTCATCGGGTAAAAATATCTTTTGATTCTTTAAGGAATGCCCATGTGAATTTTTAATAATTCATCTCTTCATTATAGATCCCAGATGTCCCAGGCAATCATGCAAAGTCATAAATATTTTGGGGTTAATGCACTTTTGGTGCACTACTACATATGATTCAATTGTTCTCATCTTTGTATAATACAATCCAAAAGAGAGAGCAGCCAATTTTTCTAATACGAGCTTCTGACCCGATATCATTTTAGTAATAAGAAGATGCTATTTACTCCTTTCATTGATCATTTCAATATGGTAATTATTACGATGAATATATTTGAAACTTAATAAATTTCTTCTAGATTGTGAAGAAAATAGAGTATTATCAATACAAAATTTGGTGTCATTAGGCAACACAATATAAGCTATTTCGGAGCTATCAATTAAATTTGATGAATTTGATATGGTATGGACATAGATTTTGCTTAATGTTAGATTTTGAAAATATTTCTTATCTTTGAGAATTGTATGAATTGTAGCACTGTCAACCAGACATACATCTTTATTATTCAACTCAGAGATAAAAAGTTCATCCATGTGATCCATGATTCTACAAAATATATAAAAATTTATTACGAATAATAAAGAAAATACATTAATTGGGAGAAACACTTCCATCTCCAATCAAGTGATCAATTCTACCATCGAGATCTTTAAAAAAATCAGAAATATCATGATGAGTGATATCTACATCTACTGAATCTAATGAATTATCTGATGGTTCTACCAAATTTATTTCAATCTTTTTATTATTTCCTTTTTTAAATGCTTGATATAAATTAGCTAAGTATCTAGCAGTACGACAGGTACGTGCCCAGTGTCCAGTCATACTACATTTATGGCATACCTCTTCACTTTTCTTTGAAGAATTATTTTGGAAGTATTTATCCTTTTTGAGTTGTACCACTTCTGGTAATACGGTATATTATTATTATCCTTTTTAATGTTGTCACTTCTGGGATCAACATTTCTATAATTTCTCCTATCACGTCCACGCCACCGATTTCTTCAAAATGATACATCATTAGCTTTTGGGAATGATGCAAACCTATTACTATTCACTTCAGAGAATGATATTGAACCAATAGGGCGTGACTGGTGGTTTTTTAATGAAAGCTCATTATTCTGCTCAGCTACTAGAAGACATGATATAAGTTCAGAATATTTCTTGAACTTTCTCTCTCGATGCTGCTGCAGGAACACATTTGAGGCATGAAAATTAGTATATGTCTTCTCTAGCATATCATCATCGGTGATTTTCTCACCACGTAATGTTAGTACTGAGCTTATTTTAAAAAGTGCAGAATTATATTCACTAACACTTTTAAAATCTTACAACCTCAGATACAACTATTCATAACGAGTTTTTGGGAGGATGACAGTCTTCTGGTGTTCATACCTCTCCTTTAAATTATTCCATAAAACAAATGGATATTTTATTATAAGATACTCAGTTTTTAATTCTTCATGAAAATGGTAGCGAAAGAAAATCATTGCATTAGCGCGGTCCTGCAGGGATACTTATTTTCTTCTTTAATTGTTTCACCCAGGTTCATAGCATCCAGATAGATTTCAATATCAATAATTCAGGATAAATAATTTTTCTCAGATATGTCAAAGGCAACGAATTCTAATTTTGTAAAATTTGTTATTTTCTACATATATAAATAATGAAATAAATATGTGTATATCAAAAATATATTTATAAAGTCACGTAGATTTTATCAAATAATTACCAATAAAATATTTCATATTCATATCAAAGACTACAAATAATATATTGAAAAACTTACTTAAGGAATAAGACCACTAGCTTTAGAATTGGTAGAACCGTCGTGCTGATAATGTGTTATAAAATTAAAATAAAAACTATTATTATAAGAGAAAATATTTAGTTTTATTTCTCAAGAACTGAATTTTCTCTTCCTTGCTCTCCCCTCTTCTTTCTTTTCTTTTCATTCTTCGTTCTGTTTCGTTGTACAAAACTGAAAGAAAACGTTCGTATTTATAAGTATAAATTATTGTGCAAATTACTGTACACATTTACAAAAGTCGTTGAGGGAGGCTATAGATCACATAGGTTTGTTGGAGAGGATCATTCATCGCCCCCTCTCCCTCAATTATTGTTCTCAACATTCTCAATATTTTTTAAATATTGAGATTTCTCTAAACGTAAATGTAGTAGCTCAATTATTCTCAAGCATTCTCAATATATATATATATATATATATATATATATTTTTTTTCAAATATTACTCAAACACAAAATTCTCTCAATTTTAAATCTTCAACTACCTTCAATTTTCATTCACGTGTCTCATATATCGAGTTCCAGATTAACAATTTGATCAGTCTCATGGATCTCTGCTTTCTTGAGGATGTTCACGTTCTTGGAGCTGAGAGGACTAACCAGCCACCAAAAGGTAAAATCCTTTTCAAAAGTTTTCTCAGTTACTCATGAATAAACTGAACGATTACAAAGCAACCCTTTTGGTTAGAGAGAGGGTCCTCTTCATTCGTTTGTATTTTGTACGACATGCATAAAAGGCAACACACGAAACTTGACTGTACTGAATGCCCTTCTGAATACGCCATCGTTAGAAGCTGACAACTAATTGTATTAGACACCAGGCAGGGTTATTTTATTTTTTGGATTTCATTGTGAAAAATATAGGGTATATATAGCCGCTGTAACTATTGTGGACTATGGTGGATCAGAATGAAGATAATTACGCCTCATTTGATTGCACACATGACATGAAATAAGATAAAAATTAAAAATTAAAAATTAAAAATAATATAATTAAACTATAATTTTTATTTTAAAATTGAAAAAATTAGATTATTTATTATTTTATATAAAAATTTAGAAAAATTATAATAAATATATTAGATGAAATGAAATAGTTTGAAATATGTGACCAAACCAAATACAGTAGGTACGAACACAGCAAATGTAACTCAATTAAGTATGTGCCTATTCATTGAAGAGAAATCTCAAGGCCGATGCAACTCGGTCAGTGGATCCGGGAAAGGTGACATTTAAGAAATCGGGAAAAAAAAAAAATTTCAATTAGTAATTTTCTCAAAATTTTCTTTTCATATATTACAAATTCAAAATTCTCCTATTTTCAAATCTTCAACTGCCTCAATTTCGTTTGGCGTGTCTCATTCGTCGAGTTGCAGAATGCATATGTGAAATCGTCCCTGGCTACTTTCCATATGAACAATTTGATCAGTCTCACTCACTCATGAATCACCTAAACAATTACAAAGCAACACTTGTGGCTAGAGACCGGGTCCTCTTTGTCCTAGATGTTGACCCTCCAGGACATGGTGTCGTCTTTTGTAAGACATGCATAAGAGTCAACATATGATGCTTGACTAAACTAAATGCTCCTGTATCTTCCATCACCAGAGCCTGTCTACAATAATTAGGAACCAGAGAGGTAGCTCAAGATCTAAAACTGATCAATGGGCAATCTTTCTTCTATGCTCGTTATTCCAAATTTAATCTTTTTATTCTTCTTTAAAGCCTCGTTTGGTACTGTAGACAGCATTACTCAAACCCAATCTTTAAATGATGGAAAGACCTTGGTGTCTAGTGAAGGAAGCTTTGAATTGGGTTTCTTCAGTCCGGGAAGTTCCAAAAATCGTTACTTGGGAATTTGGTATAAGGGTATCCCGGTTAAAATTGTTGTTTGGGTTGCAAACCGAAGCAACCCAATCAACGACTCTTCTGGCAGTTTGATGATAAACAACACAGGGAACCTTCTCCTACTCGGTCAGAATAAGATGGTTGTTTGGTCCACAAACTCTTCGAGACAAGCTCAAAATCTGATGTTGCAACTGCTAGATTCCGGGAATCTAGTCCTAAGAGACGAGAAAAATGCCAATTTAGAAGACTATCTGTGGCAAAGCTTTGACTATCCAACCGATACACTGTTAGCAGGGATGAAGCTTGGATGGGACTTAAGGCGAGGTCTTAACCGTCGACTAACAGCATGGAAGAATTGGGATGACCCGTCTCCTGGACACTTCACTTTTGAGTTCGAACTTAACAGCTATCCAGAATTATATATTTGGAAAGGCTCAGCAAAATACTTTCGCACGAGCCCTTTTAATGGCTTAGGAGTCAGTGGAGTACCTTCATTCAAGCAAAATCAGCTTTACGAATTCAAATTTGTCTCTAATGAAGATGAGGTCTACTACACGTACAACCTCAAAAACAAGGCTATGAAGTCAATTGTAGTTCTGAACCAAAGCAAGTCTGCTCCCTTTCAACGCTACGTATGGTTAGAAGCAGCAAAGACTTGGGAGACCTACGGATCACTTCCTAAAGACCAATGTGACAGTTATAACCTCTGTGGTGCCAATGGAAATTGTTTGATGACAGAGTCTCCCGTCTGTCAATGTTTAAAAGGATTCAAACCTAAGTTGCAAAAGAATTGGGAATTAATGGACTGGGATCAAGGATGCATACGCAACATACCTTTAAGTTGTCAGGACAAATATAAGGACGGATTTGTAACATATGTTGGCTTAAAAGTCCCAGATACTACACATTCGTGGCTGAACACAAGTATTAATCTCGAGGAATGCAGGCTAAAATGCTTGAACAATTGTGCTTGTATCGCTTATACGAACTCGGATATCAGAGGAAGAGGCAGTGGCTGCGCCATCTGGTTTGGTGATCTACTAGATATTAGGCAGTTTTCAACTGGTGGGCAAACTCTGTATGTTCGAATGCATGCTTCCGAACTAGGTATGGGCTTAGTTTTGAGATAGAAAAACGTTTCTTAACTTCCTTTTTTTTTCTTGGCATGATAGAATTTCATCATTAAGCATTTTGATACCTTATCAAGTTCGATTATCATTTGATTGTCTTCCTTTCTTTCTGAATTTTGTTTTAGTTTCATGTGATGATTAACTGAATTTGTATTTTTGCTCATAAATGTAATATAAAGGGATGGAAGATGGTAGTAAGAAGAGGATGGCAGCGATAGTTGTGGCATCCGTTGCACTTGTTTCTGGGATGCTTTTAGTGGGCTATTGCATTTGCAGAAAGAAAAGCTTAAAAGGTAAAATTACGTAGACTCATGACGTAGGACCTGACTACTACCTTTTACCCTACGAAGTTTAATCGTTTAATCTATAGACTCATAGCAATAATTTCAACCTCCAACTTTGGGACAAAAAGCAGCCAATGGTTTTGGGTCGAATTATGTATCGCAGCTACTCAACTTCTTTATTTTTTCTCGATGTGGAATCAATAAGTATAAATGCATTCATACACATTAACTATTGAAAAAAAAACTAATGAAATAAATCGTCAGATCAGGATGGCATCTTTTAACCAAAAAGAATGTATTTCTCATAGAGGAGTATGGCCTAGAATTTTGTTGATTAGGGTCATCTGCAATCTGGGCAGGCATGGGATTGCAGGTAATTTGAATGGGAAGCCCGTGAATGCTTACAACTATGGTGTAATATCTACTGAATTGTAAGTCCATATCGTATTTTAAAGTCAAGCTCACTCTGAATCTTACTTATTTTCAATATGAGGGGAAACAGAGAAAAGTTTATTAATTGGTGATAACATGGAAGTCCAAGAGGAAGACATGGAGCTTCCAGTGTTGGACCTATCCACAATTTCTAGAGCCACAGATGGCTTTTCAGTCACTAACAAGCTTGGAGAAGGTGGTTTTGGACCCGTATACAAGGTAGATTTGCTGTGCACTATACAATAATATCAAAGAAATAAGCACCATTTCACTCATTTTGGTTGCAGAATTTTGATAAATTTGTACTTTTAGGGTGTACTAGCAGATGGACAAGAAGTTGCTGTGAAGAGGCTTTCGAGAATCTCTGGACAAGGAACGGATGAGTTCAGAAATGAAGTGAAACTGATAGCCAAACTTCAGCACCGAAATCTAGTAAAGCTTCTCGGTTGTTGTATTGAGGGAGAAGAGAAAATGCTGGTTTATGAATACATGCCAAATAAGAGCTTGGACTCTTTCCTTTTTGGTCTGGATTTCTCATAACCTATTCTAATTTGTTAGGCATAGCGAGTGTAATCTTGTCATCAATTTTCGATAGAATATTATTTTTTTTTTTTAGTTTGTAGGTTAAGAATGTTATATTAACTTCTCAGATCAAACAAGAGGTAGAGTATTGGATTGGTCTAAACGCTTCCAAATCATATGCGGGATTGCTCGTGGGCTTCTCTATCTCCACCAAGATTCCAGATTGAGGATTATACACAGAGATCTCAAGGCAAGTAATGTTTTACTTGATAGTGAGTTGAAACCTAAAATTTCAGATTTTGGCATGGCTAAAACTTTTGGAGGGGATCAAACAGAAGGAAACACAAACAGAGTGGTTGGGACATAGTAAGTCTCATTGATAATTTTCACATGCTACCTCTTTAAAAATGCGTTTAGTAATTGATGTTATTCCTTTACAATCAATGATATTATTAAATGCAGTGGTTATATGGCGCCAGAATATGCTTTTGATGGACTATTCTCAACAAAATCAGATGTTTTCAGCTTTGGCATCCTTTTGCTAGAGATAGTCAGCGGAAAGAAAAGTAGAGGGTTGTATAATCAAGACCGCAACCTCAACCTCATAGGATATGTAAGTCTTGAAAGAAAAGCTTCAAGTCTTCTTTTCAGGATATGTTAGACCTGCGAATGATAGATTTAAATTGCAATGCTTTAATTAGGCATGGAAATTGTGGAAAGAAGGCAAGCCCTTGGACCTAGTAGATGCTTGCTTGGGGGACTCGGCCTCCACGTCAGAGGTATTGCGCTGCGTGCATGTTAGTCTCTTATGCGTGCAGCAGTGTCCGGAGGATAGGCCAAGCATGTCATCTATTGTTCTAATGATGGGGAGTGAGATTGCATTGCCGCATCCCAAAGAACCTGGTTTCTTGATGGAAAAGTATTCGCGTGAGACATTTTCTTCCTCCAGTTATAAGCATGAGTCATCTTCAACCAACGAAATAAGCACTTCAATATTGGAGGCTCGATAAGGATTGTATGCTCGGGCGTCTGATCCTGCATCACCTATCCTCAGAATATTGTAAGGATCATTAGAATTTGTAACATTGTCCTAGGCTGAGATATATATATATATAATATATATATATATTAAGATAAACTTGTGATCTTATATTTTCTTCAATGAAGAAGATGATCACCCTATTGTTATTGGTAACTCATCTCCTCTTTCATTTTCTTTCGTTCCACGTGATGTAAGAGCATTCCCATTGGAATCATTTTTTTTTATCATCAAAAATATACTTTTTGCACACATACTAAAACAATTATGTTATATTTGATCAAATATGACAAAAAAAAGTGTAGAAAATAGCAAAAATATACTTTTTGCTTAACTTTTGATGATTTACCATTTAAAAGTTAAGCAAAAAGCACATTTTTGCTATTTCCTACATTTTCTTTTGGTCATATTTGATCACATATGACATAATTTTTTTGGTATGTGTGCAAAAAGTAAGTTTTTAATGATGAAAAAAAGATGATTCTAATGGGGATGCTCTAACACACCTCAGTAACTTGAAAAAGAAAAAACATAGAAATCGTTCACTTCAAGGGAGTACCTCCATTGAAAAAGAAATAAAGAAGATGGTACAAAGAAAAATAGATTTTCATTCAACTTTCTCAATAGATCATTTCGGTCACCACACTGAGACCATATACTAGTCTGGCAAGACATCTCAAAAAAAGGCCTTAGCCTTGATAAAACATGACCCAAGATTAAGAACTAACGGACGGGATAAAAAGAAAGAACAAGCTAATGACCCAGTTACTCTGTGGCCCACTTCCTTACTTAATATAAGAAAAACAAGTAAAATAATAGGCCCAACTTGGCCCAAGGCCCATGTATTCCATTCATGGATTGTGACATGTGAGGTCTATATAATGATCAAAAAAGAAGAGACCAACGAGATAGCTTTCAATATCAGGTAGAAATTTGATCTTGATGACTTTGATTATCGGCTTTTCTTCCTTTCACCCTCACCACAAAGACAGTCCTACTCAATCCCAACTAGGGGTGTAAAAAAAAAGGGGAAAACATGATAACCGGACCAGACCGGTCCAAACCGGCGGAATCGGTCCGGTTTTGGTTTAGTTCCAATCCGAAACTGGTTCCCTTAATGTTAAAACCGGTAGGTACTGGTTCGGTTTTGGTTCTAAACTTTTTAGAATCAGACAAGACTGATTCACTATAATATGTATTTTATATTAAAATTTCTAATATTATATGTAATATAAAATAATATTTTTATATTATATATAATATTTTATACATTAGTATATAATATAAATTAGTTACAATTTATATTTTATGATCTAATACTAATAGTCTAATATTATATTACTATTAGTAATATATTTTAAGTCTATATATAAATTACTATACTAAATAATTACTTATAAAATAATGATATAGTAATACTAATATTTTTTTTTAATAAGAAGTAATATTAATACTAGTAGTATTAATATAATAATACTATCACTATTAATAATATAGTTAAAAAAAATTAGACTTATTATAAGAAATATTAATATATAATTATTTTAATCACTATAACTAATGCCAATAGTTTAATAGACTAAAATATATTAATTTAAAATCGAAAAAACCGGACCGAATCAGATCAAAACTGAGAAAACCGGTATTATCGATTTTGGAAGATAACCAGTGCGTAATTGATTTTAAAAAATACAAAACCGATAGTATTGATTCGGTTCTAAATTTTGTCCAAAATCAAACTAAATCGGACCAATTACACCTCTAATCTCAACCGATAGATCTCCTTCATTTCCAGAAAAAATATGATGGTTGTAACCTAGCTTGCGCTCTATTTTTTACTTCACATCATCATCTCGCTGTGATTTCCAAGTGCCTTTATCCATCACCGTTATTTCCTCTTCATCACCATTATTTCCTTGCAAGGCATCTGTAATTGAAGTTAGAAGCGATGAGGGGAGTTTTCAGGGTGCTTGGTTTGTTGCGAGTACTGTTCAAACAAGGGAGAAAGATACGTTCCTAGTTGAGTAACACGACATCAATTCCCTAAAGACACAACCCTCGTGCTCAGTCGACCTCCATGAAGCTCGATAATGGATGGTTCAAGGGAGTAATGATTGACCACGAAATGTTCGCCAAAGATAGGGAAGCCTATTCTCATTCCAAATGCTACCATTTAAGTTTCGTTCCTGGGTCCAGTATGATATTTCCAAGCGCTTCAAGCAGTGGTACTCTTCATCATCGTTGAACTCATCATTATTAATTGCATTTAATAGCTTTCAAGCAATTGGGGGTGAATTCGACATTGTTGACGATAAGAGCTTCGAATTGGAGCATCGGGCCTACATTCCTCGTCGCTTTGTGGTATCGATTCTTTTGTTTTTCTCTAAAATTTCTTTTGAAATTGATTGTGTTGTTTGGATGGGATGTGTCTCCATGGGAAGCTCCCCACAAAATATGAGAAGATTGTATGGAGGAATAGAGGTTTGCTGAATCTAGTTTTTTACACGCTCTAGGACCCTAGGTCACTGTAATGACCTCAACTCCCTCTCAATCTCTCAGATTACAGAGTTTCACCGCTAATCCTAGAATCACCTCTCGGTGTTCGAAAGAAAGCCTTAGAATGTGTATCGCTCATCTGCTGACTACTATTCATCTCTAACTATCTATACCCAAGCCTAATGTTATACCCTTATTACATAGGATTGCAACACGTGGTCATTAAAATGACCATTGGATTACACAGGTCTGATATTATGCGATATTATAAGATAGAGACACGTGGTGACCACTTCATTGGTCATTATACACAGATCAGAAATGAATTAAGACTAAACAAAGAGAAAAACAAATTGTTGACACATCCTTTCTCACAAATTCCACCTTGTCATCAATTTGACTTCAAGGTTCCCCATCCCCATCTCTGACCAGTTCCCGCCTTTAATTCCCCAGGTTACCCTTCCTTCAGTTGGATCAAATCCAGGCAGTGATTGAATTTGGATCTCGGCAATGTCTTGGTCATCATGTCTGCTGGGTTGTCCTCAGTTGGCACATTTTCCACTTTTACTTCTCCACCCTTAAATAATCCTAACTCATTTGATATTCCTTTCATCCACAAGGCCTCCTTTATAGCCTCTGTCATGGCTATGTATTCAGCTTCAGTTGTGGACAAAGCTACAACTGATTACAGGTTGGATTTCCAACTCACAGCACCTCCAAATGCTGTAAACACATAGCCTGTGAGAGACTTTCTGGTGTCTAAGTTTCCAACAAAGTCAAAGTCAACAAAACCACAGATTTCTTGACCTCTCAACACATTTCCACCAAAACTTAACCCTAGACTTAAAGAACCAACTAAGTACTGAAATACCCACTTCAAAGCTTGCCAGTGGGATTTCCCAGGGTTTCTCATGAACCTACTAACTAAACTGACAGCATAGGTTAGGTCTCGTCTTGAACAGACCATAGCATACATGATACTTCCTACCATACTTGCATATGGTAATTTTTCCATGAATACTCTTTCATTTTCAGTTTTGGGAGACTGATCTAATGAAAGTTTAAAGTGCTATCCAATGGGAGTACTCACAGATTTAGCCGAGTCCATGCCAAATCTTTTTAGTACTCTCAATAGGTATGTCTTTTGTGATAAGTGGAGTAGCTTATCTTTCCTATCTCTAATTATCTCCATACATAAGATTTTCTTAGCAGGTCCAAGGTCTTTCATTTCAAAGACAGATTTTCAAATTTCTTTTACATGCTCAATCAAATTTTTACTTTTACAAGCAATGAGCATATCATTAACATATAACAGAAGATAAATAGTGGCATCATCAGAAGTTTTGAAATATACACAGCTATCATAATTACACCTTTTAAAACCATTTCCAATCATTTGTGTGTCAAATCTCTTGTATCACTGTCTTGGAGATTGTTTTAATCCATATAATGATTTTTTTAACAAACACACATGATTTTTATTGGATTAATTTTCAAAACCTTCAGGGGGTTGCATGTATAGGGTTTCTTCCAACTCACCATGCAAAAATGCAGATTTAACATCCAATTGTTCCAAAATTAAATCATGATAGGCAGTATAGGCTAGTAATAACCTGATAGAGCTATGTTTTACTACAGGGGAGAAAATCTCATTGAAATCTATACCCTCCCTTTGTGTAAAACCTTTTGCCACTAACCTAGCCTTATACCTAGGTTTTTCTACCCCTGCTATACCTTCCTTTTTCTTGAATATCCATTTAGACCCTATGATTTTAACCTTGTCAGGTTTAACACCATTTCCCAAGTTTTATTCTTATATAAAGATTTCATCTCTTCCTGCATTGCAAGAAGCCAATTACTGGACTCTTTGCTGTTCATGGCATCTTTATATGACCTTGGGTCCAGGTCTTCAATGTCCGAGGCTACTGTCAAAGCAAAGGCTGTTAATTCAGCCTGCCTAAACCTCTTGGGGGGTTTGATGACCCTCCTAGCCCTATCTCTTACAAGATTGTATGAGTCAATTGAATCTTCTTGGTTATTATCTAGACTGGTTTTAGCACTACTTGGAGATTTGGGGTCTGTGTCAGTAGGCAGTGTTTGAAGATGTTCCACCTCAAGCTGGACACTGTCTTGGGCAGTATCCTTTTGAGTTTCATTAGAGCTAGTGGGAGCTCTGGCCATTTGTGACTCATTAAAAGTCACATCTCTACTTATAAGACACTTTTGTTTTCCTGGTTCTTCTATCCAAAATTTATAACCTTTTACAACCTCAGGATATCCAACAAAAATGCATTTCACTGCCCTTGGTTCCAGTTTGTCAGTCTTGGTGTGTGCATAAGCAACACACCCAAATACTCGCAAATTAGTGTAATCTGAGGGTTTACCAGATCATAATTCCTGGGGAGTTTTGAAATCAATGGCAGATGAAGGGGTTCTATTTATCAAGTACACTGCTGTACTTACAGCCTCTACCCAGAAGGTTTTAGGTAGTTTGGCATTGGACAACATGCACCTAACCCTCTCAAGAATGGTCCTATTCATTCTCTCAACTAGGCCATTCTGTTGGGGTGTTTCTCTCACTGTCCTATGTCTAGCTATACCTTCCCTTTGGCAGTAGATATTAAATTCATTTGATAAATACTCAAGCCCATTATCTGTCCTAAGCTTCTTCACCTTCATTTCCAGTTGATTTTCAACCAAAACTTTCCATTCCTTAAATTTGTCAAAGGTTTCATTTTTCTGTTTAAGGATATAGACCCGCACTTTTCTTGAATAATCATCAATTATGGATAGGAAGTAATTCCCTCCACCATGGGAACTCACCCTTGCAGGTCCCCATAAATCAGAGTGGACATAATCCAAGCTCTACTTTGTTTGGTACACTCTGGTTTTAAAACTTACTCTGGTGGATTTTCCTAGAATGCAATCCTCACAGAAGGGAAGGTCCCCTAGGTTTTTGTCACCAAGTAACCCCTACTTATGGAGTTCCTTTAAGCCCTTAAGGCTGACATGGCCTAGTCTCCTGTGCCAGAGCACAGTGTCACACTCCCTTGCATTCTGTACAGTAGATACATGTCCAATAATAGTCTAACCTAGAAGGATATAAAGGCCATTCTTTATCTCTCTTTTCATGACTACTATGGAACCTTTGGTAACCTTTAAGGTTCCAGACTCAGACTTAAAGGAATACCCAGATTTATCAAGCATTCCTAAAGAAATTAAATTCCTCTTTAATTCAGGTATGTATCGTACATCTTTCAATATTTTTTCCATACCATTATGCAGTTTTAATCTAATTGTTCCAATACCAAGAACCTTACAAGATTTATTATTACCAAGCATAACATGTCCACCACTCAAATCAGAGAAAGTTTCAAACCAAGGCTTACATGGACACATGTGAAAAGAACACCCAGAATCAAGAATCCATTCCTTTTCAGATTCTACTTCTGAGATGCAAAGTACCTCAGCACTCTTATAGCCATCTGATACAACAGATGCATTCCCTTCAATTTTTGCCTTATTCCCTTCTTTAGTTTTCCTCTCGGGGCAGTCTTTCTTGAAGTGTCCCTCTTTATGACAGAGGAAGCACTTCAATTGTTTTCCTTTTGGTTTAGACTTAGGTTTATTCTTCTTTCCCTTTTGACCAGGTTTTTCTGGTTTTACTCTAGCCAATAAGCCCTCACCAGCTTCACCTTTAGGCTCTGTAGTGTTCTGTAGTTCCCTAGCATGTAAGATGGACTGTACCTCATCTAGAGACAGACTCTCTCTACCATACATGATGGTTTCCTTGATATTTGTGTATGAACTATCCAGTGAGCTTAATAGTAATATGGCCTGATCCTCATCCTCTATGGTTATGTCTATATTGGCCAGATCTAGGATGATTTTGTTGAACTCATCCAAATGGTCTTCAATAGACACACCAAGAGACATTTTGAAAGTATAAAGCTTAGTCTTTTTATGAAGACGATTAGCCAGGGATTTGGTCATGTATAGAGACTCTAATTTTAACCAGATCCCCGCTACAGACTCCTCATTGGCTACCTCCCGTAATACCTTATCCCCTAGGGAAAGAATGAGGGCACTGTGTGCCTTCTGTAAAATCTCAGGTCTAATCATCTCAGACGAAGAGAAACTAGGTTTCTCTTCTGAGGACCCTTTAGACACTTTCTTGTCTCCAAGAAGTGCATCCTGGAGACCATGGTGCACTAAAAGAGCCCTCATCTTAATCCTCTAGAGGCCAAAGTCGTTCTTTCCCGTAAATTTCTCGATCTCAAACTTAGCCGATCCCATCTCTAACCTAGGCTCTAGATACCACTTGTTTAATCTAGGGTTTTATACGATCAATCAGAGAACTTCAACAACGCCAAGATTTGTACAAGAAATCAACAAGAAACAAGAAATAACAGAATAATAGAACAGAAATTGAAAATAGAAGAACACACAAGTTAACGTGGTTCGATCCTTTCGGATCTACATCCACAGGGGGAACTGGCCAGAAATCTTCTTATTGATGTTTCGAGAAGTTTCAAGATGCAGGTTACACGCTCCATGTCACTGTAATGACCTCAACTCCCTCTCAATCTCTCGAATTACAGAGTTTCACCGCTAACCCTAGAATCGCCTCTCGGTGTTCGAAAGAAAGCCTTAGAATGTGTATCGCTCATCTGCTAACTACTGTTCATCTCTAACTATTTATACCTGAGCCTAATGTTATACCCTTATTACATAGGATTGCAACACGTGGTCATTAAAATGACCATTAAATGACACAGGTCTGATATTATGAGATATTATAAGATAGAGACACGTGGTGACCACTTCATTGGTCATTATACACAGATCAGAAATGAATTAAGACTAAACAAAGAGAAAAACAAATTGTTGACACATCCTTTCTCACAAGGTTGCATTCGTGCTTCACCTGAAATAAGCAGTATGTGTACCTCAGGTATTTGTGAAAATAACGATTAGAAATATTGTGGCTTTGATCTTTGGGTGTTTGTTCTTGTTTGTTTGGCATTTCCAAAATCTGGCTCGTCAAGAGGATGGGACTTTGTTGGCTTTGGTTAATAATGAATTTAAGCAATTCATGGAAGCAGCTGTCGTTGTTGGAAATGGAACAACTGCCTACAGCGAATTTGTATCAGCGCCAATGCATAGACATACGCTAGAAAGAGATGGGCATTTGTTTAAAGCATCTCAGTATTTTGTCAGAGTCTAAGAATAGCTAGCACCGGCCAGTATGACGTTGTCATCCATATTAGTTTCAATTGGTTTTTTCTCGACAACATTAATTAATAAATGGAGGTAATGTTTAAAATAATCTAAACTAATTCTTCAAATTATTTTGGAAATTCAGCTTGCTCCTTTCAAAGTTTTGATAGACACACATATATATATATATAGAGAGAGAGAGAGAGAGAGAGAGAGAGAGAGAATTATATACTGAAATAATTATATATACTTTTCTTTGCAGTTTCATCTTTTGGACTTGGGAGAAACATTTGATCTTCCACCCCCCATGCAGATAGCAGCAATATGAGAGAGGAGAAATAATCAATGTTGCTGCATAATCAAAAGGCTATTCAAACATATACACCGCAAGCATGAATAACCGTATGGAGCTCATTCACAATTTCTTAAAACAAGTAGAGTGCACACAAAATCTAAACATCAGAACCCACGTCATTGGGAAAATAAAAAAGAATTTGAAGCTAACGAAGGGGATTGAGAGAAATTTTGAAACCAACAATGAAACTTTCGCAATTTGAAATACCTAGTTTGAACCCACCTGAGAGTCTAGCCTTTTTCGTTATCAAATACCCAGTTTGAAACTTTCGCAATGTTTTTTTTAGTATTTTATTTTTTTATGTATATAAGTAAAACATTCAACAATGACACGGAAGGAAGGAACATTCAACGTCATTCAACATTCAACAACAAAGCAACAAAAATACCTAATATATGTAAAAGAAAAAAATTCAGAACGGAAGGAAGGGAAGGGGAGCAGCGACGGCTACGGCCATCGAGCAAGGGTGAGTTTTTTTTTCTTTTATTATTATTTTAATCTGAAACGGAAGGAGGTTATCTATTATTTTCATTGAACACAGTCCTTCATTCATGACTGCTCTGAAATTTTCATCAGAGTGAAATGCCCCATTTAAGGGCCTGCAATATACTGCATATATCAGAAGCGGCTCAATATGTTTTGTGTTCTACGACTATCATTAAGTGCATTATATTTTAATTTAAAAATAATAATAATATTTAAATATTAAATATTGAAGTTTTATTTGAAGATTTCGAAATGCAAAATACATATTAAAATTATTTTTATGAATAATATTTATAAGTAATATAAAAATTTGAAAGAGAATATAATTTTTTGTAAATATAATATATTTCTTTATAATTTAAATACTTACTTTTATTTTAAGTAATATATACTTCTTTTAATACTTAGTTTTGAAAATAAATAAGGCCATCAATATCAAAATATACATAATTTTACTATTTTTATTCTAATTTTACTATTATTTGAAATTTTTGTACATTTGGAATAAAATATTTTTAAGTAAAAATGATATATTTGTCTTTTTTTCAAAATTTTCATCTTTTAGATTAAATATGGGGGCTACTCAAAGTGGGGGCCTTAGTCGGGGGCCTAGTTAGCTACCCTTTTAAGGCGGCCATCATAAAGTCATGAAAGTCTAGAAGGATGAATTTTGTGTACTAACCTGTAACTATTAAAAAAAAACATGGGGGTGGAAAATAAGAATTGAAGGTTGAATGGTCCTACTATGTTGGTGCCTAAATTTGGTTCCATGTAGATCATTGGATAGTCTCATACATATATATATATATATATATATATATATATATACTAGTAGTAAGGCAATGTGCGAGGCACATTTGCCCTGTTGAGAGAAAAAGAAGTTTCTAAAAAGCATTTAAAAGAAATTACAATGATAAGCTGAAGAAGGATAATAATGTGATTTTAGTTAGAAACTATTAATCCAAATAGTAAGTTTAAACAAACCATTGGTTGAAACAAGTTTGGAAAATAAAGCATGTTCATTGGGAATTATTTTCTTCATCATTCATATTGTGATTACAAAGTTTTGGGAGTTATACATATAGATTTAATGTGGTGTCTTCATCCACAACATTTATCAAAAAAACAATGAAATGTTTGTGGCACTGCTCCTGGAGTTGATATGTATCTGCATCTAGTTGTATGATCCACCTTTTTAGTAAACACAATGTTGCAATGTTTTAAACATATGGTAAATGTTCCTATATCAAATGAATTTGGAGTTTAAGTATGGTTATTAAATATAAACATAAGAAATATAAAGTATGGTGAACAAATATAAATGTAGCAGTCGGTTGTTATGAATCTCACCACCAAATACATAAAGAGGAGTAATTTATAATCAAAAAAATGAATGAAGTGAATTTCATGATGTCAATGGCTTATGATTATCAATGATTTCTCGTTACTGCTTAGATATAAGCTTCCTCACTATAAAAGAAAAAGAAGACGAACATCACAGACAACTTTTTACATTGTTTGGCTCAATGATCATGAAGCAGTGTTTTTACATGCATCATAGCAGATTAAGTACGGTATTGATAAATAATTATGAATACCAGCTCCATCAAACAAATAGAACCTAAAAATAGAAAATAATGTGAATTTTCTCACGGTTCTCAAAATAAAAATAAAAATGTTCATTTAAATCCTTCTAGATTGAAAAAATGCACCAAACAATCTGTATGCTCATCTGAGAAAGATTTGGGGCAATGAATGGAAGTTGCAGATTTTGCAAAGCATAAATGGAAAAATAAATTAAAATATTTATGTTTTCTCCAAGTTTTGATATCCAGAGACATGAACAAAAATTTTAAAAAAATGTTATGTTATATTAAAGGGGCGAGTCGAAATATCATGTGAAGCTATGAAGGGTTTTTTAGATGACCTGATAAATAATCATTCAAATTTTAAAGAATAAATATGATACTATTAATATAGAGGAAACATTGGAGAAAAATGAAGATTAAATTCATGGAAGTTGAAGATCTGGAAATATCTTGAGGACATCATAAATATCAATATTTCCAACATAATATTGTGACACAGCTTCAAGTTAGACTCCTTAAAAAACTTTTTCTATCCAAATATATGTTCCAACAGGCCAAAACCAACATCGAAATAGATATACATTCAATGCATCGTCAGTTGCCTCGAGACTACTGAAAGTAGAACAAAGAAGTCCAACCGACTAAGCAAGCTCAACTAAGCTGAAAAGAATGGAGAATGAAAATTAGAAATGGACTACCAATAAGCATAAAAATTGTATGACCGTTTTAGTGACATTACAATTTAGACCTAACTATAGAAACATTAAACAATTTTAGAATTCAAATATATTATTACTTTCATATTATCATTTTATATAATAAGAAGATGATAGATTATTATTTAGATAAAAATATTTACACCATGACATGATTTTTGAGATGACTTAATAAATAATCATTCAGATTTCAAGTATGAAGATAACCCAAAACTCAAAAGTTCATATCACTCGAGTCATGAGAAAATGAATCTGATAAATTTTTTCAATATTTAGTACATGAATAATAAAATATTTGATTGGGAGACAAAAATACCCTTTGAACAAAAAATAAATCAAAAGTCAACTTTTAGCATCCAAACGTTTCTATTTCTTTTTATATATATAAATTATTGCTAAAATTTGAGTGCTTGCAAAATTCTATCGATCTTTAGCTAAACCCAATAAAGTCACAAACAATCGAGGATTCAACAATGGTATCTTGAGGTTGAATGTGTGGTCTTGTGAGCATGCTGGCCGGCCTGCAAAAGCACTTTTGTCGGTGCCCCAGCTTACACTTGGGATCGTACGCAAACCGTGATGTCGGGGATGAGCGTCACAGGGAAGTTCACCCCTCGTCTTATCGTGTACTGGATTTTTTTTCTTTTAATTTAAAAGTTGTCGCAGCAGAAAAAGGTCAAACCTTTCTATGCTTATATCACATGGCTTAACAAATAATATCCCAAAATATTGCATTTCTATTAATGAAGACATAATGATCATCTATAAGTGTTTATTCTTCCAAAATAACGGAAGACCAAAATATAAGCATATAAATACAAAAGCTGCATAGGTGATCCCTTACCATCACTTCCTAAACCACCGGTTCCTTCTTAATCTCCTTGAAATTTGGGCCGTAATGGAGACTGTCCAAATCCAAGGTCGGTCTCATCTCACAACTCATCCCGGAGGATGACTCATATAGGCAACCCATATGGAAGGAATCGTCTATGCCAAGAACTGTACAACACCCAGTAGGGCGTATATTACCCAAGACATACGCAGCTAGGGGAAGTGACTCCGGCTTAGGTAGTCAAGAGTCACTAGCTCGGAGGTGGCGGACTCAGTCGGGCTCGTGGGGGTCTGAGGCGCCGTCCCTGGGGTCATACTCTTCAAAGTCGTCATTACCTGTAACTACTTCTACCATCCCAAAAGATGATAGTGGAGAGATAAACATGGATGAAATTTTGGGAGAAATCTCAGTAAGCACATGTATATTATAACAAAAGCAATTTAAACATACGGATAAATGAATAGCAAACAATCAATCATACTTTTATGCATTATGAGACTCATGACTTTATGGTGTGCACATGCTCATGCTCATGCTTATGCTTATGTCTTAAAATTTATCTTTTTCTTTTCATATTCCTTTCATATGTTTGTTCGTAATCTCAGAAAACAAAACAATGGAGTTTTCCTTCAAAATTCATCTTTTTGCAAATACTTTTCATTTTTCTTATCTTAGGCGCCACTTATCATATCATATATGGCCCGAAAATCTATCTTTTGTCATGACCTCTGTTGGACACCTCACGGTTTCCCTATGCACCGTGTGTTCCTACTAGTTACCATAGCACCCGACGACCGTATCAAACCTAAGTAGTTACGTTTTGCGCCCTTTCGCGCTCTTCATCATTCGGCGATTGATCACTCACCAAATGACTACAAACTTTTCTATATCGGTGAGGCCGAAGCCAACACCATCCTGTATGCACCCACTAGCTTTAGGTGCGACCACACTCCGAACACCTTTTGGAGCCATACATGGTCTGCCGACGGTTGTTTGTCGACCTAGGGGCTTTCACTCAACTTTAATCACTCCTAAGTGAACAGGGAGTTCCACTAGGACACTACCCCGTCCCAACCTTTGGGGTTCTTATAAAACTTTAATTAATTTCTTTTCTTTTAAAAACATGTTTAAAACATGATTTTCGTGTTGTATGCATGAGACGCGAGACTCATGTCACGGAACATATAAAATGGATGATGAACATAACGCTTACTCTACGTTATGCTTTTTCAAAATTTTCGCACCTCATAATTTTATTCATTTCCTTCCCAAAATTACTTAATGGGTCTCTAATACACTTAGGGGTGCTCAGCCCCTTCCCGCTAGGGTTGGGCCGAGACGCTCCCTTTGTAATTTCCTAACTTTTTGTCTCCTAATCTTTTCCAATCACTCCAATTTAAGTCCAACCACTTAAATGTATTTTTTTTTTCTAACCCTAAAAAAAGGCTTGGCCAAAACTCTATGTCTTTTAATTTATTATTCTATTCCCTATTTCGTCCAAGATGACTCACCCAATGATTTAGGTGAAAACTACCAATCATGCTAGTGCAACCATTTTATTCATATGCATCTAATGTCCCCAAATATTTTAAGCATATCATCATAACATAGCACAATAATCAAATCAATAATTCCACCTAAAGAAAACCTTAAGTCCGAAATATATACATGCATAAACCCAACATTTTCATCTCCAAGTCAAAATCTAGTAAATATATTTTCATCTCTTCTCATCATGTTGATCACACCATATTCTTCTTCCATATCAAATATTCAGATTTACCACATGAAATAATCTTTACTCTTAACAAGATATTTAAACTTAGGCATGAATTTTTACCACTAAATAAACAACACTAGAGGCATCATCCAACATCATGCTAGTAAACCTTCAATCATGCATGCATTTCCGTCATTCCACCTCATGTTGAGTAACTAACTAAACCACATATTATTTCAACTTCTCAACTTAGAAAAATATCATAACTTAAACATGAATTCTTACTAAACTAAACATGTCAAGTTTTCCTCTAAAGGGTTTCATTTTCAACATACACACACAAAGATTCAAACAAAACAACCAAATTCATTCAAAGGTATACTAAGATTGCTAAAGGTAGGATAAGAATGCACTTACCTCTTCAAGAACAATTCTTCCTCAAAATATTTGTCCTATTTCTTTTCTTCTAAGGATATGGTGATGTTTAGAGGTTAGAAGAAAGCAAAACAAAAGAGAGTTGAGGGAGAAGAGTGGGGTTGGCCGAGAGGTAGAAAGAAAGGAAGCTTGTGTGTTTGTGAGATAGCCAAGTGAGGGGTGGGTCTCCTCAAGGGTATTCGGCCATGCTCTTTTCTCTAGGGGCCAAGGACACTTCACCATACCTTGATTTGAAAGACATAAGACTAAGTAAGGGTGGTTGCATGGAAAAAGAAAGCAAATGATGAGAAATGGGAGAAATGAGAAAACGGATTCCTTTGCCTCCCAAAGTCTCCACCGAAACCTCCTTCCCCTCTTACCTCATTCTCTTGTCATTTCAATCCTATGACACACTCATCTAACCACTTTCATGTCAATCCACAAGATTCTATGGCCATGCTTTTGAGAAAGAGAGCTTGCATGATCCGACCATACCTTGGATCCATGTGTTGCTCGAAACTCTCCCCCCCTTCATTCCTAGTTTCCTTCCATTTCAAGCAATCCCCAATCATTTCCTTACACCACCATACCTCTTACACACCTTACACTTTGTACTTCATCTTGTCACACAAGTCTAAGATGTCCCTTCCACTAGATTTGCAAGTACTTCTAGGAAACCTCCAAAGGATGCACACGACAATCTCATCCGGATCCCTCCTAGCTTTTTCTTCCTCCTTTTCCTTTCGTCTTCCTCATGACACTTCTCTTCACTTGTCAATCACCTTGTCACCTCTCTCTTACATGATCCTATGGTGATCATTAGCTTAGATTGGAGAGAATTGCATGAGAAAAACCCCTAAGGGGTTTCGGCTACTAGCTTAACCGAATGCCCTCTCTTCTCTTCTTTTCCACTTCCTACTCCAATCCACAAGTGTCACTCCACTAAGCATGGCATGTACTAGATAAATTAGAATAGACATTATCTTAGTATTTTCCAAAGATATCCCAATGATGAGAAAATCCTATCACAAGATTTTACACTCAACCTTACCATCCACACACTAGTCTAGCACTTTTCCATTTTCACCTACTAGTCTTAGGTGACTCACTAGGGTTTCTCTATAGGTGACAAGTGTCCCATGTGTGGGCTTGGTGGGTCATGGGTCAATCTCATGGGCTTGTGGGCTTACTATTCCTTCCTAGGCCCAATAACTCATTCTAACTTTCAAGGCTCTAATCTTAAGCCCATGCCCTTTTTCCTCACCTCTCAATATAATTAAATTAATTAGTTAACCACTTGATCAAAATAATTATTCAATTAAATAATACAAAATGAAAGTATCGGGTCGTCACAAATTTCCTGTATATAAATGGAGATAAAAGTGTTAGTTGCTGTTACTCAAATGAATCAATCTTTTTATTAGAAAGCATGCAATATTTTGTTCTTTTATTTGGAAGTTTCAAGTAATAATTCATTATCTACCGACAAAAGATAAGATTGCCATATATATAATCATATTTTGAATGGGGCACCTCAGTAATAGTAATACTTTAACAGCTGCATGATACTTGATTTGAAAATCTATATATACTCATAAAAGTATTCAATCATCTGATAATCTGTAGACTTCTTGTCTTTTCTTTTTTCTCTCTCTGCGTTTTTTATCTGTTGTCATTTTTCTTTGTTTATTTTCCTTACAGGCTCAACAACTCTTTTTCCCCACCCCCTTCAAAAAAAAAAAAAAAACTACACAGAGTTTAATTTGGTGCTATTTACATAACAAATATGTCATCTGTCCCATGGAAAACAATCATTATGGCCAAAAAACAATAATGTTATCAGTGTTGATGATCTTTAATTCCTATAACTCAAACATCTATATTTTTTGGTCCATTTCAAAAACATGCATGTTCCAGTATTATTTTGCTTGGCCTTTCTCTATAATTGTCACCCCCAACCTACAAGTAAACCAGCTATAGTTTCTTATACCATTATTTTTGGTCAAGCTTTGAGCTAGAGATCTAGGACAATAAAACATTATTTTATATTTAGTAACAAAAGTCTACGAAAGTCTATGTATAAATGTTATAACAGTTCACTATAGCTTTGTTTTGAAAGCTAAAACAACAAATGCAAAGAACAAGAAAAAAAGTTATCCCAATCCCCTTTTAATAATTAAAAGGTTCATTAACAACTATGCAAACAACAATAACTATGCATATACATATGTCCATAAATAATGAAAAGCTTGTAATTTATCTGAAAACAAAGAATACTTGCATTGTGATTATTGATTTCCTTTTTTCTTGGACATAAGTATGCTAAGCAATATACAGTATACATAGCATTACTATTTTTTGCTACAAAAAAAAAAGAAAAAAAACAAAGGGATAGACTATAACGTACAACCTAAGTAATATATTGTATTTAGTTTGTGTGGGAGCTATTTTTAGTTTTTGGTCGTGAGAGAAAGATATCCAGTACCCAAAAACATGCCCATGTCTGATTTCAATGTTTACATTTCAATCAAATTGAAATCATCATCCGGTCGCATGCACTAGTTCAACATCTTCTCACCTACCCTCAATCCAATATGAAAGCATTCCGAGAGATATACTTCTATGATTTCAAATTATCTCCTAACATCTATTTAAATATATATTTACTTATTATGTTTAAATAAAAGAATAAAAATGAAAAATTGAAAGAGCTTCATTCTCAAGATGTGCACATTCCCAATAAAATAACGTTGACGAAAAGAAAGTGCAAATCAATAAAGGCAGTGTCTTTCGCCAACCATAATACAAATACAAATGCCTCTAATCTGAGTGACAATCACTGATCTTACTTCCTTTTTCTCTCCATTGATATCTTCTTTCTCAGACACACACACCCAACAGCACCACCATTAATAATGGCGATAGGCTCAAAGCTTTTTCATTTTCTCCTTCTATCCTCATTGGGTGACTCCCTCCTTAACTCCTTCTAAAATCACACCCAAAAAAAAAAACTTTTTTAACTTTAGAAATTAAGACGGTTATAATTTGTTTGTATGATTTTTCAAAATGACGAGTTTCAACTTTCAGGTCGTACTGAAAGAATTAAGATACCCGAAATGTAACCCCTTTTCTCTGATATCACCCAAAAGAACTCTATTCTTGCACCCAAAAGATGAACATTGATATGGAGAATTTAGGTGATGATGGAAGTACTTCATTGCATGAATCAAAGCAATCCGACCATGGGGAAAAAACAATTAGAAGGGGTAAATTGAAATTTAAAATTAGCAAAACTAAAGCATAGTCTTGGTCGTAGAATAGAATATTTTGAATCAACTTTATTAGAGTGCAAACAAAAATGTATGAATAGAGGAAGAACCATTATAGTTAGACAAAAAACAACAAAATCCAAAAATTTTGAGTGAAATCCTCCAAAGTAGCAATCTACATGTAAAGCCACAAAAACTTTATACCTTTTCATGTAATCAATACACAAATATTACAAATTTCATAGCAGAAAGGAAAACAATAAATTTTGCAAGTTTGCAACCTATAAATTAACATCACACATACCGTTAACCCTAAACAAGAAACTCGTCATTTCAACGCCATCTTAGCCTCCACATGCTTGCATAAAAAAGACTCACACCATCAAGCACAATGTAAATTATAGAGAAAATTGAAACCAAATAAAATAAACAAATCCAATAATCAACTATTTTATAAGAATCCGTGAGAGAGATGAACACAATAGAATTGTTGTATATGAACCATATGTCAAAGTCCAACTGACAATTCTGGGATATTTCAGCTTACGAAATCATAAATAGCTGTCATAGAATTGCAAACCCTAGAGATGGACAGGGATAACAAAATATACATGGGAGATTAAACAAAAAACTCACTGGTGGGGATCTTAGTGATGTGGGAAAATCGATAAGAAAAATCGGTTGGGGAAATCCAAGGCTTCATAAGAACCCTAGGTACAGTAAATCTAATCTTCCAACAAAACACAACTTAGAGAAATCTTCGATGCATTGCAAAGACACTTACTAAAAGGCTGGCGGCGACAGAGAGAGACGTCGGTAGAAATGCGAGGTTGTTGGGAGGTGGCAGCCCTTAGGTCCACGAAAAAGAACTTCAAGAAGTATAGGACTTCTCCTTTGCTTCCAGGTATTGGGTCAAGTCTAATGGAAGGTGGGTACATCTGGGTTTGGAGTTGGACTTGGTGTTGGTGGCATGGGTAGCAGCTGAGAGATTGGAGAAATGGAGAAACAGAGAGGGAGAGGGAAGGCGTTTGGGAGAGAGAAGCTGGAGGAGAGAAATGGGGTGCTGTCATGCGTAGCTCAAGGAGAGGAGAAGCTAAAGGCTGTCCTGCATGGCTCAAGGGCAGTCTCGAAATATGAATCTTAAACAAAATTTACTGTTTATTACTATTCTTTTGATGATAAGCACTTTTTAAATATAAAGATATATATATATATATATATAGCGTTGTTAGAGAGCAGCTACAATCATATCACTCACCCTCATATGAACAGTAACATTTACTGTTCATATGAGAGTGAGTACTCTGAATTTGGCTACTCCCAATCATTTTGATATATATATATATATATATATATCCATGCAATGAAACTGCATACCAGTGTTTTGATGCAAATACCTTGTAAACGGGTCCAAATCCACCATGTTCAGGCTAATTTTGACTTGAAAAGTTCTCTGTGGCATAAGCTATTGTGGCAAAATCAAATAATGGTAGGTCCAAAGTTTCATTCTCCCTTCTACTGCTAACCTCTTGTTCTAGATTGTATAAGATACATCCTATAAAGAAATGCAGCAGATATGAACTAAGTTCTCAAGTGGTATTCAGAGATATGATATTCTCCACACATCCTCGTTGACTCTTCCTAACTAATGTCAAGTACAAAGTACATGACCACATCTAGAAGTAATTTTACCCAATGCCCCCGTACTAATTGATGCAAGGCATGGTGAACTTAATGAGAGCTTGAAATATGAAATAGAATCCGGCTAGAGTGGCTGGTCTAGATCAATCACCCTTTCTTTGACTACAAATTTTCATTGATGAAAACAGTTGTTGGATTTTTGAAAATCTTTTATCATCTCTTTTTCGCTTCTTCGTCAGTACAAATAACATCAAGCTTAGGCCAAGGAGAGCCATTCCAAAAGACAGTACATAGATAATTATGTTCCTCCCTCGTTTCTTTCCTTTCGAGCTTCTATATGCAGCTACAATAAACTCAGTATGAAGTAATTAACATTAGTATTTTTCTATACAATAGTCCAAAATCATTCAATCATTTCTTTTCACCTCCTAACTGTTCCTTATACTTAGATATGCTTATATTCAAGTGGGTCTAATTCCCACTTGAAATCTAAAAAGCAAATAATTATTAAGAATACAGGAATCATACTTAACTCAGAGGCAGCCATCCTTATGTAGATGTCTTGCCCATTTTCAGAGTACTCTCTGATATCAATCAGTTCTCCAAACCAAAGTATGCACCCACTTCCTCCTTCTCTGACATTAAAATTCGAACAAGTTGTACAAGTGCAGTTTTCTAATCAAAGCTTCTTACATTCATGAAGGTCCATAGTCCTATTATATCAAGACTGTCGTGTGTCATATACAAGTTAACTAATATAGAGAGCATATATGTTTCCTTTAAGACTTCATCAAAAAAACTATACAGCCTCCTACTTTAGTCTACTACACGAAGTTTGACCATTCTTTTTATTTTTTTCTTTTTCTTATTGCAATGGGCCCGCACATTTGTTTTTGGAGCAATGATATGGGCCCTCGCAGTTGGGGCTCTTTTGCGCCCCCGTAGACATAATTTATTTTTTACTTTTTTACGGTTTATTTTCTTTTCACATAAATGATAAAAAAGATGTGCAAACTAAACATATTTGAATTTTTTTTTTTCATTTTTTTCTAATTAAAAAAGTCATGGGGGCACAAAGGAGCCCTAATTGCAGGGCCCATAAAATTGCTGTTATTTTTTAGCTCTCCCCACCTACTTCCGTCCCCCTTTCCCAAACCAACCCTCCATTTTTTTCCCGGTGGGCTTCTGACTAAATTTTTTACTATTACTTAATTTGAAACACAATTTTTTACTGTTACAATTCCAATATGACTTTATGTCTATTTCATGGATTAAAATTTGATATAAGACTTTTTAAGAGTTCGAATTAAAAGAAACATTAAATTATTTTGATCAGAAAGTTAAGATTTGATATAAGACTTTGTGTCTACTTGCTACAAATTATAATGTCACAAAGCATGCACGATTTTTTGATAAATTAAATCCCAAACTAATTAATTTAGAATATGATTTTCATGAGAGATATCATGTTTTTTCCTAAGCCAGTGGTAATAGATATCTCCTAAAATCTAATATTTTGTTATATATTTGACTTGTTTACAAGTTTTTCAATTTCATCACTCAAAATATAGAGTTACTGTTGTCCCACCCATTGACAATCTAGACTTGATCGGTCTAGACATATATTTTAATTTTTATAAATAAAAGGTTAATAGATGGTATGGAGCAAGACCGGAGAAAGGTGGGTGAGGGGAATAGAGAAAAGGAAGAAAGGGGTGGGGTCGGGGGGGGGGGGATTGGGTGGGAGGGGAAACTCAAAAAATAAATGTGGACTCCATTGTAATAAGAAAAAGAAAAGAGAAAAAGAAATAGTCAAACTTCATGCAGTGTAGACTAAATTAGAAGGCTGTATAATGTTGAGATGTGGCTTGAATTGAGTTCAATTAAGCGCATCAGATAGTTCTCGCTCGAGCGAGCCTCAACCCTTGACTTCGCTCAACCCTCACTCGACATCTCGCTCAAGCGAGGCATCAAACAAAGAGTTCGCTCGACCCTCGCTCAACATTCAGCTCAAGCGAATTCCAGACAGAGACTTCGCTCGACTCTCGCTCGACTTCTCGCTCAAGCGAGAGTCAACCCTAGACGTTTGCTAGACCTCGCTCAAGGTTTCGATTCGAGCTAATATTTTCTGTACTAGGGTTGGCGTCGTTTGGAATAATATTTCGCTCGAGTGAGATTTGACTTATAAGAAGGCTCGTGTTTATTTGAACGCTGAGTAGCTTGAGGAGCTCCAGAAGATTTTTGGTTTAGATTTTGAGTGGAGAGCTATTTGTAAGGGTTTGAGAAATGTGAGAGAGAGTTTTGCAACTTGTAAGTAAGATTGAGTGTTTCTAGTGTAATAATCACATGATTCAATCTCTGTACTCTATCTCTGTTGTTATAGTGGATTCATTGAGACCGACCCAACAGTAGACGTAGGTTTGTGTTAAACCGAACCACTTCAAATCTTGGTGTCCATTGCTGTTCTGCCTCTTTTGTTTTATTTCCCTTGGTTGTATCCGCTGCGTGACTTCCTATTTACTGTTTGTTGACCGGTCCATCCCCAACAAACTGGTATCAGAGTGTTCTTAAGCTCTGTGAAGACCTGAAGGGATGACCTCAATAAAGCTTGAAGTAGAGAAATTCAACGGACAGAACAGTTTCGATTTATGGCGGATCAAGATGAAGACATTATTGCGACAACAGGGTCTGTTCAATGTTCTAGAATTAAGGAAGAAAGGGCTCACAGTATTATCCTATTGTCATTATCAGATAGAGTTTTGAGGGAAGTTGCTGAAGAGGAAACCGTAATTGGTCTATGGGACGAGCTAGAGAGCTTATACATGAAGAAATCTCTCACTAACCGGTTGTATTTGAAACAATAGTTATACACTCTCAAAATGATGGAAGGTACTTCTATTTCTGTACATTTAGATGAATTTAATAAGATTATTATGGATCTGAGAAAGATCAATCATTAATTATTTTGTGTTCATTGCCTATTTCATTTGATAATTTTGTAAACTCAATGTTGTATAGTAGAGATATAGTCTCCTTGGTAGATGTTAAGTCTGCTTTGAATTCTAAGGAATTGAGAACAAAGTTTGGGGGATTAGGCATGGATGATCAAGCCGATAGTTTGTTTGTAAAATGTTCCTCTGGTGATAGATTCGGGGAAAGATGTTCAGGAAAAAATAGAGGTAGTTCTAGTAACTCCAAATCTAACAAAAAGAATGTTAAGTGTTATTACTGCCATAAATTTGGTCATTTCAATAATGAGTGTCCTAGATTGAGAAATATTGAAGAAGATGAAAGTTCCTCTAGTAGTGATGACAGCGAAGAAGAGGACAGATAATCTCTACTTCCTTGAGGGCAGTATGGTAACAAGTGGAGTATCCTCACATGCTCCAGATTCAGATATCACTCGCATGCAGCATATGTGAGTGTGTCAGATGGTGTGGTCATTTATGAGTCGGCAGCTTTTACTTGGTGTGATCAGAAGACAGTAATCTTGATTTTTTGTTTGCATTGTGTTCTTGGGAAGCAATGTAAAATCAGGTTTCCTGCAGTATTTCTGATCGGGATACATCTTGTGTAAAATCATGTTTTTGTGATACTCATATTTGTTTTATAACCATTGGAGTTTGGTTTTGTCTATCTGTTTTTTTTGTGATGTGTTTCATGCTCAAACATTTTGGTGAAGACTAGTGATCTACAGACAAGACGGTAGAGCGTTATTCAGATCATACAGTTTTGTCTCACTCCACAAGGAGTCGCTGGATGGAATGAGGTGGACCCGTGTTAGAGTCCACAGTTTACTTTGAGTTTTCCAGGCTTGTTTATAGATTGTGTGAAGCGGTCAACTACAACTTGTTATTGGATGAATTTTCTCTTCTTTTGTTTCCATAGGATGGAGAGAGAGTTATAGCAAGAATGTGGAGTTGCAGAGAGCTTCGGAACAGAGTACGTGCTGTACGCTAGATCATACTATTGTGAAGTATGATTTTGTCCATGGCATTGGTGCACAGTGAGAGCAAGTCTACAGTTGGTAGATAAAGGAGGCAGTTTAACCACCTTTTGTGTATGCTTATGCAGGCTTTGTTAGGTTCTTACTTTTGCAGAGAATATTGGTTGTTTTCATTTGTATTCAGATGCCGTTTGTTCAAGTAAGCAGTCTGTATTGTGGTGCATTACTGTTTGTGTGTTGGGTATTCCCTTTAAGGGATTTGTGGGTCTTTTGTATTTTGTAGGGCTTGTGACAATTCAAGCGAAAGTGAAGATTTGTTGAAATGTAGCTTGAATTGAGTTCAATTAAGCGCATCAGACAGTTCTCGCTCAACCCTCGCTGAGCGTTAGCTAGAGCGAGCCTCAACCCTTGACTTCGCTCAACCCTCGCTCGAGTGAGCCATTAAACAGAGAGTTCGTTCGACCCTCACTCGACATCCAGCTCGAGCGAGATTCCAAACAGAGACTTCGCTCGACTCTCGCTCAACGTTTCGCTTGAGCGAGAGTTAACCCTAGACGTTCGCTCGACCTCGCTTGAGGTTTTGCTTCAAGCTAATGTTTTTTGTACTAGGGTTGGCGCCGTTTGGAATAGTGTTTCGCTCGAGTGAAAGTAGTCTCGCTCGAGCAAGAGTAGTCTCGCTTGAGTGAGATTCAGCCTATAAGAAGGCATGCGTTTATTTGAACGCTGAGCAGCGTGAGGAGCCCTAGAAGATTTTTGGTTTGGATTTTGAGTGGAGAGCTATTTATAAGGGTTTGAGAATTGTGAGCAAGAGTTTTACAACTTGTAAGTGAAATCGAATGTTTCTAGTGTAAGAATCACATGATTCAATCTCTGTACTCCATCTTTGTTGTTATAATGAATTTATTGAGACCGATCTAACAGTGAACGTAAGCTTGTGTTAAGCCGAACCACTTCAAATCTTTGTGTCCATTACTGTTCTGCGTCTTTTGTTTCATTTCTCTTTTGTTGCATCCGCTATGTGACTTCCTATTTACTGCTTGTTGACCGGCCCATCCCCAATATAGAACTTCTCATATTTTATCACCACACAAGAGGGAACAAAAAGATGAAATTCACGAAAGAGAATTGCTAAAGTCATAAAGAGATCTCACAAATTGATAAATTTTCACATAATAGATTACATCTACTTTACAATGAAAGTAGTTTTATAATCTAGTATATCATATCAAGTCTTAATTTATGAATTTATTTTTATAGAATTTTTTTTATGGTTAAAGAAATATCTCAGTTATTTAGAATTCTTGGCGTTGACTGTTTACATTGTGTTTAGCAAGAAAAGAGATCTTTGTGTCATTGATATAATTGGATGTCAAAAAACAAAAGACTTAATAGGATGCGTGTTTTATGTATTGGATTACATGTAACACTATTTATGAGGTTTACAACATTTATTATTTAGCCTTGTAGCATTTATTGTATTGAAAATATATACTACAAATCTACATATATATTCTTCCTATACCTCTTTGAAAAATTTAGACTTTAAGCCTCTTCTAAAATTACAAATATATATATATATATTATCCATAGTTTATGCAAAGTTGTTTTAATCATTATATGTTAAGGAGAGTAAATTACAATTGCCAAGATCAAGAATTTGTGATTTTTAACTTAAGTGGGAGGGTGGTGGGCATCATGAAGCACACCTTTGTTGCAATGCTCTTGTTGGGAATTTGGTATGGGTCGACCAAAAAAGAAGCTTGATTAATCCATTTAAAATGTGCTGATGCTTCCTTTCAATCACTAAATTTTGCTCATGAGTGGCTACAAAAGACAATTGATGGATAATGCCTTTGCTAGAAGGAAAAAAAAAAAAAAGAGAGAGAAAGAGAGACATAGCAAACTCATTTCCATGATCGAATCGAATGATTTTGATAGTGGAGGCAAACTGATATTCTATTAAAGCAGTAAAGTATTGTAAATGATTTTGAGCATCAGATTTAGATTTAAGTAAATAAATTCAAGTGTTTCGAGAGTAGTCATCTACTACGATTAGAAAATAACGAAAATCTTCTATGGATGGAGAAGAAAAAGGTCCCCAAATGTCAACATGAACAAGATCCAAAGGATGTAAAGAACTGTGTTCACTGTCAGGAAATGGTAACCTCTTATGTTTGGCAAGAGAACAAACACTACAACTACAAAGCTTATTATGATTATTAGAAACAATTGAAGAAAATTGAGGCAAAGGTTTCGTCTGAGATAGAGATGGATGTCCCATCCTTTGATGCCAAAGGGAAAGTGAGACATTATTACAACTACTAATGACATGATGATTATTATTTGATTCAACAGTAAAAGTAGTATTAGAAGATACATTTGGAGACACAACAATGAACTAGTGAATGTTGCAGCAGGTATAATCCTTCTCTAGCTTGTCCCTTTTCTAATCATCTTCTAATGTATGAGGTCTTGAATAAAGTATGCATTATGAAGGAAAATAAGGCAGCAAAAGGAACTGGTTAGCTTGCTAACAGAAATGAGGTTAAAAGTAACCGAATGTACACACAAAACATCATGTAAAATAAGGTTTGGTGATAAGAAAACAGAACCTATATGAGTTACATGAGTAGAAGTACTATTTGGAAATTTTACAATAGTATTGAGCACATGATAATATGAAGTAAATAAAGTTGCTGAGTGGACCATATGATCGATCGCACCAATATCAATTATCTATTCATAATCAGAAATTTGGTTGGAAGATTTGTTAACTATGGAAAAAAAAAGAATGATCAAGAGAATAGTTACCTGAGAGGTGATTAAAAGAAGAAGTTACATTAGCTATCTGATGAGGAGAAGCAGAAGACTTAGTGTTGAGAAATGCCAAAAGTTGTTGGCATTGTGAATGAGAAAGAGGTAAGAATGAAGTGGCATCACTGGAGACTACTTGATTAGCAGAAAGAGTTGAAGGTCCGAGTTTAAAACAATATCCTGGTGGATAGTCATGTAGTTTAAAACATTTGTCAACAGTGTGACCTTGTAATCCACAATGAGAACATAGAGGTCGATCCTTGCGATTAGAAACCTTATTACTAGCAAAGGATTTGTGAGCACTGCTTGAATATAAGATAGCAGAAGGAATATAAGGAATCATAACAGATCCAACATCTCTTTACCTCTCTTCTTGAAGCACAAGAGAAAAAACTTTGTTAATTAGAGGAAGATAATCAATTAACAAAATATAACCTCAAATGTGTGAACATTGATCATTTAGTTCCATAAAAAACGCATAACATAATCTTATTGTTGAAAATCAAAGACAGATCGTAAAGCACCACAAGAACATGATGGCAATGGCCTATAATTGATTATCTCATCGCATAATCCTTTCATTTAAGTGAAATATGCTATGACCGTGAGATTATCTTGTGTGAAATATAAAATAGATTTCTACAATTGGAATATACGAGGTCCATTGGCCTGAGAAGATCGATCTTTGAAATTAATCCACATCGTCATTGCTGAATCTTCATAGATCACGTTGGCAGCAATTTCTTTGAACAACGAATTCAGTATCCAGAACAAGACCATATTATTGCATCGGATCTAGGAAGGAAATTGAGGAGAAAAAACAGAAGGCTTCAACATAGATCCATCAACAAATCCGATTTTGTTCTTCGCAGTTAACGCCATTGACATAGATCAATGCCAGGTATGATAATTCTCACTATTGAGAACTTGTGTAACAAGCAATGTTCCTGGACTGTCACCATGATGAAGAAAAAACGGATTTGAAGGATCTTCATGAGGAGCATGAGGAGTAGGGTTTGGTGCCTAAGGCCTAATAGAAGAAGGCTGAAAAAAAAAATAGTTAAAAGTAGATTTCTATTTTTTTTAAATATCTAATTAAAAATATTAATTAAAAGAATATAAAAAATATTAAATAGATATTATCTATATTATTATTAATTAAAAATATTACTTGAAAATGTAGTATAAAATCTTAAATAGTAATTTAATTGACAAATGATAGGAATTATTTTTATATAAAAATCTAATATAAAAATAAAAATAAGTTTATTTAATTTTACTTTTAAAAAAATAAATAAATAAACCTTAATTAAAATTTTAGTCTTAGCCCCTAAGCCTACTGAGCTGACCCTGATTTGGTGTTACAGATGATTCAGACATGATTGTGTTATGTGGAAAAATTTTCTGATACCACGTAAAGAACAGAGATGGAAAGAACAGAGATAAAGAAATTGAATTTGTATTCTATGTATTCGTATAAAAAATGAATTACAAATATATGTCTTTATATACATTTGAATAAAGGCGGGAAATTAGTAAGGTTAAAAATGTATTTTAACTCTAATAGCTTGAGAGATGAAGATCTGCATTCTATGTTAAAGGAAGGCGATTTCGACGGTGATGTTCAGATTGAGCATCTTGACGTTCAGATTGAGCCCTGAGCTCATGGGTGAGTCCTTTCTTTGTTTACACGAAGCTTTACAACATGAATTCCAACATTGACTGCTAATTTATTTTTTCTCCTTTTTCTTTTTTTTAATGTGTTGAAGTTTTAACTCTGACTAAGATTCAAATAATCTCTTTCGTCTTGCCCCTTTCTTTCACTTGTCTCCTCTGTTGTATTTATTTATTTATTTTCCTATTTTAATAACTAAGATACTGTTTTATTAAAGAAGGCGACCAAAATAATAAATACCAAATGTGTCCCAATAACTACCCAAAACAAGCCCTACACAAAAATCAGGAAAGAGAGATGATAATTAATTCGATGTTGTGGTTTCATGATCAAAAGGCTTTTGGAACGTTAGAGCACTTTCATTGGATTGACTAAAAATCATCTTTTAAAAAGTATATTTTTATACAAATATCAAAAAATAAATATCATATTTGATCAATATGACATTAAAGTTTATGGGAAAAAGTGCAAAAAACACTTTTTATGACTAATAAAACTAAGACAATGACCAAAAAAGTTAAAATAATAGTCAAATTTGACAATTATTTTAGCTTTTTGTCCATTGTCTCAATTTTACTATTCACAAAAAATATTTTTTTGCACTTTTTCCCATACACTTCAATATCACAATTGATCAAATATGACATTTATTTTTTAGCATTTGTGTAAAAATATACTTTTTGAATGATGACTTTTAGGCAATCCAATAAGAGTGCTCTTAGAAATGAGACTAGAGAATCACAGTAGGTAGGGAGACACGCACAACTAAACATAATTCAATTAAGTCTGCCTATTCATTGAAGAGAAATCTTAGAGCCGTGACATGTAATATTAATAGGATCTACTATTTTTTTTTCTTTTTATAAAAATAAAAATTATAAAAAATTAAATTCATCTCAATCCTCTTCATATGTTTTTAATTTAAAAAATTAAACTCATCTCAATTTCAAAAAAATAAAAAATAAATTAAAACTTGTTTAATAGAATCTACAAAATATTACTATTTATAACTTAGCTCAATATCTAAATGTAGTAGCACAATTATTTTCAAGAATTCTCAATTATTTTTTTTCCAATATCACTCAAACACAAAAGTCTCTCAATTTTAAATCTTCTACTACCTCAAATTTCATTCACGTGTCTCATATATCGAGTTCCAGATTAACAATTTGATCAGTCTCATAGATCTCTGCTTTCTAGAGGATGTTCATGTTCTTGGAGTTGAGAGGACTCACGAGCCACCAAAAGGTAAAAAAAATTTCAAAAGTTTCCTCATTTACGCATGAGAGATTACGAAGCAACCCTTTTGATTAGGGAGAGGGTCCTCTGTTGGAAATCTTTTCAAAATAATATATAATATATTATATTTATTAATATATTTTTGGGAATTTAATTTTAAAAATGATGAATTATTTTGAAAAGATAAATAAGAAAAGTTGATAAACTATTACTTATATTTATATAAATTTTGGGCATGCTTTAATACTGGCTTGGTGGTTATTGTGGCTTCAGAATATCACATGGTGCTGGGTTTGAGCCACAACCTTGCAAATAGGGGAGTTTTTATTTGTACAAAGGATGGCCTATGGGAGGCGTGCAGCCCACTCATGGGGGCGCATGGCCCAACCGGTTGAAGGTGTGCATAGTGCACAAGGGGGCACGTAACGCATGACATGCGAGCCAAGGGATACATTGCTTTGAAAAGGTAAAAATAAAGAGTAATGTTAGAGAGCATTCATTATACAAGAGTGTATCCATTACACTCATGAAGTGATTTAAACATAATTATTTTAAGATTTTCTCAAAAATAAAATGCCAAAAGTCACACTTGCTAGGTTTTGAACCAGTGCGTGAGGGGATGTGATAATTGGTAACGTTTAATATATATACCGGATCGGATCATATTACATAAAATGAAAAGTGATACATTTTCATTCACATTCTTTGATCCTCTATAAATAGACCCATTGTCATACGAATATAAAGATTATCCCAAAATTCGAAATTCTCTCCCAAATTTTTCACTTCTTCAAAACTAGTTAGAATTTGTTTATTCTAGAAAAATAGATTTTTAATTTCTTGGTTGAATAGTAAAATCTAAAGATATTCGGAATTTAATTTTATTGGTGCACAATACAAGTAGTCAAACTGGACTTGTTTTGGACTTCATTGTATATTGAAGATAAATTTACTTGTAACCCGTGTGCATACCAATTACTAATATTGGTGGGGGCAAATATTGTCTTAAGGAAAGTGATATTGTAATGCACCTTAAAGCAAACTTTCTCTCACTATTTTTGTTTTGCAGCCCCCCTAACTAACAATCTTAAGAAAATCTTTGATTATTCATGGCACATAGTTTGAGAGAGTTTGCTTCAGATTTTGTAAAACTTGAACGTTTTGATGGAGTCAATTTTCGACACTGGCAAGAGAAGATGCACTTTCTCTTGGCCAATCTCAATGTCATTTATGTTTTAACCACTCCTAAACCATCTACAAATGATGATGAGACAATCGCTCAAAGTCGGGCAAATATCAAATGGGAATAAGATTACCACATTTGCAAGGGACATATTTGCAATGCAACATCTGATACATTGTTTAACGCTTACCAGAACAAAGCAACCGCCAATAATCTATGGGACACTTGAGGCTAAGTATCTTTTAGAATATGCTACAAGTAAGAAATTTCGAGTTACAAAAATTTTCAATTATAAAATGATATATTCTAAGCTTGTTCAACAATTCAACGAAATTATGCATATTCTTAATCAATTTTCTCAACATGAGATGAAAATGGATGAATCCATATTAGTTTCATCCATTATTGATAAACTTTCTCAATTATAGAAAAAATATAAAAGAAGTTTGAAACATAGAAGGGAAGAAATGTTTCTTGTAGAACTAGGCCAACATCTCCGTAGTGAAGAAGAGATTAGGGTTAGAGACATTAATGAAGAGTGTGACTCTTTGACTTCTAACATGCACATGGTAGAGGAAGGAAAAACCCACAAATCCAGACAATTCAATGAATCCGAATATGAAAATCAGATGAGAAATAATAATTTTGGAAGAAAACAAAATCACTTCCAAAATGAGAATTAGAAGAATTTAGGAGTAAGTTGCTTCCATTGTAGCAAGCAAGGTCATAACAAAAGAGACTATCATTTTCTTGGAAAGAAAAGGCAGTACTCTGGTTCTAGAGAAAATTCTGAGGTAATGATCTAAAGTATTTGAGTCAGATAAATTTGTACTGACAAAAAACAATAATTTTGTGGGGAAGAGATATTTAAATGAAGGTATGTTCAAACTTGATATTAATAATTAAATTAATAGTTTGTTTAATTTTTATTATTTACGAAATTGTTGTTTAGAATACATGAATGCTAAATATCAAATTCATATGATTAATTTAAATTTTAGTTAAGAATATGCATGCAAATAAATAAAAATGTGACTTCCGTATATGAATTAAGTTGTACAAATAATTTTATGGTATTTGAGAAATATCATGGATTATGGCATTAAGTACAACAGATTTCCTTCAGTTATAGAAGGAAGTTTTCTTCGTTTGTAAAAGAAATATAAATGCCAAGTTGAAACTAAGCATGATAACTAAATAAACTAGTGGGTGGATATTACCCATAGTGGAGAAGTAATCTCCTAGATCAAAAAAGCAAAGTATGCATAACTTACTCAACTATGAAGACTAAATTTATAGCATTGACTTCTTGACAAAAATATAAAGTGGCTAAACATATATTGATAGAGATGTCAAATTTTTACAAAAATCATTACCATCAATCTTTGCGTTGTGATAGTGATGTTAGATTGTTATGAGCCTAAGCCATTTATATAATGGCAAGTCTAGGCATATTAAATGAATTACTCACAAATGGAGTAAATAAAATTGATTTTATAAGATATTGCCGGAATGAGTATATCCATTAATTAAATAACTTGCAAGAGGATTGATGTGGGACATCAAATAGATAAGTTAAAGCCAAAACATTAAAATCACCAATATGAAAACTCGACTCAACTTATAAACATATCATAACTTGAGTTTAATGAACAAAGTACATTATATATCCGTGGTTTGCAAGCACTATATATTTAAATTAATTTCAAACTGATTTAATCATTCCAAAGTTTGAAGTGCTTGGTACTGTAATGAAAAATGAGAGACTGAGCAATAGCTCTTAATAGACTTATAATATGGTTATGTTAAAGTGTTTAGTTACAGGGCACTTTTGATAAGTCTACCTATATGAGTGTCGGGGGTGGTGCCGTCTTCTATGCGACTTAGATTCTATCTTTAGAGCGCTCATGAAACAAGGATATAGACACAAGGCTAATCTACGTGTCGGCTGTTATGAACTACCTAAGGAGAAAATAATTTATATGTGAGATATGTCTAGCTAATCATATAGAATCGTTAGTTCAAAATATGGTCTGCTATGCCATTCTGGTTAGCTTTGATGTATTTTTACTATGTGAAGGTTCAAGTCCAAAAGAAACATTCATTTATGTATAAGTTTTCCTATTCTAATAAGGAAATATTTTGAAAATGGTGGAAGATTGTTGGAAATATTTTCAAAATAATATATAATATATTATATTTATTAATATATTTTTGAGAATTTAGTTTTAGAAATTATGAATTATTTTGGAAAGAGAGAAATAAGAGAAGTTGATAAGCTATTGCTTATGTTTATATAAATTTTTGTTAGTAACCGGTTTAATATATATATTGGTTTAGATCAGATTACATAAAATGAAAAATGATAACTTTTCATTCACATCCTTTGGTCCTCTATAAATAGACCTATTGGCATACGAATTTAAAGATTATCACAGAACTCGAAATTCTCTCCCAAAATTTTCACTTCTTCAAAACTAGTTAGAATCTGTTTATTCTAGAAAAATAAATTTCTAATTTTTTGATTAAATAGTAAAATCTAAGAGTATTCGAAATCTAATTTCATTGGTGCACAATGCAATTAGTCAAACGAGACTTGTTCTAAATTTCATTGTATATTTGAGGCAAATTTGTTTGTACCCATGTGCATACCAATTACTATGATTGGTGGGGGCAAATATTGTCTTAAAAAAAATGATATTGTAATACATCTTAAAGCAAATTTTCTCTCATTATTTTTATTTTGCAGCCCCTATTTTTTCTAACATCCTCTTCATTCGTTCGTCTTTTATAAGACATGCAAAAGAGTCAACACCCGATACTTGACTGTACTAAATGCCATACAAACTATGCCATCTCTAGGGCATATCCCCTTCAAGATGCGCCATTTGGAATCTGAATGCCCTTCTGAATACGCCATTGTTAGAAACTGACAACTAATTGTATTAGACGCTAGACAGAGTTATTTTATTTTTTGGATTTCTTTGTGAAAAATATAGTGTATATATAGCCGCTGTAACTATTGTGGACTATGGTGGATCAAAATGAAGATAATTAGGCCTCATTTGGTTATACAGATGAAGTAAAATGACATAAAAATTAAAAGTTGAATAAAATATAATTTTTATTTTAATATTTCAAAAATTAAATCATTTCTTACATTTTATATAAAAATTTAGGAAAATTGTAATAATTATATCATATGAGATAAAATAGCTTGAAATATGTGACCAAACCAAACACAGTAGGTACGAACACTGCAAATGTAACACAATTAAGTAAGTGCCTATTCATTGAAGAGAAATCTTAAGGCCGATGCAACTCGGCAGAGGATTCGACAAAACAATTTTTTTCAAGTATTCTAAAATATTCTCAATATTTTCTTTTCAAATATTACAGATTCAAAATTCTCCTATTTTCAAATCTTCAACTGCCTCAATTTCGATTGGCGTGTCTCATTCGTCGAGTTGAAGAATGCATATGTTGAAGAATGAAGAACAAAGAGATTGGCAGAGAAAACTTGTGTATATTTCTCATATATGTCATTTGGATAAAGGGCACACTGAAATATAAATACAACTGCAGCAAAGCAAAAGTAGTAACAAAACAAATATTTACAACCAATAGTACCAGAAGGATATGTGAAATCGTCCCTGTTTCTGAAAATATTTGCATTTGAATCTCATTATGACGCACACCACTTTATTACTAAAACTTGTAGACTATGTAGTAGTGGTGGAGAGAGTGGTATATAATTTTGCATATAAATGAATTTACATTCGAAAGTGATGAATAATGCCCAATATAAAATGATATAAATGAGATTTTAGACAATTAATTTTCAAATGCCAAAGAGTTTGTATCAAAGTTTGAGATTTACTATAAAGAACTGAAATTAAGAAGATAATGCATGTGCTTGAGGACCGTTCCAGCGTTCCTCCATCTTCACCTTGATCATGCTGTTTCCTGTGTGTATATGTGTGTCTATGTTTAATGTTATTTGAGAATGTACGCACTCTACTTAATTAACAGACTAGGTTGAGTGATAATATTGTCATTTAGATGCTTGACTAAGGCATGGGAATTTTTGGATTATGCTAAAGATAGTAACTGTAACCTGAAGCACAACTAAAACCAATGCAACACAAATGAGAAGATCAACGCTCAACTGAAAACCACAACATTTAGAATAAAAGATGATATTATAAGAACATTGGTATTGGATTCATCAAAAGACCTATCAAATACAAATTTGATAGTTTTACTTAAAATAATCTCACATTGGACCCAACAAACTCCATTATCTCAAATTTGAGTTACAATAATTTAGGTTCATCTTTCATCTTTAAAAGATCGCTATTCATACTCAAAATTAATTATTTAATATGTTTTATTCTCCCTACTTTCTTTCCCTTCTTTTTCTCTTCCCACTTTATTAAAAAAATATTATTATACTATTATTTTGATGAACCAAATAATATATTTAATATAGAGTTATGGATGTGACCGTGTTGGTGTTAGTTTTCCATCAAACTTATAATTTCCATCAAACTTTGAACAAAACTTTAATGGATCCAATACCAATGTCCTAAAAAGGCAAACCCATACTTTATCTTTGTATAAACAATTGAATTACTTCAAACCAGGAAGTCAAACAATACAGAGAGCATATATGTTTCCTTTAATATTTTATTACCACACAAGAGAGGGAACAAAAAGATGAAATTTGCAAAAGAAAATTGCTATAGATATTAAGAGATCCTCATAGACTAATATAGTTTTATATAATACATTATATTCATTTTTATAGTAAAAATAGTTTTATAATCTAACATATCACATTAAGTCATATTAGTAGTTAATTTATGAGTTTATTTTTATAGAATCTTTTTATGATTAAAGAAATATCTCTCAATTATTTAGAATTCTTGGCGTTGACTGTTTACTTTGTGTTTAGAAAGAAAATAGATCTTCGTGTCATTGATGTAATTGGATGTCAAAAAACAAAACACTTAATAGGATGCGTGTTGTATATATTGGATTACATATAACACTATTTATGAGGTTTACAACATTTATTATTTAGCCTTGTAGCATTTATTGTATTGAAAATATATACTACAAATCTACTTTTTCTTCCTATACCTCTTTGAAAATTTAGACTTTAAGCCTCTTCTAAAATTATAAAAAAAAAAAAAATCCTCTATCCGTAGTTTATACAAAGTTGTTTTAATCATTATATGTTAAGGAGGGTGGTGGGCATCATGAAGCACACCTTTGTTGCAGGGCTCTTGTTGGGCTTTTGGTATGGGTCGACCCGAAAAGAAGCTTGATTAATCCATGTTCGCTTTTGTTGTAGGGCTCATTGTTGGGCTCTTGGTAGCAAAGTTTTGAGTTTTAAGGAATTGGTTTGTTGGTTTGTTACAGGTCCTCCTTACTCTATTCTGGCCCAAAAAAGAGATAACGCGTCTTTCTATTGGTCCCTGCAAATAGCCATCCACGTAGCACTTGGTTCACGTCAAAAGGGTATGGATGTAATTACAACTTTCCGCGTTGGTTCGACCGAGATCGAGCTTCCAAGCGAAGCAAATGCCAAAAGCTACAAATACGAACTCGTCCGTCAGCTTCATTTATTTAGAATTACAGTTATACCACTTTCACGGCCTTCTCAGAAACCCCTTGGCAATTTCGGAAAGGAACGCCATCCTCTCCTTTTTGGTGATATGATCTGTACCTTAGTTGTCTTCCATGGCCTCTCCTTCTTCGAAATCCCAACCCCCTCCTACTCCTACCCTATATATATGTATATATTTACACATTCCTAATAATTTCATCTCAAACTTAATAACTCCTCTCTCTCTCTCTCTCTCTGTGCAAGCAATAAACTGCAATGGCATTCCAAAACCTAGAAAGCCAGTTCCAAGATTTCTTACCGACAATGGCCCACAAGCTCGGTGGGGACGGCCTGATAGGTGAGCTGTGCAACGGCTTCGATCTGCTGGTTGATGGGGACAAAGGGGTCATCACCTTCGATAGCCTCAAGAGGAACTCCGCTCTGCTGGGCCTGCACGACATGAGAGATGAAGATCTGCTTTCTATGTTAAAGGAAGGCGATGTCGACGGTGATGGTGCCCTTAATCAGATGGAGTTTTGCGTTTTGATGTTCAGATTGAGCCCTGAGCTGATGGATGAGTCCTATCTTTGTTTAGACGAAGCTTTACAACATGAAATCCAACATTGACTGTTAATTTATTTTTTCTCCATTTATTTTTCCTTTTTTAATGTGTAAATTTTTTTTTAACTCTGATTATGATTCTAATAAACTCTTGTCCCCTTTCTTTCACTTGTCTCCTCTGTTGTATTTATTTATTTATTTTTCTTATATTAATAAATAAGATACTGTTTTATTAAATAAATCGACCAAAATAGTAAATACCAAATGTGTCCCAGAAAAAAAAAATGGGATACATTAAACACCCAAATCAAGCCCTACACAAAAATCAGGAAATAGAGTTAAATAATTCGATGTTGTGGCTTCTTGATCAAAAGGCTTTTGGTACGTTAGGGATGAGACTAGAGAATCACAGAAGCTAGGGACACATCTGAACATAACTCAATTAAGCCTGTACCTATTCATGCAGAGAAATCTTACTCTTAGGGTCGTGACATTTTACTATTGTTTTATTTTTTCATAAAAAATTAAATTAAATTAAATTCATTTTAACTTATTTTATATATTTTAATTTAAAAAGTTACACATTTCAACTTAAAAAACAATTAAAACTCATCTCAATAGAATTTATAAAATATTATTATATCCCAATTCAAAACAACGCCATCTCAACATCTAAATATAATTGAATTTAACAACATAATTATTTTCAAATATTCTTAATATTTTATTTTAAATATCATTCGAATACAAAATCCTCTCAATTTTAAATCTTCAACTATCTCAATTAGGGGTGTTCATCCGGATTCCAGATTCCCAAATCCGGAACTCGGATTTAAAATTTTCTTCAATATTTTTGAAAAAAAAATTAAAATATCAAACCGGGCCAGGTGCAACCCGGCCCGGATGAACAGGCCTAATCTCAATCTCGATTTACGTGTCTTATATGTCGAGTTGTAGAATGAACATGTGAAATCGTCTCCAGCTACTTCACAGTTAACAACAATTTGATCAGTCTTACTGATCCCTATTTTCGAAAGGATGTTCATGTTCTTGGAATTAAGAGGAGTAACAAGCCACTAAAAGTAAAAACCTCTTCGAAACTTTTCTCACTTGCTCATGATTCAAATGATCGAATACAAAGCAATACTTTTAGTTAGAGAGATATTGGCAAAGTTATGAATTTATGTTTCGGTGACCATTCGATTGAGGTACTAGAATAAAAATTTTCAATATCAATATCATTTCGAATATCGTTTCGGGATATATATTATATATATAAATTATATATATAATAATTATATTCTAAAACAAATCAATACAAATCTAATTAAAAATATACATACCTGATAAATTTAATAAATTTAAGATTTTAAATTTATTAAAAATAATTATTAAAAAGTAAAACTAATTCGATTGACATAGATGTCCAGAACTAATAACTATAAACAATCAAATAAATGATAAAAACTTCAAAAAAATAAAATATAAATAAAGAGAAAAATACTGAAATAATTATGTAGTTCAAAAATATAAATAAATTTTTTTTTTTTTAAAAAAAAAAAAGAAAAATATGCTTATCCAGAATTCAGCCGAAATAGGTCGGAATGGTCGGATTCGAACCGGAATTCAACCCAGAACGGAATATAAGCTTGCACCATTCTGGCCACCGTTTCGAAACGAAGTTTTTTGACAATTTCGACCAGAACAGAACGGTATTTATAACCTTGGATATTGATCCTCTTAGTCCCACTTATATTGATCCTCCTAGATTTGGTATCGTCTTTTGTAAGACATGCATAAGAGTCAACATACGATGCTTGCTTGTACTAAATGCCTCCCATCTCTAGGGCGGCAGGGTCTATCCCTTTTTAACTACTCCCTGTGAAATCTGAATGCCCTTTTGAATACGACATCACTTGAAACTGACAACTAGATAAGCTAGTTTTCTTTGATAAACCTTTTCTCTCACATAAGCTCTCGCGACCCCTTTCCTTAGAAAAAAAAAAGCTTTGTCGTTCGTTGTCTTGGAAGGAGGGCGAAGCTACATCTCCGTTCCACTCTTTCAATTTTTTCTCTTTCTTTGTTTGGTCTGTTTCTCGACCATCAATAGGTCCAGTTTTGATAGTGGTTTTTGAGAATCGCATTTTTTGAACCGGCGTTCGCAGGTTGATGTAACTCCAGTAGTCTTAGACCATCACGCACCCCGCCTCCACTCTCGTCGTCCGCCGATCTTACAATTGTCCTGAAATTTTGTCGAACAGAGCGGCTCATGCTCCACACGCACAAGGTTGTTTTGGGACGTGCCCTATTATCTGGTGAGACCCCTTCCGCCGTATGCACCTATTCATGGATCCGTCGTTATCGAGCTAGTCAGACTTGCGATTTTCACTCCTAGCATGATGCGTGTGTTCCACGCACCTCAACAGTCGATTGTTTTGAATGTTTTTATATTTGTTGTTGTTATGTTAGTTTTGTATATATTGTTTGTATAAAAAAAAATTTAAATTTGAGAAATAATTTTTCATGTTTAACCTGTAAAGTTATAGTATTTTCATCTTTTAGAAGATAATCTTAGTAAATACTTCCAATGAAGGTAGTGTTTAATCTCTTGAATTTTATGCAAGAGATATAGAAGTTTGTGCATTCAATAAAATTTAGTTGACATATAATAAACTGAGTTTCTCAATCTTATTGGTCATATTGTAGACTTTATCTTTGTAGTTGGATGAAAGTCAATTATTTTTACAAAAAAAAAAAACTGACAACTAATTCTATTAGATGGAGATTTTATTTTTTGGATTCCGTTGTGAAAAAAAGTGGCAACTAATTTTTATAGCCGCTGTAATTATTATGGACTACGGTGGACAAGAATGAAGAGAATTAACACTCGTTTTTGTTATACTGAGAAGATAAGGTAAGATAAAAAAAATTAAAAATTAAATAAAATATTATTATAATATAATTTTTATTTGAAATTTTTTAAAAAATAAATGTTTTATTATATTTTATAAAAAAAAATTAAAAATTTTGTAATATTTATATATGATGAAATGAAATAATCTAAAATGTGCAATCAAAACAAGCACTGTCGGTATGGACAATGCAAATATAAGTTAATTAAGGCCTGGTTTGTTGTGAAGGATAAAATTAAAAATCTCAAATTCTTTTAATAAAATTTATTATTATATTTTTTTAAAATTTTGTTATAAAATATAATAAAAAATTTAATATTTTTAAATTTCAAAATCACTTTTTTAAATCTCAAAACAAGACTTATATTAAAAAAATATTTTATAAAAATATTTTATTATTTTTTAACTCTCATATTCTCATTAAAGAATTCGACAAAGCAATTGTTTTCAAGTATTCTAGTTTTTTCAAATATCATAAATACCAAATCCACTTATTTTTAACCAGATGTTGACCCTCCTAAACCTAGTGTCGTCTTCCGTAAGACATGCATAAAAGCCAATACATCATGTTTGACTATGCTAAATACCCTTCTAAGTTCTAACTACGCCATCTCTAGGGCCTATAAACTTCTAGACACGCCATTTGAAATCTGAATGCCCAGAGCCTATCTCTAATAATTAGGAACCAGAGAGCTAGCTCATGATCAAGAACTAAAACTCAATGGAAAATCTTTCTTCCATGCTCGTTATTGCAAATTTAATCCTTTTATACTTCATTAAACCCTCATTTGGAGTAGAGAGCTTTACTCAAACACAAACTTTAAATGATGGCAAGACCTTAGTGTCTAGCGCAGGAAGCTTTGAATTGGGTTTCTTCAGTCCGGGAAGTTCCAAGAATCGTTACTTGGGAATTCCGAATTTGGTATAAGAGTATCCCGATTAAAACTGTTGTTTGGGTTGCAAACCGAAGCAGCCCAATCAACAACTCTTCTGGCAGTTTGATGATAAACAACACGGGCAGCCTTCTCCTACTCGGTCAGAATAAGATGGTTGTTTGGTCCACAAACTCTTCGAGACAAGCTCAAAATCTGTTGTTGCAACTGTTAGATTCCGGAAATCTTGTCCTAAGAGATGAGAAAAATGCCAAATTAGAAGACTATCTGTGGCAAAGCTTTGACTATTGATACACTGTTAGCAGGGATGAAGCTCGGATGGGACTTAAGGCGAGGTCTTAACCGTCGACTAACAGCATGGAAGAATTGGGATGATCCGTCTCCTGGAAACTTCACTTGGGAGGTAGAACTTTACAGCTATCCAGAATCATATATTTGGAAAGGCTCAACAAAATACTATCGCTTCAGCCCTTGGAATGGCTTAGGAACCAGTGGAGTACCTTCAGTCAAGCCAAATGATCGGCTTCTCGAAATCAAATTTGACTCTAATGAAGATGAGGTCTACTTCACGTACAACCTCAAAAACAAGGCTATGAAGGCAATGGCGGTTCTGAGCCAAAGCAACTATGCCCATTATCAATGCTGGGTATGGTTAGAAGCAAAGACTTGGCAGACCTGCTCATCATCTCCAGAAGACCATAGTGACAATTATAACCTCTGTGGCGCCAATGGAAATTGTTTGATAACAGAGTCTCCCGTCTGTCAATGTTTAAAAGGCTTCAAACCTAAGTCGCAAAAGAACTGGGAATCATTGGACTGGTCTCAAGGATGCATACGCAACACACCTTTGAGCTGTCAGGACAAGTATAAGGATGGATTTCTAAAATATGATGGCTTAAAACTCTCAGATACTACACATTCGTGGCTGAACACAAGTATGAATCTCAAGGAATGCAGGGTAAAATGCTTGAACAACTGTCATTGTATGGCTTATAGAAACTCAGATATCAGAGGAAGAGGCAGTGGTTGTGCCATCTGGTTTGGTGATCTACTAGATATTAGGCAGTTTTCAACTGGTGGGCAAACTCTGTATGTTCGAATGCAAGCATCCGAAATAGGTATAGGATTAGTTTTGTGACAGAAAAACGCTTCTTCTTTCTTTTCTTTTTTCTTTCTTGGCATGATAGAATTCCATCATTAAGTATTTTTATACCTTATCAAGTTCAATCATCATTTCGATTATCTTCAGTTCTCTTTAAATTTTGTTTGAGTTTCATGTGAAGATTAACTGAATTTGTATTTTTGCTCATAAATGTAATATGAAGAGACGGAAGATGGTAGTAAGAAGAGGATGGCAGCGATAGTTGTGGCATTCGTCGCACTTGTTTCTGGGATGCTTGTAGTGGGCTATTGCATTTGCCGAAAGAAAAGCTTAAAAGGTAAAATTACGTAGACTGATGGCGTAGGACCTGACTACTACCTTTTACCCTACGAAGTATAATCGTTTAATCTATAGACTCATAGCAATAATTTTAACCTCCAGTTTTGGGACAAAAAGCAGCCAATGGTTTGGGGTCGAATTATGTATTTTGCAGCTATTCAACTTCTTTGTTTTTCCTCGATGTGGATTCAATACTTATAAATTCACTCATATACATTAACTAATGAAATAAATCGTCAGATCAGGATGGCATCTTTTGACCACAAAGAATGTGTATCTCATATAAGAGCATGGCCTAGGGTTTTGTTGATTAGGGTCATCTGCAATCTGGACAGGCATGGGATTGCAGGTAATTTGAATTCAGATTTTTTATACGTACTATAACTATTGTGAATGGGAAGCCCGTGATTGCTTACAACTATGGTGTAATATCTACTGAATTGTAAGTCCATATCGTATTTTAAAGTCAAGCTCACTCTGAATCTTACTTATTTTCAATATGAGGGGAAACAGAGAAAAGTTTATTAATTGGTGAGAACATGGAAGTTCAAGAAGAAGACATGGAGCTTCCAGTGTTGGACCTATCCACAATTTCTAGTGCCACTGATGGCTTTTCAGTCACCAACAAGCTTGGAGAATGTGGATTTGGACCTGTATACAAGGTAGATTTACCATGCACTATACAATAATATCAAAGAAATAAGCACCTTTTTCACTAATATTTGTTGCAAAGTTTGATAAATTTGTACTTTCAAGGTGTACTAGCAGATGGACAAGAAGTTGCCGTGAAGAGGCTTTCGAGAATCTCTGAACAAGGGATGGATGAGTACAGAAATGAAGTGAAATGATAGCCAAACTTCAGCACCGAAATCTAGTAAAGCTTCTCGATTGTTGTATTGAGGGAGAAGAGAAAATGCTGGTTTATGAATACATGCCAAATAAGAGCCTCCACTCTTTCCTTTTCGGTTTGAATTTCTCATAACCTATTCTAATTAGTTAGGCATAGCGAATGTAATCCTGTCATCAATTTTCAATAGAATATATTTTTTTTTTTTGAGTTTGTAGGTTGAGAATGTTATATTAACTTCTCAGATCAAACAAGAGGTAGAGTATTTGATTGGTCTAAACGCTTCCAAATCATATGCGGGATTGCTCGTGGACTTCTCTATCTTCACCAAGATTCTAGATTGAGGATTATACACAAAGATCTCAAGACAAGTAATGTTTTACTTGATAGTGAGTTGAAACCGAAAATTTCAGACTTTGGCATGGCTAGAACTTTTGGAGGGGATCAAACAGAAGGAAACACAAACACAGTGGTTAGGATTTAGTAAGTATCATTGATAATTTTCATATGCTACCTCTATAAAAATGCGTTTAGTTACTGATGTTATCCCTTTACAATTAATGATATTATTAAATGCGGCGGCTATATGGCTCCAGAATATATTTTTGATGAACTATTCTCAACAAAATCAGATGTTTTCAACTTTGGCATCCTTTTGCTAGAGATAGTGAGTGGAAAGAAAAGTAGAGGGATGTATAATCAAGACCGCAACCTCAACCTCATAGGATATGTAAGTCTTAAAAAAAAGCTCTAAGTCTTCTTTTCAGGATATGTTAGACCTGCAAATGACAAATTTAAATTGCAATACTTTTAGGCATGGAAATTGTGGAAAGAAGGCAGGCCCTTGGACCTGCTAGATGCTTGCTTGGGGGACTCGGCCTCCGAGTCAGAGGTGTTGCGTTGCGTGCATGTTAGTCTCTTATGCGTGTAGCAGCGTCCGGAGGATAGTCCGGACATGTCATCTATTGTTCTCATGTTGGGGAGTGAGATTGCATTGCCGCAGCCCAAAGAACCTGGTTTCTTGATGGAAAAGTATTCGCGTGAGACATTTTCTTCCTCAAGTTACAAGCATGAATCATCTTCAACCAACGAAATAAGCTTTTCAATATTGGAGCCTTGATAAGGATTGCATGCTCGGGTGTCTCATCCTGCAATACCATCCATAGAATATTATTTTAAGGATCACTAGAATTTGTAACCTTGTCCTAGGCTGATAAATATGATAGATTTTATTAACGTTATTCCAAATTTCTGGCTCCGTCGCTGTCGTTCTTTTTTTTTTTTTTTAATTTAATGATTAAAAAAATATTATTTAATAATACTATGAATTTTTTATTTTTTTTTAATATTTAAACATATAAAAAAATGTTGTGAAAAAAATATAAATACAAAAAATATAAATTAACACTACCGAACAAAACTAGTTGGATACACTAACGACCCCTAACATCGCCCTTTTATTTTTTAAACAAACTATAAATAAATACATGTGCAAGGAGACCAAACGCAAGCATCTGAAGAAAAAAAGATGTCATAACTCATTTTAGATTTTTTTTAATTTTTTAAATAATGTTAAAATAAAATTATTAGATTTGGTTATGTTCTTCTCAAGAAAAAATGATAAGTAAGAAATTGACTCAAATTTAAGAATCATTCAATAACGATAAAAAAAAAATTACAATTAAATCAAATTTGAGTTTATATTCCAAAAGAATTAATGAATAGTAATTGGAACACTTTAAAATCAATACTTAATGCACTAGCAATAATATGAATTTTCAACACACAAAATCACCTAAAAACTTAGTTCAATTGTTGATTACATGACATCCTGATAATAAAAGAGCCTAAATCTTCTACACACAAAGTCACTCGAAAATAAGTGAATTGTTGAGTACATGACACATTAATAACTGCAATAACCTCCACTTAGAATACATGGCATAGCAATTATATATCTAATATTTTTCATTACATAATAGGGGCATCATTATGTACCCAAGTGTTCACCATCTTGATTTTTGAAATCATAAGGCCAACCTACAAATATTACAAAACACACAAGATAAAATAAGTACAAAAATGAGTGGGCCAACTTGAAAATAAGCTGATTAACAATATTAATATAAGTCTCATGTTATGAACGAGAAGAAATACACGTCTTCACATTCAACTAAAGTGTTTACCAATATTAAGATTTATATCTTCACTGCATCTATATTGCTCATCATCTTAGATGGTAGAAGGTGAACCAAGACGTGTACTCGCTTGACTCCAAATATAATGATCCTAAAAACAAAGAACAATGATATCTTATTAGCGATTTTAAAAATAAATAACAGTGATCCTAAGACTAAATAACAGTGATCCTAAAACTAAAAAAAATGATTTTAAAAATACTTTGGAAGGAATTAGTTGATGTTGTGTTTAATACATTGCATGCTACATTGAAGGTGAGTAAAGGTTTGCTTCCTCAGCAGGCTTCAGTTTAGACTGCATTAGCACACAAAGTTATAAACCAAATAGATTATATTAGTCTACAGAAAATGAAATACAATGAAAGCCAACCTTTTTTTTTTTTTGGCCTTCGATTTATTAACAACATTTTCCATGGTAAAGGCTCTTCGCTTAGATGGAGGACTACCCTTGCTCCAGACAACTGATGGGTCTAGTACTTTATTGTTTCCCCCTAAATCACTGGGGCATGCATTAGCGGGGTCACAAGACATTGTGTTGGCATTGTATTGATTTCCATCTCATACAAAGTCAACTTTCAACATGTCCAAACGTCTCATTAACCTGTTACAACTTTCTTCATTTTCTGATACCGACAATGCAATTTCAAAAAATACTTTCGTAAGTTTATCATATCTTTTTACTTCAAGATTATCCACTAGATCCACATAACTACATTTTACTAAAGTATATCTCCTTTTCAAGTCCTTTCTCTAGGGATTAAGAATGTATTTCGGAGGCAGCAAAGTCTTGTCAAGCATTGTAAGGACACACAAGGCATGCCTACACATTATTCCCTGAAACTCAAACAATCTACAATTGCATTCAACAACAAAATCATTCTCAATATATAAAACCCAAAAAACCACTCGTTTAACGTACCCATCCGTCACTTTGACTTCGTCAGTAACCTTATAAGTGTGGACTAGACCTTCACAATTGACTAAGAAAGGTCGACAATAGAAAAATCCACGAAACTCATCTTGAAATTTTTTGAACTTTGCGTTGGTGTATAATGATTGAAATTGCTTCTCAATAAAGTAGTGGATTATACATGGATATTGGGTATGGAAGAAGCTAAAGTCTGCTACTGTCTCATTCTCGACTTTTCATTTCAAAGTATTATCATATTACTCAACAAATTGCTTCAGAGAGGTCTTTGAATTAACATAATCATCGAAGAATGCATTCATACTTTCGTTTCGTTGTGTTGTTGACATTCCGGCCCAAAATATATTTTTCACATATGCGAGCACCCACTTATGCCTCTCCCCATACAACCAATCCAACCAATCATTATCATGAAAATTGAAGGTGTCAAGCATCACCTCCCATTTTTCTTCAAATTCCTCAGACATCAAAGAGTCAAAACGCAATTATGTTTAATTACTTCATATTGAGAGTGGGAGGCAAATTTTTCTAGTAATTTCTTCATGATATGCCATAAACAAAATCGATGTTGAGATGTTGGAAAGACTGTAGTAATTGCAATTTGCATTACTTTATCTTGATCCATAATTATTGCTTTTGGAGCTTAGTCACCCATACAATCCAACAATGACTGAAATAACCAAGTGAAAGTGCTTGCATCTTCACTCGATATTAGCCCACATCCAAGGAGAATGGATTGTCCATGATGATTGACTCCTACAAAAGGAGCAAAAGGCATTTTATAATCGTTCGTCAAGTAGGTTTCATCAAATGTAATTACATTTTCAAAATATTCGTATGCAACCCTACTTCGTGCATCTGTCCAAAACACATTTCTGAGACGACAATCATCATCTACATTTATTACATAATAAAAACGATTATTCTTCTTTTGCATTTTCACGAAGTACTATCAAAGTGCTTCTGCACCTCCTTTACCAAGTTGAAGTCACCTTGCTTTATCAATGTAATTGTGACAATCTTTTTCTCCAAATGGAAAGTTCTCATACCCACCAACTTCAACTACCAAAAACTTAAAATTTTTACTAGTGCCTATACCAACCCTATCTAGATTTTCCAACCTCATTTTTTTAGTTGAGTCAATTTTCTTGTTGCATCTAAAAAATCTAGATTTTTTTGGACTCAATACATGTGCATGTTCAAGCACAACAGTAGAAAGTACATATTTTCTATCGAGACAAAGAGTTGCATTAATTTTTGCCTTACTTCTCATTCTCTCAATTGGTCATGGCCTGAGAGGATTTGAATTTGTAGATTTTGTCTGGCCTTGTCAAACACAAGCTAACGTGAAGTATTTTAATCTCCCATCATCTCCAAGTCTAGAGCTTTGTTTTGACACCTCAAAACCCATCGATCTAGCATATTTTGTATAATATGACCTGACTTTATCTTCGGATGAAAAGGTTATACCAACCATTGGTTCTTCTACCTTTTTATTTTGTTCTGTGTGCGTATTAATATCATCACTATTACCATCCATGTTTATCACTAGGTCAATGTTCAATACCAAATATTCAATATAAATATACCATGCCATAGACTTCAAATAGAACAATAAATCACAAATTTTCAAGTGAGTGCAAACAACCTTTATACTACTAATAAATAAATAAATAAAAACAAATAAAAAAAAATTGAAACAATCTGTCAAAAGATAATTAGTCTTTGATAAAAATAAAATGCACAAAAGCTCATAGTACTAATAATGCATAAAAATCTATAAAATACACTATTAAATATATATTGTAAAAGTTGGGACAAAAGAAAATTTTCAAACACAAAAACCTTTTTTCAAATTTATTTAATGAAAATAATTTGTTCAACTCCTCTTAATTGAAGGCATAAAAAGTTATGTTGTTACCTTTTCCACAGGAGGAGGAAGCCGCCATAGCCTTGAAATACAATCTCCTAAGAAAATATCTAAACAATCGATCTCAATGTTAAAATAGTTGAAATGCAATCATAAAACAATTTATTTGTTCGAGTCACTGTATGCAGCGCCCAGGGACATCGTCATGTCCCTTCATTTTCCTTTTAACGTTTGTTTTACTTTAACATTTGTCTTTAACATTTACTTTTATTTATAGTGTGAATGCATTAATGGTATGTTTTTTGTACGTTTTATTTACGTATAAAAAGCATATCTATTTCTTTATAGTGTAAATGCATTAATGGTATGTTTTTTTGTACGTTTTATTTACGTACAAAAATCATTTCTATAAAGAACTGAAATTAAGAAGATAACGCATGTACTTGAGGACCGTTCCACCATTCCTCCACCATCACCTTGATCATGCTATTTACTGTGTGTATATGTGTGTCCATATTTAAAAAAAAATCTAAGTGCAAACTTGGTTTGTGCAAGTCTTACTCACATGAACAGTAAAAATACCGTGCGGCCCAACACTACTCCCATATTTAATGTTGTTTGAGAATCACTACAAGAAAATCGATTTTTCATGACATTAGATTTTGTCGCAAAAAGTAGAAAATAATGTTGCAAAAAAGTATTTTTAACGAAAACAATCATTCTATCTACAATTAAAATGTCACAAATATATATTTTTCTTATAGTGAATGTACTCACTCTACTTAATTAAAAGACTAGGTTGAGTGATAATATTGTCATTTAGATGCTTGACTGAGCTATGGGAAATTTTGGATTATGCTAAAGATCGTCATTGTAACCTGAAGCACAACTAAAACCAACGGAACACAGATGACAAGATCAACGCTCAATTGAAAACCGCAACATTTAGAATAAAAAATGATATTATGATAGCATTGGTATTAGATCTATCAAAAGACCCATCAAATATAATTTGATGGTTTTAATTAAAATAATCTCACATTGGATCCATAAAATTTCATTATTTCAAATTTTGAATTACAGTAGTTTAGATTGATCATTTATCTTTAAATGATCATTATTCACACTCCAAACTAATTATTTAATGTATTTTATTCTTCTTACTTTCTTTTCCTCCTTTTTCTTTTTCCCATTTTATTAAAAAAATATTATTATACTATTATTTTGATGAATCAAATGATGTATCTAATGTGAAGGTGTTAGTTTTCCATCAAATTTATAATTTTTATCAAATTTTGAAGAAAACTTTGATGGACCCAATACCAATGCTACAAACCCATACTTTATCTTTGTATAAACAATTAAATTACTTCAAACCAAGAAGTCAACCAATACAGAGAGCATATATGTTTCGTTTAATATTTTATTACCAAACAAGAGAGGGAACAAAAAGATGAAATTTGGAAAAGAAAATTGTTATAGCTATAAAGAGATTCCATAACCTGATATAATTTTATATAATACATTACATTTATTTTTACAGTCAAAATAGTTTCTTAAACTAACAGTTAGTTTATGAGTTTATTTCTATAAAATCTTTTTACGGTTAAAGAAATATCTCAATTATTTAGAATTCTTGGCATTGACTGTTTACTTTGTGTTTAGAAAGAAAAGAGATCTTTGTGTCATTGATGTAATTGGATGTCAAAAAACAAAAGACTTAATAGGATGCGTGTTGTATGTATTGGATTACATGTAACACTATTTATGAGGTTTACAACATTTATTATTTAGCCTTGTAGCATTTATTGTATTGAAAATATATACTACAAATCTACTTTTTCTTCCTATACCTCTTTGAAAATTTAGACTTTAAGCCTCTTCTAAAATTATATAAAAAAAAAAAAAATCCTCTGTCCGTAGTTTATACAAAGTTGTTTTAATCATTATATGTTAAGGAGGGTGGTGGGCATCATGAAGCACACCTTTGTTGCAGGGCTCTTGTTGGGCTTTTGGTATGGGTCGACCCGAAAAGAAGCTTGATTAATCCATGTTCGCTTTTGTTGTAGGGCTCATTGTTGGGCTATTGGTAGCAAAGTTTTGAGTTTTAAGGAATTGGTTTGTTGGTTTGTTACAGGTCCTCCTTACTCTATTCTGGCCCAAAAAAGAGATAACGCGTCTTTCTATTGGTCCCTGCAAATAGCCATCCACGTAGCACTTGGTTCACGTCAAAAGGGTATGGATGTAATTACAACTTTCCGCGTTGGTTCGACCGAGTACATCATCTCTTCCCTCTTAAATGTACGGTTTCACCCATTTAACAACATAATTATTCTCAAATATTCTCAATATTTTTTTTAAAAATATCATTCAAATACAAAATCCTCTCAATTTCAAATCCTCAACTATCTCAATTTCGATTTACGTGTCTTATATGTCTAGTCGTAGAATGGACATGTGAAATCGTCTCTAGCTACTTTACAGATGAACAATTTGATCAGTCTTACGGATCCCTATTTTGCAGAGGATGTTCATGTTCTTGTAATTAAGAGGAGTAACAAGTTACCAGCCACTAAAAACCTCTTCAAAACTTTTATCACTTACGCATGAATCAACTGATCGAATACAAAGCAATACTTTTGGTTAGAGAGATATTGATATTGGTCCTCTTGGTCCCACAATATGTTGATCCTCATGGACCTTATATAGTGTCATCTTTTATAAGACATGCATAAGAGTCAACACGATGCTTGCCTGTACTAATTGCCCTTCTAACTACTCCATATATCTCTAGGGCCTATCCCCTTCTAACTACTCCCTTTGAAATCTGAATGCCCTTCTGAATACGCACTAGAAACTGACAACTAACTGTATTAGACACAGATTTTATTTTTTGGATTTCATTGTGATAAATATCATACATATATAGCCACTGTAATTATTATTGACTATGGTGGATCAGAATGAAGAGAATTAAGGTTCGTTTGGATTCGAAGATAAGATGAGTTGAATTTATTTTTTAATATTATTATTATTTTAAAATTTTAAAAAAAATGTATTTGATTTTAAAAAAGGTGTATTGAAATTTAAAAAAATTGTATAAGAATTTATGTTTTATATAAGAAATTATAAAATTATAATGATGAAATAAAGATGAGTTGAGCTGAATTGCGAATAAAAAAAAGTATAAGACTTTCAAAAAAAAATTATAATAATTATATAAATGAGATAAAATAATTTAAAATGTATAACCAAAACAAGCACGACAGTGCAAATATAACTCAATTAAGTCTGTGCCTAATCATTAACAGAAATCTTAGGGCCGAAGCAACTCGGCCAGAGGATTCGAAAAAGGTAACATTTTAAAGAATTCGACAAAGCAATTGTTTTCAAGTATTCTAAAATATTCTCAATATTTTTTATTTCAAATATCACAAATACCAAATCCTCTTATTTTCAACCAGATGTTGACCCTCCTAGACGTAGTCTCGTCTTCCGTAAGACATGCGTAAAAGTTAAAACATGATGTTGACTAGGCTAAATACCCTTCTAACTACGCCATCTCCAGGGCCTTTAATCTTCTAGACACGACATTTGAAATCTGAATGCCCAGAGCCTATCTCCAATAATTAGGAACCAGAGAGCTAGCTCAAGAACTCAAACTCAATGGAAAATCTTTCTTCTATGCTCGTTATTTCAAATTTAATCCTTTTATTCTTCATTAAAGACTCATTTGGTGTAGAGAGCATTACTCAAACACAAACTTTAAATGATGGCAAGACCTTAGTGTCTAGCGAAGGAAGCTTTGAATTGGGTTTCGTCAGTCCTGGAAGCTCCAAGAATCGTTACTTGGGAATTTGGTATAAGAGTATCCCGGTTAAAACTGTTGTTTGGGTTGCAAACCGAAGCAGTCCAATCAACGACTCTTCTGGCAGTTTGATGATAAACAACACAGGCAGCCTTCTCCTACTCGGTCAGAATAAGATGGTTGTTTGGTCCACAAACTCTTCGAGACAAGCTCAAAATCTGTTGTTGCAACTGTTAGATTCCGGAAATCTTGTCCTAAGAGATGAGAAAAATGCCAATTTAGAAGACTATCTGTGGCAAAGCGTTGACTATCCAACTGATACACTGTTAGCAGGGATGAAGCTCGGATGGGACTTAAGGCGAGGTCTTAACCGTCGACTAACAGCATGGAAAAATCAGGATGATCCATCTCTTGGAGACTTCACTTATGAGTTAGAACTTTACAGCTACCCAGAATCATATATTTGGAAAGGCTCAACAAAATACTATCGCATGGGCCCTTGGAATGGCTTAGGAATCAGTGGAGCACCTTCATTCAAGCAACGTAAGCTTTACGAGTTCAAGTTTGTCTCTAATGAAGATGAGGTCTACTACACGTACAACCTCAAAAACAAGGATATGAAGTCAATGATAGTTCTGAACCACAGCAACGATGCTCCCTATCAACGTTGCTTATGGTTAGAAGCAGAAAATACTTGGGAGACCTACTCATCATCTCCTAAAGACCATTGTGACAATTATAACCTCTGTGGCGCCAATGGAAATTGCTTGATAACAGAGTCTCCCGTCTGTCAATGTTTAAAAGGCTTCAAACCTAAGTCGCAAAAGAACTGGGAATCATTGGACTGGTATCAAGGATGCATACGCAACACACCTTTGAGCTGTCAGGACAAGTATAAGGACGGATTTATAAAACATGTTGGCTTAAAACTCCCAGATACCACACATTCGTGGGTGAACACAAGTATGAATCTCAAGGAATGCAGGCTAAAATGCTTGAACAACTGTTCTTGTATGGCTTATACTAACTCAGATATCAGAGGAAGAGGCAGTGGTTGCGCCATCTGGTTTGGTGATCTACTAGATATTAGGCAGTTTTCAACTGGTGGGCAAACTCTGTATGTTCGAATGCAAGCTTCCGAAATAGGTATGGGCTTAGTTTTGTGACAGAAAATCGTTTCTTCTTTTTCTTTTTTTTCTTGGCATGATAGAATTCCATCATTAAGTAATTTTATACCTTATCAAGTTCAATCATCATTTCGATTGTCTTCAGTTACTTTCTAAATTTTGTTTTAGTTTCGTGTGACGATTAACTGAATTTGTGTTTTTGCTCATAAATGTAATATGAAGAGACGGAAGATGGTAGTAAGAAGAGGATGGCAGCGATAGTTCTGGCATTCGTTGCACTTGTTTCTGGGATGCTTGTAGTGGGCTATTGTATTTGCAGAAGGAAAAGCTTAAAAGGTAAAAACACGTAGACTGATGACGTAGGACCTGATTACTAATTTACTACCTTTTACCCTACGAAGTATAATCGTTTAATCTATAGACTCATATCAATAATTTTAACCTCCAGTTTTTGGACAAAAAGCAGCCAATGGTTTTGGGTCGAATTATGTATTTTGCAGCTGTTCAACTTCTTTGTTTTTCCTCGATGTGGAATCAATACTTATAAATTCACTCATATACAATAACTAATGAAATAAATCGTCAGATCAGGATGGCATCTTTTAACCACAAAGAATGTGTATATCATATAAGAGCATGGCCTAGGATTTTGTTGATTAGGGTCATCTGCCACTTGGGTAGGCATGGGATTGCAGGTAATTTGAACACAGATTTTTTATATGTACTATAACTATTGCGAAGGGGAAGCCCAGGATTGTTAAAGTCCATATTGTATTTTCAAGTCAAGCTCACTCGGAATTGTACTTATTTTCAATATGAGGGGAAACAGAGAAAAGTGTATTAATTGGTGAGAACATGGAAGTCCAAGAGGGAGATATGGAGCTTCCAGTGTTGGACCTATCCACAATTTCTAGAGCCACTGATGGCTTTTCAGTCACCAACAAGCTTGGAGAAGGTGGATTTGGACCTGTATACAAGGTAGATTTACTATGCACTATACAATATTATCAAAGAAATAAGCACCTTTTTCACTAATATTTGTTGCAGAAGTTTGATAAATTTGTACTTTCAGGGTGTACTAGCAGATGGACAAGAAGTTGCCGTGAAGAGGCTTTCGAGAATCTCTGGACAAGGAGCGGATGAGTTTAGAAATGAAGTGAAACTGATAGCCAAACTTCAGCACCGAAATCTAGTAAAGCTTCTCGGTTGTTGTATGGAGGGAGAAGAGAAAATGCTAGTTTATGAATACATGCCAAATAAGAGCCTTGACTCTTTCCTTTTTGGTCTGGATTTCTCATAACCTATTCTAATTAGTTAGGCATAGCGAGTATAATCCTGTCATCAATTTTCGATAGAATATTATTATTTTTTTTAGTTTGTAGGTTGAGAATGTTATATTAACTTCTCAGATCAAACAAGAGGTAGAGTATTGGATTGGTCTAAACGCTTCCAAATTATATGCGGGATTGCTCGTGGGCTTCTCTATCTTCACCAAGATTCCAGATTGAGGATTATACATAGAGATCTCAAGGCAAGTAACGTTTTACTTGATAGTGAGTTGAAACCTAAAATTTCAGACTTTGGCATGGCTAAAACTTTTGGAGGGGATCAAACAGAAAGAAACACAAACAGAGTGGTTGGGACTTAGTAAGTATCATTGATAATTTTCATATGCTACCACTATAAAAATGCGTTTAGTAACTGATGTTATCCCTTTACAATCAATGATATTATTAAATGCAGCGGCTATATGGCGCCAGAATATGCTTTTGATGGACTATTCTCAACAAAATCAGATGTTTTCAGCTTTGGCATCCTTTTGCTAGAGATAGTCAGCCGAAAGAAAAGTAGAGGGCTGTATAATCAAGACCGCAACCTCAACCTCATAGGATATGTAAGTCTTAAAAGAAAAGCTTTAAGTCTTCTTTTCAAGATATATTACACCTACGAATGAGTGATTTAAATTGCAATGCTTTTAGGCATGGAAATTGTGGAAAGAAGGCAGGCCCTTGGACTTGCTAGATACTTGCTTAGGGGACTCGGCCTCCGCGTCAGAGGTGTTGCGTTGCGTGCATGTTAGTCTCTTATGCGTTCAGCAACATCCGGAGGATAGGCCAGGCATGTCATCTATTGTTCTAATGATGGGGAGTGAGATTGCATTGCCGCAGCCCAAAGAACCTGGTTTCTTGATGGAAAAGTATTCGCTTGAGACATTTTCTTCCTCCAGTACTTACAAGCATGAATCATCTTCAACCAACGAAGTAAGCTCTTCAATATTGGAGGCTCAATAAGGATTGTATGCTCGGGCGTCTGATCCTGCATCACCTATCCACAAAATATTGTAAGGATCGTTAGAATCTGTAACTTTGTCCTAGGCTAATAAATGTGATAGATTTTAATAACTTTAAAGTGCAGAAGGGAAGCTTATGGACGGAGATAGCTGATATATATATATATATATATTAAGATAAACTTGTAATCTTATATTTTCTTCAAAGAAGAAGATGATCGCCCTATCATTATCGGTAAATCATCTCCTCTTTCATTTTCCTCTGTCTGATATTCCATGTGAGGTCTATACAATGATCGAAAAAGAAGAGACTAGCGGGATAGTTCTCACTACCAGGTGCAAATTTGATCCATGTGCATTCGATTTTCAACTTTTCATCCTTTCACCCTCACCCCTAAGACACAGTCATATTCAATCCCAACCAACAGATCTCCTTCATTTCCAGAAAAATACGATGGCTGTAACCCTAGCTCGCGCTCTGTTCTTTACTTCATGCCATCACCCCGCTGTGATTTCCAAGCGCCTCACTCCATCACCGTTATTTCCACTTTATCACCATTATTTCCTTGCAATGTGTCCTATTACGATAATTACGATGAATATTTAGTATAATAAAAAAATAAGAGAGAAATACTATAAAAATTTATGTAATTTTGCAATGTGCCTAAGTCTACGAGAACGAGCGGCAGTAATTTACTATTATCCAAAGTAGGGTTACATCATATATCATTTATCATTATATACTCATCAAATATGAGTCATATACTTCAACATGTCCGTAATTGAAGTCGGAAGCAATGAAGGGAGTTTTCAAGGTGCTTGGTTTGTTGTGAGTACTGTTGAAGCAAGAGAGAAAGATGCATTCCTAGTTCAGTATCAGGACATCAATTCCTTAAAGAAAAACTCTTGCACTCAGTCGACCTCCACGGAGCTCGATAGTGGACAATTCAAGGGAGGGCCATGAAATGCTCACCAAAGACAGGGAAGCCTACTCTCATTCCAAACGTTGCCGTTTAAGTCTCATTCCTTGGGTCCAGTATGATATTTTCGAGTTCTGCAAGTAGTTGTACTCTTCATCACCGTTGAACTCATCGTCATTAATTATTTTTAATAGCTTTCAAGCGGCTGGAGGTGAATTTGACATTGTAGATGGCAAGAGCTTCAAATTGGAGCATTGGGGCTACATTCCTTACCACTTTGTAGTATCGGTTCTTTTGTTTTTCTCTAAAATTTTCTTTGAAACTGATTGTGTTGATTGGCTAAGATGTGTCTCCATGGGAGGCTCCGCTCAAAATTTGAGAAGATTGTATGAAAGAATTGTGGTTGCCTTCATGCTTCACTTGAAACAAGCAGTAAGGGTACCTCAGGTATTTGTGAAATGTCGATTAAAAATGCTTTGGACTTGGTCTTTGGGTGTTTGTTCTTGCGTGTTTGGCGTTTTCAAAATCTGGTTCGTCAAGAAGATGAGACTTTGTTGGCTTCAGTTAATAATAAATTTAAGCAATTCATGGAAGTAGGCGATGTTGTTGGAAAGAGAACAACTGCCTATAGTGAATTTATATTAGCTTCAATGCATAGACACGAGCTAGAAAGAGAGAGACATTTGTTTAAAGCTTCTCATTATTTTGATAGGAGATTTGCTTCTCAAATATTTGATTTGCTGCCACTTAATGTTGTTTCCATGCCCTTTGATAGAGGAAGAGAACAAGAAATGGCCGTGAGATTCTTTCCTCATCTTCCACTCATCGTGTTCTACTTTTGGTCTTTAATTATTGTCCCTCACAAGAATAAAGACTCAATAGCAAAAACCATGGTCCCCACAACTCCTAAATGAATTTTTATTTTGGGTTGAAGGGGATATTAGACCTTGGGGTCCTATTGTACTCACTACAAGAAAACGAGTATCCTTGATGGATTATTACTACAAAGATAATTATTTACTATAAAAATAGACTCATTTTGATAAGGAATAACCATTTTGGCAGAAAATAATTTACCACGGATAACCAATTTTCTTTTGTAATGGCTAGCTGTTGCATACATTCTTCTGACAGTGTTGAATGTGCCAACATTAATGTTGATGGTTGGTGGTGGTGATTATGTTCTTGGATTGCTTTTTGGTTTTGTAATCCACTCTATCAATGGCACAATTGGTGTAGGGGCTCCATTCCTTCTCGATGGAAAGATTGAGAAATCAATCTTTATTTCCAAGTTGAAGAATTATCCACAGTTTCAATTAGTTGCAATTGTAATTCGCAGATCTAGATTTAAGATTCCTTTGCTACTTCGATTTGTTCCCTTGCTGCCATTGAACAAGTTGAAATATCTCTTATTTGGGACCCATGTTCCAATAGAAAAATACATGTTACCTGTCTGGTTAGGAAGGAGATCAATAAGTCTTACATTAGTTTATGTTTGAATGACTTTCAAGGATTATTTTGATGTGACATATATATGGAATGAATTTTCAAAGACTCGTTGGAATATGCACCATGTGATGCTCTACTGGCAACTTGAAGAGGCACCGACTCCTTGTTTGCAAGATTTTACTCAATGTAAAAAGCAGTCAGTCGCTTCAAATGGTTCAATTCATTATGGTCAGATATATTCATCAAATTATCCTCCAAGAAAAGAATATAAAGCCAAGAAGCTTGCGATAGCTACAAGAGAATGATTTATGTCTAACAACACCTTGGACAAGATGTTTTAAAGGAAGAGGGTTTGTCACAGTTCTAATTACAATGATAGTTGGGGTGGAGCCATAATCGGCTTGAGTAGTTGTTGGACTTTGCCCGTAACTTTGAGGATTAATACATGTGTTAATGAGGTTAGGCTATGACGTAGTTCTTATTCTACTAGTTTGTCATGTTCACATTCTTTAACTTTACCTTAATTGTGCTGGCCTTTAGCCCACGATTGGGCCACTATAAATAGATCGAGACTCTTGTAATAGGACCAAGAACCTTGCTTATTTGCGGTTTGGCAATTTGAAAAAGCTCCCTCAAAAGAGTCTTATCAATATAGTATACGTATGACTAATTCATCAAATCCTTCCATTCTTATTATCTTCTTGATTTAAATTGTTACAGATTTATTATTTTTTTAACTTTTCATAAAGAAAAAACTAGATTCATTTCAAACCATTTCATATATTATAATTTAAAAAGTTAAACTTATCCCAATTTAAAAAAATTAAAACTTATCTGAATGAAATTCACAAATACTATTATTCGCAACTCATCTCAATATTTAAATATAACTAAATTCAACAACACAATTATTCTCAAATATTCTTAATCTTTTCTTTTTCAAATATCATTCAAACACAAATTTTTTCAATTTTAAATATTCAACTACATCAATTTTGATTCACGTGTCTCATATATCGAGTTGTAGAATGGCTACTTTCCAAATTAACAATTGATAAGTCTCAAGAGTCCCTGCTTTCCAAAGGTTGTTTATGTTATTCAAATTGAGAGAAGTAACCAGCCACGAAAAGGCAAAAATCTTTTCAAAAGTTTTTCAAGAGTACTCTCGTTAGATTGGTCAATTTTTTTTAAAAAATTACAAATTTTCATACATATCAATTTTTTTTATCATATTTAATTAGAAATGAGAAAAAGAAAGTGAAAAAATAGAATAAAAATATTTTTTATCTTCAAAAGTAAATAGTAAATCTTTAAATTTAAGAAAAGTCTTGAACAATCCAATGAAAATATTCTAACTTACTCATGAATCAACTGAATGACACAAAGCAACACTTTGGTTAGAGAGAGGGTCCTCTTGGTTCCACATATGATGACCCTCATGGACCTAGTGTCTCTTTTATAAAAGTATTAGCAATGATTTTACTAATTTTTTTTTAAAAAGTATAATTTTACACACTTTCTAAAAAAGTTTAGTCATATTTGATTAATAGTGGAAAGAAAGAAATGAATAAATTTCCACTTATGAATAATAATTCTTTAAAACTCTCTTTTTTCTTTTTACTATTAATCAAATAAGATCAAATTTTTTAAAAAATACGCAAAATTATATTTTTCAAAAAAATTTTTAACAAAATTATTACTAGTGCTCTAAGACATGCATAAGCGTCAACACACAATGTTTGATTGTACTCAATGCCCTACAAACTATGCCATCTCTAGGGCATATCCCCTTCTACATGCGTCATCTAAAGCCTCAGTGAAGAATAATATTTATAGTTGTAGAATATACAAATAATGCATAATTATTTTAACATTTTGAATAAATACAAAATTTATGTAAAAAAAAAAAGTTAATTTTTTAAAAATAAATTTTATTTTTTTAAAATAATTACACAATATTTAAACACTCTACAATTATATATAATGTTGTTAAATCTGAATGCCATTATGAATACGCCATCACTAGAAACTGTCAACTAAGGCCCCTTTTAATTTGGAGACAAGTTGAGTTTATTTCAACTTATTTTAAATTCATCATTATACTTTTTAAATTTTCATATAAAATATAAATACCTATATATTTTTTTTAAATCTCAAAATAATAATAATAATATTTTATTTAACTTATAAAATTTATTTCAATTCATCTTAACTTCAAATTCAAACAAAATCTAATTATATTAGACAGAGTTATTTTATTTTTGGGATTTCATTGTGAAATATATTATATATATCTTCAATATATAAAAGCGTCTATCTAGGATTAACAGTAGATTTTCGTCTCACATTTTTTCTCATTTTATCCTTGCTTCTCCATTTTAACCCTGCTTTTTATTCATTCTGTTCTGGATTTTACGGTTTTACCCCTAACTTAATGACACTTTTCCATTTAAGTCACTTCTTCTTTTCTTGAATATTCGAATGATTTATTTTCCCTTTTACCCCTGCTTTTATGGCATATTTCCTTTTGACCGTACTTTCTCCATCTAAATGCAAATCTTGGTTATCTCTGTATCTTCTTCTTTGTCGTCTTGGGTTTCAACGACAACCTGCACCTCAAAAACACAAAAACAAGAGAAAAGCTTCAAATCCGGAATGGGTGTAAAACTTAGATTTACTCCATTCTATCATAAGATGACACGTAATAATTTTTTCAAAAGTAAAATAGAACTCGTTATAGTGAATCCGCAGCAACTTTCCACTCATTTCACCCTTGACCCTCCCCCTCGTTCTTTCTCTCTCTCTCTCCTTCAAATCGAAACTCATTTTTCATCCTTGCCGCCTTCCCTTTCTCGTGCTGTCGCATAATTATTCTTGATAACAGAATACATATTTGAATTATTTGAAATTAAAAACCTCAATCCTGTTATGCTGCATCATTTTGTCAGCAACCACGCAAGAATCGAGAAAATTTTACCTACTACATACAAATCCAAGGCATGCTGCAGTTGGCGTCTATTGTTTTGAAGAATCCATCAAAGAGATCAAAGTCACGAAACAGAAGCAGGAGATAACAAAAACCTTCCCCCTCCCTGTCCCTTTCTCTCTTGACTTTCTCTGTAAAATTCTTTTTTTTCCCCGTCTACGTTGATTTTGTTCAAGATGCCAAGAGGATATGAATAAGAGCTTGCAAAACTTGTTCATTTTCCAGTACGAGAGCGACAACACGACTGCGCGAGAGAGGGGAGACTGAGAATCGATGAAAACTGAAGAGACAGGGAGAGAGAGGGAGGGTGAAGGGGATGACAAGGTATCGGGTGAGGTAAGAAGTTACTTCGGATTCACTACAACCCATTTCTATGTCATTTCTGAAAAAAATTCTTATGTGGCATTTTGTGATTGAATGGTGTAAAAAGGTGAAAATGCACCCATCCCTGATGCCAGCCATTCTCCAAAAACAAATCCATAAATGATAAATCCGTCCATTTCAAAATCACCTACGTATAATAAAACCACCAGCTTGTTCTCTTCCATTGTTATTTCACAGGATCATTTAACATAAAACTCCAGAAAAACAAAGACAATTAAAGAAATTTATTTTAAAAATAGGCTTTATTTTATTTTATTTATTCTAACATGAGTTCCATCTAAGCACAAAATCAAAAGTCAGAAAAGTAAGATAAGAAAAAGCTCGTGACTGATTCGTCTTTTGTTGCTGCTCTCCTTCCTGCTCTACAGCTTTTTGATCGTGGTTCCTCCATTTATACCCATATTCCAGGTGATCAATCTCGCTCATTGTATGCAGCGAAATAGAAAGGACATAGGAGGGAGAGATGAGACATGCGAGAGATGAAGACGTCGGGAGAGAGAGGGACAAATTTGAGAGAGTGAAGGCTGTTAGTACAGGGGAAGAACGGGTAAGTGAAAGAGAAAAAAAAAAAAATTGATAAATATGTTTTTGATTTTGAGCGGGGGGCTCAAGAGTTACCGTTCATAGAAGCTTGCATACGTTTTGTACATTTTTAAGTATAAAATAAATAAAAAATGAAAAAAAATAATTATATTTTATAAAAAATGTGCAAAATGTGAAACTTCCTTATAAATTTTTTGTGAGACTCAAATGATGTCGTTAACGAAGGTGGGTTGGGGATTGTTCTATTTGAGACTTGTATGCCTGCAAATAAACAAAGTCATTCGTAATAATTTGAGCTTAACTCGTACAAATTCGAATCAGGTTTGATTCATTTAATAAATGAATTATTTATAAATACTAATATTAGTTTGAATATTAAATGAGCAAAATTCGTATAATTTTGACTCGACTCAACTCGATTTCAGTTCACGAAGAATATTCGTGTAAACTTGATTTGCCTTATTTTGAGCTTATCATAATACTCATAATATTTTTATATAGATATATATATATACTCTTACATATATTTTTCAGTTTTTACCTATAATCTTTTATTTTATATATTTTATGGGTTATATTTATTAATTTTGATATTTTGTATAAGTAATATATTTTGTTACTTTATGTTAATATGTATAAGTAATATATTTTGTTATATACTTTATAATAATAATATATTAAGTTCACAAAAAAATTATTAAGTTAAATATTTATAAAGAGTAAGAAACTCTAATTTTAGTTCAAATTGATTGAGAGAAATAATCTCATTTGTGCTTCAACATCCAAAAAAAAAAAAAAAGATTAAATCGAGCTCAAATCGAATTACTTGAACTCGTATCAACTCGAGTATTTTTTATACTCGAGTTCGAATCGAATTCGATTAGATTATATGTTAAACAAGTCGAATTCAATCAAAATATTTTAGAATTTTTTAAGTTTGAGTTGAATTCAAGCAGTAAAATATGCTGAATAAATTTTTGACTTCATGTTTGAATTCGACTCGATTGGTATCGGTTGCAGCTCTAGGATTTTCACGCGTTGTGCCAATAAATAGAGTTACTTTGTACCGCGTATGCTTCCTTCTTTCTTCGGACGTCACGGCATTTAAGAATGGCAAATAAATTAAGTATATATTCATTTGGTTGGCGGCAAATAAATTTATTATTGGATTTATTAATTTTTTTAATATTGGATGAAAAGTATAAATTTAATAAAAATATAATATTTAAAAAACTCTTACATTGAATTCATCAAAAAAATATATTATATTTGATAGAAAATAAAAAAAAAAAGAAAATAAAGAGAATAAAATATAAATAATATTTTGTCTATTTTATTTTCCTTATTTTTTATCAAATATAATGAAATTTTTTTTGATGAATTTAATAAAAATAAATAAATGTCACTTTTTCATTAAATTTATACTTTCTATCAAATTTTTTAAAAAAATTTTGAAGTATTTCATTTTGGATTCTTTGAAAAACGGTTTTTTTTTTTTTTTTTTACGGTGTTACATACGATGTGTTATTTTTTTTTTTTATAAATATTTATGATTAGTGATTTTTTATATTTTTTGAAATTATTAGAATGAATTATTTTGTGTAAAGCATTCTAAAATTTTGATTGAATTTAATTTTTATTTTAGAAGATAAGATTATTATTTCCTTTATTTTTCAAGAGATAAACATAGTTTTTTTTTCTGATAAGAACATATAAATATAGTTAGTTTTTTATATTGAGTGGCACATTTTCTTCTCTTTTTTTAATGTCAATAATTGTTTATGAATTATAGACTTTAACCAAAAAAGATCAGATATATTTTTAAATTTTACTTTCACCCACCTTATGCATTATCCTGTTTTCAATATGTTTTAATTATTATTTCTAAAACCTCACACAAATAGACAAATTAAGTAAAGGTGCTTGCACGTTGAATCAATTAACCAGTATATATATATATATATATATATATATATATATTTTTATATTTATATATATATTTACTCGTTGTGATTATTGTGGACTATAGTGGACCAGAATGAAGAGAATCAGGGTCCCATTTGATTATATATATATATATATGATATGAGATAAAATAAAAATTTAAAATTTAAAAAAATATTTTTAAAATATAATTTTTATTTTAAAATTTAAAATAATTAAATTATTTATTATATTTTATATAAAAATTTAAAAGATTTATAATAATTACATTAGATGAGATGATCCAGTTTGAAATGTGTAACCAAACCAACCACGATGGATAAGGATTAAGGACACCGCAAATTTAACTCAGTAAGTATGTGCCTATTCATTAAAGGGAAATCTTAGGGTCGATGTAATTTGGCCAGAGGATCTAGAAAAGGTCACTTCACGTATTTTACATTCTCAATATTTTCTTTTCAAATATCAGAAATACAAAATCCTCTTATTTTCAAATCTTCAACTGCCTCAATTTTGAATTGTGTCTCATTTGTAGAGAGAGAGAGAGAGAGTAGCCGCCACCCACCAAAAACTTTTGAAAACTTTTCTCACTCACTCCTGAATCAATTGAACGGCAATACTTGGTTAGAAACCGAGTCCTCTTGGTTCCAGATGTTGACCCTCCTGGACCTGGTTGTCGTCTTTTGTAAGACATCATAAAAGTCAATAAATGATGCTCGACTATACTAAACGCCCTTCTAACTACTTCCTCTCTAGGGCCTATAACCTACCAGACACGGCATTTGAAATCTGAATACACCATCCCGAGAGCCTGTCTACAATAGTTAGGAACCAGTGAGGTAGCTCAAGAACTAAAACTCAATGGGCAATCTTTCTTCTATGCTCGTTATTCCAAATTTTGTCTTTTTATTCTTCTTTAAGGCCTCGTTTGGTATAGAGAGCATCACTCAAACACAATCCTTAAATGATGGCAAGACCTTAGTGTCTAGTGAAGGAAGCTTTGAATTGGGTTTCTTCAGTCCTGGAAGTTCCAAGAATCGTTACTTGGGAATTTGGTATAAGAGTATCCCGGTTAAAACTGTTGTTTGGGTTGCAAACCGAAACAACCCAATCAACGACTCTTCAGGTAGTTTGATGATAAACAACACAGGTAACCTTCTCCTAGTCGGTCAGAATAAGATGATTGTTTGGTCCACAAACACTTCGAGACAAGCTCAAAACCTGTTGTTACAACTGTTAGATTCTGGAAATCTTGTCCTAAGAGATGAGAAAAATGCCAATTTAGAAGACTGTCTATGGCAAAGCTTTGACTATCCAACTGATACACTATTAGCAGGGATGAAGCTTGGATGGGACTTAAGGCGAGGTCTTAACCGTCGACTAACAGCATGGAAGAATCAGAATGATCCATCTCCTGGAGACTTCACTTTTGAGTTAGAACTTTACAGCTACCCAGAATCATATATTTGGAAAGGCTCAACAAAATACTATCGCACAGGCCCTTGGAATGGCTTAGGAACCAGTGGAGCACCTTCATTCAAGCCAAATAAGCTTTACGAATTCAAGTTTGTCTCTAATGAAGATGAGGTCTACTACACGTTCAGCCTCAAAAACAGGGATATGAAGTCAATGGCAGTTCTGAACCAAAGCAACTATGCTCCCTATCAACGTTATGTATGGTTAGAAGCAGAAAAGACTTGGGAGACCTACTCATCATCTCCTAAAGACCATTGTGACAGTTATAACCTCTGTGGTGCCTATGGAAATTGTTTGATGACAGAGTCTCCCGTCTGTCAATGTTTAAAAGGCTTCAAACCTAAGTCGCAAAAGAACTGGGATTCAATGGACTGGGATCAAGGATGCACACGCAACACACCTTTGAGCTGTCAGGACAAGTATAAGGATGGATTTCTAAAATATGATGGCTTAAAACTCCCAGATACTACACATTCGTGGGTGAACACAAGTATGAATCTCAAGGAATGCAGGGTAAAATGCTTGAACAACTGTTCTTGTATGGCTTATACAAACTCAGATATTAGAGGAAGAGGCAGTGGTTGTGCCATCTGGTTTGGTGATCTACTAGATATTAGGCAGTTTTCAACTGGTGGGCAAGCTCTATATGTTCGAATGCAAGCTTCCGAACTAGGTATGGGCTTAGTTTTATGACCGAAAACCCTTTTTCTTTTCTTGGCATGATAGAATTTCATCATTAAGTATTTTGATACGTTATCAAGTTCAATTATTATTTCGATCGTCTTCCTTTCTTTTTGAATTTTGTTTTATTTTCATTTGATGATTAACTGAATTTGTATTTCTTCTCATGAATCTAATATGAAGAGATGGAAGATGGTAGTAAGAAGAGGATAGTAGCGATAGTTGTAGCATCCGTTGCAGCTGTTTCTGGGATGCTTTTAGTGGGCTACTGCATTTGCAGAAGGAAAAACTTAAAAGGTAAAATTACGTGGACTGATGACATGGGACCTGACTGCTACCTATTACGTTGTGAACTATAATCGTTTAATCTATAGACTCATAGCAATAATTTTAACCTCCAGTTTTGGGACAAAAAGCAGCCAATGATTTTTGGTCGAATTATGTATTGCAGCTGCTCAACTTCTTTGTTTTTTCTCGATGTGGAATCAATACTTATAAATGCACTCATACGCATTAACTAAGGAAATAAATCAACAGATCAGGATGGCGTCTTTTAACCACAAAGAATCTATTTCTCATATAATATAAGTGCATGGCCTCAGATTTTGTTGATTAGGGTCACCTGCAATTCGAGCAGGCAGGGGATTGCAGATAATTTGAATTCAGAATTTTTCTATGTACTATAACTTTTGTGGATGGGAAGCCCGTGATTGCTTATAACTATGGTGTAATATCTACTGAATTCTAAGTCCATATCGTATTTTCAAGTGAAGCTCACTCTGAATTTTACTTCTTTTTTTTTCATGAGGGGAAACAGAGAAAAGTATATTAATTGGTCAGAACATGGAAGTCCAAGAGGAAGATATGGAGCTTCCAGTGTGGGATCTATCCACAATTTCTAGAGCCACTGATGGATTTTCAATCACAAACAAGCTTGGAGAAGGTGGTTTTGGACCCGTATACAAGGGTAAATTTCTATGCAATAGACAATTAGTATCAAAGAAATAAGCACCTATTTCACTCATATTTGTTGCAGAACTTTGATAAATTTGTACTTTCAGGGTGTACTAGCAGATGGACAAGAAGTTGCTGTGAAGAGGCTTTCGAGAATCTCTGGACAAGGAACGGATGAGTTCAGAAATGAAGTGAAACTGATAGCCAAACTTCAGCACCGAAATCTAGTAAAACTTCTCGGTTGTTGTATTGAGGGAGAAGAGAAAATGCTGGTTTATGAATACATGCCAAATAAGAGCCTTGACTCTTTCCTTTTTGGTCTGGATTTCTCATAACCTATTCTAATTAGTTAGGCATAGCGAGTATAATCCTGTCATCAATTTTATATAGAATATTTTTGTATTTTTTTTAGTTTGTAGGTTGAGACTGTTATATTAACTTCTCAGATCAAACAAGAGGTAGAGTATTGGATTGGTCTAAACGCTTTCAAATCATATGCGGGATTGCTCGTGGGCTTCTCTATCTTCACCAGGATTCCAGATTGAGGATTATACACAGAGATCTCAAGGCAAGTAATGTTTTACTTGATAGTGAGTTGAAACCTAAAATTTCAGACTTTGGCATGGCTAAAACTTTTGGAGGGGATCAAACAGAAGGAAACACAAACAGAGTGGTTGGCACATAGTAAGTATATCATTAATAATTCATATGCTACCGCTATAATAATGCGTTTAGTAACTGATGTTATCCCTTTACAATCAATGATATTATTAATTGCAGCGGCTATATGGCGCCAGAATATGCTTTTGATGGACAATTCTCAACAAAATCAGATGTTTTCAGCTTTGGCATCCTTTTGCTAGAGATAGTCAGCGGAAAGAAAAGTAGAGGGCTGTATAATCAAGACAACAACCTCAACCTCATAGGATATGTAAGTATTATATAAAGAACTTTTTAAGTCTTCTTTTCAGGATATTTTAGACCTACGAATGACAAATTAAAATTGCAATGTGTTTTAGGCATCGAAATTGTGGAAAGAAGGCAGGCCCTTGGACCTGCTAGATGCTTGCTTGGGGGACTCGGCCGCCTCCGCGTCAGAGGTGTTGCGCTGTGTGCATGTTAGTCTCTTATGCGTGCAGCAGCGTCCGGAGGATAGGCCGGACATGTCATCTATTGTTCTAATGTTGGGGAGTGAGATTGCATTGCCGCAGCCCAAAGAACCTGGTTTCTTGATGGAAAAGTATTCGCGCGAGACATTTTCTTCCTCTAGTACTTACAAGCATGAATCATCTTCAACCAACGAAATAAGCTTTTCAATATTGGAGGCTCGATAAGGATTGTATGCTCGGGAGTCGCATCCTGCATCACCATCCACAAAATATTGTAAGGATCACTAAAATTTATAACCATGTCCTTGGCTGATAAATATTGTAGATTTTATTAACTTTAAAGTGTAGAAGGGAAGTTCATGGACTGAGATAGCTGATAAATATTAAGATAAATTTGTAATCTTATATTTTCTTCAAAGAAGAAGATGATCACCCTACTGTTATTGGTAAACCATCACATATAACTTCAGTTATAGAAACTGAAAACTAATTGTATTAGACGTAGTTATTTCTTTTTTTGGACTTCATTGTGAAAAATATCGTATATATAGCTGCTGTAATTATTGTGGACTATGGTGGACTAGAATGAAGATAATTAGGCCATATTATATAGATGAGATGAAAAGACATAAAAATTAAAAATTAAAAAAAATATTTGAGAATTGGATTTGAAGAAATTTATTTTTTTTAATTAAAAAAATTATAATAATTATATGAGATCTCATCTACCAAATCAAATAGCAACTGGTGCGGTTTAGGATTTGAAAAGTTGAAAACTATTATAGTTTACGTGACCAAAAAAAAAAAAATGGTTAGTGGCACAGCCCAAACAAGAATGGCCGAGGAAAAACCAGCAAACACATCTCCGCAGCCTTTGAATCCCCTGTTTTCTCCCCCCCACCACACACACACACAAATCCCAATGGATTAAAATAAATTGGGACGGTGCCATGGACGTGACTCGTGGCCTTGCTGGTTGTGGCATTGTAGCAAGAGATTATTTGGGACGGATCGTTGCCACAATGAGATTGAATAAGCCCCTATACCCAGGCCCCTTTCTCGCAGAAGCTTTCGGGGCCCTGCAGGCGGTTAAGTTTGGAATGGACCTCGGACTCCAGCAGGTTATTTTTTAAGGCGACTCCCTACAGGCTGTGAATGCGCTTAAGCAGGCCCCAACAGGGACAAACAGCTCTAGCATGTTTTTGATTGAAGCCCAACAGTTATTATGTTTTTTTGCAAAGGGGAAGGTTACTCATGCCACGATAACCGGCAACACGATGGCCCACTTGTTAGCAAAAGATGCTCTTTTCATTCCCAATATAATTGTAATTAAGGAGGAGACCCCTCTTTGTATTGCTCCATTATTATAATGAAATGGTTTAGACTTTTTTCCCCAAAAAAAAAAAAAAAAACAAGAAGAGTCTAGAGATCGTGAGTGTTTGTGCCGAATCAAAAATTTCCAGACTATCAAGGTACCGAATTAAACCCAACGGATAGATGCATGAGACAAGGCCCATCTCTATCTCTATTACTTCCAAAGAAAATTGTTTTGAGTATTGCTGGACATAAAATTGACAAGTTGATATATATATATATATACAAAAATTATATATATACATATATTAAGAAAGAGCAACGTACAAAATACGTTTACCTAATTGGATGGAACACTTGTTTTACAAAATAAATATTTTTACAAAATATTAATTATTGAATAATTCCATGCATACAAAAAAAGGGCAAATTGTAACAAATATTTTTGGATAATAACTTAGTAAAGTATAATAATTACATGTTTGATGGATTAGAAACCTTAAAGATTAGTTCAAAACACATGACTATAGTTTAATACAAATTTAACAAATTGATCATAAAAAACTGTTAAATGTAGATGACTTGGTATCAGGACCATGGGGTGCCATGCATCTATGAAGGCTTGCACCACCTGGGAGAAACCCATCAGCTTTAGCCTGAGAACAAATTTGTGTAATAGTTATGATCTGCGACAGACACACAATGCACAATATACTTAGTGCATGTTTGGGTTTACATTGAAAAATATAATTTATAGTTTTAAGGCTTATAATTTTAATAATAAGCTTTATATTTTAAAAGTTATTTGCTGTTTCATAAAATGTTTTTAAAGTATTTTTAAAGTTAATTGTAACATTTTTTTAAAAAATATACAATTATTTGCAAGAATTTTTTGATAAAAACTTGATTTAATATTTTTTTTAAAAACAGATTTTCAACTTTTTAAGATACTTAAAACACTTTTTATAAATTTATCAAATATATTATATTTTTAAAGTACTTTTTAAGTTTCATAACGTAATCTCAAACATGCTCTTAGGATTTCAAATAGACATTGAATGAATCAAATAGAAAATAATAAAAACAATAAAATCTGTTAATTAATTATTAAATAATTATTTATTATAATAAAATAGATATAATATATATATAAATATATGGTACTGATCATGACTAATTACCATCATATATGTAAAGTAAAAAAATGACGTGTTTTAATGTCAAATCATATATTTATTTTATAGGAATATGATTGGCAAATCTGAAAGCAGCCCTTCAGCGATTTATAATTAGCTCGTTCCCAAGTTTGAATAATCTAGAAAATAAGAAAGATTAGCTGTGTGAACGTGGGCAAATACGTATTGGTGATGGCGGAATATGGGCTAATTTGAATATAAAGAAGAGAAATTTTTTGAACCAGTGTCAACTTTAAGTGTGAGTTATCGGAAACTAATAAGTAGATAACAAGTCAGATTAATGAGAAGGCTTCGTAGAACATATAGTGATCTCCAATTCACATAAACGATGGACTTTCACCCGAACGATGGACTTGATCTCCTCATTTAAAACTCTCTCCCCTCCATCTCTTCGAACCCTTCTCTCTCTCCTCCTTTTGTTTCTCTAGTTTGAAGCTCTCGCTCAAGAAGTCGTTCAAAGAAGAAAAAAAAGATTTGTTTATTTTCTTTCTATTTTTTTGAACTTGAGGGAAAAGTAGAATGTCATCTACACGATTGAGCCTTCTGCAAACAACTTGGCAATTTTTCAAGCCAGGTTCTAGTAGGGCGGAACGATGATGAAGTTTATAAGTTTTCACTAACCTCTTCTCATAGGTGACACTGGCTCAAAGATGCACTCTATAAACAATTAGTAGCTAGGGTTTTGACAAAGGTTGGTGAGTGAAAATTAAAGGTAATAATATCCCAAGCTTTATTTTCTAATTAATTCTTTCTCTTTTGTTCTTTAATTAATCTGTGATAAAAATTTTGGAATATGACCTTTTTGTATAATTTAGCAGAAAATAAATTCAACTCATGCATTTCATTTTTAAAATTAAATTTATTTTTAATTAAATTACATAATTATGTTGATTGATTGAATATATATATTTTTCATATTATGTGATCTATTTGTTATTGTTTTTTTTAATGCCAATAATTCTTTGGATTTTCCTTTTTCAGCATTGTATTATCAATTTCAAGTCCGAATCTAATTTAGTACTTATTTACATTTAATATATGTCACTTTTCTGTCCAAACAAGCTTGGTAATGACTTTAAAGCTATGCATGAGTTGTTCAGTAACAGAGATAAATCTAACACAAATATTATTATTCATTTTACATTTTCCCATTCTCAATCATATTTCTTATCCTAACATATTTTAAATAAATATCTATTTAAGAGATTAACATATATACAAAGTCACTAAGTCACTGACGATCTGTAAACAAGCCTGGCAAACTAAAAGTAAACTGTAGACTCTGTCACTCAAAGCCCACCTCATTCCATTCAGTTACTCCGTGGAGTGAAACAAAACTGTATGATCTGAGTAACATTCTACCTTATTGTCTGTAGATCACTGTCTTCTCCAAAAGTATTTGAACACCAAACACATCACAAAGAAACAGATAGACAAAACCAAACTTCCAATGATCATAAAACAAATATGAGTTTAATACAAAACAAGACTTTACACAAGATGTATCCTGATCAGAAATACTGCAGGAATCCTGATTCTACACTGCTTCCCAAGAATACAATGCAAACAAAAAACCAAGATTACTGTCTTCTGATCACACCAAGCAAAAGCTGACGACTCATAAATGACCATCCTGTCTGGCGGATTCGCACGTGACACATGCGAATGATATCTGAATCTGGAGCATGTGCGAATACTCCACCTGTCACCACACTGCCCTCAAGGAAGAAGAGACTAACTGTTACATTCTTTGCTGTCATCACTACTAGAGGAACTTTCCTCCTCCTCCACATTTTTCAATTGAGGACACTCACTTCTGTAATGACCCAACTTATGGCAGTGGTAACACTTCACTTTTCTCTTGTTAGATATAGAGCTACTGGAACTGGAACTACCTCTATTCTTCCCTGAACATCCTTCCCCGGATCTATTACCAGAGGAACATTTCACAAATAAACCCTCGACTTGATTGTTCATGCCTAAACCCCCAAATTTTGTTCTCAATTCCTTAGAATTCAAAGCAAACTTGACATCTACTAAGGAGATTGTATCTCTACCATACAATATTGAGTTTACAAAATTATCGAAATAGGCAATGAACACAAAACAATTAAGGCTTGATCTTCCTCATCAATCTTAATGTCTATGTTCCTCAGATCCATAATAATCTTATTAAATTCATCTAGATGTGCAGAAATAGAAGTACCTTCCTCCATTTTGAGAGTGTATAACCGTTGTTTCAAAAACAACCGGTTAGTGAGAGATTTCTTCAAGTACAAGCTCTCCAGCTTGTTCCACAGACCAACCGCAGTCTCCTCCTCTGTAACTTCCTTCAAAACTTCATCTGATAGTGATAGTAGAATAGTACCGTGAGCCAATTCTTCCTCATTCATTGACGATGTAGAAGACTCACCAGTCACTCCTTCTACAACCTTGAACAGATCCTGCTGACGCAACAAAGCCTTCATCTTCAAGCGCCATAAACTGAAACTGTTCTGACCGTCAAATTTCTCTACTCCAAAATTTAATGAGGCCATTCCTTAAAGCTCTGGTACCAGTTTGTTGGGAATTCAACCGACAGACAGACAGCAAATATGGAGCCACGCAGCAGATACAACTAAGAGAAATAAAACTAAAGACGGAGAACAGTAATGGACACCAAGATTTGAAGTGGTTCAGCTCAAACTGAGCCTACATCCACTGTTGGGTCGGTCTAAATCACTATAATAAACAAAGATGGAGTACACTTCTTGGAGGTTACAAAGTTCTCTCTCTCACAAGGCTCTCAAACCCTTTACAAGTAGGCTCTCTCTGATCTACAAAATCAAACAAGGAGAAAATGGGAGACGGACGCCTGTGTTCCCGTTCTCGCTCGAGCGAGACCTTCTCGCTCGAGCGAAATCGCCAGCTCTCCACAGCTCTTTGATTCTGCTCTCTGTGCTTTCAAATGCCGAGATCCTTATATAGGCTGTATCTCGCTCGAGCGGAACACTATTCCAAATGGCGCTAACCTTAGTTCCTGGAAGCGATGCAATCCTATGATTGATTCTCGCTCGAGCGAGAGTCGAGCGAAGTCTCTGCCTGGATCCCAAAACTCTCCGTTTGATGTCTCACTCGAGCGACTGTCTAGCGAGGGTCGAGCGAAGTTACGGGTTGAAAACTCCAAGTACAATCTGATATACTTTATTCAAGCCACATCTCAACAGAATGGCTATTTTCCAGATTAACAATTTGATAAGTCTCAGGAATCCCTGCTTTTCCAAAGGTGGTTCATGTTATTCAAATTGAGAGGAGTAACCAGCCACGAAAAGGCAAAAACATTTTCAAAAGTTTTCTAAGAGCATTTTTATTAGATTGACGACAATATTTTTTCAAAAAATATAAATTTGTATACATGTCAAAAAAATTTTGTCATATTTGATTAAAAATAAGATAAAAAAAAGTGAGAAAATAAAATAAAAATAATTTTTGTCTTCAAAAATGAATAGTAATTTTTCAAATTTATTCGACAAATTTTTTTTGATATATATATACAAACTTATATTTTTTGAAAAAAAAAATTGACTAATCTAATAAGAGTGCTCCAACTTACTCATGAATCAACTACACAAACGCAAAGCAACACTTTGGTTAGAGAGAGGGTCCTTTTGGTTCCACCCTCATGGACCTTGTGTCATCTTTTTAAGACATGCATAAGAGTCAACACACGATGCTTGACTGTACTAAATGCCCTACAAACTATGCCATCTCTAGGTCATATCCCCTTCTAGATGCACCGTATGAAGCCTGAGTAGAAAATAATATTTACAGTTATAGAATATATAAATATTGGATAATTATTTTAAAAAATTGAATAAATATAAAATTCATATTAAAAAAAAAAAAATTTTAATAGTAAATCTTATTTTTTTTTGAAGTAATTACACAATATTTAAACACTCTACAATTATATATTATATTGTTAAATCTGAATGCCCTTATGAATACGCTATCACTAGAAATTATCAACTAAGATCTCGTTTGATTTAGAGACGAGTTGAACTCATCTCAACTCATCTCAAACTCATTATTATATTTTTTTAAATTCTTCTATAAAATACAAATCATAATATAATTTTTTTAAATCTCAATATAGTTTTTTCAAATCCCAATTCAAAATTTTTAAATATCAAAATAATAATAATAATATTTTCTTTAATTTTCAAAACTCATATTAATTTATCTCATTTCAATTCCAAACTCAAATAAAATCTAATTGTATTAGACACAATTATTTTATTTTTTAGATTTCATTGTAAAAAATATCATATATATCTTTTATATATAAAAGCGTCTATCCAGGATTAACGGTAAATTTTCATCTCACAATTTTTTCCCATTTTATCTCTGATTTTGTTTTTGTTTCTGCATTTTAACCCAGCTTTTTCTACATTCTGTTCTTGCTTTTACGGTTTTACCCCTAACTTAATGACACTTTTCCATTTAAGTCACTTTTCCTTTTCTTGAATATTCGAATGATTTATTTTCCCTTTTTACCCCTGCTTTTATGGCATATTTCCTTTGACCGTACTTTCTCCATCTAAATGCAAATCTCGGTTGGCTCTGTATCTTCTGCTTTGTCGTCTTGGGTTTCAACGACAACCTGCACCTCAAAAACACAAAAACAAATCCATAAATGATAAATCCGTCCATTTCAAAATCACCTACGTATAATAAAACCACCGGCTTGTTCTCTTCCATTGTTATTTCACAGGATCATTTAACATAAAACTCCAGAAAAACAAAGACAATTAAAGAAAGTTATATTAAAAATAGGCTTTATTTTATTTTGTTTTGTTTTATTTATTCTAACATGAGTTCCATCTAAACACAAAATCAAAAGTCAGAAAGTAAGAAAAGAAAAAGCTCATGACTGATTCGTCTTTTGTTGCTGCTCTCCTTCCTGCTCTACAGCTTTTTGATCGTGGTTCCTCCATTTATACCCATATTCCTGTTGGGAATCTAGGCTTCCAAATTCTCCCCATCAGGATCTACTTTTAACAGAATAACAAGAAAAATAAAGAAATAAACACAACACAAGAATTTACGTGGAAAACTCCAAAACAGAAGAAAAACCACCAGACCCAGAGAAGAAAATACACTATGTAAAAAATTGTTACAATCACACAATTTTTCTCCTCACCCCAACGACACCCACAAAAACTTCTCCCACTAGTAAAACTCTAACTTTCACCTCTCTTCCTTTTACATACAAAAAGGACAACAGAGGAATTTTACTAAAGTCAGAAGTTACTAGATAAGTTTCTAACTGGTGTGTTTAACTAAGGAGGCTAGACCTCTATTTATAACCATGGGTCTTGCCCCCTCTCCCACTTTCTTTCCATGTGAGACTAAGGAGCAAAACCCAACAATCTCCACCTTGCGACTTTAACTGGTCCCACAGCCACGCTCCACCGCAATGAGGATTTTCATAGCTTTCGCTATCATGTTCCACCATAAAAGCATACTCACTCAGAATAAACCAATTCCAAGCATTTCACTTCGGCCCATGTCGAAAATAATCTTGCTGAAAAATTATGGTGCAACTCCCACGTTTGGCTTTCCTGGAAGTTCATCAGCCATCGACATGAATTTCCACCACACACCTTGCATCAATGCCAAACCAATGCCCGTGTGCAAACTTGTGGAACAACTAACATTAACACATCCTCTATCATGGCAACTTTGGGATTAGCGACATGCCATGAGGATGTACATGTCTCATTTTAACAGACATCATCTTATGTAAAGAGAGACACGATGTTAGTTTCATTGTCAGTATCTCCATTTACTGACTTGGAGCCTCTTGCCGAACCTGCTCCACCTCTTGGACAATTTCTTCTGACGTGTCCAGGTTGTCCACACACCCAGCAAACTACTTTCTTCTTCATGGGTTGGTCGACGCCTTGTGTAATCCTGATGGAATCAAAATATCCCTGACTTGCACTTGCCACAAGTCAAAATTGATTCTCCCATCAAATTTCTCTACCTCCATTCTTGACATCGCCTTGATGAATTTTACCGTAGAAATGAATAGTACCCACTAAGTAAGTTCCCAGGAAAGATTGATCTTTCCTAGACAGAACTTCAAGATTCCCAGGAAAGATTGGAGGGTCACAACGGACACACTTAAAATTTCCAATCTCCTAGACAGAACCTCCTTAGACCGTACGTATTCACACTACCACACCAAAACTCCACCCTGCAAAAAGAACCTAGTGGCTCTAATACCACTTGTTGAGAATCTGGGCTTCCAAATTCCCCCCACCAGGATCTACTTTTAACAGAATAACAAGAAATATAAAGAAATAAACACAACACAAGAATTTACGTGGAAAACTCCAAAACAGGAGAAAAACCACCAGACCCAGAGAAGAAAATACACTATGTAAAAAATTGTTACAATCACACAATTTTTCTCCTCACCCCAACGACACCCACAAAAACTTCTCCCACTAGTAAAATCTAACTTTCACCTCTCTTCCTTTTACATACAAAAAGGACAACAGAGGAATTTTACTAAAGTCAGAAGTTACTAGATAAGTTTCTAACTGGTGTGTTTAACTAAGGAGGCTAGACCTCTATTTATAACCATGGGTCTTGCCCCCTCTCCCACTTTCTTTCCATGTGAGACTAAGGAGCAAAACCCAACAATTCCAGGTGATCAATCTCGCTCATTGTATGCAGCGAAATAGAGAGGACATAGGAGGGAGAGATGAAGACGTCGGGTGAGACAGAGGGACAAATTTGAGAGATTGAAGGCTGTTAGTAGAGGGGAAGAAGGGGAAAGTGAAAGAGGGAAAAAACAAAAAAATGACAAATATGTTTATGATTTTGAACGGGGGGGCTCAAGAGTTATCGTTCAGAGAAGCTTGCACTGTGTTGCACACGTTTTGTACATTTTTAAGTACAAAATAAAAAAATGAAAAAAATATATATATTTTATAAAAAATGTGCAAAATGTGAAACTTCCTCATAAAATCTTTCGGAGACTCAAATGATGTCGTTTATGAAGGTGGGTTGGGGATAGTTCTATTTGGGAGTTGGGCTCCAGATTTTCCACGTGTTGTGCTAACAAATAGAGTTACTTTGTACTGTGTATGCTTCTTTCTTCGGACGTCACGGCATTTAAGAATGGCAAATAAATTAAATATATATTCATTTGGTTGGCGGCTGCTCGCTTGTTTAGGTTATTAGTATTGGATTTATTAATTTTTTTTAAATTTAATGAAAAATATAATATTTAAAAAACTATTACATTTAATTCATCAAAAAAATTTCATTATATTTGATAGAAAATAAAAAAATAAAATAGAGAATAAAATATATTTTTTCTTTTTCCTATTTTCTTTTCTTTATTTTTTATCAAATATGATAAAAGTATTTGATGAATCCAATATAAAAACATATATATATATATATAGATGTTACTTTTCTATTAAATTTATACTTTCTATCGAATTTTAAAAAAAAAATTGATGTATTTAATTTTGGATTGTTTGAAGAACGGTTTTTTTTTTTTTTTTTTCTGGTGTTACATAAGATGTGTTATTTTTTTATGAATATTTATGATTAACTTTCTTGCTTGCTTTGTTTAATCAATCATAATACATTGTTGATCTGTGTGGTTCATCAAGTTTAGCCTAATAGTTTCGTGAATCTAAAATAAACAAGTGGTATCAGAGCCAAGTTCCGATGGGGGCCACTAAATTTGATATTGAGAAATTCACGGGCCAAAATGATTTTGGCCTATGAAAAATGAAGATGAGAGCTATTTTTTTGCAACAAGGACTCCAGAATGCCATCTCCTCGACTAAGGAGGAAAAGAAATCTTCTTCTCCCTCCTCAGAAAAGGAGGTATCATCTCTTCAACAGAAAACACCCAGTACAATAATATTGTGTCTTGATAACAATGTATTAAGGGAGGTGGCCAAAGAGGATACGGCCGCAGGTGTATGGCTCAAACTTGAGTCACTGTATATAACCAAGTCTTTGACTAATAGACTGTATAAAAAAACAAGCCTGTATACATTCAAGATGAACCCAGGAACATCTATTCATGAACATCTTGGTGGTTTAAATAAAATCATCTTGGATCTTGTAAATATAGATATAAGTATAGATGATGAAGATCAAGCTATACTATTGTTAAACTCGTTAAATTCTTCCTACTTAACTATTAAAGAAACTATTCTGTATGGGAGGGAGAGTTTAACCCTAGAGGAAGTACAATCTACACTCCTTGCAAGAGAGCTCTAGAATAAGACTGAAACTAGGGAAGGGTTGAATGTGAGGGGAAGGTCTGAGAAACAGAGTCACAAGAAAAGGCATAATAAGTCAAGATAAAAATCTACAGGAAAGCAATTGAAATGTTTCAATTACCATAAGGAGGGTCACTTTAAGACGACAATGGTTGTCCCAGCATGTACAGGATTCGTGAGGGCATTTGTCTGGGGTGAGACGACGGTGTTGATCCGCCTGTTTCCTCAATGCATACTGAGGACGTGTAAGGAAATCGAGACGGGGAGTGGTGACCCCTATAAACTTGAGACCCCTTCCACAGCTATGCCTATACTCGACGATGGCTCCATACGGTATCAAAAGCCCTATAGGAGCTTTCTCGTTGAACTCAAGACTTCAACTGTTTATGCGAATATTTTATATTTTTTGAATTTATTAGAATGAATTATTTTGTGTAAAGCATTCTAAAATTTTGATTGAAATTAATTTTTATTTTAGAAGATAAGATTATTATTTCCTAATTTATTTTTCAAGAGATAAACATAGTTTTATTTTTCTGATAGGAACATATAAATATAGTTAGTTTTTTATATTGAGTGTCACATTTTCTTCTCTTTTTTTAATGTCAATAATTGTTTACGATTTATGGACTTTAACCAAAAACAGATCAGATATATTTTTAAATTTTACTTTCACCCACCTTATGCATTATCCTGTTTTCAATATGTTTTAATTATTATTTATAATTATTATTTCTAAAACCTCACACAAATAGACAAATTAAGTAAACGTGCTTGCACGTTGAATCAATTAACCAGTATATATATATATATATATATATATTTACTCGTTGTGATTATTGTGGATTATAGTGGAATGAAGAGAATCAGGTCTCATTTGTTTATATATATGATATGAGATAAGATAAAAATTAAAAATTAAAAAAAATATTTTTAAATATAATTTTTATTTTAAAATTTAAAATAATTAAATTATTTATTATATTTTATTTAAAAGTTTAAAAGATTTATAATAATTACATTAAATGAGATGAACCAGTTTGAAATGTGCAAGGACAGATAAGGACACCGCAAATATAACTCAGTATGTGCCTATTCATTAAAGGGAAATCTTAGGGTCGATGTAATTCGGCCAGAGGATCTAGAAAAGGTGACTTCACGTATTTTACATTCTCAATATTTTCTTTTCAAATATCAGAAATACAAAATCCTCTTATTTTCAAATCTTCAACTGCCTCAATTTTGAATTGTGTCTCATTTGTAGAGTTGCAGAATGCACATGTGAAATCGTCCCTAGCTACTTACCATATGAACAATTTGATGTGTCTCATGGATCCATACTTTTCAATGGATGTTCATGTTCTTGGAACTGAGAGTAGCCACCACCTGTGGCCGACACCTCTCTCTCCTGTTTTCTTTCAAATCGGGCGAATATCGTCTACTTTCTCTTTGATAACTTCCTCTCCCATGAGCAGAGATGGGTCAGAACCTTGGCTCCGACCATCTCCTCTATTTTATTTTCGACCATTTTTCATATAGTTTAATCTTTTTTTCGGAGTGTTTTCATTTTGTTTAGTTTCTTTTTGTCCACAAGTACCAATGGTTGATATCCCATGTTCCGGCCCCCTCCGACCACCACGCGGAGCTCTAGTGTCTTCCCCTGTTGCCAATCTTCATTTTTGTTGCAGGAAACAGCTTCTCTGGCTGGTGCGTTGACCGCACAAGAAGCTCTCGCCGTGAGCATTGGTCACGCGCAACTGTAGTTTGAGACTGGTTTTGGAGCCAAGCGCGACTCTGACGGCATTGGAGGCCTTGCTTCTTTCGGTTGGCCCCACTTTTCTCTGCTTAAGGTGGTGCGTGTGTCACATGCGCCACCACCACCCCAAGAGCCGTCAATGAACTTTTGTCAATGACTCGATTTTGGTTGCTTCTATCCTATCTTTCTGCTTTTAATAATTCATGATCTTATTCGAAAGATCGTAAACCTATCCTTCAATTTATTCCAAAAAAAAAAATAACGATGCTTTCATCACTCTCACCGCTTCCTGCGGAAGATCCACCGCTACCAACGGTGATTCCATTATTCGTTTTTTAACAAATATTTTTATCCATCTTATTATAAGATGGCATCCTTCGAGATATGGGTAGAGACTAAAAAATTAGTCTCAAATAAATTTTTTTTTTTCACTTTTTAGATATTATTGTTTATTATTTTGGGGTGATTGTAAGAAAATTCCTTCACCTATTTTTGTAACATATTTTTTAATATAATGAAATATGTTTGTTAAGAGAGAGAGAGAGAGAGAGAGAGAGAGAGAGAGAGAGAGAGAGAGAGAGAGAGAGAGAGAGAGAGAGAGAGAGAGAGAGAGTAGTCGCCACCCACCAAAAACTTTTGAAAACTTTTCTCACTCACTCGTGAATCAATTGAACGGCAATACTTGGTTAGAAACCGAGTCCTCTTGGTTCCAGATGTTGACCCTCCTGGACCTGGTTGTCGTCTTTTGTAAGACGTCATAAAAGTCAATAAATGATGCTTGACTATACTAAACGCCCTTCTAACGACTTCATCCCTAGGGCCACTAACCTTCTAGACACGCCATTTGAAATCTGAATACACCATCACGAGAGCCTGTCTACAATAATTAGGAACCAGTGAGGTAGCTCAAGAACTAAAACTCAATGGGCAATCTTTCTTCTATGCTCGTTATTCCAATTTTTATCTTTTTATTCTTCTTTAAGGCCTCGTTTGGTATAGAGAGCATCACTCAAACACAATCCTTAAATGATGGCAAGACCTTAGTGTCTAGTGAAGGAAGCTTTGAATTGGGTTTCTTCAGTCCTGGAAGTTCCAAGAATCGTTACTTGGGAATTTGGTATAAGAGTATCCCGGTTATAACTGTTGTTTGGGTTGCAAACCGAAACAACCCAATCAACGACTCTTCAGGTAGTTTGATGATAAACAACACAGGTAACCTTCTCCTAGTCGGTCAGAATAAGATGATTGTTTGGTCCACAAACACTTCGAGACAAGCTCAAAACCTGTTGTTACAACTGTTAGATTCTGGAAATCTTGTCCTAAGAGATGAGAAAAATGCCAATTTAGAAGACTGTCTATGGCAAGCTTTGACTATCCAACTGATACACTATTAGCAGGGATGAAGCTCGGATGGGACTTAAGGCGAGGTCTTAACCGTCGACTAACAGCATGGAAGAATCAGAATGATCCATCTCCTGGAGACTTCACTTTTGAGTTAGAACTTTACAGCTACCCAGAATCATATATTTGGAAAGGCTCAACAAAATACTATCGCACAGGCCCTTGGAATGGCTTAGGAACCAGTGGAGCACCTTCATTCAAGCCAAATAAGCTTTACGAATTCAAGTTTGTCTCTAATGAAGATGAGGTCTACTACACGTACAGCCTCAAAAACAAGGATATGAAGTCAATGGCAGTTCTGAACCAAAGCAACTATGCTCCCTATCAACGTTATGTATGGTTAGAAGCAGAAAAGACTTGGGAGACCTACTCATCATCTCCTAAAGACCATTGTGACAGTTATAACCTCTGTGGTGCCTATGGAAATTGTTTGATGACAGAGTCTCCCGTCTGTCAATGTTTAAAAGGATTCAAACCTAAGTCGCAAAAGAACTGGGATTCAATGGACTGGGATCAAGGATGCACACGCAACACACCTTTGAGCTGTCAGGACAAGTATAAGGATGGATTTCTAAAATATGATGGCTTAAAACTCCCAGATACTACACATTCGTGGGTGAACACAAGTATGAATCTCAAGGAATGCAGGGTAAAATGCTTGAACAACTGTTCTTGTATGGCTTATACAAACTCAGATATTAGAGGAAGAGGCAGTGGTTGTGCCATCTGGTTTGGTGATCTACTAGATATTAGGCAGTTTTCAACTGGTGGGCAAGCTCTATATGTTCGAATGCAAGCTTCCGAACTAGGTATGGGCTTAGTTTTATGACCGAAAAACCTTTTTCTTTTCTTGGCATGATAGAATTTCATCAAGTATTTTGATACCTTATCAAGTTCAATTATTATTTCGATCGTCTTCCTTTCTTTTTGAATTTTGTTTTATTTTCATGTGATGATTAACTGAATTTGTATTTCTTCTCATGAATCTAATATGAAGAGATGGAAGATGGTAGTAAGAAGAGGACAGTAGCGATAGTTGTAGCATCCGTTGCAGCTGTTTCTGGGATGCTTTTAGTGGGCTACTGCATTTGCAGAAGGAAAAACTTAAAAGGTAAAATTACGTAGACTGATGACATTGGACCTGACTGCGACCTATTACGTTGTGAACTATAATCGTTTAATCTATAGACTCATAGCAATAATTTTAACCTCCAGTTTTGGGACAAAAAGCAGCCAATGATTTTTGGTCGAATTATGTATTGCAGCTGCTCAACTTCTTTGTTTTTTCTCGATGTGGAATCAATACTTATAAATGCACTCATACGCATTAACTAAGGAAATAAATCAACAGATCAGGATGGCATCTTTTAACCACAAAGAATCTATTTCTCATATAATATAAGTGCATGGCCTCAGATTTTGTTGATTAGGGTCACCTGCAATTCGAGCAGGCAGGGGATTGCAGATAATTTGAATTCAGAATTTTTCTATGTACTATACCTTTTGTGGATGGGAAGCCCGTGATTGCTTATAACTATGGTGTAATATCTACCGAATTCTAAGTCCATATGGTATTTTCAAGTGAAACTCACTCTGAATTTTACTTTTTTTTTTTTTTTTATGAGGGGAAACAGAGAAAAGTATATTAATTGGTCAGAACATGGAAGTCCAAGAGGACGATATGGAGCTTCCAGTGTGGGACCTATCCACAATTTCTAGAGCCACTGATGGCTTTTCAGTCACCAACAAGCTTGGAGAAGGTGGTTTTGGACCCGTATACAAGGTAAATTTGCTATGCAATAGACAATTAGTATCAAAGATATAAGCCCCTATTTCACTCATATTTGTTGCAGAATTTTGATAAATTTGTACTTTTAGGGTGTGCTAGCAGATGGACAAGAAGTTGCTGTGAAGAGGCTTTCGAGAATCTCTGGACAAGGAACGGATGAGTTCAAAAATGAAGTGAAACTGATAGCCAAACTTCAGCACCGAAATCTAGTAACGCTTCTCGGTTGTTGTATTGAGGGAGAAGAGAAAATGCTGGTTTATGAGTACATGCCAAATAAGAGCCTCGACTCTTTCCTTTTTGGTTTGGATTTCTCATAACCTATTCTAATTAGTTAGCCATAACGAGTGTAATCCTGTCATCAATTTTATATAGAATATTTTTGTATTTTTTTTAGTTTGTAGGTTGAGAATGTTATATTAACTTCTCAGATCAAACAAGAGGTAGAGTATTGGATTGGTCTAAACGCTTCCAAATCATATGCGGGATTGCTCGTGGGCTTCTCTATCTTCACCAGGATTCCAGATTGAGGATTATACACAGAGATCTCAAGGCAAGTAATGTTTTACTTGATAGTGAGTTGAAACCTAAAATTTCAGATTTTGGCATGGCTAAAACTTTTAGAGGGGATCAAACAGAAGGAAACACAAACAGAGTGGTTGGCACATAGTAAGTATGTCATTGATAATTTTCATATGCTACCTCTATAAAAATGCGTTTAGTAACTGATGTTATCCCTTTACAATTAATGATATTATTAAGTGCAGCGGCTATATGGCGCCAGAATATGCTCTTCATGGACAATTCTCAACAAAATCAGATGTTTTCAGCTTCGGCATCCTTTTGCTAGAGATAGTCAGCGGAAAGAAAAGTAGAGGGCTGTATAATCAAGACAACAACCTTAACCTCAAAGGATATGTAAGTATTATATAAAGAACTTTTTAAGTCTTCTTTTTAGGATATTTTAGACCTACGAATGACAAATTTAAATTGCAACGCCATTTAGGCATGGAAATTGTGGAAAGAAGGCAGGCCCTTATACCTGCTAGATGCTTGCTTGGGGGACTCGGCCGCCTCCGCGTCAGAGGTGTTGCGCTGCGTGCATGTTAGTCTCTTATGCATGCAGCAACGTTCGGAGGATAGGCCGGACATGTCATCTATTGTTCTAATGTTGGGGAGTGAGATTGCATTGCCGCTGCCCAAAGAACCTGGTTTCTTGATGGAAAAGTATTCGCGCGAGACATTTTCTTCTCTAGTACTTACAAGAATGAATCATCTTCAACCAACGAAATAAGCTTTTCAATATTGGAGGCTCGATAAGGATTGTATGCTGGGACGTCGCATCCTGCATCACCATCCACAGAATATTATAAGGATCACTAAAATTTATAACCATGTCCTTGGCTGATAAATATTGTAGATTTTATATACTTTAAAGTGTAAAAGTGAAGCTCATGGACTGAGAGAGCTGATATATATTAAGATAAATTTGTAATATTATATTTTCTTCAAAGACGAAGATGATCACCCTACTGTTATTGGTAAACCATCACATATAACTTCAGTTATAGAAACTGACAACTAATTGTATTAGACGTAGTTATTTCTTTTTTTGGACTTCATTGTGAAAAATATCGTATATATAGCTGCTGTATTTATTGTGGACTATGGTGGACTAGAATGAAGATAATTAGGCCATATTATATAGATGAGATGAAAAGACATAAAAATTAAAAATTAAAAAAAATATTTTAGAATTGAGATTTGAAGAAATTTGTTTTTTAATTTAAAAAATTATAATAATTATATGAGATCCCATCTACCAAATCAAATAGCAACTGGTGCGGTTTTGGATTTGAAAACTATGATAGTTTACGTGATAAAAAAACAAAGAAAGAAAAAATGGTTAGTGGCACAGCCCCAACAAGAATGGCCGAGGAAAAACCAACAAACACGTCTCCGCAGCCTTTGAATCCCCACACAACACCCCCCCCCCACACACACACACAACACAACACACACAGACACACACAATGGATTAAAATAAATTGGGACGGTGCCATAGACGTGACTCGTGGCCTTGGGTTGTGGCATTGTAGCAAGAGATTATTTGGGACGGATCGTTGCCACAATGAGATTGAATAAGCCCCTATGCCCAGACCCCTTTCTCGCTGACGCTTTCGGGGCCCTGCAGGCGGTTAAGTTTGGAATGGACCTCGGACTCCAGCAGGTTATTTTTTAAGGCGACTCCCTACAGGCTGTGAATGCGCTTAAGCAGGCCCCAACAGGGACAAACAGCTCTAGCATGTTTTTGATTGAAGCCCAATAGTTATTATGTTGTTAGCAAAAGATGCTCTTTTCATTCCCAGTATGATTGTAATGTTGGGATCGGCGGAAGCTCACAAATTTTATGGAGACCAGAATTTAACGTGGTTCGGCCAATTTGGCCTACGTCCACACCCACAGAGAGGAGAATTTTGTATTAAACAACAAACCAATTATTTACAATGGTTTCCCTCACTCTCACTGCCTCCAACGGACCTCACATTACGCTCATTGCTTCTCATTACAATCTTACATGTATTTATAGGAGAAATAAATAATGTGAACGTGTAATGACGGTGAAAACCGAAATTCCGGCGGCCTACATTTTCAGGCGGCGGCTGACATTTTCAGGCGGCGCCGACCTTCCAGCTGCATCTATTCGGTGCCTACCTTCACCTTCCAGAAGCCTCCAGCTTCTTCATTTACGTGTGTGTGTTGATTTCTAACAATCTCCCCCTCAACACCAAACGGAGGATATCCTGTCACATTTTAATTCAAGGTACTTAACCTGGCTATGTCTCTACATAGCTCAAGTTTTTCGTATGTGACTACCTTCGTTAACATGTCCGCTGGATTCTCCTTTGTATGGTTGCCGTGAAGAAATGCTGTCTTCACATCCATCTGTTCAAGCTCCAAGTCAAGACTTGCCACCAATCCGAGTACCACTCGAATTGAAGTCATTTTCACAACAGGTGAAAATACCTCATCAAAGTCGATTCCTTTCTTCTGCTGGAATCCTTTGACGACCAAGCGAGCTTTGTGCTTCACCTGCTTGCCATCATTTTTCAGCTTGAACACCCATTTGTTTCTCAGTGCTCTCTTATCGTTTGGAAGTTCCATCAGCTCATAAGTCTGATTCTTCTGTAACGAGTTCATCTCATCCTGCATAGCCTGCATCCATCTCTTGCTATCTGGATGAGATATTGCCTCCTGGAAGTTTTCTGGCTCCCCCTCATCTGTAAGAAGAATATAATCTGATTCCGGATATCTTCGAGACGGAATCAACAATCGCCCTCTAGAGGATCTGTCCTGCTGAGGTTGATCACCTGACAACCGTGGAAACTCTGCAGTTTCTGATGGAGAAGGAAACTGCTCCCCCTGCTCAGTAGTGGTTTCTCCGTTGTCAGTATCCTCTTCTTCTTCTGGGAAAACTTCCTGTCTATCTTCAGTGTTTGAGGCAGACTGAAGTGGTAGTGAACTCGGAGCTGGTTCTGGAGCACTTGGAGTTGTTTGTTCTGATCCAAACATCTGGTCTTCATGTGTTGCCCAGATGACTAACACAAGAGGGGGGGTGAATTGGGTTATATTAAAAAATTAATACTTATAAACTAAATATACAATATAAAATATAACCAAAATATAAAGCAGTAGGAAATATAAAGAGTAGGGTAAGAGAAAGCAAACTCAGTATTTTTACGAGGTTCAGCCCCACTGCCTACGTCCTCGCCTCAAGCTACCCCTTGAGGATTCCCAAATCCACTATTCAATCTCCTTTAGGTGGAGATAGAAACCTATTACACCTTTGAGCAGCACCGCTCCAAAGAATCCGTGTAGAACACCCTCTACACTTCCAATCACCTCACACTTGGTGATTCAACTATTCCCTGTGTAGAACACCTTCTACACACACAAGGGTTATACGCACCCTCTTACTTCCAATCACCTCACACTTGGTGATTTAACTATTCCCCGTGTAGAACACCTTCTACACACACAAGGGTTATACACACCCTCTTACTGATACAAGAATTGATAGTGGGTAGGCTATCAGAAAACACTCCTCAATGAGTGAAATAAGAATAATACAGCACAAACTATATCTCTCTCAACAAGAACAAGAATTAAGGCTCAAAACTTTAGAAAAGAGAGAATGAGAGCTTTGAAAGAATGATGCAAAATTTAGCAATAGATGTGTAAGCTCTTGTTGTGATTTTTACAAAACTCAAGTGAGCTATTTATAGGCAAATGAGTCTTCAATTTCAAATTTGAAAAGATTCCCATGTCCAAGACATCATCATTCACTTTTCAAAAATTTCAAATCAAATCTTTTTACTTTTTGCATGTGACAAAAGGAGCACACTTTACTTTTCAAAAGTTTCAAACCTAATATTTTACTTTTTGCATATGACAAAAAGAGCACACTTTACTTTTCAAAATTTTCAAACAAAGACATCTACCTTTTGCATAAGTCAAGAAAAGCATCCACCACTTTTGAAAATATTCAAATAAAACATGCACATGTGAAAGATGACAATCAATCATCTTAATATTTTCAAAGTTCAAACCTTTAATCATATCATGCACATGTGAAAGATGACAATCAATCATCTTAATATTTTCAAAGTTAATTTTCAAAATATTCATGCACATGTGGAAAATGTATTTTAATGCTTTATGATAAAATATTTATTTTGAGCCTTAATCCTAATTTCGAATTTTTAAGAGATTTACAAAATTACTCTATGATTTTAATGTGAACTTATTCCCTTCTTGCTCATGCTTGGTTCCTTGATGTGCTTGATTGTATTGTGTAGACAACTTGAGCTTGAGACTCCTTTATTCTTTGAATTCATTTGTTATCATCAAAATCCATGTGTAGATTTACATGAACCTTGAAACCTTGAGTTCAACAATCTCCCCCTTTTTGATGATGACAAATACTTGATAGAACTTGAAACCTGTATGAATACTTAAGCTCCCCCTGAGAATGTGCGTTAGTTTTTCAAGCAAAAATATAAACATAATTCCAAGTATATATAACAAGTTTAGCAATTTAAACAATGTTAATGTTCTAGTCTAAAACTTCTCCCCCTTTTGGCATCATTAAAAAGGAATCATAATTATCTCAATAAGATATATTCCTACAATAACTAACAGACAAATAAAACGCTGCGTTAGTAGAGACTGTAGAAGTTAGAACCACCCGTGTCCGACAAAACCTGCAAAGGTTGAAGCCGAATTTTATCATCTCGGTGCGGAAGAAGATTTAAATCCGCTTGATGTTATTGACGAATTAGATGTTCCAGAGATTTGAAGTTGAATAATTAAAATTATTCGTGTCCGACAAAGACAGCAAAAGCTGCAGGCTTAGCTCTGGCAATGCGGTGCGGAGCCACGCGTATTTGACAAAACCTGTAAAGGTTGGAGGCCTAGCTCTAGTAGTCGGTGAGAAAGCAGATTTAAATCAATCGCCTGATGTTGTTGACAAATGGGTTTGAAGGCTCTGAGTTTCTATAAAAAAATCATTTTCACCTATCGGATACCAAAAAAAAACATCGCTTCTTGACCTAAGTTCTGTTTCTCCATAACGATAGAATGGCCGAACAATTCTCTTCCACTAATGTTCCAGACTTGAATCAGGAACCCTTGACGCATCAACCATCAATCTTCTCTCCTAAGGCCGTCAATGCCATGATAGGAGCAGAGAACCGTTTTTCTAGTAAGAAAACTTTTGACAATGTGTGTCCAACATATCTTATATTTCTTTTGACTAATAAGATTTGAAGAGACAATAGTTTGTCTTGTTCTTTATGCTATCTCTATAAAATCAGTTTTAAAGTTCATCCGATTTGCATCAAATCTTATTCTCATCTCTATAACTCATCTGCATTCCTTCAATATTCTCGCTTTAAGTTTTCAATTCTTTTCTCAATGGCTCATTATTCTACATCTCAATCTCATGTCCTTTCTGCAGCTACCATTGGCGCCATGTTGCAGCAAGAGAACAATAGTTTGGCTAATAAGCCAGACTCCGATGCTATCTACGACTTGGTGAGTCTCGGTACTCGCTACTCATCCTCTATTGTTGCTTTTTCCCAACGGCTACAAGTCAAAAATCATGAGGTTGAAAAGCTTAAAGAACAAATTGTTGTACTTCAACGAATTTTTCAAGAGTCTCACATAAGGGAAGGAATCGTTCGACAGAAGAATAAACGGTTGAAATCACTATTGGATTCTTCATTCCGCTTGCCAGTTCCCATGGATAGGGAGGACATGATATTGTATGAAGAGAATGAGCGTCTCAAACATGAGGCTAAGAACCTCAAGTTTATGTAGGTCATTTGAGTTAATGGAATAAAAGTATCTAGCAGATATTCATGGCATGCATAATTCCTATTTCTCTTCTAATCATGCGTAGTCTATCTTTTGATAGGGGTTTTGTAAAAATGTCTGCCAATTGATCGTGTACTAGTGAATTCTAATGCAATATCGCCCTTCTACACATGATCTCTAAGAAAATGATATCTAATATCAATATGTTTGGTCCGAGATTGTTGTATTGGATTCTTTGAAAGATTTATAGCACTTGTATTATCACATTTGATTGGAATGTGATTGTACATAAGTTTAAAATCCTCAAGTTGTTGTTTCATGTAAAGAACTTGAGCACAACAACTACTCGCAGCAACATATTCTGCCTCAGCAGTAGATAGTGCAATAGAATTTTCTTTTTACTAAATCATGAAACAAGTGCAGGACCTAAGAAAAGACATGTTCTACTAAAACTTTTTCGATCATATTTGCAACCAGTATAATCGGTACCTGAATAACTAATAAGATCGAAAGAAGTGTGCTTAGGATACCATAACTCTAAGTCAATGGTACTGGCAAAATATCTAAAAAATCTGCTTGACTGCAATCAAATGAGATTGTTTCGGAAATGATTGAAAACGTGCACATAAACATATACTGAACATAATATCAGGTCTACTAGTTATCAAATATAATAAACTACCAATCATACCTCGATATACCTTTGAGTCAATTGATTTACTGGATTCATCTTTATCAAGTTTAGTGGATGAGCTCATTGGTGTTCCAGTTTCCTTAGCACCTTCCATCCCAAACTTCTTCAGCAATTCCTTAATATATTTTGATTGATTGATGAATATTTCACTTTTTGCTTGCTTAATTTGCAATCCGAGAAAGAATGTAAGCTCTCCCATCATACTCATTTCAAATTCTTCCTGCATAGTCTTAGCAAAAACTTGGCACATATTTTCGTTAGTAGCACCGAACATAAATCTGAATCAAAAGAATATCATCATTTTCTAATTTAATTAAAAGAGTTGTATCAATTTTTCCTCTTGAAAAGCCTTTTTCAATCAAGAAACCACTGAGTCTCTCGTACCACGCTCTAGGAGCTTGTTTGAGTCCATATAGTGCTTTTGTGAGTTTGAAAACATGATTTGGAGAAATATGATTTTCAAAACCTGAAGGTTGCTCAACATATTTTACCTATTCCCACGATCTTCCCTTTCGAGTTGTCTCTAAATGTCATGTGTCCTTCTTCTTTAGATCTAAGATCAAAGAACTTAGTCTCTTCTCCCGTCATGTGTCTTGAACATCCACTATCTAAAAACCATTTATTTTTACATGTAGAATACTTCATGCATACCTACAAAAGCAATTAAAAACAATTCTTGGTACCCAAGTTCTTTGGGTCCTTTATTTATTAGTATTAGAATAAACAAGATTTTTAGGTACCCATATGGCCCTAATAGTCATTGTATGTTTTCTTCTAATAGGACAAGCATGATAATTATGACCATTGCTATTACAAAAATTACAAATAGCATGTGACATATATGAATAACTTGAGTGATTATAATAGTATCCTTTTTTAACAAAATTATTTTTATGAAAAGAATTTTGAATATTGGACTTTGATGTAGAAGGATTATCAAAGAAGTTTTTATAAGATTTGTATTTTTGTTTTGGCATATATCCCAAGCCTGCCTTGTCAAAAACACATCTTTGACTACCAATAAGTTTTTCAAAATTTCTTTTTCCATTCGTAAAGTTTTCAATAATATTTTCTAAATCAGTTTTCTTTTTCTTCAACTCAAGATTTTCATCTTTCAAAACAATACTTTCTTTTCTTAAAATATCAATTTCGTTTGTTAAAGAAGAATTTTTCTTTTTCAAAGCAGTATACTTGATACCCAATTTTTCAAATTCCTCATATACCTCTTCTAAAACATTTTGCAATTCTTCATATGAAGGATCTTCAATATTATCAAAATTTGTTACCTCAATGTCATCTTTAGCCATAAGACAAAGATTTGCTGATTCTCCATTGCTTGCTTCACTATCTGAGCTACTTGAATCATCATTCCACGTAACTTTCATTGCTTTTTTGCCTTTGTTTCGATCTTTCTTTAGCAGAGGACAATCTGGCTTGATATGACCAGGTTTATTGCATTTATAACAAATTAAAGTGTCATTTTTATCTGAATCTTTCTTGGAAAACTTATTGAAGGATTTCCTTGGAGGAGTTTTATTTTTCTTTAAGAACCTCTGAATTCTTCTTATTATCATCGCAACTTCTTCATCTTTGTCGTCATTTTCCTCATCTTCATCACTTTCACTTTCATGTGGAACAGCTTTAAGTGCCAAACTCTTCTTTGAATTTCCTTCTTCTTCTCCTCTTTTCAATGTATACTCATGGGTGATAAGTGACCCGATGAGTTCATTCACTTCGAGCTTCTTGAGGTCTCTAGCTTCAAGAATCGCTGTCACTTTTGACTCCCAACGTTTTGGTAGAGAGTTGAGAATTTTTCTTACTATCTCCACTTTGGAATAAACTTTGCCAAGAGCTGTCAAGCTGTTTATGATGTTAGTAAAACGAGTGTGCATACTAGAAATAGATTCATCATCATTTATCTTAAACATCTCATATTCATGAGTAAGAATATAAATTTTTGATTCATTGACTTGAGAAGTTCCTTCATAAGTAACTTCCAAGTTATCCCAAATTTCCTTTGCTGTAGTGCAAGTCATTACTCTATTAAACTCATTACCATTAAGAGCATTATATAATAAATTCATAGCAGTTAAATTCAAAGTATAAAGTCTATCGTCTTCACGATCAAACTCTTCTTCTTCCTTTTTGACCTTTACTCCATCAATCACTTTTGTTGGAATATAAGGTCCATTTACAATGCATTTCCAGATTTCTCGACCTTGAGCCTGAAGGAATATTCTCATTCTAACTTTCCAGAATGAGTAATTGTCTCCACAAAAGAGTGGAGGCCGACTGCTGGATTGACCTTCACCAAATGAAGCTGCAATGTTAGCCATAAGATCTTAACTCAAAAGATAGTTAATCTTATAACAGAGCTCTAGCTCTGATACCAATTGTTGCCCAGATGACTAACACAAGAGGGGGGGTGAATTGGGTTATATTAAAAAATTAATACTTATAAACTAAATATACAATATAAAATATAACCAAAATATAAAGCAGTAGGAAATATAAAGAGTAGGGTAAGAGAAAGCAAACTCAGTATTTTTACGAGGTTCAGCCCCACTGCCTACGTCCTCGCCTCAAGCTACCCCTTGAGGATTCCCAAATCCACTATTCAATCTCCTTTAGGTGGAGATAGAAACCTATTACACCTTTGAGCAGCACCGCTCCAAAGAATCCGTGTAGAACACCCTCTACACTTCCAATCACCTCACACTTGGTGATTCAACTATTCCCTGTGTAGAACACCTTCTACACACACAAGGGTTATACGCACCCTCTTACTTCCAATCACCTCACACTTGGTGATTTAACTATTCCCCGTGTAGAACACCTTCTACACACACAAGGGTTATACACACCCTCTTACTGATACAAGAATTGATAGTGGGTAGGCTATCAGAAAACACTCCTCAATGAGTGAAATAAGAATAATACAGCACAAACTATATCTCTCTCAACAAGAACAAGAATTAAGGCTCAAAACTTTAGAAAAGAGAGAATGAGAGCTTTGAAAGAATGATGCAAAATTTAGCAATAGATGTGTAAGCTCTTGTTGTGATTTTTACAAAACTCAAGTGAGCTATTTATAGGCAAATGAGTCTTCAATTTCAAATTTGAAAAGATTCCCATGTCCAAGACATCATCATTCACTTTTCAAAAATTTCAAATCAAATCTTTTTACTTTTTGCATGTGACAAAAGGAGCACACTTTACTTTTCAAAAGTTTCAAACCTAATATTTTACTTTTTGCATATGACAAAAAGAGCACACTTTACTTTTCAAAATTTTCAAACAAAGACATCTACCTTTTGCATAAGTCAAGAAAAGCATCCACCACTTTTGAAAATATTCAAATAAAACATGCACATGTGAAAGATGACAATCAATCATCTTAATATTTTCAAAGTTCAAACCTTTAATCATATCATGCACATGTGAAAGATGACAATCAATCATCTTAATATTTTCAAAGTTAATTTTCAAAATATTCATGCACATGTGGAAAATGTATTTTAATGCTTTATGATAAAATATTTATTTTGAGCCTTAATCCTAATTTCGAATTTTTAAGAGATTTACAAAATTACTCTATGATTTTAATGTGAACTTATTCCCTTCTTGCTCATGCTTGGTTCCTTGATGTGCTTGATTGTATTGTGTAGACAACTTGAGCTTGAGACTCCTTTATTCTTTGAATTCATTTGTTATCATCAAAATCCATGTGTAGATTTACATGAACCTTGAAACCTTGAGTTCAACATCATGGAACACAACGTCCCTGCTTCTGATGACCTTCTTCGCTTTTGGATCCCATAATCTGTATCCAAACTCTTCATCTCCATAGCCGATGAAATAACACGGAGTAGACTTTTCATCAAGTTTCTGTCTTTTCTCCTTGGATACATGTGCAAATGCTTTGCACCCAAATACTCTTAGATGAGAGTATGAAATCTTGCGGCCTGACCACACCATCTCTGGGACTTCGAACTGCAGTGGAACTGACGGTGTTCTGTTGATCAGGTAACAGGCTGCTTTTACTGCTTCACCCCAGAATGGCTTATGCAACTTTGCCATACTCAGCATGCATCTGGTTCGCTCCACAATAGTCCGGTTCATCCGTTCTGCTACTCCATTGTGTTGTGGGGTGTAGGGGACAGACTTCTCGTTTCTGATGCCATGCCTGGAGCAGTATTCTCTGAACTCTCGAGAAGTATATTCACCTCCATTGTCTGTCCGGAGGCATTTCAGCTTCTTGCCTGTTTCTTTTTCTACCATGGCATGGAAGTTTTTGAATTGCTCAAAAACTTGATCTTTCCCTTTTAGGAAATACACCCACACTTTTCGTGAAGCATCATCAATAAAAGTAACAAAATATTTGTTACCTCCAAGTGATTCAACTTCAAAAGGGCCGCAAACATCAGAGTGTACCAAGCTCAATAACTCTGATCTTTTTCCAGTAGATGTCTGGAATGAAACTCTATGCTGTTTCCCAAATAAACAGTATTCACAAGGGTTGAGAGCAATACCTTTGTTTACTGTAATCAATGCTTTCTTTGCAAGCATAAACACCCCTTTTTCTCCCATGTGGCCAAGTCTCCGATGCCACAAGTTTGGTGATGTATCATCTTCAGCTATGTTGAGACTGTTTGCACATATCTTAGCACTTGATTTGTACAAAGTGCCACAGACATGTCCCCGTGCAAAGACCATTGCTCCTTTCTTCAATTTCCAGGCATTGTTGCTGAAGATACTCTCGTAACCCTGTTGATCAAGGGTTCTTATTGAAATCAGGTTGAGTCGGAGATCGGGTACGTGCCGAACGTCATTTAGCACCATAGTACAGCCAACACTAGTTTTTATTCTAACATCTCCAATGCCCACGATCTTTGAGAAATTCGAATTTCCCATCTTGACTGTACCGAAGTCTCCTGCCTTGTAAGTACTGAAGAAATCTTTACAAGGAGTGGCATGATAAGATGCTGCTGTATCTATTACCCACTCGGTCTCCTCGCTTGAAACGTGCAAGCAAGATTCTTCACCGGCGGAAAGGAGTACACAATCTCCAGAAAGCGTCACTGCAGCTTCGCCTTCTTCGTGCTTTGACTGATTGCTTGGCTGATTCTGCTCCTTCTGCAGCTTTCGGCATTCCCTTTTAAAGTGGCCTTCAATACCACAATAAAAGCATTTTCCCTTCTTTCGCTGTTTACCGCGACTTTGGGATCTCCCTTTGCTTTGACTCCTGTTCCTTTCTCGACTTCTACCTCTACTATTTCTCTGATGCCTTCCTTCTGTTACAAAGGCATCTGTCTCGTCTCCTCCAATCTCCTTTCGTCTAGCCTCTTCATTAAACAAGGCGTCTATCACCATTGACATGGCGAGCTTTCCATCTGGAGCTGAATTACTGAGTGAGACCACTAGTGTTTCCCAGCTATCTGGTAGGGAACTGAGAAGTAGTAGAGCCTGCTCTTCATCTCCGAGCTTAAAGTCTACGGATGCAAGCTGATTTACAAGATTCTGAAACTCGTTGGTGTGTGCGGCCACTGAGATGCCGCTTTTGAGTTTCAAGTTGACAAGGCGTCTCATTAGTAATGCCTTGTTCCGAGCAGTTTTTGCCTGGTACATGTTTTCCAGCTTTTTCCACAGTTGATAGGCATCCGTTTCCTGTGTAACATGATGAAACACACTATGATCAATCCACTGCCGGATCTGACCAATAGTTTTCTTATTCATTTTATGCCAGTCTTTTTCCGCTACATCATCTGGCTTTACGCTTTTCTCTTCAATTGGATCGAAGAGATCTTTACAATTCAGGAGATCTTCCATTCGAGGTCTCCATAGTGCGTAATTTGTAGATGTTAGCTTAATCATCGCACCTGCTCCCGAGTCCTCCATCAGTTCGGCTTTAATCTTTGATTCGATTGACCCTTTTCTCAACGTTCGGAGTTGAATCTCAACAAACGGAACTCACCGTTGCGTCCAGAATGGTGGAAAACCTTGGAAACGACTCTTGTCTCGTTCCAAAACGATCAAAATTGCGCCGAAAACCTGAAAAATAAGAAAAATGGAATATTCCTTTGATGTCGCCGGAATATTCCCTTGATCGCCGGAATATTCCTTTGTCTGCCGGAATATTCCCTACTGTTCACCGGAATATTCTCTCCGGTACCGGAAACCACCGTCCACCGAAATATGCTCGCCGGCGACGGAATATTCCCACTGTCACCGGAATATGCTCGCCGGGGACGGAATATGCCGCGGAATATTCCTTCTCCGATGGGTTGCTGGAGCGGGTCGCGAACCGGGTCGGTGATGGGTCCGGGTCGGATCACCCGGAATCCGGGTCGGAGCTTGTCTTCTTCCCTGGCGCGCGCGTGTGGTGCGTGGGTCCCGTGGCCGGCGCGTGGTCGGCGCCGAGTCTGCGCGTGTGGAGCGTGTAGCTTCTTCCGGTATCCGTTTGAGACGAAATTTTCACCAGAATTTTCGTCTTGACCTGAGGAATCTGATGGTATCCTCCAAACTTGATTTCGATCAAGTTTCAAAATGGGTCTTTTACGAAAATTCACATATCCGGCCTCCTACCAGCTCTGATACCACTTGTTGGGATCGGCGGAAGCTCACAAATTTTATGGAGACCAGAATTTAACGTGGTTCGGCCAATTTGGCCTACGTCCACACCCACAGAGAGGAGAATTTTGTATTAAACAACAAACCAATTATTTACAATGGTTTCCCTCACTCTCACTGCCTCCAACGGACCTCACATTACGCTCATTGCTTCTCATTACAATCTTACATGTATTTATAGGAGAAATAAATAATGTGAACGTGTAATGACGGTGAAAACCGAAATTCCGGCGGCCTACATTTTCAGGCGGCGGCTGACATTTTCAGGCGGCGCCGACCTTCCAGCTGCATCTATTCGGTGCCTACCTTCACCTTCCAGAAGCCTCCAGCTTCTTCATTTACGTGTGTGTGTTGATTTCTAACATGTAATTAAGGAGGAGACCCCTCTTTGTATTGCTCCATTATTATAATGAAATGGTTTATAGACTTTTTTCCCTAAAAAAAAAAAAAAACAAGAATAGTCTAGATATCGTGAGGGTTTGTGCCGAATCAAAAATTTCCAGACTATCAAGGTACCGAATTAAACCCAACGGATAGATGCATGAGACAAGGCCCATCTCTATCTCTATTACTTCCAAAGAAAAAATTCTTTTAGGTATTGCTGGACATAAAATTGACAAGTTGATATATATATATATACACATATATTAAGAAAGAGTAATGTATAAAATACGTTTACCTAATTGGATCGAACACTTGTTTTACAAAATAAATATTTTTACAAAATATTAATTAATGAATAATTCCATGCATACAAAAAAAGGGCAAATTGTAACAAATATTTTTGGATAATAACTTAGTGAAGTATAATAATTACATGTTTGATAGATTAGAAACCTTAAAGATTAGTTCAAAACACATGACTATAGTTTAATACAAATTTAACAAATTGATCATAAAAAACTGTTAAATGTAGATGACTTGGTATCAGGACAATGGGGTGCCATGCATCTATGAAGGCTTGCACCACCTGGGAGAAACCCATCAGCTTTAGCCTGAGAACAAATTTGTGTAATAGTTATGATCTGCGACAGACACACAATGCACAATATACTTAGTGCATGTTTGGGTTTACATCGAAAAATATAATTTATAGTTTTAAGGCTTATAATTTTAATAATAAGCTTTATATTTTAAAAGTTATTTGGTGTTTCATAAACTGTTTTTAAAGTATTTTTAAAGTTAATTGTAACATTTTTTTAAAAAATATACAATTATTTGCAAGAATTTTTTGATAAAAACTTGAATTTAATATTTTTTTAAAAAACAGATTTTCAACTTTTTAAGATGCTTAAAACACTTTTTATAAATTTATCAAATATATTATATTTTTAAAGTATTTTTTTAAGTTTCATAACGTAATCTCAAACATGCTCTTAGGATTTTAAATAGACGTTGAATGAATTAAAAAGAAAATAATAAAAATAATAAAATCTGTTAATTAATTATTAAATAATTATTTATTATAATAGAATAGATATAATATATATATAAATATATGGTACTGATCATGACTAAATACCATCATATATGTAAAGTAAAAAAATGATGTGTTTTGATGTCAAATCATATATTTATTTTTATAGGAATTAATATGATTGGCAAATCTGAAAGCAGCCCTTCAGCGATTTATAATTAGCTCGTTCCCAAGTTTGAATAATCTAGAAAATAAGAAAAGATTAGCTGTGTGAACATGAGAAGTCGTTCAAAGAAGAAAAAAAAGATTTGTTTATTTTCTTCCTATTTTTTTTTAACTTGAGGGAAAAGTAGAATGTCATCTACACGATTGAGCCTTCTGCAAACAACTTGGCAATTTTTCAAGCCAGGTTCTAGTAGGGCGGAACGATGATGATGAAGTTTATAAGTTTTCACTAACCTCTTCTCATAGGTGAGACCGGCTCAAAGATGCACTCTATAAACAATTAGTAGCTAGGGTTTTGACAAAGGTTGGTGAGTGAAAATTAAAGGTAATAATATCCCAAGCTTTATTTTCTAATTAATTCTTTCTCTTTTGTTCTTTAATTAATCTGTGATAAAAATTTTGGAATATGACCTTTTTGTATAATTTAGCAGAAAATAAATTCAACTCATGCATTTTATTTTTAAAATTAAATTTATTTTTAATTAAATTACATAATTATGTTGATTGATTGAATATATTTTTTGTTATATTATGTGATCTATTTGTTATTGTTTTTTTAATGCCAATAATTCTTTGGATTTTCTTTTTTCAACATTGTATTATCAATTTCAAATCCGAATCTAATTTAGTACTTATTTACATTAAATATTTATCACTTTTCTGTCCAGACAAGCTTGGTAATGACTTTGAAGCTATGCATGAGTTGTTCAGTAATAGAGATAAATCTAACACAAATATTATTATTCATTTTATATTTTCCCATTCTCAATCATATTTCTTATCCTAACATATTTTAAATAAAAATCTCTTTAAGAGATTAACATATATACAAAGTCACTAAGTAAAATGTTATAATTATGAATCTTACAAAATTTAAAATGATTTATCATAATTTATTATCCACAACATCATTCATAGTTGGTGTTTTGTAAGAAAATAATTGATATGTGATCATTGATGAAGATAATATCAAATCAATATTTATCTCAATGTAATTTCTCTATAAATAGATATATATGCTTTATATTTAATAACAATTGAGAAAGTAAAGATGTACGTAGTGTAGTCCTAAAAAATCTCCTATTTCTCTGATCTTCTCAATATTTTTTTATATTATATTTTATTTTCTATCATAATATTAGAATTCTTAACTAACCCTTGGGCCCTTGCCTAGCTATTACCATCATAGAAAATAAATATAACATACAAGAAGATTGGAGAAGAGAAAAAGAAGACAAGTGATTTTTAAGGCCTATATATTTACTTTTTCTATTAATATTTTTTAATATAAGACATATATTCTTATTTATAGAGAAGTTATATTAAAATATAATAAGAGAAATATTTTAAATATTATAGATCGAATCAAAACATTTTAATTTGATAATTATAAAAATCAAATTAGGATATTATCTTCAGCAATCATGATCAGAAGACGTCATCACTTCAAAGGAAGAAATTTTTTGAAGTGATAATCAAATAAAGTGTCTTCTTTGCTCCATTGCCTTGGAAGATCTTCAGCATTTGTATCTTAATTGTGTGTATTCAAGAATTGCCTTGAAAATCTCTAAATGACCGATTAATATTTTTGCTTTTGCCACTCAATCTATTACTATTTGGGTTAATAATATCATTAATCCTAGTATTTATCTGAGAATCATTGAGTTTGAGTAACATAATTTTTAAATTTTTGCTATTATTGTCATGAATTCCCTTTGGCTTGTTAGAAACAAAATCATACATGAGCAAGTTGAGATCAATCCAAGCAATTTTACCAACTATGTAAACAAAGAAGCTGGACACAAAACAGCAAAATGTGAATTCCCCTCTGGACCAACCTGAAGAGAAGATGATTTCTTTCAATGTAGCAGTGAGAGATAATGTCAGGTTTATATGCTAGTAGGGGCGTACGCTGACCCAACCCGATAACAAGCCTTCCGACCCGACCCGACACAATAGTGCTACATATCGATAAGCCAAATACCCAACCCGATAGCTTATCAGGTATTCCGTTAAGCCAAATACCCAACCTGTCTCTTCTTCTTTTTTCTTCTTCTTCTTCTTCTTCTTTTTTTTTTTTTTTTTTTTTTTTTTTTTTTTTTTTGAGATATTGGCTATGGCATCCTTTGTTGGGTTTTAACTTTTAAGCCCAAATTGCTCGTAAAGTTATCAGTAGAATCCACTTGAAACATTTTATGAATACTATTCCACTTCACATCTTCAGACGTATCATTTGCTTATTTCGTAACAATGTTCGGAAACCAAGTTTAATACATCTATCAAATTATAGTAATGTTCCACTTCACATCTTCAGATTCCCTATCACATTCAATAACGGCATATATAATAATGCAATTTATCATTTATTACTATAATAATTTATCGGAAAACTTATAATAAATGGGATTTCGCTAGCACAAGTTGAATACCGTGTCGTTTTATTCACATGTTGAATATGAAGAATATTGTCGTCTAAACTGAAAACAAACGCACGCACATTCATGCAAAACTTGTTAGAAATTTAAATTGAGACGCCAGTACATATTATTAATATATAATGAGACGGGAGAAACATTTGCATTACAATCACAATTCTAGCTATATTCCCTCTTAAATTCTTCAATACATGTAAAATCAAACTCAGCTCAATGAAAATTTCTTCCTCTAAATTCAGCTTCAGCTCAATGAATCAGTCATGAAAAATGCCCAAGATGTCCTCATTCCTGTATAAATGGAAACTACACCTACACAAAACCCACATTCACATACCAAAAACAATCCAAAATTAAAACAAATGAGAAAAACCAAATAATAAAATAATATCAATTTTTATTGACATACTGTTTCCAAATACTTCAAGTAATCTTCAACCTTTCATGCATTATACTTCACTTCAATTTGAAGAAATTGAAAACCATCTGTGCATATAATTCCAAAAGTAAAACAAGTTTAGAGGTCGATGTTTAGAAATCCAAATTTAAGTAATACAAGTAAATACATGTAAGCAAGTCTGCAAACTTATCTGCTCTTATCTATTTGTTTAACAGAAAAAATAAACCTCAGCCACCAAATCTGCAATAACTAAAAACCATCACCCAAATCTAGGACCAAATCATTGCTAGCATATTGAAAAAAACTGCGCAAATGAAAACCCAAAGAACCTACCTAATAAATCCTCATTTCTAGAACTCTGGAAACACCAAAAATGTTGAACACAATGGCCCATGCAGAATGACAGAGCACCATCACATTCCGCATGAAAAGATGGGAGAGGAGCTTATAATTGCATAAAAGTAATCCAATTCAGCAAACAGCTAACAGTTTTGCTCATGATAGAAAGAAGGAAAGAGAGGGTTCTTAACAATATCAGCAGCACACAAGAGCCTCCTCCCAGAGGAAACTAAACTATTATTTCATTAATAACCCTGTTGCATCAGTTTCATCCCTTACATATAAATGTGAAGTTGACTATGTGCATTAGATAACATCTATAACCGACTGAAAGACTCAGAAAGCATAATTAAAATACAGCATTTGTGGTGACAAAGGGCTAGGCCTTAAATCTGCAAGTCTTTCTACAAGTGATTGCATACCCTTGCTTTTCAAAACAACCTTCTCTCCAGTCTGACCACATATAACTACCAGGTTACCAATTACTCAATTATAAAGTAAGCAGATAAATCACATATGACAACAACTGCCAGGTTACCAACCCACTTCAAGAAAAATTGAAACCAAACGCTAGGTGTATAATTTTACCAATATATGTTTTAATCAAAATCAAATCTCCCCATTAATTGAAAGAAGCAAACACAAATTGAAATAGGTACAAATAGCAGACCCAGAATCACATTTCAGAACTCATATAAGAGACATTATGCTTACAAAATAAGGAGTAATCGACGAGAAGAACCGAACAATTGGCAAGAAGAACCAAGCAATCGTCGAGCGAGAGAAATCGAGTGAGAGAGAGGATCAATCGTCGAGCGAGAGGGGTGCAAAAATGAGATGCGTCTGTTTGACCTAACGTGTGAAATCAGCATATCGGGTATTACCCGATTCGAAATGTGTGGAGTGGTAACAATATCAAAATGTGCCAATTCCGTTTAAAGCTTATCGGGTCGGGCATTTCGGGTCGGAAACGGATCGATATATCGGACGTATCTGGTCGTCGGATTTTTTGTTCACCCCTAATAGTGGCTATATATCGTGATGTTCAGAGAGCTATCTTTTTTATAAAAACATATTTCATTTATAATATCCAATCAAATAAGGAGGAAGCTTTAGCAAATTTAATGGCTATTCAGAAGCAAGAAAAAGGAATTTCGATTATATAACATTGAAATGTGATTTATAGGTGATAATTAATGCCATTCAAACCTTCTCAGCCAACCAAGACTGGATAATAGATCCTGTAGTAAGCGACAAAAAATTTTAATTCTTGAAAAGCGATAAAAATTCATCAATTTTAAAATTGATCTACTAAAACTACTCTAGATATTTGCAGTAGATCTTCGTTTTATTATATAAATATCATTTTGCTCAAAAAAAGAAAATAAAAAGAAAACAAAAAAGGAAGACATGATCACTTCCATGCCTGCATTACTCCGTACGACGCGCGTAAGTTTCATATAATATACATGCATCAATAAACATAAGCCCGGCCTGTCACCATATTATTATATAGCCAGTATTTTAATATTGTTTTAAATATTGTACTCTACAAATTAATATATTTTGTTGTTCGATCGGAAGATATTGCACCATATGAGTTGAATATTAGAAGTTTTATATCAAACATTTGCTTACGTGTGTTTTTATTTTAATACTAAACTTAACTACATTTGTCTATTCATCTGAACTTAAAGTGTTTAATATAATAGTTTGAATTAAAAGATTAAATTTTAAGAATTATATTATTTTAAAATTTAGATAAGCGAATAGATGAAATTAAATTTAATGAAAAATTAAAAAAAAAAATTCATACAAAATAAATAAAATCTATTAAGTAACCGTTAAATAATCACTTATTATAATAGAAATTTATATATATATAATATGAAAAATAATATTTGTCTCTATTGAGAATTTCGATTTGTATTTTATTTTTGAATTTTTAGTTTTTTTTAAATGATTTTTAAGTAAGTATTTTTATTTTTTACATTATTTTGTTAATATTTTAAAACATTTAAAAAAAATTTAAAAAAAATTATGACATTATTTAAAAATACGTAATTATAAAATTAAAAAAAAAAATCTAAACCGAGATTCCAAATCGGGACGCCTAGCACGGCCCATATGATATATATATATATATAACGTATTTATGCCGGTACCGCCCTTCGCTGATCTTTTCATATCCAATGTACATTTGGCGAGGGCCAAGTCATAGTTCGGTACAACGATATATTTATACAACGTTATCTTCTTCCCCAAGAATCCAGAAATTCACGCCGCATTGGTACGGGATTATATTAGCATTAGAAACTTTAACTTTAGGAAGTAGTTTTCCACCAAAAAAAAAAAGATAGTCTGAAAACATCAGCCAAACCCATCATAATATTGAATAAGGTTTCAATCATTTTTGTTTTTAATGCATATAATTACCATCTGCCGACCTTGTAGTGGACTTTATAGTATATTGATCATGGACCGCAAGCCCCCAAAGTCAGCAGCCCATGCGTGTTGCGTCATCGTGATTAATATGCCAAATTGCTCCGTAATCTGTGACCACTTGAAAGTGTCTCGAGTTTAACTTCTAAGCACATATCTCTGTCTCTACAAAGGAATGGACGTTTATTCTTGTATGTTTTTGGGTGCCAACTTTCTTCTTGTCCTCTTCAGAGTCTCCAGTGCAGCTGATACCATTACTCAATCCCAGTCCATCATTGATGGCAGTACCATGATCTCCAGAGATGGCGGCTTTGAACTGGGTTTCTTTAGCCTAGGTAGTTCCACCAACCGTTACTTGGGAATTTGGTACAGGAAAATCCCAGTTAAAACTATTGTTTGGGTAGCAAATAGACGCAATCCAATCGAAGACGTTTCTGGTGTGTTGATGATAAATAGCGCCGGCAATCTTGTTCTTCTCAGCCAGAATACTAGTGTTGTTTGGTTGGCAAATTCAACAAAAGAGGCTTCGACTCCAATATTGCAGCTTCTAGATAATGGAAATTTAGTACTGAGAGATGGGGAAGAAGGAAATTCAGAGACTTATCTGTGGCAAAGCTTTGATAATCCTTCAGATACTCTGTTACCAGGGATGAAGTTTGGGTGGGACTTAAAGACCGGTCTTGACCGGCGTTTTTCCGCTTGGAAGAATTGGGATGACCCATCTCCGGGAGACTTTACCTGGGGAATCGAACTTACTAATAATCCTGAAGGTGTCATGTGGAAGGGCTCCGAGAAGTACTTGAGGAGTGGCCCTTGGAATGGCCTTCGTTTCAGTGGTGCTCCGGAGTTGAGAGAAAACCCGGTTTTCGAGTTCAATTTCGTCAACAATGAGAACGAGGTATATTACGAATACAATCTTATAAATAAATCGATAAAATCAAGAATAGTTATGAATCAAACTAACTATTCCCGTGAACGCTATATATGGATCGATGAAACCTCAACTTGGATCCCGTATTCGTCTGTGCCAAGAGACAACTGTGATGATTACAACCTTTGTGGCGCCTATGGAGATTGTATCATTGGTGAGTCACCAATCTGTCAATGTTTAAAAGGATTCCAGTCTAAATCACAAGAAACGTGGAACCCAAAAGACTGGTCTCAAGGATGTGTGCGCATTACTCAACTAAGCTGTCAAGATAAAGATAAACATGGGTTTATTAAATTTGTTGGGCTAAAATTGCCAGAGACTACAAATTCCTGGGTGAATGCTAGTATGAATCTTGAGGAATGCAGGACCAAATGCTTGAATAATTGTTCATGTATGGCTTATACAAATTCAGATATCAGAGGAGGAGGTAGCGGCTGCGCCCTCTGGTATGGTGATCTAATCGATATTAGGCAGGTTTCACTTGGTGGACAGAATCTATTTGTGAGAATGCCTGCTTCAGAGTTAGGTAGGACTTCAAACTTGGTTTTGTCTGTCTGATTTCTTCTTTGTGTGTTGAATCATTTGTACTTTGATTTTCTCTTGCCATTGTTTCTGTTTATATTTTTCAGCTAGTCCTAAACTTTGTTTGCTTTTATATGTCATATCAACCACGAAGGGGCGAAAGACGAGCATAAGATAAAGGTGATAGTAATATCTGTACTCGTTCCTGCCATTGTTTCTGCGATGCTCTTCATGGCCTGTTTCCTGCACAAAAGGAGGAGAAAGTTCAAAGGTAGTGTTTTTTTTTTTTTTAGAGAAGAGCCTGGACCTGGGCTATATGTCCAGTGGTGCCCCTACCCCAATTTTATTAATATACTCTTACTTTAGCGGAGGAATACCGTATAACAATTCAAGACTACAAATATAGAAAATAAACCATCCCTTGTCTAGCCACAAAGTTCAGAGATAATGTTACTTTCTCTAACCTTCAGTCAGGTAAACTAGTTGCCATAGTGTTTAACTGACCATCCTAGAAATGTATGGAAAATCTCCTGGAAATGTATGGACAGCTGCTGATACTCTAGGAAAGATTTGATGCAAAATCATCAGCCATTTGATAATATTCAAAATCCACTGAAAATGTCAAAGAGTAAATCGAGATTTTCTGTGAGCTGCACCCCCTTTTTATGTTATTTTAAAATTGACAACCACGACTTGAGCTAGAAACATGTAACTTTTATTCGTTCAAACTTACAGTCCTTGTTTTTAATTAATTTCCCCTTTGGCTTCAAAATGATATATTTTCTCTTCTTACCTGCCCAATTGCAATGACTGGCCTCTCAAACAATTATTTTAGACATAATTGAAAGGCTGAGGCATTTTCTTCTTTCTCATGTTGTCAATGGGTTCTCACTAGGAATAGTAAAAAGAGAAAGGTGTCTATTAACCTTGATCACCGGCTCTGTTTGGACTTTGTGACTTGAATACTTGTTTCAAGTTTCATGGCATAGATTCGACTTCGAGAGCTGGTGAGCGAGAGAGAGTTTAATAGTATGAGGTATTCTAATATTCCTCTCCTCTTTTTTAAGAAAAAAAGTTTATTAGCCTTGGATAAATGGCTATTGATCATCTTATATATATCCCTGAATCTCTGACTGAACTACCATGTATTCAGTCCAAACATACGAGTTACAAGTCACCAAATCCTGATTTCTTGTGTAATCCATTTTTCTTTCATCAGAAACCGTTGAGAGAAATTGGATTGTCAATGAGAGTGTTGAAGGCCGAAAAGAAGACCTGGAGCTCCAACTCTTCAACCTAGTGACAATAAGTAAAGCCACTAACAACTTTTCAAGCAATAACAAGCTTGGGGAAGGTGGTTTTGGAGCTGTATACAAGGTAATATACAACATGCTAGTTTGAGGACCCTAAGAACAGAGTAGCCATTATGATCATCTCTCAACAATGTTAATTTTCCAGGGTACACTGGTAGATGGACAGGAAATTGCCGTGAAGAGGCTTTCAGAGAGTTCTGGACAAGGATTCAATGAGTTCAAAACTGAAGTTATATTGATTGCCAAGCTCCAGCACCGAAATCTTGTTAGGCTTCTTGGTTGTTGCATTCAAGGGGAGGAGAAAATGCTAATCTATGAATACATGACCAACAAAAGCCTGGACACCTTCATTTTCGGTTCGAATTTCTTGTAACACGTGCAATTTTGTTATGGTTTCTTCCTAGGGCGTAGATTATTTTTTTCTTTTAAAGATTAAGGGTAGCTATGGATTAACATGAATGAGAAACTTCCCAGATGAAGCAAGAGGTAAAGTCCTTGACTGGTCCAAGCGCTTCCACATAATCTGTGGTGTAGCTCGGGGGCTTCTTTATCTTCATGAAGATTCCAGATTAAGGATTATACATAGAGATCTCAAAGCAAGTAACGTCTTACTTGATGGTGAGATGAACCCAAAAATTTCGGACTTTGGCGTAGCTAGAATCTTTGGAGGAGATCAGACCCAAGGAAAGACAAACCGAGTGATTGGAACTTAGTAAGTATCACTGGACAAACTCAATTATATGGTCTCCATTTATTTCTAATCTTTCTTTCTTCCTAATGATGCTCTGCAGTGGTTATATGGCACCTGAGTATGCTATTGATGGGTTTTTCTCAGTAAAATCTGACGTCTTTAGCTTCGGAATAGTATTGATGGAGATGCTAAGTGGAAAGAAGAACCGCGCATATTACAATCCGGGCCAGAGTCTTAATCTTATTGGACATGTGAGTACTGTTCAAAAAAGTTACATTTCCATTTTACATATAATGAACTGATGAATAACTAGGAAGGGCTCAAAATGTTAATAGGCATGGAATCTGTGGAGAGAAGGCAGGCCTTTAGAACTGGTTGATACGTGGTTAAGAGAGTCTTGCAGTTTATCAGAGATGCTGCGGTGCATCCAAATCAGTCTCGTATGTGTGCAACAGCATCCTGATGATAGGCCCAGCATGTCGTCTGTGGTTATGATGTTGAATGGTGAGAGTTTATTGCCTGAACCTAAAGAACCAGGTTTCTTTGTAAGGAAGAATCCCACTGATGCAGATTCTTCATCGAGCAAGCATCAATCTTCGACCAACGAGATAACTCTTACACTGTTAGAGGCTCGATAGCGGGTAGAGAACCATGCATGCATTATGGATGCATGCTAGTATTTGTATTGTATATATAATATAGTGTGTCCTAGTGTACATTCTGTAAACTAGCTAGCTAGCTAGGCATAGATAAAAAAATTTGAACTATCTAGCTAGCAGCGATAATTTTAGGCATAGTTTGTTTTTACAGATGAAGTTAAAATGAGATGAGTTAAAAATAAAGTTAAAAGTTAAATAATATTATTAATATATATCCTAAATTATAAAAAAGAAACACAGATACAGTACTGCATGTTCGTCAAATGCAAAACGATTCTGGAAAACTCAAAACTTCAATCAATCAAAGAGAGAGGAAAACAAGATGAGACATTTGGGTTGCAATATTGCATAAACACCTAGTTGGCGTGGTTGAAGGGTAGTTTTTTTTTTTTTTTTTTTTAAATGATCAGCACCTCATGGGTATTGAAATTAGCTCAAAGACTTTGGACTTGGTTTTCGTTTTTATCTTTTTACTGAAGGAGAACTCCTGCTACGGCCTCTAGCCACACTTCGTTACTTAATTCAGAGAAAAGAAAAGGTTGTTGCTAACCTTCAGATATAGCCCCATTTGTATGATTCTGATCAATGACTATGTCAGTACTAAAGAGTATAAAGAGTAAGAACTTCTAATTCTTAAATAATATCATAGAATTTCTCATATATATAGAACTTCTATTTCATATATCATATAAAATATGATCAGAATTAATCATGAGTTTACGTGTTGCTTTAGGTACGTTGGTCACAAAAAGTCCAAGAGGATGATGTCGAGGACCACCATTATTTCTGAAGCTCAATCTTCACTTAAAATTTGACAGCAGCAGACGTGGATGGCGAGAAGTATGAAAATTCAAAGGTGAAAGGGTGTGCGGTTGCTTTCAACAGTCATACGATGGATGCATGCTCGAAGGCGACGGGATCAAGCTAGACCTCATGTTCAGAACCCTCTCGCGCTTTAAATCTAGGCGCTATTGCGATTCATACCCTTTCGGCTTTTGCTTATCTGGGTAGTAGCCCACAACAGTGCGCGCCAACAGGCAATTATAAGATTCTCGCTAGTGCTAGAAATATCTGCATGCATGTATGTATGTATCTATGCAAACTACTACCATTTATTTATTTATTTATTTATTTCTCATCTGTTTCCTTTTATTTTTATTTTTATTTTTATTATTATTTTTATTCTTTAGTGTTGTAATGATGGAGAATGGAGATCATTATATGTATTGACTTTGTGAACAAGGCAACAGGACTGAACAAATTATATTATGGGCAGACAGTATAGGATCCGTGAAGCAAAAGCCAATTTTTTTTTTTTTTGTTTTTTTTTGTTTTTTTAATAGATATTTTAAAAATGTAGTTGCATGCTCTGGGCCTCCGCCTCCTCCGGGCATAATTATGGTTTGTGAAGGGTGACTTTGAGGTTTCTGGTAATACAAGGGATACGGACCCACTGATCACCCTGCCTTTCTCCTATCAAATGTGAAAAAAAGAAATGTTACTTTTTACTTTAAAGTTTATTTGGTAGCACAAAACGGGTCCCATAAATAATAATGCAATATTCTCTTCTTATTCTTATGCATCTCAACCCAAAAAAGAAACTATTTTAATTAGATTGTCATTAATCTTCCCAAAAAACTTCTAACATAATATCACAACTTAATTACTTTTTCTCTAAATTGAATTCAGCTTCGCTTAACTTCCGATCGGTTCACATTTCCGAGGCAGGTGTACTTTCTGCAGAACGATTCTAGTAAGTACTGTGTCGAACATTCTGAAATCTTAACTTACAAGAGGAGCAATTGTTTTAATCATGATATTATATAACATTACAGTCTTTGGGTAAAAACAAAAGTCATCCACCAATTGGGAATAGTCTTGCCCACCTTGTAATTGGTCCACATAACCCCAATTAATACCCAATATAATTGATTCCCATTAATCAACGCCTGACGTTTCACCAACGCCCATCTCATTCACCACGATCCACCCTGTCTTGTCCACTCCCGTGCAAACTTTTCTTTGTTTTCTTTTGTGGTAATTATTTTGAAAAAATGCTTAGCCCACCTAAAAAAAACTTTCAAACGTATAATATTATATATTACACTCTAGTTTTATTTTGACTCTACTTAAATAATAAAAAAATATATAATAAATAATTATTATTATTATAATAAATACGTTACATCTTACTCAATAAAATGAAAATAAGATGATAATATAGTGTATATAATTTTCTTTTTTTAAATGAAGAAAAATTTGATAAACTATAATGTCATTTTACTTTTATCTCACTAAATAAGATGTGACATTTATTATCATTGAATCATCATGATTTATTACGGTTTTTTTATTATTTAATATTAATAAATGTGTCGTAACCTATTTTATAAAATAAAAATAAGATGATAAGAGTGTGTTTATAGCATTTCTCCAAAATGAAATATGTTACTTTTTTAATAATAATACACATCATATCATCATCATGCTTTTATTTTATTGTATAAGATGTGACATATTTATTATTATAAAATAATAAAAAATTATTAATAATAAATATATCATATCTTATATAAAAAGATGAAAGTGAGATAGTAGTGTATTGTATAATTTTTTTTTCTTAGTGAATAATTAGGAATTTTTTTAATAAGTTCATAATATTTTTAAATATTTAAAACAATGTAAAACATATTTTTTAAAATTTATAATTTGCACTATCGATATAAATATAAAGATTACCTTTCTCGACAGCCCTAATATGATACTCATTATTTATATATGAAATTTTACAAAATTATCTTTCATTTAAAATAAAATTATAAAAAAAGGCATATCATTTTTCTTATTTAATAATTAATTAGTAGGGCGCGTCAATCCTCTTCTATATATATCCCTCACACAAGTGGACAAAGTTTTTTTAAGAAAATGATATTACAAAAAGGCATATTCTTATTTTGATATTTTAATTTGATATTTTATATATTTTAATTTTTTTAGTTTGTTTTATTTAATAATTAAAAAATGATTATTAGTGTATTGATATTTTTTAAAAATAATTAAAAATAATTTTAAAAAATAAGAATATATAATAAATAATAAAAATACCAAATTTGCCTTGCTGATCACCTAGAGCGATAAGCTCCTAAGTTCCTAACGACATGGTAGCATAGTCCTTATTTTTAATCTTTTGAACATGTATAATTTCCTTTTCTAGAAAAATGTTAATTTCTTTAATTTTAAGAGAAATGTTTTAGTTATAAATTTTTTATAAAAACAAACTTATAAGTTAACATAATTTGATGTGGTATATTGAATTAAAAAATTAATTTTATTATAAATTAGATTTAACATATTATATAAAATTATATCAATTTATAAATTTATTTTTATAATTTTTTTATAACTGTAATATTTCTCCAATATAAGCTTCGAGGTTGCAGACGACAAAGTTCAAACAATGATTGTGTAGTCTTCTTCAATCCTTTCCAAACGCCGATGAAGTTTATACTTTATGCATACAAATCTTTAAGATAATGTTTAATGTAATATTCTTCCTATATAGTCTTTAGATTTTAAATTACAGGCACTTTACATTATTAGAGATCACATTCCTATTTATCAATCGATTTAACTCTAGAAATTACTTGAATTTTCTCATTATTCTTACACGTGCTGCCGTGCACGTACGTTAACAAAACCCAAAAAGTAATAAATAAATTTTAAAAAAATAATAATAATAATGATAGCTTTACTAAATTAAAAGAATAATTAAGTTTGGAACGAGCATGATGATGAGGAGCCTGACACCACTATCTCATCATTAATCATTTTAATCCCAAAAAGAAGCCACAATTTTCCAAGGCCGTAATTGATACCAGCAAGGGAAACCCATGAAAACGACAGCGTAGCAATATACCCGTGTTCCAATCGATGGATTGACCCAGCCTAGCCATGGATTCAAAGCTTCTGGGCTGCTTAAACTAAGCCAGTGTGCAAGTATAAATATTGGGTGTTGGCTTCCCTCCTTTCTTCGCATTGGTCCGAGTTACCCAATTTTGGATCGTTAAGTCCGAGTAATTACAGAGACCTTGGAGTTAACTCTTCCATCAATGGCCACCAAAGTGTATATTGTGTACGTATCAATCTTAATCATCTTCCTTTTATTTTTCCCAGATATTGATCTCTCAAAAATTCACTCCGTTTCTCGCCAATATCCTGTCTTTCGCTCATAACCTGTTATCCTTTATTTTTGCTAGATTTACGGGTTGATGCTTCTATAATATATTTCTGAAACTATTGTATGAAATCGGAAACATGAGTTTCTTGGATCTCTTTTGAATTCTTTCTTGTTGTAGTAGCGATTGTTGATTTAATAAAATTACAACCTGTAGACTATCTTTTCAGACTTTTTTTTTTTTTCAATTTTCTCTTGAGCTGAAATACAAAGAAAAAAATTCCTGACATAAGAGGCTTTTGCTTAGGTCAGGGTTTTGCTCTTTGATTGTTTTATTCGGCGAGTCGCATGGTTTCGAAGAATCTCATTGAAATGAAACTATTTTCGATTCAGTCTTTCTTTTTTTTTTTTTTCTTCTGCTTGAATTTTCTTTTTTCTTGAGAAACACAAATGAACTATATCCTTGTTGGCCTTCAAATGTAAAACTTTAGGGCTGGATTCTCATATTCTCTGCTCGGGGCTGAGAAATTTTTATAAGTTATAAATTGACCAGAAATGATTGCACATCTCATATCTGTGCTAAGTTTTACTTGACAAACCCTTTAACCTCTTGTTCTACACTTGCAATACAAGATCTGAGAATGACAACGAAGACAAGAATGGCCAAGTCAATACACTATCTGATATTCTGATTGATAAAATAAAAACTCTGCAATGCAATTCTTCACAACACTAACTGTACTTTTCATTTTAATAATTCTTTTGACTGTCTGCATTGATGTGGAATCTAGTGAAGAGCTTGAAAATATTTCTTCTTCCCGCAATATGGTTGTAAAAATGTGTTGAATTTGAAGAAACTTTAAGAGTAGATTGAGTTTAGAACCATGAGTACTTTTGGTATCAGGATCTGTATGACCCTAATATCTCATATTTCTGAAATAGTTTTGCAATTGATAAAATCATGTAGATGAAGCTTTATAATTAAATAATTCCCAAAGTTCATGAATAGGATGTTGGCGAGCCTTGTATCTCCTCAAGACTCCGTTTTTCATCTTAGGGTTACGATTAAATATGGTCTTCCATGACCATTGTGACTTTTTGTGCACAAGTTTAATCTTATTTATAAGACTATGGTATTTATTGTGCCAGGCATCATGGTCTATTAAAATGTTGAAAAAATTCACATTAATCTTATTCTTCAACAAAATCATTTGTTTAAATAACTTGAAAATTTGAATTTTGGAAATATGCAAAAGAAAGACATTTTCTGTTGCATATTGAACCCTTCAAAAGTAATGCCTTAACCAGCTCTTGGTGTTGTTGAAACTCCATACACCATTCATTCTCATCCTTTGCACAATCAATCCTTTCTGTGTCCCCTTTGGCTTTTTGGTTCTGCAAAAACTAATTGTTCAGTCCAGATGTTTGAGCTCCTGACCCTGTATCTTAGTTTGATCATTATATGTGGTCAGGGGCATATTGGCATGTTTACGGTAACTTTTTTATGGGCCATACTTTTCCCTGAATGCTTGAGTTATCAGTTCCTCTGTGTTGTGCACTTCTAAGATTTGCCATTGGGCTTTTATCTGCCCAAAAATTTGAGAAGGAACCTGGGAATAGTCTACACCCATGCACATACATGCAAAACCGAGAAGTTTGAAGATATTTGTTTTGGACAAATACTTCCAACTCAGCAATCCATTAGAGGTCAAGATCTGAGCAAGTTGTTTTTCTTAGAGACTTTTTTTTAGAGACTTGCAACAAGCTTTGCTACTCATCATCTCCACACACCACACATCACACATCACACATTTTTTTCAAAAAGATTTTACTCTTTTAAGTAATTGAATTCTTTTACTCATCATCCATTTACCACACATTTGATAAGGAAAAAAAAATCAAAATCAAAGAAGTGTGGTGTGTGGGGATGATGAATAGAACTTTTCTTGCATCAGATGTCGTGGTAAAACTCTATTCTCCAGTATGCTAGGAACTGATTATCATACAACTCTCATAATCTATCTGTTCTTTTTTTTTTTTTTTTTATGCTGCTACAGGTACTATTCCATGTATGGACATGTAGAGAAACTAGCAGAAGAGATAAAGAAAGGGGCTGCATCTGTTGAAGGTGTTGAAGCCAAACTATGGCAGGTAAGAATGTGCATTTCTCATAGCACCTCTGCATCACATGCCCTGCCTTCTTATGAACTACCAAGTCTAGTGTTTAGTATATCTTAGGGTATGCTAGACATAGTATTAATGAGCAGCAATCGATTTTAGATGAATAAATGTCCGTCCTTTTGCCAGTGAATGGGACAATTTTTTAGAATGGGTTCTAAACTTTAGACCTTGTTGTTACCATTCAATGTCACCAACTGTGCCTTCTCAAAATTTTGGGTCATTTGCAGATTGTTTGGGCAAGCTCATTTTCCAAGGATTTGTCTTGGTTCCCCGGCACGCAATAATCTTTTATTTTTTTTGTGCCTGGTTATATAAACTTCTAAGGTTTTAGTCCTTGATCTTTTATTCTTCTGTGTTCTTCTTGATCTTAACACCCGTCTCTCGTTTACTATTTGAGCATATTTCATGTTTAGCTCGGCATTTTACAACATAGATTTGTGATCAATGTCATTCCAAGTTGGACTCTCCCCTGCCAGTTGGTACATCCAGAAATCAGAATTTTGTTTTAGTTTTTGCGCACGTCCCAATTCAAAAAATTCAAGGAACTTGTTTTTGGTTAAGCAATGGTTTCTTGGATGTGCCATGGTTTTCAAGCATAAGCCTGAAACAGTGAAACCTTTATACTCTGGACTTACTTAGAATTCCCTGACCGAGTTTAGTGGACATGTGGAACAGGTCCCTGAGACACTGCCAGAAGAGGCACTTGGAAAGATGAGCGCACCTCCAAAGAGTGATGTACCACTCATTACGCCCAACGAACTTGCTGACGCTGATGGGTTTGTTTTTGGCTTCCCAACAAGATTTGGAATGATGGCTGCTCAATTCAAGGCATTTCTGGATGCAACTGGTGGTTTATGGAGAACACAACAGCTTGCAGGTAAGCCAGCAGGGATCTTTTACAGCACTGGATCTCAAGGTGGTGGACAAGAAACTACTCCGTAAGTTCTCTGAATCATTAAACTAACTGAAATATCCTGAATATTCGGAATCAGGGAATATAAAACTGACTTATCATGGATGTCTTAGGTTGACTGCAATTACTCAGCTGGCTCATCATGGGATGATTTTTGTGCCCATTGGATACACATTTGGAGCTGGCATGTTTGAAATGGAAAAAGTGAAAGGTGGAAGTCCGTATGGTGCTGGAACTTTTGCTGGGGACGGCTCAAGACAGCCAACTGAGCTTGAGTTGGAGCAAGCATTCCATCAAGGGAAGTACATTGCCACCATCACAAAGAAACTCAAGGGCGCTGCTTGAAGTTTGAAGTTCCCAAATTATTGCCACCATAAAGCATACCATTTGGAATCCTTTTCCATTTTTTACTCCTAGAATTTCATATATTCCGATTACTCTGTGCTTGCAAGTAAAAATAGTTCATGTGTCGTTGATATATGCTTTGTTTGTGTGTAACACAATACAGTGGTACTATTTTTAATGGTAAAACTTTGATTGATTATCTCATCGGTGCACAGTTGCTTTTTTGTTTTTTGAGATTTAGCTTTATTTTATTTTTCTGCAGAAACCCAGTTGGTCTCAGTTTATCTCTGGGCAATCTTTTGGTACCTTCCATTTGAAGAACATAGGCAATTTTGGAAGGAGAACACTTTAAGTTGGCTTCTATTTTAGAGCATTAAACGATGCTTGTTCTTTTGCTTCTCAGTGTTGTGCCTTCTAAGCACTAATAGAGTATCTAAAGTAGGGGTGGCAATATGTCATACGACCCGTTAACCCAACACGAATACGACACGATAATAGCGGGTTAGGGTTTAGTCTTAAAGGGTTTCGGGTCAAAACGGGTTGACCCGTTATGACACGATTACTTAACGGGTTGATAGTGGGTCAACTTATTTTAACCCGCTATGACACGTTATAACATATTAAGAAAGTTAAAATTACAAGTATATCTTTAATTTTAAAGATAAAATTGTTAGAATCTTAATTTCAATATTTTTATTATTTATATTATAATTCATATTTGTAGTTTGTATTATAATTTTTATAGATATTGTGATTTTAACATTTGTATAAAATTATGTTAAGTTTAATTAAGTCAAACAGATTAATTTTGGACATATTCAATACATCTATATAAACAGGTTGAAACGTATCATATTTTGTCATGTTAATTTATTTTGTAATATTCACCAATGGGTCATAACGGGTTAACACGACACGACACGTTATGTTAACGGATCGTATTAGGGTTTGAGATTTTGACACGATAAGTTTAACGGGTTGGGTTAGGGTTGATCTATATAATATAATATACGTATTTTGATATGATATGAATACGACCCGTTAACACGATTTGACACCCTTAATCTAAGGACCCTTGTTGGCATAGATCATGATGTTGTAGCTGAGACATGCGGGCCTACTTTTCCGATAGGTTAGATGTATAGTTGGGTCTTTCTTTTACCAGAGACACATTAATTTCATATCGATCACAAGTTGCAAAACCATAAAAGTATACAATCCCTAGCCCATTCCAATCATAGATATCGAAAGTTGATCCTCCTAATACTGGTTATACTTGAAGCAACTGAACACACTCATTACCAAAATATCCGAATCTATTGATCTGTCTCATTCGAATTCGTGTTATTATTATTGATCCACAGTAACACCACCAGCCGATTTTTGCACTAAATATATATATATATATATATATATATATATATTTTTTTTTTTTTCCCACCACAGTTTTATTTTGATCTCTAGCTATCCTTTTCAAGGAACTATAACCACATATTAATCCAAGGCATCAATCTAAGACTTTTCTTGTTGAATGTACTCTTCTGCGCGCATCTGATCAATATCCATTTCTTCCTAAACCTTTCCGGTTTCCTTAATATTATCTGGCTAATAAACCTACTGCCTTTAGAATCACTAAATCAGTAGCCCGTAGCTTAGAACAATAAGCCGACTGCAGCAACCTTTCTACATTCATTTGAGTACGGTCCCCCCCCTCTGGCTTCCACATTTGCTCAGAGACATAAAAAGAAAACAGATCACGTAGAACCTTCATTTCAAAATAAAAAGAATAAAAGAAGAAGATCAAGAAGAAGAAGAAGAAGAAGAAACTCAATGATATATATATACGTATATATAGCTATTTGGTCAAGCCCTATATATAATGGCAATTGCAGGTGTTCTGTTTTAACGTGTTTAGATATTGGTTTTTGCAAAATTTATGTACTTTGGCTCCTGATTGCTTTAGAATTTGCAACTTGGTTTGACTATTAATGCAGATTGCATCAACCTGCAATCTTATCTCATTGTGACAAGTAGTTCTTTCACTTGTCTGCTCATGTTGATTTGTAAAGTCTCAATAGAATGTTCAAACCACATAATCTATATTTTAAAAGGACTAGTCAGTAGTACAATTAGAGCATCATTGAAACTAGGTATGTTCATCCGAGTCAGGTATTAAAATTTTCTTTAATTTCTAATAGTTTTGGCATTTTCATCTAAGATGTTCAAGAAAATTACTCATCTTTCAAATTCGGATTCCCAAATCCACAACCGACTAGATGAACAGGCCTAATTAAAACCTTATAAAGAACAGGAATTTCTCCTTCCTAAGCAATATGAAATCTCAAACATCATTTACCCTTTTCCTTATCATATCATAGAGTATCAATTGTTGATCTTTATCTTTTTTTATGATCTGGACCCCATGCATGAGTTTCTTTTTTATGTGCTTAATTAAAAATATTGCATGCTGAAGACCACCCCATGCACTTGTTTGTTCAGTACTGCATGCACACTTCAGTACATCACTGACTCGGAGAGCATTCCATTGTGAAGTACTGCAATTTTCACTATTTCTAATATCTATGTATTTCTCAATATATTGGAAAACCCCTTAATTTTGATCTTCTCTTAAAAAATGCAGTAAGCCGATGCAATTGTGCAGCTTGCACCAAAGATATATATAGTATACGCATACATGAATTAATTGATTTTTCCAGCTTGGTCCTTGATATTCTTCTCAAAATTGTGGCATTACTCCATTGCTGTTCTCTTGTCCATTTTCGTAACATACTTTCGTGCGATCATGTCCATTAATTCTTAATGTGGTTTTGCAGTATTTAATTGCATGCATGGGGATCTCGTTAAGGATATGAGAATTGAGAACACCTAAACTAATTATATGTACACATGCTCGTGGAATTGAAGCCATTAGTATCGAAAGTGGAACATTAAAATTATCATATTTGGATGTTAAGACACTACAAGATTAGTGGCTTTCACCGTCATTGCATTTAGTAGCTATTAGTGTGAAAAAATGCCGCCCATATCCTTTAACTGCGTTTTTGTAGGCGCTGGACAAATGCCGACATAATGTGGACTGCCAAAAAGCGCCGTGGTTATTCGTTTCTTTCCTGCGAAAGTCAGGCGTCGGAAAAAGTTTGTTTGCTGCTGCACAAAATATTTTAACCCTGGTTAATGGTTGGCAATGGCAAGGATACGTTTTTCCTACTTTGATGAATGCCGCAATAGTGGATGAATTTAAAAAAATATATAAAATGGCAGCAAATAGAGCTGGAATTTGGATTCTTGGTACAAAATTTTAAAAAAATAGTAAATTAAAAATGATTACAAAATCTCATTACATGAATTTTTACACCAACATAAAACACAAATTAAAAAAATTAGCATCCCACTTCTCTTAGAAATATTGAACATTTATAAAAATGCGTATATGAGTTTTTATAATGTCTAAATTCTATTTGTACTTAAAAATATAAAAAAGGGCTTAAACAAACACAATACACAAAGTGAAACTGAGGCATGATCTTTATCAACATGTTCACTGCTCTTGGAATTAAACTGTGAGAACCAAAGGAATTTGGATGGGTTGTTCTTCATCTATCCATTCCATTTTTGTGTTGTCATGATTCTGTATTTTCCTGTTTTTCCACCAAGAAATTTGGATGGGTTAAAAAAAGAAAGATATGTTAAGAATTTGTATCAATAAATTGTTATGCAAAACTTGTGTACAACATGCAAAGATTACTCAAACTACAATAAATAAATAGTAATTCAACAACATGATTCTTTAGCTTGTTTAAACCAAAATAAAAATTCTCTAAAAGCATTCATTTAATCTTTGCATATATAAAATAAACACAACACAAAAAGCCTAAATAATCCAAACATTAGTCATACCTGCTTTGGAGTTTTAATCTTGTCATTGGACTACCTTGACCAAGTTATGAAGGTTTTAAAACTCAATTTTACATTTTACTTTAATTCTACTATTAGCTCTGTATCATTTTGAGGTCTACCCAAAAAACTACAGCTCAAATTAAACTTCATTGCACCCTAGTGCATTTAAATAAAAACATATGAAAACCTATGTGTTATTCAAAATTTACCTAAAATGTTCTTCCCCTCATGACACTCCAATCCACAAGGTGCACATGCATACAAACACAATAACCACATTTAATAAAAAAAACTAGTGTATGTCTGTCCAATTAAATGCACAACATCAAAACTGAACATTGAATTCCTTCTCAACTACTAGCCAAGGTCTCCACTGACCAGACCTTTTTTTTTATCTTAAATCCCCCTAACAACTCAGCACCATAGTTCACCTAATCCTACAAAATGTAACAAAGCATCAAGAATCATTAAATAGAAAAATAAAAAGGCATATAATAAACATATAGCTAGAGACACGGTAAACTAGTTTAGCCATTTTTTCCAAGCCACTGCCACTGTATTTTTGTATGTTTTTTGCATAGGGTAGCATCCACTAACACTGTTGAACGCTTAGAAGTTCAATCATAATGCAAGACAATATGACTTGTAGCAATGCACTAATATATTATCGAATATGTAAATCAATCTGCATACAAAAAATGATGTAAACCAATCTATAATTTGCATTTATATGCCATAAATATAAACCAATTTACAGTAATATAAATATGCTCTAATATAGATTATGTAAACTAATCTGCATTATAAAAACTGCTCTAATATATTAGTTTATTGTGGAATGCATGTACATAAAATATGTACTGTGGAACGCTGGTTAGTCCACAAGACATGCATATGTATTGTTGAATGCTGACAGTAAAATAACTACAAGTCCACAAGACATGCATAATAACCTAACAAGAAAATGGATGGCATATCTGGGCACTCTTTATAGTGTTTATGCATTGCACTATCACAGGTGACACTGAAATAACCGAAATAAGAGGGGAAATAGCATTAAGACTAGTATGGTTCAGTAAATATAGACAAGTTACAGATTTAAAGAAACAAAAAAAAAATACTTGTAAAACTAACAACACATTAAGGTGAGATGCTAGAAGGCATACCTTTGTAAAACCAAAATAGATTATATATATATGACCACAAATTAAATCAAAACAGGGCCTCTCATCACCAAAGGAAAAGCTACCTACCATTAGAATGTATATATTGTCGACTTATCAAAAAATAATAATAATAATGTATATATTGTTGATGTTACTACAAGAAATAAGGCTTTTTACGACTTTTAAAAGTACTCTGTGAAAAATGCCCCTAATAAAAAATGCTTCAAAGTATAATACAATAAGTAGGAGATTAACTAGAGTGTTATCTATGACATATGTTAAAGAACCTTAATTGATGCCCAATAAAATTATCAACAACCACAATATTCTCCAAACATACCACTGTAGTTTGGAGAGTATTCAACTATGTTTCCAATATTAAAACATTAACAGCAACCAAGAAATCTTCTAACAGGGCTGAAAAAAATTAAAAAAGTCATATACAATTTGACAACCAACTAATCACTTAATTCAATTTGCGCCCCTTGCCCCTTCTCTTCCTCACAGTATATATGGTGTTCCAATTAGTGCAACCCATGGTTTTTCAGTCCCCAACATTGTCTAGCCACTAATAAATACTAATATAAACTAGATGCATTGTCCAAGATAAATATCATTATAATGAATAATGTTAATATGTTTGAAGAATCAATCAAAGGAATGACAAAGTTTAATCAAACAACCAAAATGAGAACCTGGGTTGCCAAGAGCTCGAATTCCCCACTGCCAACAACATAAAAGCAGTCACATTAACTACCTTGTAAAATGTAAGAATCAATAGGAATACATTTGGAAGCCAACAAAAAAAATGGAGAACAAAAACCCAATAAGCAAAAATAATCCATACTAACGAATGGAAATCAGTAAACCCTAGATTCAAATGTTTAAAAAAATAAAGCATACAAAGGATGACAAAGCCCTCCTATCCGGGGTGCTCCACGACTGCAAATAACAGCAATGGCCATGAGGTGGAGAGATAGAAAAGATAAACGAAAAATAGAGAAATGAAATCACTACACCCAGTCAAACAGGGCAACCATCGACACCCCCAGAAATCAAAACATAAATAGATCTAAACCCTAGATTCATATGTCTAAAAAATAAAGTAAATATAGGATGACAAACCCTCATATCCGGCGTACTCCGTGGCTGCAAACGGTGGCATGGGCCGTGAGGTGAAGAAAAAGAGAAGAGAGAGGAGTCCAAATTGAAAGAGAGAACTCGAAAGGGAGGAAGAGTTGAAAACCAAAGAGAGAAAGGATTTGTGTGGGCTGAAAGAGAGAACTCGAGAGAGAGAGAGCAGAGAGAGAAAGAAATCGAGGGAGAGAGGTGGGGGAAGAGAGATTAGGGATTTGGAGAGAAATACAGAACATCGGGGGGGAGGGGGAGTAATGCGAGCTCGTTTTAATTTTTAAGTACATGGGATAACTTGTAGCAGAGGGAACTTTGTAGTTGCCGTGAGAGATTGAGCCACTGGGTGAGGAAATCCATGCTTTAAATTGCAATCTCATTATTGCGGCAGCATAGTCGCCATAATAGGTTATGTACTCGTCGCACCTGTGATAATCAATCAATGTACGCGGCATTGACGTGGTTTGAGCCGAATTCTTCTACGGTGAAGTACTGGCTAACGTCGAAGTTACTACCCTTACAGTGGCAAAACCAGTAGCTACCAAAATAAAAGCGTCGGGGAAGGGGATAATTCTTGTAGTGAGATCACCTCAATCTATCTTAGATATCCAATCATTGATGGGAGCTACTATCTTTTCAACTTTTCATAAAAATGTTAAAATTATTTCAACCTACTTCATACCTTCATATACATATCTCACCCTATTTACATTCAAACATATCTCAATGTGACCCACAAAACATTACTTATATTTACTGATCAACTTAGATTCGGGAATTGGCAGTACACAAAGTGAACGGACAATATTGATGATGGCAAACATGATATTGTTGTGACCACAATAGGCTTTTATTGCGAACTTTGCATATGCTTAATTCTTTGGGGGTAGTACTACACACACAGATATAGCTGAAAATATGGACTAGAGGTTTGAAAATGAGATAAGGGTAATATTAAAGTTATAACAAATTTTGCGTCCTCCCTTCCCTTACGTACGTCTAACAATTGGGTAATTATATTTTCTCCCTATATTGCTAGCTAGCTAGCCTTTTGCGTCACATGGCCTTGCTTGCTATCAACGAAATTATTCATATGTAATTATGTCCGGCAGTAGGTGAGAAGGACTATATACATGAAGTACTAGTTTCTTGGCTGATCGAGTTCAAGTTGACATGAATTGATGAATCAACGGTTTCAAAACTCATCTAGTATTTTACCCACCTGAAGTGTAATTATACTTAGTTCTTGCATCATGTTCACCATATTGCACTTTATTACATTCAGATTATAATGAGGGCCGAAACGCGCGTATTATTTTATTTTTAAGTTTTCTTTTTTAAGCGTACATGTTGATTTACACAATATACCAATTAATATATAAAACATATATTTCTCCATTCCTTCTATATATGTATGTATATATGTATAACATATGTCTCATGAATACTAATTCAAAACTAGGAATAATTAAACGTCAGTATTGCTAATATTATGCATTTCAAAGCTAGCGTGTAAAAGATTATGCTTTTAGGAAAAGAAAAATGCTTCCTAGACAAATAATTAAGCAATTTCCATGCAGGGAGAACTGATTCCACGGATAAAAGTAATTGTAGATCATGGTTTTGTAAATTCGACGTGGGAAGATTAAGAAAGGAATCGTATATATATATATATATATATATATATATATATGCAGGATTAACCGATTAACTTCTTGGTGAAGACAAATTAATTATTCATATATGTAGATCATCATAATAAAGTTATAAGCAAGCTTTGTAATATCTTGGAGTCACATGACAGCTAGCTAGGCTACATAACATGTTAGCATAATAATTATCAACACCTAGTCGATGCTTCGATTCATACTTTCGTTTTCAATTCATTCCTATTCACGATCATGATTAGCTTAATTAATTGAGTCATTATGATAACTAGTTTTAATCAGCAGCCTGTAAATTAAGCAGTATCCACTACAATAAAAATGAACAGAAATAATTAATTTGTTGTATCCAAAATGGGTAGAAATAACCAAAACAAACTATTTTGGTTATTTCTACCTCTTTTGAATGCAACATATTAGTTATTTCTGTCTCTTTTTCTTGTAGTACTGACTAGCCAATCACAAGGCTCCAAGCCAAGGACATATTTTGCCAACTATATATACGTACGTATCAAAGTCGAGATCATATAGAGTACTACTAGTTGGCCGTCTCAAGCTCATCAGCTAGCTCAAGGAAATAAAAAAAAAAAAGATTAAAAAAAAAACTCTTTGTGCGTTTTTGGGATCGATCATATATAGCTAGCTAGAATCATACGTAGTTCTTAATCTAAAAGGTATAAAATTAAGATAGGAGAAAATATGGAACTACTAATTTTGACCCTAAGACTAAGTACAGATTCTAGCTTTATACTTCAGACGTATAAATACGTACCCAAAAGTATCAGCATTGACGTATAATATATTAATTGCACCTTTAAATATTAATGAATTGTAATCATGCGTTCATTAATGTTAGATTTTGATATTGTGTCATCATGTTACCTATTTTTCATTCATCTTATTAACACTCGGAACTGGATATATGACAAATGTTAACTATATTAAAAATATTGAGAAATTCTACATGGCAGCCTTATACCACACACATTCATTTTAAGCCAATTGTGATTCAGTTTTATATAATTAAATAGATGTGATAATTTATTATTTTTGTCCTTCTATAATCTTAATGTTTAAATATATATATATATGTGTGTGTGTGTGCTGCGCGCGCGCTCTCTCTTAAATATAATGACAAAAATCATGACAAATTACATGTTGATTGATTAGGAGCAGAGATGTGCGTGATGCAAGGCCGCTTCCATGTAGAATTTTCAAAAATATTTCTTTGAGTTTTAATTGGCTTATCTATAATTAGCTTCCAATGAAACCCCCTCAATGTGACCAGTCGATAAAAAGCATATACGAAAGCAAAGCATAACTGAGAGCACCCGCATGCATGGCCCGCAAAGCCTTGACATACATTTTCTAGTTTACCGCTTTTATTTTATAATGCGAGTTTCAGTGTAAAAATTAATTATATTAATTGTAAAGATCTGAAAGCTGGAGGAGTGGTATAAGCTTGTGGGGGCGGCCTCTGCAGGCTACCACTAGCATAATATTCCAAACAAATAAACAAATCAAAAGTGAGATTTCCAATCAGATGACATCCCCACACTCACTCCTATTCTATAATTCAATTATTCCTTCACATTTTTCTCCTTATCTTAAATTAAAGTTCATATATAAATATATATATGTATATATACATACAGTACTAGTAGTGCAGCCAGCTGATCTATTATAAATAATTAAGAGCAAAAGCTCCATCTTTTTATCCTCTAATAACAACAAATTTTTCTCTAAAAATTAAATTAGAGTACTTGCAACTTTCCCTAAGCAGCTTTTGATGATCATCTTATTCCTAAACCACGACCTAATCATAATTCTTCAACTATTACAAACAATTCTAATGCTTCCAGTGGTCCCAATATTGGCCACACCTGCATCATTTTGCCTGTAGCTGGCCGGCCCAACAATGGCGCGTCCTTTGAAGAGTTGTTTCGTTTTCTTTTCCTTTCGCCATTTTTTTTCCCGAAATTGAAAGCGAACACAAATTACTAGTTCGTACAATATTACTGTGGCCTTTCTGTGTATCTTCGATCCGCTTTTTATATATCTTTGACCTTATCAGCATTAATCCCAACTTGGGTAGCTAGGGTTTTGATTAGATATTTATAAACTATGAAAGTTACAGATCAGGGCTTAGTTTTGGACCATTTCTCTTTGCTCTATCTGAAAGTTCCTCCGAATGTTGGCGTCCAGAAATCGACTGTGGTCTCGTGAGTCACAGGGAATGTACTTGATACCGGTACCAAACATAGTCCTCGGCTTCTAAGATCTTGTTTTGGTCCTTCAGGATCCTTAGATTTGTCAGAATTCTGCGTCAAGGAGAAGTAAAACCCCTTGCTTGTTAAATATAGAGACAAAAACAATAACATGCATTTCAAATGAACAAAAAATAATAATCAGACTGTACCTGCTGGTGCTGGATGGGAGCGCCATTTTTCATGTAAGGTGTGCTTAAGGCCTGATTATTTAAAATACATGAGACATTAGTCAGAAACGCTTGATTCTTTGGTCTGTAAGGGATACTGATCATGAAATTATAAATTGGTTTGATCTATTTTATAAATTGATCACTATTATGATATGATTCTGACAATGTAAAAAGGTGCATGCTTTCTGGGACTTACAGTAACTTGTTCATGGAGGAACTTGATGTATTCAATGGCTTCAGAAAGCACTGAGGCTGTATCAGTCTGACACGATATAACATCATTTAAGATCTACCAAAGTAAAGCTCTTTCCATGTATTCAGAATGAAAATGATCACTCACTCTATTTCTTTGTGAAAGTAATTAAAGGATCAGACGATTGATGATATTTGATCAATTCTTCAGAATTAAGCTTACCTTTCCGAAAGGCGATACCAATTGTTGGAGTGCAGTGATTCTGTCCCCCATCTTCTCTTTCCTCACCTAAGATTAAAGCTAAGAATTTTTTCATCTATGTCTATGAAATATAATTAAGATAAAATACCCAAAAGCTAATTAAAGCAGCTTCCTGTTTTCAAAAGGCTTATTGCACTTATTGTACCTTAAAAGCAGGTAAAGGCGACGGCGTTTCATTCCGAGGCCTTTTAGATGTAGCTTCGCTGCCACTTTTCTTCCCCACCGTGGCCGAGTCCCGAACTTCGGATATATTGATCTGCTAAGCATTAATGGAGGAGATACGAATTACTTAATTTCCAAACCCAATACTGGAAACCCTACTAATTATGAATACACCAACGTTTCCTTTCTCAATGATCATAAATATTCGTACCTTTGGTTTTTCATCAAAGTTTGGTGGGGGAAACTGCGGTTGCAACGAGGGGAAAAAGCCCGGCGGCCGAACATCCTTCATGGCCGCTTCAGACGCATTCCAAAACGGGGTGTTGTTGGAGAAATGCAATTGGCTATGGGGTTGCTGTTTTGGGGGTGAAGTTCTCAAAAACTGAGGAAGTTTAGGCGACCAAGAAGCAGGCAATAATTGATCATGAGTAGAATTCACGCCATAGTTGGCCGGATATGGAAAATTCATCGGCCTATTTTGGTCAAGTGAATTTGGCTGCACTTGATGAGGCTGATTATCCGGTCCCAATAGCCCTTGCAGTATAGTTGAAGGGCTTCCATACAGAGCTGAATCCATCTGGAAACTCGTAGCCAAACCCTGGCATGTGACAGTACTATCCCCGGAACTGTATTGAGGGCTAAATGGGGGTTGATCTAAAGAAAACCCACGATTAAGTTGCTTAAACTCGTTCCCGGAGGACTCGCTCCCACTCATTCCATGAAACAATCTTTCCCTCCATTGAACTTGAGAAGATCCCATCCCAGTTTCTTGCTGAAAGTTGTTGCTTGAGTTCAAGTTTTCTTGAAGCATCGAACGGAAACCGCTATGATCAGGCTTTTCACCAGTACGACTGTCCAAATTATATTAACGATGTAACAAAGCTTGATCGTGATCTTAGCTAATGCTAGAAATTAACAAATTGCTCGATTTCACATATTATTTTCCATCACAAAAAAAAAAAAAGACATATTAAAAAACGATATGAAAGATTGATTAATTTTGTAGGGTTTTAGACATGAAATAGCTTAATTTCTTATTTCGATCGCACTTACAGTAAAGCTTGGTCCCAATCCATGGCTTGAGTTGAGAGGCCTAAACCCATCATATGCAAGTTGGGATCACCGGCACCAACTGAATCATGTCGTTGCAGCTTCTGGGTGTCATGGAAAACCACTGAACTGCCGGAGACCGACATAGAATCCATAGCGCCAGTAGTCCTTGCTTTGATTTCCGCCATATCAGGTGGCCATCCGAAGCTCCCTAAATTATTGAGTCCCGAGGACGAAGAAGATGTCCCGCTTCTTGATGAATCCCACCAGTTCCCACTTGTATTGTACTCATCCGCCATGGTCACAAATTAAGCTCGATCGACTGCTTCTTTATTTATGCTATAGATTCTCTCTTCTCCAGGTCAGCTGTCTCTGGCTATGGCTTCAGATTCTCCGACCTCTTCGTCTTCGTTGCTCGGTTTCTTTGAGCTTCTTATGGTTTCATAAAATGAATGAAAACGGCTCGCAGCATCGCGGTATTTATACATACGATAAACCCATTAATATTCGTGTATGAATGAAAGCAGTAGCCGGAATGTGGTTGACATTTAAGTTGGGATAGTACTGATTGGACAAAAGGAGATCATTTTGGAATTGAATTTCATTTCTTTGATTTAACTTAATAGTTACTTTTTATATCCCTTTTTTTCCTAATTTTTTTTTTTTTGGAGTAATATTTCTTTTGATTCCACAAATAATAATGGAAAATGTATAAACATATCATCGCGCTATCTTCCCAGCCAGGTAATTGTGTCCACAGAGGATCAGGGTGTCACTAATTTGCCAATCAAGGAGCTCGACACAAGCTTAAGCTAGCTACAGATCATCAAGAACGGCCATTAAAAGATAATATTCTGATTTTCTCTCACTAATCTGCCATATTATATAAAATACATATGCTTTGGAATTCATTTATAGGCATGCATTAAATTAGCACATGACTGGCACATATAAGAGTTTATTACACTCCTGGACTTACTTGCATAATAAACGATGATGAGAAAAAAAAAATAGTTACCGAAAGCTTTGTTTATCCTATATTAATCAGCTGGTCTTTGAGTTTTTTTTTTTTTTTTTTAATTAACAGAGATGGTGATCACAATATGCAGATGATCTCATATTGACTTTGCAGAATTAGTATCTGAGTCCGTCAAGCATAATCTATCACAATTGACTTTGCCTCATATTGACTTAATTGCATGACTTATTGTGGAATAAATATATGTAATTACTAGTATCAGTACTATAAGAAAAATGAGCATTTATAACTTAATCATTTTGTGACAAAAACAATTATGTATTGTAAATAAATTTATTTTAATTAAAAATAGTCATTTCACGCTAAAAATAATTAATCGCAAATAAGCAAATTTTATGTAATGCAGCAGGTTCTACGACAACCTTCTCCATGATCACTACAGAATTTTGTATAAAACGACGGAGTACTGTCTTATCTTTAAGTAGATAGACAAGAAAAACACTGTCGTAAACTGTGCACGATATATAGATAGGTTCCTAACAAAACATGTCATGTGGCTTAGAAAATAGAAACCAGATCACATGCAATGTGCTACAACTTGTAGATCACGCCTAATCATGAGGTGTATTCCATAAGTTTGCTTCAATATTCCCGAATGACATAAAATTATAGCTCCATTTTAATGATAAGATTTACCGCAACTAAATGATCAAATTTCATCATTTAAACTTTTGTGACACTTGATCATGAAATACAAAATTAACAAGCTACCCAAAAATATAGTTATATAATTAGCTTGCCTTGCGATCGACCTGTTTTTCTTAATTAGCTGATAGGCTTATTCGATCTTATTCTTAAATAATGATCAGGTAGTATTTACAAGAATTGCTAAATTAATGCATCAAGGTTTTTAATTTTTAATATATATATATATACATATATATATATATATATATATATATATCATGTGTGTGTGCTTTTAGAAATATGATGTCGTAATTTCTAATTCTTTCCATTGAAAAGATCTTCCAGTACTACTAAAGGTGGCGGCCACCTTCACTAATCTTAACAAAATGGGATCACCTGAAGGCAGTTGACAATTCTCAACTTAGCACATAAAAAATAAAACAAATAAATATATAAACATATAATATAGTGGGAGGGTCAATTATGTCGTACCAATTAATTTATAAGGTCATTGTAAAATACGTAAATTTTGACGTGGGAATAAAACCTTCCTCGAAATGACAGCCATTGAGCAAATGATCATCTATTGGTTATGAATGTCTCAAGTTTTGTTTTTATTCAGGTGACTAGCTTATAATGACACTTTAGGCAAGAGTTTTTCTAATTAACACATCGCATTAGTCCTTATATAGTATTGGAAATTTGGAATTGAATGCTTTGCGCCAAATATTATAAGTTGATAATTGTTTTCTGTCTGAGAATAAATATTAACTAGGTGCGCAACTTTGGTCATATCCCAATATTCCCTTCCCCCCTTAATACATACGTACGTATATAGATATATAAGTACGTACATGAGGGCCGGGATACTTCCTCATTAAGCTTATTTTAGAGGGAAGAACAAAGTCAAGATTAAGGGTAAAAGCCTGTAAAATTTTGGGATATATATGGAATAAGATCTCCACACCTCATTGATGCAACTTTTAGATACAGTCTAAAACTATCACCAAGCGGTTCCTTTTTTTTTGGGAATTAGGCGGGAGCCATTGATCATTTGGCTCTGATCTGTCCCTTTTTTTGGGAGCAATTCATTTGACTTCTTTTTTTATATTGTATTGTATGTTATCTTATTAGAAAGATTGTAGAAGACTCATCTCAATTAAACTTGTATTCTGTAATTCATTAATTTGTCTAATATATTTAACTTGCTTAAAAAAAAAAAAAAAAAAAGAAGAAGATTTTGACACAAAATGCTTTTGTTTTTTGTTTTAACTTTTAAGTTTTGTGAGCATTCTCATTGGATTGGCTAAAAGTCAAATCTAATGAGAATTTGAACATCAAAACTCATTTTAAGTCTACATTGAATTTTTCAAAAATTAAATAATTTAGCTTTTGTGAATAAACTCAAACCAAATGTCAAATATAGTCAATCATAGATAATGGTCAAACATTTATTTTATTCTTTTTTTTTTCTCTTTCTTAATTTACTCTCTTAATCCTATAGTTTTTGGATAGAGAAAATTAAGTTAGTAAAAAAATATAGTTGAATGAGAAATAAGTAGAAATAACTTTTTTTTAAATATCGATTAGTAATTTAATTTAAATATAATATGATTACTAATTATTGTTTAAAACTTATAATTTAATTAAAATATGATTATTAAATAACATATAATATATAGAATAATTAAATATGATAAAATTAATTAATTTAATAATTGTAAATTATTAAAAAAAATTAATTATTTATTATTTATTATTATGTATCTTCATAAATAGATAATTCAATATAGAGAATTTATGTGAATAGTTAAAATTAAAAATTAGTTATATTATTTTATTATTATATTTTTAAAAAATTATTTTAATATAGAAATTTATGTGAACAAAATAATTTAAAGATAAAATGAAGATTATATTGATTAAAAATATATTTTAATAATGATCAATCGAATGAGAGTGCGTGCTCTGACCTGATGGTTATCTTTTGTCTAGCTTGTTGTGGGCTTGGTTTTCCACGCTGTTTATTTTCATGTTTTCCTTGAGACTAGTTGTCTGGTTAACTAGAAAAAAAGGAAAACAATATTATATAAAAGGGATGGTAACAATTAGTTTTTAATATTTTTTGACTCTGGCGTCATGCTTATTAACTACGACTTTTCAGAAAAAATTAGTCAACGAATAGGGTCCACACGGCGTGCACGCGTGCGACGACACATGGGATCCACTTCTTTCCAGCCTCCCCCTAAGAGTCAGAGCCCGGAAAGTGACTTGTTATTGCAAATTCTCCCTTCCTAATCATTTGGCATTTCGGCCTACCCCTTGCATCTGTACGCGTACCACCCACCAGTACACCATTTAGCTTGATCATCTAATTCATTCTCCTATGATTTTTTTTTTTCAAATGTTAAGGTTTTTTTTTTTTAATTTCTTTACGATGAACCTCTGGCATATTTAGGTGATTGAGAGAGGTCAAAGTCGTGGCTCTTTTTTCTTCCAAAAAAAAAAAAAAAGGATTTCTCGAAACGAAACTGCATGACAAGTGAGAGGGGTCAAACAAGAGTACAAATTCCAAGGCTACTTGAAGAAATTGTCATCGAATGAGTCATGATTATGCTCCATCCGGTATTAATTCTTTACAAGATCACAATTTCTTGTTTTAGTAGAAGTCATTTGAAAGCCAATTGGTGAGGAGGCTAAGGATTGAGACTATGTTTGAAGTTTTAGTTCGATTCAATGAGAATGTTCTTATAGATATTGAAATTTTCAAAGTATTCCTGATTTTCAATAGAAAGATCTACTAATTTACTTGTTAGTCATCAATTATGCAATAATTTGATAATCAATCAAATACATAAAATAAACAAAATGTGTAACACTAATCTTGGTTATGAAAGGAAGCTCTTTTAAAAAAAATTCAAAGATAAAATCTTATGGGACAGCCCAATCTAGAAAAATCAATCTTATTATTTGAGAATTAATTACAAATATTTCTCAATTACAAAACTTTTGTAACTTAATTCTCTTACTTGTCCAAACAAATGATCCATTTATCTTTTACTGCAGTAACAACCAAAATCTGTAATGATTTTCAAATTATTAACCTCCCTCCTAGAACTCTAGTGGTTGAACTTAGCGGTGGCAATATGCTACACGACTTATTAAGCCAACACGAATACGACACGATAATAACGAGTTAGGGTTTAGTCCTAATGGATTTGGGTCAAAACAGGTTGATCCGTTGTTAAGATACGATTGTTTAGCGGGTTAATAACGGGTCAACCCGTTATAACACATTAAAAAATTTTAAGTCACAATTATACCCTTATACCTAAAAGTAAAATTGTTAGAATTTTAATTTCGATATTTTTATTATTTAAATTGTAATTTTATTGTTCAAACTGGTTAATTTCATACGTATTCAACTTATTTACATAAACAAGTTAAAACGGGTCGTATTGTGTTGTGTTAACCTATTTTGTAGTATTCACTAATGGGTCAAAACGAGTTGACCCGACACGAACTGTTATATTAATGGGTCGTGTTAGGGTTTGAAGTCTTGACACGATACGTTTAACGGATCGAATTAGGATTAACTCTTTTAATATAATATACATGCCTTGATACGATATGAACACAACTCGTTAACATGATTTGACACCACTAGTTGAACTTGATTATCTCATCTATGACATAGAGTATGCACGCACTCAAAAAGAGAGATAAAATATTAGAAAAATCTCAAGAATGTTTTTCACACTCAATTACCACTCAGTGAGAGAAACACTATGAAAATTTTTCAAGAAAGTTTCTCACCAAAGTATGTATTAGAAAGTGCTCTAGAAAATATCCTCAACTGAATATCTACAGATCCTAACCAGTAGGATCCCTTAAATAGGATTTTGCTAACGATTTCGATTCAATTAGGAGTTTGTTATTTTGCAACAATGTTGACAGATTGTTGACACCTAGTGCTGAATCTTCTCAACAGCTAACTGTTTCGTATTGGATAACTTCTAACATTTCAAATCTGTTATGATCTACTTAATATATCCTAACTTTTCAAATCGGATATTTAGATTACTTGATATCTCCTAACTTTTCAAATCACTATCCAAATCATTTGATATCTCCCAACTTTCCGAACACCAAATTACATATAAGAGCTTGACTCACAATAGACTACAGATCAGATCTGATAGGAGTTTAATTCACAATAGAATTTTGCTAATGGATTAGAACCAATAAGACTTTGAGTCACAATGAAATCCTGTTGACCACTTTCGCTTACGAATTCTGTTACACTTGATACTATATCCCTTAAAACTTGACTTCTACATTTTTTATTTATTTAAAACACTTCCTAATAACCTCTAGATAAAATCAAAATAACTATAAATAAAATCCAAATAGCTATAAATAAAATCAAAGTGTTTTACATTCATTAAAATCACAAACTCAAAAATAAAATAAACTTATCAACTTAGTCACCTAATCCTAGCCAAATTCTTACATCAACAAACATATATATGTATCGTGAAGTCATGTGAACAAAAATTTGCACTCCAAACATAAATGACAAAACCTTATATTTGCTTTTCATCATATGGAAGTGGACTCTTACTAACTCGACATTGACCAAAAAAAAAACACTCACAGCAATTAACTCAATGTATAGTTCACTGGAAATACCGCAAATTGCGGCTTGTATTTTGGCCGGGGCATGTTTGTGGTTTTTCCCGCCGCCCCCCCTCGGACATGTCTATAATGCCGATTACCGACATTTGTATTGCTCCAAGGATATATATATATATATATATATACAGACACAATATATTATATACGTCCAGATTAAAAAAAAAATCACCTTTCATATTTTAACATGCATGCATGCGTGCGACGTTTTACGTACATTCTACAATATATGATATATATCCATGATAATTATGAATGTTATTTAAGTACTGCTTGAAAAAAATTACATTTGGTACTTCAGAATTATCAGTGTTTTTCAATTTGTCATGTTCTAATTTACTGATCATTCTTCATGGTTAATTTAGGGCAAGAGTCATGAAGAAAAGATCAACAATTCTGCATTCAATGAATTAAGTTTATCCGTAAACCAAACTCGATCGATCGCTAGTTGTTCTCAACTATGAATCCATGCATGATTATATATAATGGTGTGTAAAAAGTAAAATGTAAAAAGTACTTCTCTCATGTACTGCTGCAGTAAATATATAATTACATGCATGCACCAAGCTGAAGTCGGAATTCATGAAATTAAATCAGGTGAATACATTTTGGGTTGCTTCAACCAGCTGTTTGTCGGTCATGAGTGATCAGTACAAATCTCCCCTAAATATATATATATATATATATATATATAAAATTTATAGTCAAGGAAAAAAGTAAAAATAAATAGCTGAAGTAGTCATTTTTCCTTGGCCATTGTTTTCTAAACATGTTTGGACAAGTATTAACAATCATGATCAGTATGACGACGTGTCTACATGTTTGGGCAAGTATATGTAGTGGGATATGATGTCATACTGATGTGAGCTTGATGTGTGCGTCGTGACAAAATGAAAAGACTAAGCTTTGCTAAACAGATTAGTGAATTATATATATATATATATATATATATATATACGTATAGACACAAAGTAGTGGCCTCCCCCTCCCTCCATTTCAGAGAGACAGAAAGGGGGGGCGGGGGGGACAAAGGTTAATCCACACGAGTGAATGAAGAATCATGAGTAAGAAAGACAATGTATGACCCTTAAGCACCAACTGGGACGTTTTGAGTCACATTGATTGAAACAGGGAACTAATACAAAGCACATGAGCAGTGTCATCTTGGCCACTGGCGGAGCTACTACATAGGGGCAGGCGGGGCCAGGGACCCCCCTACCTCTATGATTTTGAAATTTATATATATATATGTATATTACTTTTCAAAAAATATATGTATTAGTTTTGAAAAAAAAATATATTTTTTATCTTATAGATTATTTTAATCCTGATCTCTTCTCTAAAACATTATCTTAGCTCCTCTTCCATAAAATTATTTTGTTCTTATAAATTAATTACTTACAAATTCAATTTTACAAAAAAAATATCTGATTTAAAAATAAAATAAATAAAATATATCTTACAAAAAATAAAATAATTTAATAACATGATGACACATTGAAAATTATAAAAGTAAGACTTCACAACAAAATGGAAGATGAATTTCTAAGAAATAATTTAATTTTCTATATTAAAAGAGAAATTAAGAATTTTGGTTTAGATTTAATAATTAATGGTTTTATGGTTTTATTTCTTTAAAAACCATAAGTTACAATTTTAAATACTCTGTATTTCTTTTATTTGTTATATTTGTATCAGTATCTTTATATTATTTTAATGATATATTGATTTTGACATATTATATACTTTTTTAATACATATGTTGTATTCAACATTTTTTATTTTTATTTTATATATTACTATCAAATTGTTATATACTACAAGAAAAATTATATAAATATAGACAGAAAAATATTTTGTTATAGTTTTAATTTTACTTGGATCTCCTAAACCAAATTTCTGGCTCCACCATTGTTAGCGTTGTGGAGCTTAATTTTGTTAGTGTATCGGTCCGATTTGCTAACCCGACTCAGGGAAGACGTGTACGTTTTTTTTTTCAGCTAGGCTTGAGCTAAAGTAGAGCGTAGGTTTGGGTCATTAGATAGAAAGCACCAATTTTGCTCGATGTTCAAGTAATAGGTGATTTGAGTTAAAATTGAATAGATTATTTGCTTGAGTCTCGCTCAATATTTAGCTCGTGTAAACATTAGATAGAGATCTTACTCGACACATATTTGATACTGATTTGCTTGAGTAAATAACATTAAAAAAAATTAAAATTTTTGTTGTGTGGGGTATTTAATAAACAGTATAATACGTTTTAAGTAGTCTGAATGCAAGGAATATTTTATAATTCCTCAATATAATAAATTTTCTACAATTTTATTAATGTAGACACGTCGTCAAATTGCATTAACTTCATATCATGATTGATGTTTTTGTATTTATTTTGCTTTGTCTATCATCGTGTTTTCAAACACAGGCCGAGAGCGCCTTTGTGTATTGAGCTCCGGCCACGTGTTTTCTCCAATCCAACAACATGTATCAGATATTTTGCATGTTACTTTTGCAATTTCTTGTACACATTCTTTGTTTTAAGTCAACCAGCTGAGAAGAGATAAAAGAGTGAAACACGCACCGCTGACTATGCCCTCCTCTCATAATCATGGGTAGGTTTACTTCGCAAACACAATATTCACCAAACACACACGCACACACACACACACACATTCTCTCTCTCTCTGGATTGACTTCGTTGGGTTTTATTACTAAATAAATATCACTGTCAGAAAAACACTAGCATAATCTAATGAGATCGAGACTCCGATGTGACTCTGATCTCTTTCTCTCTCTTAAGTAGATGATGAACTACTTGCTGGGATTTAATCCTAAATTATATGTCAGAATACACTAGCGGATCAGTCTTTAATTGGCTTGATGGGATGGATTGTTGTAGTGATCATGATCACCCACTGGGGCCGTGCATTCGCTGATCTCACAAGTCAATCTGTTGAAAATTATTCAAAATTATTTAGGAGGAGTCAACTGATATAATTTTGAGCTTGACTTTTGAACCTGCCGATCCAGCAAATTGAATGGGCTCAATTGGTTTTGACTATATGTATAGTAAATTTTATATTTCACATTATTGTTTTATTTTTATTTTATATAACATGATATTTATTATTATTAAATAATTTTTTAATTATTTAATAATAATAAATATATCATATCTTATATAATAAAATAGATAACGATATAATACTCAATCCTTATTCTTCTTCTTCTTTTTTTTTTTTTTTTTTTTGCTTTTTGCTTTTCTGCCTTTAATTAATTTATAATTCAATATTGTTGTAATTCTTGTATGCATGGATGAATTTGGCTATATATATAAATAGATGATACAAATCTAATTATATTGAGTAAGTTTTCTTTCCCAAAACCTTGTACTAATATATAGTTCCTATAAATCAACGTTCGGTAGTAATTGGTATCAAAATCAGATTTCTCTTTGCATGCAACATTAATCCACATTTGAGTTACAGTTTTCCGGCCTGTAGTACTCTCTCATTCCATCGCCAAGATATATTTAAGTGGCCCTTGAAATTATTGGTGATTAATGTGAACAAATTAGCTTTGCCGTACGTATTGTGTCATTGTGTGAACCATAAAATATATATAAGACGGTAGTAGTACTGCATGAGTTGCATTATTTGGAACTTGTTGCGAATCATGGTCATCTTTTCTCACAAAGATATATATATATATATATACACATATATATATATATATCACTTCATTGCAAAAATAGTCGTGTTCGCTACTAATTAATTTGATGATTAAAAAATTTATACCCATTTCAAATACTTAATTTTCACATGAAAAAAGCATTCTTTCTAAAAGAAATTAAAAATATTAAAATAAAAGAGTTATAATATAATATATATATATATATATATATATATATACATACATACATACATACCAGCTAGCACCCATTATCAACGATATTTCATTGTCACACATATAGACAAAATTGTGATATCGTAAATGGTATGTCCATTAGCAATAATTCTTATCATTGCAAATGATAATTGTGATGTTGAAGACAGCACTTGCGAAAATGCCCTAATAATAGACTGTTTTAATAAGTTTTGGAACCTATAAGGTCATGATCTTAATAAATATTGTGGACTTCGGAATTTTAAAGTTCTTATAAGACCCTTTGATTTTTTTTATTCGACTTGTTATCATTTTTCCTCTACAATTAATTAATTATTGGAATTAGAATGAAAAAAAAAAAGAAGGCCACGTTATGATTGTTCCACAATTAGCGATGAGTCAATGCATGACTAGTTTTCTTAAATTACGGGAAATGTTAAGAAAACATGCTACTCCCAATTAGGGGCAGCTCAATGCTTAGGCAATTTACTTAATATCCTTAATTAAGTTGGGTATTTCTTCATTCTTGATTGTATATTATGACCTAAAATTATTAGATTTCTTATGTAAAATAATCATTTATTTTAAAAGTTTAAACTGATAAACTTACAATGGCAGAACCAGAAATCTTTCGGAGGGGGGGCTAACTTTTCTATGGTGTGACACGTTTCTATAAAATAAAATTAAAATTAAAAAATCATAAAAAACAGAATTATATAGAAAATTAGATCTCAATAATTTGCTACATATTCCTAGAAATAAAATTTAAAAAAACAGTAGTTAATATATGTTTCAAATTTCTGATGATAACGTTTTATACAATAATATTAATCCAATTTTTATTAATTTTGTAATGAACTATTTAGAATTTTTTTCTTAATAGAAACTATCAAGTGATCTTTTAAAAGATCATCTTTCATTCTAGTATGTAAGTTAGTTTATCAAATTTTATGTAAAATATTCTAAATATTTTCGTATCACATTAAATATATAATGCTATAATTGAGATTTTAAATAAATAAAAAAATTCTTGCTCAACGAAGTCTAGAGGATAAAACCTCTCAATTGTTTTTCATATAAATTATCGATCTAAAATGGTTTTTTTTTCTATATTTTTACTTTAGATTCTATTATATAAGAAGCCTAATATTATATAATAAAAAATTTTGAAATCCGTATTAATAAGTTTCTATTTTTCCTAAACTTAGTTTTAATTAGTTTTAGTGAGGTCACATCCTTAAAAATAGATAATATATAGAAATTATATAAAATTTAGGATTATAGAAAAAAAAAATTAGAGAAACATATTTCTAGATATAGTGAAATTTAAAATAAAAAAGAAAATTAGAAAGCATATAGGAATTATAAAATGATAAATAAAATATATGGTATATTTTGAAATTTTGAAAAAAATAAAATAAAATTGGGGGCAGGCCGGGCCATGGCCCCCCATAATTCTAATGTAGGTTCGCCACTGGGATAGAAAAAAAAAAAAACTAGATTTAATTACCTCTACTAATTTAATCCTATATAAAATTACTATTTCTTCAAAAAGCTTAAACTGACAAAAAAAAATAAAAATTTAATATTTATATTTTTGTTAACACTTTAAAATTATATATAATTTATTTTGACATAGACATGACTTTCACAATTAAAAAAGAAAGACATAGTTTTTTGGATTATTTGACAACTCATCGGATAGTCCTCTATCTAAAAGCCAACTAGACTTCCACTTTGGTCACCTTCGGCCTGCAAAAATACATATAATATATTATATTTATATACACATGGTCTCTAAAATTAAGACAAATGTGCACTAACTTTTATAAAGTTGGGCTCCCCAAAGGAATAAGGTAACTTCTAACAACTATATACAAATAATTCATACCGATCATTAAAATATCATGGAGACGTACACGTATGATCCAACCGCCCATGTATAGTTTCTTTTTCTAGTAAGATCCCATAGACAACTTGGCAAATTGTTTTTCTCTTGTTTATATATAATTATTTTAGATTTGTAAAAATATTTACATTAATAATATTCACATTCATATATATACCTTGAGCAAATTAACGTACTAAAATCCTTTAAATTGTATATATATATATATATATATATATACATAAGTAGTGATATACATACTATCATTTTACTATTTATCTACAATTTATTAGTGTGTTTGAGTTTTTTTATTTTTTATCATTTTCTTTTAAGTATTTTTTTAACATTCTTAACCATTAAAATATATATATAATTTTATTAATATTTACATCCTAAATCATTAAATAAAATTAAAAATTAAATAAAAAAAAGTATTAAATAATTTTTAAAATAGTAATAACTCTATCATTTCTGTATATTATATATATTATACATACTCAATTGTTATTGACTTAATTTATTGGAAATTTGCCATTTGAAATTTGGTATTGGAATTTCAACCATAAAAGGAGGAGCAAGCTTTGCTCTTATTTCAAAAGGATGATGATAAGAAACAAAACAAATTGACTAGTGGGCATGTGTCTTGTCACTCAAATTGAGTCTCCCCCCACCCTGGTGGGTTGACATGGATCTTGACCCTCTTCGATGAAACATTCCTCAGGGGGCCCCCACCCCACCTATCAAAACCTTGTTTTTAATCCTACATTATTTGAAGACTTTTGTTGAAATCAGTTTATACTATTAATATTTCTTGTCTGCTAGCTTATGCATGTTTTCTTGAAAAATCAAAACCATTAATTGTATTAATCTATTATATATCTCGGACTTTGCCCTCTCTGCCCTATAAAGTGAGAAATAGCCAGTACTCAAACCTAACTTCCCACATGATATTTAAAAAAAAAAAAGTATATTATCATGAACTCCATTCCTCCAATGTTTAGTTTTGTCCTTTTTTTTTTCGGTTCTGTTATTAAATATTATCATATATATGCCATTGGCCACATGCCTATGGCGCCACAATCACTAACTAAGCTGCTGGCGACAATTTTTTAAGATTTACTTTGGGTCAGAACAAAAACAATAAAATAAGATCAACCCAATTTCTTGAGGTTACATTCATATATATATATATATATATATATATATATATGTTAGAGAGAAGCAACGTAATAAATTTTTATAATATAGTAAAGCAGCTATTTTTAAGAAATGATATGATTTTTATAAAAAAAATATATTTTGATCAATAATGTAATGTATAAAGGAAAAAATGTAAGTTCTAATAAATTATATTTGATGGATAATAAAAGAAAAATATTTTAACAACGAAATAATTATATTAAAGTAAATCATAAACTGATGTGTTGAAGTGATGAATGATAATTATTTAATAATTATTATAATTTCATTTATAAAATATTATTATTTTAATTTAATATTTCATAATAAATTTAAATTGAGAAATAAATAATATTTTATTCAAATATTTATATTCGCAAATGTAGTTGGCAAACAGATTTAAACTTAATTATTTTACATTTCTTTTTTATTTATTTATAAAGAATGAATAGAAATTTTAAATCATATGTATTGATATATAATATAATTTCTAATTTCTAATTTATATAAAATAATGTTGTATTATAAATTGCATGTTATATAAACTATATATCATTTGTGCTATTTAATCTAATTTTTGGATAAATTTTATAGATGATAGGAGAAAAGTATCGTCGATTATAAAGAGATTAAGTTGAGTTTGAAGTTGGGTGTTGATTTCAATCTAGAAACTCATTCAAATTGTAACTGAATGATAGTCTAAACGGATTTGAGTTGAGAGAGAGTTTCGGATAATGATTTTTGGGAGGATAAGAGTTTTGAATTTGGTTGGATTTGAATTTGAAGTATTTAATTTAATAGTTTAAATTAGAAGACTAAATTTTAAGAATCACATTATTTCAAAATTTAGACGACAGACGAATAGAGTTAAATTTAACGAAAAATAAAAAAAATTAAAGAAAAATAAGAAAATCTGTAATTATTAAATAATCACTTATTATAATAGAATATATATATATATTATGGCTTAATTTCTGTATGTGTGAATTAAGGTTATAAATAATATATATCATTACAAAAAAGTTAAACTTTTGTGTCTAATAATTTGTGATCAAAAAATTATTTATGATTAATTTTAACTGAAATAGTTATTTAATTAATTAATTATAAATAAATAATTTTTTTATAGCCATTTTAAAAACCAAAAACGAAGCTTTATGGACGTTGAATTTCATTTAAAGCACGTGCAATTAAATATGTGGAATTGACCTTAGAGGATTTTTTATTTTTATTTTTTGTGAGAATTAAGCTGCCACCTGGATGAATCAGACTCCGGCTAGAGTCCGACTTGTGTTGAACACGGGTGCACAGCACGACATCATATTTGCATCATAAAGCATTATACTCTTTTAATTTTATATGTTGAATTTCTGTAAGTATATTGAATTGTCAAAGCAAAAGCAATTTGAAATTATTTTAAAGGTTTCATGATTGTGATATGAAGAAGAGGGTTGAATGGGCCGGACCTACTCTTTCCGTTCCCAGCTTTCTTCAATACTCATGATTAAAATGAAGCCATCCTCTTTATGTTCACACCATCAATTCTTCGTTTCCAATAACTAATTAATCCATTTATATATATATATATATATATATATATGAACAAGAAAATTCAACAAACAAAAGATAGGCTCCTATTAAAAATAAAATAACAACTATAAGAGAAAAAAATAATAAATAAATACTAATTCAAGCAAATGGGGTAGCTAAGCTGCACGTGGTTCATTCATTCGATGTCTATATATAGTCTATTTTTTATTTATTTTAAATAAATTAACTATAAGAATGTAATAATAATAGTTCTAAAATTATATATAAGGGATCGATCATTCGGTACTCCATACTTTTCGATCTAAGGTAATTACTATTATATCACCAATTATTTTAAAAAAAAAAATAAATTAAATGAAAAGAAAATGTGACTTTATTAATGTAATTAATGTTTCTAACATCAACAAACGGACTTTTCCAAAGATAATTTACGATTTCCAAAACAAATTGGGTAAGCAGTTAGCTTTCCAATTCTCCATTATTTGTGTGTGGGGGACAGTCCAACAGTCCAAATTGATATACGATTTGCTGAAGGACGACGGAGAAGAAGCCCACGGACCTGGTTTTCAATATAGGATAGATAGGAGTGGTTTTAACGGGCCGAGCCAACTTCAGTACTTATGTTGTTTGGGCTGATTACGCAGGGATATTTAATGATTGAACCAATATGGGCTTGATATTTAAAAAAGAAGAAAAATTAATATGGGCTTGATTTTAATGAGCCTGTACAGATTCATTACACAAATGTGGGCCGACTTGCTAGGAGTTTGTTTGTATGTACTTGTCGTACCAATATGGGCTTGGTTTTAAATTTGAAGCCCATAGTACCAAAACAAAGAAGAGAGAAATCGAAGACCCGGATATCAGCAGGCAAGTCCCTCACAGGAGCTCCGAGACTACGAGTCATGGATCTTCTCCGCGGAGCGTACTCGACAGCCTCAGATGACGACGACGACGAGGAGAATGGCGCATCCAACCGTCAAAGCTTGGGCCTTTCTTCTCTGAAACGTCACAAACCCGATAATTCGTTTTCCTTTACCCAAACCGGAAGCCGCGCTTATCCCTCCACCCGACCGTATTCTTCTATGCCTCACTTAAACCAGCCCTCGGATTTCCAATTCCCAGAACAAGCTCCGGCCCCAGGCAGATATATATCCAAGAGAGAGCGAGCTCTCGTGGGTTCGGCCACCAGGATTCCCGATGCGAATTCGAATACACCTTCCACCACGGCATCGCCTGGTCTCTCTCTCTCTCTCTCTCTCTCTCTCTCTCTCTAATAATGTTATCTATGCTTGGTTTCAACTACAAGATCATTAAGTTTTTAAAACATAAGCTAATTCGGTACAGAATTATACAAAATATGCATATTGCTTTTGGTGTAAATTGCGTTCAACTTTCATGGGTAAAGAATCACACCCTCATTTGAATTCCTAAGTCATTGAGGTATGATACTTTTCCGGCCTAAGGTTTTTTCTTCCAATTGTTCTCAGTCTGGGGGAGTATTTCAGATTCCAATCTACCCCATCACATAACGTCGTCATTGAGACATCAAGCAGGGGGCCGTTCGCAAGTAGGCCGAATATGTGAAAGGCTAACCGTAGGTTTGCATGGCCATACAAAGGCCATCAATGCTATACATTGGTCACCAAACCATGGTAAGTTTTCTTGCTTTAGGAGCTATAGATTTAAGATTTGCGCTATCTGTTGTGCCATATGGCTATGGTAACCAATTTTGGACAGCAATAAGGGAACACAACCAAGTACTAATAGGTGGTAAATAAGCTCATTCATTGGAATCTACCGAGAGTTGGATCAAATACAAAATGTGAAATCATTTATACAACTATGTATTTATACCTTAAGTTTAGAGTTTTAACTGCCAATACTCTTAAGACTATTGGTCAAAAAATAATAAATAATACTAACTAACGTTTCTTAGGAAATAGAAAAGACACTCCGGAAGACAAAACAAATGGAGTAGAAACAAAAAACACTAGCATGTATTAGCTATTGATTCCCACCGGCCAGCAGAGATGGTCTGAAGTAAAATTCCTCATAACTCCAAAAAAGTCCAAGTTTTACCCCGTTGAGGTACTGGAATCTAGACACACATAAATTCCAATGTCATATGGTTTCAGGGTAATTAGGGTAAATACAGTTGGTTTTGAAAATTCCTAAAACTGACTGATAATTTGAGGACCTTGTTGAAGGAGCACTTGTGAGAAACTCTTTATGAAAGCTGGTGCACTTCGGGATTAGCCGAGATGCTGTTCTTGGACACCTGGTGCCAATTAAAAAAAAAAAAAACTCTAGGACCTTGTTGTTTTGTGCCCAAAAATTTCATGTCCCAATTGCTTAAAGCGCCTAAGCTGCTCTTTAGGACATTCCTGTGTCACCATGCTGAGAGTTTCCATGAATTGCAGAACATTTCCTCTAATTAGTTAATGATTTTTATGCTTCTTTTTCTAGTTCATAGGCTATAATTAGGTAATTCTCTCTTGTGTACCACCTGTGTACTTGAGATTTGCCTAATTGTGAGGATCAATAAATATTCATACTTACGTAAAAAAATCTCTAATATGTAATTTCAATTTGTTTGAGTCGGAAGGTGTCCACTGTGCTTCAATAACAATGTTGAATGATATATTTTCCTTAGTTTACGTTACTTGCCTCACTGATCTGTACAATAGAGTGAGTCTACAGCCCATCTTCTTGCTTCTGCCAGTATGGATCACACGATCTGCATATGGAATGTGTGGAGCAGAGATCAGAAGAAAGCACGTGTTTTAAGCTTTCACAATGCAGCAGTGAAAGATGTGAAGTGGTCCCTGCAAGGATATTCTCTGCTTTCTTGTGGATATGATGGCTCATCAAGGCTAACTGATATTGAAAAGGGAATAGAAACTCAGGTTTTCCATGAGGATCAAGTGGTTGGGGTTGTAAAGTTCCATCCAGACAATTCCAACCTCTTCCTTTCTGGGGGAGCAAAGGGTCGTCTTAGATTATGGGATATTAGAAGTGGCAAGGTGGTCCATGAATATATCCGAAGCCTAGGTCCAATCCTTGATGTTGAATTTGCAGTAAATGGAAAGCAGTTTATCTCTTCGAGTGACGTATCCGGAACCAATGTCAGTGAAAATTCTATTATTGTTTGGGATGTCTCGCGCCAGGTTCCCCTGTCTAATCAGGTAAGAGGTTTTCTTAACTTTTCCTCCTATATGTGATCATGGCATCATCAAGTTTTCTGGTCATTGCTTGATAAAGAGACAAAAGCAGTTTGGGTGACAAGCCTTTTGCCCAAAGGCTTTAATCAATTAGGCTTTTGATGTAAGCCATTTGACTTGATGTATATTTCAAAATATCCGCTTGTAATTACAAGTAATGCTGTTCCTGTGTCTTCTTTTGCTCAGAACATGCGTCTAAACTCCTAAACTTTTTCACTAAGGCAACCATTGCTTTTGCATAATCCAGTATGAATTGGCTACATCCATGTTCTACTGCCCTTACCGTGCAATATTCCTTCATTTGAATTTCCTATATTTCTTCCCAAGCATTCTTGTAAACGGCTTGGTTGGGCTTGGACCTACCTTTGAAGTTTGTTGACCAAGTCAGCTGAGTAGTACATGTGAGTTGAAGGTCAAAGAAAAGTATTTGAATGTACTGCACATATTTACTCACATATATATATATATCTTACGCAATGTATATGCTTTCTATTGTGGCTCTCCTTATGTTATATTCTCTCTTTTTGCCTACCTGCTCAAGCACACCATATTTTGGTGTGACTAAACTAGATATAAACAGTTACTATCGTGTTAATTAAGCTTGTTTTCTGATTAAATCATTCCAATTCTTTGCTTAAACAGTAATCATCCTTCTCTAGAACACCACAAGATTGGTGGAATTACTTGTAAAAAGAATGGTGGGCAGGATATTTATACTCACCTTTTTTCCCAGCTCAAAACGTCAGTTTTCTAATATTGTGTCAATATTCATTGATTGATGCACTTAAGTGAATGGTTGTGATAGTATGCGCCATAGAGTTCTTTTAATCTTCAATAATAAATTAGTTAATTATCATGCTTTCATATTTAACAAATGGTTTGCATAAATGGAAGCTTATTAGAAAGACTCGTAAATATAATTTACAACCATATCGGAGATGATGATGGTCCTACATTCCTTTGGAGAGCTGTCTGATTTGCTCCAAACTTGTCCTTAGTCTTTGGATCATATGTTCCAATTTTGAACTTCAGCAAGGCACAATTACCTGGGCCACCAGGCACAGGCAGCAAAACAATTTTTCCCAGTGACGGGGGGTAACTGGTAGAGGTCCATGTACAGGTACAGGTAGTTTGTATCCATGAGAAAAGTACTGAGACAATCCTTACAACTGTGGGGTGCTGAAATGGGCATTGCATCTAAATCCTTGTCCCATAAGAACACACTGCAGCAATATAGGTGAAAACCCTGCAGACAAGAAATATATATTGCTAGAGATTTTGATTTTCATGTATTCCTGACACGGTTGACCCCCGAGAGTTAAGGAATGCTGGTTTATGTATTTACTAAATTACCCTTTTTTATTGTACTTGAATGTTTGTGTTTCAAATGTTGTATGCATTTCTGGTCTGGTGGGTGTCTAAAATCAAACATGAATGTCCCATTCTAAACCAATATAGTTCATATTAAGATATTTAACATAACTTATCTTCCATTTTCTATCAGGTTTATGTGGAAGCCTACACCTGTCCGTGTGTTAGGTTCCACCCATTTGATCCATTCTTCTTTGCCCAGTCAAATGGAAATTATATTGCAATTTTCTCTTCAAGTCCCCCTTTCAAGCTGGACAAGTACAGAAGGTATGAGGGCCATGGTGTCTCTGGGTTTCCGATCAAATGTAATTTCAGCTTGGATGGACAGAAGCTTGCATCAGGCTCCTCGGACGGTTCTATTTACTTCTACAACTACGGCTCGTCAGAACTTATCAGGAAACTCAAGGCCTATGATGAAGCAGCATGCGTGGACGTCGCTTTTCATCCCACCATACCTAACGTTATTGCTTCATGCAGTTGGAATGGAGATGTCTCGGTATTTGAATGATTGCGGTCCATTTGAGAGTGTTTTGTGTTTCGTAGATAGTCGGGCCTGGAAAAGGGTAGGAAGAAGAAATAGGTCATGAAAAGAGACCACATATGTACGTAGAAGTAAAATTTCTCCGATCTCTTTTTCAACAGCTTGGCAACAATAACAATGCTCGAGTGCTTTTGCATCTTAATTTGTTTTATTCCGCCGTCTAGGATGTTCGGTATCCTTTTTACATGTAGTTCTTGATGCTCTCGTTTTGGTAAAAGGAAAAACAATTTCGTCCAAATGCATACAGAAGACCTAAGAAGCACGTGTTCAAATTTTACAGATCAAACGGAGTTGACTTTCTCTAGATCAGCTTTAAAAATCTGTGTATGTATTTATATTGAATCTAACTATAATCTCTGAAGGTGATCAGGTGATCAACCCAATACGTGATGATAATTCTCTGGAAGTAGTTTTGAATTAATTGTACTCGTGATCGCATGCAGTAGTACTGCCTTGAAAGGGGTTCTGAGGTTTCTAATCAAACACGCATTGGACGCAAATCATGGCTATAAATGAATAAAATGAGATCCGCGTCCTGATTATGCTACAAGAAAACGGTTTTTTGTAGTCAATTAATTATGAAAAAATGACTATTTGTAGTTAATTTTAATTGTAAATAATCATTTTTTTAGAATTAACTAAATATTAAATAATAACAATTATTTTACTAGAATTAATTAGCCGCAAATAAGTTGCAAAGTCCCACTTACCAGAAGAATCATTCGCCAGTTGGACTTGTTGGTTGCACATTGAATGACCAGACCCAATTCTGTCGATGTAGGAAGTTAATCTATCATTTTCGCCGCTCAATATTATAATGGGAGAGTCCGGATATTTCTAGAGCAAGCATGTTATATAAGTGGGACTTTTATCTTTCGTGAATGAAAAAAAAACCAAAGACTTGTACATTAAAAAGAACAAAAACACAGGTAATCAGAACTCGAGGAATAACTAAAATTAAGAAAGAAACCAAAAACTAAATCCTGATTTGGCCGCAATATTATTGTATGAAAAAGTCAAGTAGATGGCAACTAGGGTATCCATGATGGCTGGGAGATCAAGACTAGAGACCCGATATTGGATGGAACCCTTTACATGCAGCAAGCAGATGATTGCCCAAAAGATGAATCAATGTTGGAGTGTATTTGAATCCTCAACCTAGCTAGCTAGCTTGGAGTTTTTATATATAGACATACGTATAATTATATATAGATGATTTGTAGAATAAACAATAAGATCGAACATGGTGAAAAATTTGAGAGCGACTAGTTAACATGCCTAGCTAGTGTTTCAAGTATTTGAAAGAAAAAATTCCTATTATATATCATGGAACAGTAAGATAGTCATCCATCTCGGCAGGTAATGTGGAGGCATCACATGAAAGAGCTATGCTTATGTTCCTCCACTTTCCTTACAAAGCAGGAGCAGAGAGTAGGGGCCAAAATGATACATAAACAAGACATAATCATGCGACTTCCTTTCCATTTTCTTCATGGGGATCAACTGTAGGGGGGACATGACACTCCACCTCTCTCTCTCTCTCTCTCTCTCCTCTCTCTCTCTCTCCTTTTAGATGCATATGGGAATGGGACCAACTTCTCCAAGCCCCGATCTTTGAACACAGCACCTCACAAACACAAACACGAGTCAAAATAATAATTCTAAAAAGAAAAAAAAAATTTAAAATATGGTTATATTGGCGCTCCATATTTCACAGCACTATCTTGACGAACCAGATATTAATCTTCCAAACATCTATGGTCCACACGCACCCCCTCCTCTTAATTAATAAATTTGGATTGGAAAACATATATGGTGATCCCTAATCGCATTCAAAGCAAGGGGACACTGTTGTATGCAAACCTACTTGCCTATGTACATTATTTATTTTCAACTTGTCTTATGAATGTGTTCCCCACCCTACTTGGTCTCGAGCACCCCCCCTCCTCCCCTCCGTTCTTTTCCTGTTGTTGTCCGAATCGATACCTGATCTATGTGACACTATTTTTTTCAAAAAAACTAATTAAAAGCACGAAAAGAAAGGAAAAAAGGAAGAGACTTATTGAATGCAACCTCAAGTATCATGCCCCTACTCTATATGACTGCAATCATCATTTAAAAGAGAGAAACTTTCTTTCTAATTGCGTACTTGTGGGCAAGCGAGTGCTCGCGCCACAAGGTCCCACAGGGTAGGCTATTTAGGGACACGAAAAGATGGGCTGAAAGGTTTTACCTAAGCAAATTGATCTTTAGCTAGGATTGGACATTAACTCCACAGTCTAAGTCACTTTGATGCAACTAATGCATGCTTTTGATTACTGGGAAACCAGGAACAACAATTATATATATATATATATATATAGGGTATCCAAGTTCATGCTTAGCGATGGAGAATCGTTGTTTTGGAACCACACAGCCCACCCTTGCACCTTCATTATCTTTTGCTGAATTTTATATCGTTTCTTCTTCTTCTTCTTTTTCTCCATCTTGTCATGTTGTTCAACTTTAGATTAATGTTTATCCTCTCCTACATGCTAGACCATAATCAAAATGTTTGTATTTGGACACGATGGCGGGTTATCACTTGTCGTCCAATCTCCGCCTGGAAAAGTAGCCGACAAACTCATTTTATTGATACTAGCATGTGATTTGTGGCCTCGACCCAGCTGCAAGTTACCCATTGGGTTGCTTCTTCTGCTTCTTAATTTTTTCTTTTTTTCTTTTATTTATTTCTTTTTTGTCCAAATTATGGCTCCAGAATTTAAATAAATTTGGCCAAGCACCAATCATGATTTTGTTAAATGCCTTTTTTTCCTAATTAGGAAGCATTCCTTATAAGGTCTTCTGATCTGTAGGCCATAGTGCTATTAATTAATTAATCTGGTGCTGCCACTTCATTTTTTTTTTATATTGTAAATTAATAAATCCCTTTAATCAAGTTGTACGTAGCTTGTTCCACAGAGCTGGCAAACATAATTATAATCCTAGCCTCAAATTAATAAGATTTCCCGATGCTAATCATATCATAAAAAGCTATCTTAAAAGTGTATTTCATGATCAATGTCACCAGTACCAGACGGGAGGGAGGCCAGTGATGATCTAGAAAGCTGAGTACAGCTAGAACCCATGCAAATTAGATTCTGTGAGCTATGTATGCTTTTGATGAATTCAGGATCATTTCCTTTTTGCTTTTCCTGTAAGGACTTTATTTCCCCCCCATGCCATTCTTAAGTGCATGTATGTCAATACTAAATATCTATTGCTTACGCATTTGCTGCCCGAACAGTACTTAAACAAAATCTCAGTGTAAGACTTATACTATATATCTAGTTTTGTTAATTAAGATGGTACCATAATCCCAAGTATAAAGAGTCTGTAATTATATATATATATATTAATATTTTCATAGACAATGGAAGTGTGCATGCATGCTTTCATAATTCTCTCTTTTGAAAAGCCAATCTGAGATCTAATTAGATCATAACAATGTGGCTTAATTACAAGTCTCAACTCATCATGGACCCCTATTATTTTGATAAAGAGCCACAAATAATACCCTTATTAAGTCTATACATTCGTGTACGCATGCGTGCGTGTACTACAAGAAAAATAAGTATATATAATCAATTAATTGTAATTAAAATATAACGAAAACAAACTATTTATAACAAAATCAGTCATTTTAATTATAATTAATTGGTTATATATATATGTTTTTCTTATAGTGGCGAGTACTGGATATATTTTAGGGTTCATGAGCTAGCGATCTTTATCTGCCCTATAAATTGGCTTCTGATGATCAGGATACCATTACTGCATGGCTTTATTAGTTGCTAAAGATTGAGAAATCACGTTTAAAAGTCACAGATAATGCATATCAACCTTTCAGAGATCATGTCAAAAATCAATTGACAGGTATATAATATGTCAGACGTAAAAATTGATTCTGACTTTGTTACATGCATATACATCATGAGAGTTTGTGAAGTGACAGAATTATTGGTTGCTGCTTTTGTTAGTGAAAGGCATTTTTAGACATTGCATGAATAATTCTCGATTCTTCTAGCACAGATCGGATCGATTTAGGTGTGGTTTGTATAGTAAGATGAAATGACATGATTTTAGATGAAATTTTAAAAATTGAATAAATATTATTAGAATAATAAGTAATTTTAATATTATTATATTTTGATATTTAAAAAAATTTAAATAATTTATTATATTTTGTATAATAATTTATAAAAGTTATACTATAATGAGATAAGACATCATAAGATGAGATAAAACATTCTCACTATCTAAACGAGGCTTCACATGTACAGTGTGCCCTAATTTTTTGTGGCACTTACCGACAAGAGTGCAGAGAGGTACAGTTGTGTGGATAAAGACCTGTACCAGCAAAACCCCCGGCCATGATCATCACCATCCATGAAGGTGAAGCAGTACCCAATATTCCTCTAATGGTTAAATGACAAGTTGACATACAAGAAAGTGAAAGATCAAAGTAAGATATAAAGCATGTTCAAAAGGCCAAAGTTAGCGGCAACATGTTTATATGGTTACACAAATGGATAAAGACCTGGATAAGGACTTCACCTTCCCCCATGGCATGAGAGTGCAATATGATATCTGATTGAAGTCTATGCCCCAAAAGGGTGTCTGATTTCTCCTTTAGCATGCATTAATTGCAATAGTGGATTTTTGACACTTCCTCTGGAGAGAGTGAAATTTCGACACCGATTTCGCTTTTGAGAAATGGCTGTACTATGTTATCTATTTGGTGCATGAAGTGGACGACATGGAATAATACTTATCATAGATAAAGCTAAATAAAGTGACATAAAACTTTGCCTTTTGGTACTGGTATATATAAATATATATATATATATTTTTTTTTTTCTTTTCTCTTTTATCGATCGTTTGTTTTTCATATATCTCTCTTTTGAAAGCTGCATGGGGCACGTCCGGATGTTGTACGAGCCAAGTACTTGCGTCGTGCATAGCTATACAAATATTGCGATCATTTCAATTTTTATCTTTTTATGTATATTGCATGATGATGATCCATCTCGGTGCATGCATGCATGTCGGCACCATAAAAGTGGATCAAGAATGATAAGCGAAGAAAGAAGTGAAAATCTGAAAGTCACTTGTATAATTGATCTTCATACAAACAAATTTCCGTATGTGCAGTGTGGCACATATATTTGATTATATATTATAATAATGTCATTATAAAGAAAATGTTTATTTGTAACTTATTATTTTTTACAATAAATGACTATTTCATACTATAATGATCAGTGATCTATTTTCATATCAAATATCTATTCTCATTGCAAACAATCTATTACAAATTTTCATTTTTCTTATAGTATCTATATGTGTGTGTGTGAGTGAGTAACATGCGCGCGCCTACGTACGAGCGGCATGCATGCATCCACTAATTAACCTAAGATTAATATTTTAATGAATAAATCTATTCATCATCCTATTTTTTATCACCTCATGATGTGACATTAGATAATAGATTAATAAGTAAAATATAATAAATAATCTCTAATCATTTAATACTACATTATAAGATAATAAAAAATGATACGATAAGTAGCATTACTCTATCTTAATTAATGGCTACATACGTACAGGCTAGGATTGAATTGTTAAGTTTGATGGAAAGATAATTAAGGAATTAATTAATTATCCTTGCCATTTTAACCTATGTTTGGAGGTAAGAATTTTGATTATAAGAACTTAATCAAAGCTAACTTGATCTGCGGCCAAAAATTTTAGCCTTCGATCGTGCTATACGTACGATATTTCGATCGACTCGTCAGCTATTATTCCTCGGACCGACCATATACTATATTCTGTGTACGTATATATAGTACACAATGGCTCTAACTAGCCTGCGCTCATGAGAACCGAATTACGTACATTAAAACTTTAGACGTGACGTAACTTTTACGCAATATATAGTAGGCCAGGCCATGTAGGCTCAGAATGGATTCAGTGGATTGAATTCGATCGAGACATAATGAAGCATGATCGCAAGAAATTAATTGCACCGAAACATGCAGCAGCTTTATTCTTTTAACTGGCATTGTTCTTGTTTTCAACATGTTTCATGACGTTCATGATTTTGCTACTTGATTATTAATTTTTCTCATCTGAATAAGATAAAAAAAGATTCCATGGCCAGCAATAATGCAACAAGCTGGTAGGGCTACAGGTAGCTGAGAACTCATACAAGTTCAGGGTCTCTGAGGCTGACTCCATCATTTCAAAACTCTCGGAAGCTGAGCTTAATTTTTCCTTCCGGTGGGCATAGAATCATATATGCAGTAGTAGTAGTCTTCGAAAAGCAAAAAACTACCGTGCAAAACCATGATTTTGTAGTACCGTGTAGAGAAAGGGTTACAGATACATATTGCACAAGCTTCAAAGTCTATTCCAAGTGTCAAAAGGGCCAGGCCACCACCTTTGACCATGATTTTCTCTTTTACCTTTTACCATGATTGTTCTAGGAAACATGCATGTGAATAAGTGAAAAAAGACGTTGCATGTGATTTTCAAATATTTTACACTTAAAATCGATATGAATCTTTGAAACTATATATATATATATATATATATATATTTATAGTCAATTAATAGCTAGGGTTTAAGTCATACCCGCCGTCCCGCATACTTCATTATTAATCATGGGAATTAACCCAAATATTGCCCATTAGAGCTAGCAATGCATGATTAGGTCGGTTCATCCGGACTCTCTTTTGAAATTGTATTTATTTTTTAATAATTTTGATATTTTTATTTAAAAGATTTAAGAGAATTCTAAATTCAAAATCCAAATTCTTAAATTCGAAACTCAAATAAACACCCTTATGCACGATCCTGACTTACCGGTGATGAATTATATATATTATAGATGGATAGATAGATCAGTTGATTAATTAATGTCTCTTAATTTGTGCTAGCTAGTGCTGCATGTCAGTAAAAATCTGCTCCATGCATGTTACATCTGAATGCATGGGAACATATATCGGGGACCACAGTTTGGGTTTAATGATAAAGTAGTTAATGATGTCTTAAAATGAACAAAAAAGAGTGTCTTAAAAAGCGAGCTAAGCAGTTTAGCCAAAAAAATTCGATGTGCTCCAGGCTGGAACTTTGTTTTAAAATTAATCAAGATCAGGATTTCATTTAGTTTTTTGCACCACCTCGTACGTACCTGCTGCAAGATCCCCCGCACAAGTGGTGTGTTGCTTGCAGCTACAGTTGATCTATAGCAAGTTGCTCTATAAATATGAGTTAAGTAGAGATTAATAGTGGTTTAAGCAGTTTAAACTACGTACAACTCATGCACGTACAATTATATTTGTAAATAATTAATTAATGTATATGCATTTTAATAATTAGGTCGGTAACTAAGTACCAATTATGACTAGGCCGGATCTATGCAGGTCATGTACTCACAATTCAGAAGCTACGTACGGAACGTTTAGTACTTCTGGATCCATAATGTAAATTTTACAAATATATATATATACGAGAAGAATAATTAATTAATGAAACTTATAAACTAATTATTAATTATAGCCCTTAATTAATTAAAGAGGTATGTACGTGCCAATATGGGTGGTCGCAATTAATGAACACAAAACATTTTATAATTATAAACTGATCCAAATCAACAACTTAAGACTATAAGCTCATGACATTAATTTTCTCAAAAATATTCAGTATTAATACGTACTCATCATGAACTCCGTGTGCTTTTAACTTTCATTTATTTTTTTTTCACATGGTTTGCATTAATTTAATTTATGAAAAAAAAAATGAAAAGAATATAAAGTAGCCTACAGGACGCGGGGACAATGGGGAGGAGAAGGGGATTTCACTCTTTCAGGATTTTTAACATGCAGTACGTTTCCTTCCATTTTATATTTTTTTTTTCTATTAGTATTATAACTATTCCTACTAAATTTATTTATATATATATATATATTCTCGAGATGTTAAATAATTAATTAAGGAAGTAAACAAAAATATCTGGGATAAAAGGTCAACGGTCAAAGATTTGCATTACTGTCTGTGTCTCCCAGTACACACACCACACTCCCTCACAGGCACACAAATACACATACACGTTCTCTCACAACTCACTCGCACAACATTCCCCCAAAACCCTCATGGTTACACCAAGCACAATGCCTCCCACTTGGGTGCGGGCCTACCTGCGGCCTCGGTGCACCCGCCCTCCTCCTATTTCTCTTCCCATCCGGCCAGCAAGATGGTCCCACTATTTGTTTTTCTAATTGTTTTCCCGATTTTAAATATTCTATCTTCCTAATTTTTGCTGGGTTCTTGACCATCCGATCATACTACCAATGGGCGAGTTTGACGGGTCAAACGGCCGGGTGTACCGTGTGCGTACAACACGTGCTATTCCCCTTAGGTAAAGGGTCTAACTAGGGAGACTCAAAAAGGGCAAACAAGGGTGAACAAGTGGCGACAGGGGCGGGGCACAGACACGTGGCAAAAGTCTAAACATTCATGGTGGTGGGTCAATACGATGATGTGGCCATTACATCATCTTGATAGCACTTTGGCCAACAACCTCTCTTGAATTCAGGGAAATATATACGGATAATTGGAGGGATAGAATAGTATATATGGCGTAAATATTTGCTACATCTTATCCATTATAATCAGCCGACTGAATCAGTATATATAATAATAAAACAATAAGAATCTGTACAAACAGAAATGATACATAATCTTATGAGAATGGCTATCGTTCTAATTGATCAAGCGCTGAGTTACTCAAAACTCTTGTCTATGTGAAAGAAGGTACTTTGAATCTAAATTACGGCCTCGACCGACCCTTATTCCATGTTGGGGGTAATGATCACTAATTCTTAACCTTAAAAAAAGTCCAAAAACATAGTAAAGTATGATTGTCGCATTGAAGATGTAGTCAAATGTGTTCGGTTAAGCATAATATCAAATGGATCATTCATAATATCTTTGTTGACATTGTGGTGCCTTGGGTATCTCGCGTATTGCCGTATACAAATATTTCTTTGACCTAAACCAAGATACAGACATTATATTTGTTAGATTTTGCGTACAAGCACAGCTAGGTGGTTAACTACTACCGTAATATAATCGCAATCGTTATGAAAAATATATAATTTGAAAATCATGGAGTAGTACTTTGATATATGTATTTATATATATATATATATATATATTTTAATAAGTTATAAATGATATATTTTAATAAAAAATAAATTTCAATCAAAAATATAATGCATAGATGAAAAAAAATGTAAGTTCTAATAAACATTTGATGGGTAATATAAAAGGAAAATATCTTAACAACGAAATAATTATATAATTTATACAATTTAAAATTTATATGATTTTTATAATTTATATAATTTAAAATTTTATATAATTATATAATTTATAATTATATACTTTATATTATCTAAATTACATAAAGAGGAAAAAATGGAATAATTTATTCGAATTTATAATTTACAACTTATCTAATTTAAACAAACGGAATAAGTTATATTATCTAAATTATAATTTATATATATATTTATAATTTAAATATAATTTAAAATTATATATCTTATAACTAATCTCAACTAAATTTTAAACTATATATCTAACTAATTTCATTTAAATTTTAAATTATATATAATATTTGAATATCTAGCATTAAGTGATCGTTAAATTTAGTCAAAAAATGAAAAAACTCGTTAAGGTTAGAATATAGCCACTTATTATCATAGAAATAAATATATATATATATATATATTTATATATAAACATTTGGTTGACCTAGTCAAATAGATCGGTATTTTGATCATTTTGTTTATCTTGCTGATCTGATTTCCCACAAAGAATTCAGCGTGTTCTCTTTGCTCATGAGCTATCTTTCTGGCTAGGACATAGTCATAATTGTAGTGAATTTTCTTTAAAGAGGAGAGCTCAATTAGTTTTCCGTAATCGTTATCATACGACAAAAGTACCGTGCAGTTATTTCTTATATATATACATTGTCAATAATGTATACATGACATAATACTGACGTAATTTGAATTGACTAATTTGTAGTAAAATTATTAAGCTAATTGTAAGCTGGCTTGGTATAAGTAATAGGTCTTGAAATTTAAGTATTTAGAGTTAAATAAAGACTAATAATTATGTATATCAAGTATCAACTCAACATGACGTACGTACGTACGTATGTATGTATGTTAATTGAATGTTTATAAGTAAAAAACAGTAAGCTGCATTTTTGCTAATTGCATTTGATATTATATGTGCCAACATGATCTAGGGACTAAGTGGCATCGTGACCAAATTCATCTCCAGAAACCAAAGAATATTTTATATTTATATATATATATATACATATATATAATTGGTGCAATGCGTAGAAGATGTGTGTATTTCTCTTCCACTTCATGAGTCGTGGTTAGGTTAATTATTGTAGATTTTCGGCCTACTTTTCACACCCATCGAATATGAATCATATTCGGTCATTTCTTTTGTCAAACTCTTAAAAGGCATTGTCATTTTGACACGATTGTCCATCTAAAAAGGCATTGAATTTGATCAACATGACGATGCACAATATAAATAAATAAATAAAAATAATCTCAATAATTTATGTCATAATTTTATCTTTGCTAACTAAAGATGCAAAAAAAAAAAAAAAATGTTGTATCAATATTACGTACATGCATGATGTATATAAGATGTGTAAAGGTCTCAAAAAGATCTTGTAAATAACCATATTGTTGAATAAATTTTAATTTTTCTCAATTTCAAAAATTAATTTTAAATGTGAAATTAATAATTTAAGAGAGAAATGAGTTGTCGCTCTTCCAATCTAAGATTTGATGTGTGAAAAAAAAATAAAAAAAGTTGAAATTATTCAACTAAAAAGAATGTTTATAAATATGAGATAACCTTTTAAATTAACTTTTGAAGTTAAAAAATGGTCAAAATCATCCAATACACGTAAAGTACATGAATGCACAGGATTCATGCACTCCTATTTGTACACATGTCAATCTATCAAGTTAGGCAGCCAGCTGGCGCCATCCCGCTAATTGTATTCTTCAACAAGAAACGTAGGACGGAAAAAAAATATAAAAGAAAATTCCATACGATAAAATTGCAAAGAACGACGTTTTTAAGGTATCAAGAAAATGCGAGTTAGTGCTGGGATTTTATGGGACACGCGCCGTTCAAGCACACACATTAAACCGGTGGATTTAACTGCGTGTTTAAATATCGGGTACGGTCGGTTAAGACTTAAGAATGAGATGTTTGATTAAACAGCTTGACTAGCAGGTGATTTTCTGAACCATTCATTAATTTATATTCTGGGTTTCCTTGTACGACAAGCACCACGATTGGCACTCCTATCGGTCTCCTCCTCTGGAGAAGAGAATAAAAACTTTGAATTGGGCTTTGCGTGCACTAGTTAAAATTAGCATCATCGACTAGTTCAATACTATTTTAAACACTTCAGAGGGTGGGTGAAGCCGTACCGTCACGAGTGGGTGCATGGAATTTGAATGAAACAACGGAGAAATGGTCTATTGTTTTGGTTTTTGTGGTGGGGAGGGGGGCATGGGAGGTGTAGCAGATCATTACAAAAGTAGAAACTGGTGTAAACTGTCCGTACTTGTATGTGATGTAGAAACTGATAAAAACATCAAATTTTTAAGTGTAGTTTGATTTCATCTCATTTAATTAATCGACTATTTCATCTCATCTAATTGACAGAGTATCTCATTTTATATAATTAACAGAATTTATGTACATGATATATACAAAGTTTTTGAATATTTTCATAAATTTTAATTGTCTCACCGTTTAGTGGTATGTTTTCACATTAGTCACGAAAACTTTTAATAATATTCGAAAGCTGAGATAAATAATAAAATAATAATTAAAGATTAAGATAGAGTGTTGGAATTTACTCTTTCACCCTTGGATGTACTGTTCGTTTACTTCCTAATATCTCTTGGGTGAAGGCTTGAAGCACAGCCAGCTTGATCTCTGCGCCTCTATATAAACCCACTCACTCTCTTTCCTTTTCCACCACGCACAAAAGCATCATCTCGTTTATAACAAACACACACTCTTTTTCTCTCCCTCTCTCTTTGGCATCCTCCCAGTCCCATATACTTGAAAAGCTACCTCTCTTTCACGGTACTGCGAAGAAAAAAGTGGGAAGAAACGCCATGCCTGAGGCTCCAAACTGCTCATTGATCAAACCCACAAACTACAATCTTGTAGAGAACAACAAGAAGACTCTTCAGTTCATTGAAGATGTCACGGCCAACGCTGATGAAGTTCAGAAGCGTATTCTTTCCGAAATCCTCTCTCGCAATGCTAACGTTGAGTACTTGCAAAGGCACGGCCTCAAGGGTCAAACTGACCGCGATACCTTCAAGAAAGTCATGCCTGTGATCACCTACGAGGATATCCAATCGGATATCACTCGTATTGCCAATGGTGACCCTTCCCCAATCCTCTGCTCAAGGCCCATTTCGGAGTTCTTGACGAGGTCTGCCTGCAACAACCTTTTTAATTTCCATGCTTAATCTAAAACTGTTTTGACATTTCTAATTTGACTATACTGGCTTAATGGTTTGTTTTTGGTGTTTTTTTTTTTTTTTTTTGGTTTCGGCTTTTGTGTATAGCTCTGGGACATCTGGTGGAGAGAGAAAATTGATGCCCACCATTGAAGAAGAACTAGGAAGGAGGTCCCAGCTATATAGCCTCTTGATGCCTGTGATGAGCCAATTTGTTTCTGGCCTAGAGAAAGGCAAAGGAATGTACTTTTTGTTCATAAAATCCGAGGCCAAGACACCTGGAGGTCTTTTGGCTCGCCCTGTTCTAACTAGCTATTACAAAAGCTCCCACTTCAAACAAAGGCAATACGACCCTTACACAAACTACACCAGCCCAAACGAAACCATCCTCTGCCCTGACTCGTACCAAAGCATGTATACACAACTACTGTGTGGCCTCTGCTATAGAAAGGAAGTTTTAAGGGTTGGAGCTGTTTTTGCCTCGGGTTTCATCCGCGCCATCCGGTTCCTCGAGAAACATTGGGTCTCTCTTTGCAACGATATCAGAACCGGAAACATCAATCCCCAAATTACTGACCCTTTTGTCCGAGAGTCTGTCATGAAGATCCTGATCAAACCTGATCCAAAGCTTGCAGATTTCATTGAAGTCGAGTGTAGCAAAAATTCTTGGCAAGGAATCATAACCAGGTTGTGGCCCAACACCAAGTATGTGGATGTTATTGTGACTGGGACCATGTCACAGTACATTCCAACTCTTGATTACTATAGCAATGGCCTCCCACTTGTGTGCACCATGTATGCGTCCTCTGAATGTTACTTCGGTGTCAACCTTAATCCTCTTTGCAAGCCTAGTGAAGTTTCCTATACCCTCATTCCCACCATGTGTTATTTCGAATTCCTGCCCGTTCACCGAAATAATGGGGCAACTAACTCTCCCTCAGTCCCCAAATCCCTCAGTGAAAAAGAACAGAAAGAGTTGGTGGATCTAGTTGATGTCAAGCTTGGGCAAGAATATGAGCTTGTTGTTACCACTTATTCTGGTAAGTTTTCCCTGTTCTTGATATAAAGCATAAAGTTGGAATATTTGTCCATATTGGAACTTGTTTGAGGTTAACGAGTATGTGATATTTTACAGGACTTTATCGCTATAGAGTTGGAGATGTCCTCCGAGTGGCCGGATTCAAGAACAAGGCCCCTCAGTTCAACTTCATATGCCGGAAAAATGTGGTCCTCAGCATTGATTCCGACAAGACTGATGAAGTTGAGCTGCAAAATGCAGTAAAGAATGCGGTGACCCATTTGATGCCATTTGATGCAACTCTGGCTGAATACACTAGCCATGCCGAAACCTCAACAATCCCAGGCCACTATGTGCTATTCTGGGAGCTTAGCCTCAATGGGTCAACTCCAATTCCACCCTCGGTGTTTGAGGACTGCTGCTTGACCATTGAAGAGTCCCTCAACAGCGTCTACCGCCAGGGACGTGTCTCTGACAAGTCAATTGGCCCCCTAGAGATTAAGATTGTTGAGCCTGGGACCTTCGATAAGCTCATGGATTATGCCATTAGCTTAGGGGCGTCCATAAACCAGTACAAGACCCCTAGGTGTGTGAAATTTGCACCCATTATTGAGCTCTTGAACTCGAGGGTTCAGTCAAACTTCTTCAGTCCCAAATGTCCCAAGTGGGTTCCGGGCCACAAGCAATGGAACAATCAGGATTGAAAGAAACTAAGATGGACTACAAGAAAATTATTTATTTGCGACTAATTATTTTTGACGAAATGAATATTTTTATCTAAAATTTATTTATTTTCGTTACAAATAATTAGTCGAAAATGTTGATTTTTCTTGTAGCAGAACAAGAACCAGTCTTGATAGCTTTCATGGAGGTTCACAAGAACTATTTTTGTGATCATCGTAGGAAAAAAGTAGTTAATTATCCTTTTTAGGTTAACCCATTTCTTGATGTTTCTCTTTTCATTTTTTCTTTACCGAACATTTTAGTCGCTGTCTAATATGCATAGACTTTGAATTAGCCCATGTACAAAAAATGGCTCCTGTTCCAAGGAAAGCTTCTCTTATTTTCTCTTCTTTTAACTCGCTTTTCTATATACTTTAGTTGTTTAATGTTGTTCTTGCAATAATCATCACGTTTTATGCGAATTTGATTCTTACATATTCCTGGAAGGAATCATGACCACTGAAGTTTAATGGGCTACCTAGCCAAAACGGCCGCTAGAAAGCCAGCTCTCCTCTTAACTATCTTTTTCCATAATTTTCAAGAAAAGGACACCCAACTTTTCTAATAGTAATTGTGTTAGTCTAGGTATAAATCAGTCTCCTAAAGATAAACTAATCCTATTGTCGAGTGACTTGTCCAACATGACACACGACGCTCTCTCTCTCTCTGTCTCTCTCTCTCTCTCCCTCTCTCTCTCTCTATCTCTCTCTCTCTCTCTCTGAAAGCAAATTATCTTTTGTATTTTTTTTCCTTTGGTCGGATACAGCTTCTCTCCATTATCTATGTATATTGTCAAATGACCCATTGATTAACTAAACTTTATATATCAATGTCACAATATATAAAAAGGGAACAAAACGGCCTATTCATGTCACCAAGATATATCCAGTACTTATCAATACGTGCGGCATATGATAAGTATTGATCTGGCATAATAAAATTTAATCATAATTTCCTTCATCCGCACAAATGAACTGCAGCCTTGCATGTGCTTGGTTGGTCCAAATTAGGGCAGGACTTGTTCCTATAGGAAGTCATATAATATATTTAGACATATTCCAGCTTGTTATAAGTCGGTGTCCAAAACAAAAAAAAAACAAAAAAAATCCTTATTAGATGACTATTAATAAAGGCAGCGGCCGAACCATTTCCAACTGTGGATGGATAACCTAAAAGAATTGATGATCCTATTTTACACATCCAGTATCGCAGTCTCATGCGCCTAGCTACCGCCTGCTTTTGGGCCGATTCCTGTTCCTATGTTTGGTCAAATCTAGATATTATATATAGATATATATATATATTCAACTGTGATGATGAAGTAAGCAGTTACAATGTATTTATGTAGATGCCAAAATTGCATGACTGCATGCAAAAATACATATTTAAGCCCACCCAAGATGTATTTCGCACTTAGATAAAGAAGCTCATGTGTTTTTTTTTCTTTAAAAGTGGGTTGATCTTTATTGTGCTCTTATAAATAAATTTTATTAAATTAATAAGTGAAACGAATTGCTGAAAGATTAACAATCCTTTTAAAATATTTGATTTTGATATTATAAAAAAATTCATACATCTTTCTTTAAAAAAAAAAACAAGAACTGGTGGCTGTACAATAGGACGGACCCATCTCTCTTCCGGCCATGAAAGTAGCCGGGAATTTGCACAACCAGTCAAAAGACAAGAACTGGTGGAAGGGCAGGACAGAGAAAAGGGTAGAGTGAGAAGGGTACCGTTCCTGGCCTGTGGCTGTATGTGTCACACATTTGTATGAGAAAACAAACAAAAACAGTTTCTGATTTACTGAAAATGTTTTCAAGGTGGCTGTCAGACAAAAAACAGGAGTCCCCCACAAGACAAGACCAGAAAAAGATAGAAAAAAGAGAGAATTCTTTTCAGACAAATCTTCAGGTTGCAGATTAATGAAAACAAAAAAAGCTTTCAAAAGCACTAGTTCAAGTTCAGGTTGAAGATAAGGTCATTTTTTTTTTTGTTGTTTGTGTTCCAGTAGTGGTGCAAGTAACTGTGTATCATACGCCTTTTGTCTTCTTTATGATTCTTCATTAATTTCCTTGCCGACTTTATATGCGCACCTCCAAAATTGATCAACACGACTACATGTTCGCGTAATATGCCAATTCCACCCAAATGCATGATCACATACTTTTACCATGATTTCAAGAATTGGACAAAATAAATCACTTCAAGGCCAATATCCATTATTTTTTCTCGTTAAAATTATATATATATGTTTCAATTTATCTGAATTAATTCATGAAACAAGAAAACCCACACACCGAAGCCGTCTCCTATCTTGTCAACTTACTCTTTTTAGAATATACTCTTTGCTTTCATTGGCTAAATGTGCTTCCTGACTGTCTCATGTTGATGATAAGGTTGATTTTTGGATAAGCTTGTAATCAACGTCAGACATTTGAAAGCAATTTGGGCCCGATTTGTTTTATATACTAGATTTTACTATTCTAAATTTATTTCGTACTTTTAATTCATCTCAATTACTCATTTTAAATTTTAATTCATTTCAACCATTCTTTTTATTACTATTCATAACTCATCTCATCTCATCTCTAAATCCAAGCGAGCCCTTAGACTCTGAATTTCTTAATTGTAAGAAGTAAAATGGTAATTTAACTATTAGGATATATATATATTACATACAATTTATTTGTAATAATTTATTTTTAACAAAATAATTTTTTATAATTTTTTTTATCACAAATTACTAATACAAATATCTATTTTTTTTATAATTATATATATTATATATATGGACGCTAATATTACATATTAGGTAAAGGGTAATGCTACATACAGTCGTGGAATTACAAACGGCGTGCAGTCGCTTTAGAAAAAAATTAACTTTTTTCACGTAGGTCTCATATATATTCATTTTTTTTTTCAAAATGACTGTACACCGCTTATAACTCCATGACTGCATCTATCATTTCTCTTTATAATAAATTAGCTACTACCTGTCTAAAGTTTTACTCTTTATTTTTAGGAAAAATGATTGTATTTCATTTCAATTAAGAAAGTTTACCGCTAAAATCAATAAAATGAGAAAATTCGTATTACAAGATTAATTAAACATTGATCTGTAGCATCCTCGCACACGAATGTGATAGATTTTGTCTTAACTTCTAGTCTTTCAAGAGACAACTAACATTGAAGGAGGTATGTCCGAGAGAGCACATGGATAGCCAACCTCTACCCTTCGAGGGAAAGCTTTGTAGGTTAGTCTTTTGGTCCCCGCTCCTCCTTTGGAGGGTAGGTGTGGAATTTCCTCATTCTCCTTTGAAAAATAGAAGCCTATACACGCAAAAAATGACTCAGAAAAATTCAGACATCGCAGCACGACGGGAGGCTTATGATGGACGCGCGCCACCTGGGTTGTCCGGCCGATCGATTCATGAACTGCTGATGTCCCTGAGTCTAGTGTCACCATGTGTGGTAGACGTAGACTCCTCCATGTGCGACGTTGAGATGAGTCACGCGAGATCGGCTGCCTACAAGTGCAGTGAACCACCGTATCTTCCAAGGGAAAACTTTGATAGCCAAGAAGATCGGTAACTAGGGAGCCTCCTTGTGGGGCGCGTGTCGGTGGTCGACCATTGAAAAACCACGAAACCTCCATTGAAGTTGGGAGCTGAAAGCACAAGGGGGGGACAAGAGAGAAACCTCCCTCATCCCGAGAGGACAGGCGAAGGAGGGGATGGGAAGGGGAGGGGGATGTCCCGAAGGCAACTATGACTTAGGGTTTTCTCTAGGGGACGAGGGCTTCTCTCTCTAACTTCTCTCTAAATTGACTCCCATTGGACTAAATTTTGACTTTTACAAATTTCAACTGGTCACTTATTACTACATTAAATAATAGATTCAATAAATCAATAGGTATTTTATTAAAATATTAATTTTTATCTTTTAATTTATTTTAATTCTAATTATAATCTAAATATTTATTTGTTATTAAAATATACACATTAGTTTTCTAGTGTTCATATTATTCTTAACGGTTAATAGTTGATAGTTGTAAAAAAATGAAAACATTACTTTTTTCTAGAAAAAATAAATTAAAATTAAGAAATAAAGTAAGATTATTAATCTTCACACTGGATATTTACAAAGAGAAGATTCCTTATCTTTGACTCAACATGCGGGAAAGTAAATTAGTGGGAGAAGTGCATAATTTAATCCCAAAAAATTATTTAACTAGCCCAAGGGATTAGTTACATTTGTTGAGTCAAATTATTGAAAGATATTTTAACTATTTATTTGTTGAGGCTATATGTTGCAACCCTATATTCATATTCATTAGCTATTATTTAGCTAAACATCAGTTTTATTGAATCTATTGTGAATTTGTGAGTGCATTTAGTGCTTTGACCTTATTTACGTTCACAAACATCTTTTATAAAAATAAATATATAATTGACATATAGATTTTTTTATCAACTAATATATAGGTTAAAATTTATAAAGACTTCATAATTTTTTTAAAAAAAAAAATTATAACATTACGTATTATATAAAATTATATAATATTTTATATGATTTTTATATGATTAAAACATGTGCCATTATTACTATTTGTTTAGCAAGTTAAACTTTATTAAATTAAAAATGATACTAAGGAGGGGGTGTGAATCCCCAACAAACATCCCAAAACAAAAATATAATAGTGCAAAAGTGGGGAAAAATGGGGTTATTTGGGACAATTTCCTGATCTCTACCCAAGTCCTACAAAAGACGCTATTTTATAAAAAGATGAAAATAAGATACTTGCTAAAAAGCGAACTGGAACCTTTGCAAAAAGCGACAATAGTAGCAAGTACATTGTCACTTAATGTCTTGAGTTGTTTGATAGAGAGGTTCACGATCCCTCATTCATGATCATGAATTAGGGAAAGCAGTAATGTAGGGTAGCAGATGGTTCCTAAACTGAGTCACCGGCAAAGAGGGATGGTGCGTGTTTCATACTCGCTGCCTAAGAACGAGCGGAACGATCGGATCCGATGACTGTGGGGCCGCACGTGATCCCAAAAAACACTCAAGGCCAGATGACGTGCACGGCTTAGGTCACACGAACGCGTTGAGCCGATTCAAATAATACTGTTGCGAACATATTGATTGACAATTTGTGAGTCGATTGAGGCCACATATGAGGGAGGAAGATGCTGGAAGGTAATAGAATGACTGCGAAGGTTGGCACTAAGGAGAAACTAAGAAAAAAAAACTAAAGAAAATGAAAAATACTAGATAGGAACGGCTAGGGAATGTGCCATTATTCCTATGTTATGTCTTGCATTTTTTTTGTTCAATCTATTTTGCTCGAGGTATACATAGGAAACACTTGATAATTATTTACTATTTGAGCACCTGAAGTTCTCAAATTTCACAAATAGGACAAACTATATTGACTTTTAATTTAAGATGATTATTATTATGATTATTATGTTTCTTTGATGGAAGTTGTCCAGCTGTTGCAAAATATCTCGTCGTAGTCACCAATTAAAATTGATTAAAAAAAAGGTATAGTTGACACTTCAGTGAAAAACTTGTGGTAAAACAATCCCAATAAAGTTATGCCGCTGAAAGGCCAAACATGGGACACTGTACTGCTGTCCAATCACTTTCTTCATTATATAAAAAACAAGATAATTTACGTTTTTATTTTTCTTAAAATATCTATATACATATATTTTCTTTTTCTTTTTCGTGCGTAAGAAAAATGCAGTGCGAAATAATCGGCGAGGAGGACTTGGGAGGGGCAGGGAGCAGATCCACGTAACCAGCGATCGCATTGTCTGCGGGGTCCACGGACCATGCAGTCACGCCTCCCGAGAAGCGTAGAATCCGGGAAAATTAATATTATTCTGATTGGGGAGAGCTCTTCAGTGGGGGACCGTGCATAAACTACCGCCACGTGTTAAGCAGCAGCGTTGACCTGATGCTTTAAATAGTGGGTCGAGCCTTAGAATTAAGACACAGGGCTGGTCCTGGGGCCCCCATGGATTTCGCCAATCACAGCACAGCAATCCACGTGGGTCTGTTTTCTCTTGGTCGGCCCCTCCTTACGTGCATCACAAGCGGTTGAGATCTGAGACTGCGATTTTTTTATTTTAAGAGAATTCATTTTTTTAATTTTAAATGTTAATATATTCACTCATTGATATTTAATTTTAACATCTCATATATATATTTTATTTAATAATTAATAAAGTAATTATTAGAGTATTAATTTTTTCTATTATTGAAAAATAATAAAAAAAATAGAAAAAAAATTAATTAATTAATAATATAAGTGAACGATACTACTCAAACAAAATCTTTTAAATTATTTAGAAAAATATTTTTTTACATTTGAAATAAACATAAAACTAGTCAGGTTTTTAATTTCCTATTTTTAGAAAAAAAAATTCGCAATAGTCAAAGCATCCACATTGGTCTCGTCAAACAAATCATCAAAATTTGACAAAAAATACAAATTTGATAAGATGCATATACCATACTCATCATAATTCTACATTAGATTCATCATTAGACTCATCAAAATAATAATATAATAATATTTTTTTTAAATAAGGAAAAAATGTAAGAGAAATAAAATATGTAGGAGAAATAAACTATATTAAACAAATAAGTTGAAAGGTGAATAGTAACCCTTCAAATTTGAAGGGTTTGGTTACTTTTACTGTAGCTCATAGTTTAAGAAATAGAGTTTGATGAGATCAATGTAGAATAATTTTTAACATAACTCGTCAAATTTATATTTGATAATTGGTTTGATGAGACCAATGGAGATGCTCTCACTATTTGTAGCAGCCGCAATAGTCCCTCTCACATGAACAATATTTTTACTGTTCATATAACAGTGACTTCTGTCCAGCCCCCTCTTTTTATATTCATGTGAGGGGCAGCTACAAACAGTAGATTATTGCCTAGTCCCCCTTTTTCTAAAAACATGATTCAACTACTCAAGTGGATAAAATAGATATTGAAAGGATCGAGAACTATCTTGCAAGCTTTATGTATTATAATCAAATCAAACAAATAATAAAATTGATGAGAAGAGTATACGGTGCAATTGAAAAGAAGTTAATATTAAAATGGAGTAGAGGTTATATATATATATATATATATATATAAAAGACTGTAGCTAGGTAGCATGCATCTGATGAACAGAGGAAATATGGACCTATGGTTTGAAAAAATAGGTTTGAGAGTGATTGAAAGATACATGAATGACTAATAAGAAATGGACAGTTTTGGAACTGACTACAAAAAATTTTCAATGCCTTTAGAGCCCAATTAGTGCAACAATGAAAGAGATGGACAACGAATTTTTCATTATAAAGTCTATATATAGGGAGAATAATTGTAACAACAATTAAGCATAGAATGATTGATACGAAAGATAGTTACTTGACAGTAATGTGATCAGAAAGGCCGGAAGAATGAAAATATTGCTGATCAGTTGTGTTTTGGAGAGCAAGATTGACCATATAAAAGTGGATCAATTAAGTTGTTTATCTGAATTCTGAATTTTTGAGAATTTAAATTTGAATTTAAAAAATAATAATTTTTTAAAATTTTTTATATTAAAATATTAAAATTAATAAAAAAAATTAACAAAAAAAATTCAGAACCGGATAAAACAAAACTTGATCCAAATAAACAGGCCGGCCGGCCTAGATGAGCGATCAATCGAGCAGATAAAACCAAGGTTTTCTTCTTTTCTTTACTTTTATTTTCTTTTATAAAACGCTTATATATAAAATTTGTAGCAGGCTCTTTGGAGATATATCCGATCCATTCTTTTACATGGCCAGGGAGATTATTTTATATCACATCATGTATTTATCTGTCTATTTTCACATATCATAAGCAAACGCTCACGTTTTAGTGATGTAGTTTTTATAATTAACTTGCATTATGTCGTGTGTGTATGCATCGCACATGACAAGATATTGATATGACATGTAATTGATCTAATTATAACGGATATTTATTATTATTATTTTTTGAATTATTAATTAATTATTATAAAAAGATTATTTATCTATAACCAATTATATATTTCTTGTTAAAATAATTATTCATTGTCAAAATAAATTTATTTTCACAATAAATAACTATCTTCATCACAAATACTTCGTCACAAAGTTTTCATTTTTCTTATATATAGTGAATGCAATATTAAATTTGTTAGATCATTAAAATTTAAAAAAATAAATACAGCTTTTCTAGTAATAAGTTGTAAAGACTCCATTTGTTATACAACTTATTACAATTATGAAAAAAAAATCAAAAGTACGAATTTCTTTTATGCTAGCTAGTTATGAGTATATAAGGCTTCCCGACGTATCAATAAATTTGTATAGGATTTTAATAAATGAGTGTATTACATGGGAAGTTCTACACAATTTCCTCAACCTCCACACACTATTATTTTTTAATTTTTTTAATTTTTTTAATTTTTTATTTTTATTTTGAATTTATTCTTTTTAAATTAAATTTATTTATTTATTATCCATATATCAAATATTTAATAAAAAATAAAATAAAATATGTAGAGGTTGTATGAATAGTAAGAAGTTGTGAAGATTTTTTCGTATTATATACATGATATACGGAGTATGTCCAATAATTATTCTTAAGTTAAAAAATAATATTAAACATGTCGACGGGTTTGAAAGATTCAAACCTTTGTGCACCCTCAAACCCACATTACAATATTTTATTTTTGGGTAGATAAGAGACGTTGCACCTTAAGAAAATATTATATTTGTTTTTTGCCTTTTTCTTACCCCTTTTGGGTGTATTTTAAATCATAGAGTTTGATCACCATTCTAGCCAACTGAGTCAAAAGTGGAAAATTTCAAATAAAAAGGAACCCCCCATATTGGGCAACATGTATATATATATATACTAATATTTTAATAAAAAAATATTAATCATAAAAGAAACCCAGTTAAACAAGAACCACTTATTTAAAGACTAGATGTTGGCCCAAAACTCACGTGAAAATGTTAGGGATCGGTAGGACGAAGGCGACGGCCTAACCTGTGTCATTGAGACGGCACACATCTGATGTCACCTCACACGTGGCCATCCTATAAGACAGTAGCCTCGAAACACGTATGGACCCTGAAGGAATATTGAAATTTAACTGGGCCCCAGCTAAATCCCACCCCACACGTGGGGAGATATCTGGTTTGTTTCCTAGCTGGGCCCTTACAATCTCTTTGGTCGGCCCATTACGGGCCCAAAAGTTGTCATGAACAGTGTTTTTAACAACCGTGGTGGTCTCCATTTTTTTTTTTTTTTTTTTTGAAAACAGAAAAAGAAAAACATGCTTCTTGTGTTCGATTAATATTGAATTAGTAATTAAAACAGTGTTAGACCTAATATGGTTTGAAAAAATAAAACAAATCGCAAGATGATAAAATTTAAAAAGTTGTTTATAACTCCACGATTATATGTAGCATTATTTTAATATTATTGGCCAACAAGACAAAATCAAAATCAGGCTTTCTAGCAAGTTCTGAAACACACAACCTTGAAATTTTTATTAGTTCTAGATTTATAATATGCCCACAGGAAAACGCCTTTTATTTTCTTATATGTATATGGGGTTAGTATTTTAATGCTTGGATGGTTTCGAGAAGACATGCGTGGCGCTAGTCATATATAATTAATTAAATATGTTACTATTGATCTGCTAATTAAAGATCCCTGACGACTAGTACTAGAACTGCATGAATCAGTACTGCAATTTCAATATTATCCTGTTGGGGGATCGTTGAGAAGTTTATGTATATATATATATAGATGTTAATCAAGTCCTCCTAACACCTAGCATTGCATGAATTAATATATTCTTTGATAGTTACGTTAAAGCTAGCTGTAAAACCACAAGGAACCATCATGTGTATAAAAATAATTATATATATATATATATATATATATATATATATATATAAGTTGAAAAGATGTTGCAGATCATTAATATATATTTATGTAGTACTTGAAAACAGACACTTAAGGCATGCACTAGTATATATATATATCGATAAAGACATAAATATAATATATGTAAACACAAATATTTAATCAGTTTCATCACTGATTGCTGCTCGATTTTAACATTTTTAAATATGGAAAGAAAAGAATATTCCTTTTGCCTTCGATTATTATTGCGTTCTTCGTGTCGATCGATCCTCCGGCCAGAAGTTCTAACAAATGTGCCAAAGTCAGCTTGCATGATGATGTCCGGCCAGTCTTTCACTACAGTCAGAAAAATAGGCAATATTAAATAGCAGTATTGAGTCTTCTCTTCTTGATCTTCTTTTGTTTCTTTAGCTTATCATGCTTCTTTTTACCCTAATCTTCAAATTCTTTAGTTGTTGTGTTGCTTTCAACATGGCGTATTCAATTATGCTACAGGAAGTGGAAGACTGGAAAATAATATAAGATTAATTCACCCCAAAACTGAGGCATATGTTGTATTATTGATACGTTGTAGCTTATAGCCTTGGACCACTCCACTCCAATTTCAGTGTTAGGTTTTTAAAATGCAATGCGTTCCTTTAAAATGTGAGGTAGATGCTTACTGCCCCAGATTCCTCGGTTCATGATTGCAGTTTCAAATAAAAGATAATTACGTGTAAATAATTGCTAGCTGTTACAATATCTATATATATATATATATATATGATGATGTTTGGACTCATGTTTTCTGATGTCTTAAGTACACTGCAAAAGATTGAACTAAATCTTATTCGCTTGCTAATTACGACAATGGCGACCACCAAATATATTCATGTGTTGATGATGAGGATAGAGAGAAACATAATGATGTATTGCAGTTAGGCACAGTGTCGAGAGAATTAGTGTCTTGTTGCATGCAGGTAGCTAGCCGGCCACCCAGAGCCCACTCTTTTAATTAAAAGTGTCTTGACCTTATATTATATGATGTTCTTGACTCGATTGATATATACTCGGATTTCTTTATTAATTAGCTAGCTAGTGCATGATCTTCGTGCATGAAAGGACCACAACATCAACATGGCTGATAGAAAAATGTCATGACAACTTTAGGTCACACTTTCTCCTACCTCTATATAATATGATTAGGGCTTGAAAGACTAGCACTACTTTAAGAATTGAATTAAGAGAAAGAGCTACCCAATCATCTTCTCTAGCATTATTGTTTTGTCTTCTGGGGATATTGTACTTATCCGTTGCTTCAAAGAATGATATTTTTAGATGTATGTGAGAGTATTTAATAGTTATATGATCATACACTTGATCATGTCATAATTGAACTTCTACTTCTCCGAAATTGAACATTAATTTTTCGAGTGGACGAATTAGAAGAGATCAGGCAGAGGGAAAGGTAGGGACCAGAGAGGGGACCAAAATGTTGCAGTGCGTTCTACATATATTGTCAGTACTCACTACAAGAAAACTGTTTATTTGCGATTGTCAATTATTTCTAATCAAATAATTACTTTCAGTCAAAATGAGTCGTAAATAGTCTTTTTGTTGCAAATAATTGGTTACAAAAACTCGATTTTCTTACCGTGATGGTTCGATTTCAAGAATAAAATAAAATAAAACCAAAAAAGATTGAAATTTGTGACCTACCAAAACCTCATTACACATTATGCATGCATCCATCAGCTTATTGTTTAATATGTTTAAGTAAATTAGAAACATTTGAATGCACTCCCGCGCGTTCCTCTTACGTCCGTAAAACTTAAGGAAAAAAGAGGGGGCAAAAAGTTAGTTGAATGAAGCATGAACAGTGTTGGGTTTCGTGTTGTGGATGGGTCTAAAATATCAGGAGATACGTGAACGATGAGTGTAGGAAAACTGGACACTGGAAATAAGCAACTAAAGACCCTAAAACGAAGCCGGACTAGGCCCAGCCCATTCAATCATGTTCACTCAGATGTCTAAAACTCCAGCCGAGTTGCTCGTCTTGAATATTAGGCTTATATAACCCAAAACTACGGCCCACAAGCAACTTAAAGTGACCTAAAGCCCAATTAGAAGATGGAAAGTTTATTCTGACCAAACGATAGAAAATATATAACGCTTCTTTCAATTGTGGTCGAGTTGATATTTGCTTTAATTTGTTTATTTTTTTTCCATTTCAGTCTTCTTTTTTCATCACTGTGTGCATGATCCGGAATATAAATAAAAAAAATTCTTTGAGAAAATATTTTTTGACTTTGATATTCAGCATATAATATATATAGATATATAATGCTTATAAAATGCATAAACGTCGTATAATCACTTTAAAAATAAAGTTTAGGACAATAGATATTACTTTATCCTTTTTTTTTTATATTTTTAACCTACTTCACAACTGCCTCAACAGCTTTATGAAATCTTTGTTACTGATAAATCAAGCAGCTTGCTAAATCTGAGAGAGAAAAACTAGAAGTTTCAGTTTTGGGTTAATAATTACTGCTTCCAATTTCCATAGCTCACATGTTGTAAAACTTTAGATAGTGATTTTTTGAAACCATTAATGTTTGGGACTTTGGTAACCATCAGATCATTTGTTTGAAACTAAATAATATATTTGAGAATTAATCTTTAGTCTTGATAATATTAATTCTATCCTGTCCAGGGGCGGAACTACCCCTGGTATTGGGGGGCTACAGCCCCCCAAATTTTTAAAAAAATTATATATAGTATATAAATATATATAGTTTTTTTATATATAATTAAAATTTTCACACTAATTTATCAAAAAATAAAAAATTTGCCCCCCCAATTTTTAGATCTCTAAAAATTTTATTAAAATTATTTTTCCAAATTTTAATACTTATCTAATCTCACTCTAAATTTTTACTTCAGTGACGGTTGACACCTAAATTGTCTTTCCCACTTTAGTTTGATGTGCTGATGTAACTAAATTTTTAATATATGTTTAGATTATTTAAACTATGTAGATGACTAAGAAATATGAATTTTTACATATCATTTGCTAATTTATATTGAGAAAAAATTGTCAATAATTTCACTTTAGAAATGATAATAGATTAATTTTATTTCATGAAAGATCATTGTTGAGCTTAATTTGTAGGAGAAATCTTAAGTTCATTTTTCTTTTTTTTTTTATAATGGGCTCTAACAAATTGCAAAAATTCTAAAAAAAAAAAAGATAATTTATAAACATGTATTTTTATATATAATTTTATAACATATGATTATTGTTTTTATATATAATTATGCGTAAAAAAAAAAATTATATTCATATATACCTCATATTTTGTCAATCACCCCCTCCAAACATTAAATCCTAGTTCCGCCCCTAATCTTGTGATTGCTGAATGCTGAATGCTGAATGCTGAATGCTGCAGGGTAGAACTAGAGATTCACGGACGCTCTATCACAGAACTATAGTGGCAGCAGCTTACACAGTGACAGCTAATTTCCAGAATATTATATCTTCGAGTTCGAGGGTTAAAACGTAAAGGGTAATGTTAATATATTCACTTTATTTGATATTTTTTTGTTTTTTTTTTATTTTTTTTTTTTTAATTTAATGATTAAGTAAGTAATTATTAGTGTATGAATACTTTTTTATTTTTTTAAAATGATAAAAAAATAAATAAATAATATTTTTTTGTTTTTATATTTTTTAATGTATTTAAATATTTTTAAAAAAATATTGAAAAATATCAATATACTAATAATTATTTTTTTAATCATTAAATAAAATTTAAAAAAAAAAAAGATATCAAATAAAATAAGCATAGCAACATTATCCAAACTTAAAAGGATCATCTGCGGTTGTTATCTGCATCATATTCCTTTGACATTTACCAAAAGAAAGTGGTGTGCCTCGTTGTCTGTCAATCAGTCAGTCACGATAAAGTAAGCCATGTAAATCGGCTTTGTTTAAACACCCAACCGCAAGCCTCGGGTTCAAGTGACCCTCAATAATTCCTAAAAGAGTTCAAATAAAAAATTAACTTTCTTTGTCCTTCTGCCGTAGTATACATGTGATTAAAATCCTTGAAAATCCTCCGTGACTTTGCCTAGAGCACTACTAGAATCATATATCTTATGTAAAATGTTAGTATATATGTTTATTAATTTTAATATTTTATTTATTTTAATCTTTTTTACTTAATTGTTAAAGAAATAATTATTAATATATTAATATTTTTATTTTTTAAATATATTTTAAAATAAAAAAAATAAAAAATAAAATTTTATTTAATTGTTAAAAAGAAGGATACTACTCAAACGATAAAATAGCATCGCTCATATCTTATAGAGTACGCTCAAGAACAAAGACAATGCCACGTTGGAGTTTTGGCATGTGGTAAAAGACGACAAAGTAATGAATGATCATTGGATGAATAATAATGATTGGCACTACACCACGATTTTCTTTTGTTTCTGACTTTTTCCTTTTTTTTTCCTTTTTAAGGTCTTTTTTTTTTTCTTTTTTCTTAGGTAGATAGTATGTACTCCGCTTCGAGCGTCCAACTTCGCATCAATTTTAATTGTTTTTGCATGGGAGATTGGGTCTCCGAGCCATTTTTGTAATTTATCGACTCGATTACTTTTTGCAGCTTCTTTTGTAGACTAAAGTTACTGCTTATTGTCTTTAGAGCATTGGATTCTCCCAATTAGCCTCATCCACCTAATGTAGCCTCTTGTTGTTCATGATCACATCTAGAGAAGAGAATCTTTCCAAGAACAGCCAAATTATGAACTATCAACAAAATAATTGTATTGGAGGGTAAAAGTTCAAGTTCTACGTCGAGATTAGGGCGATAAATGAACTAAACTATTCGATAGTTTACTCGATTAAATTTGAATTAAATTTGACTCGTGAAGAAAAAAAATTGCTCGTAAAAATAGATACCCGCTCGATTAATAAATAACACATACCCGAAAAAATTCAATTTGACTCGACTAAAACTCGTTAAGATTCGCTCATTTATACTTGAATCAATTCGTCAGTTTGACTCAATTAAATTTTATTCATATATTAATAAATATATACATACATGTTATATATATGTATTGCTAATAATATAAACACAATACTTTTATAATTAAATATGTAATATGTAATCTAATTACTTATATCTATATAGTAAATATATTTTATAGCTATATTTTATAATTTGTACAATAATTAATTTCTAAAATTTTATAATTTTATATATTAGTACGTGGAAATCATATATGAAATATATATGCTATCATATTATGAATATTTATTAATAATATATGTAAGCATATAACATATTATTATGATGAATAAATCTCAACTAATTAGATATTAAGTATTAAGTTTTATTAGAATTTTGTTTATTTGTAAGTTTTATTCAAAAAATTTAAAAAAAAAAATTGAGCTCAAATTCGACTCAACTCGAGTTTATTTGTGGGACTAGATCGAACTTGAATTGGAAGTTTAGCTTATCGAGTCGAGTTCGAACAAAGAATAAATAAAAATCTCAAGTTCAGACTCGAGCTCAAACTCAAATATTTTGAGTTAAATCGAACTCGACAAGTCAAAATTTAGCTTGATTACAGCCCTATCAAGAGTTTATGGTTCTTAGAGGTGTTGAGGTTGCATACTCTAGTTCATTCTTATAGTGGTCCGATTTGATAACCCAACCTGATCTAATAAAAATTCATCACAATTTTTTTTTTTATGGAATTTCAATAAGGCTTAGAGTCATGGAGGGCTTGGGCCGATATATCCCAAACATGAACAAGTCTTGTGAGGGTCTAGGGGCTAAGCCTCTAGAAAAAAAACTTTCGATCAGATTTGTGACATAAGAAACACCAGATAGAAAGTTCACCTAGAGATTGAGATTTACTTAAGCTAACATTAGATAGAGAATTCGCTCAAGACTTATTTGATACACTTCTCAAACAAATATGAAATAATTCATAAATTGTGAAATTAGGATTTATGCCTTATAACCTTATAAATATGTAAATAATGAACAGTATGACTATCTGGAATAGTGTACTTCACTACAAATATATTTCGTCATTGCTCATATTAATAAAAACCTCTACATCTTCATAGACGTAAACACGTTGTGGAACTAAGTAAGTATTTGTGATGAATGTCTAATTTTTTATTTTACTTTATTTTCTTGAGAGACCCTACGGAACGGTTGGGCTGTTAAAGTTGGAAAAACAGCCTCCCATTTACACAGCTACACGTTTGTTAAAATATAATAAATACACCTGACCTATCACACCGAATCATCAGAAGTAAACCACAACTTCATTTTAATGGGTTCAAGATCCGACTGACTCACGTTGTCGAGGGATATTTGGAAATTGGTGGTAAGCGATTTGACTCGGGACGAGTCGCGCTAAGACTATTGATTGGGCAAGGCCGTTTTGATTGCTGGAAGCAACTCAAAACATTGGTCACAAATCTAAGAAAAGATACTATTAGGATCATCGAGAGTAATAAATAATATAAAAATCATCCCCCACGAAAAATTCCAACGAAACATCAGAAGCCTCACTATGAGAAACTTCTTGGATCTCTATCTCAAGGACGATCTCTAGAGCAACTAAATGAAATGAGATGCTCTTTTGTTAGTTTGCTTGGATAGAAAGGGAAAAAAATTTGAGACTCATAATAGGATTTTAGGGGAGAAATTGAGGATTTTTCTATTTTTCTTATTGAAAGTAGTATAATCGACTTTTACTATTTTCTTTTTTTACACTACTCTATTTGTTGCGTTGTTACTTAACATGACAGGGTTTGGAAGAAAATTTGCATTGAGGTTGGGTGGATTTCGAAAATGGTAGTGGGTTATCAGGTAAGACGAAGGAGTAAGAAATTATCTGATATATGGTTAAACACTATAAATCTCTTACATGCCACCGTTTTAATGTTAAGGTTGTTTTTCTAATTTTATCAGCCTAATCGCTTCTCAGCCTTTTTTGCTATTTTCTTTTATGATCGTTTTACACCGTAAGAGGTAGGCATCCCTCTCGATCAGTATAGATTAAGGCTGCAAACCGACAGCAAAAGTCGGGTCTGGGACCGACTCGATCCAACCCATAAAGCACGTGTCAGATTATCGGGCCGATTATATATTTGCCTCCAATTTATTCCTCTTCTTTTTCATTTTTTTTATAAATTAATGATAACAATTCTTGGCATCCTACAAACGGTTACTTGATTTGAGTGAACGATTCTTAATTCCTTTGTCGACCGAAATCATCATCCACCCGTAGATAACCTTGCAAGGTACTTTTGATTGGATTTGATGTAGTATTTTCTACATTATATTCAATAAATTATGAAACGTAAATAATCATCTAACCAGACAACGATCACGTAACCCTTGCTAGATTGTAAGTAAAGACTAAAAGGTTATAAAAGCATAATTGTCAAGCTATATACTTTCAAAATAAATAGCTGATCAGCTAGGAAAACCATGCAAATTAAGATGAGATCATGAATGTCAATTAACAAATATCTCATTCCACTTAATTCATTGTTATCCAGTAAACCTTTTTTTTTTTTTTGAGAAACAAGCTTATCATTAAATTAGAAAAGTGAAGTATAAAGTGTGACATATAAAAATTGAGAAAATTCATTTTACAAGCCAACTAATTTCATATAGGACATAACTTTTAGATCTCTTAGATGTATAGTCTAAAAGACTAAATACTCTAGCATTTACTAAGTTATCTCCTCCACAAATAAGATAAACTAAAATTCTACGAATTATGAGTTTGAGAGACTACTTTGAGAATTTCTATTTATGACATCTTAAAATATTTTAATTTTATTTACATGATTTTTTTAACATTTTTAAATATTTTTAAAAAATATTAAAAAAAAAATCATAACATTATTTTAAAACACTTATATAAAAATCTTGTAAAATTTTTTTTTTAAAAAAATCTCAAATAGATATCCCAAAATAAGAATCACTAGCATTGCTCAAAGAAAAAAGTATAGCATGTTAATTTTAAATGGCCATCCCTCTTAATTCCAGTTAATTACTCAAAGCGATCGCAGGCCATTTCATCTACATCCATCATAATAACACAAAATTGTCAATTTAAAATTAAAAGCTAAGCTTTTGAGAAAAAAAAGGATTAAAACGAGATTATGTAATTTCATAAGAATAAATATCCATTCAATTTGTAAGACAGAAAAATATATTTTTAGTCTTTTTCCCTCTTCCAAATTACCAAAAAAAAAACCAGACTATCCCCCACCCCTATTCACCTTCTCCTTTCGAATGCATTTTTTTGTTTTCTCTTGTTTTTGCTTTCTGTTCCAGTATGGGAGATGTTGGTTCGTCTTTTTCCGATGGCTAGCCACCACCACGTGTCCCTCAGGGGGGGTTCTCCAAGCGCCGATCTACATAGTTGTCGAAGATTTCGCTAGTGGAACTGGTGTGTGTCTCCCACGTGCCGGTTGACTTGCTCACATGTTTTATACACATCGCCAGAAGAAGAGGTGTGCACATGCCGCGTGTAGTGCATCGGGGCTCAACGATTTCAGAGGTGCAAGGGTCAATTGTCCAGGACATTCTTGAGTAACGCGTGTACTCCACGAGCCACTTTCGCCATGCTTTTCTTTGTATTTTTTTATCATTTGCTGTTTTTTTTTTTTTTCTTTTCGTTTGGTGTGTTTGTGTTTTTGTTTGTTTGCTTAATGTTGTTTGGTAAGAATAAGATGGAATAGATTTATTTCTGGGTTATATTTCCCTTTTTTTTTTTAGGTTGGGAATTTTCTACCCTCTTCTATTTTAAAGTATAGAGGTGGTAATTCTCTCCCCCTCCTTAGAGAGTGTGATTATTTACTTTTGTTTTCAAAGTGTCACTCTCTCTAACAAACTATATATCGAGATTGAAATCTCTATTAATTTTGTCACTTAAGAACTTTAGAAGTTAGACAACGTTTACCACTGTTGTGTATAGGGACGTTACAGATTAGAGAATAATTTGACTTATAATATAGGTTTCTCTTGTAATTATTGGTCATAACTATAACTTCATTTATTAATAAAATGCAATGCAATACCATCTTTCTATTCAAATAAAAATTACCTAAACAAAACGAAAAATTCACCACTTTAAGAACATAAAAAAAGGATTAGAAAAAGAGTCTTTATATATGTGAATAGAGATTTTTTGAATTTATTTTTTTAAAATAACTATTGGTTAAAAACTTTAAATAAATATAGAAAAATACATATTTTTTTTTCAAAAATACTATTTATACATATTTTATATATTTTTTGTGTACACACCATGTATAAATCTTATTTTTACGCATTTTATAATTTAACTATTCGTATTTTTTATTTTTACTTTCCTCTTATCATATTTTTATATTTTTTAATATGTTTTTTTAAATATTTTAGATGACGTGATATTATTATTATCATGTCACAATTCTATAAAACATATTTGAGATCTTACATACATAATATTACTTTTTTTTTTGTCTATTTTTTTCTTTTTCTTTTTTTTTTTTCTATGATTTATATGGTACAAATCATCATAGAGGGGGGCTCACGCACATGTTACGTTAGGGGACCTGCATAACCCACACGTGGGCCAAATTCAACCGGCAACCTGGTAACGCAGTTACGCAGCGCACAATCTCAATTGGATATTTCGAGAATTCCCATGTTAAAATTAACGAAAGGTGAAAAGTGCCGGTCACTCTCTTGTCCACGTTTATCAAATCATAGCTCCCTTTGTTTTAAACAAATATTTTATCTTATTTTATTTTATTTAATTATTATATATTTTTAAAATTTTTAATACAAAATAATATAAATAGTTTCATTTTTTTAAATTTTCATATAAAATTTATATTAAAAAAATATTATAATAAATTTATATTATAAGCTTAATTTATTTCATATTATTTTAATGTCATCTCTGAAAATAAACCGGGTAGCTGTGGGCACCTACTCAAGTCCCCATATGGGTAACGTAATCATTATTTCTAGAATTTTCCTGCCCGTGCACTATCACAGCCTGCGTGGACACTAGAGTGGCATAAACGGAAAATTTAGATATTTATCCTGTCCTTCTTCGTCAAAGTCGAATAAAAATTTCGTAATTTTCTCCAAAAACATATGCTCCAGCTCGCAGCCTCGCCCGTTTTAGTAACGTACCAGAACTATCATACTGTGAATTTACCCTTTTGGCCCTTCAATCTGTTACAAATTGAGTTCTGCCTTTTTGACTGCAGATGCAATCATGCAACCGTTACACATTCTCTGTGTACTACACCGTGAGAGTCGTTGATTGACCTAAATACCCTTTTGCCGCTTAACCCTGGTTAATTTCTATTGCAATAATGGGGTGCAACAACTTAGGCTTGCATGTTAATTAATCTTTCTGTCAATATATAATTCCTATCACGAAATGTGACCAACATGGATTGACACTGGTTGAGCTGTTTGGACCACTTTTATATAGATATTTATATTATTATTACCATATAAAAGGGGTAAATATAGAAGGTCTGACAAACCAACAAGCTGGTGTGTGTATATATATATATATATATTGGGTTGTGACCATGACATTGCATGAAACATGCAATAGTGAAATCACCCTAATTCCTTTTATTCCGGCCTTTACTGACTTCAATGTTAAGTGATGAAGATGATTTGATTTATAATTTTATACTGTCACCTTTCAATTTATATGTTTATTATACATTATTTTTAAGAAAAGAATATAATACCTTGTAATTTTATTGATTTTGTGTCTATTATATTATATCTGGCTGAATAATACCACATTAATCATAAATCGGGAAACTTTCATTATATTGTATAACAATGAGAGAATATTGATATTCTAAGATTTTTATATCATAGGTTGCTTATAATGTGTGGTATAATTTAATTTGGAATATAAATTTAAAAATTTAAATCTTATAAATCAAGTTTGACTATTTAAATTGTATGAATAGTATACTCTAGGTATCGACTTGAGAATAACATTATTTGACAAGAAGAATATTCAAAGTGCCTATTATGTAATTGACATGCTCAATAAGATTGTGACAAATATCATAGAAATGACTCAAAAGTTGAGGAGTTTTGGTATTGAAGTTTATTGGGATCAATAGTCTATTCAAAGTAGGCAGGTAGTATTTTATTTTTTATTTTTTATTTTATTTTTTATTTTATTTTTTGAAATTTGCAAAGTATATGCTAAAGTTAAGGCTTAGAAGACAACTAAATGCAACAATAAGCAAGGCACCAAATTAATAGACTCCCAAGTAAAGTATAAAAGTATAATCACCTCAGATCTAATAATTAATAGAAAGGTCCATTAGTTGGTACACTACAAAACAATTAAACCCATAGGGACACCCAATGACCCACCTAGTCACCAAACCAGGGCTAAAACCGCTAGTTCTATCTATAAAATTCCTTTTTTAAAACAGCCTTTCCACTTTCCCAGTGTCCACCCTCCCTCCAGCTCTACCCAAAAACCACGCCTTAAACCCTCTCTCTCTCTCTCTCTCTCTCTCTCACCATGGCCAAGTTCTTTAACACATACTTCACAGTCCTCCTCTGCACTTTTCTGATCCTTTTCTCTCTACCTCTCTCGCTCTCCTCCTCCTCCTCCTCCTCCTCCATTCATGACCTCCTTCGCTCCAAAGGCTTACCACCCGGTCTGCTCCCCAAGGAGGTGAAGTCCTACACTCTCTTAGAAAACGGCACCCTCGAAGTCTTTCTCGATCGGCCATGCCTGACAAAGTTCGAGAACAGGGTCTATTTTGACAGTGTTGTGAGGGCTAATCTCACCTATGGAAGTCTCATAGGAGTTGTTGGTCTATCCCAAGAAGAGCTTTTTCTATGGCTACCAGTTAAAGATATCATAGTCGATGATCCAAGATCGGGACTCATACTGTTTGACATAGGTGTCGCTCACAAGCAACTTTCTTTGTCACTCTTCGAAGATCCGCCGAGTTGTAAACCTCAAGGTACGTGAATTGGTATCTGGGTCTCAGATCAGATTGCCTTAGTTTTCTTCAATTATGATAGCATTTGGCTTTTTCTTAATTTTCATGGTTTTAACTGTTCCTATATAATTTGGTTGCTTTACTCTTCTTTTCTTTTTCTTTGTTCTCCTGGTCTGCAGCAGTTTGTCCTTGTTTTGAACTGATTTTGATATTGGTTTCTGGTATTGTTCGAGTACGAAACTGCAGCTATAACTCCAGTAACATGTGATAGCTGATAAATTCCAAGTTACACCTTGGACTCTTTGCTGCTTTCAAAAACTGAACACATACTAGATTCCTCTCATTTTCTGTCTTCCAAACAACCCCAAAAAAAGGGAATCATCCCACCAAATAAATAACAATTGATAATATATATATATATAAAAATCTAAAAAATCTAAAGCTACTTTCGTATTAAAATACAACTGGAAGAACCTTTTTCAGTAAAGGGAACCAGTGCAAATATCAAATGTGTGTGCATATATATATATATATATTTATATCATTTTATTAAGTTGTAAACTATATATATGCGATTAAGGCTAACTATATATGTGGTAGTGCAGGTGCCTGGAAAAATCATGAGATCATGAAGGAGGAAGGTTTAATTGAGGTTATGAGATAGGGAGACGTACGTATGTCTATCTGTTTCAAGTACTTTGTTTTGTTTATGTTTTGTTATGCGATGTAATAACCTGATGATAGTTATATATATATATATATATATATATATATGCCTAAGTGGGATTAGATCAGAGGTTGAGTAATAGTTTGTAAAGATGTGAATTCTGGAATCAGATGTCCCAATCGAATTAGAAGAGATATAAAGTTGTAATCTTCAAACTTTTGTTCATTCCTTTATGCTTAAATCTATTTAGATCAGGAAAAAGATCATTAATTAGATGATGACTGTCAAATGAATTAAAGAATCTAATTATCCTGTATCTCAATCCCCATCTCTCTCTAAGTTTTTCAAACCCTTGTTCAAAATCTGAATAAAGTCGTTTGAATCTTCATATATAGCTTTCATATTGAGGCTGTAGAATTAACGTGGTTTATTGATCCTCGACAAATGAATTAATGAAGATGAAAAGCTTCTGTTCACGGACGAATTCTGCGCTGTGGACCGTGGTGCCGACAAATCGTGACACTTCTTTCAAGAATTTGTATTTTTATTACGAAGATTTTGATCTGTAACTCTCTTATTTTGATCCCCCGGCCCCAAGAATAGTCCATTATGGTATTATAATCTTTCCATTCATCAATCCCCCTGGCGACCTTTTTTGTGTAAACGCGCGAAATGCGGGCCAATCAGATTCACCGATACTGGTCTTGTGGGTCCGACGCATGCACCTTGCTAGGGGTGGACCCTATTGGCCGATCACTTTGTCCCATTTTCTTGTTGCGACTTGGTCCTTTACAACATTCTCACATAATCAGTGGCAAGTCAAGCATTTGTTTTAGGAGGGATAAAGTAAAGTTAAATTAAAATATATAATATTTTTTATATAATATTTATATAGTTTTTTATATAGTTTAAAATAATTTAATAATAAGATCTTAAAAAAAATATAATATGTTTAATTAATATAACTTACATCAATAACACGTCATCATAATAAAAATGTATTAATTTTTTTTTTTTAATAAAAATATGTTTGGTTTTTGTTGGGTTTTGGGGGGGGAGGTGGTTTGGGTTTTTAAGGGGGGCCGTGCCTGCATGTTTGAGATGGCCGGATCGATGGTCTGTCTTCGTGTGAAGTTTGATGTTCTTAATTCCGCCCTAATTTTAAGCCTTTTTGGCCCACAATTATATATAGAGTTGCCCGATGGACATACAATCAATTATTCGCACGATGTGGGTTTTTTTATTTTTATTATTAGTAAAAAAACTGAGTGCCAAAAAATATGTTATTATTATAATATTCAACAGCTGCCGTCTGCCATGAAAGAATAATAGTTTTGTGTTTGGTTTATTTGAACAAAAACACTTGTCCGGGCATGACATTACAGTTAAATTTGAATGCGTCCAAAAAATGGAGGGGCTCAGACTCAGAGTCAGTTCACAAAAGAAGAATAAGAAAATTGGGTACAGCTAGATATCAAAGCTGTAATTGGTAGCCTCAATTATTTGCCACTTCACCTCTCCTACAACAATTAGTAACGTAAACGACAGAAAATAATATGTATATATATATATATATATATTTTTTTTTTTTAATTTTATGAGTATCATGTTTAAGTATTTTTGGCTTGCATGCATAAAGATGATCACTACCATACAACTAAAATAGCACAAACAGTTTTTTTGTACTTGTTCTAGCTTTTCCTTCAATTTTATTTGTACGATTATTATTGGTGGGACCTGATGATTATGAGATTTCTAATCTTTTAAAGATTTTATCTTTTCATAATGTGTTGGTGGGTCTTCGTCTCCTTTTGTGTTCATAATTGGCTTCTGAAAGGTCAAGTTCCCCTCCCATGCCAGCCTTCTAATAATGGTGGTCAAGTTGCTAGGTTGGCCATTACAATTATTATCAAATAAAATAAAATAATTAATTAAAAAATAAAAAATGTGATGTACTGAATGCCTTTGAGCTATGGTTTTTTTGATTCCCCCCACCCCCGGCTCTGTTTGATAAATTGATTGATATCCATAATGGCATCAAGAATAGGAGCAATAGATGGCATTTCCAGTAAATGTTCCAATACAACTCAAATTGCATCAAACTTCCAATAGCCGTCACCATATCCTTTCTTCTCTATAAACAATCCTCTTTTGAAGAGTATAAACTTATGTTCTAGGGAGCAGCAAGACAGATTGAAAATACTACCTTTATTATTTTGGTTCTACAAAATTGAATTTATAGATATCTGTAAGTCCGTAATTCGGATAAATTAGTGGCAGAGCATTTTAAAACAAGACAACTCCATTGCACAGGCTTCCCCATGCCCTAACAACTGGTGTTATTGCATTGTTTAAAATTCGCTACTAAGGGACACGATGTCCTCCTTTGATATATGCATCTGCCCCCTGTCTCTCCTGCCGTTTCCCTGTGTCTGATCGGGTTGGCCTCGCTGAAAATAATATAAACCCTAGTCAGTTTCAAGGAAATTCGTAACATGTATCAACATAGTCGTCTCACATACGCTCCTTCTTCTCTTTTCTGTATCTGCTGGAAAAAGGGGTGAGTTACTCACCTTCTTCAAGACAAATGCCAAGTATAGATAAGCTACTTCCCATTCATCTTGTGAGAGTGTACCTGCATAACTCAAAGCAAGACTAATACTCTCAGTGGTAGGACAGGTGGATCTTAAGCACTTTGATGACAGAGGTGAATGACTGAAAAATAAAAATTAGAAATCCATTTTTTAAGGAGTTTTAAGCATAAAGTATGGTATAAATCACATAAGATGATGTCAAACAATCTTCAACTAGAACAAGAGTTTTGTCTCTCGAATCGACTTGATTCCTACCAAGTGAGAAAGGAAAAAGAATTACGGCCAAAAGAAACTCACTCTGATCTTGGTTACCATCACCCAAGGCACCAAGCCTACGCATGAGATCCACATATTCTGACCTTTTCATATATTCGTGCACAAATTCATGCGAGTTCTTCGCAAAAACTAGCTCCAAATCATACTGAAAAAAAAAAAAAAAAAACACATTAAGTTGTTTAGACATAACAAGTTTATGCACCCCAATGCCTAAATTATTTCGATAAGGCTTCAACGAAAATAACAATAGAGTTTTGCCACAAATATTATAAAAGGCAGTAACCAGCACAAAAAGTTATAAATGCCTCTTCTGCCAATGATTTGAAGACATGAAAGGGGACAATCCATTCTGGGCAATCAACAGCATCCTGCAAAAAAAGGGTTTAAATTTATTACCATTGTCTGTATAGTAACTAATTCCATAAAGTCATGCAATTTGGGTTAATTGGCTTAAAAAATACCAATTAGCTATCCAATGGATATATCTGCAATAATTCAATCAATTTGAGCTAACTGACTATTATACATCATACACACATGCTCTGAGACACAAGTCCTTTCACATTACAGCAACACAGATACATGGTTACACATTATCATAAATAGAAGTAATAAAGAGAACTTATAAGTAATGGTACCTCTAGGTGAAATTTGTACTTGATACCAAAAGGATGAGAAGATTTGAACTTCTGCACAAGATAATGAACATATGCCAATTAGAAGTTATCTCCAGTAAATAAATTGTTAGAAAAAAAAAAAAAAAACTCATTTTCAAGAAACAACAGAGAAAACAGGAAGAAAACAAAAATAAAATGAAAGACCGGGTAGATGCAAGAAGTGAACGACCTTCTCGGAAAATTCTTCATCAAAATGTATCCAGTAGACACTATTACCAAAGGCCAACCCTTCAGCTGCATTTCATATTCAGTGTAAAAATTTCTTCATGAGAACAAAATGATCTGCCAAACTCAAGAATCTCAATGCTTGTATATTCTAGGAAAAAATTTCAAGCTTCATGTAACTAAATCATCTGTCATACTCCAGAACGAGTTAATAACAATCTGACTAGAATCAAAATTTAACTCGGAGAAATTTTTGCGGTATTCATACTTCTAATGTTTCCAAGTAACAAGTGCGTCTTTATCCAAGACCCCTTCCATTTTTCCCTTGCAGCTACCATTAGGTTTTGCTAGCTCAATGCTTTGTTTGGTTGGAGAAAATATGTAATTTGCAGAGGAAGTGAGAAAGCAAAGGTAATGAGAAAAGAAAAGAAACCTCTCCACTTCACTACTTGGTTTAGACAGAAAGTGTATGTTTTTTCTATAAGTTAGTTAAGCAGAAAAGTTACTGGGAAAACAGTCAAATTTCTAACAATGGCTTATTCTGTCAAATGTACAGGATGACATTTGGGAGAAAATATTTCTCGTAGGAAAGAAATTAGTTTCCTGGTGAGGTCCGTAACTTTTCCTTCATGATGTAATGAACAAAAAGTGAGAAAAAGATTTATGTTCAGCTTAGTAGTACTAAGGAAGCAAGAAAAACAAAGTCTTCTAGAAATCAGGAGGGCAGCATACCAATCACCACAATGTGCTTGAACATAGAAGCTAATTAAGCCTTTGCTCATTTATTTAGATATTTTATGCAAATCATAATCCCTGAACTCGCTCTTTATCAAATTGTTGGTCTAATATACCCAGAAAAAGTAAAAGAAAATTAGGGGAAGAAAGAAAGAAAACAAAAAGAATCAAGGAAAGAAAGATATTCTAAGACTATAGACTTCAGCTTCTTTTATATTGCAGTTTAAACAACAAAAGTAAACATGATGAGGTGCATGATAAAACCTTCTCTAAGTTTCTTTACAATCACATTGGCATCTGGCATAGTCCCAATCAAGATGCCCCCTGGACGAAGTAAAGCTGATATGTTTGCCAAGGCTCGCCGTGCGCGTGCCTTAGTGGACCAGGAATAATGCAAGGCAAACTACAAAAATTATAGAATTTTGATGTTCAGAATCCAAGCAGGTTTGCCTTGAAAAAGTGAAAAAATCCATATAGATGATTTTCACGATATACTGGAAGGGAAACATAGACAATATTGAGCTTTATTCAAGGACTTGAAAAAAAAAATGTGATTCCATGTCTGCTTTGAAACTATCATAATATGACAACTTGATGCATGCACTTGCCACTTGCAAAACACAGTTCCTAGAATATGTATGTTATACACTCAGAAATCAAGGTAACGTCAAACAATAATCATTTCAATGAAATCAAGACAATAGCTTGGCTGTTTCTGCAGATTTAGCATCCATGTTCTTTTATATATTATATATATATTATATATTATGTGTATATGTAGATGTATTGCAAAAATAGCTAAAGGATATTACTCACCTGACAACTGCAAATATCAAAAGGTGCATCATCTGCAAGTACTTTGTCCAGGTGAATCTGAGAACATAAAAATCAATTATTTCTGCTGTGGTCTTGACAAAATACATGAACTGATACTGAAGAAGCTGATCATAAAGTCATTTTGATGTTCCTGTTCTACAAAATGCACAACTATTGTTCACAACAACATATGCCACTTAACTCAATACTCCACTGATCAAGTGATGCTAAGACTAAATAATCAGGATAACAAGAACCCTCGATACCTCATAACAGTCCCCACATATGAGTCGGGCAGGAAATGTGAATTTTTTACGACGCTGATGATGATCGGCATCACCATTATAACGTGTACGACAGTCTTCTATCTGCACAAAAATGCTGAAAACAATGATAAGATGGTTGATGAAAATAATTTATATTTTTTTTCTACAGCACGAAAAGGTACATAATGTGGCCACAAAATAACTTGCACTATTACAAGCCATTTCATCAGTCTGTTTGCTTTGAATGGGAGATTGACATATTAAGAAAGATGAAACCAGAGATAATTTTGGTCTCTCACTGATAGACTGACTACCATGATGAGTTGTTAGACAACCTACCATGATGAGTTGTTAGACAACCCCACTTTGGGCATTCAAACCTATACTATCTCCAAGAAAAAGAAAAAAACTGAATGGTAATATGAAATTTTAAGCACTTACTGAGCCTTCGGCTATATCAACACCAACATAATATCCAATTTTTGCCTTATCCCATTTGATCAGATCGCCACCCTGGTCAACATTGAAATAAAAAAGTTACTTTTTCTTTTCTTTGTTTTGGTGCTTTTGGGGGAGGGGGGATTTTTTGCAGTACCTTGCCACAGGCAAGATCAAGAACTGCATCCCCTCGGCGAGCATAGAGCTGAATAAGTACACTTTTAATCTGTTCAATAAAAGAAGGAACTACAACCAATTATATCATTTCTATGCATTCTGTGAAAAAACTTAAAACATAATTTATTAGATCACAGGACAAACCCAATTGTTGAGTTTCTTCAAATGGATGATTGGACTATTTTCTCTCTCTTCCAGAGTCTGATTCGTCCTTGCACTGTAATGCTCAGCCACTTTCCGCGCAATATTCTTGGTGCTTTCATCCTCTAAAAAGTGTGCATCACCTGAGACCACAGAGCAAAACACTTGCAATTAAACAAGATCTTGACGCTCATTTAAACTTATAGAAGTCAAACTCTGATACTAACTTTAGTGAATTGACGTAAGCTTTAATGCTTTATTATTGTTATTGTTATTAAAATCACATTTTAGTGGCTATTTCGAAACCAGAATACTCAATAACATAAAACACAACAAAAAATCCTGTCTTTCCTCCAATTTCTCAACAACCAAACTAAGCCACAGATCCAAAAGCTCCCAAATTAAACCTCAAAACCTATCAAAAGCATCATAATCTTACAAATCGATCAAAATGACAAAATGATAACGACTCTAAACGATCAAAAATTCACCTTCAGGGTTATACTTGAATTTGGACTGAGGTGGCCCCACAGAGGCCGACGGAGATTCTGAGTACCCTCGCTTCATTTCTAAACGATCAAAATGATAACGACTCTATTCAAAACAGGTTCTGGGTTTGTGATGAATAGGATGGAATGTGGGTTTGCACCACTCGAGCGGTATTTGTTTCCGATAACAAGGAACACAGGAAATGTAAAGGTGCGTTCTTTATAGGATTAGATTAGTGGGGGAAAAAAAAGGCGGGGGGAGGGGGCAACGAGCTTGAGAGAGCAAAGAGGGATTTTTTGTGCTTCCGATTGGGGCAGATTTTGACGGAGGTATAAACTATGCAAGCTGGACCAAACACTCCCTAACAGCAGTAGTATCTCATTAAAATAAATCATAAAATTTAATAAAAAAAAAAAAAATTTACACACACACTAATTTTGTTTTATCATATTTAATCAAAAATTAAAAAAAAAAAGAGAATAACAGAATAACAGTCTTTTTTTTTTTTTTTAATTTTGAATAGTAATTTATCAAAATTCATTAAATTTAATGAGTTATTATTCAAAAATTAAGTAAAAAATATTTTTATGTCATTTTTTATCAAATATGATAAAAAAAAATTATATATATATAAATTTATATTTTTTATTAAATTTTAATAATTTATTTTACTGATATCAATACTAATCTTCTAAATGGGTCAAACAAGGAGACTACTTACGCTATGAATATATCTGCCGTACATTTCGAAGTTAAGAAAAGAAAAAAGATCATTTTAAATTAAAATTACAACATCTCGGCTACAAACTTACAATCTACAGAACATTTTAAGGTAATTATATAATCAACTAAAAGAAATATGACTGCTGAGATTATAAACAAACAAAAATTTTAGAGTTATGTAAAAAAATGTTTTCATCATCTATTTTTTATCATCCCTTATATCAACACTTAATATAAATCTCTTTGTAGATTAAAGTCCTTGTTTATATATAACTCTTTATATAACCGCGAACTACAAGTATTATTTTGATGCAAATAAAAGAGTTTTAAATGTTTATATATATATATATAAGAATATTGACATTGCCTTTATTAAAATCATCTTTAAAATTTAATGAAAAATAGATATTTTTTATAAATTCAAAACCTCTTTAGTCAATAACCCTATCTTAGATTAATTATGAAATTCATCAAAATAATAATATAATATTATTTTTTAATAATAATTATTTTTAATTTAATTTTTTGTAAAAAGAAACGAAAGGTCAGGAAGAGTGCTCGATTGAGCTAGGAGCTGAGAAGTTTAAAAAAAAAACGAAAGAGCTGGAATAAAAAACTGAAGAAATAGCAAATAGCAAGAAAATAGCAAAAACTGGAATAAAGAACTAAAGAATACCAGCGTTTTAACCCCCAAATCATTCAAATTTTAGAGATTCCTTCATTTTAACGAGACCATGCGAGTCACCAGTGCTCTAAGATCCTAAAAACTACTTTGTTAATAGAGTATTATTTAGTAAGATCTCTGATTTAAGTATTTGATATAAACACAGTGCTTTTTAGGACTGAATTTATTTTCATTTGACAATAATATATTTTAGGTATTATTTTATCTTTGACTGACTGACTGACGTGTCTTACTCAACAACTTTCTATGCTGCCGACACAGAAGGTTCTTAAAATAATGATTGGGTCAGGGTGCATGAGAGGAATTATGTGAAGATTCATCAAATTCTGGATAAATTAATTTCCAAGTTTAAAATAAATAAATAAAAAAAAAAAATGATAAATTGAAGTGTTTGACTTTACATGTTATATATTCAACAACAACAAAGCAAAAATTCAATCTTGGATCATCTTTCTTTTTTCTCCGAGAATGCTTTTGAACCATCCAACAGAATCTTTGGGAATTCTTGTCAGGTTATTCTTGTAATCCACGTAGTAGAGTCCAAACCGTTTACTATATCCCAAGTTCCATTCCCAGTTGTCTAGCAAAGCCCAAACGAAATAACCATGTACATTGCACTTGTCTTCCCTGCATTTGTATTGTATGTTAGACGGCATTAATTTGTACTTTTTGAGGTGCCATTGAAGATGTGGTGAGCAATCAGGCTGGAGTGTTGTTACATGTTATTTACCTTATAGCAGCAGACAGATTTGAGAGATAGTCCCTATGGAATCTTATCCTTTTATCGTCCTGTAAAGCCTTGTCTATAGCTATAGACGCTTTATTTGGATCATCCATACCTGTTGGTTGTCATTAATTTTGAAGATGTAAATTATTTACATATTTTATTTGCAAATTCTAAACAGTATAGATGTTTAGCTTTTTCACCATTCACCACGAAAATACTTGCCATTTTCTGTTATAATTATTGGGGGGTTCCCATACTTATCCTTCACATATTTCGCCAACTTTCGGATGCCCCATGGGACTATATGTAGCCAACGGGAAGCTGCCTGGAGGAACAACTCATGAGCCAATTCTAAGTTTCAAACCTATGAATCTTAGGCTTTTAGTGAGTGTCATAGAAACATACTCTTTCTCCAATAGCAACTCCACTTCGGTATGCTACAACAGAGGATTTGTGGATTATCAGTCAAAAGTTCGATCCAACTTTTGTTTTACTTGTGCTTGTGTGCGTGTGCGTGTGCGTGTGTATGAGATAACAGTTTTGACATCTTACGGGTTGCAATGACAGCAGCATCGGATGCTGCATCCTGGAATATCAGCTTTCGAATCCTTGTTCTGTCGTTCCGGGCATACAATGTGGTATAGTGGTTTATGCCAACGAAATCTAAGGATCCGGCGAGGGATTTTGAGATTGCACAAGAGATGTTTGGTAATCTGTCTCCAACAAGCTTCTTCATTGAAAGCGGGTATTCGCCGAATATAAGTGGATCAAGGAACCTGGATCATTTTGCTGTGTTAGATTTATTTCTATATGAAAAAGTTTCTCTTCCCAAATGTCATGTGTATATAGTTTTAGTATAGAAATTACCATCCAAGCCCAAAATCAATCGCTCTCTGTGCTGCATCTTTATCCTCATCACTCTCAGATATGGGTTCATACCATTTGACATCCAGCGCTATTCCTATTTGACCTCCTTGTCTTTCCTGAATGACCCAATTAGGTAAACAAACAAACCAAAAAATAGATGCTTTTCATTCTCTGATTTCTTTTTCACATGTGGGAATGATTTCCCTATGTATGATAAGGGTCGTGTATGCAAATCAGAGTACCTTGAAATGCTGCCGATAACCATGATAAACGACAGCATGAGACAAGAGGATGTTGTGGGCCACAATGTATGGTTCAGTCGACGATTTTCCCAGTTTACAGAACAGATGACCAAGAAGAGAACATCTTCCAGGAGCTTGAACGCCTAAGTCATAACCTTGGATTGAGTAACCGCGAGGCTCATTGAAGGTGATCCAGTGCTTTACTCTATCTCCAAAAGCTCGAAAGCAGGTAAAGGCATAATTCTCAAAGTCTTTTCTGTAAGTAAATGGATGAGGCTGATTGGTAATCACAAAGAGGTTGCATATATCGGTATATGGTTTGTATTACTTACACTATCCGAGAGCTCAACCATCCTTCGTATTCATCTTCAAGCATCTGTGGAAGATCCCAGTGATATAGAGTTACATAAGGCTGGATTCCTGTTTGAAATAGCAGCTTAACCTTTTAACAATATTGTACCATAGTCAAATCAAATTTCTATCTGATATTTCTAGTGTCACCTTTTTCCAGTAAAGCATCTATGAAGCAGTTGTAGTAGTTTATGCCTTCTGGGTTTGGTTCTCGGCCAGTTCCATCTGAAAAAGGATATTATAGTAGAAATTAGTGATAAACAGAGGAAGATGGAAAATATATAGAAAGAAACTTTTGGTCAGAATAATATCTTACTTGGAAAGATTCTCGGCCATGATATTGAGAATCTGTAAGCATCCATTCCTAAATCCTTCATCAACTCTATATCACTCTGTAAGTTTTCAACTTTTATCTCAATCAGTAACCAACAAACTGCACACTTGCACTATATTTAAAACTTTATGCCAATGTCTGCTTCAAATACTCTTATGTATAGAAGTATTAACACATCATTATCAAGCATCTCGATCATAGTCTTAATCTTATTTTAAAAATAAATAAATACCGTAGTTATAAAAAAAATGTTTAGCTTATGGTTTTTAAGAATGGATTGCATCACCTACTTTTATCATCTTCCAGATGATTGGGGCTCAATTTTGGTCAAGCTCTGTGACTGTCACTCTGTTATTTTGAGGTTTTATCTCAGGTTTGGTCAGCATGCTACATTTTATATTCATGTATTGACTGAAAATATTATATACTATATTCAAATTGCTGCAATTATTTTTTATATTTTGGGCGGTGGGGAAGGAGGATTCTTCTTATTCCCATATTGGTGATACATCACTGTCAACATAATCTTATGAATTGATTATATCTGAATTTTCTAACCGCAATGATGATTTTCTCCTTACGTTTTGCCTGTCCTGGACAATATTTGTTTTTAATAAACTTGAAGGAATAGATGATACTGAAAAAACATAATCTGAAACCAAACAAATGTATCTTTGTAATGCACCTTGAATCGATGATACTGATCGACTGCCACGTCTGCATTGCTGAAATCTAAAATCCTTCCTGTTGTAACATTAAACAAGTGTTTGAGAAATTAAATGCAGGGGTAAAGGTAAATTATGTATTTTTTTCTGTATAAACAAGCCTAGATTTCTTACCGGGTTGCCTTGCAAAAGTATCCCATATGCTAGCTCCTTTGTTTCCTTCATTCACAGCCCCCTCAAACTAACACACATAGAATCACCCTGATTGTTAAGCTGCTTCTATGTATATTTGTGGCTGAATTTTAGTACTAGAAAAAGGTGAAAGTAGTACCTGGTAAGCAGAAGAAGCTGTTCCAAAAACGAACCCATCTGAGAAATCAACTCTGCTAATTGATTCTGAGTTCACAAAGAGACGAGTTAGAAGAAAGAAAAGCAGGCTGACTTCCATGGTGATCAGAGGTTTTGGACCATGAACATGAGCTGTTTCCCAAGAGTTTTCAGAAGAAATTGCAGGTTACCGTTATATGAAGGAAGGCATTTCTGGTTATATAGTTGTGAACTTGAAGGTTAGGAGCGTAGTCGAAGGAGAAAATGGGCAAAAGCGACTCTGGGAACTCTTGTACGGAAAGGTTTTCTCGGAAAGATGGCGTGGGTATGTATGTTGGCTCAAAAAACTTTCTTTGCCTTTCGTGTGCACGTTATGCAATATATGGTGACAGACAGAGAGAGGTCGGCTACTAACCAGGCGAAAAACGGGAAGAAAAAATAAAAAAGGATCGGAGATGACACATGCTATACGATTTAGTACAGAGAATCCAGGTGCTCGTTAGAGATGGTAAGAAGTTCAGACTTCAGAGGAATTTTTATCCATTTTATTTTTGGGTGTTTTCTGAAGTTTGAAGCCCAAACAATATACAATTTTTACTCCGTCCACGTCAACTGTGTGTTTTAGGGGTTATTTGTTTTTTTAAATCATTTCAATTTATTTTAAATTTATTATTATATTTTTTAAAATTTTTATATAAAATAAAATAAATAATTTAATTTTTTCAAATTTCAAAATATATTTTTTAAATATCAAAATAAAACTAATACTTTATAATAATATTTTTTTTTTTACTTTTATTTTTTTTTATCTATAAAAACAAATCATGCAATTAATATGAAGATGACTATATGTTTTCTCCAATTTTATATCTCCTTTGGTTCTTTATTTTTTCTATTATCTTTTTTTCTGATTGAATCAATTATTGAAGTTTTTTCAATGATCTGCTAGTTTTGTCTTTATTTCTGAAAAATAAAAATAAAAACATTATGATTTCATGAGTTTCGTTCATAATCTAATAATTAACATCTCGTTGTTATGGTAATGGGTGGTTCTACATCCATCGAAATGTGAGTATATGTTTGAAATTGTGATCTAAAATATGATTTATAATTTATAATTTTAAAATTTAAAATTTAAAATTTAAATAATAGACTCTATATTTTAAAAGATGTTTACTATTTAATAAATATGTATCTAAAACACCTTTAAAATTAGTTATAAGAATTTTTTTAAAAATATACAATTTCTCACAAAAGTTTTTAATAAAAATTTCAATTTGAATTTTTTAAAATCAACAAATTTTTAGCTTTTTTAGGTGCTTAAAACATTTTTTATAAATTTATCAAATATGTCATTTTTTTTTTAAATACTTTTAAACAGTAAAAAGTACTTTTTAAATTTTCAAACGCAACTCTAAACAAGCTCTCGTCTCAATAAATGTAATTCTTTTTTTTTTATATTTTTAAAATATTTTTAAATATTTTTAAAAAATAATAACACAATATTAATAATAAGTATTTACTTAATTATTAAGTAAAAAAAAAATATCGGAAAAAATGCTCAGAATTCATTAATATTGCTGATGCGTTAAGGCATTTTTTCAACAAGCGATGCGTTGAGATTTTTGGTTAATTTGCATGCTGAAGTAACATCAGTCGGTAATGTTAGGTCGTATGCCATTCTCACAAAACATGGAACTTATGCGACGTACGTGTGGTAATTAACATGCATTTTAGAAACAAGGTTATTTATTTATTTTTATTTTATATGTCTATAAATGTCTTTGAAACCAAGCTAGCTATCTTCATTAAGAGTTGTCCATCCAAGCTCAATTGCAAAAAATGCTCAAAAGGAAAAAAATTCTCTAGAAGCAAAAATTAAGACAATAGTGGCTCATTACCTTTGATTTTAATACTAAGTTTTTCCATCTTAGCACTACGATGCGTAGGAGGATTAAGTCGATTGACTGCCTTCGTATCCAGCCTCAGCAATAGGTCATGGATAGGGCTGAAATTGACGACATTATTGTGTTTCATTTTTCCCATATTTTTACCTCAACTCAATCGTATTTATCGGAGGAAATTCGAGGTCTTTTTCCCCTGTAATCAACAATCAAGATGATTCATTTCTTTGCAGTATTCCTTTTGAGCAGAAAATCTCGGATACCCTTAAAAGCACTTCATTATCTAAAGCTCATAGTACTGATGGTTTCACAAATTTGTTTTATAAGCATTATTGGGGTATTGTGAAGCCTAAAGTCATATCTACAATTCAGAATATTTTCTTCATGGCACTCTCCTCAAAGATTTGAACCATACTCATATCACTCTTGTTCCAAAAATTCCCAACCCTCATACAGTGCATCAGTTTAGACCTATCAACCTCTCGAATGTTTGTTATAAGCTTATTTTTAAGATTATGGCAAATTGTCTCAAGACAGTGCTTGGGAAGATTATTTCTCCTCATCAAACTACTTTTGTTTCGAGTAGGCAAATTTAAGAAAATTTCATTATTGCCCACAAAATTCTTCATCAACTTAAGAGGAAGAAAAGAAATAGTTATTTCATTGCGATTAAGATTGATATGGAAAAAGTATTTGATTACATGAAATGAGATTTTCTTTTAATAATCCTTAATAGTTTGAGTTTTTCTTCTAGTTGGGTCGCCTGGATCAAAGAATATATCTCTACTCCTACTTACTTTGTTATTGTTAATGAGCAACCAAAATGTTATATTCAACCTTTGAGAGGACTTGAGCAAGGAGATCCTCTTTCTCCTTTTTTATTCATTATTGGTTCTGAATGTTTGTCTAGACTTATTGCTAAGAGTGAATCTCAAGATGGTCTTAAAGGTATTAGCATAAGTCGTGGGGGTCCTAGGCTTACGCATCTGCTATTTGCTGACGACCTCATTATGTTTGGTCCTGCTAATACTAGGACGATTAATGTTTTCTCGAACTATTCAAGTACATACTCTTCTTAGTCTAGTCAAAGGATTCATCCTAAAAAATCTTTAGTTCAGTTTAACCATAATGCTCCTCAAGTTGAGAGAAGAAGGCTTCAGGAATTAATAGGGTGTAAAATTGCACCAAATCAAATAAAATATCTTGCCTTCCTTTAATCTTCAATAGAGCCAACACATCCATTTTCTCTGATCTTTTGTAAAAAATCTCTAATAAAGTTGCTATGTGGAAGGCTAAACTTCTCTCTCAAGCTGGTCGCACTGCTCTGATTAATCTGTCGCCAACATCATTCCTTCTTATGTGATGTCTTCATTGTGGATATCCAATACTATTGCTTTTAAGATAGATCAAATTCTCATGCGTATTTTGTGAGGGTTTAATTCTCAAAAGATTCATAATTTCACCCCAAAATCATGGTCTTCAATCGGTAAGCCCAAGTGTTCTAGTGGTTTGGGTGTCAGATTAGTTTCCCATTTTAATCAGGCAATGTTGAGCAAACTCACTTGGAGTATATTTACGGAGAGTCCTTCTATGTGGCAAGGGATTTTAGAAGAGATAGATCTTATTTGCAAAAACTCCTGTTTTTAGATAAATAATGGAACTACTTGTCGTGTTTGGTTGGACCCTTGGATCCTTAATCTTTCAAACTGTCTTCCCCTTCCTCAACATGAGGATATCTTACTTTGTTTGGACTTAAAAGTGGATGAATTCACTATGGAAAATCCCAGGTGCTGGAATGTGTTACTCCTTCAAACCCTTTTCAATACTGCGACTGTTGAAGCAATTCTCAAAATTCCTTTAGCTGGTCATTATTTTCATTCTATGCAAGACAAGTCGGTATAGAAAAATAGTCCTTCTTTTACTATCAAATCTGCTTATGCAGTGGTACTTTCCATGATGGGCAATCCTCTAAATAGTTTCAATAATCATTCTCTCTAGAAGAAGCTTTGGAAGTTAAAGATTCAGGATCGACTCAAGATGTTTCTGTAGAAAATTCTTCATCATATTCTGCTGACTCGTTAAATTCTCAAACAATTCTTTGAACCTGAGCATTTGAATTGTCCCCTTTGTAATCATTATGAATAAACTGTTGAACAGCTGTTCTTGGTGTGCCTTTATTCTCGGATCCTTTGGAGACAATCTCCATGGCCTCTAGATGTACAAGCTTTTGTGGCCCAATGGATAAATAAATGGATTGAGTGTATTTCATATCTGGAGAACATTTTCATTTCTGCTAGGAAACATCACCAGTTTTAAATCTTTGCCATTATTGCTATGGATAGCATTTGGTTGTGCATGGAAAAGTAACCCCCAATATTGATGTATTTATTCAACGAGTATTCTGGGCTTTTCATGATCATCTAGCAACTTCGGTTAACAATGAGATAATTCAAGGTCCCGTTCAACCAACCTTTCTGTGTGGATACCACTATCTCACATTTGATGTGGCGGTTAGATCATATTCCAGTACAACAATTGCAGTTTGCACTATTGATAGTGGTGACATTGTTTTTGTTTGCACTAAAGAAGTTCCGAATGTAAATCCTAATTAAGGAAAGACTTTGACTCTACTAGATGGAGTTAAAGAAGCAATATCCATATCCATAAAGAGTATAGTCCTAGTAAATGACTCTCAAATTACCATTGATGCAATAAAAGATCCTGAGACAATAATAAATTGGTCTATTCAACCTATAGCTCAAAATATATAATTCTTATTGAAGTCATTTGACATATGGCAGCTTAGAAAAATTTACTGAGATTTTAATTATTGTGCGCATATTATTATGTAATGGACAATCTCTACCAAAATGTATGATTGTATATTATTATGTAATGGACAATCTCTACCAAAATGTATGATTGTTTACTACATATTTCATACCGCCCAACTTGTTAAAATTTGATAATGACAAAAATTCTCCTATGAGTTTTGATTTTTTAATTTCTTGTTGTGGTATATTGTTTGTTTTGTTTTCTTTATTAGGGTGTATTTTCATTTGTAATTGTGTTTGTACTGAACTTTTTTTTTTATTATAATATGGTACTAATCTTCAAAGATAAAAAAAAAAAAAAAGAAAAAAAAAATCTCTGCCCGAAAAGTAACAGGAGGGGAAAGAGATAATGGCGATGACGTGTGAAGAGCGTCAACTTTATGCATATTGATCATCTGCTTTATCTACAATTTATTTATTTTGATATGTATTTATTAGAGATTATTAATCGAATATGACAAATCCTTTTACTAAAAAAACAAAGACAGGCATACTCGTGAATAAAAATGTTATTAGCTGGTCTATATATATATATATATATTTTTAACAAAAGAGCATATTAGAGTTTTAAATAAATCTTCCAATAAAAAAATAAAATAAAATTATAATAACAATATTAATGGGTATGCGTGCACGGTATCTTTTACAAAATGATTAATTGCAGAGTCCCACAACGCCATGAATATTAGTTGTCTAGTTTAGCTAAATAATATTCAGGAGTTGTCAATTTCTTTCTTTTGCTGTTTTTTTTTTTTTTTAAAAAACTATATTTTGTGATTGATCCAAATACCTACTACCTTGACCTTGTCGATTCAAAACCTTAATTTGTGTACAGTTCAAGCACCCTCGCCTTGTCCCAACAACCGGGACTGATCTGCAATATTGAGCAACTATCTCCTTCCACCAGCTCAAAGGTGATTCAGCACACCTCCACCAAGTCAGATGGTGATTTGGCAGACATGATCGCAGACTCTCCTAAAGCTTCTGGAATCACATAGAGCAGATTAGGAATATTCTTTGTAAATATTTGGAGTGTGCTGATTGGTTGTAATTGTAGTGGTCTAGAAAATTTCTAACAAACTCCGATCCTCTTGTACACAGCAGCGCACTCCAGTTGTTTGTCGTATTGTCTATTTGAAATCTGTAAGGCCATCTTATGCCTATAAAACAATCACTGTACATGCTATCGTTCGATTAATGAGAATCAAGTAGTCAGGAAATATTTTCTCTGTTCTTCTTCTAAATTCTATCTGAATGATATGCTTTGTAATTTTATACTTCATGTACATGCATATCATTCAGATTGTTATAATTACTTTTTCATATAGCAATAAAATGGTTATATATATATATATATTTTAGTGAATATATATATATATATAAACTAGGTCACATATTGTAAGGCACATGTAATAAATTCCAAGAAAAGAGTACCATATAAACCAGCTTGCTGCTTGGTCATTGAATCTTAAAGATAAACACTCTCAATTGCGTAAACCTTGTCACCACGCTAATTAGTATGTGAAACTCTTACAATATTATAATCATCCGATTACCTTTGAGTTGCAATTCTTCAAGCTTAATCGAACCTTTAAATTTTCTACAGCCTAATATCTTTGCCAAATTCCCAAGAGTAGGTTCAAGATGGCAAAACTTGCTTTTACTCAAATATGAGATTTTGTCCAGATATTTTTTATCAATTTTTTCCCGAGGAAAAAAAGCTATCCACGCATCTAAGCACGACACAATGGTGGACATGGATAATGAACTCTTGGACCATTGCCTAGGAAATTGTATGTAATTTTGTTATTGATGATAAATCTATTTGCCAAACTTTAAATAAAAATAGAACTTTTGAATATTTGGCTTATTTATTTTTATTGTAATAGATACTTTGGAATAGCTAATATATATGCGTATTAGTTTTTCTTAGAATATATGATGTCACAATGACTTTGGTTTTGAAAGTTAAACAATTTGTTTTGATGAATAATTCATTTTTAACCTCTCTCACTCTAGAAAAAATCTCTAGATTTGATTTTTCGCTATGGCTTTCTCCTCCTTCTTTCTCTCATTTTCTCATTTTTTAGTTTATTTTCTTATTTAAAGGCAATAGTCAGATCTACAGTTTTTTGACAATTCTCGAAAAACATGCATAACACAAGAAAACTTTTAAGCTGCAAATTACTTAGAGGATAGTGGTGGTTTTGCAAAAATCACCGTGAGTGGTCTCATGTGCCACCCAATTTGACAACTCTTCTAGCCACACACGCTAGATCTTCGGAATTACCACTTTCAAATTTTATAGATCTGAATCATGTGGTTGAAAAAAGACAAGTTTAATGCCTTTACGCACTGTTAAAGTCTACTGAAGTTGGTCCAAACTGTAATCTATCATTTTTCGTTCTTGTTTTCCTTATTTTATAGTAAAAATAAAAAATGAGTTCGTCTCTTAAACGGTTGTGTCTGTATAGAAGTTGGGTAATCTCTTTCTATAATGGGTGAGATTGAATGAATGATGAATCTCTATTTAGATAGAGTGTTGTCTCTTAAATATTTGTTTGTAAAAAACATTAACAATAATGAAGTCCAGACCAGGTCAATAGTGTATTGGTAGAGATCTAAATGGTTGATATGGGAATATCTTTCCTTGTTTATGGTCATGAATGTAAATTTCTCTTGGTCATTGATGACATTTTTCTTAAAATAAAAATTTTGGTTTTGAGATTTATGTAAGCAGAAAGCTCTTCCAAAGTTCCAACACTTATTAACCTTATAAAAAAAAAATCCAACACTTGTTAATATATTTCTCTATTATATAAGAGAGAGTTATCAATAATTGAGAGACCGTTCACCTTTCTAAAAAAACAACAAATCTTGAACCGTCAAGGCTAATCTTGTTTAAAATGGGATTATCGGCCCACGTAGAACGATGTGGATGGGATTGCACCTAAGCTTAGTGAAGCGGCCCAATACATGCTGATTCTAATGGCCCAAAATTAACTCAACCACGAAGTCGAGGACTCAAGCTAATCTCCGGACAAAAGCCTAGTTATTGTCCAATGTATGCATGCTTTGACTTACAGACTGTTGTCTATTGGGTTTCTTATCAAAGAAGAACTGTTGGGTTACTTTGGTAATCTGCTGCTTCTATTCTCTTACTTCGGTAATCTCTCTCTCTCAAAAATCCCAATCTTTGGTTTCAGAACTTAGAGAGAGGGTTTTAGGTAAAACCCAAGGCCATGGCTTTGAGAACAGCGGCTGTGGCTGCGCCTCGCGGTTTGAGGCGTTTCTTCTCAACTTCGATCCCAGCCTTCAATTTTCCCCCGTCGGCAGCCGCAGCGGCTCAGCAGAGAGAAAAGGCCGAGCCCAGCACTAACCTTTTCGTCTCTGGCACGTCTCTCTCTCTCTCTCTCTCTTTTCATTTTGTACCATTCATTTATGTCATATTTTTCCTTGTGCTTTTTTGGGTTATCGTAGTTTTGTTCACGTTGTTACGTTTTCTTATCCAAGAATTTGGTGACATTCAATTTTGTGATTCACTTCTTGTGAGTACTTCAATGCTGTGTTTGCCTCCTGAGAAGATCTAGGAAACGAAAGGAAATCCTGCTTCTTTGTATTTTTGATAAGGAATAAGTAAATAGGCATAGCCCAAGTACGCGGAAGTATACAAGCGGAAACACCTAACTACATGCTAGAAACTAGGAAATAGGAAAGACTGAAAGAAAATCATGAAGATTATCTCCATTCAATACATGAACAAGAAAATCATGAAAGGAAATCCTGCTTCTATCGTATTTTACTCTTTATTATTGGGCGTCTTGCCTTGGAGAGGTTCCCCGAGCATAAAAAATAAAATAAAATAAAAATAAAAAATTGGGCGTCTCATCTGTTGTGTAGCTCACAAAATAATATCTCATCTAAATACTCTTGTTACTTTAACTAGCCATTACCTTGGGGTTACCTTGGGGTTATGGGTTCAATTAATTTTTTAGTATAAATCAATGTAGGGTTTGGTTTTCCATTTTTCTAATTTTCAGGACTTCCTTATTCTTTCTTCTTCTTCTTTTTGCTTGGTGTTGCTCATGTATAGACCCCGTTTACTCAGGCAACTCCTCCTTTTGTTCATTTTTGTAGCTTTACTAATAAAAAATATAAATCAGTTCATTTTTTTTTTTCTAATTTTCAGGTCTTCCTTATTCTTTCTTCTTCTTCTTCTGTTTGCTTGGTGTTGCTCATGTATAAAACCTGTTTACTCAGGCAACACCTTATTTTGTTCATTTTTGAAGCTTTACTAATAAAAAATATAAATCAATGGAGGGTATGGACCGATAGAATTATATGTATTTTGATGTCTATCTGGTGTCATTCTAGCCGTTGCACAGAATTGTTACTGGACTTAAGAAAAGGTCTTGGATTTTTGGGCTCGGAATAGAATTTGTGACGTTATGTCTTCTGGTATGCTTGACCTTAGCTGATATACTTGGGTGAAGGAATGTTGTGCTTTTATATCATGTTACCTTTTCTGACCATGATGCATAGTCTAGTTGGTGTAAATCGGCGTTGCTTAATGCTTGGACCATTGAGTTTGGTGATTAACTTCCCAATCAAAATAGATGAGCTCATAGGTCATCATTCTGGAAAGGGTTTTTGGGCTAAGAATTGACTTTATTGAATGATCTTATAGAGTCTTATTTTTTGTAGACCGCTGTTAGTTGGCTTGGCTGGGCTGAAATGGGATGATTTATTCCCCTCCCTCCTTCTGAACTTTTGAACTTTTAGGAAGTAAATGTACTCTATCCAACATGCAACTTTTTGAGGTGACAAAGGGGCATAACAATTGAAGCTTGGCTAGTTATGTCTTCTTAAAGTAGCCATACTTCATTTTTTCTCTCTTGTTGCTTTCACCCACATTATTTCTCATCTTCTTTTGTGAAGTTTAACTTTAACGCAGACTCAAATTATATGAGAAGTGAATGCACTTATAAAATTAATATGTATGAGAAGAGAATACAAGTCTGGAGGCAAACAAATTAATTCTTGTAGAAGAGGGGAACCAAGATACATAACCCTTCAAATCAATTTAGTTTAGAACTGAATGATGTATTCCTTTTTGTCTTCCCTGCTCTTAATTTTTCTCTTCCTTCTCAAGTATCCATTGTGTCTTTTAAATTTCTCTATTGTAAGTGCTGTCAAGATTCAATGGTTTTAATTGTCTGATCCTTAGGCCTGGTTTGCTTTGGAGACAAAACCAAAAAACCCCAAACTCTTCTCAAACTCATCATTACACTTTTTCAAATCCTCATACAAAATATAATAAAAAATTCAAAATTTTCAAATTCCAAAAGCACTTTTTCAAATCCCAAAACAAAACTAATATTAAAAAAATATATTATAACAATATTTTATTCTTTTTTTAATTTTTATTTCATCTCATCTCTGAAAACAAACATAATTTCTTTTCACAACATGCTTGTTTTCCTTATGTTGCTTACAAAAGTTGAAGAATTGAGGGTTACAACATAATTGTTTGTACCCCTTTATCTTGTGGAGGATTGGGAATTAGAAAACTGAGATTTTTCAATAAGCCGCATTTATGGAAATGGTTGTGGCCATATCATTGGGAAGGGGTTGCTTTGTGGAGGAATATTATTGATATCAAATTTGGGAGTATTTGGGGAGGTTGGACTTGCATGATTGGACTTAGCATGGGTTATGCTGGAATCTGTGATGGCTACTTTGGCTTGCTGGAGGTCGATTTGAGGCAGGAGACAAATCAAAGAAGTTTGGAAGATGATTCCAATCTGCATCATGTGGTGTTTGTGGCAGAAGCGCAATGAGCGGACTTTCGAAGACAAAGAAAGATCAATGGAGGAGCTTAAACTTTTATTCTTTAGAACTCTTTGTACTTGGGCCATTGCCATAGATTTTAAGGGCATGGACTTGCATGATTTTCTTGTTTCTAATGTTCCTACTTGATAGGACATAACAATTTTGTAATGGCTTTTTGCCTATTCTTTCATCAATAAAGTCTTGCTTACTTATAAAAAAAAAAGAGTATTTAGGGAGGTTGGTGCTCAAATGAAGGAAGAGCGGTGTATGGTGTGGGTGCTTGTAAATTTATCCGGAATGGTTGGGGAGAATTTTTCAGAAATTTCAGATTTGAGGTGGAAAGGGGAATGCAAATCAGATTTTGGCATGATATGGTTTGGCGATGTTTCATGGAAGAATGCTTTCCCTTTATATAGGATTGCATGGGATTAGGGTGCCTCTGTGGCTGATTACATGGACATATCTACTGGTTTTCTTCGGTGATCTGTGAGGTTTATTAGAGCTGTCCAGGATTAAGAGGTGGGAGATGTTACTGAATTTTATAGTGTTATATGCACTGTACATAGGCTGGAGGGGAGGATAAGATGCTTTGGATTCAGTCGGGAAATACGAATTTTTTCGGTCAGATCCTTTTATAAGGTAGTGTCACTCCATTCTTCTATTAATTTCCCTTGGAAGAGCATTTGGAGAAATAAAGTACCTCTCAAGGTTGCTTTCTTTGGTTGGCTGGCCTCCCATGGGAACATCCTGCTATCAACAAGCTAAGAAAGCATCGCATGCCAAAGGCTTGTAGCCTGATTGACATAATCCCTAGCTTCCAAAGTGGAGGTCTGGAGTTCGAATCCCCCCACCCCCAAATGTATCAAAAAAAAAAAAAGCATGGCATCATCGTTACAGATTGGTGTTTTATGTGTAAAAGAAATTGAGAATTGGTGGACCATTTTCTTCTTCATTGTGATGTGGCTAATGCTTTATGGGATGAAATCTTTAATAGGCTTGGATCGTTTGGGTAATGCCTAGGAGGATGGTAGATTCATTTTCATGTTGTAGAGGAATTTGGGGCAATGGTCAAATCGCGGCTGTTTGGAAGATGGTGCCATTATGCCTAATGTAGTGTACTTGGAATGAGAGGAATGGTTGCTGTTTTGATAATAGGGATCATTTGTGGGAGGGTTTAGAAATTTTTTCTTTCATACTTTGTTATCTTGGGTTTTTGCTATTGTAATTTAAGACTTGTATGGATTTATTTTCAATCAAAGCAAAGACTCGTATGCGCTTCTGCTTTTGTATTATTGAATGGGACTAGCTTTAATGACTTTTATGATGCCTTCCACACCAATTAGCTTGTAATTATGTTTTTCTCTTGTATACTTCTACGGGCTTTTCCAAATTATATGCATTAATAAATTCTTATTACTTATCTGAAAACAAAAAAACAAAAGTTGGAGAGACCTTACTTCGATGAATCTCAGTGTATCACATACAACCTCTTTATAATCATCTTAAGCAGATTCTCAATGACTGGGATGATCAGATTCTCAATGACTGGGTGGTGAGGTTAATGAGGTTCTTTTTCTGTTCTATTTACAGGGCTTAGTAAGCGTACTACTACAGAAAAACTTCAAGAGGCTTTTTCCCAGTTTGGTGAAGTTCTGCATGGTTTGTTCTCTTGTAATTCATGTTTCTACTTTTCTGATCAACAGCAAACTGTCGGATTTACTTTTTGCTATATTCAGCTAGGGTTGTGACCGATAGGGTGTCGGGATATTCGAAGGGCTTTGGTTTTGTAAGGTATGCTACTCTAGAAGACGCTGCAAAAGGTATCGAGGGCATGGATGGGAAGGTGAGTTGACCTTGTTCCCTTAAGAAGTTAAAAGTTGTGACCGTGACTTCACATTGCAATATTTCAGCCAATTAAATATACGAACAAATGTCTCCCTGTGTACTTAGGCTTTGCCTATTATTATGAACAATTTTTTTTTTTTTTTATTACTGATAATATATGTATATATATGAATAAATGTGCTCCTGTTCAGGCATAAAAACCTACTGAAAAGTGAAGTTCATTGTTAGTTGATGTATAAATTCTGGTCTTGAGGAAATGTTTCGTCTTCATTTACAACATCCTATTGAGATAGAGATAAACAATGTACAGTCATCGAATCTTTTAGTTAACTTTGCCATGAATTCATGGAGAATGAATTAAGTTACTTTTAAGGCACAGTTTTTCAATATTTAATTTATAGAAAGAAAGAAGTCCATATACTACCATGGCAATTGAACTAGGGGTATTCATCCGGGTTCTGGATTTAAAATTTTCTTCAATGTTTAAAAAAAAAAAAAATTAAAATATTAAGAAATATATTAAAATTTCAAACCGGGCCGGGTATAACCCGGCCCGGATGAACAGGCCTAAATTGAACGGTGGTGATAATAATTATTCAACCTTGTTTCTGTTTTCCTTGTTCTGTTGGTGGTGTTGGTTTTTTTGTTTCTTTAAATTATATACATGTATCAAAATTGGTAATTGTATCATTCTTTCTGTTTGTATTGTGCAGTTTCTGGATGGTTGGGTTATATTTGCTGAGTATGCAAGACCCAGACAACCACCTGGCCCACCTGAGAACAATACTGGTTCTCCATATTTCCGACAGTGACTCCATTAAACGAAACAAGTTTGTCATTCATGAAACTGGCTCGGTCTGCAAATAGCAATTATGAATCATGTTTGGTTTTTTATGGCCTCAGAGTTTTAAATTGTGGTGGATATTAGGCTTATAATTGTTATATGTTGCGACTGTCATGGCAATATCTGGATTGGCTATTTATGAACATTTTGGTAGAACTTGATGTTGTTTACTAATCTGGGTAAGCTGTTTTAATGTTGGCTGCATCGTCAATGGAAACGCTGAAGGCTACTTCAGATTTGTTGTTAATGTTCGATCTTTTGTTTTGTTTTTTTAATGGGAAAAAAAGGGAATTTGGATAGAAACTTAAAGAAATATCGATGAGGTTATGGTCGTAAACAGCATCACAGATGGGGCCCATGCTCAATAATATCATGCATCTTAAAAGAAGTGGTTGAAAACAAGTGAGTAAATGCAAAGCGCATTATTTTCGAGGGAAGAGGGCACTTGACTTGCCTTGCCTTGCCTTGCCGTTGAAGCAAGAAAAAACAAAACCTAATTTAACTGAAAGTAACTAAACATTGGAAATTTCGATTTGAAGTGCTTTGTCATCAAATTAGGACAAAGAAATCGTTTTAGTTGGATTGGAAGTGTTTCGAGGGAATTGAAGTAGTCGATGAAATGGAATGAATGCAGCTTCGCTTCTCGACACCTGTGTGTGTGTGTGTGTGTGTATATATATATATGTACGTGTCAGTTTGTAACATCACATAGCATTTTGATTTGAGGTAGGTGTCAAATTTATTTATTGTGGGTATTGCATATCATCACTGGTTGCTTTCTAATAAGTTGCAAGTGTACACCTGTTAATGAGAATGGATGCAAAATGTTAAAAATTTGTCGTTGATATGCCAATGATGCGATTATTTTTGCTTAGTTCCTACTTAGTTCCTAATCTGAATTAAGAATATTGGATGTGTCGGGTAAACTTTCAAAGCTACTTGGGATTAAAGAAAATATTTATATTTTATAGTCACATGGTGCCCAGATACACATTTACCATCAATTTTGAGAATTGACATTAATAGTTCCAGCATCTGCAAGTCTTAATTTACATCTTTTTAAAAAAATACTTATTTAAAAAAAGTTAATTCATTTAATAATAAGCAATGGAAGAATCATTTGAGGTTAATATCTTGTATATATATAAAAAAAAATAGTTGATAACTTTATTCTTTAGGTTTCAATAAGTAAGAAAATCCTAATTAGAGATCTCACTTGTAGGATTATATACTTAGTAAGGCGCCAAAATATTCAGATTTCGTATTAAACTTGTTTAAACTATCTTAGATACTAAAATGGAAGAAAACCCTAGAGTATGCAAATATTTTGCAAGCTTTTTTTAAATTATTTTTTTCATGTGAACATTGTAGTTACTTATTTTTATAAGAGATTATGTTATATGTGCCTACTTTATGACTGTAAATATAATTTCTTTTCAAATTATATGTATTTATCAAAATGTAACTTATAATAATTGGCCCCCCAAAGAAAAATGTCTAGTTCTGCCACTGGTCCAAAGTTACCTAGATTGAGTTAACTAGTTTAATTCAATCTCCTGCTATACATGCGCCTTACGTAGTACCTTAGTCTGACTCTGAACTACTTTCGAATTTTCTTAGTCATGATCTGTTAATTAACATGTTGGACCAATATATATCGTTCTTAGGTAGTATTAATTAGGGTTGGGCTCCGACTTTGACAGCATTGGAGTTCGGAGTTTTCGACTCCGACTCCGACAGCCGTCAGAGTCGAAATCGACTTCCGACTCTGATTCCGAAATGGAGTTCGGAGTTCAACTCCGATCTCTTATCGAAACCCTGAACTCTGATCGGAGTTTGTCAAAATTTATTATTCAAAATAGAAACCCTAGTAATCTAAACCAATCACAGGAATCAGAAACTCTAGAAATCAACCATTTAGCCGCGTAGCAAAAGCTTACTATCACTGCGAAGAACTCTGTGCGATGACGGAGAAGGGAAGAACTCCGTGCGGTGATGGTCTCGACTTTGAAGAAATTGAAACTCCAGGGGGCAGGTACTCTTCGGCGATGATAGAGAAGGGAAGAACTCTGTGCAACATGTGATGGAAAAGGGGAAAATGGAATTGGGCCATGGTTGGCGAGGGTCAAGACACAGCTAGGTGGAAGAGAGGAGAGAAAAGAGAAGGGAGAAAAGAAGCGATGTGTGGAGAAAGCGGATTGAGTTTTGGGTTTGAACATAGGGACCTTAGGGTTTTGAAGGTAACAATGTCGTTTAAGCCTAGGTTACTTAAAATGAAAAAAAAAAAAATTGCAACTCAAATGGACGCGTGAGGTGTCGAACTCAAGTTCTCAGAACCAAAATGTTGCATTTAAACCACTAGGTTGCTTGGGTTTATAATGTTTAAATTACAATATATAATATATAAAGTATAAATAGTCAGAGTTTGGAGTCGGAAGTCGAAACTAATATGGACTCCGTTTTCTATTTCGAACTCCGAATTCAAAGTCGAAGTCATTTCGACTCCGACTCCGACTCCAAACTCCGACTTCCGACTCCGATCGGATTCGAAATTTGAGCGGAAGTCGAACAGAGTTCGGAAATTGAAATTTTTGCACACCCTTAATACTATTTACTAATTATCTTTATCCTAGCCAGGAAAAAAAAGGTTTGACATTTCATTTTGCAAGGAATTTATTCAATCAATGTAGATGAAAATCATCAGGTTATAGTTTGTTAGTTGTGATCAATGAAGAAGAGATAATTTTTTGTAATGATAATGATATATGTAAAAGGCGTGCAGTCGCTTTGAAAAAAAAATATATACATAGAACTTATATAAAAATAATTAATTTTTTTAGTAGTGAATCTTATTTCTTTTCAATATAACTATATGTTGTTTGTAACTTCATGATTATATGTAGCAACCCTCTAATTTTATTATATTAATTTTATTTTGTACGTTTGCTATAATACATGACAACAAGGCTCTGAAGATGTGAGCAGTACTGCTATCAGGTATTTTCTTTTTTGAAGTGCACATGGCTAGAGCTGTAAACGAGCCGAGTTTTGGCTTGCCGAGCTCGAGCTCGACTCCAAATACTCGAGCTCGAGCCCGAACTCGACTCGATAAACCAAACTTCCAACTCGAACTCGAGCTTTAGCTCGTCTCACAAACAAACTTGAGTCGAGTCGAGCTCGATTTTTTTTTTAATTTTTTGAATAAAATTTAAAAATTAATTAATAAGAAATTAATATTTAATATTTAACTAGTTGATATCTATTTATCATAACAATATGTTATATGCTTATATATATTTTTAATAAATACACATAATATGATAGTATATATATATTTCACATACTTCTTACGTACTAATATATGAAATTATTAAATTATATAGACTAATTATTGTACAAATTATAAAACATAACTATAAAATATATTCATCATATAGATATAAGTAATAAGATTACATATTATATATTTAATTATAAAAATGTTATACTTATATTATTAGCAATACCTATATATAACATATATATGTGTATGTATTTATCAATATATAAATGAATTTTAATTGAGTTAAGCTAACGAGTCGACTCGAGTATAAATGAGCGAGCCTTAACGAGCCTTAGCCGAGTCGAGTCGAGTTTTGTTGGGTGTGTGTCATTTATTAATCGAGCGGGTATTTACTTTCATGAGCAAGTTTTTTTTTTTTTTTAAACGAGTCGAGTTCGATTTGAGTTTAACCAAGCGAGTACTAAGCGGGCTGTCGAGTAGCCTGATTCATTTACAGTCCTACATATGGCATTGAGCAGTGTTATTATGGTTTTTTAATTTTCCTACGTGATATACTTTTAGTGTAAATTACACTTTTTTTGTATTTTTTCTTTTAATTATTTTTAAAATATAATTAAACATTTTTTAAAAAAGACAATACACTAAAATGTGGTTTATATAATAAATTAATATAAGGTGAGTTGAAATGAAAAATGAATAAAATATTGTTTTTTAATTTATAATCGTTTTGAAAATTGAAAAAATTGAATTATTTATTATATTTTATATAAAAATTTGAAAAAATTATAATGATGAGATAAAATAAGTTAAGATATATCTCAATCCAAATGAGGCCTAGCTAATAGTATTATTATTCTAACAAATTAGAGTGAAAGCCAAACACAGCATTAGCAATAATAATAATAAAAATAATAATAATAATTGGTGTTCACTGAATTCATGGACGGATTATGTCGATTGAAAGGAGCTGACCCACGTAGGGCTGTTCATCCGACCCGAAATGAATATTTCCGACCCGACCCGAGAACACATCGCTTCCGTTTAGCCAATACCCGATTAACCGACTACCCATTTTCTTTTTCCAAACCCAGCTCGTTCCATCGTTCCAATTCCCACCTAATTGAGATTTCTGCCCAGTTCACTCCCATTTCACCTAATTGCACCATAGCCAAATAAAACATTCGTATTAGTTGATATTTCTCTCAATCGCAAATCTCTTGAACAAGATATCAGTCCACGAACCTCCAAAGAGCTTTCAATGGATTCATGCTTTTTGTGCTGTTCAATGGATCAGCGCTCTTTTGTGTAAATTTTCGTCTGCAACTTTGCCGTCAAGTTTCTGGTAGCCTCCAAGCCTTCCTTCTCCGTTGTCCATCCCTTAACGTCGCTTTGCTTCTATCAGATCAAGTTCGATAAATTCCTCACTTACTACAGTATTGTGCCTTTGGTCGCCCAAGAAAGCTAAACCAACATCAAAACAAAACAAAACAAAAACAAAAACAAAAACAGAGAGGCGACCTCTACCGTTTGTTCCATGGCTGCTTCCTTCACTCTGTACAAGACCCATATCAAAACAAAAACACCAAAGCCTAAGACTCTTAAGAGGAGAAAGAGAATACACTTCACTCGATTGTTACCTGATTTTGAGTTTAGAGCAGCGAGAGAATGCCCATTAAAAGGAGAAACCGAGAGACAGTATAGAGGCAGCGGCACTTCAGCAAAAACGAAAGCGAGAATTTTGGTTGACAGAAGGCTAGGGTTTGGGAATATATAGGATCACGATCGGGGTAACGGATAATAACCGATTATCCGATTACTGCTGTTCGAGTCGGAAATTCGGATCGGCACTTATCGGAAATTCGGATCGGGTCGGGTATCGACTTTAATGTACAGCCCTAGACCCACGTGGTTAATTTGCTTCGAATATACCAAGAATAGAAATGGAAAATTGAAAGGTATGATGTCAATAATGAAAAGAAAAATGAGGTATTACGTTAAAGATAAAAAGGGAATTAGAGATATGGTCGAGTCGATTTCACATCAGAAAAAGAAAAAAGAAAAAAAAAAAGACTTTTAACCTTATTCATTTGATCAAACTTCATAATTATGGCAGAACTTGACAGCACACGTCACCAAGTTGCTTCCAAGACAAAAGCGCTCTATCTCTTTTAACGATACTTGCAAGATTTCTTCACCAATAATATTTAACCTCGAGGGTCATGGATCTTTTCAACTAAAGCGGCAATAAAAGAGTTATGTGGTGGAATCTACATCCAATTTCGTGTCTCCAGTATATATATATATATATATATATATATGAAAGGCCCACATATAAATCCCAATATCTTGCAAGATTTTTTTCTTAAAGATACACACACCCACTTGGTTAACCTAACTCTAATAATATTCTTTTTATGCTTTTGTTGGGTTAGGTAGTCTAGCAAATATAACTCACATATCGTCTATGAAGATTGGATAGTTCATCTGTTTATGGATGGAGCACTTAATTATGAGATAATTCCTAACTATAATTTAGAGAATACTTCCATCTTATTGTAAGATTTTGTATTATTAAAAAATGTTTCTATAACCATCCATTTTAATGGTATGACATCAAATGATCATTTCCTATTATAAAAACATTAGAAAAAAATATTAAAAATAAATAATACTAAATATCATTTTGAATTATTCATTTAAGTTTCGAATTCAAAAATTTAAATTTAAAATATAAATAATTTTCATGAACCGCTTAAATAAAAGTAATAAAACTATTAAAAAATTTTAAAAAAAAATTCAAAGTTGGATGAAGAGGCCTAATACAAACCACGTTTACACACTCATTTTAAAAAACTAAAATTATTATTCAAATATTGGAGTGGCATGCAGTCTTGTTGTAACATTTATCTAATGTGGGATAACAAGTTTATTTATTTATGTAAATTTTAAATTTATTTACTTTTTAAAAAGACGTGATTCTCACTCAAATTTCAAAAAAAAAAAAGAAGAAAAATTACCAATAAATTAAAAAATAGAATAAAAATATTATAAAATTGTAAATATGTAGAGATAGATACACATGGCACTTTTTTTTCCCAAGCACTTAGGCCCTGCTTGGATTGGGAAGTGGGTTGAGCTCATCTCAACTCACTTCCATTTCATCATTATATTTTTATAATTTTTTATACAAAACACAAATTCCTATACACCTTTTTCAAATCCCAATACACCTTTTTCAAATTCCAACACACATTTTTCAAATCCTAATACACCTTTTTCAAATTCCAAAATAATAATAATATTAAAAAATAAACCAAACTCATCTCAACTCATCTCATCTCCGAATCCAAGCGGGGCTAAGCAGATACACATGGCACATGCTACAAAGCTAATTATATTAGCCATCCTCGATTTGTGGAGTATCCTAAAAAGCTGCCGGGCCCGCCGCACATCCACCCATCAAACTCAGGGGCACGCCCGAAATAAATTTACAAAACTAGGGGGCTTTTATTCACTTACGGATAAAGACAAAGTCGAACCTGTATAAAACTTCTGCTTACTCTCCCTCTGGTTTCCGTAGCATAGCAGATGGAGAAGATGAAGGCCGTAAGGAGGGAATTACCTCTTCTTCTCCTACAATGGATTCACCTGTAATTTCTTTTATCATAGTCTGAGAAAATACAGACTCATATATTTGTTGGAATGAAGTTCTTATTGGAATTTGTGTCGTGCTGTGGATCCGCTGCCTGCTCGGGCCAGGGAACGGTGCCTGAGAGAGTGGAGTACGATGAGGAGACAAGGTGCCTGGCTCCGTCTATTCCGGCTAGGAGGAATCGGCGGAGGATGCGGGGCCGTCTGGGCCAGCCGGCGGCCGAGTCCGAGTGGAAGCCGTCTCTGTGCGCTATCGCCGAGGACAACGCGATGGTGGTGATGATGGAGAAAGAGAAAACCATTTGCGCCAATGATTCTAGATCTGAGGCTCGGAGGTCTGCGAAGAGGAAGAGCGGGTCCGGAGCCGGAGTTCATGTCCGTAGCTACGGTTACGATTACGGGTAAAACAACCGTTCCTTTTAATTCTCCACGGTCACGGGCCGGCACCCTTTTTGTTTCTGTTAAACTTTTAGTTGATCAAATAGTTAAGGATTTTTTATTGGTGGTGAATACTTGCAGGCCAACTCATCATATTCCGACTGTCATTCCAGCATTCGCTCCGACTCCGTTCATGTTTTGATTAGCGTTCACTGGAGGTTTCCTCATTTTCTTCCTATGCAAAGCTTGTAAATAATTTCATTACTTAAATTAGGGGTGTTAAATCTGTATTTGTATTCTGTTAAAACATATATATTATGATATACAAGTCAATGTTAATCCGACCTATTATTTTATCATTTTAAAATTTTAAATTCTAACGTGATTTATTAATATAACACGGCGTGTTATGTCAATTTATTAGAATTTATTAGTGAATATTATAAAATAAATTAATAAAAAAATATAATATATTTTAATTTGTTTATGTAAATATATTAAATATATCTAAAATTAATTCGTTTGACTTAATTAAATTTATTATAATTTTATACAAATATTAAAATTATAATATCTATAAAAATTATAATACTAATTACAAGTATAAATTATAATATAAATATTAAAATTAAAATTCTGATAATTTTATTTTTAAATATAATAATATATTTATAATTTTAACTTTTATAACGTGCTATAACGTGTCATAGCGGATCAAAACAAATTGACCAACTATTAACCTATTAAGCAATCATGTTATAATGGATTAATTTGTTTTGATTTAAAACTCATTAAGATTAAACTTTAATTCATTATTATCGTGTCGTATTTATATTAGATTAACTAATCGTATAATATATTGTTTCTTCTATTAAAAACGAAAATTTAAAAATAAACTCCTATAAAAGTAAACTTTTCCTGGATTTTGTTAACGCATTTTCTTTCACGAGTATGGATTCAATCGGCAGAGAATTTTCCTCAAATTTAGTCGAACAAACTGAAAAATATGGGATTCATTAATTTTAACCATAAAATTTGCTATTTTTGTTATTAATCATATTCTTATTTAGAGACATTATTATTATTATTTATTTTTCTTGTAGTGGCACTAAACTATTGAAAAAATTGATTATGTATTTATTTATTTAACTGCAAATCGTGACAATAAAGATGAAAGAATGATAATTAAACATCGTATTAATATTAATGAAAGAATGCCGTTACAATTACATTTGCATTTTAATCCAAAAAAAAAAGTACATTTGCATGATTATATTTTTGGGAGAGCTATAGTCCGGTTCGGTTGAAAACGTTTAAAATACAGCCTTTCAATCACGCGGCGACACATAAACTCTTATAGCAAAAACAGCATATGCCTGGCCACACCGGATCCTTGCTGCAACCCTTGCCTTCTCTCTTTCGGCTCCGTGTTTTCTCATTGCGTCAACCACAGGCAGGGATCCACATCCTCAAAATCTTCAGCCTTATGATATAATCTGGTTTGCATATATCAACCAGCAAGGCAAATAATTAACAGCCCACGTATTAATAACGATCTTTGATAGTGCATTGTAGCCATTAAGATCTTTGACCAGATCTGTATTTTCTTTTTCTACTATATCGAAATGCAGTAGCCCCACATCGATTTGTGACTTCCTACTTTGTTATTTAACTTGCATCACCAAAAAAATGATTTCTTCAGTTTCCATGCGGAGAGGTGTCGAAGAACTCCCCCTTCGTTTTCTCATGTCGTTGAAGAACTCCTTTACGAATTGATCGATGAATTTGGTAAAAATAATTACTGCTTCTCCTCTTCATTTATTTGGTGGGTCAAGAACACAGAATCAGAAAAAGACAAAGAATGAGTTTAAAGAGATCCATACAAAGTTACACTTGCACGTTCTGGTTGCCAACTTACCTTCTTTTTTTTTTTTCTGGGTTTTTATATCAGCAGAGTGACTGTGTGAAATATGGATTTTTTCTGGGTTTATATCAGAGTTCTGGGTTTTGCTATAGGATTCTCATTCATATTTTACCTCACATTATTTTTTCTGGACTTTTACACGTCCTATTTCATTTGGTTGAACGATTTTGAAAAAGAAACGTAATACCATTTGCCATTGGTTTTGGAGAGGAGAAGAAGATGAGAAGAAGAAGATGGGGAAAAGTGAGGTCTGCACTCTGCAGCATGAAGGAGTGAGTGAGGGAGGGAGTCAAGTGAGGGCGTCTGATCGGGTGGAATGCGTATTCAAGTGAAGCCCATGCAATTGCTGATGTGTCATCGGGTGATTGGAGGGCTGTATGTTAAACGTTTTCAGTCGGACTGGACCTAGGTTAATTTTATTTTTTTGTAAAAAAAAAAAAAGAGATGATAAATTGAAAGATTTTTACTTTCAAGAATATAATAGAAATTAAAAGAAAATTCAGCAAGGGGGTCCAAGTGGTAATCTATCTTTTGAGTGCAAGATTATGAAATCTATGCTGAATTTGGATGAGTGGTGGGGAGTCTTACTCCTACCGGCCACTTTGTGTTGAACACAGCCGAAGTAGACACTAAACTTGGTGATTAACGTGCATTTCTTGAGGCCCCACGTCAAATCATAGTTTAGACCAAAAGTATCTTTGTATGGGAGGATCGCTCTCTTTTATATATTCAGCATTCACTTATAAAATTGTATGGTGGAATAGAATAAGACGTAATTCAAATTATGATTGAGCACAATGAACAGCAGAAATGCAAGTTCTTGATCATTTTCTTTTAATTCAAATTCCATCATGTCTTTTGAATTTTCACCATAAAAAAGACCCAGCTTATTAGTTTCTTGTAATCAAGTACTTTGTATTCGGGATTGTAATAGATTTTAGCATTTGCCTAAAAAGAAAAAGTATGTTGTTGTCATGTTCTATGGCTTGGACTGCTTGGCAACATCTCAACAAACATAATCTGCACAAGGATCGGGTGTGGGGTGGTGTGGTCTTGAGATCACTCCGACAGAAAAGTTTGAGAGATATATAGAGAAATATGGAGGTAAGTGGGAGATTAGAAATAGATGAACCAGCTTGTAAGTTGTGGGGTATTTGGCTATTTATAGGGGTCGGTTTGTCTCGGACACTCCCCCAAAGGAGTATGCTTTTTGTCCAGTCAGTCATCATTCATTCTGTTGAGCGTGGGCTTTGGCTCTAGGCGACACTTTTGGGAGGGAGCGGGGGGAGGGGGCTTTGATTGCGCATTAAATGAACCACAGGTTTTAGGCACTTCGATTTGACTCTGCATTGAATGTGGTGTGATCGATATGCTTTGGCAGGTATCAAGTGTCTCAGCTTAGATTTGCATTTAATGTGGCGTGATCGTGACCAGCACACATATTTAATGCGGCGTGTCTAGGTAGACATTCGCATATAACATGTCAAGGATATGTCTAACTTCTCTTAATCATCATGTCACTTGTTTTGGTAGTCTCTCGCCCGGTCTCTAATAGACTAGTCTCCCATTCCGAGTCCCGTGTCGCTCTCTGACTGAGCACTTGGGACGGGACCTCCTTAAGACTGGGGTCTTTCCTAGGCGTGAGGCCTGACCTTCCTTATTGGGCTTTTTTTCATAGTATTGGGCTAGAAGCTTAGTCTCCCTCGAATAGGCCTCCCCTCACAAAGAATAAGAAATGTAATCTTGTTTTCTTTACCGAACTCATGTTGTTAATAGTATACTAAGGTCCATTTGGATGCTAAATGATCTCAGATCATCTAAATTAGTTTCGGATTGATTTACTCTATATTCAAATATATAATTTATTTCATTTGAAATAAAAGAAAATTTACTCATTATTTATTATTTATTATTTTATTATTATTTTATAATGTGACATTAAATAATAAATTTTTATATAAAATAGAAAAAGTAATTTTTAATTATGTAATAATATATAATAAAATGATGAGTAGATAATAAAAGAGATATAATAAATAGCATTATCTTAAAATAATTTCAAAATTTTCATCTTAACTCAACAGTACCGTTTATTGATTGGACTTTTGTCATTATTCCATCCTTATAATAACATATCAATCATTCATTAGTGAAGATCGTTATTTTTTTCAACTTTACTTTAAAAAGTTAAAATATATGTAATCTATTTAGAGCATGAGTATTGATTTCATCAAAATAAATTATCAAAATTTGAGAAAATATTGAAAAGTACAAGTTTAATGAGAAGCCTACACCAAAATAAAAATCTTTTCATTCGCCGCTTTTAATTCTCTGTTGATTTCCTAATAAAACACTCATTCTTATTTCAAGCTCGAAGCCTCTATCCTTTGTTTTAGGTTCTTATTTTAAATCAAATACAAATTTTAACTCAAAACACTTCAAATTCTATCTTTTATGTTTATGGTTCCGAAATTCAAAACCAATTTCGAGATCCCTTCATCGCAGCAATCTAGAGAATGAAAATAATATTATTATTTTTATCGTTTGATATGTTATTTATTGAGTGTTCGATTTTTTTTTTTTTCGTTTTGTATTTTTCTATGTTTTCTTTTAAAAACCATCCCATGATGAGGAGATTTATGAGGATGCACCGAAGGACAAAATTTGATTCAGAGAAATAACGCAAAGGCCTAAACAATTTTTGGTAAGTGTAGTTTCATGAATTTTATTAAATAAAATATTGTTTGATAAACGCATGAGATTGTAATATTTTAAATAAATACTTTCACCAACTCTTTAAATTTTATAGTCTGAGATATTATTATAATATCACCTTTTTTTTTATTCCCAAAACTACTCTACTTTTAAAAAAGTTTTTTCTTTGAAAAAATGTTTTCCTCTCTTATTTTGAAAAATAAAATCCACAAAATCATTCAATCTAGCTCTGATACTAATCTCCCCAACATAAACATTTTTACAATATTTCGGGAAGCAAATGTGGTAATGGAACTTTTCTTATAAAATTGACGTGCCAGATACGAAATTTTTTATAAATAAATAATAACCTCTATAAAAATTTAAAGAAAGTTAATAGAAACATTTACTTAAAATATTACAATCTCATATGTTTATCAAACAATATTTTATTTAATGAAATTCTTGAAACTACACTTATCAAAAATTATTTAGGCCTGCGTCACCTTCCTGAGTCAAATCATGTCCTATAGTACATTTTTATAAATCTCTTCACCTGGGATATTTTTAAAAGAAAAGAAAAAATATATAAAACGAAAAAAAAAATGAGTCGAATACTCAATTAATAACACACCATACAATAAAAGTAATAATCATCGATTTAAATTTCCTAAGTTGCTGCGATGAAAGAATTTCGGGGTTGGTTTTGAATTTAGGAATCGCAAACATAAAAAATAGAGTTTGAAGTGTTTTGAGTTGAAGTTTGTACTTGATTTTAAAAAGGAGTCCAAAATAGAGGATAGAGGCTTCGGATTTGAAATGAGAATGAGTGTTTTGTTAGGAAATCAACAGAGAATTAAAAGGGGCAGATAATTGAATCCTATTCAAAGTAAAAATACGATCTCAGACTATATTGGATAAAAATCTAAATTCTTTAATCTCAGATAGGCCAACTTATGTCATGATGTCTCTGCTTGCTATGGTTCGGAACCACCATACATGACTACTACCATGGCCACTTTGATTCAGAAATAAGTTACACTATTTACAGATCTAATGTGTAACATGTTATTTATTGTGAGACCTCATTATAATTTATAATGAGAGTCGAATTGCCCATAAATTTTTGTCTAAATTAATTCAAGAGTTGACGTATTATATATGTTTGCTCCTTTACCTTTGGAAAGCCTGTGTGGTTGGGCTGCTCAAGTAGCCCACCTGCCGTAATGTTTGGTCTGACCATTCTTGATATACATACAAATTGTAATGCAGTATATCATTCCATATATATATATTTTTTGGCTGGAGTACTTCGCGGTGTAGTTAATAGGGTAATGCAAATTGACCTAGCTAGTTTAAGGGCTTGATTAAGTTTGGGAGACCTGAAACTGAAAGTGTTCTGGGCCAAATCTGGAGGCCAGCCTGAACACGGTCTTGTCTTAAGTTCTTAAATAGTAATAAAATAGTAATTTGTGTATAGTAATGAAATGATCTAGGTTAACATATTTATTAGATTTTGAAAAATGAGAAATGAAAAATTGAATAAAGTTATTGTCATAATATAATTCTTTAATATATTATTTTTTTGTGATTTGAAAATACTGAATTATTTTTGTATTTTGTTTAGAAGTTTGAAAAAATATATTGTATTTATTAGGTAATAATTAGAATTTAGGTCATAAAAAAGATTTGAAAATGAAAAATATTTGTATTTAAATGATATTTAAAGAAAAAAAAAGAGTTGAAAACGGTATATATATATATATATATATATATCTAAACGTGGCCTAAATCTCAAACATGTATTAATATGATGAGTGATCTTTCGACAAGATTAAATACAGTTATTGTTGGGTTGAATGTAGAGACTAGTATGAGAGCTGAAAATTGTGTGTCAGGAATCTCGTTCGAGCCTGGCTCGAGCGAGACTCGCTTGACACTAGCTCGAACGAGATTCAAATAGAGATTTTGCTTGACACTCACTTGATATCGCGCTCGAGCAAGATTTGCAGGAATTTCAAAATTAGGATTTTCAGCGCCATTTTTACTATAAATATGTTGTATTTGACTTGTTAAACATAGTTTTCATCATATTTTGAGAGATAATAATTGCTTAGTGAGTGTATATTGTGTGAGAGAGCAAAAAATCCTAGAGAGAGTGAATTGAGATTGAGTAATTGTAATCTCCTCTGATTAATAAGATTTCTGCAACTCTGTAGATGTAAGCAATTTGTCAAACTACATAAATCTTGTGTCGTGTAATTGAATGCATTTGCTTTCACTTTTATTTGCTATCGTTTAAATATGTATTTTGTTCACAATAAAGCACAACAATAATAATCTATCATTCGGTGGGTTCTTTTGAATGGACTTCAAAATTGTTATTTGAATTAATTATTAGACAGTCTTAAATATTCTCGTCTCATAGTAATTAGACGTTATATCAATTTAAATTTATGAATATATAATAAATTTTAATAAAAAAATGCTATTATGAACACTTTACACAATACATGATAACACACCATCCAAATGACACGCAGTGTTAAAATGAGAAAAAAGCATCACATATATATTTTTAAAGATCAGTAGTGTTATATATATATTAATAATTTTACTTACACTTTTACGTGTTACAATACTTATTTTATTAGTTTTATTTCAATTTTAAAATTCAAATTTTATGATTTGTAGCCAACATATAGAGAAAAATAATTTTTTTGTAAATTTTTCTTTGATACATTTATCCTTTTCCATTTTCAAAACAACTAATAAAAGCTGTAATAAAATTCATCGATCTCCGCAGTGTGCTTGAAAATATCACTCCATGAAGAAAATGTTTATTTATATAATGGCCCATTGTTTCGTGCAAAAATGAAAAAACTATTCCCAAGAACTCTTAAAAACCAACCTAGCGTCAAAAAATAATAAAAGGAAAAAGAAAAAAAGAAAAAAAAAAAAGAGAAAAAGGTGAGCCCCCTAGCTAGTATCAACAACTTGACACAGTAGTTGATCTATCAGCAGTTTCTCCATCCTCCATTCCTGCCATAGTATCATACAGAGGCTTATTTAATGTCTCCGGCAAGTAAAACGCAAGCATCCCTCCCACAATCCCACACACTCCAAACACCACAAAGGGCAATCCACCCCCTAAAACCACCACGAACGGTGCTAAGATTGCCCCCATTTGCGCCGCCTGGGTTGCACATCCCAGCGCTGCATTTCTGACCACCGTCGGAAACAGCTCCGTCGTATAAATGAACAGCAAGTTGTAAGTTCCGGCCATTCCAAATATTCCCAAAATCCCACAAACCATTCTCACTATCTTCCATATCCCCTCGCTTCTCATTAAGCTTCCCAATAAGCAGAAAAATCCACTGAACCATAACGTCCCTATTGCTAATGGCTTCCTTCCGAACTTGTCCAGCAACACTGCCGTGATCGTAAAAGCTGGCATTTCGGCAACTGCATTAAGGAACACGTTCAGGTAAAGATTAGTTTGTAGGTTGACAACGTTTAGGCTGAGACCATAGTACACGACCGAGCACAGGAAATTAATGGCCACGGCAAGAAAAAGACGAATGCGAGTGACTGGCGCGCGAACCACATCGACGAGAGAACCACTTATTGCTTTGTCAGTTTCCGGTTGCTGCTTGCCGGTTTGTTCATAGTTTGAAGTACTGTTATTTTTTTCTTCGTCTAGTGCCAGAAAAACTCCATCGGGGAGGTGCTTTCCATTGTATTTAGCGATGGAGTGCAAGAGTTTCATGGCCTCCGTTAATTTTCCTCGAACGAGATACCATCTTGGAGACTCGGAGATAAAAGGAAGGACAGTGACGAGGAAGAGAAGGGAGGGAATGGAGGAAGCAATGTAGAGAGTACGCCATGACCGGAAAATGTAGGCTATACCGGAGAGTAGGGCGATTCCGGTTGAAAAGAAGTAGAATGTGGACATCCCGGCATAGCCGCGCTTTGAAGGGCCAACGGGCTCGGTGGCTAGGACAAAAGCACAGAGGCCAACGCCGCCGGTGCTGAAACCAGTTAGGAGGCGGAGTAAGACGTAGATCCAGTAGTCTGGGGAAAACGCTGTCAAGCAACCAAAGACGGCGTTTAAGATACAAACTACTCTGAGAGAACCTTTTCTTCCCAGGAAGGAGTCTGAAAGATGGCCAAATATTCCAGCACCTGATCAAAATGAAATTAATTAGGAGACAATAAATCATGTCAGTCGCGATATATACATTATATTCTGTTGAAAACTCAATTAGCTTGCACAAAAAGTAACGTTGGCATTAATTAAGGAAAGAAAAATAAATAAATATTTATGATAATTTAATTATAATTAAAAAAAAATTATTTAACATTAAAAAAAATTATTTTTATCATAAATGATTATTTTAATTATAATTAAAATATCATAAATATCTATTTTTTTTTTATATAATATCTTAATAATTAATTAGCTTTAGTAAATGCTCGAGAAGCGAAGAAAATAATAAAAAGATGCCTGCCAAGAATAATATATGGAATAATGTCATGGTCTACACTCTACAGTGTCAAAATTAGACATTTGGGAATTTATCATTTTAAACCAAAAGGGAGGATGAACACCGCAACTTTAAAAAATATTATCATCACCGCATGATCGTTTAGTCATTCTTAACGTTGTCACGAATGTCATGATGACAAGCAGTTAGTACTGTGTGCGTACTGACGTGGCTATTAAATAAATAAAAGGGAAAAAACCTAAACCTTCCTTATCAGATAATGATATCTCCTCCACTTGGAACTTTGAAAAACTATATATAGGTGGAAGATATAATAATAATAATAATAACTTCATTGACAGATTAGATTATCTTTGGTGGCATTAAAGTTAAAATGCAGACTGATATCTCAGAAAGTTGATCATAAAGGTTTCCCTATGCTGCATTCTTCATAAAAGGTGTTGATGAGCAGCATGTGGCTGATCATGTGCAACAAGACGCGAGGTAATTGCCATGATGATCTACAAATCAAAAAAATACAACAACGTTTTATTTTCCCTACTCTCATACACATCTATTGTATCTGTCTTTGTACATAAGACTTAAACAATATTATCATTAGCAGTTAAATAGTACTTAAGATCAGGATAGGATCATGGTATAAGACACTATACGTAAAAGAGAGTAGAAGACGATATTTCAAATGTATGAGATGGTCCGAGTTACTACCACTACAAAAAATATCATCTGTTGTGATTAAAGAATAGTAAAAAAAATATTATTTATGATTAATTTTAATTATAAATAATTATTTAATTGAAATTAATTGACTATAAAAGAGTATTTTTCTTATAGCGTACGAGAAAAAAAGAACTCGGTCCATCGTCCACGTACAATCCAAAGAAGAGGCGGAGAAAATTTTAAATATAATGACTTTTAGCATATCAAATAATCACCGATATATAGGGAATAATTTATTTATTTACTTATAAATAAATGACATTTTCCTACTTATATCTTTGGATCTTTAGAGCATTAATATTAGCATATCATTGAATTCATTAAAGGTAAATTTGATAATTTTATTTAAAATAATCTTATATTAGACTCATCAAAATTTATCAACTCAAATTTTAAATTACAGTACTTGAATCTTGTATTCATATTTAAAGAATTACTATTTACTTATTAAAATATTTTTTTATTACTTTTTAATATGTTTGTTTATTGAAAGAATAAATTATAGATATATTTATTAGTTTCATAAATTATATATTATATTATTATTTTGATAATACGGAATTATAAATGTGAAAGTCTTAACTTTTTATCAAATTATCAAATTTTGAAATTTATTTTTGACATAACCAATATAAATGCTCTTCGATTACCACCTATTTATCACAAACCACTTGTACTGTGCAGACTGCACTAACTATTGTAATAGACTCTTCGGTTCCTCAAATTTTATACCCACAATATATTTTTTATTTATGAATCATGCTAGATAAAAAAAAAAAATTAACTAGATAAATATTATATAAATTCTTAAAAAATAGTCCCAATAATAAAAAATAATTATTTTATATTTTTTTAAAATAAAATATATTTTTTATAAAAATATTTAAAACTTGTACAAATGCTCTCTTTATCGTTATTGTTATTATTTATTGAATAATATTATGTATAATTATAGAGTTACAAATTACATATAATTATTTTAAAAAAAAGTAAAATTTATTATTAAAAAATTTATTTAATTTTCACATAAATCTTATATACATTTATTTTTTTTCAAAATAACTGCATACTATTTACAAATAAACTATATCTATCATTTTTCTTATGTATCATACTAGCTTGGTGGTCCAAAATTTTAAAAACCTCTCCGAGATAAAAGCCTTGCGATAAGAAATCTCAAAAATACAGAAGGCAGGCAGGCAGGCAGGCAGGCAGGCAGGCAAAATAAATAAATAAAGAGATAAAGACGTTGAGATAGGGATCACCTATCATGCAGCCGCCAAAGAAAACGGCCTGTGCCAGCCCAACCCTATACTTCTGTCCACAAACCAATCCCCACTCCGCCACCGTTGAGCTTCCCAACCCACCGTTCCACTCCCACGATCCCGGTTCCAGCCCACAAACGCTGCCTGCCGCGACGTCACATCCCGAACCGGACCTGCAACTCCACCCCGGTTCGCGGTCGGCGAAGATCATGACCATGGTGTGGAAAGCCTCCAGAGCCCAAGCCAGGTTCGTCAACACGAAGTGCCTCAGCTGCCATGGCCCGAACTCGCCGCAGTATCTTTGGAGGATGTCATCGATGCAGAGCCTCTCGTGTCCGGATTTGGGTTCGGGATCTTTTTCCGGCTCTAGCAGCGGTGACCGTAGGTCGTAGCTCCGGTCGACTGGATTGGATGCTGACGCGTCAGTCATATCTGGGTGATTTATGGAATTAAGAGGTGCTCTTCTCTCAGTAGGGAATAGGAGGTGTTTGTATATATGGACAGTAGGCCGGCAGGGAGTGAACGTCGGCTTTTTGGTTTTGTAGGGAATTTGACTGGGATAAAGTTTTTAGTCGTGTGGTGATGATCATGAGGAATGTTCTGGGCATCTATTTTGGTTTGGGGTCTAAACAGTAACTTAGGCTGTTTTATTTTGAAAGATGAGATTGAGATAAGATGAAATAAATTGAGGTTAAAATGAAAAGTTAAATAAAATATTATTATAATAAATTATTTTAATATAATCTTTGTATTGAAATTTGAAAAAATTTAATTATTTATATTATTTTATATTAAAATAAAAAATATATATAATAATTAAATTAGATAAAATAAGATAAAAATATGTTTATTTTATAAACAAACTAGACCTGAAAAGCATATTCAATTTTGTACGGGACCAATTTGTCAAACTTACTGATGAATGGGAAAAGCAATTTATTAAAAAATAATAATAATAAAAATAAATTTATAAATTAATATGGTTAAAATATTTCTCTCAAATGAAAGGAAAAGGAAATAAGAAAAATGTTAGGTTTTATTGTTTATTTGTTTGTTATGAAAAGAAAATGGAAGAAAAATATTAGATTTTTTTTATAAAAATTTTGTATGTTGGGAAATAAACATTATAAGATGAGTATGTGCTTTTTTGAAAATTGGCCAATTTTGCATTAGCACAGCCCGGATCTATATAATGGCCCGGTTGGATCCGGTCTATAGGTGTGATCTGGTCTCTTGATGAAAAAGAAGTGGACTGAAATTTTCGATTCAAATCCAAAAATTCTCCCATTTATTGACTCGACCGGATCAATTACATTCCTAACCAAGAAGAAAGGGATAGGTGATGCTGAGCAATTTGTATCAAGAAGATGGAGAAAAAGAAAACATAAAGAAGCATGTATATGTATATTTCACGCCATTCGGTTATGGAACCACTTGTGTACGTATGATGACTTGCGGTTCTGGGTTATGATTGGATTGACTAGTAGCTGTAGAAGACTTTGAGAGAAATGTGGACAAGCTTGCACCACTTATATATAATAATTAGGAGTCCTTTATTTAAGAAAAGAGATAAATTGGTGATTGGTTGGGCTGTTTATACGAGAAGAATAGCCCTCAATGAGATGATGATAAGTACGACAAAAACACAATAAAAAAATAAAATGAAGTCAATTTTCACACGTGCTGCACTTTCTTACTGTCGAATATTATCCTTCAAGCTTAACTGCCGGCCACCTGCATTGTCGCAGGTTACTACCTCACATCGGAAGTACCTCCCCTCACCGGCGAACCAAACCCAATTATCGGTAAACCCCATGCAGCCCCCATTCACCCACGAAACCGCAAGCCCGAGATGAATTTTTCATATTTTCTAGCCGTCGTAGTTTCGTCGAGAGCCAACCAACGGCGTTGCCGCCCCCTCACTAACACTCCCCTCATGCTGGCAAACATAACTCGCCATCGACAACCCCCAAACGTCCCTTTTTTAGAAATGGGTATTATCAATACCCATTTCGGATTTAAGACTACTTGGGGAAGGTGAGAAGTCGCATAAAGTTGCTGTCACAGGGATAAGGTCGTCGAAGAGAGACGATTCTAATGGTGCGGGCGGTGACATTTCCAGTGGTCGACGACGGTGTAAGCTATTCTTCTCCTTTAAACGGGTCGATTGTTCTCCAACGTTACCCTCAAGAAAATGGATTGCAGGAATTATGATTTTAGTTCATAAGTTTATGTTCCAAAGATAATTGAAAGAGGCAACCTGAGAGTTTCTTCTTTGTTTTCACGCTCGAGTCAACATGGGTAGAGTTTATGTAATAGTCCCCCTTTGTTTTTATTATTATTATGTTGGGCCAAAATAAACATTATAAGATGATTTTGGAGTTCTTTTTATATGTTGGCCCATCTTGCATTGGCCCAGACCAGATTGAACCATAGACAATAGTCTGCTTCAATCTATAAGTGTAATCGGTTTGGTCTCTTGATGAAAAATAAGTGGATCAAAATTTCCGATCCAATGCAAAAACCCTCCTATGGATCAACTCGACCAGATCAATTACATCCCTAAAAAAAAGGAAGGGATAGGTGTCAGGTGATGCTCGCCAATTTTTATCAAGAAAATGGAGAAAAGTAAAACATAAAAAGATATATATATATATATATATATATATATATATATATATATTCCACGCCATTGGTTTATGGAACCACTTGCTTACGTAAGATGACTTGCGGTTCTGGGTTACGATTGGATTGAATAGTAGGAGTAGGAGACTTTGAGAGGCATGTGAGTAAGCTTGCATCACTTATATTATTTATATATAATAATTAGGAGTACTTTATTTAAGAAAATGGATGGTAGGAATTATGATTTGAATCCATGAGTTTATGATCCAAAGATAATTGAAAGAGGCAACCTGAGAGTCTATTCTCTGTTCTCTCTTTCTCGAGTTACATGGGTAGATTTTTTTGCAAAACTTTTTTTTTTTCTAACCTTTATTCTACCATCTATAGTGTTGAGAAAACGAAAGGGAGGAATCAGAGATGGAGGAATTGGAGGATTAATGGGGAAGATTAGTCTTAGGTCTTGTTTGTTTTCACAACTTCTCTTAATTCATCTCATCTTATTTAATTTCTACATAATTTTTAAAATTTTTAAATTTCAAAATAAAAATAATATTAAAAAATATATTTTAATAATATTTTATTTAATTTTTAACTTTAATCTTAATTCAACCTATCACATGTCATCTGTAAGAATAAATGAGGCCTTAGCGGAAGAGGAAAACTCAATAATTGAAGTAAATTGTGTGTGTTTGATCGTTGATCGAGACTGATAGAAAGGTGGGACGTAGTGATTTGGTTGGAAACATTTACGCTGAACGAACTATTGGGAAGGAAATCATCGCTTCAACCATGGCTAATATATGGAATTAGGTAAGCAAACCAACAAGGTTCCAAGATTGTTGGACTAATACAGTAACATTTGCTACACATGCGGATAGACAAAAAGTAGTAGTGGCAGAGAGACCATAGTTGATTGGTAGTAGTCTATTTACTCTCAAAGCTATTGATGCTTTCACCCCACCTAGCAAAACTCAGTTTAATACTAAAGTTTTTTTGGGTTAAGATGCACAACCTGCCATTTGAATGCATGCTAAAGTAAGGCTAGCGGAGGGGGGAGAGTTCCGGCAACGAAGTGTTGGGGGCAAGGGGAAAGAAATCAGTAACTATTATGGAGGAATCTTGAAGGGATATTGGAAAGTGGTGATCAGATGAGCACAGAAGATGGAAAAATGGAACATAATAGCCAAAATTTTTTGAAACTCATATGAAGAGAGCTAATTAAGAGTGTAGTAGATCAGAATAAGCAAGATGATGTGGAGAAACAGAACAACCAAGGAAAACGTCTTGAAAATGCTGAGGATACGTGAAGGATGAGTGAAGATATGAGTCAATTTCCTCATGTGGCTCAAAGCTGTATGGGCTTTGAATGGGAGGAAGGAAAGCCCACTAACAGTATGTTGACTGTTGAGAGTAAAGAAGTGTCAAAGAACAACTAGATAAAGGAGTTCGATTCAGTAGCGGTGCAAGACAATGCGAACAAGACAAACAACACATCCCAACATACGAACCAGGGAAGAAGAGGATAGCGAGAGCTAAAGGCAGAAAGAAAATTTGACTGAAATGTTCTGATCTACGAGTGAAAGATGTAGGAATAATGTTACTTTGACACTTTATTTTGATATGTCATGTATTTTAATTTTTTTTTTATATTTAATAATTGATGAAGTGATCATTATTAGTGTATTGATTTTTTTTTTAAATTTTATAAAAATATTTTAAAATGAAAAAAAATTGAATAGAATAAAAACTTGATTTTGGCCTAACGATAATTTACAGCGAATAAATAAAAACGACATAATAGCACCGCTCAAAATGTATGTATTTGAAAGAGAAGCAAAAGGATGTGATCCAAGCCACAAAGGAGAGCACTGCTCATGTATTAGCACAAAAGGAACATCAAATGAATGGGGGAGCAAATATGGATAAATTAAGACGGACCTAGTGATATCAATGGTAATATACCGATCAAACAAATGGATGGCCTGTAAATTATGATTTCATGGAAAGTAATGGAAAGGACTAGTTTTGATTGATTAAAGAAAAGATAATTGAAAGAGAAATAAATGGCTGAGAGAAAATAAGACAGAATTTTATGGTAGTTCGGTATTACGTCCATGCATGTCTACGCCCACCACTAGGCTAGACTACGTACTCGGGAGAATGGGGCAGATGAAGATATAAATGCTTTCAAATTTCTCAATATATTATCAATGCAATAAATAATTTAATAATATTAATCTAATGATTCCTAACTAGGATAATAAATGTAAGATTTAAAACTAGATATGCAAAATTTCTAAATACTAGATTTGGAGCTGACGTGCTATAAATAGTTCTTACTTGGCCGAAATGAACAAGCTAATAATATGTTAAGGATGTGTTTGGTAAGTGAAGGTTGTCTGAGAGTAATTCATTACTATATATTATAATTAGTTTATTACTATTTACAAATTAGTTATTATTATTATTATTATTTTTTGTTATTATTCACCAATTTTTTACTATTGCTCACATATTATCTGGACAAACACAATATCTAAATGTAGCCTAAAAGATTAAAAGCTAACAAAAAGTGGATTTTTCATGTCATGATTGACAACGTAACAAAAAAGTATTCAAACTAAGTTTTTTTTTTAAAGCAAAAAATTTCTTTAAACTAAAACACATGATATATAAAAAGGGGTGGAGTTTCCTAACAATCACCCCGAACCTAAAAATAACAATGCAATAAAAATGAAAAAATAAAAAAGAGGCAGGTATATTTGAGTCCAATTTCTTGGACTCCTTCATTATCTTATTAAAAGAAGTTGTCTTATAAAAAGATGGAAATGTATTCGCAAAGCGAATCTTGGAATCACTACTAAAAGTGGTTGAACCTCTACTAAAAGTGGCTATGGAGGCGAGTGCACTGTTTTTTGTTGACTTGAAATGATTTTTTGAGTTGTTCACGATCCTTCCTACAAGATTACTGATTATTGAAAGCAGTAAAATAGAGTAGCAGCTAGAGACAGAATCGACACGCCGACAAAGAACAAACATCGTCGGTGATGGCATGTGGATAACACGCGTTGTCATAGAAGCTAGGGGAACGATAAATTGGGAAGATCTAAGGCCTTTGAAGATAGCGACACTGTGTATGACCACCAGAACTCCACCATAATGCAGCTAGAAGAGGAAGAAGTGCACAACTTGGGTTGCGTGTGTGGCTAACGAGCCGTGAAGAAGAGCAAACTCCACCATAGGCGAGGAGATCAGCGGGTGGGGAGGTTAGGGGACTTGCGCCTGTCACTTGGAGGTGGCTGTAACCCAAAAGATCGGCAATGAACGGCGTTGCACAGGAAAAAAAGACAAGAAAAAGAATCCTAGAAGACTAAGGAAAGCAGAAAAGGAAACGGGGACGGGGGGAGGAAGAGGATGGAGTCAAAGCTCCGGACCCCCTCTACCCCATGGAGAAGACACGGTAATGGAGGACAGCGCGAGGAAAGTTTGGAGAGAGAAAATCAATGTTTTTAAATTCGTACCATACCGACCAGTATGGTCGAAACATGCCATACCGGCCGATTCTTCGGTACATATTGTGCATGTGTATCGTTTCGCTTAAAATACCAGTCGTACTGGTCAATATTTCGGCCAGTACCGACCTCGTACCGGTCAGGTATCGACCGCATATCGGTCATATCGGATTTCCGATTTCGGCCTTCAATTATTATTATTATTTTTCATTTTTTGCTATTTTTTTTTATCTCAATTCATAGTAGACTATTTACATATATATATATATAATTATTCATAAATTAACTATTATTTTAAAATATAATTTATATATGTATCTATATATATAAATTTTTTTTATATAAATTATCTTGAAATGGTATATAAAATGATATCAATATCGAAATATTTTATTTTAATATTTTAATTGATACGCTCATCGATATAGTATTTAAAATTTTGAAAAAAACACAATAAAGAGAGAGAGAATCAAAATACCATGTTGTATTCAAACCATGCTAACAAAACATAAATGAACATCAATGAAGATTTAAGCACATGGTTAGCTGCACAAGCATCTTTTTCATTATTAAACTCTTAATTTTTCTTCAATCACGTGCAGCTAGAGTGTGATTTTCATGGTTAAACTCTTAATTTTTGTTCAAATATCACGTGCAGCTAGCGTGTGTAATTGGGGTTGGGTGTTGCAGATTCGCAGAATCAGAGAGTTTTTGAGGTTTAACTTAGGATTTTCATTAGCTTGGTCAACTAAGGTATTTGATTAAAATTTAAAGGATTTTAATAAAACAAAAAAGGCTATATTAAATTAGTCAAGTTAAAAATATTTAGCTAATGTAAATAGTAATTCTTTAAAGATAGAAAGTAAATAATTGTTTGGCTAAAAATTAAAATATTATTATTTTATTTAACAAAATATTAAAATATCCTGAATTCAAATTAAAGTATTATTAATTTATTCAATAAAAGTGAAAGAATATTAATTTAATAATATTTTATTATTATATAGAAAATAAATGATTAATCCAATATGTATCTTAAATTTAAATTGATTGAACAAATATAAAATAATAGAATATTGGTTAAAATAGTAGAATATTAACTAAAATTTAAAGATGAATTTAATTATCTAAATCAATGAGTGTGTTCTACGCTGGGCTAGCCAGAAGCCTAGTCAGCCAAAGCCTGGATGTTAGTTTGGGGTTACTCTAATTCATAGGGCAGTCCCAAATACAATAATTTTTGTTTCGAGCCGTGTCGGTGTCATTAATTTTTCAAGAGAACGATGAATTTTTAGGTAATGTTACATATAATTTAAAAAATTAAATTCTTTTATTATTAAAGTAATAAATATATAAATAAAATTTTACTTTAAAATCAAATTAATTAAAATATTCTTATTTACAAATAAAAAATTCTAACAATTAAAAAAATTCATTTTATTTAATCATAAAATATGACTATTTTTATGTAGACTGCAGTTTATTAAATATAAACTACAAAAAAAAATTATTCTAATTTTTATGCATGCCCCTAATTAATGCTACTAATTAAAAATTAGAAACTAGCTAATACTAAAAGAAAAAATATTCATCAGTCGTTGTCCCCACATGACTAAATACTACATGATCTACATATGATTTTTAAATTTTAAATTTTAAATTATTTTTCTTATCAAATATATATTGGTGTATGGATCATGATAATCAAGTAGAAAAATTCAATTAATTTAATAAGATTAATAAAACTATTTTTAAAAAAAAGTAAAAAAAAATATTTAATGTTAATTTGATGTACTGTGAGATGATAAATAATAACGAAAATTCTTGTTCACTGTATATTTGCAACTCGAATGGATCACTTTATTCAGACAGTACTTGGGTTTGAACTTTGAAGTACTGCACGCCACTAAAACTATCTTACATATATGGCCGTCTCCCGGACCCACCTTATATATTAGATGCATGCATGTGTCGATGATCAAGCAGCCTACTGAACTGTCGATTAATTTATTCTACATGCAGGGACGTTTTATTTTTCATTATTAACACTAGTACGTAAACGTAATCCTATGAGCCACCAATGCAGATGATGAGGTCCATGCATAATGCAGCTTATAATGGCACAGGATCCACCATTAAAGACGCTACAAAATCTTTGAGCACAATTCCAGCATGTGTGTAGCCATCTTCGTACTTGTACACGACATCAATGACACGTGCAAGGTTGAGAACTCGCATGAGAATTGGCATGGGGACTTGTGTTGGGTAGAGGCACTCTTTGTTTACATCCTTCCATGCTTCTGTCACTTGTTTCCTCAATTCATGAACTGCTTCTTCTTCTTTAACACCGTGTTCTGTCATGTAGCATTCAACAGCCGAAGCAACGTGCCCTCTCTTTTGCTCAAACTGCATCCAACGATTATTAATTGTTGAAGATTAATGACTTAATAAGAAAAGTGAGTATTTACATCAAATTATATAATACGAGAATGATTATTTGTGATCAAAATAAATTCATATTAATAGAAAATAATTATTTTTGCAGGCCACAACTGATAATTTTTTTTGTAGTCATGAATAGGGCGATTTCATAAATTGTTATTATAAAGAAAAAAAAAAGGAGATAAATAAACCTTGTGTGACACGATGTCATCCATGAGTCGGCAAACCACTGCTGAAGCTGTGACCATTTTAGGGTTACTGAACAACCATTCGAAAGAATCCTTTGTGACAACTTCTCCCATTCCGACCAAGGATGTGGTTGCCAACATTGCATAGGCAGAGGTAATAAGAGCAAGGGGCATATATTCGTCCATTGTTGGTATGTAGTTCTGGTGGAACCATTTGGCTTCTTGGTGGTATGCTATAACTTGATTCTTCATCTGAGACAATGTACGTATGTACGCAGATACAAATTAAGGAATTCACAATAAGATACAAATACTAATGTTTTTGAGACATATAGTCAAACATAATGTTTCCTGTTATATATGTTTGTTTGTTTATTTATTTATTTATTTTTTGCTTAATTTCTCTGAATATATATAGAAAATATGATATTGCTTACTGCTTCTATTGCATACTGAACGCGATACGATTTTTCTTCACCTAGGTTTTGCTCCATTTCAGTGTAAACTTCTAGGAGTGCCTGGTAACTCATTTTCATGTACTCCGGGAGTTTATCTGCAGCACTCATATCCCACCTATAAAATAGGTAGTTTCCCAGTTAATCGAAAAAAATAAAGTAAATAAATGCAAATATAATCAAGGATGTGTCTTAAAAAATCTCAACCTCTCGATTGCTTCAGTAAAGAGGTCAAGTTCTTCAATTGTACCATACACATCATAGATATCATCAATAACAGAGGTCATGGAAATGACTTTGGTTAGCATCCTCCTAGCAAAGCAATATTGGGGCTCAAAGTACACTCCCAGTATCCAAAAATAGCACTCAACCACCCTGTCTCTGATAAATGGTAGCTTCCTTGAAAAGTCCAAGTGTTTCCACCACCTGTAAATTAAACATAATTTAAAGGAATTAATTCTATCAAAATTACTAGCTTATATGGTACTTGCAAGTAATCTGAGATGGAGCTTAATACACAACATGAAAATTATTTATTTGCGATTAATTATTTATGGTAAAATGATCATTTTTAGTTAAAATGAATTTGTTTTCGTTATTCTTATAATCTTTTATAATAAATAATTAGTCACAAATATTTATTTTTATTTATAGTCATAACTGACCTAGAAATGTCAGAAAGTTCTTTCTGGTGCACTTTTTGCAATAGGTTGAAATCCAACTTTGCAAACTTAAGAAGAAGTTCATCGTGTGAAGCGTCTTCTTGATATACAGAAAAGTAATGCCTCGCCTCTAGCCTTTGTAGTCCTTTCCGGATAGGCTGCTTCAAGGCATGGGTTACTTGTTTTGCTAGAGGCCCGCTTAATTGAGATGCTACAGACTCGAGGTGTGTTTTAGTAAAGACAAGAGCCTCATCCAATATATCTTCACCTTTTACCCTGAGATGTGTGGCTTCATACAAGCTTAAAATTTCTTTCACATCGTTGTAAAGAGATGCCTTAAAATTCCCTTTTCTGTCCTTGAATTTGTTGAACATATCTGTCTCACAATATTCCAATGACATCAAATGAGTCACCCCAATATGGAAGGAAATTAATATGTGTTAAATAGCATAAATTAGTACCTACAAGAAAAATAAGTATATATAACTAATTAATTACAATTAAAATGATTATTTTCATTATAAATAATCTATTTTTATTGTAAATAATCATTTTAATTATAATTAATTAATTAATTATATATATATGTCTGTTTTTCTTGTAAATATTTCCATTGAAATAGAATTCTAAGGAAAGGAATTGAAGCAAGCATTTCTTAACCGCAGGAAACGTAATAGCCGTCTTGTCTAAGTAGTCGAAACAGTAGAGAAACAATGTAGAGATCATCATTATATTCAGGGTCGTCATCACTTTCATGAGTCTTGTGCAGTTGTTGCAGAATTTCTTGAATCTCATTATCAAAATGGTAAGAGACGCCTAAGCGCTGAACTGCATCAACTAAGTTCAATTTTTGTGAAGGCTTCCCAACCTTAGCCGTGAGCATCGTCCTCACATTTTCCTTCAGTTCCTCAATTTGTTGCCTCATTTTCACATCAGTTTCCTGTACGAGCAAAAAGTATAAATTATGCACTGTGACTCGTCGATGGAATAATATCATACTTTCAAGATTAATAAAATATTATTTCTTGAAAATTAGTGTTCGATTACGAGAGTTCAAAACATGACATAACGTCGTAACATAAACACGATACATACATACATATATATTTATATATATATATATATCATCAAATTAGTATTTAATTACCAGCTGGAATTGAGAAGCATGTGAGAGAAAATGGTCACCCCAAATGCTGGGTTGAAAATTTGCTGAGCGACGCTTAATTTCTGGCATCACACAATTCTGAGCTGTTGGAGCGCCAGCTACTACCGCTGAAACTTGAAGAGACATTTTTAGAAGTTAATTGGCAGCGTACGTAGAAATGGAGATATATGGTGTTGCTAAACCTAGTGCTTTCAGTTCCAGGGGCTTGTACGAGTATAATAGATTGTTGGTTCAGGTTTTTATAGAAAGATTAGCGCTATAAACGACAAATGGAATTAATGACGTTACTGACCCATATCACACGTTTTAATTTCATGTTATCTTTTTCCTTACTTCTTTCTTTCTTTTTTTACATATATATATATATAATATATATATCTTAGACAGAGCAAAGCATGCTTTTCTAGTTAAATAAAATGACTATAAATAATATATTTTTATAAAACAATAAATTTCTATCAATATTAATATAATGCATAAAAGAAAAATATATATAAATTCTAACATCTTAACAACAACAAAAAAAAAATTGATAAAACAATTACAAGTCTAATAGCAGTACGTAACCTACCACGTACTATTGAACAAATTAATAATTTTCATGAAATAACATCTTCAATCGATCTTACCTACTTCTTGTTTACCTAATTAAAATTAATTAGTTTACCATATATTATATATAATTTAGATATAACTTAAAATTATATATCTAAATAATCTCATCAAAATTTTAAATGATATATTTAATTAATTAATTTTATTTAGATTTTAAATCATATCTAATGTACTTTTGAATATCTAAAATTAAGTGACTGTTAAATTTAATGAAAAAACAAATTAAAACTTTAATAAAAAATGAAAAAATTTGTAAAGTGATAGTTAGATAACTATTTATTATAATAATATATATGGTATATACGCCTCTAATATTAACAAATTATAATTTTCCTTGATGGCATATATGAAAAATAGAATAAATTGATTGGTTTGCGATATGAGGAACGCTTTGGAACAACCCATATGGTGTTAGAGGAGAACCAGCCCTGCAATCATAATTAGACCCGTAAAAATATGACAAAAAATGACCATACACCAACAAACAAAAGATTAAAAATCGATAGAGAGAACTTTGACTTCGCTGATATGTGGGGACGAGAGACAGGTCCTAGCACCGAACCTAGAAACACCCATGGGATATTTCACCTTCGAAGGAGAACCCAACGAATGAACGTCGTTGCTGCTATTGTTCTAATTATTTTGAGAAGGTGAAAATGAAGTATAAAGAAGTCTCCTTTCTTTCTTTTCTTTGTTGTTGTAATCGCTTATCTCTCTTCCTCCTTTCTGGATTTACTTTCTATTCCTTCTCTATAGAATTTACAAGGAAGCCCAACAATCCTCCCAACTTTGCTCGTGGTAGTCTTTTGATCTATTGGATGTTTTATCTTGAAATCCTACAAGTGTTATCGGAATTAGTGGACCAGTATTAGCTAATCTATGGCATTTCATGGTTTTCATTAAAAAAAAAAGAAAGAAAGGAAGCCCAACAATCTTATTGAAGAGTAAACTATTTTCAGTTCCGGCATTTCGTCCTTGAAAACCCATTTACAACATTAATCAAAAAGATAAATGAGACCCAGAAATAATCTTTAACAAATTAAAGAGACATTTTATTTATTGAAAATTTAATCAAACAAAAAAAAGAAGGCTTCAGCTTGATAATTGATAGTGAGGAGAGAGAGAGAGAGAGAGAGAGAGAGAGGGTGTGAGGAAGAAGCACGGGATGGGTTGGATTGAGCTTATCGGGTGTAGGCATTTACATAGTAGTTATAATAAATTGATGATGTGTCAAAATAATATTGGTGGGCTAATTATTTGGTGAGACCAGTCGGACTGGTCTCCATATTTTCTCAAAAATAATAAACATATAAGAATTATCTAGGAATTGGATAGGCTTATAAACATTAAAAAGTAACCATCTAATAAGAGATTGACACTTAAATAATCAAAGCAAGCACAAAGTGAATTGTGCCACACTGAAATCCGTGTAATTTGTACCTCACCCCCACTTTTCCTTTCTTTTGTTCTTTCTTCCTCTGTCAGACCGTACACATCATTTACCTTTCCCTTTCTTGGTTAATTTTTGCAGGGAATAAATGGCAACGGGCAAGCTTATTGGTATTCACCGGAAATGGTTTTGGATCATAAATTCTCATCCATTTTCATCTCGAGGAGAAATGTATCGCATGGGTTATCAAAAATTTGCCAAAGAATCTCCATGTGATTTTCTTGTTCTTCATCGCTCACAACCAGGTTTCCCTTGAGTATCCATTAGCTTTGTTGTTCGGTACATAGACGATGAAGAACAAATTTTGTAGGGAATAAACGGCGGTCCTTCATGGAAATGATTCAGCAATTGTTGGCAAACCAAATTCGGCGAAACCTTCACGGAAATGATCCGGCGATTCCTGGCAAACCAGATCTGGTGAGACCTTCACAGAATGATCTGGCGTTTGTGGTTGATTTCGATGTACGTAAATGATTCGACGATTGTTGGCAAACCAGATCCGATGAGGCCTTCACGGAATGACCTGGCATTTATGGTTGATTTCGGTGTGGCATAACTTATCTTGTGCTTATTGTAATTGCTTACGTGTCAATCCTTCATTGAAAGGATATTTTTTAATGTTTATCAGCCCATCCGAGATCTCCAATGTCTCCCAATTATATATCATCTTTTTTTTTTTTAAATAAAAACTTTCTCATACATTAAAATACCAACGTTCTCTGTTACATCATTTCTCAACTTGGACAGTTTGTAAAATATCAGATGTCTTTCTTCAATTTAGACCTTCTCAATAAGGTAATTAAAAGCTAAACTAGCTAACATATAATCTACAATATTAGCCTCCCTATGAATAAATACAACATTTTAGTGTGAACATTCATTCTTCTAGTTGTGCACATTATCCAACGCACGACCATAATTTGAAAATAATTCTTTTATGCTGTTGACAACTTTGGCAATAGTTTGAGCATCCCCTTCAAGGATGACTTTGAATAATGAGCTAAAGTACTCCATGAAAACCGCATCAAACTCAGCTTCCTAGTCACCATACGATCTAATCTTTCTTTTGTAAAGGTTTGGTCCGAGTGCCTATTGCTTCAAGTATATTTGTAACTTTTTCATCCCATATCTGCTAGACCATTAGACACTAGAGCTTGCCTAAAGTCATCCATTTGAGTCTCCCCCTCATTTTACCTCCTACTTTCTCATTATTAGACATTATCTCATTAAAATCTCCTATAACACACCAAGACATATTCATAGGGTTTAATCTAGATAGCAAACTCTAAGACTCTTTCCTCTTACTACTGTCAGGCTGGCTATAGAAATCCGAGATGACCCATTTCACCTTCCTCTCCTCACTATAAACATTGGCATTAATATGGTGAAATGAGAAATTAATAATTTCCAGATCCACTTTCTGACTCTAGAGGAGAGCCAGTTCACCACTTCTTCCCTTACAGTCTACCACAAAACAATTTTCCATTCCCAGCTTTCTCTTTATTCTGTCAATCTTGTCTGCTATTAACTTCGTTTTCATAAGAAAAATTACCTTCGGCCTCTTTTCCCTCACTAGAAAGTGAAGGCTATTAACTGTTCGAGGGTTGTTAAGCCCCCGACAATTTCAACTTAGTGTTTTCATGGCGACCGGCGGGACTGTCCAATAGCCTCCACCAATTGTAAAATAAGTTTAGCATCGACTTTACCTTTCTTTTTGCTAATAGATCTCTCAACCTCATCTTTCCCTCCTTTCCTTTCTATACAAATTTGTGCACCCGGGTGATCAATATAAATTATTCATAAAACAAAGGGGCCGGTCCGGCTACCCCAGCTGCTTTTGATAATAAACACAATAAAAAAATCTTAAAAAATATAATAAAAAATATAATAAATTGAAAAAACACAATAAAAAATATAATAAAAAAATAAAATTGAAAAAAACACAATAAACAAAACATAATAAAAAACACTATAAAAAAATAAAATAAGGATGATTTTAAGGGAGATTCGGCCCTCAGCCGAACGGAGCCGCTGCCAGTGGCCCACCATTTCAGGTTTAAGGCTACCGGGAGAAGGTGGGAGGTCGCCGGAGGTCGCCGTCGCAGGAGTGAAGTCGCTGGAGCCCGCTGGTCTCGATGGCATGGGCGGTATCGTCCACCGCCATGAGAGACAGCGGATTGCTTTTCATGGGGGGATCAGTCCGACCGACCCCCAAACCCCAGTATTTCTCTAATTTTATTTCCTTTTATTTTATTTTATTTTAACTAATAATTTTAATAGGATATGCTTCTTCGCTTATCGCTCTTAGATCCTGATGAAAGCTATCGTTAGTTGTAATTATTTATTTTTCCTTTTTCTATATGTATTTTTAACACTTAAATATTTTTTTTAAAATAAAGAAATCACAATATTATTAAAAATATTTCTATAATTACTATATAAAAAAATTAAATAAAATTGAAGTTCCTTTGCAGAGTGCACTGGCTAGAGGATGCACCATCTGCGTTCTGCATGCGAGAAAGTATGGATCCCAAATAAAGTACGAAAAATTGCCTCGAATTTGCTTTGATTGTGGATGAATTGTACATGGTGCTGGAGGGTGCCAATTACGAACTCTAACGATAGTAAAACGTCTCACGTATGCAAAAGGAAAATCTATAAAATTATATATATATAATATATATATATATGTAATTTAATTTATTTCTGTAGGACAGTAGGAGATTAAAACTTGTATGTTACATTTTTTTAGCTTATACTTGAATTGTGTACTTAATTATTGATTATTAATGCTATTAATGTCTATATGGAGTGTTAAGGAAGTATTTTGCTGTCTGACTTATCAGTTCCCAATCGACCGGAACCTGTAAATGTAAGGAGAAGGATGATCGGGGCCCGAGATTGCTTCGATGATTAAGTTAGCAAAAGAGAATATGACAGGAGAAATTTGCTGAAAGAAATGTCAGAATGTACCTTGTTTTGGATTCGGTCCAGTCTTATTTATAGGTGTCTGTGCTTTTCCTGAGAGGCAGTTTTGAGGTAAAAGATTTATTAGTCGGGACATCACTCGATCGTCATCCTTGAGAAGAAAAACCTGATCTGATCCTGTCTGTCTCATCTTATTAATTATATTTTCCCCCAATCAATACTCAACTAGATCTTTCTGAAGAGGAACATTAAATGCGGCCTTATCTTCATCTAGTTTAGTAATTAATGATGCGTGTTTATATCATTTGTGCATTTAAGAGAGAAAATCTGTAGAACGGCAATTTTCCGGTTGTTCATAAATACGGGAATGACCATGATGTGAGATGGGTCTGCAAAATACGCTAATAAATGCACTGTTGTTCCTGACATTAGCGTATGGTCGAACCCGGCTTATTCTCTTCTTCATTTGTGGTAGCTAGTGATTCGGGCTGTCTCTGATTCTGGTATTTCCAGGGGAGTTCGGACATGTGTCATCCGGGTTTAGATCACGGGCTTCAGGCCCAACCCCTTTCAGGCTTGGGTTTGTTGCCAGCTATCCTTTCAGTACCCCGCGAATTTTTATCCAAGGCACTTCGATGGAGATTCTAAACATTTTAGAGATAGCGTCCTCCCTTTCTTTATTCATGCTCTTCTTCAGCACTGGATATTATTTTCCTACTTCCCCTTCCGAGCGGAAATATTTGGTCGAATACACCCGGGCGGTGCCAATTGGTATGTTGTTTCATTTATCTGTTGGACTTCTGGGGACGATTCAATTTCTGATCAATTAATGCTGGGTCACGATCTTTCGTATTTCGCGTCAGGCATTCAATACCTTTCAGAGTTTAATTATTTCTTCGTTCCAATTTCCGAACCGTCGCTGACGTTTCTGGTTGCGCTGTTGACCTACGATTAGCTCATGATATGCTCGCGTGAGATCGCCATTATCTAATCTGTCATTTCGGCGCACACTTCTTACCTCTGATTGGTCAGCCTCGAGCACGCCCCCTGTTCCCACGGGTCACGTCTAGGGACATGGCGTTGATGTCGCTTCGTTCCCGCTCGTCTTAAATTCAGTTTCTGGGTATAAATTACCCAGAAACCTCGTTACTGTTCTTCTTTCTCTGTTTAATTTCCATACTCACTTTTTGCTGCCTCTTCGTTTTTCTGCTGCTCTTCTTTCTTCCCTTACATCCTTTCGAACTCTTGTCTCCATGGCTTCCTCTGATCCATGCCCTTTCTTCGCGGGTAATAGCTGGACTTCTTCCATGCAGTCCTCTGATGTGGACGCGCTTAGGAAGAAGCATCGCGTTTCCTGGCGGCATTCCCTAGAAGCCCTAGGGGATGGCGTTAGGGCTTGCAAATGTGATGGGAGGGCCCAAAAAGTTGCCCTCTTTTACCTTATGTTCTCAAAGGGTTTTCGCCTCTCTTTCATCCGTCCCGTTCGAGAAGTTATTCATTTCTTGGGCTAAGCCCCTGCCCAACTTTTGTCGAAAGGGTGGCGTATTCTTTTGGCCACCTGTGTAGCATTTCGGATCGTTCTTTCTGGGAGGAACGATCCTTACCTTGATTTGACTGCTCGAAAATTCTTTTCGATATATCGGCTCCTTCGTCGGAATGGGAATATCGCTAGCTTCTAGATAAAACCAAAATGTCGGTTGATTCGGATGGAGGAGAGGCATTCGAGTGCCTGAGATTACCATAAAAAAATTTTATTTGTCTCGGGCAGGGATTGGGAATTCCCAGAGGGAGAGGGGAATGAGTTCCCAGTCTAAAAAGATTGGGGCTTTCTCCCTTCCCAACGCATATGGAGATTACTCTCACAGCCCACGAAACCGAGAGAGTGAAGGTCGTCCTTTCCTGGGGGGCAGAAGATCCCGATCGGCTGTGGTCCGATGCTCTTTTGACCGAGGAGAATATCGAAGAGTACCTAACCCAACCAGACCGATCTTATGCTGAGGGTCAAAACTTCTTCAACATTTCCGAGGAGCCTCCTTGTTTGTCTCGCAAGAGGGTTTCTGGGAGCGACGTACCAAAAGTCGTCATGGCGAAGCTAATTCGAGCTGTGGTGCCCGTCCTAAGAAACTGAAGAAGGGGAATGGTCCACGTGTCGAAGATCAGGGCGTGCGTATCTCCCCTACGAATTCCCCCATTCGGAGTCCAGTGAAAGCCTCCTCTCCAAAATCTTCATACAGGCTCCGTTTCCTAGAGACTGAGCAGATAAGGTCCGAGGCTAGGAGGATCGTTCTCGAAGCTCGTGTTGCCCAGATGACTAACACAAGAGGGGGGGTGAATTGAGTTGTATTTAAAAAAATAACAGTTATAAATCAAATATACAATATAAAAGGTAAACATAATATAAAGCAGTAAGAAATATAAAGAGTAGGGTAAGAGAAAGCAAACTCAGTATTTTTACGAGGTTCAGCCCCACTGCCTACGTCCTCGCCTCAAGCTACCCCTTGAGGATCCCGAATTCACTAGTCAATCTCCTTTAGGTGGAAATAGAAACCTATTACACTTTTGAGCAGCACCGCTCCAAAGAATCCGTGTAGAACACCCTATACACTTCCAATCACCTCACACTTGGTGATTTAACTATTCCCCGTGTAGAACACCTTCTACACACAGAAGGGTTATACACACCCTTTTACTGATACAAAAATTGATAGTTGGTAGGCTATCAGAAAACACTCCTCAATGAGTGAAATAAGAACAATACAGCACGAACTATATCTCTCAAAATGAACAAGGGTTAAGGCTCAATGCTTAGAGAAGAGAGAATGAAAGTTTTGAATGAATGTTGTATGCTCTTAGTGTTGTAAATGTGAAGCTCTCAAATGATCTATTTATAGGCATATGAGACTTCATATTCAAATTTAAAAAGATTCACATGTCAAAGACATCATCATTCACTTTTTCAAAAATTTCAAATCTAATCCTTTTACTTTTTGCATGTGACAAAAGGAGCACACTTTACTTTTCAAAAATTTCAAACCTAATCTTTTACTTTTTGCATGTGACAAAAGGAGCACACTTTACTTTTCAAAAATTTCAAACCTAATCTTTTACTTTTTGCATATGACAAAAGGACCACACTTTACTTTTCAAAATAAAGACATCTACCTTTTGCATAAGTCAAGAAAATCATCCACCACTTTTGAAAATATTCAAATAAAACATACACATGTGAAAGATGACAATCAATCATCTTAATATTTTCAAAGTTCAAACATTTAATCATGTCATGCACATGTGAAAGATGACAATCAATCATCTTAATATTTTCAAAGTTCAAACCTTTAATCATGTCATGCACATGTGAAAGATGACAATCAATCATCTTTCAAAATTTTCAAATTTAATTTTCAAAATATTCATGCACATGTGGAAAATGTATTTTAATGCTTTATGATAAAATATTAATTTTGAGCCTTAATCCTAATTTCGAATTTTTAAGAGATTTACAACATTACTCTATGATTTTAATGTGAACTTGTTCCCTTCTTGCTCATGCTTGGTTCCTTGATGTGCTTGATTCTATTGTGTGGACAACTTGAGCTTGGGACTCCTTTATTCTTTGAATTCATTTGTTATCATCAAAATCCATGTGTAAATTTATAATTACACGAAACTTGAAACCTTGGGTTCAACAATCTCCCCCTTTTTGATGATGACAAATACTTGATAGAACCTGAAGCCTGTATTTAATACTTAAGCTCCCCCTGAGAATGTGCGTTAGTTTTTCAAGCAAAAATATAAATATAATTTCAAGCATATATAACAAGTTATGTTCTAATCTAAAACTTCTCCCCCTTTTGGCATCATTAAAAAAGGAATTATAATTAGATCAATAAGATATATTCCTGCAATAACCAATGGACAAATAAAACGCTGCGTTAGTAGAGACTGTAGAGAATTCGGTGCGTAGCCACACGTGTTCGACAAAACCTGCAAAGGCTGGAGGCCTAGTTCTGGCAATTCGGTGCGGAAGGAGATTTTGTAAAGAGCTGAATAATTGAAACCACCCGTGCCCGACAAAACCTGCAAAGGCTAGCTCTGGAAATTTGGTGCAGAGATTTGATCCGCTTGATGTTGCTGAAAAATGAGATATTATCAAGATTTGTAAGCTTGTCTTGTTCTTATTTCCGTTTCTATAAGAGCAATCATTAGTTTTATCTATTTCGCATCAAGCTTTCTTCTCATCTTTGAATTGCTTGCATTCTCATTCTACAAATTTTCAATGGCTCGTAGATTTCCCTTCATTGATTCTCTTGATCAAAATTTGAGGTATTTTTCACCTCAGTCTCAATCTATTTCTGCATCTGTCGTGGGTGCCATGAAGCAACAAGAGACTGATTTAGCTAATAAATCAGATCATGACGCCATTTATGAGCTTGTGGGTCTCGGAACTCGATACTCATCATCTATCGTCGCGTTTTCTGCTCGGTTGCAGTCCAAAACTCGCGAAATTGAGAAGCTTAGCGAGACTGTTTCTGTACTTCAACGACTTGTTTATGAGTCAAACAAAAAAATAAGTTAAAGCAACAGAATAAGGATTTGAAATCCTTGCTTGCCTCTTCATTTCGATTGCCTAATCCTTTAGACAAAGATGGCATGATGATTTATGAGGAGCAAATGCATTTGAATAATGAGGCTAAACGTCTCAAGTTTCTGTAGGTCATTTAAGATAATGAAATAAAAGTATCTAGCAGATATTCATGGCATGTATCATTCCTATTTCTCTTCTAATCATGCATAGTCTATCTTCTGGTAGGGGTTTTGTGAAAATGTCTGCCAATTGATCATGTGTACTAGTGAATTCTAATACAATATCGCCCTTCTGCACATGATCTCTAAGAAAATGATATCTAATTTCAATATGTTTGGTCCGAGAATGTTGTATTGGATTCTTTGAAAGATTTATAGCACTTGTATTATCACATTTGATTGGAATGTGATTGTACATAAGTTTAAAATCCTCAAGTTGTTGCTTCATGTAAAGAACTTGAGCACAACAACTACCGGCAGCAACATATTCTGCCTCAGCAGTAGATAGTGCAATAGAATTTTGTTTTTTACTAAACTAGGAAACTAGTGCATGACCTAAGAAGTGACATGCTCCACTAGTGCTTTTTCGATCTATTTTACAGCCAGCATAATCTGCATCTGTGTAGCTAATTAGATCGAAAGATGTGTGCTTAGGGTACCATAACCCAAAGTTAATTGTACCACCAAAATATCTAAGAATGCGTTTAACTGCAATTAAATGTGATTCTTTTGGAGATGATTGAAAGCGTGCACATAAGCACACACTAAACATAATATCTGGTCTACTTGCTGTCAAATATAATAAGCTACCAATCATACCTCGATATACCTTCGAGTCAACTGGTTTACCGGTTTCATCTTTATCAAGTTTAATGGATGGGCTCATTGGTGTTCCAGTTTCCTTAGCACCTTCCATCCCAAACTTCTTCAGCAATTCCTTAATATATTTCGATTGATTGATGAATGTCCCACTTTTTGCTTGCTTAATTTGCAATCCGAGAAAGAATGTAAGCTCTCCCATCATGCTCATTTCAAATTCTTCCTGCATAGTCTTAGCAAAAACTTGACACATATTTTCATTAGTAGCACCGAATATTATATCATCAACATAAATCTGAATCAAAAGAATATCATCATATTCATATTTAATGAAAAGAGTTGTATCAATTTTTCCTCTTGAAAAGCCTTTTTCAATCAAGAAACCACTGAGTCTCTCGTACCACGCTCTAGGAGCTTGTTTGAGTCCATATAGTGCTTTTGTGAGTTTGAAAACATGATTTGGAGAAATATGATTTTCAAAACCGTTTAAGAAAGCACTTTTAACATCCATTTGAAAAAGTTTGAAATCTTTATAACAAGCATATGCAAGTAGCATTCGAATAACTTCTAATCTTGCGACTGGTGCATATGTCTCATCATAATCGATTCCTTATTCTTGATTGAAATCTTGGGCTACAAGTCGAGCCTTATTTCTAGTAATGACTCCGGACTCATCTTTCTTGTTTCTAAAAACCCATTTTGTTCCAATAATAGTATGATTTTTGGGTCTAGGAACAAGTGTCCAAACATCATTTCTTTCAAATTGATTAAGCTCTTCTTGCATAGCTAGAATCCAAGATTCATCAAGAAGTGCTTCATCAATATTTTTAGGTTCAATCTGAGATAGAAAAGCAGTATGATTGCAAATATTTCTAAGAGATGATCGAGTGCTTACACCTCGTGAAGGTTCTCCCAAAATTTGTTCTACTGGATGATCTTTCACAAATTTCCACTGTTTGGTTGCATCTTGTATTAAATTTTGATGATCTTTCCTGATGTCTCCATATTGGACTTCCTCTATTGTGTTCTCTTTGTTGAGATTGAGACTTTTCGTATTATTTATACCTCCTGTTTCTTCATCAATGGATTTCTTAGAGAGTAGAGAATTAGATTCATCAAATACTACATGCATAGATTCTTGTACAGTCAAAATCTTTTTATTGAATACTCTATAAGCTTCACTATTAGTAGAATATCCGAGAAAGATACTTTCATCAGATTTTGCATCAAACTTGCCTAAATTATCCCTGTCATTTAAAATAAAACATTTGCATCCAAATACATGAAAGTAACCAATGTTGGACTTTTTCTCATTCCAAAGCTCATAGGGGGTTTTATCTAATTTGGACCTTAACATAACTCTATTTATAACATAATATGCAGTACTTACCGCTTCAGCCCAAAAATAACTAGGCAATTTGTTCTCATTGAGCATTGTTCTTGCCATCTCTTGAAGAGATCTATTTTTCCTCTCTACTACCCCATTTTGTTGAGGAGTTCGAGGAGCAGAAAAATTATGCATAAAACCATTTTCATCACAAAATGTTTCAATATTTTTATTAACAAATTCTTTTCCCCTATCACTTCGGATATTTGAAATAGTATAACCCTTTTCATTTTGAATTCTCTTGCATAACTTGGTAAAGGTATTATGTGCCTCATCTTTATGAGCAAGAAAGATGACCCAAGTATATCTAGAGAAATCATCAACAATAACAAATGCATAATATTTTCCTCCTAAACTTGCAACTCTATTTGGTCCAAAAAGATCCATGTGTATCAATTGTAGTGATCTAGTAGTGGAAATATATTTCTTGGTTTTAAAAGAAATTTTTGTTTGTTTACCAAATTGGCATGCATCACAAATTTTGTGTTTAAGAAAATTTACCTTTGGTAAACCTCTCACAAGATCATTTTTTGAAAGTTTGGAAATAAGTTCCATGTTGGCATGACCTAGTCTTCTATGCCATAACCAATTAGTTTCATTTTGAGCTGAAAAACAAATGGCATCTTGTGAGATAATTTCTTCAAAATCGATTGTATAAACATTGTTGCTTCTAAAAGCAATAAAACAAATATTACAATCATGATCATTCAAAATAATGCACTTATCCATTTTGAAAGTAACTGTAAATCTTTTATCACATAATTGACTTATGCTCAAAAGATTATGTTTTAGACCTTCAACAAGTAGAACATCTTCAATTATGAGAGAAGACTCATTACCAATTTTACATATTCCCACGATCTTCCCTTTTGAGTTGTCTCCAAATGTCACGTGTCCTTCTTTTTTAGATCTAAGATCAAAGAACTTAGTCTTATCTCCCGTCATGTGTCTTGAACATCCACTATCTAAAAACCATTTATTTTTGTTTGTGGAGGACTTCATGCACACCTATAAAAACAATTAAAATGATTTTTCTTGGTATCCAAGTTCTTTGGGTCCTTTATTTATTAGTATTAGAAGAAATAAGATTTTTAAGTACCCATATGGCCCTAATAGTCATTGTATGTTTTTTTCTAATAGGACAAGCAAGATAATTATGACCATTTCTATTACAAAAATTGCAAATAGCATGTGATATATATGAAGAACTTGAGTGATTATAATAGTATCCTTTTTTAACAAAATTATTTTTATGAAAAGAACTTTGAATATTGGACTTTGATGTAGAAGGATTATCAAAGAAGTTTTTATAAGATTTGTATTTTTGTTTTGGCATATATCCCAAGCCTGCCTTGTCAAAAACACATCTTTGACTACCAAGAAGTTTTTCAAAATTTCTTTTTCCATTTGTAAAGTTTTCAACAATATTTTCTAAATCAGTTTTATTTTTCTTCAACTCAAGATTTTCATCTTTCAAAACAATACTTTCTTTTCTTAAAATATCAATTTCGTTTGTTAAAGAAGAATTTTTCTTTTTCAAAACAGTATACTTTATACCCAATTTTTCAAATTCCTCATATACCTCTTCTAAAATATTTTACAATTCTTCATATGAAGGATCTTCAATATTATCAAGATTTGTTACCTCAATATCATCTTTAGCCATAAGACAAAAATTTGCTGATTCTCCATTGCTTGCTTCACTATCTGAGCTACTTGAATCATCATCCCATGTAGCTTTCATTGCTTTTTTGCCTTTGTTTCGATCTTTCTTTAGCAGGGGACAATCTGCCTTGATATGTCCTGGCTTTTTACATTTATAACAAATTAATGAATCATTTTTACCTGTATCTTTGTTGGAAGATTTTTTGAAAGGTTTCCTTGGAAGAGCTTTATTTTTCAAGAATCTCTTAAATCTTCTTGTGATCATTGCAATCTCTTCGTCATCGCTTTCTTCATCTTCTTCGCTTTCTCTTTCATGAGGAACGGCTTTGAGAGCCAAGCTCTTCTTTTGCTTTCCTTCTTCTTCTCCTCTTTTCAATGTGTACTCATGGGTGATAAGTGACCCGATGAGTTCATTCACTTCGAGCTTCTTGAGATCTCTAGCTTCAAGAATCGCTGTCACTTTTGATTCCCAACGTTTTGGTAGAGAGTTGAGAATTTTTCTTACTATCTCCACTTTGGAATAAACTTTGCCAAGAGCTGTCAAGCTGTTTATGATATTAGTAAAACGAGTGTGCATACTAGAAATAGATTCATCATCATTCATCTTAAACATTTCATATTCATGAGTAAGAATATAAATTTTTGATTCCTTGATTTGAGAAGTTCCTTCATAAGTAACTTCCAAATTATCCCAAATTTCCTTTGCTGTAGCGCAAGTCATTACTCTATTAAATTCATTACCATTGAGAGCATTATATAATAAATTCATAGCAGTTAAATTCAAAGTATAAAGTCTATCGTCTTCACGATCAAACTCTTCTTCTTCCTTTTTGACCTTTACTCCATCAACCACTTTTATTGGAATATAAGGTCCATTTACAATGCATTTCCAGATTTCTCGACCTTGAGCCTGAAGGAATATTCTCATTCTAACTTTCCAGAATGAGTAATTGTCTCCGCAAAAAAGTGGAGGCCGACTGCTAGATTGACCTTCACCAAATGAAGCTGCAATGTTAGCCATAAGATCTTAACTCAACAGATAGTTAATCTTATAATAGAGCTCTAGCTCTGATACCAATTGTTGCCCAGATGACTAACACAAGAGGGGGGGTGAATTGAGTTGTATTTAAAAAAATAACAGTTATAAATCAAATATACAATATAAAAGGTAAATAGAATATAAAGCAGTAAGAAATGTAAAAAGTAGGGTAAGAGAAAGCAAACTCAGTACTTTTACGAGGTTCAGCCCCACTGCCTACGTCCTCGCCTCAAGCTACCCCTTGAGGATCCCGAATTCACTAGTCAATCTCCTTTAGGTGGAGATAGAAACCTATTACACTTTTGAGTAGCACCGCTCCAAAGAATCCGTGTAGAACACCCTCTACACTTCCAATCACCTCACACTTGGTGATTTAACTATTCCCCGTGTAGAACACCTTCTACACACAGAAGGGTTATACACACCCTTTTACTGATACAAAAATTGATAGTGGGTAGGCTATCAGAAAACACTCCTCAATGAGTGAAATAAGAACAATACAGCACAAACTATATCTCTCAAAATGAACAAGGGTTAAGGCTCAATGCTTAGAGAAGAGAGAATGAAAGCTTTGAATGAATGTTGTATGCTCTTAGTGTTGTAAATGTGAAGCTCTCAAATGATCTATTTATAGGCATATGAGACTTCATATTCAAATTTAAAAAGATTCACATGTCAAAGACATCATCATTCACTTTTCAAAAATTTCAAATCTAATCTTTTTACTTTTTGCATGTGACAAAAGGAGCACACTTTACTTTTCAAAAATTTCAAACCTAATCTTTTTACTTTTTGCATGTGACAAAAGGAGCACACTTTACTTTTCAAAAATTTCAAACCTAATCTTTTACTTTTTGCATATGACAAAAGGAGCACACTTTACTTTTCAAAATAAAGACATCTACCTTTTGCATAAGTCAAGAAAATCATCCACCACTTTTGAAAATATTCAAATAAAACATGCACATGTGAAATATGACAATCAATCATCTTAATATTTTCAAAGTTCAAACATTTAATCATATCATGCACATGTGAAAGATGACAATCAATCATCTTAATATTTTCAAAGTTCAAATCTTTAATCATGTCATGCACATGTGAAAGATGACAATCAATCATCTTTCAAAATTTTCAAATTTAATTTTCAAAATATTCATGCACATGTGGAAAATGTATTTTAATGCTTTATGATAAAATATTAATTTTGAGCCTTAATCCTAATTTCGAATTTTTAAGAGATTTACAACACTACTCTATGATTTTAATGTGAAATTGTTCCCTTCTTGCTCATGCTTGGTTCCTTGATGTGCTTGATTCTATTGTGTGGACAACTTGAGCTTGAGACCCCTTTATTCTTTGAATTCATTTGTTATCATCAAAATCCATGTGTAAATTTATAATTACACGAAACTTGAAACTTTGGGTTCAACAATCTCCCCATTTTTTATGATGACAAATACTTGATAGAACCTGAAGCCTGTATTTAATACTTAAGCTCCCCCTGAGAATGTGCGTTAGTTTTTCAAGCAAAAATATAAATATAATTTCAAGCATATATAACAAGTTATGTTCTAATCTAAAACTTCTCCCCCTTTTGGCATCATTTAAAAAGGAATCATAATTAGATCAATAAGATATATTCTTGCAATAACCAATGGACAAATAAAACGCTGCGTTAGTAGAGACTGTAGAGAATTCGGTGCGTAGCCACACGTGTTCGACAAAACCTGCAAAGGCTGGAGGCCTAGTTCTGGCAATTCGGTGCGGAAGGAGATTTTGTAAAGAGCTGAATAATTGAAACCACCCGTGCCCGACAAAACCTGCAAAGGCTAGCTCTGGAAATTTGGTGCAGAGATTTGATCCGCTTGATGTTGCTGAAAAATGAGATATTATCAAGATTTGTAAGCTCGTCTTGTTCTTATTTCCGTTTCTATAAGAGCAATCCTTAGTTTTATCTATTTCGCATCAAGAAGGAGTCAGCCTACAAGACGAACAGGAACAAGGGGGTGACATGGGATGTCAAGGAGGGGTCGGACCTGAGAGGTCGGGTGAGGCTAGCATTCCCGAGGAAGGAATACACGGGGAGACCTTGGATGAGGGTGAGCAGCCTTCCGTCATGCTCGATGAGTCCCCCGAAGGTCCACCCCCGACTTTCGAGAGGGGGTCGACTTCGTACGCTCGAACTGAGCGTCGCCCGTTTTTTAGAGGGGGTTAAGTTCAAGGACTCAGTTCGAGGGCAGACAAATGTCTATGGGCTTGGAGGTTCCTGCACGTCCTCCCTCCCCTTTTCGGTTTCGGAGTGGGGTTGCGGTGCTTGGTCCTTTTTTTGAGTCGGAGTCGGAAGGAGGGGATCAGGCCGACGAAGCTACTTCGGAGCGTCCCTCGCTTTTTGAGCAAGCCAAGGTGGATGCTTCCGAGCGGGTAGCCAGAATGCTGGAGCCCCTGCTGACACAGGTTTAACTCGTGGGTTTTATCAGATTTATGTAGTCTTTTGGTTCCGAGTTGATGGTTTCTTTTCTTTGTGTTCAGGTCGTGAAGGAAATATCCCAGGCCGTGGGTTATGAGCTGGCAGAGCTCGTCGAATTCAATAATGAGGTTGGAACTGTCTGCAAGTTCGGGTTTTATAAGTTGCAGCAGGCGAAAGATCAGTTTGAATTATCGCAGAAAACTTGCGGGGGCTTGATCAAGATGGTCGAAGAGTTATGGGCTGACAAGAGCAGGCTGAAGAAGGCCAATGCTTCTCTTCGAGCCAAATTGGAGGCGGTCCGGGATTCGCTGGCAATAGCTCATCGAAGGAACGCTCACCTCGTAGATGCTAGATCGGCCACTAAGCAAGAAAAGGTTTTTCTTCAAGCTAAGTTGACTGTTCGGACGGCGGAACTAGCTGCCTCTGCCCAAACCCTTTCATTGAGGGAAGAAGAGCTGGCGATTTCGGAGCGCGCTGGGGTCGCTCGGGAGGAGGAATTGGCTGGCTCGGAGCGTGCCCAAGAGGCTTTAGGGGAGGAGCTGACAAGGTCTGAACGAGTCCGAGCTGCTCAAGAGACCGAGCTAAAGGAAACTCGTCGTGCTTTAGAGGATGCCCATTCGAGAATAGCTGACTTTGAGCAGCAGATATCTCGAGTGGTGGCTATTCGCAACTCGGCCTAGGGGTGCGGTTATGCTGAAGGTCTCCGTCGGATAGGAGCCCAGCTTTTGGTAGACCCTCAGCTCAACCTCAATAACATAAGTCCGAAGTCTCTTCGTCCAGACCGGGTTGCGAAGAAGTTTGTGAAGAAGATCGGAAAGCGTGGCTACCCACCTTTCGATGACCTGAATCCTCCTCCTCCTCCTCCTCCTGAGGCCTAACCTTGTCACTGTGTCGACTTCTTCTTGTTATAACTTTTTTTTTTTAACTGATACTTCGGAATGTTTTGTAATTGATAGTTCAGAATATATGACATTTGAGACATTGGCTTCTTTTTAGATGCTTTGTGTTGAAATTGATTATAACTGGTGTTTTTGCTCTATACCCCGTAAATTTTTGGTTAAGTATAAACTTAACCAAGAATTTTTTTGAGCGTAATGTATGTGTTTTGGGTCGGGATTCAAGAGTTGCGAGTTGCTTCGCGTGGGTGGGTTGATCGACCCCGCGAGATTCGAGTGTTACTTTGCGTGGGTGGGTTGACCGACCCTGCGGGATTCGAGTTACTTCGCGTGGGTGGGTTGACCGACCCCGCGGGATTCGAGTGTTACTTCGCGTGGGTGGGTTGACCGACCCCGTGGGATTTGATTCGAATGTTACTTCGCGTGGGTGGATTGACCGACCCCATGGGATTTGAGTGTTACTTCGCGTGGGTGGGTTAACCGACCCCGCGGGATTCGTAACAATAATTGCATATAACTTGTAATGCATTGAAGATTAATAACAACTAGCTTTTTATAATTTCAAGAAGTAAAATACATCGGAAAATGTTATATATAATACCTCTTAAGCCACTCACTATTTTATGGGTGTGGTAGGTCGGTTCCAAAGCTGTCCCTGAGTCGGTAAGATCCGAGCCTGTTAGTTGCTGTTACCATGTAGGGCCCTTCCCATTTTGGTCCCAGTTTTCCCTGTGTTGGTATCGTAACGCCCGTTTGTCTTAGCACTAAGTCTGCGATTCTGAAATTGCGCGGTTTTACTCTTCTGTTGAAGTACTGTTCTGACTTGCGTTTGTTGTTGGCAACTTGGGTAAAGGCATATTCTCTTCTTTCTTCTAAGAAGTCCAATCGTTCCATCATTTTAGCATCATTAATAACCGTGTCATAGTGCTGAACTCGAAGTGTAAGTATCCCGATTTCGACTGGAATTACCGCTTCGCAGCCATATGTAAGGGCAAACGGTGTTTCGCCCATAGGAGTTCGGACTATTGTGCGATATGCCCAAAAGACCGCTGGTAGTTCATCGGCCCACGCTCCTTTATGCATTCCGAGTCTTTTCTTTAGTGTTGAGAGGATCGTTTTGTTGGTAGCCTCGGCTTGCCCGTTAGCTTGTGAGTGACCAGGCGATGAGTATTTCACTTTGATTTTTAACTCAGAGTACCATTCCCGATAATGATTGCAATCGAACTGTCTTCCATTATCGGATATGAAACTTTGGGGTATCCCGAATCGACAAACAATGGATTTCCATAAGAATTTCGTGATGGCTTGAGAGGTGATGCTAGCGAGTGCTTCGGCTTCTACCCATTTCGTGAAGTAGTCTACTGCCATTATGATAAACTTGGTTCCACCCCTTCCAACTGAGAACGGTCCTATCAGATCTAGTCCCCATTGAGCAAAGGGCCATGGTGATGTTATTGAAGTGAGTTCCTCCGACGAGAAATGTGAGATCGAGCTGTGCTCCTGACATTTTAGGCACTTTTTGACGAACTCCTTTGCTTCTTGAAGTGAGCATGGCCAGTAATACCCTGCACGGGTTACATGGGCAGCTAGTGTTCTTCCTCCCGTGTGCGCCCCGCATATTCCTTCATGGATTTCTGCGAGTATGTACTGTTATTCCTTTTTCGTCATGCATCCGAGTAACGGTTCGGAGAAACCCTTCCTATATAACGATCCGTCAATCAGAGTAAATCTAGCTGATTTATTCCTTATTTTGCGTGCTTGATCTAGGTCGGGGGGTAACATGCTTTTCCGGATATAGTTGATAATGTCAGTCGCCCATTCGGGATCTGCGGCTGCTACCATTCCAACTTCATTGCCGATGGAGGGCGTGTCTATTGTCCTGATCTCTATGTTCCCTAGGGGCGGGTGCTCATCCTTTCCCGACGTTATTTTTGCCAATCGATCTGCCAAATGATTTTCTTCTCTTGGGATCCACAGCAGATGGAAGTATCTGAATGGATCTCTTTCGATGCATACTTGCTCCAGATATTTTTTCAGCTTTTCGCTCTTTGTGATGTATTGATCGAGTATTTGTTTAAATACTATTTGGGAATCGGTTCGGGCTTCTAGTTCCGTCGCCCCTAGGATCCGTGCGATTGCCATTCCAGCTATGAGGGCCTCGTATTCTGCTTCATTATTGGTTACTCTAAAAGTCAGGCCTATAACGTAGTTGTGCTCGGAGCCCTGGTTAGTGATGATATGTAATCCTGCTCTGCCCCTGTCTTGACATGACGACCCGTCGACATATAGCTGCCATGGCTGTTCCTGAGGTTTATTGGGGATCTCTTCTGGAAACCCCGTGTATTCTGCTATGAAATCCTCCAGAACTTGTGCCTTTATTGCTGTCCCCGGTTGGAACATTAGATCAAACTCGCTTAACTCGATTGCCCATTTGGCTAATCGTTCGGAGGTATCAGGCTTCTGAAGAATAGTTCTGAGGGAGTGATCGGTCATCACTTTTATGGTGTGAGCTTGGAAGTAATGACGTAGTCGGCGTTCCGCCGTCAGCAGGCGAATACCATCATCTCCGTTCGAGGGTATCTGGCTTCAGCTACTTGAAGAGCTTTGCTAACATAGTAGACAGGCCTCTATCCCCGATTAGTTTCTCTTATCAGGACCGCAGATGTTGCATGAGGTGAGACTGCTAAGTAGGCCACAAGAGTTTCTCCGGGAGCTGTCCGGCTAAGCAGTGGAGGGCATGTCAGGTAGTCTTTCAGTTGTTCGAATGCTCGCTCACACGATGAATCCCACTCATGTGCTTTTCGGAGGACTTGGAAAAATGGGAGGCATAGATCTATTAACCTCGCTATGAATCGACTGAGGGCGGCGACCCGTCCAGCCAATCGTTGGACTTCCTGCACGTTCCTTGGGGAAACCATTCCGAGGATAGCCTGTATTTTCTCGGGGTTGGCTTGAATTCCCCGCTCGGAGACCATGTAACCTAAAAACTTCTCGGATTCGACTCCAAAGGTGCGCTTGGCGGGGTTGAGTTTCATTTGGTAGCGCTGCAAAATGAAAAAGGCATCTCTTAGATCCGCCAAATGGTCATTAGGGCAGTGGCTCTTGACTAGGAGGTCATCGACGTAAACCTCCATGTTTCTTCCGATTTGATCTTTGAACATACGATTGACTAATCGTTGATAGGTCGCCCCTGCATTCTTGAGTCCAAAGGGCATGGCGGTATAGCAATAGAGTCCCCGATCTGTAATGAATGCCGTTTTTTCCTCATCATCCATGCTCATTTTGATTTGATTATAACCCGAATATGCGTCCATGAAACTGAGGAGAGAGTGCCCAGCGGTTGAATCTACAATGAGGTCGATGCGCGGCAGAGGGAAGCTATCCTTAGGGCAAGTTTTGTTTAAATCGGTAAAGTCTACGCACATCCGCCATTTTCCACTCGTCTTTTTTACCAACACAACATTAGATAGCCATTCCGGGTAGTGAACTTCTCGGATGAACCCGGCAGCTAAGAGTCTGTCAACTTCCTCCGCTATGGCAGCATATTTCTCGGCACAGAAGCTTCTTCCCTTTTGTTTAACTGTCCGGATTGTCAAGTTGACACATAGCCGGTGTTCTATTATGGACTTCTCGATTCTGAGCATGTCAGCATGCGTCCAAGCGAATACATCTTTGTGCTCGATGAGGAGATTCTTGAGCTCTGTGCTTATTCTAGGATCCATTCTGATTCCCACTCGCACCGTCCGATCTGGGTTGTTCTGATCAACCGGAATTAGTTCCAGAGGTTCGTCGGCTTTTGCTTGACGTAGTGTTTCCTCGTCCCTGATTTCATTGTCCCAAACTGCTCGGGGAGGAGCAGGCGGGAGCTCGGCGTTCTTGCATCCCAGGGAGATCGTAGCCACATAATTGATTTTGTGTTTCAATTCTCGAGCATAACATTCCCTGGAGGTGATTTACTCTCCTCTGACCTCACCCATTCCTCTATCAGTCAGAAATTTCATCTTGACGTAGTAGGTAGAAGTGACTGCCTTCAGATTATTTAGGGTCGGCCTCCCTAAGATGGCATTGTATGAGAAGGGGGCTTTCACTACCAGGAATTCGGTCATGACTGACATAATTCTGGGTGCGGAGCCCATCAAGATTTGAAGCGTTATCACGCCTTCGGGGTGTATTATTTCACCCGTAAATCCTTTAAGAGGGGCTTGGATGTGCCGAAGTTGGTTGGGATCGATTCCCATTTGTATAAAGGCCTCCCAAAACAAGATATCGGCCGAACTCCCATTGTCAACCAGTATCCTTTTAACTATGAAATTGGCCAATAACACTGATACTACCAACGCATCATCGTGTGGAAAGGCGATCCCCTTTTCATCCTGTTCGCTGAAAATAATTGACTCTCCCTTAGGGCCCGGATCTCCTTGTCTTGATGTTCTTCTCAGAGTATAAACTTCTTCATATCTGGCTCTCCGTGCATGCGCCCTTTGAGAGGAAGATGTAGTTCCTCCTCGGGATGGTCCTCCAATGATGGTTCTGATCTTGCCCGGCAGGTGACTGGATGTGAGTTCGCTTCGGTGTCGGCTTGATTCTCGTTCCCGACGGAAGAGGGACCTTGATCGGGTCTTTTCTCTTCGACCGTTTAGCTGCTCATCTCTTTGTCTATTCTTCAGGGCCTGGCAATCTTCCGTATTGTGGCATGTGATCTTGTGATACTCACAGTACATATTTTCCATTTTTCTTCTAATGGATTCTCGTCTTGATTCAGATCGGTTCTGGCTTTCCACTACCAGGTTGGATTGGGGCCATGGTGATAGTCTATGTTCCCACGAGGGATCTCTTCTTCTTGTTTCATATGGAAGCTTCTTCCTAATTCGTTGTTGGCTGGAGCTTTTTCTGATATTGGTTGATGTTCGGTCATACTGCCGGAGTTCCCTTCGTCATGGGGCTACCAGAGCTTCAAGTGTGTCTTCAGCATTGATGAACCCATTAGCTTGATCCATAAACCCGTTCAAAGTTGTGGGAGTTTTACGGGCTATTTCCGCCATAAAGGGGCTCCTGGGCCATATGCCACCCAGGAGAGCTGCTAGGGTGATCTTTTCATCTTGGTTGTCGGTCGTCATTCTTTCTTTGTTGAACCTGGTCAGATACCCTTTCAGGTTTTCTCTCTCTCCTTGTTTGACGGTCAGTAGGTATACCGCTGGACGCCTTCTTTTCCTACTGGCTATGATTTGGATAGTGAAAAGTCGGGCTAATGTTTTGAAACTGTTGATTGATCCTAGATGAATGGTTCCAAACCATGTCCTAGCTATTCCCTTTAGTGTGGAGGGAATGCTCGACATGCTACTTCGTCGGGATAGCTATGCAGACTAACATGTGCTTTGAAGGCTTCTAGGTGCTCCACAGGATCCTGAGATCCATCATATGGCTCCACTTGCAGGACTTTGAATCTGGACGGAAGATGGACGACCAAGACATCTGCATTGTAGGGTGTCCCTATGCTCTCTCACGAAGAGATGTGCCCCTCGGTTGGGTTGATTAATTTCGCCATTTCAGCATACTTGTCTCCTAACTCTTTTAACTCGGTGTGCATTTGGCGTCGTTCTCCTTCAGAGGCATCGTTTTCCTCGGGATGTCGGGAGCTCACGTTCTCCTTGAGGTTGACCTCGCCACAGGCCGATATTTCTTCACTGGGTTGTCGAAGGGCGGCATTCTCCTCTCTCAGCTTCCTCACAACTTCTTCCAGCACTTCTAGTTTCTCTTCCATGGCTGAATCTAAATGTTGATCGTGTTCGGTCGTCTGGGATAGTGGTACGGTAGACATGCAAAAAATACGATTACCAAAGATCCCACAGACGGTGCCACTGTTAAGGACGTATTTTGTAGTCTGATTTATCAGTTCCCAATCGACCGAAACCTGCAAATGTAAGGAGAAGGATGATCGGGGCCCGGGACCGCTCCGATGATTAAGTTAGCAAAAGAGAATATGACAGGAGAAATTTGCTGAAGGAAATGTCAGAATGTACCTCGTTTTGGATTCGGTCCAGTCTTATTTATAGGTGTCTGTGCTTTTCCTGAGAAGCGGTTTTGAGGTAAAAGATCTATTAGTCGGGACATCAATCGATCGTCATCCTTGAGAAGAAAAACTTGATCTAATCCTGCCTGTCTCATCTTATTAATTAGATTTTCCCCCAATCAATGCTCAACTAGATCCTTCTGAAGAGGAACATTAAATGTGGCCTTTTCTTCATCCAGTTTAGTAATTAATGATGCGTGTTTATAGCATTTTTGCATTTAAAAGGGGAAATTTGTAGAACGACGATTGTCCCGTTGTTCATAAATGCGAGAATGACCATGATGTGAGATGGGTCCGCAAAATATGCTAATAAATGCACTGTTGTTCCTGATATTAGCATATGGTCGAAGCCGGCTTATTCTCTTTTTTTTCATTTGTGGTAGCTAGTGATTTGGGTTGTCTCTGATTTTGGTATTTCCAGAAGAGTTCGGACATATGTCATCTGGGTTAAGATCACGAGTTTCAGGCCCAACCCCTTTCAAGCTTGGGTTTGTTGTCAGCTATCCTTTCATGGAGAGTTTGCGTGTCTAACTTATACTCATGATCAGTACTTTATATTATGTGTGACCAATTTACTACAATTAACTACAATGTGTACTTAATTATTGAATTATTAATGCTTTTAATGTCTATATGGAGAGTTTGCGTGTCTAACTTATACTCATGATCAGTACTTGTCATGTGTGACCAATTAACTACAATTTTTTAAATAGTTGTTGTAATAGATTGTAGGTGACCAATTACCCATTTTCAAAATCAAACTTTTATTAAATTGTAGCTGCAGATTAGTTATTAAATTTCAATATTTGAAATAATTTTGTTAGATTTTTAGGATTTATTTATGGTTCTAAAATATTAGATTTTTTTTTTAAAATTAAACATGATATACTTCTAAAAATAAAATATTAACAATGATATATAATATATATTTAAAATATGAAGATGTTATAATTTATTTATTTATTAAGTGGTGTCAAAATTAATTTCTCAAACAAGTAGTACTAAATTAGAAAAAAATAATATTATAGGTCATTTTTTATAAAATTTTTAGATGGGTTATTTATGGAAATGGTCTGATAATATTGAATTCGGCACACTCTTTTTCCCAGATATATTTGCATGTGTGCTCCTTTTCAGCGGGGGTCCACCTCTAACAATAATAAAACTCACGTAAAATCAAAAACTACAAAATTATATATCATATACATATTTATTTTAATTTACTTTGATTTATCAATTTGGTGCAGCCGTTGCACAAACAGGAACTTACTGATAAAGTGTCACGGCCTGATCTAATAAATAATTATAATAATAATAAAAGCACAATTTCAGCCTAGCTAACTGGTTAGCTTATCCCATTGGCAGTTATTAACTACTATCACGAAAAATTTTCTGATTCAATGAGGTGGCCGTTCCAAAATACACACACACACACACACACACACACACATATATATATATATATATATATATATATATATATAATTTTCGGAAATGGCCGGCCTACTACTATTAGGCTTGAACTGATATTAATCATGCTTTAATTTGCAGATCGGCCGCCACTTCTATGTATGGGAGCTAAAGTACGTGAAGTAATTTTATTAATATTATAATATTATATGTTATATAATTTATTATTATAAAAGATTAATAATAAAAGATTAATAATTAATAATTTGTATGTTATATAAATTATATAATTAGTACTATTTAATCTAAATTTTGGATAAATTTTATAAATGATGGAAAATGATAACGTCAATTATAAAGAAATTGAATTGAGCTTGAAATTAGGTGTTGGTTTTAATCTAGGAAGGATAATAGTTTTGAATTAGGTTAGATTTGAATCTAAAGTGTTTGATTTAAAAGTTTGAATCAGAATATTAAATTTTAAGAATCACATCATTTTAAAATTCAGATAGACAGACAGATGAAGTTAAATTTAATGAAAAAATAAGAAAGTTTAACCAAAAAAAAAAAAGAAAATTCACTAAATAACCATTAAAAATTCACTTATTATAATAGAAAGATATATAAATATAAATATATATATATATATATATATATTTATATATATATATAATGCTAGTGAAGATGTTACGCCCCTTGTACATAGCACCTTATTAAATATATATTTATAAATACTTAAAAAAATTGTTGGAATAGATTGTTTTGTACATGAGATTTGAAAAAAATAGGAAAATTTAAACCCATTTTTAAAATGAAAATTTTATTAGAATATTGTAGGTGAAGATTAGTTATTAAATTTTAATATTTTAAACAATTTTTAGAATTTGTAGGATTTATTGATGGTTCTAAAATATTATACATATTTTTATTAATTTAGACAGAATACACTTCTAAAAATAAATTATTAATAATGACATAATATATATTTAAAATACAAAATATAAAATTTGAAATTTATAAATTTATAATATAAACTATAATCTAACGTGTCAAAATAAATATCATTTCATAAAGGTTTTATGAACAATTAGTATTAATTTTTAAAAATATATATTATACGTCATTTTTAAAAGAATTTTTAAATGGGCTAATTTTTGAAATCGTTTGATGGTGAATCCGGCCAAATCTTTTTTTCCAGATATATTTAACATGTGCTCCTTTTCAGCGGGGGTCCAGCTCCAACGATAATAAAACTCACTTAAAACGAAAAATTACAAAATTATATACATATTTATTTTAATTTATTTTGATTTATCATGAATTTGGTGCAGTCGTTGCACAAACAGGAAGTTACTGATAATGTATCACGGCCTGATCTAATGAATAATAAAAATAAAAGCACAATTTCTTCAGCCTAACTAGCCACGGCCTTATCCATTGGCAGTTATTAATTTCCATCAGGAAAAACACGACTTAATTAATTTGCTGATTCAATAAGGTGGCCGTTCCTGATGATCAGGTTGAAGTTGCAAGAGATTATGGCCAGCCAATTAGGCTTCAACTGATATTAATCATGCTTTAATTTGCAGATCGGCCGCCACTTCTATATAAGCTAGCTAAACTACGGTCATCAGGCGTTCTTTGTAAAAGAATGGCCTTGTTTATTTTAAGATTTAAAAAAATTATTTTGAGGTTTGAAAAGTAAAATTATTTATTTTATTTTATATAAAATTTAAAATAATATAATAATAAATTTAAAAAATAAAATAATTTATAAAAACAAACAAGGCCATTCTTTATTCTTTCCCATGCATGTTTTACAGTACCAAGAGGAATCTCGAAATTCATGTCCTGTACTGAGCACTGTTAATATATTTGTCTGAAATGGAACATCTGTTATACCTTAATTAATTACTTCTCCTTTAATTATTTCAAATCAGATGCCGTCTCCTGAAGGGAATATATATCTTTTGCCTCCTTTCAATAACTCAACCAAGTCGGAGAACCAAAATAGGACGGACTAGGTGGAATTTAATAAACAGTTGGGAGTTTGAGTTGAAATATTCTCTTAACTTATATCATTTTATCCTATTATTATAATTTTTTAAATTATTACATAAAATATAATTAATAATTTAATTTTTTTAAATCTTAATTCATTATTTTTAAATATCAAAATAATAATAATATTAAAAAATAATATTCTAATAATAATTTATTCAACTTTTAATTTTTATATAAAATTATCTCATCTATTTTCATTGTCCAAACAATCTTATTGATATTCTAGACACAAGCCAAAAATTTCGTGATCAAATAGAATATTCTCTCTCTCTTAAAAATGTCTCCAAACCCACCTTGCATTCTCTTTCTCCTCTTCTTTCATCTGCCTATTTTGTCTATAAAGTAAATTTTATTTTCTTAGTTATTTTGTTTCCTCTAAAATTGAAAAAGATAGATTTGTAATTTTTTGACAACATCAACTAAGAAATATGCGCAATACGAGAATACTCTCATGCCACCATTCGTTCAAAGAAAAATGACGGTTTCATGATAATCATTACACGTGGGCCTCACATTCTATCCCTTCCAGAAGCTTTTCTCACCACAATTGTTGGACCAACGAATTCACCACCATCGTATCCTTCAAATCTTAATGTTATGGTTGCAATTGTATATAGGGGTTGTTGCAATCGTACGACAATTTTAATGAATAATATAAAATAATTAAAAAGAAAATAAAAGAAAATAATAAAGAAATTTACGTGATTTGACGATGTGCTTATTTTCATAAAAGTGAGTGGCAAATTTTACCATCACTATAATTAGGATTATAACATATGTATTTATACTAACTTTAAGTGTATGGACGTATTTAGAAAAAATTACAAAAATACTCCCATACCGTACCATCGAGACGTTGCTCCCGCACCTCCAACTAATCAATATCCTCATTAAAGTAAAACATATAAGGTAGATGTCATCGTTCACTCGTTCCACCATCTATCACTTGTCACTGTATACTTATCAAATATGAGCCACATATTCTAACAGGGGTGGAATCACATATTTTAAAATCTAATGAAATTAGTTCAAACTATAATTTGTTTATTTTTATCTCTGTCTTACATTTTTTTAAATTATTTTTATTACTTATATTTTCAAATTTTGTTAGGAAACTCTTATATCTAAATAGTTCAGTAACATGTTCGAATGTTGTGTCCAACAATTACCACCTCCACTTTGATCTCTTGATGTTCTCTTTTCGTCCACAACTGATCATGAGTTTCACTATTTTTACTTTTATTCCAATGCGAGAATTACATAAATTCTTTTGAGAGGTTAATGTAGAATTTTGTGACCACGTATAACACGATGGAGTTTCATTTGAACAAATCAATTTAACCTATTTAAAATAAAGGAGATTCGATCTCTTTAATCAAACATCATGCCGTTTTTGCGGCCGCCCAAATCTGTACGTAATTAGATCAAGCCAATTATCTCAATGACGCAAATTTAGGGCCTCACTGCTATGCCAGGTAACTACTACCTCTACCGTGGGGTAACTCATAAATGTCATGCTACACCTTACACCATGTCAGGTACTTGGTTTATTAATTAGCCGTAGGTCTAGTACGAGGATGGTTACCGGAGATCAGATCAAATCGTTTTTATTTTTATATATATTTTTTACAAACTTTTAATTATCTTTATTATTTTTAAATATTTAAAAAAAAATTACAACACAATAAAAAGATATTTACGTAATCACGACGTATAAAAAAAAAAATGAAAACTATCGAGAGAAATGCTTGGAATCGAAATCCTCGATCCAGAAATATTCCAAGTAATTCTCTTTACATGGACTGCCCTAATATACTAACAAATGTGCTCATTAAATGACACATTAGTACAAATAAGTTTTTTTTTTTTAAAGTATTTTTTAAACGTTCTTAACTAATAAAAAAATAAAAAAATATAAGTTTATTAATCATTGTCACTTCTTTAACTCATTAAAAAATAAAAATTTTAAAAATAAAAATATATGAATAAACACATTTAGTAAATATATTTAATAGTCATACAATCATCTTCCTACTAATAGCTTTACATGAAACGATTGAGATTAGAGAGGTTTGATAGCGATGATTATTATTGATATTGCTTATAATGTATAGCAGCAATCTTGTTAATTAACTTCAATTTGTACCTGATTTTCATGGGTGAAATCGAGCCTCCCGGATTGAATAATATTAAATAAAAAGCATTTTAAAAACAATATTATATTTATATATCATGTATATAAAAAATATATATATCTTATGGGCGGTTATATCTTTTTTATATATTCAAAGCTCATCAAAAGTGTATTGGTCAGGATGACTACGATCATGAGGCGTTCTCTGATAATTATCTCCTTTCCCCAGCCCCCTAGTTATCAAGGATCATTAATTGGGAAGAGGGTGAATTAGGATATAGATCTGTTGATGAAACTTTCCAACTGGCAGGATTTTACATTCAAACTTTTCAACTCATGTACTTACGTTAAACATTTGATCTATTATATTTTGGAGTAGCAGTATATTTTTTAAACTCAAAAATTGAGAACTTTTGTTATATTTTGGGATAATCTAATATTATGGATTCAGACTAGTACTGTCAGCTAATGATCTGGTACGTAGTAGCATATCAATACTTATTAGCTAGCTTTTTAAAAAAATTAAGTGGCTATATATCCAGGATACATACGTCTCATGTGAGAACAACATTTATTCTTCTTCAAACCTGAAAACTACATGCATTGAACTGGTACATGACTAATTGTAAAGTTATTTTATTATAAACTAACTTATTATATAAAACTATATGATATTATAGATGAAGTAGCAGTAAACCAACACTCATAACATTATTGGCACCGGATGTATGAGAACTGCTGCAACGTTATCTCTCATCTCTTTACCCCCACGGGTATATCCATCTCCGTTCTTGTAGATGACATCTATTGCTCGTGAAAGATTTAAAATACACATAAGGAGAGGCATTGGTATAGCATTAGGCCTTGTAAATTCCTCATTGATGTCTTTCCATGCATTGGAAACTTGTCTGTTCAATTCCTCATATGCCAGTTGTGTTTCAGAGACCCCATATTGGTTCATGTAGCATTCAACTGCCGAGGCAGCATGCCCTCGTTCTTGTTCAAACTACATACATATATAGTTTCCCATTGAGGTAGAAAAAACAAAGTCAGCTATATATATACATAAATACACACACAAAATATTGAGAAGTCCATCACAACTTACAAACAAATTAATTCTGATTTTTATAAAAAATTATCTCACTCTTTATATTAGGCTTTTTAAGTAAAGAAATTAGTATTTTTTCATAATATCAAAACAACTTATCCTATAATCAATGATGGGCTCCTACGACCTATCTACGATGTTGGTATTGAAAATATCAATCCACATGTGAGAGGTTATATTATTGAGAAGTCCCACACGATTTAGAGAAAAATTAACTCATCTTGATTTTTATAAAGTTTCTCTTATTAGATATTTTAAAAGGATAGGTGGGTGTAATTTCTTCATAAATATATAATGTCAATTTTGTTTCGCAAATTAACATGCTTCAATTTAGTAATATATATATATGTATATATATATATATTGATACCTTATGTGAGCCACAGTCATCCATGAGCCTAGCAATTACTGCTGATGCTGTTATAGCCTTTGGGTTCAAGCTGAAGATCCATTCAAAGGCCTCCTTGGTAACTACTTCACCCATGAAAACAAATGCCACGGCTATGAGCATTGGGTAACCGGAACTTGGTATTGCGACTTCCATGTACTCTTCCAATGTTGGGATTTGTTTCATGTTGAAAGATTTGGCTTCGTTGAAGTAGGCCCGGACCAATATTTTCATCTGATCATATGCCTCAAAAAGGATCATTAACATGCATACAATAAACGCGTACGAGGCAATTAAGCAGCCAGTTCTAGGAGATCAGCAAAATAATAGAAATTCATGTGTCTTACGTACAGCTTTTTTTGCATAGATTACAAGGTATGGTCTTCCTTGTTTTGCCAGCTCCTGCTCAATTTCTTCGAAAATGTCCAAGAGTGCCCTATAACATATTTGCATGTAATCTGGAAGTTGATCTATTGTGCTAATTTCCGATCTGAAAATCAGGTACAAATTGAAGTTAACAAGATTTCTACCATGCATTATTATAATCATAAAAAAACCATAAATATATAATAATCATCGCCATCAAACCTCTCAATCGTTTCTGTAAGGATTTCCAGTTCTTCAAGAGTGCCATATGCATCATAAATATCATCTATGGTGGATGCCAGGGCAATAACTTTTGTTAGTGTTTTTCTTTCAGGCGAGTGCCGGGGCTCAAAATAGACTGCAATAATCCATAAAAAACACTCCACAATCCTGTCTCTTGCAAAAGGTAGTTTGGTTGCGAAGTCTAAATCTTTCCACCATCTACAAGTTAACCAAATGGTATTAGAAGTGCATATTGATATATATATATATATATATATTTGATGGATTGTTAATTTAGTTGACTTTTAAGTATTAACTACCTGGTGATTTCAGTAAGTTCCTGTTTGTGCAAGGACTGCACCAAATTGAAATCTAGAATTGCAAGCTTCAGGAAAGATTTTTTATGTGAAGTGTCATCTTGCAGGTAGAAAGAAATGAAGTGTCTGGCCTCAAGCCTTGGTATGCCCTTGTGAAGGGGTTGCTTTAGGGCATGATTGACTTTGGCAGCTAATGGATTGCTTAAATGGGATGCAGCGGACTTGAGTTGAGTGGTGGTGAAAGCAAGGGCCTCATCAAGGATGTCTTCCCCGTGCACCCTAAGATGTGAAGCTTCATACAAGGCTAGGATGCCCGGAATGTTGGTGCTCAAACTTTCCTTGAAGTTACCCTTTTCATCTGTAAACTTGTTAAATACATCTGCTTCAACACCAAGACTCGAGCGAATTAATAATTATATATCAAGACCAAGATCCTTTTTTTTTTGTTATTTCATGAATTAGTTTAGCTACATGAGGGACATCCAAATATCATGACCCACAACAGTACTGATGATTTTAATGTTGGTAGAAAAAGCATATTTTTTGTATTTGCATAGTCCGTTGTAATGAATTTTTGTACTCTATATCTTATTCAAACACTCCATTAAATTTGCATTTGTATAATCCAATGAGAGTGCTTAATCCAAAAAATGCATACCACATGAAACCTGAAGTCTCTGTTGGCGTAGTAGTCGAAAACGAAGGGCAACATTGTACAGATCATCATCGTTATCTCCACTACTATCTGCCTTATCGTCATGATAGCCAGCATGCAGAATATGTTGTAGCGCTTCTTGGATCTCTTTATCAAAGTGATACGCCACGCCTAGACGCTGAAGTGCATCAATTAGGTTCAGCTGTTGCGAAGGCTGACACGCGGAGGCTAAAAGTTCCCTTCTCACTTCTTTGATCAGTTCTTCAACTTCACGCACTTTACGAGCATGGGTTTCCTGCACAAGCGAGCATGAGGCAGTCCAAATAAACAAATAATTAATTGATTAATTAGCAATAGTACTAATTAATCAATATTAGAAATAGTACTAATTAATCAATGTTATCATAAAAAAATCCAAATTTTATAGCTAAAAGATATAGATCAGAAATTGTTATCGACTCATATATATATATATATATATATATACGTATGTACCTCGTTATCGGAGGTACTGTAGTTGATGAAACGGTCACCCCAAACGCTGGGGGGGAAATTCGCAGTCCTCCGCACAATATTAATGGGCTTGCTGTTTTGGGAGAAATCGGCTGCTGAGACTGGCCGGATGGACATGTTTCCCTCACAACAATGAAAACTCAAAGCACCCGAAGCTGGCTGTTGGTGAAAGCTTTCAAGATTGGATAAAGGATTATATAGGCATTTAATTATGTTACGTCATCCGGATTGGTGTGCCCGGCGGCTAGTTATGGGAAAGTTTCCACCGTCTCTATTGGTTAAAACTTTAAGGACAATCTAATTAGTGCGCATACTGCATACCGGCCGAATGAGGTGTGCAATAAAAAGGTATATATATTAATAGTTATAAATGAGTTTTCTTTAAGTATTTTTTAAACATGCATGTTTAATCATTAGAAAAATATAAATTCACTAATAATTATTTTTTTAATTATTAAAATAATAAAAATAACTAAATATATGAGTGGGCAACGCTACAAGAAAATAAGCTTTTCGCGACAATTTATTAACTGACGCTAAAATAATTGTCACAATAGATTTATTTTAGCAGCGATTTTATAATCACCGTTAAATGTTAAGACGTAATCCACGGGAGGATCATTACGTTATATTTGCCGACGATTATGTGGGAATCCGCAACGACTAAAAGCGCTGTAAAAGAAGACTACGTTTGGCGTCGAATATAATACGCTGCTAATCGATTGAACGCCAATTTCCCAAAATTTTCCCCTTTTCAAAATTCCATCTGTTTAATTAGAAACAGTATCGACCCACCTCCCGGAACGAGCTTCTCCATTTTCAGCCTACCCCAACAAATTAATCCTTCCATCTCGAAGAAGATTTCTCCCTATAGCGACCAAAATCGATCGTTAAACTCCATACTTTCATAGAAACCCAAGGCTCGTCTACGCTGAAATGTCTACCACGCGAGGTTCCGTCTCCTTTGCACGTGCATTCTGGATAACCTGCGACCTAAGAAACAGAGGGAAAGGTGAAGGCTTTTGGCTTAAGGGTTGTTTCGGGAGGATAAGGTTTAGCCCGCGCTTCAAAAGGTACACCACTGTTGTCCCAATTAGCTTGCTTGAGTTCTTCGTTGTCTATAATTAGCTTCTGATTTTGTATCTATGCTAATCTCGATGTGTTCGTGGATCTTGTTCATGCATTCAACTAGTTAGTGATGCACTTCATCTATCTCTTCCTCGACAGTTCCCTCGTTGCTTTCCAGAAATTGGACATTTCGTGTTTTTTCTAAATTTGGTTCTCAATGTTACCTTTGCAAGTTGTTTGTGTGTAATTTGACCTTCAATCTCTGTCTTTTGTGGTTGTGGTGTTATAATTATAAACGTAATACCAAAACCAAGAGTGAAAATAATGAATATATATTGGGATTCACTTATTTATGTACATAAAGCTTGTGCATTATTATCTATAAGATGGATATTCTTAATGATTCAGAAAATTCTCAAATAAATATGGGAACTCATTATCTTTAGCAACCTCCCCTACCACAGAAAAATCAATCTCCAGCAATATGGAGAGAGAGAGAGAAGCATCATTCCTCTCATGCTTTGATATGTGTCTATTTTTTTCTTTCCTTCTTACTTTGTTGATCTATGTCAAAGTTGTCTGTTGTATTTTTGATGTCTTTTTGCTTCTAGAATTAAAATGTCTCTTGATTTTGATACTATCAGTTTACCCAAAAGCCCCATTGTATTTCTATTTTTTTGCACCTTATATTTTTGTTTGCAGTTAGAACTAGTACCCAAAAGCAGAATATTTATTTGCTATTGAGGAAATAAAAAGGAATATAATATACACATATATTACATATTTCTTCAAATGACAAATTGTGAGAAGTTTATCCAAAAGCTCGAAATTCTAATACAATGCACATGAAATGAACATGCTGTCACTGAATATGACAAATAACACCCCCTCCCTTCCCTTTAAAAATAAAGGGAAAAAGAATAAGTACCCATGAGAGAGAGAGAGAGAGGAGAGGGACAGCCATATGGGAGAGTTTCAAGAGATTTGAAGTTTTTTTTGAAGCCATTGATAATTGTGAGAGAGGGGTCAGGCATGGAGATGTAAGCATGGAGGCCATAACGTTCCCTTTGCTATAAAGTCTCTGTCAGCTCCTAGTAGTTGGAGTTATTAATCTAAGAACCCAACTTATCACATCCCCATCCCATCTCTTACATATATTTTCTCAAAGACAAATCTCTAAGATGTTGGAAACACTTAAAAGCTCTGCCTATTTTCACTCTTTTTTTTTTACCCCAATGAGTAAAACAGCTTAGTGTCATTAGGCTTTTGGCCAGTGTGGGCCAAAATATACCACTGCCGACATCTTTACAGTCTTAATTCCTATTTTCATGAGTGCATAATGCAACCATTTAGATTCTAATTGTTCACCTCCTATGATTACCTTGCATCTTTTTTTTTTCTTCCTTTTTTAGAAAAACAAAAAATTTAAATATAAGCTGTGGGATGAAGACCCTTACCGTTCCTTGTTTGGGTCTCATAGCATTTTGTTTCCCTTCTCATTTAATTTATGAAAATCAATATTATGTAGTTGGGCTATCACAGGACAGAGATGCATATTCTCTCAATAACACAAAAGGTTAATAAATAATGAAGCGAGTCAAGATTATTACTTCATACTCTCATCCTATCACAAAATAGGATACTATTAAAATTGTTTACATTCGTTATAAGCAATGTTTTTGTTTGACAAGTTTAACAATCGTTTAATATTCCCAATAGGAATGTATTGAATTGTGCTGTATTGGAAATGGAAAATAAATATAGTAGAAAAAGGAGAGGATCTTTTTTTTTTATAAGTAGAAAAGGAGAGGATCTTGCTACATATGTAACATAAGGATTGTAATGTTGATATGTTATGAGTAGCTTATGTGGGTTATAAGCCTCACATTAATTATACATTTATAGTACAGAGTTTTAAGCACTACAAAGCTGTCACTCTTTTTACAATTTACTCCCTCCCTCCCTTCAACAATTAAGATCATGTTACATCACTTTTTTTTCATATATCGTAACTTAAGTTTCAAATTGCAAGGTCACTTTGTTTCAGATTGGGGGTCAAGTGATCCTCATTCTGAAACATAAATTGTGATATGGGTGATAGTTAGAATGATTACGTGTGATTTAGCTCTAAAGGTTCATGTATGCTGCTTAATAAAAATGTGAGGCCTCCAATGGGTATTAATTTATCCATTTCCAGATTTATAGGATTGATGATGAGTTGGGAAAGACATGGATGATACATCAAATTACATACACACAAAGAGTCTTTGCCAACAGATGAGAGAATCTCAATCAATGTAGACAAATTAGAATTCATAATAATCAAAATCCTTTGGGTTAAAGGTGGATAATGTAAATGCATAAATCAAAAATGGATAAATGGGAGAAATATCAGGGGGATAACTAATATATTGACCCATGCCAACTGTATCCCAGGTTTTGTGTCATTGTTAGTTTGCAAATCTTGTGTTATTGTCATTGTTAGTTATCATTAAACTTAGGGTATTCAACCACTGTATATAAGGAGATGAATACATTAGATTTCAATTCTGATATTATTTTTAATCAGAATGCTCACATTTTCAATTCAGAAACAGTCATGATGGGGGCTCATATTACCATGTCATGAGTTATCGACACAAAAAAATAAATAAATAAATAAATAAATATTACCATGTCGTGAGTCCTTCCAACAACCCTTTTTTTTCTCTCTTATAAAGCTCTTCTTAGAGCAGATTCATAAATAAACATCATGGTAAGCCAACCTGGAGAGGGTTCAAATGTGAAGATTACATTTTCCCGACCACCCATTACCTTACTAAGGCAATGACAACTATCCACCTGAAATTATTTATCTACAATATCGTCACAAAAGATAACTTACATAACATATCATGACTCGAGGACATTCGCACCTAAGTGACAAGTGCCACCTTATTACAAATAGTTTCACACTTTCATATTATATTTTCTAGGCTTGGAAAAAAAACCTAACAAGTAGCATTCACATCTAATAACTTGCAATAAATAAATAAAGTTACATTCATGCCAACACCGTTAACAAAATGTCTATTGAAATGTTTATTTATTTCATCAGTTATTTTTTGGTGATATTTCTAATCATGTTTTTTCAACTCATAGATCTTGCCCATGTGAACCAAAAAGCTAAATCCACCATTGCTCGCATCCCTTCTATATGCTTTTAAATGAAATTTATTACATAGAAATAAATTTCCCACCATAACCTATAGTTTATATTTTTAGGCGTAGCCCTGTGTATATAACTATATTAATCAAGTTAGAAGCAACAAGTATGAATAAAAAAAATGAAAAAGTAAATTAATTCAGCGACGAAAACCAGAAACTTAGTGTTCAGGCTACAATAATCGAATAGAATAATAATGATACCAGTAACATGTTAATAACAATATCATTTAGATTATTTAGAATTACCTGTGGAGTGAAATAGAAATAGACTAATAGTCGCATGCTGTAAGACATTAATAAATGCTGTGAATTACCAAATCCATGGATGTTCATTTGCCTCTATTTCCTCTGTAGACCTCAAACTTCATATCCAGAGTATGGGTTACCTTTAGGTAGGTGTAAAGTAAGGTATATTTATGTATGGGGAAGACATGGTGTGATATTAGGTTTTTCCCTTTTCTATTCATCTAAAATTCTGGAAAACAGAACAACAATTATGCGAGTTTCCTCTCAAAATTTTCTCGAACTTGTTTGACAACATGTACCATAATTCATAATGTACAACTTATAATTTATTATGTTGCGATGGCTTCATAGGATTGGGTTTTTTAAGTGAAGGTTTACTCAAATTTTTTTATTGCTTGTTCTTCTCATTCTTAATTGGCTCTACTTTGTAGCTAAATACTATGATTGCAATTAGATCCTATATAGAGTAAGCATCAATGGCTTTACTTATACATATACACTTCCATTTGAACTTAACAAGTTCTTATCAACCCACACTAGTTAACTTGAATATTTTGCTTGGCGATTCCGTGCTCCAAATGCAGGGAGCACTACGAGAAATGTAAGGTGTAACACCTAAATTGCATTGATCGCACGCATCAAAATGAGTTTCCAACTTGGTTCAAGCAACATGTAAGTTATTCTCTATCCATATCTACTTTAAATATCATAAATTTTGTTATGTTTTGGAATGACAAAAATATATGTTGTGATTTTTCAACAATTTTGGTGTAGATCCAGGAACAACGTATGTCCAATCAACATTCAGTGACCTCTGATTTGTATGCGTTAGCTTGTGGGCCTGACCGTTGGGTTGCATCATATACTGCTTGCATTATAAATGAAAAAGGTTTCATACAAAGCAGCGTGAACTTCGCCACCGTACACAAAATTCTGGGGTGTTGGTAATTGGCGACGAGGCCACAAATAATCTAGATTTCTACGGTGTTATTAATAATATCGTAGAGTTACGGTACATGGAGTGGCGTCGAGTGTACCTATTTGAATGTGATTGGTTTAATGTGGGTGATCGAAAAAGAGGGGTGCGGGTGGATGACCATATGATTAGTCTCAACATGGATATGACTTGGTATAAGGATGAACCGTTCGTGTTGGCGGGTTAGGCTTCTCAATATTTCTACATCAAAGATTCAAGGGCGAAAGGGAATTAGGGTGTTGTGCAGAACTATACAAATATGAATGTATACAACATTTCTCCAGTGCCGAGGGTTTTGGAAAATATTGATGGCGAATCAAATGACGATGAAGCCGATCAAGAAGATGAGTCATCATATTATTATGCACCAGTACAATGTGATGCGGATCCAATATCAACTCCACTGAGTAGGATGGATATACTACCTAGACATATTGATATACGAGATATCACGGATCAGGATGGTCAATGCATAGATTCGACGGACTTTATCAATGATGACATTATGGCTTTTGGTTCTGAAGATGCGTATGGTGATGTGGAATATTCAGATGAGGGGGATCTACCCACAGAGGAAGAGTTTGTGTCAGATTTATAATTACATCAAAAACAAAAAAACAAAGATCGCCGATTTGAAGGGTAACACAATAGATTAACTCTTTGAAATTGAATTGTAGACATAGGTAGTTGATTATTATGTCATATAAAATTCTTACTTTGATTTATTTATTAAAATCAACATATTTATTATTGAAAAATGGGCTGGACTAATATGCACAGGATAGTATTTATGTTTTCATATATATATATATATAAAGGGATAAATATAAATGACAGTTTATTTATTTTCTTCTAAACTTGTTTGACTTCAGATATGTATGATATTATTCTTTTTCAGGTGAGGGGAAAACAGACTTCGCTTCCTTGAATCCAATCAAGGTAGAATTTACTTGCTTTAGTCTCAGCCTATTTAAATATGCAAATAACAAACAAGTACACAAGAAGTATTCATCTTTACTACTTTAATACCTACTGAAACAAAGCCTAACGTGCGATACTTATTTGTTTCATGTGACTAGAAATTGGGTACATAACATACTTGTAGCCGGTACGCCTTGTCAACATGTTATCGCAATCCCATCTTCAATCTAGAGGCACGAGGAGCAATATCAACTATCAAGGTATATAATTCGATAATTTAATTATTTTTCTATCTATGTTGTGCTCATAACATAGGCTGCTATATAAGTGCATTAAATGATATTACTTTTGAAGCTTCTAATTTGCAAAAACATAATCCTTATAAAATGAAAGAATTAGTCTACTAACAATTAATTGCAAAATGGGCGATATATGATCTTTTCATTGTACCTGTCTTTTGTGTTTCAATTCTCATGCATAGCATTCCTTGGATGTGACTTGTTCTACTCTGACTTCACCCACTCTTTTGTCGGTCGGAAACTTGATCTTGAGGTGGTAAGTGGAAGTGACTGCTTTCAAATTATTCAGGGTTTGTCTCCCTAAGATGGCATTGTACAAGGAGGGAGCTTTCACTACTAGGAATTCGGTCATGACTGACACAGTTCTGGGCGCAGAACCTATCAAAATTGGAAGTGTTATGACGCTTTCAGGATGTACTGCTTCACCTATGAATCCTTTAAAGGGGGCTTGGATGTGCCGAAGTTGGTTGCGATCGATTCCCATTTGTATAAAAGCTTCCCAAAACAAGATATCGGCTGATCTTCCATTGTCAACCAGTATCCTTTTGACCGTTAAATTAGCTACTAATACGGATACCACCAACGCATCATCGTGTGGAAAGATGATGTCCTTCTCATCCTGTTCGCTGAAAATGATTGGCGCTCCCTTAGGGACCTGGTTTCCTCGTCCTGGTGTTTTCCCCAAAGTATAAACTTCTTCGTACCTAGCTTTCGGAACGTGCGCCCTTTGAGAGGAAGAAGTAGATCCTCCTCTGGATGGTCCTCCAATGATGGCTCTGATCTCACTGGGCGGGTGGCCAGATGTGAGCTCGCTTCTATGTCGGGTTGACTCTCGCTCCCAATTGGGGGGGACCTTGATCGGGTCTTTCCCCGTCGACTGGTTAGTCGCTCATATTTTTGCCTATTTTTTAGGGCCTGGCAATCTTCTGTATTGTGTCCGGTTGTCTTGTGGTATTCGCAGTACATGTTTCCTCTTTTCCTTCTAATGGACTCTCGTCTTGATTCGGATCGATTCTGATTTTCAACCGCCAGGTTGGATTGGGCCCATGGTGAAGGTCTGTATTCCTATGGGGGACCTCTCCTTTTTGTTTCGCCGGGTAACTTCCTCCTGATTCGATGTTAGCTGGAGTTTTCTCTGGTATTGGTCGTCGTTCAGTCATATTGTCGGAGTTCTCCACGTCGTGGGGCTATCAAGGCCTCGAGTGTGTCTTTGGCGTTAATGAATCCATCGGCTTGATCCATGAACCCGTTTAAGGTTATAGGAGTCTTGCGAGCTATTTCTGCCATAAAAGGCTCCTGGGCCATATGCCGCCCAAGAGAGTTGCCAACGTGATCTTCTCATCTTGATCGTCGGTCGTCATTCTTTCTTTATTGAACCTGATTAGGTATCTTTTTAGGTTTTCTTTCTCTCCTTGTTTGACTGTCGGGAGATATGCTGCAGGACGCCTCCTTTTCCTACTGACCATGAATTGGGTGATGAAGAGTTGGGCTAATGTTTCGAAGCTGTCGATTAACCCTGGAAGTATAGTCTCGAACCATGTCCAAGCTGTTCCCTTCAGTGTTAGAGGGAATGTTCGACACGTTACTTCGACGGGATAGTTATACAGACTAACATGCGCTTTGAAGGCCTCTAGGTGCTCCACAAGATCTTGAGATCCATCATATAGCTCTACTTGTGGGACTTTGAATCCTGACGGGAGAGGGACGGCCATGACGTCCGAACTGTAGGGTGTTCCCATGCTTCCTTGCGATGAGCCATGCCCCTCAGTTAGGTTGATTAATTTAGCCATTTCAGCATATTTGTCTTCTAATTCTTTTAATTCAGTGTGCGTCCGGCGTCTTTCTTCTTCGGAAGCGTCATTTTCGTCATGATGTCGGAAGCTTACATTCTCATCAAGGTTAGCCTCGCCAAGGGCTGATATTTCTTCATGGGGTTGTCGAAGGGCAGCATTCTCCTCTCTCAGCTTTCTCACGATTTCTTCCAATGCTTCCAATTTCTCCTCCATGGCTGAATCTAAGTGTTGCTCGTGCTCGGTCATCTGGGGCAGCGGTAAGATTGATATGCAAAAAGTATGCTTCTAATACATCCCACAGACGACGCCACTATTAAGGACATATTCTGCAGTTCAACCTTTCGAGCTCCCAATCGACCGGGACCTGCAAATACAAAGAGAAGGATGGTTGGGGTCTGAGACCACTCCGACGTTAAAGTTAGTATGGAGAATATGAATTATAAGGCTTTGTAAGGGATATGACCGAATGTACCTTTTTCAGATTTTATCAAGTCTTATTTATAGGTAGTTACCTGTGCTTTTCCTAGGAGGCGGTCTGAGGAAAAAGATCTACTTGCTGGGACACTATTCGACCGTCATCCCAGAGAAGGATAATCTGATCCAGTCTGTCTCATCCTTTGAATCAGATTTTTTCGATCAATGTTTAGTCAGGTCCTTCTGAAGGGTAACATTAAATGCGGCCCCATCTTTATCGAGTTTGGTAATTAATGTGGCGTGTTCATGTCATTTTTGCATTTAAGTGAGGAGATAAGTCAGAACGACGAGAGTCTGGTCATTCATCAATGCAAGAGTGACTATGACGTGAGAGGGATCCGTAAATTGTGCCGTAAGCACAATTTTGTCTCTAACGTTAGCGTATGATCGAAGCTGCCTCGTCCCTTTCTTCTTTTGACAGGATGGTTTGTGATTCGAGATTTCTCTGATTTCGGCTTCTCCAGCCGGGTCGGGACTAGTGCTATTCGGATTTGGACCATGGGCTTTGAGTCCAACTCCTTTAGGGCTTTGGCTTGTTGTTAACTTTCCTTTCACTATATATCTAACTTGTACCGTCCATTCTTGTCCCAGACTATTATTGTGGTTCTACAGCATTGATTATTAGGATTTGAATTTATAAAAGGAATATAATATATATAAATAGATTTTTTAAATTACTATGTGAGATTTTCATAAAAAAAACTAAAACAGGAATATTAACTACATGTATATTGGAAAACCTTTGGGTTATGCAATTTTGCTTTATTTTCATATTGGAATTTGATTTAGTACAATTAAACAGCAGTATGTGATATTAAATAGCAACATGTGCTATTTCAAAAAGAATTTAATTTATATTCAAAGAGGATTTTGACCCTTAAGTTTTTATTTCATTTAGTACAATTAAATAGCAGTATGTGCTATTTATTTCATTTAGTTGCATTAACATTTTATCTAAATATTAATTAGTTATGGTTTGGATTATGCAGATGTTTAGTTTGTCCCTCGAGCCTTTATTTGTCAAAATTCAGACTTTCTTTTCCTGAATTAGTCTTTAATAAATCATGTTTCGAGATAAAGTTTGTGCTTAAATTTTTTTTCATGAAATTAAATCTATATATTATGATCTAACAGTCACAAATGATTTGAGCAAGGAGATAGATTTTTTTATATACTACATAAGCTTTTAAGACTATCAGTCAAATCATGTTTTAGTAGGAGACATCTTGGAAACATTTTCTTACCTACTTTGTTGGTTGTCCCACATTTTCTATATTATTAACTTGAATTATATTTATTTAATCTTTTCTTATCTTTATTTTAGAAAAATGATGTAACGCGTTTCAAATTATGCTTGATTTTCTGGAAGTATTTTTCTTCATTGTATTAATTTTTATTTTCCATTAAATATTTTCTTTTAATTAATGTTATTTTAAATTGTAATCTCAAAAATCTAAGTCACTTTTCTAAATAAAATCGAGATTAGTAGAATTTGACTATCTTGTCAAAAAGTAAGATATCAATTTGTGAGAATAATACTCTTTTTAATATTTTATTATAAAATTATGATCGTGTGCCCTGCAATTTTGCATCGTTCATTATTTTTTGTGGACCACCTTATTATATTGAATATGAGGAATATAGCAAAACCAAATACGGAGAGTGCAGAAAACATGACATCAAATACATTGGCTCTGAAATTCCAATAGGGAAAATCGTAATAATGCAAAAATCTATTTCTTCGGCTTTTATAGGAAAAAAGGGCTGGGTTTAATCGACAAGTTCCTCATGCATGCACTTAAATCTAACACGTGGAAATTCAGGAGCCATGCCGCGCGCATGCAGTACGTACTCAACTGCGTACTGTTAAAAAACTTAAACATCATGGACTTAAAGGCAAATTCGTGCCTTTGAAAAGGTTAGGGAGAAGTAGAAAGATTAGGGCGAGATTGTGTCCAGGCCATAATATGTTAATAAGGTCACACTCGTGCCCAGCTACTTTGAAACAGCAAGCTAGCCGACGTACATCTTTTAATAATTAAGGACGACGTTGGACGATCAAGGCAAGGGCACATGCAGTTTCTTGTACTACTTGTAGTCCTGGATGCATTTGAACAAGCTGTCTATTCCCTTTCACAATTTCTTTTTGTCTTTAGGCATATAACCCTCCATTCAGAGTGATATATGCGAGGTTATATATATCTAGCTTGTACCCTCGTTTCTGGTCCAAGACTCTTACTCTGGTTCTACAGTTTTGATTACTAGGATTTGAATTTATAAGAGGAATATAATATATAGATATATATATATATAGATTTTTCAAATTACTATGTGAGGTTTTGAAAAGAAACTAAAACAGGACTGTTGACTACATGGATGTTGGAAAACCTTTGGGTTATGCAATTTTGCTTTATTTTCATATTGGAATTTGATTTAGTACAATTAAACAGCAGTATGTGATATTAAATAGCAATATGTGCTATTTCAAAAAGAATTTGATTTATATTCAAAGAGGATTTTGACCCTTTGAGTCTTTATTTCATTTAGTACAATTAAATAGCAGTATGTGCTATTTATTTCATTTAGTTGCATTAACACTTTATCTAAATATTAATTAGTTATGGTTTGGATTATGCAGATGTTTAGTTTGTCCCTCGAGTCTTTATTTGTCAGAATTCATACTTTCTTTTCCTGAATTAGTCTTTAATAAATCAAGTTTAGTTTGATAAAGTTTGTACTTGAATTTTTTTTCATGAAATTGAATCTATATATTGTGGTCTAACAGTCACAAATGATTTGAGCAAGGAGATAGATTTTTTCATATACTACAAAAGCTTTTAAGACAATCAGTCAAATCATGTTTTAGTAGGAGACATCTTGAAAACACTTTCTTACCTACTTTGTTGGGTGTCCCACCTTTTCTATATTATTAACTTTAATTATATTTATTTAATCTTTTCTTATCTTTATTTTAGAAAAATGATGTAACTAGTTTCAAATTATGCTTGATTTTCTGGAAGTATTTTTCTTCATTGCTTATTATATTCTCTAGAGGAATATAGCAAAACCAATTACGGAGAGTGCAGAAAACATGACATCAAATACATTGGCTCTGAAATTCCAATAGAGAAAATCGTAATAATGCAAAAATCTATTTCTTCGGCTTTTATAGGAAAAAAGGGCTGGGTTTAATCGACAAGTTCCTCATGCATGCACTTAAATCTAACACGTGGAAATTCAGGAGCCATGCCGCGCGCATGCAGTACGTACTCAACTGCGTACTGTTAAAAAACTTAAGCATCATGGACTTAAAGGCAAATTCGTGCCTTTGAAAAGGTTAGGGAGAAGTAAAAAGATTAGGGCGAGATTGTGTCCAGGCCATAACATGTTAATAAGGTCACACTCGTGCCCAGCTACTTTGAAACAGCAAGCTAGCCGACGTACATCTTTTAATAATTAAGGACGACGTTGGACGATCAAGGCAAGGGCACATGCAGTTTCTTGTACTACTTGTAGTCCTGGATGCATTTGAACAAGCTGTCTATTCCCTTTCACAATTTCTTTTTGTCTTTAGGCATATAACCCTCCATTCAGAGTGATATATGCGAGGTTATATATATCTAGCTTGTACCTTCGTTTCTTGTCCAAGACTCTTACTCTGGTTCTACAGTTTTGATTACTAGGATTTGAATTTATAAGAGGAATATAATATATAGATATATATAAATAGATTTTTCAAATTACTATGTGAGGTTTTGAAAAGAAACTAAAACAGGACTATTGACTACATGGATGTTGGAAAACCTTTGGGTTATGCAATTTTGCTTTATTTTCATATTGGAATTTGATTTAGTACAATTAAACAGCAGTATGTGATATTAAATAGCAATATGTGCTATTTCAAAAAGAATTTGATTTATATTCAAAGAGGATTTTGACCCTTTGAGTCTTTATTTCATTTAGTACAATTAAATAGCAGTATGTGCTATTTATTTCATTTAGTTGCATTAACACTTTATCTAAATATTAATTAGTTATGGTTTGGATTATGCAGATGTTTAGTTTGTCCCTCGAGTCTTTATTTGTCAGAATTCATACTTTCTTTTCCTGAATTAGTCTTTAATAAATCAAGTTTAGTTTGATAAAGTTTGTACTTGAATTTTTTTTCATGAAATTGAATCTATATATTGTGGTCTAACAGTCACAAATGATTTGAGCAAGGAGATAGATTTTTTCATATACTACAAAAGCTTTTAAGACAATCAGTCAAATCATGTTTTAGTAGGAAACATCTTGAAAACACTTTCTTACCTACTTTGTTGGGTGTCCCACCTTTTCTATATTATTAACTTTAATTATATTTATTTAATCTTTTCTTATCTTTATTTTAGAAAAATGATGTGACTAGTTTCAAATTATGCTTGATTTTCTGGAAGTATTTTTCTTCATTGCTTATTATATTCTCTAGAGGAATATAGCAAAACCAAATACGGAGAGTGCAGAAAACATGACATCAAATACATTGGCTCTGAAATTTCAATAGAGAAAATCGTAATAATGCAAAAATCTATTTCTTCGACTTTTATAGGAAAAAAGGGCTGGGTTTAATCGACAAGTTCCTCATGCATGCACTTAAATCTAACACGTGGAAATTCAGGAGCCATGCCGCGCGCATGCAGTACGTACTCAAGTGCGTACTGTTAAAAAACTTAAGCATCCTGGACTTAAAGGCAAATTCGTGCCTTTGAAAAGGTTAGGGAGAAGTAAAAAGATTAGGGCGAGATTGTGTCCAGGCCATAACATGTTAATAAGGTCACACTCGTGCCCAGCTACTTTGAAACAGCAAGCTAGCCGACGTACATCTTTTAATAATTAAGGACGACGTTGGACGATCAAGGCAAGGGCACATGCAGTTTCTTGAACTACTTGTAGTCCTGGATGCATTTGAACAAGCTGTCTATTCCCTTTCACAATTTCTTTTTGTCTTTAGGCATATAACCCTCCATTCAGAGTGATATATGCGAGGTTATATATATCTAGCTTGTACCCTCGTTTCTTGTCCAAGACTCTTACTCTGGTTCTACAGTTTTGATTACTAGGATTTGAATTTATAAGAGGAATATAATATATAGATATATATATATAGATTTTTCAAATTACTATGTGAGGTTTTGAAAAGAAACTAAAACAGGACTATTGACTACATGGATGTTGGAAAACCTTTGGGTTATGCAATTTTGCTTTATTTTCATATTGGAATTTGATTTAGTACAATTAAACAGCAGTATGTGATATTAAATAGCAATATGTGCTATTTCAAAAAGAATTTGATTTATATTCAAAGAGGATTTTGACCCTTTGAGTCTTTATTTCATTTAGTACAATTAAATAGCAGTATGTGCTATTTATTTCATTTAGTTGCATTAACACTTTATCTAAATATTAATTAGTTATGGTTTGGATTATGCAGATGTTTAGTTTGTCCCTCGAGTCTTTATTTGTCAGAATTCATACTTTCTTTTCCTGAATTAGTCTTTAATAAATCAAGTTTAGTTTGATAAAGTTTGTACTTGAATTTTTTTTCATGAAATTGAATCTATATATTGTGGTCTAACAGTCACAAATGATTTGAGCAAGGAGATAGATTTTTTCATATACTACAAAAGCTTTTAAGACAATCAGTCAAATCATGTTTTAGTAGGAGACATCTTGAAAACACTTTCTTACCTACTTTGTTGGGTGTCCCACCTTTTCTATATTATTATTAACTTTAATTATATTTATTTAATCTTTTCTTATCTTTATTTTAGAAAAATGATGTAACTAGTTTCAAATTATGCTTGATTTTCTGGAAGTATTTTTCTTCATTGCTTATTATATTCTCTAGAGGAATATAGCAAAACCAAATACGGAGAGTGCAGAAAACATGACATCAAATACATTGGCTCTGAAATTCCAATAGAGAAAATCGTAATAATGCAAAAATCTATTTCTTCGGCTTTTATAAGAAAAAAGGGCTGGGTTTAATCGACAAGTTCCTCATGCATGCACTTAAATCTAACACGTGGAAATTCAGGAGCCATGCCGCGCGCATGCAGTACGTACTCAAGTGCGTACTGTTAAAAAACTTAAGCATCATGGACTTAAAGGCAAATTCGTGCCTTTGAAAAGGTTAGGGAGAAGTAAAAAGATTAGGGCGAGATTGTGTCCAGGCCATAACATGTTAATAAGGTCACACTCGTGCCCAGCTACTTTGAAACAGCAAGCTAGCCGACGTACATCTTTTAATAATTAAGGACGACGTTGGACGATCAAGGCAAGGGCACATGCAGTTTCTTGTACTACTTGTAGTCCTGGATGCATTTGAACAAGCTGTCTATTCCCTTTCACAATTTCTTTTTGTCTTTAGGCATATAACCCTCCATTCAGAGTGATATATGCGAGGTTATATATATCTAGCTGGTACCCTCGTTTCTGGTCCAAGACTCTTACTCTGGTTCTACAGTTTTGATTACTAGGATTTGAATTTATAAGAGGAATATAATATATAGATATATATAAATAGATTTTTCAAATTACTATGTGAGGTTTTGAAAAGAAACTAAAACAGGACTATTGACTACATGGATGTTGGAAAACCTTTGGGTTATGCAATTTTGCTTTATTTTCATATTGGAATTTGATTTAGTACAATTAAACAGCAGTATGTGATATTAAATAGCAATATGTGCTATTTCAAAAAGAATTTGATTTATATTCAAAGAGGATTTTGACCCTTTGAGTCTTTATTTCATTTAGTACAATTAAATAGCAGTATGTGCTATTTATTTCATTTAGTTGCATTAACACTTTATCTAAATATTAATTAGTTATGGTTTGGATTATGCAGATGTTTAGTTTGTCCCTCGAGTCTTTATTTGTCAGAATTCATACTTTCTTTTCCTGAATTAGTCTTTAATAAATCAAGTTTAGTTTGATAAAGTTTGTACTTGAATTTTTTTTCATGAAATTGAATCTATATATTGTGGTCTAACAGTCACAAATGATTTGAGCAAGGAGATAGATTTTTTCATATACTACAAAAGCTTTTAAGACAATCAGTCAAATCATGTTTTAGTAGGAAACATCTTGAAAACACTTTCTTACCTACTTTGTTGGGTGTCCCACCTTTTCTATATTATTAACTTTAATTATATTTATTTAATCTTTTCTTATCTTTATTTTAGAAAAATGATGTGACTAGTTTCAAATTATGCTTGATTTTCTGGAAGTATTTTTCTTCATTGCTTATTATATTCTCTAGAGGAATATAGCAAAACCAAATACGGAGAGTGCAGAAAACATGACATCAAATACATTGGCTCTGAAATTTCAATAGAGAAAATCGTAATAATGCAAAAATCTATTTCTTCGACTTTTATAGGAAAAAAGGGCTGGGTTTAATCGACAAGTTCCTCATGCATGCACTTAAATCTAACACGTGGAAATTCAGGAGCCATGCCGCGCGCATGCAGTACGTACTCAAGTGCGTACTGTTAAAAAACTTAAGCATCCTGGACTTAAAGGCAAATTCGTGCCTTTGAAAAGGTTAGGGAGAAGTAAAAAGATTAGGGCGAGATTGTGTCCAGGCCATAACATGTTAATAAGGTCACACTCGTGCCCAGCTACTTTGAAACAGCAAGCTAGCCGACGTACATCTTTTAATAATTAAGGACGACGTTGGACGATCAAGGCAAGGGCACATGCAGTTTCTTGAACTACTTGTAGTCCTGGATGCATTTGAACAAGCTGTCTATTCCCTTTCACAATTTCTTTTTGTCTTTAGGCATATAACCCTCCATTCAGAGTGATATATGCGAGGTTATATATATCTAGCTTGTACCCTCGTTTCTTGTCCAAGACTCTTACTCTGGTTCTACAGTTTTGATTACTAGGATTTGAATTTATAAGAGGAATATAATATATAGATATATATATATAGATTTTTCAAATTACTATGTGAGGTTTTGAAAAGAAACTAAAACAGGACTATTGACTACATGGATGTTGGAAAACCTTTGGGTTATGCAATTTTGCTTTATTTTCATATTGGAATTTGATTTAGTACAATTAAACAGCAGTATGTGATATTAAATAGCAATATGTGCTTTTTCAAAAAGAATTTGATTTATATTCAAAGAGGATTTTGACCCTTTGAGTCTTTATTTCATTTAGTACAATTAAATAGCAGTATGTGCTATTTATTTCATTTAGTTGCATTAACACTTTATCTAAATATTAATTAGTTATGGTTTGGATTATGCAGATGTTTAGTTTGTCCCTCGAGTCTTTATTTGTCAGAATTCATACTTTCTTTTCCTGAATTAGTCTTTAATAAATCAAGTTTAGTTTGATAAAGTTTGTACTTGAATTTTTTTTCATGAAATTGAATCTATATATTGTGGTCTAACAGTCACAAATGATTTGAGCAAGGAGATAGATTTTTTCATATACTACAAAAGCTTTTAAGACAATCAGTCAAATCATGTTTTAGTAGGAGACATCTTGAAAACACTTTCTTACCTACTTTGTTGGGTGTCCCACCTTTTCTATATTATTAACTTTAATTATATTTATTTAATCTTTTCTTATCTTTATTTTAGAAAAATGATGTAACTAGTTTCAAATTATGCTTGATTTTCTGGAAGTATTTTTCTTCATTGCTTATTATATTCTCTAGAGGAATATAGCAAAACCAAATACGGAGAGTGCAGAAAACATGACATCAAATACATTGGCTCTGAAATTCCAATAGAGAAAATCGTAATAATGCAAAAATCTATTTCTTCGGCTTTTATAGGAAAAAAGGGCTGGGTTTAATCGACAAGTTCCTCATGCATGCACTTAAATCTAACACGTGGAAATTCAGGAGCCATGCCGCGCGCATGCAGTACGTACTCAACTGCGTACTGTTAAAAAACTTAAGCATCATGGACTTAAAGGCAAATTCGTGCCTTTGAAAAGGATAGGGAGAAGTAAAAAGATTAGGGCGAGATTGTGTCCAGGCCATAACATGTTAATAAGGTCACACTCGTGCCCAGCTACTTTGAAACAGCAAGCTAGCCGACGTACATCTTTTAATAATTAAGGACGACGTTGGACGATCAAGGCAAGGGCACATGCAGTTTCTTGTACTACTTGTAGTCCTGGATGCATTTGAACAAGCTGTCTATTCCCTTTCACAATTTCTTTTTGTCTTTAGGCATATAACCCTCCATTCAGAGTGATATATGCGAGGTTATATATATCTAGCTTGTACCCTCGTTTCTTGTCCAAGACTCTTACTCTGGTTCTACAGTTTTGATTACTAGGATTTGAATTTATAAGAGGAATATAATATATAGATATATATAAATAGATTTTTCAAATTACTATGTGAGGTTTTGAAAAGAAACTAAAACAGGACTATTGACTACATGGATGTTGGAAAACCTTTGGGTTATGCAATTTTGCTTTATTTTCATATTGGAATTTGATTTGGTACAATTAAACAGCAGTATGTGATATTAAATAGCAATATGTGCTATTTCAAAAAGAATTTGATTTATATTCAAAGAGGATTTTGACCCTTTGAGTCTTTATTTCATTTAGTACAATTAAATAGCAGTATGTGCTATTTATTTCATTTAGTTGCATTAACACTTTATCTAAATATTAATTAGTTATGGTTTGGATTATGCAGATGTTTAGTTTGTCCCTCGAGTCTTTATTTGTCAGAATTCATACTTTCTTTTCCTGAATTAGTCTTTAATAAATCAAGTTTAGTTTGATAAAGTTTGTACTTGAATTTTTTTTCATGAAATTGAATCTATATATTGTGGTCTAACAGTCACAAATGATTTAAGCAAGGAGATAGATTTTTTCATATACTACAAAAGCTTTTAAGACAATCATTCAAATCATGTTTTAGTAGGAGACATCTTGAAAACACTTTCTTACCTACTTTGTTGGGTGTCCCACCTTTTCTATATTATTAACTTTAATTATATTTATTTAATCTTTTCTTATCTTTATTTTAGAAAAATGATGTAACTAGTTTCAAATTATGCTTGATTTTCTGGAAGTATTTTTCTTCATTGCTTATTATATTCTCTAGAGGAATATAGCAAAACCAAATACGGAGAGTGCAGAAAACATGACATCAAATACATTGGCTCTGAAATTCCAATAGAGAAAATCGTAATAATGCAAAAATCTATTTCTTCGGCTTTTATAGGAAAAAAGGGCTGGGTTTAATCGACAAGTTCCTCATGCATGCACTTAAATCTAACACGTGGAAATTCAGGAGCCATGCCGCGCGCATGCAGTACGTACTCAACTGCGTACTGTTAAAAAACTTAAACATCATGGACTTAAAGGCAAATTCGTGCCTTTGAAAAGGTTAGGGAGAAGTAGAAAGATTAGGGCGAGATTGTGTCCAGGCCATAATATGTTAATAAGGTCACACTCGTGCCCAGCTACTTTGAAACAGCAAGCTAGCCGACGTACATCTTTTAATAATTAAGGACGACGTTGGACGATCAAGGCAAGGGCACATGCAGTTTCTTGTACTACTTGTAGTCCTGGATGCATTTGAACAAGCTGTCTATTCCCTTTCACAATTTCTTTTTGTCTTTAGGCATATAACCCTCCATTCAGAGTGATATATGTGAGGTTATATATATCTAGCTTGTACCCTCCATTCTTGTCCAAGACTCTTACTCTGGTTCAACAGTTTTAATTACTAGGATTTGAATTTATAAGAGGAATATAATATATAGATATATATAAGTAGATTTTTCAAATTACTATGTGAGGTTTTGAAAAGAAACTAAAACAGGACTATTGACTACTTGGATGTTGGAAAACCTTTGGGTTATGTAATTTTGCTTTATTTTCATATTGGAATTTGATTTAGTACAATTAAACAGCAGTCTGTGATATTAAATAGCAATATGTGCTATTTCAAAAAGAATTTGATTTATATTCAAAGAGGATTTTGACCCTTGAGTCTTTATTTCATTTAGTACAATTAAATAGCAGTATGTGCTATTTATTTCATTTAGTTGCATTAACACTTTATCTAAATATTAATTAGTTATGGTTTGGATTATGCAGATGTTTAGTTTGGTCCTCTAGTCTTTATTTGTCAGAATTCATACTTTCTTTTCATGAATTAGTCTTTAATAAATCATGTTTCGAAGTAAAGTTTGTGCTTAAATTTTTTTGTCATGAAATTAAATCTATATATTGTGGTCTAACAATCACAAATGATTTAAGCAAGGAGATAGATTTTTTCATATACTATACAAAAGCTTTTAAGACAATCAGTCAGATCATGTTTTAGTAGGAGGCATCTTGGAAACACTTTCTTACCTACTTTGTTGGGTGTCCCACTTTTTCAATATTATTAATTTGAATTGTATTTATTTAATTTTTTTTATCTTAATTTTAGAAAAATGATGTAATCTATTTTTAAATTATGTTGGATTTTTTAGAAGTATTTTTCCTCATTGTATTAATTTTTTTTTTTCATTAAATATTTTCTTTTTGTTAATGTTATTTTAAATTGTAATCACAAAAATCTAAGTCACTTTTTTAAATAAAATCGAAATAAGTAGAATTTGACTTTTGTCAATAAGTAAGATATCAATTTGTGAGAATAATACTCTTTTTATTCTTTTATTATAAAATTATGATCGTGTGCCTTGCAATTTTGCACCGTTCATTATTTGAATAAAATTTATACTGATAATTATACCCAAACAATTTGAATGATATTTCGCCAGCCACCTTTCTGGGTAGGTTTTTTTTACTGATGCTTTGAGAATAGATACGTTCTGCCATTCTGGGTAGGTTTTTTTTTTTTTTTCTTCTTAAATTTGATCTTAGTAGAAACGGACAAAAGTCTCCTCGACACTTGCGTAGAAATATAGTACTACTACAATTTAAAAGTCCTATAGTACTACAAAATATTAAAATACCCCACCGCATACGGATGCTGACTTCTTTGACCTGCACTAAAGAAATCCTGTCTCCAACCTTTCGATGTGACCCTTGAAAGTTTGAAACAATATTCTTGGAAAAATAATTAAGAGCAACCACAAGCACACACACTCACATGAACAGTAGTATGAACAGTAACATGCTACTGTTCATGTGAGTGTGTGTGCTTGAGTGTGGTTGCTCTATAATGTTGCTCTTCTTCTTGCCTCCAACTTTTCTAGGTATCAGGTATGCGCGGACTTTACAAACCTGTATTAAGACTCCTTTCGGACCGGAGAATTTATCTTAATTTATTTTTATTTTAGTATTATATTTTTTTTAATTTTTTAATTTTTTAAATAAAATATATATTTTAATATATATTTTTTAAATTTCAATATATATTTTTTAAATTTTAATTCAATTTTTTCAAATTTTAAAATAATAATAATATTAAAAAATAAATTAAATTCATCTCAATACATCTTATGTCTTAATACATGCTCAAAATACTGTTAATTACTTTATTTCAATTTATTTCATCTCAAAATTATATTATACTTTTTTAAAATTTTAAAATAATTATAATAAATAATTTAATTTTTTAAAATTTTAAAATAATATAGAATATTATTTAAAAAATAATATTTTATTCAACTTTCAAAACACTTCTCAACTCATCTCATCTCATCTATAAAATTAAACCGAACTTATATATTTGTATAAAAGATATATTTTATGGGTTTATATTTTAGATTCAAATGAGCTCGTTATAAGACATGTAATGATCAGGATGACTACAATCATGAACCGGCGTTCGTTGTTAGTCTCCATAAAGTATTATTTTTGAGAAAACAAATTCGTTGCTGCGGCCTGATCTCTAGATCAGTAAAGAGTTTTGACTACTCATGAGAGTTCAAATATTAATATTATTATAAATTTGGTGGCCAAGTACGGAATGATCACTTGGGTTGAGTAGATAATTTTTTTTAATGTTGGGAAACTATTCTTGGCTGCTTTATTTATTAATATTCCTATATCTATATTCAAACTAATTCACCTCTTAATTAATTACCCATGACTGCTGGGGTTTGTGCGAGACAGAACATGATTTATCGGATCGTAAGTACTAATTAACAATTCTTTTTGAATGATGAAGATACAATGGCAACAAGCAAGCGATGATTTTGCTACGTACTTAATTAGACTTTTGCTAGGACGTAATAGAACATTAAAAAAATATAGAAGATTAACAGAGAAGAAGCATCTGGAATATAATATATATAATCCAAGAAAATTAAATAATTAATTAAAAGGTATTGAAACCAAGCTTAGGTATGATATTTTAAACTACATGATCAACATGATCATGAACTAGCAATACTCATATAATTGGCACTGGATTTATGAGGACTGATTCGATCTTTGCTTTCATCTCTTTTCCCACATGGGTGTATCCATCTCCGTCCTTGTATATGACATCTATTGCTCGTTAAAGGTTGAGAACACGCATAAGGATAGCCATTGGTACAGCAGTAGGCTTCAAACAATCCTCCACTAGCCTTGGAATGCCCTTGTGCAGGGATTGCTTTAGTGCATGAGTAACATGTGCTGCATGCTAAAGGATTGCTCAAATTGGATTTCGCGGACTCAAGTTGAGTGGTGGTGAAACTAAGAGCCTCATCAAGGATCTCTTCTCCATGCACCCCTAAGATGTGTGGCTTCATAAAAGGCTAGCAACCCTGGAATGTCGGCGCTCAATCAGAATATTATTTATTAACATCATCAATCAGTTTATACAATAATAATAGTTATACGTAAGTATATTTGTCAATAAAAAAAAATGAAAAAAAAAGTTTTCATGCATGAAGGTAATTTTAGTGGACAACATATATATGTACCTGGTATTCGGGAATGTTATTGATGAAACGGTCAACCCCAAATGCTTGGTTCAAAATTTGCAGTCCGGCGAATGGCATTTGATTCTCCATTTTGTGAGAGCGCAACCGAGGATGGGACAGACATATTTTCTTGCCGCGAATTAAGACAACTCAAAGCTGCTTTGATTAATAGTACTGATTGCAAGCTGCTCATGCCTGCTGGGAAGAGTTCTCTTGAGGAAAGCTTTGTTGGTAATTAGAAGCTTTATATAGAGCATTGGCATTGATTAATATGACGCGCGAGAATGGGAAGGGTTAATAGTCTTAATCAGATTTGTTGGACTACATGCATCCAGCTACTACTTTGAAAACCAAACCAAAGGTAAAATCTATTATCTCACATGCATGCGTATAGCAGTGTCGTCAGATCATGATGTGACATATTACGGGGGCTCCAGTATAAAAGAATTGGCTGTGAATCAATGATCCGGCGGAAATTGAGGTGATCGCCATGTTACGTACTGGGCTCCAACTCTGCTTACCGATGGGTATAAGATAATTTTAGGCCATAGTTAAAGGCTGTAACGGTGAAGTATATAATATATATTGCATCGTATTAATTTAGATAGACTATAAAATACTTCTACTTTCACTGAAGAAGTTAGAGACATCACCAAATTGTCGACAATCTAGCTATGACAGCAATGACGTTTGTACAACACGTGCCATTAGAGAAAAAGAATAGGCGGCCAAGATAGGGAAAAAAAGGGTTGTTGAAATCCTGGGGGCGCGTGGGCTACAAAACCATGCCAGAACGTCGTTACGCGCGTGAGACTTGCGCAGACAAGGCCGTGCGTCGAAATTGCGAAGCCTCCACCATGGCTTATAGATCGGCGATTGTAAGGGCTTATGGGGTGGCGCATATGGATAAATAAAGACTGGTTGTCAGTAGGTTGTGCACAATCTCGATAGGAAAACCGATTGGAAACTGGCAAAAAAAGTGCAAAAAAGATAAAGGGAAGCTATGGGAGGAGGAATAGGTGACCAGAGCCAAAACTCTAGACCACTCTTGCTCAAAAAAAGGGTCGAAATAGGGAGGTGTGGTTGCTACCAGAGATCGCCTGGGAGGAGAGGACTAAATCCCTCATGTTCCATATGTGATCATTTCTTTCTTTCAATTTTTTATTTTTTATTAAATAAATTAATTTGTTGGCAATTGTACTGTCGATAATACTTCTGTGGTCTGCTGTATGCTCGAGATGCCTTCTTGCATCATGTTATATATATATATCGCTCAAGCCATAGTAAAAAAATTCTACTTAGAAATCTTACCGTGTAGATGAAAAAAATTAATTTTATTGACTTGATCAGAATGGATTTATTAAAAAAAAAATTAAAAATTAAAATTTTCTATAGATTAAATATTGTTTACCACCTTGCATCTTTCAAGTAGAAGAACTGAACAATATAATATATATATATATATATGAAAAATGCTATATATAAAGAGAGTACATAAAAATAAATCTATAATTTGATATATTTTCATGTGATTGGTTATATATATTTTACAATAAAATTAATTTTATAATCTGAATTAATACTACATTAAATCACATTAATTTATAAATTTATAAATTTATTTATAGTTAAAACATTTGTATATATATACACAAGTGATAAATGTCATTAATGAATATATATCATTAAAAAATAGTTAATAAATATCATTAAAAAATAGTTAAAGGTACAAATAAATAAAAATATTTATAAATTCGTCTATTTTTACAAATGAGATGAGTTTTTTTAGATATGTGTGAATAGTATTGAGATATATTTAATATAGATGAAATAAGATGAAGTGTGCGTTTGTTTATAAAGATGAAATGAGATTATTTTGATTTCTTTATAGTATTTAATGTTGTGGGAACCACAAAGAAAAGTAATTTTTTTTTTCTTTTAAGAGGATGGAACTCTAATTTTATTAATTGTCCTAACTTTGGGTAAAAGAATACCATAATAACAAACATGACACTTGAGATTTACAAATATTCATTAAAAACATCACAAGCCTGATCAAAACAGACAAATATTCCACTAATAAAGCAAATAAACAAATCTAAACATGCCCATCTACAAAACAAAACCTAAAAACAAATCATTTAACATAAGTTGTGCCCATCTTATCTAATCTATACAACCCTCTAATTAATCTAGGAACCATCTATCCTTAAAAACAAATTATTATTTTTCATGGCACCGTGCGGCGAACCAAAGCACCTGCCACTTTATTAGCTTCTCTAGAAAGATGCTTTATAGAAAAGTTCTATCTCTCCTATAAATCTGTTGAACTGATTCCAAAAATCTCATAAATACCACCATATATTTTTCCTAGAATAATTTCTGAATCACATTCAATAAGTACTGTGCAAACTGGCATATTGTTCATGAATTGGCGCACTAATGTCTGAAAATTTGGCAACACGAGAAAGATGAAGATTCTGTCAGTAGGTTTCAAAATTAATGAACAGTATTGAATTAAGGAAGAGATCATCGAGTGAGATGAAAACCAGTGGTCCAAAACTGAGGGAGTTTGTTTTTGCAAACACGATGATCTGACCGTACGAAAACTTTTTTTGTGTTTCATATTTTTAAATGAGATGAGATAAAATAAAAATTTTAAAAAAAATTAATATATTATTATAATATATTTTTTTAATATTAATTTTATTTTATAATTTAAAAACATTGAATTGTTTAAATTATTTTATATAAAAAAAATTAAAAAAATATAATAATAAATTTAAAATAAGATAAAATAATTTTAGAAAGTATTTTGCAAAACATGATCTTCCGGTACGAAAACTTTTTAAAGTTTTGTGTTCCATATTTTCCATGCCTTGCAAATGGGCGGCCACGTATATTGATCATTCTTGAAATCCGATTTTATGTAGAATTATTCATTTGTCTGAAATGGAGCATCAGTTATTTCTTAATTAATTACTTCTGATCATTTAATTATTTCAAATCAGATGCCATCTCCCAAAGGTAATATATATGAGAGCTGCTATAATTATAAAAAAATAATAATAATAATAATAATTAATTAATTAATTACAATTGAAAACCCGGAGAAAAACTCCAAAACCAGTCAAGGTCAGAAAATCGTGCCGAAGATAACCATAAAAGGGAGAAAAAAAATTGAAGATCTAGGATTAAAATATATCGTGCTGCAAGTTTTCAGGATTAGAAAGAATGAAGATACATATTTGGTGGTTTTGAATCTTTGATGTGTCCCGTCAGAAATGGGAATGGACCTGACTCTTTGGAGGAGTTGTCCCTCTTGTTTGGGTCACTATAATTCTCGTGCCCATCTTTGAGTAACTCTGTTTTTTCCCTGACGTGTGTTGCACGAAGATTTTTCTTTTCAGGGTGCTGCTACAAGTGAAACAGAGCAGAGAAGAGGGATGGCACAAGGGAAAGGAGAAATAAACCTGTTGGGGAGGGAGGGAAGTGAGAGAGCGCGCAAAGGAGAGGATCAAATAAAAATGTGTTCAAATCACAATTTAACTTTTTTAAATTTTAATTTAATTTTTTTAAATTTTAAAATAAAAATAATATTCTAATAATAATTTATTCAACTTTCACTTAAAATTATCGCATAACATCTCACTATCCAAATAACCTTATTAATATTCCAGACACAACCCAAAAGTTTCGTGATTAAGTAGACTACTCTCTCTCTCTCAAAAAGTCTCCAAACCCGCATTCTTCTTCTCTTTCTCCTCTTATTTTATTTGTCTACTTTGTCTATAAAGTTAATTTTGTTTTCTTAGTTATTTTATTTCCTCCAAAATTGAAAGACATAATTTCTAATTTTTTGACAACATCTAAGAGACATGCACAGTACGAAAATACTCTTAGGCTACCAATCATTCAGAGAAAAATCATAATTTCTTGATAATTATCGCACGTGCATGGCTTTCACGCTCCACCCCTTCAGGAAGCTTTTCTCACCATGACAATTGTTGGACCAACGGATTTGCCACCATCGTATCCTTCAGAACTTACTGTTATGGTTGCAAGTATATAGGGGTGTGGGCCATGCATAGTCACATATGTCGAAATCTAATGAAATTAGTTTAAACTATAATCTGTTTATTTTTAACTCTGTCTTATAGTTTTCTTAATTATTTTTATTACTGTTTTTCCAAATTTGGTTGGGAAACTCTTATATCTAAATAGTTTAGTACAATATTCGAATGTTGGTGTCCAACAGTTACCATCTCCACTTTGATCTCTTGATGTTCTCTTTTCGTCCACACCTCATGGGTTTCACTATTTGTACTTGTATTCCAATGCGAGAATCACATAAGTTCTTTTAAGAGATTAATGTAGAATTTTGCGACCACGTATAACACGATGGAGTTTCATTTGAATAAATCAATTTAATTAACCTATTTAAAACAAAGGAGATTCAATCTCTTTAATTAAACATGCCCCGTGTTTGCGGCCGCCCAAATCTGTACGTAATTAGATCGAGCCAATTATCTCAATGACGCAAATTTACGGCCTCACTTCTATGCCTCTACCATGGGGCAAATCATAAATGTCATGCCACACCTTGCACCATGTCAGGTACTTGGTTTTTTAATTAGCCGTAGGTGCTAGCGCGAGGATGGTTATCGAGATCAGATCAAATCGTTTTTATTTTTATATATTTTTTAAAAACTTTTAATTATCTTTATTATTTTTAAATATTTAAAAAAATGGTGACAATGGAATACGATCGGGCTGCCCTAACGTCATTGCAACCCATCCTCTAAACTCCTATAATTTTTATAAAAATACAATAAAAAATATTAAAAAATATAATAAAAAATACAATAAAAAAATTTAGAAAACACGATAAAAAATATAATAAAATAATAAAATATAATAAAACATAACAAAAAACACAATAAAAATAAAATGAAGATGAATTTTTAAGGGAGATTCGACCTCAGCCTAGCCCTCACTGTCGCTGGTGGCGGTGGGTGATACCGCCCATGCAAACGGATCAATTTTGAGTTTAAGGCCGTCGGGGGTACACCGGAGGCCGCTAACTCCCTCTTGTTCTGATGGGATGGGCGGTGTCGCCCACCGCCACCGGAGACAACGAGGGCTGCATTTAGAGATATTTGGTCAGACCGAACCTGAGAAAATCTCTTAAAAAATTACAACATCAATAAAAAGATATTTATGTAATCACGTAGTAAAAAAAAAAAAATATCGAGGGAATTGCTCGGAATCGAAATCCTCGATCCAAAAATACTCCAAGAGTCCAAGTAATTATTTTTATATGGACTACCCTAGGATACCAACCAAATGAGCAGCTCATTAAATGTACACATTAGTATAAATAAGTTTTTTATTTTTTATTATTTTAAGTATTTTTTAAACGTTCTTAACTAATAAAAAATATATATATAAATTTATTAATTATAGTCACTTCTTTAACTCTTAAAAAAATAAAGATTTAAATAATAAAAACATAGGAATAAACTCATTTAGTGAATATACTTAATAGTCATACAATCATCTTTCTATTAATATACTGTGGCAGCCAGGGAGAGAATTAAGTATGCCCGTATGCTGCTAATTTTGTACAGTAACCGTTAAATAGTTGCCGTTTGTAGGATAATAACCCTTATTTTTAGGCGGGGTGGGAATTAGGATTAATTGAATTGGTATTTAGGAGATCGATAAAGTGTGATATGTATAAGTAATATTTTTTTTTATACCTGACTATATAAAAAAATAATTATTATACGTTATAAAATTATATATAAAAATATATATTTATAAATTATCTTATAATAAAATTTTTCTTAAAGTTTTTATAATTTATAATTTTCTAATTAAAGATCATTACAAAAAGACAATGAAAAGTTAGAGTATGATTATATGAATATTAGGATTTGGGGATAATTTCAATTTGGGGATAATTTTAATAAAAATTTTGAAAGCCTATTTTTAGACTAAGTTTTTAATTTATGATAAAATATTTCCTTCTATTTTTTTTTTAAGGTAATCTGCATGGTATTTTTATTCAAGTATGCAAACGGCAAGCTGCTAACCGCATATTAAGGATCGATGACATGTAGATCCTTCGAGAAACCAAACTGGCCTACACGCCGCTGGCAAACAAAAGGAGAGAACAAACTAGAAACCACAAACATCAAAACGCAATACAAGAATACTTGATCCCCTATGCCCACACCACACAAAACGACCACTCTAAAAACATGTACAAATGCCCACATTTCAGCGGTCTATGTCCCTGTCGTCGTGTACTATGTTGTAGTGGTCCCAGTCCTTGTCGTACCATATCCTCCACCAAGCGCTGATCTAGTACCCCTCTCCGCCTCTTTTCTTTTCAGTGACCATTTCTCTCTCCATTGAATCATGAGCTGTCATCTTTTCTACCTTCTTCGTGCCAAATTTGACGGAGGCCGCAACGTTGGCCGCCGTTTCCTTCACCGCCGAAGCCGCTGCGTTCTTCCCTGTCTACATTTTTCCCTCTTTAATCTATTCTCTCGTTTGATTGTTTTTTTCCTTTTAACCTCGAGAGGATTTGTGCTTCACAATGTAATAATAAATATTTCGTTTGTTGATTCTACCCATCATCTATCATGAGAGTTTTTTGTTTTTAATCGCAACGTCAATGAGTGTCAACAATAGTACTCATGGTTAGTTGTAGAAAGCCCAAGACGTTTAGACTAGAGCCCAACACGCCCGGCCTTAATTAAGCATTTGTTCAAGCGTGATATATACAAAAGAAGTGTTATAACTAAAAAATAAAAAATAAATTAAAAAATTAAATCTATAAAAATAAATATACAAGTTAATATAGTTCCATACAATATTTTAGATATATTATATAATAAAATTAATTTCTAATATACAACGTCACATCAAACTATCAGTTAAATTTACTTTTATAAAATCTTTTTATGATTAAAATATTTTTATCTTTAAATACAACAGCTAGTCTTCTATCTCTGATCTCTTACTGCATTACTCATTATACACTCGTCCATTAGTGCGTGTACATGTGTGTGAAATCTTGATTAAACGGTTTGGGTTTCGACAAAGTAGGATTAATTGAACTTGTTTTTTTCTTTCGGTAGCATAAAACCAAAGGATATATATAAAATATTATGCGTGTGTCATTTGAGGGGGGTTGGCTATAGTGAACTCGATAGTGTCATGCCGCTTCTTTTGCATAATGAAGAAATCGAGAAAGAGGTAGTGTCCAAAGAAGGTAGATTGTATATACCATGTTCGTTATTACAAAAGAACTTTGACACAAAATCCTGAACCAAACCATAGAGGAAATGGTAGATAACACGATATCCATCTGGGATTGCCGAGAGGCTTATTAAACAGGGACTGCAATCTTTCATGTAGATTGTAGCGCCGAACATGTTTGACTAGGATGGAAGGTAAGCCTGAATCCATTACTACTATTTTTTATTCTATTTTGTATTGGATAAAGTTGAATGCTAGTAATGTTATTAAGGTTTAGAAGTTTTCCAATTCGGACAGATTGATCCTTTCTAGACTGGGTGTTAATATTGTTGATCCTAGGAGAAGAAAGGTACAAGTTGTGAAGTGGGTTAGGCCTTGTAGGGGTCGTTTTAAATTCTATCTTGATGGGAGTAGTCTCGGTAATTCAAGACCTGGAGCTGGGGGTGGTCTTCTTCGAGATTGTAATAGTCAGTTGATTTTTGCTTTTTCCAAGTGTTTTGAGAATTGCTCGAATAATGAAGTGGAGTTATGTGCTGTATTGGAGGGACTTTCTTTATGTAAGGAGTTTGGTATCTCCTGCATTGATATTGAATGTGATTCTTTGGTGGTAGTTTCTTGGATTTTGTCTAAAACTTGCAAAGTTTGGTATCTTTAGGACTATTGGGACAGTCTTTTGAATTTATTGGAGGGAGTTGATCACACTATTTCTCATTATTTTAGAGAAAGTAATAAGGTGGCAGACTTTCTTACTCGTAATGGTGCATTGGAGATTAATATTTTGATTAGAGAGGTGAGTCTTCTTTTCAGGGAGGCTCGTGGATTAAATTCAGACTTGCAGATTGGGTGAGATTGGCAAACTTGCGGATTAAATAATTTGAAGAGAGTTGTATTTCTTGCATTTGTTGGCTTTGTCTATGTAGGCTTCTTTAATTTTTTCTCTTGTGCGTCGTTTAGGCTTGTTAGTTGTTTTAAGATGGTTTTAGTTTTCTGGTTGGTTTTGTTTTGGACACTTGGTTTTGGGTTTTTTAATCTTAAATTTGTAATCTCTCAAGTATTTTTTTTTTTGTAATTATGGTATTCCTCTACCATAAGTGAGAGCTTTCTTAATAAATTTAATATGGAACTGCTATAAGGGTGGCTACCAGCTTTTCTCTAAAAATAATTTTTAAAAAAAAGTTTAAAATTCAAAGCGAAGGTGTAACATTCTCTTCCTATAGGATAAAGATGTCACATGTGAAATTCCCTATATATTCCTGAATGGTCAAATATTATCTAACAATTTTTAGCATTTTTATTAGCCAATTTTATCAATTTAGCTAGCATTTTTCTAAAAAAATTGGGCTTATAAAGTTGTGATTGGGCAAATACCAATTTAAATGGGTCTAGAAAATCAAATAATGTGTCGTTACAAATGATTTATTACGTCTTTAAAATCAATAATGCAAATAATCACACTTTTTAGTCAAATAGGGCCAATGAATGGTTAACATATTTAATATCGTCACTTTTGTGATTTGGGTAAACTCTTTGCTATATATTTATGTTATGTAATGATTACCTTCCTCTAACTCAAAATTAGTGATTGAATTTAGTTTATGCAAATTTTTACAAATTTTTGTTATATACTTGCCTGATTTTTATTTTATACTTGCTTGATATACTGGCAATTATTTATTACTATTTTTCTTAATTTTGCCATGGCTTCTTCAAACTTTGTGGGTGAGGTGATCATCTTCAAACTCAAATTGCAAACCATTGTTCTTCTCGATTTCTAGGGTTGTGGCATACATTTGTTGTTTTCTATGTGTTTACTTAATCTATTTTTATCTATATGGTTTACGTTTTGGCTGGTTACAAAACTATGAATGTTTTATTTCTTATGGATTGCTTCTCCTGTTTTCTTTTAATTTGAGCTGAGCGTGCTCTTGCTTATTGCCTTACTAACCACCAATTTGATTGTCATTTTCAACTTTTCTTTTCAAAAGTTGGTGTAACATTAACTTGATGGTGAAAAAACTATGTGCGCTTGGTTGGTTGGTTTGGAATGAGCTTTTACTTTATAAATAAAAATATGTGTGCTTGGTTGGTTTGGAATGCACATAGAAATTAAACACTTTAGCTGATGATATTGGACGTGATCCACACTCTATTTATTAGAAGACACTTTCCATTACAGGCTGGGTATGATTGAAACTAAGTTTTTTGCTTTAAATTAAATGGAGCATTTTTAGAAAGGTTCAATATTTTTTATAGAATTTGAGTAGGTTTGCATCAACTTACATTTTCTCAATGTTGATGACTTGGAGTCCATCATCTTTGAAGACAAGCATAGCTATGTATAAAATTTGTTGTTGTTCAGTATTTAGTCATGCCTAGTGATGTCCATCCTGGTTGCTTTTATTGATTTTATTATTTGCATGGATTTTCAAGTTTCGACATTTTTACCTCTGTTTTTGCATATAGTTTTATCTTGTTCAACTTGATCTTATGAGGTCATAAAAAAAAGCTACAATAAGTTGGTGAATAAATTTAGATTGCCTATAGCTGCTCAATCTGCCATAAATAGATTTTTCAAATTACTATGAGAGGTTTTGAAAAAAAACTAAAACAAGACTATTAACCACATGTATGTTGGAAAACTTTTGGGTTATGTAGTTTTGCTTTATTTTCTTATTGGAATTTGATTTAGTACAATTAAACAACATTATGTGATATTAAATAGCAATATGGATTATGCAGATGTTCAGTTTGGCCCTCGAGTCTTTATTTGTCAGAATTCATACTTTCTTTTCCTGAATTAGTCTTTAATAAATCCTGTTTCGAGATAAAATTTGTACTTAAGTTTTTTTTCATGAAATTGAATCTATATATTATCTTTATAACAGCCACAAATTATTTGAGCAAGGAGATAGATTTTTTCATATACTACAAAAGCTTTTAAGATAATCAGTCAAATCATATTTTAGTAGGAGGCATCTTGAAAATATTTTCTTACCTACTTTGTTGGTTGTCCCACCTTTTCTATATTATTAATTTGAATTGTATTTATTTAATCTTTTCTTATCTTTGTTTTAAAAAAATGATGTAATCTAATTTCAAATTATGCTTGATTTTTTAGAAGTATTTTTTCTCATTGTATTAATTTTTCTTTTCTATTAAATATTTTCTTTTAATTAATGTTATTTTAAATTGTAATATCAAAAATCTAAGTCACTTTTCTAAATAAAATCGAGATTACTAGAATTTGACTCTTGTAAAAAGGTAAGATATCAATTTGTGAGAATAATACTCTTTTTATTATTTTATTATAAAATTATGATCGTGTGCCCTTGCAATTTTGCATCGTTCATTATTTGAAATATTTTTTAAAATATAATTCATATTATACTGGAAAGCCCTATTAAAATTTATACTAATAATATTATACCCAAACAATTGGAATGATATTTCGCCAGCCACCTTTGAATTTCTGGGAACCAGCAAACTGAAACTGATGCTTTGAGAATAGATACGTTCTGCCATTCTGGGAAGGTTTTTTTTTTTTTTTTTTTTCTTAAATTTGATCTTAGTAGAGACAGGCAAAAGTCTCCTCCACACTTGCGTAGAAGTATAGTACTACTACAATTTCAAAGTCCCATGGTACTACAAAATATTAAAATACCCCACCGCATACGGATGCTGACTTCTTTGACCTGCTCTAAAGAAATCCTGTCTCCAACTTTCAATTTGACCCTTGAAAGTTTGAAACATTATTCTTGACACCAACTTTTCTAGGTATCAGGTATGCGCGCGAACTTTACAAACGCGTAGTAAGACTACTTTCGGATTGAGAATTTATCTTTTTTTTTTTTTTTTTTAAATAAAACATATTTTTTAATATATTTTTTAAAATTTCAATACACATTTTTTAAATTTCAATTTAATTTTTTTTTAATTTTAAAATAATAATAAATTTAAAAATAAATTAAATTCATCTCAATTTATCTCATCCCTCAATACATACTCAAATACTGTTAATTAATACTTTACGACCTGCCAATGTTCATATAATATAGACACGATATGGTGTTGGAAAAATCTACAATGACTTATCGGCCAGATATATACATCAAAATTCTATGAAGAACGAAAAAAAAACAGTCAAATTTCATAAATGCCAAAATCGAGCATCCAGGATTGAATAAATACATTATAAATACCGTTTTAAAAACATTATGATTCAAAATTTATCTCAATTTATTTCATCTCAAAAATATTATTATATTTTCTTAAAATTTCATACAAATTATAATAAATAATTCAATTTTTTAAAATTTTAAAATAATATAGAATATGATTTAAAAAATAATATTTTTTCAACTTTCAAAACACATCTCAACTCATCTCATTTCATCTTTAAAATTAAACCGGACTTATATATTTGTATAAAAGATATATTTTATGGGTTTATATTTTAGATTCAAATGAGCTCATTATTAGGTCTTGTTTGTATTTAAAATTTATCTCAATTCATCTCAACTCATCTTCATTTTATCATTATATTTTTATAATTTTTTATATAAAACACAAATTCTAATACACCTTCTTCAAATTTCAATACATCTTTTTTAAATTTTAATACATATTTTTTAAATCTTAAAATAATAATAATATTAAAAAATAAATTAAACTCATTTTAATTCATCTTATCCCTAAATCCAAACGGAGCTAACACATATAATGATAAGGATGACTACAATCATGACCCGGCGTTCGTTGTTAATCTCCATAAACTATTATTTTTGAGAAAACAAATTCGTTGCTGCGGCCTGATCTCTAGATCAGTAAAGAGTTTTGACTAATGAGGGTTCAAATAATATTATTATAAATTTGGTGGCCAAGTACGGAACGATCACTTGGGTTGAGTAGATAATTTTTTTTAATGTTTGGAAACTATGCTTTGCTGCTTTATTTATTAATATTCCTATATCTATATTCAAAATAATTCACCTGATCTTAATTAATTAGCCATGACTGCTGGGGTTTGTGCGAGACAGAACATGATTTATCGTAAGTACTTATTAACAATTCTTTTTGAATGATGAAGATACATGAATGGCAACAAGCAAGCCATGATTTTGCTACGTACTTAATTAGACTTTTGCTAGGGCGTAATAGAACATTAAAAAAGAATAGAAGAACAGAGAAGAAGCATCTGGAATATAATATATATAATCCAAGAAAATTAAAAAATTAATTAAAAGGTATTGAAACCAAGCTTAGGTATGATATTTTAAACTACATGATCAACATGATCATGAACTAGCAATACTCATATAATTGGCACTGGATTTATGAGGACTGATTCGATCTTAGCTTTCATCTCTTTTCCCACATGGGTGTATCCATCTCCGTCCTTGTATATGACATCTATTGCTCGTGAAAGGTTGAGAACACGCATAAGGATAGCCATTGGTACAGCAGTAGGCTTCAAACAATCCTCATTGATATCCTTCCATGCATCAGAAACTTGCCTTCTGAGTTCCTCATATGCTACTTCTTCTGAGACACCATACTTCGTCATATAGCATTCAACGGCCGAGGCAGCATGCCCTCTCTCTTGTTCAAACTGCAAATTACACAGTATTTTCCATATATATATTAAAAATATTTGGTATGATAATTATAGATCACATAAAATCAAGAAAAATATTCTAACTACAAATAAATTGTAAAAAATTAATCTCACAAATTGATATGATTTGATGTAATTTATCAAATCATAAAATTATTTTTTTATTATAAAATAGATAAAGCGAATCAGATAAAAATATTATATTAATTTATAAAATTATTTTTATATAATTTTTTGTAAAGATGGCAGTACTCATAACTAAAAACATCCATTTAGTTTAAAACATAGAGAATTTTGGATCATTTCATTATTGGAGCTACAATATTTATAATTGGTCTCGATCATGACATACCTTATGAGACTTGATGTCATCAGAGAGTCGACCAATTACTGACGAAGCTTTAATAATTTTGGGGTCGCTGAAGGCCCACGCAAGAGTCTCCTCGGTAACTATCTCACCCATGCCAAGAAATGACATGACTGTGAGCATGGGATAGCCAGAGGTTACTAGTGCGACTTGCATATATTCCTCAAACGTTGGGATGTACTTTGCATGAAAAGATTTGGCTTCATCGAAATATGCCCGGACCAGAATTTTCATCTGAGATATTTCAAAAGGATTTCACATAACATTAATTACCACGATGCATTCATAAATATATAATATATAATTGAGTAATTAATAAATTCTTGTATCTTACAGCTTCTTTTGCATGAGAAACAAGGAATGATCTTCCTTGTTTTGCCAGCTCCTGCTCAATTTCTTCGAAAACGTCCAAGAGTGCCTTATAACATATTTGCATGTATTTTGGTAACGTATCCATGCTCTTAATATTCCACCTAATAATTCCAATAATATTACCAATTGATCGAGTTATTATTAGACTGATATCATACGTACACCAAAATCTTAAAAATAAAAAACCACTCGATAATATCATCGATCACTCCTTTCTAACCTTTCAATTGCTTCCGTAAAGATCTCGATCTCTTCGAGTGTGCCATATACATCATAGATATCATCTATGATGGATGTCAGAGATATAACTTTGGTTAATATTTTTCTTGCAAGCGAGTACTTGGGCTCAAAATAGACTGCCACAATCCAAAAGAAGCACTCCACAACCCTGTCTCTAGCAAAAGGTAGTTTCGTAGCAAAGTCCAAATCTTTCCACCACCTACAGATTGATTAAATATAATATTGACATTGATCAGTGTCAAAATTGAGTTGAAATATATATATATGAATGATCGATCATGTCATGCATGGCAATATATACCTGGCAATATGAGCAAGTTCCAGCTTGTGCAATGACTGCACAAGATTGAAATCTATTATCGAAAGCTTTAGAAAAGCTTTGTTATGGGAAGAGTCGTCTTGATAGAGCGAAATGAAAGCCCTGGACTCTAGCCTTGGAATGCCCTTGTGCAGGGATTGCTTTAGTGCATGAGTAACATGTGCTGCTAAAGGATTGCTCAAATTGGATTTCGCGGACTCAAGTTGAGTGGTGGTGAAACTAAGAGCCTCATCAAGGATCTCTTCTCCATGCACCCTAAGATGTGTGGCTTCATAAAAGGCTAGCAACCCTGGAATGTCGGCGCTCAAGCTTCCCTTGAATTCACCCTTTTCATCTTTGAACTTGTTAAACACATCTGCTTAATTAAATGAAAATCTATGAGACAGATTATACATAATGAAACGGCCTAGCTAGCTAGCAAGCTAGCTTCACAAAATATGCACTAAAGCTCACAAACTTATGTACATATATATATATATATATAGCAAGTCATGTTATTTTATAGTTTTGTTTATTTTGTGAGATTTCTTATAAACAAAAGATTTCTCTTTATAAAAACGAAAAACATAATTTACCACATGAAACACGAAATCCTTGTTGACGTAGTAGTCGAAATTGAAGGGAAACATTGTAAAGATCATTGTCATCAGCACTGGAACTCGAAGAAGCATAAATACGTTCTAGTGCTTCTTCGATGTCCCTTTCGAAATGGTAGGCCACTCCTAAGCGCTGAAGTACATCAATGATTTTCAGCTGCTTGGAAGGTTCATCTGCAGAGGCTAACAACTCCTTTCTCACTTCTGCGACCAATTCTTCAACTTCGCGTACTTTAGAAACATGGTCAACCTGCACCAACAAATTGGGATTATGTATACTTTGAAAAAATCAGAATATTATTCATTAACATCATCAATCAGTTTATACAACTAGAATGATAGTTATACGTACGTATATTTGTCAATAAAAAAGAAAAAAAAAAAAAGGTTTCATGCATGATGAAGCTAATTTTAATTTGGACAACATATTATATATATATATATATATATATATATATGTGTACCTGGTCTTCGGGAATGTTATTGATGAAACGGTCACCCCAAATGCTTGGTTCAAAATTTGCAGTCCGGCGAATGGCATCTGATTCTCCATTTTGTGAGAGTGCAACCGAGGATGGGAAAGACATATTTTGCTGCGAATTGAGACAACGGCTCAAAGCTGCTTTGATTATAGTACTGATTGCAAGCTGCTGGGAAGAGTTCTCTTGAATCTTGATGAAGAAAGCTTTGTTGGTAATTAGAAGCTTTATATAGAGCATTGGCAAGGATTAATAGGAGTGGAGAATGGGTCGAAGGGTTTAAGAGTCGTAATCAGATTTGACACGAAATTAAGCTGCTCCGAATACATGCATCCAGCACCTAGGTCCAACATTTTACTTTGAAAACCAAACCACAGGGAAAATCTTTTATATAGCTCACATGCATGTTGAAGGATCCGCCTCGTATACCTTTAATAAAGTGAGCAAGACTAGCTAGTCGATATTGCTAATTTGATCAGTTTTAAAAAAATAGTGACTTTAGATAAGTACATATATAATTTGATCCTAAATATTGAATGTCGACAACGATCTTCACTTTATTTATACAAACTGACAAATTAATTTTGTATATGCATATGGATGAACCGATGTGAATACTGTTTATATTTGAGTCATCTTTGAATTTGGGGATGCATTATGCGTACGTACATGTAGGCAGAAAATTAGTAATATTATATATATATATATATATATATATATATTCTGTGTGATTTTATTTTTTATTTATTTTAGAGGCCGTAATTGGAGAATATTACTACATACTTTCCAGCTTTCTGATTTTATTTGGTAAGCACTAGTGTATAATGTATATTTTCCTACATGCCAGCCAAGGCGACCAGGTGTAGTACTGTTCGATTCCGTGCAATTTTGAATTCTACCTCCATCCATTAATTACCACGTGCTAAGGCTGCTAAAGAGTACATTCGATGGGTCTTGCCGTCTTGATGGAATAAATTATAAAACTCCTTCACAACGAACGTTTTCAGTTAAATCATGATGGGTCATTAGATCATGATGTTGAATGCCATGCCAATTAATGAGGACCAAATTAAGCAGTTAATTGTATCGGGACTTGCAAGGAAGGTGTGGGGCTGTTGGGCTGCCCCTATATTTTCACTATAGAAAAATATGAGATACGGATTAGTTAAAAACGCCTTTTTGCACCAAGTCAATCCTAAGTCATCACGTCAAGGATCCATTCCGTAAGAGAATAGATCAATCCACAAGCGGATTGAGAGGATTAAAGATTATAATTTTGTTATAATTTGTTTAAAGAATGTAATAATATTTAAAAATATTATTAAAAATATTTTTTTAAGAAATATTATAATTTTTTTAATAATATTAAAGAAATATTATAATATTAAAGAAATATTATTTGATAATATTATAATTTTTTTAACCAAATGTTAAAAATATTAAAAATTAATATTAAAAAATGTATATATATATATATATGTGTGTGTGCGCGTGTGTACGCGCGCCTAATGGGATCCGAAATGAGTCCCAAGTAGCCCGGGCTGTACCAACCCCCTTCTGTGAAACAAACAAAAAATTGATTTTATTTTATTTTTTCCTTGTGAAACAAGTAATTGAGGCTATAATTGTTGAAACTTTTCATTCTCCCCAGCATTTTAATGTTAATTGGTTAAAGGTTTTTTTTGTTAATCTTAAAAAAAAAAAAAACTTGAAGTTTTCATATTTGTTGATGGCTGAACTTTTTTTTATCTTATTAAACCAATAGATTTTGAATTCTTAGACATTTTTTTTTTTTTTTTGGTCTTTTTCTTTTAACTTTTCTTTCTTTTTCTTTTTTTTTTTGTTGGCAAGTAATTTGTTTTCTACTTGTTAATGGTTACAGCCAATAATATACCAATAGGGAAAGAAGGAAATCGAGGCGCGGCGGCACAGGGCGGGGCGGGGTATTTCGTCCATTGCTTTAATTAGAAATAATGTGTCAAATTTTGATTTGATTGGTATAAAACCAATTCAGACCGCAACATCACTCTAATAATTATTCAAGGACGATCATATTTAACGTCATCCTTAAATAATAATTAATGCCGATTCAAGTTAGGCGAATTACCTACATGTTGATGACTGAGAAGTATTATAACATTGTTTCGATGATATTTTAATTAAGGTATTAAAATAAAATATTTTAATATCAATATTATTTTAGGATAGTTCATATATAAATAAATTTATTATATATATAAATTATATTTTAAAATACTTTAACAATACTTTTTAATCCAAATCTTAAAAATATACATTTAAAAAAATGATACAAGAGAGAGATTAGGGATTAGATTTATTAAAAAATTGATACAACAATATTATTCATTAAGAATATATGTTTAGGCTCAATTTGGATTACAAACTTATCTTATTTCATCTCAATTCATCTCAAATTTATTATTATATTTTTTTAAATTTTTATACAAAATATAAATTTCAATATAATTTTTTCAAATTTTAATATAATTTTTTAAAATTTTAATCTAATTATTTCAAAATTTAAAATAATAATAATAATATTTTATTAAAATTTTTAAACTGTAATCTGATCTCAATTCCAAATTTAAACTGGGGCTTAATCTTCGTGTAAGACTCAGAGCGAGATTAGGGATTAGATTCATTAAAAAAAAAATTGAGATTATTCGCTTTCATTAAAGCTACTGTGAGGGCAGGTGAAAAAGAAATAGCAAATTACAAGTGTATCCCTCATGTTTCCCCTGATCGTAGCCTGCCAGCATCCCGTGGGCCGTGGGTAGGTGAGAAAACAAATAGTAATGCAACGTGTACTTATCGGGTACCTTTTACGGAATCAATAATATGTATTATTGTCAGGTCAATTAAAATATTTAAATAAATATTTATAAATAAAAAATAAAAATATAAGGAAAGAAAAATAAAAATAAAAATAAAAATAAAAAATATGAATAATTAAATTATAAAATATATAAAAATAATATTTATAGACCACGTATATATAAAAAATACACAAATAATATACAAATAATATTTTTGAAAAAAAATATAGAAAATGTCAATTGCGTCCTAGTCAAGAAATTTACGAAACATTCAATCCGAACCGAAATGCATATTCAGGATGAAATATCTAAATTCGGTCAGAATTGACCGAAATGTTCCAATATGACTGAAATTTTATATGGAACGAAATATAAAGGATACAAAAATGATGGGGAGAAGCCACATCCAAGAGCACTCACTCACATGAACAGTGATATGTACTGTTCACGTCAATATTCATGTGAGTGAGTGCTCTTGGATGTGGCTTCTCCCTAACATGTCTCTAAAGGATAATTCTATACGGAGTCAGCTTTTGTTGCAGTTGAGCGGAGTCAGATGACGTCACTCCAGATTTATAAAATTAAAAAAAAAAAATTGAATGAAATTCAATGTTAATATGAAGAGAGAGAAATCATTTCTCTTCTCCCGCATGCGATTTAGGAGAGAGAAACTCTGCCTTCCGTCCACCATTTCCGGCTATTCCCGTCCCTTTCCTTTCGTCCGTCTGGCCATTATCTCCGTCCATCCTCGACCTTCAAGCTTCGGCCACCGTCAACGAAATAGTGTGTAGAGAGAGGAAGCCATTCTATAGACGAAAAGTACAGCTCGCACTCTCATATTTTGGTCATCTACTCTGGCCATTCCAAGTAACCATCTTCATTTCTCTCTTAGCTATTTACTCCATCGTATGATTTCTTACATTCATTTCTCTATTTTCTCTTCTAGGGTTTCGGGACTGAACAGGAACTCCTCATCTTCAACCGACGAACCCCCACATGCATGCATCTCCTTCCCGTCGACTGGTTTCGAGCTTCGATTTCCTCACTTGTGTCTGGTTTGTTCCCAAACCGAAACTCACCCGTACGCATCTCCTTCTATTGTGTTTTCTTTTTGAATTTTTTTTATTTATTTTCTTATGATTTAATACTTATGGTTTGTTTGTGTGGTGGTTGGGTGCCAGAGGAGTGAGTATTCTAGACACTTACATCATATTTTGACATTAGGGTGTGTTGTGACATAATGCTTCTCCATTGGTATATTGGGTTTTGTTTAGGTCTGTTATTTTCTCTTGTTTCAAGCTTTTGGCTTGGCTTTGGGTATTTGCCTCGATAGAAGTCTTTTTTCTCTCTCACATTAGCCTGACATGTCCCCATTTAATTTGAAGAGATAAGGAGTTCGAAAGATCTGCATTTTCTGGTATATTGAATTAATGATGTTGATGGGTGTTCTAATGTCTTCTTAAAATAGGTTGTTTAGTGATTGGTTAGAGTGGATTTGGGTATGTGGCTATGCTGGCATTTTTAATTTACTATGTGGTTGTGAATGCACTCTCAACTCTGCTCGTGAGACTAGGGAATGCAAGCTCCTTGGTTATTTCTTGCAACAAGAACAGGTTACTGATAAGTGTGTTAGATATGGTTAAGTAGTTGGATTGGTTGGTTTTTTAATTTGTGTAATCTCTGGATTTCCCTTTTCTTGTAGGTTAGTTCTAGATTGGAAATTTGGTTGATTGGTTCGAAGATGAGGGGAGCTGTGCTTGTGAATTACTATAGTGGCTATTGCTGCTACAATTGGCAACTTTCTACAAGGATGGGTTAATGCTACAATTGTTGGCAGATGGTTCTTTAACTTGTTGGGATCTTGAATCTATTTAATAGTCTCCAACTGTGGCATTTTCTTCTCTTATTTTGTTTTGTTTTGTTTTTAGCTGTCTTTAGCTTAGCAACGTTTTAGCTAAACAAGATTTTGGAAAGATGATGGAGCAACGTGTCTTGGATTTTTATAATCTGCATAGACAGCAATTTGTTTTTAGAGATGCTCTTGTGCTTTATGTTTTTTTAATCCCTTGTGACATCCATGATTTTTTTTAATGTTCTTGTGACATCCATGCATGCTTGTGGGTTAATCGGTTGGTTTTTTTTTTTTGAGAATCAAGCATGCGGCCTGCAAAAATAACGTATTCATAGAAGGTTTTGTTAGAGAAGGTTTTGATAAAGAGTGTAAGAGAAATTTAGTCGTGGTGGAGTTAGAGAAGGTTTTGTTGTTGAAAGAAATCTCTTGGCAACAAAAGCCTAGATTAACTTGGCTGAAAGAGGGTGATAAGGTATGAGTTTGTTTTTTACCTTTATAAATTTGTTTCGAATCTTCAAATTTTAATTTCTTTGTTTTAATTTTATAATTTTGCATATCTCCAGGAAATGTCGTGCATGCCCCATGGGACTTAGTGCAAACCAGTGGTCGAGATTAAGCAGCAATTGATTTAGATGACTTGGTGTAACAAATGGATAAATGTGAATTTGTAAATAGTTGAATGGGATATGAAAATTAATTTTGATATGACTTACTAGAAAGAGTATGTAAATGATTGTAAAATGATCGAATGGGGTATGGAAATTATTTTTGTTGTAACTTACTAGAGCCAATATGGAAATGATTGTAACTAAAGTGATTGTAAATTATATTGTGAATCAATATGGAAATGATTGTAAAAATAGTTTAGTTGATTATTTGTGCACATTGATCAGTCTAATTACATGTTATGGTGATGGAGTCCTGAATGGTGCTACTTTTTTTGCATCAGGATTATGGCTGTGGTTGTAGTTAATGCTTTTTTGTAGTTGAGGAATTGATGCTTGTTATGATGCTAGTGATTTACAATTTTATTGGATGGTTATGAAAAATTGATAGTGGTTATGTTGCCCAAGTGATTTGCGCTTTGTTCCTTTCAATATTTCACAATTTCTATACACAAGTCGACAAGACAAAAAATCTGATATTTAAGTAACCCAATTTCTATACACAATTTCTCTTAACTTTGACACTGAACCATATATAAAGTAACTCAGGTTTTCTTGCCAAAAAATCTGACATTAAAGCAACACTATATATAAAGCTAAACTATTACATTTATCTTGCCAAAAATGGGCCAACAATGTAAAATTCGCACTTTAATGACATTAATCTTGAAGTGCCAATAGTGCTTCATTACAAGAATATGGAGTCATCGCATTCCCAATTTCTTCACCCCGAAATAAAATTCTAGAAAACTACAACTAATATCCATTCTGAAAACTTAATAGGAACTCAAATCATGGCCTCGATCATAAACCTCAAAGCTTCGAGCATTCTTCTCCCGACAAATGCACCACATTAGGCAAATCAGTTATAAACTTCTAATGAGTTTTCCCTGTAATACGTCTTATTACACTCAATTGGCATTAAATCAGGAAAGGCACGTATAAACTAATATAAAAAATAAAATAAAAAATAATATCAATCACCCAATACAGGTTTTAAACATGTGAATAGAATTAGATAACACCAAAGAAAAGAAGTTGATGAAATTTTTTTAATCATAAACAAAATCTACAGTTATGATGCAATAATTTCATATTAATTTTGAGAAATATCACTCACAGTCCTTCCAGATGGACAGCTTATTTCTAAATCTTCACCATTAACTTCTATAACTTCACCATCCATCCAAGCAACCTCGGGATCCTCCATCCAGACATGAGATTCAACCATTAAGTTGGCTTGGACAACCTGTATGGTTAATTATCTCATCAGAAACTCTATAATATAGAGCAGAGTGTGAGCATAGTACTTTTCAAGATGAACATTGACATATAATGCAAGCGGCATGCAAGGTAACAAACAGGTGAGGAGAGCAGCAAGAGTGCAACCACTGATGATAATGGAATCCATTCACACATAAAGCTGGAGAGTGCCCCTGCCTCCCAGAACAATAAACACAATCGGCTAACTAAATTTGACCAGTCATTAATCATTAACAAATGATAATTTTGTGAGATCATTTTGCCCAGGAAAACAAAATGCACATGATGCTACACTACATTACTTACCAATACATAAAGAAGATCACAAAAGCAAAGAAAAAATCTACTCAACTACGAGTCTGTCATCGCATTAGTGTTTTGGCATGGAGAACTTTACTTATAAGTGCTTGTAGGATTCATGCAAACACAAAAATTGTAGAAAAATTTACAAGCTTTCCGATTATTTAGTGACTTCAAAAGCATGAATAACAAAAAAACAAAACAAAACCACCACACAAACAAACCATAAGTATTAAATCATAAGAAAATAAATAATAAAAAAATTCAAAAAGAAAACACAATAGAAACCAGTCAACAGGAAGGAGATGCGTACAGGTGGGGGTTCATCGGTTGAAGATGAGGAGTTCCTGTTCAATCCTGAAACCCTAGAAGAGAAAATGGAGAAATGAATGTAAGAAATCATATGATGGAGTAAATAGCTAAGAGAGAAATGAAGATGGTTACCTGGAATGGCCGCAGCAGATGACCAAGATATGAGAGTGCGAGCTGTACTTCTCTTTTATGAAATGGCTTCCTCTCTCTACACACTATTTCGTTGACGGTGGCCGGAGCTTGAAGGTCGAGGATGGACGGAGATAATGGCCGGACGGACGGAAATGGACGGGAATAGTCGAAAATGGTGGACGGAGGGCAGAACTTCTCTCTCCTAAATCGCACGCGGGAGAAGAGAAATGGTTTCTCTTTCTTCATATTAACACAAATTTGAATTTCATTCAATTTTTTTTTTATAAATCTCACGTCATTCGACTCCGCCCGACTCCAACAAAAACAGATTCTATATAGAATTATCCCATACTTAAAGACTGTCAAGCGAAGAAATTAACAAAGATAACTACGGTCAGATTAGGTCACATTCAAAGGCAGCACTGACGGTCTGAACAACTAGAAATGCAAGTACCAAGCATGTCTTTGAATGGCGTTGAAACTATTTTCCAAATGAAACACAAAAAACACCAGTCAAAATTGTTTACTTCAACCTGGTCCATTATTTCAACTTGGCAGGTGCAAATTGAAGAATAGACCCATTTCAAAAGAATGTCCCCTGCAATTTGGAAGCAGAATTGAACCATTTGCTAATATCTTGTTCTATACTCAACTACTTCAGCTAAGAATAATTTTTTTTGGTCAGTAAGAATAATAAGTAGATCCAGGTCTAATTTGAAGCGCAATCAGATTGAAAAAAATGAAAAGCTTTAGATTTCAAAGCCTGCATTAAAATTTGAATTTGAAGCTCCACAATTCGTTACCATAAGGTCACTGGAGAGGGGAAAGAAAAGCAGAGAGGGGAAAAAATCCACATTAATTTCTCTTTAAAGATTAAAAAAGCATTATCTGAGCTGTCTCAGCTTTATATAAACCATCTCTTTTGTTCTTTTTTTTTTTCTCTCAAAGAGATGAAAGATATATTATAGTTAGTTTCATTACATCAAGTCACTAGTTGTTGTGTACTAACTTCATTGTATCTTTATGTTTTATATAGCTCCAAATAAGTACATGTATTTGTGCAGGTTGTCAATATCTGATGCCAGCTCAAGATAAGCCTCCACTATGTCCAGCAGTTTGCTATTTCATTATTTACATTAGCAAATTTAGGTAATTAATAACCAGATTTATCCAACTTGATTAAGAAATGTTGCAGGGAAAGAGCTAAACAGTGAGACCGGAAATACAATATGTGATGTAACCCAGAGATTTAGTGTCTTACCTCTAAGGTTGCAAAGGACTCTTTAGTTATGGTTGCCTCCTCCTGAAGGGTACTCATGAAAAGCATTGCTTCTAATCTTTTAAAAGCAAACGGTATATCAACTAAGGCTTTCAAGAACCTCTCAGCGGGGCCAAGTCGAGAAAGTTCTCCATTGAACAGCCTAAGTTTCAGCTCTTCATCTACAGTTGGTGCCATCTTCAACAGAGTTTGAACGAAGTCTGGTGGAAGCTCATTTCCTTATTCAATAGAGACCGGTTAGGATATGCTTATCATTGACATGCAAATAAAAACACAATAAAGACAGAATGATCAATTTTGTAAATTGTTTAAAAGATGTTCTTTTCCTTGCCCCGACAGAAATTTTTTCTAGAGAAAATAAGAGAATAAGCTTTTCTCATACCTCATAATTTACATGCTTTGGCTGGATATATACACATTTTTTTTTTAATATTGGCACCGGGTGTCCAAGAACAAAGTCTCAACTAATTCCAAGACTGCACAGGCTCTCAGCAAAGAGATTTCCACAAGTGCACCTTGGGTAATTCAAGGGGAAGTTCACTCAGTTTGATGACCCCTAGAAATCATTTGTATCCAAGAGGATTTGAACCTTAGAATCGAAGGGAGTGTACCACCAAGACCAATGCATTACCATTTTAGCTAACCCTGGGATTTTGGCTGATAAATATCAACCAACTTGATAGTGTAAACTAACCTAAGTTTTTTATTGGTAAACGAAGTCTAAACTAACTTACCTCGACAAGGTCTGATAATTATTCCAGTACATATCAATCAGCAATTATTTCAAACTTCATTATTGGATTCCACCTTTCGCTCTTATAATGGAATTCTTATTACTTGTTCAAAAAGAATTATTTAAGCAGCTTCAGATATTATTATTATTTTATTGCCGGCGGGGACTTTTTGCTTAGGCTCCAGTGGTCTTGACAGAAAAATTAAGAAAAGGGTGCATAAATGATGTGTAATATAAATATGACATCTAAAGTGATTGCGTGAATTAGTAATTATTACTCATATTAGAGATATAGAACATGTATATTCACAGATAATAATTTACATGCTTTGGTTGATGAATATCAACCTACTTGATAGTGTAATACTACTTTCATAACGTCTTAACACTTATACCAGTACAGCTCATTCAACAATAAAATCTTCTAATTGCAGCAGATTCAAAAACTCACTTGGCCCAAAGCCCCTGTCAGGATAGGCAATTAATAGAACCACTTTTCCCTAGAACCTAGAAAGTAACCCCAGATAGCATGCCCAAGGGACAAGTGGTGTGGGTCAAAGGTGAGTGACTACTGTGTGTGAAAGGAGGGAGGGGGATACTGAACAAAAATATAAAAACATGGTTACGAATGCTTAATGTGGCTATAGTTAATATAGTGAGATTGTCTCCCTATAATACCGTCCAATAATGACTTGTCATGTCTTTTCTTCTAGAATAGTGAACAACAAAATATAAAAAAACAATACACAGGAGAAGAAGCTACCTTCATGAAGTGCATCACAAACTTCTTCTATTGTCACATTCAATGCCCGCAGAAGAATTGCTAGATTTTGTGATTTTTTAGGATCAATGATTCGAATATACTGGGGGGAAGGATCTTGTGAAGAAGACTCTTTCCTGCGTTCATTTTTGCTTTTATCAACAGCGTTATACCCAAACAGCGTTTCTATCATCTCCTCATTGAACCTGTAAAAGTAGGAATAAAAGATTAATAATAAAATATAGTAATTTATATTATTATAAAAGATTAATAATAAAATATAGTAATTTATAATTTGTATGTTATATAAATTATATAATTAGTACTATTTAATCTAAATTTTGGATGAATTTTATAAATGATGGAGAATGATAACATCGATCATAAAAAAATTGAGTTGAATTTAAAATTGAGTGTTAGTTTTAATCTAGAGAGGATAATAGTTTTAAATTAGGTTAGATTTGAATTTAAAGTGTTTGATTTAAAAGTTTGAATCAGAATATTAAATTTTAATAATCACATCATTTTAAAATTCAAATAGACAAATAGATGAAATTAAATTTAATGAAAAAATAAGAAAGTTTAACAAAAATAAAATAAAATAAAATTCTTTAAATAACCATTAAAAATTTACTTATTATAATAGAAAGATATATATACCATTCTAGTGAAAGTGTTACGCCCCTTGTACGTAGCACCTTATTAAATATATATTTAAAAATATTTAAAAAATTTGTTTTGTACATGAGATTTGAAAAAAATAGGAAAATTTAAACCAATTTTTAAAATGAAAATTTTATTAGAATATTGTAGGTGCAGATTAGTTATTAAATTTTAATATTTTAAACAATTTTTAGAATTTGTAGGATTTATTGATGGTTCTAAAATATTATATATATTTTTTTATTAATTTAGACAGAATACACTTCTAAAAATAAAATATTAATAATGACACAATATATATTTAAAATACAAAATATAAAATTTGAAATTTATAAATTTATAATATAAACTATAATCTAACGTGTCAAAATAAATTTCATTTCAAAAAGGTTTTATGAACAATTAGTATTAATTTTTAAAAATATATATTATACGTCATTTGTAAAAGAATTTTTAAATGGGCTAATTTTTTAAATCGTTAATCCGGCCAGTCATTTTTTCCAGATATATTTAACATGTGCTCCTTTTCAGCGGGGGTCCAGCTCCAACAATAATAAAACTCACGTAAAACGAAAAATTACAAAATTATATACATATTTATTTTAATTTATTTTGATTTATCATGAATTTGGTGCAGTCGTTGCACAAACAGGAAGTTACTGTTGGGAATTTAGACCTCCCAAATTCACCCCCAGGATCCACCTCTATGCAGGAATATAAAGAGATATACAGAAATAATAATAACACAAGAATTTACCTGGAAACTCCCAAAGCAGGAAGAAAAAACCAGCAGACCCAGAGAAGAAAATACACTATGTGAAAAATTGTTACAATCACACAATTTTTCTCCTCACCACAAATGACACTCACAAAATTTTCTCACTAAGAAAACTTTAACTTTCACCTCTTTCCCTTTTACAAGAAAAGGCTAATAGAGGATTTTACTCACAAGTTATTACTTGATAACTTGTTAGTTGGTGTGTCTAACCAAGAAGTCTTAGCCTCCTTATATAGCCCAAGAGGCTTATTGTGGCTTCACTTCCTACCCATGTGGGATTGAAGCCAAGGAACAAACTCAACAATCTCCACCTTGTGACTTTGGCTGATCCCACAGCCATGCTCCACCTGGATGAAGATCTTCATAGCTTCCGCTATCTTTTTTTTTTTTTTTTTTTTTGCCCCTATCTTTATGCTTGAAGACCAATTGAAGTCGCGCACAGCTTCAGTTTCTCAAGTGTAACGCTCTTTGTCAACATATCAGCAGGGTTCTTACTTCCACAAATTTTCTCAAGTAACAATTGTCCATCATCTACCAATGATCGTATGAAGTGATACCTGATCTGTATGTGCTTAGTCCTGGAATGAAATGCTGGGTTCTTGGCGAGAAATATTGCACTCTGATTGTCGCTGTAGAGAGTGCCCTTTTGAATATCTTTGCCCAATTCCTCCAAGAAACCCTGTAGCCAAATCATTTCCTTTGCAGCTTCTGAAACTGCAATGTACTCAGCTTCTGTCGTCGACAAAGAAACTGTCTTTTGTAGATTAGAACCCCATGAAACTGCAGTACCACCCAGGGTGTAGACAAACCCTGTGGTACTCTTTCTGCTATCAACATCTCCAGCTAAATCAGCATCAACATAGCCCTGCACCTCTAAGCCCTCTCCTGAGAAACACAAGCACGTTTCTGAGGAGCCTTTTAGGTATCTCAAAATCCACTTTACTGCTTCCCAATGTTGTCTTCCCGGGATACTCATGTATCTACTCACAACTCCCACTGCATGGGCAATATCTGGTCTAGTGCAAACCATAGCATACATAAGTGAACCAATAGCTGAAGCATAAGGAACCTTACTCATGTAGTCTTGTTCCTCTTCTGACTTTGGTGACTGATCCTTACTGAGTCTGAAGTGATTGCCTAAAGGTGTGCCAACTGGTTTGGCCTTGTCCATATTGAACCTGCTGAGTACCTTTTTCACATACTCAGCCTGAGAGAGTCTTAACGTGCCTCTGACTCTGTCCCTAACAATTCTCATGCCAAGAATTTGCTTTGCAGCTCCCAAATCCTTCATTGCAAAGTGCTCTGACATCTGCTTCTTCAGATTATTGATCTCATCAATACTGGCCCCTGCAATAAGCATGTCATCCACATATAACAACAAGATAATATAAGAATTATCAAACTGCCTGACATAGCAGCAGTGATCTGCCTGACATCTGATGTATCCTGCACTGCACATAAAACTGTCAAACTTCTTGTACCACTGTCTAGGAGCTTGCTTCAGGCCATACAAGCTCTTCTTCAGTCTGCAAACTGAATCTTCATTTTCCTGTACTACAAACCCCTCAGGTTGGTGCATGAAGATGTCTTCTTCAAGGTCTCCATGAAGAAAAGCTGTCTTCACATCTAGTTGCTCAAGAAATAGATCTTCAGTAGTAACCATAGCCAACACTAACCTGATGGTTGTGATTTTTACCACAGGAGAAAAGATCTCAGAGTAATCAATACCCTGCTTCTGCTGAAAGCCTTTTACAACAAGTCTGGCCTTGTACCTTTTACTACCATCTTGCTCAGTCTTTACCCGGTACACCCACTTGTTGTGCAATGCCTTCTTCCCTGATGGAAGTTTTGTCAACTCCCATGTCTGATTCCCTAACAATGAATCCATCTCATCTTTCATGGCCAGCTTCCACTTGCTAGAATGTTCATCTTGCAAGGTTTCCTGGTAGCTCTACGGTTCTCCACCATCTGTCAACAGAATATAATTCAAAGTAGGTGAGAAACGCTGTGGGGGACGAATAGTCCTAACTGACCTGCGAACTGCAACTGCAGGAGTAGACGGCTCTGGTTCTGATTGCGGAATAATTGGAACGGGTGCATCAGACCCATTCTCCCCGTCACTCACATCTCTACACTGCACAGTGGTCTCTGGTAGGTCATCCAAGTTCTCGAACTCGAACTCATGAGGAGCTGCTTCAGCAACTGTACTGGACTTATCCTTGTACATAATCTTCTCATTGAATATCACATTCCTGCTTCTTATAATCTTCCGACCCTGATCATCCCAGAAACGATAGCCAAATGCCTCGTCTCCATAGCCAATGAAATAACATTTCTTTGACTTAGCTTCAAGTTTACTACGAGCATCAGAATCAACAAGAACATAAGAAAGACAGCCAAAAGTTTTAAGGTGAGAAAATTTGACCTCTTTCCCACTCCAAGCCTCCTCAGGCAGTCCACAATCCAATGGAACTGATGGCCCTCTGTTTATCAAGTACACAGCAGTGCTGACTGCATCTGCCCAGAAAGTAGGTGGTAATCCAGCGTACAGCCTCATGCTTCTAGCACGCTCATTAATGGTTCTATTCATACGCTCAGCAACTCCATTTTGTTGTGGTGTTCCAGGAATGGTCTTTTCCATTCTGATACCATGAGTTGCACAGTACTCATTGAATCCTCCATCAATATATTCTCCACCATTATCAGACCTCAAGCATTTCAGCTTTAAGTCTGTCTCTGTTTCAACCAGGGCTTTCCAATTTTTGAACACATTAAATACATCAGATTTATGCTTCAAAAAATAAACCCATACCTTCCTGCTGTGATCGTCAATGAACGTGACATAGTACCGAGAACCTCCAAGAGATGCAACTGGGGAAGGTCCCCACACGTCTGTGTGCACAAGATCTAACTTTCCTGTTTTCAGTGTTCTACCACTCTTCAAGAAACTGACCTTCTTTTGTTTTCCCATAATGCAACTCTCACACGTACTGAGATCAACTGACTTTAGTTTTGGTAGCTTGCCTCTTGCCAGTAGTTCTTTCATGCCCTTCTGACTCATATGGCCAAGCCTACAATGCCACAAATCTGCTGTGCTCTCTGCAACAGTAGTAGCAACAGTATTATTCAAACCAGTAGTCATATAAAGTGTACTAGTTTTCTTACCCCGAGCCAGTACCAATGCCCCTTTAGTGACCTTCCAGGTGCTATCTGAGAACACTACTGAATAGCCACAATCATCGAGTTGCCCAACAGAGATGAGATTCTTCTTCAACTCAGGAATGTGTCTGACTTTCTGCAGGATCCACTTGTTCTTGTTAGGGAGTGCAATATCAATGTCTCCCATTCCCACCACATTCAAAGCCTCTCCATCAGCCAAGTACACCTTCCCAAAATTACCTGCAACATAGTTTTGCATTATTTCCCGATGGGAAGTTGTGTGGAAAGAAGCTCCTGAATCCAGTATCCAGTCATCAACTGGAGTATGAACTGCAAGTAATAGTGCATCTTGTACTTCTTCAGTTACCACATTAGCACTATCATTCTCCTTTTTAGGATTTCTGCAATTCCTTTTTATGTGACCAGTCTTGCCACAATTCCAGCAAGTTGCCTGCTGCCCAGGCTTTGTCTTGCTCTTGCCCCTGTTCTTTGATTTTGATCTGCCTCTGTTTGAGTTTCTGTCTTGTGATCTCCCTCGAGAATCAACATTAAGCGCTGAACTCAAACCCGAGATTTCGCCTGAATCCCTCTTGCGTACCTCCTCAGCCAAAATCAAATCACGAATATCATCATATTTTAATTTTGATTTACCAGCAGAATTACTGACAGCCATTCTCATGGCTTCCCAACTATTTGGCAGTGAGGCCAATAGTATCAATGCACGTATTTCATCATCAAACTCAATTTCAACAGATGACAATTGATTTGTGATAGTATTAAAATCATTTAGATGTTGTGCAACAGACGTACCATCTGACATTTTCAAGTTGAATAACTTTTTCATCAAATGTACTTTGTTATTTGCTGACGGCTTTTCATACATACTTGACAAAGCCGCTATGAGATCTGCAGTCGTCTTCTCCTTGATGACGTTGTGTGCAACGGATCTCGATAGGGTTAGTCGAATAACCCCCAGAACCTGTCGATCTAGCAGGTCCCAATCAGCAACTGCCATGGTCTCTGGCTTCTTCCCTAACAATGGAAGATGAAGTTTCTTCCCATATAGGTAATCCTCTATCTGCATCCTCCAGTATCCATAATCTGTGCCATCGAACTTCTCGATCCCTGATACTTTCACGTCTGCTCCAGCCATCTCCTTAGACCCGAACCTTGGCTCTTGATTCTTTTACCGTAGGAATGAATAGTACTCACTAAGTAAGTTCCCAGGAAAGATTTCTCTTTCCTAGACAGAACTTCAAGGTTCCCAGGAAAGATTGGAGGGTCACAATGGACACACTTAGAATTTCCAATCTCCTTAGACAGAACCTCCTTAGACTGTACGTATCCACACTACCATACCAAAGCTCCACCCCACAAAAGAAAGAGGACCCCAGCTCTGATACCAATTGTTGGGAATTTGGACCTCCCAAATTCACCCCCAGGATCCACCTCTATGCAGGAATATAAAGAGATATACAGAAATAACAATAACACAAGAATTTACCTGGAAACTCCCAAAGCAGGAAGAAAAAACCAGCAGACCCAGAGAAGAAAATACACTATGTGAAAAATTGTTACAATCACACAATTTTTCTCCTCACCACAAATGACACTCACAAAATTTTCTCACTAAGAAAACTTTAACTTTCACCTCTTTCCCTTTTACAAGAAAAGGCTAATAGAGGATTTTACTCACAAGTTATTACTTGATAACTTGTTAGTTGGTGTGTCTAACCAAGAAGTCTTAGCCTCCTTATATAGCCCAAGAGGCTTATTGTGGCTTCACTTCCTACCCATGTGGGATTGAAGCCAAGGAACAAACTCAACAGTTACTGATAATGTATCACGGCCTGATCTAATGAATAATAAAAATAAAAGCACAATTTCTTCAGCCTAACTAGCCACGGCCTTATCCATTGGCAGTTATTAATTTCCATCAGGAAAAACACGACTTAATTAATTTGCTGATTCAATAAGGTGGCCGTTCCTGATGATCAGGTTGAAGTTGCAAGAGATTATGGCCAGCCAATTAGGCTTCAACTGATATTAATCATGCTTTAATTTGCAGATCGGCCGCCACTTCTATATAAGCTAGCTAAACTACGGTCATCAGGCGTTCTTTGTAAAAGAATGGCCTTGTTTATTTTAAGATTTAAAAAAATTATTTTGAGGTTTGAAAAGTAAAATTATTTATTTTATTTTATATAAAATTTAAAATAGTATAATAATAAATTTATAAAATAAAATAATTTATAAAAACAAACAAAGCCATTCTTTATTCTTTCTCATTATAAATTTACAGTACCAAGAGGAATCTCGATATTCATGTCCTGTACTGAGCACTGTTAATATATTTGTCTGAAATGGAGCATCTGTTATACCTTAATTAATTACTTCTCCTTTAATTATTTCAAATCAGATGCCGTCTCCCGAAGGGAATATATATCTTTTGCCTCCTTTCAATAACTCAACCAAGTCGGAGAACCGAAATAGGACGGACTAGGTGGAATTTAATAAACAGTTGGGAGTTTGAGTTGAAATATTCTCTTAACTTATATCATTTTATCCTATTATTATAATTTTTATAAATTATTACATAAAATATAATTAATAATTTAATTTTTTAAAATCTTAATTCATTATTTTTAAATATCAAAATAATAATAATATTAAAAAATAATATTCTAATAATAATTTATTCAACTTTAAATTTTATATAAAATTATCTCATCTATTTTCATTGTCCAAACAATCTTATTGATATTCTAGACACAAGCCAAAAATTTCGTGATCAAATAGAATATTCTCTCTCTCTTAAATATTTTCATCTGCCTATTTTGTCTATAAAGTAAATTTTATTTTCTTAGTTATTTTGTTTCCTCTAAAATTGAAAAAGATAGATTTGTAATTTTTTGACAACATCAACTAAGAAATATGCGCAATACGAGAATACTCTCATGCCACCATTCGTTCAAAGAAAAATGACGGTTTCATGATAATCATTACACGTGGGCCTCACATTCTATCCCTTCCAGAAGCTTTTCTCACCACAATTGTTGGACCAACGAATTCACCACCATCGTATCCTTCAAATCTTAATGTTATGGTTGCAATTGTATGTAGGGGTTGTTGCAATCGTACGACAATTTTAATGAATAATATAAAATAATTAAAAAGAAAATAAAAGAAAATAATAAAGAAATTTACGTGATTTGACGATGTGCTTATTTTCATAAAAGTGAGTGTTAAATTTTACCATCATTATAATTAGGATTATAACATATGTATTTATACTAACTTTAAGTGTATGGACGTATTTAGAAAAAATTACAAAAATACTCCCATACCGTACCATCGAGACGTTGCCCCCGCACCTCCAACTAATCAATATCCTCAATAAAGTAAAACATATAAGGTAGATGTCATCGTTCGCTCGCTCCACCATCTATCACTTGTCACTGTATACTTATCAAATATGAGCCACATATTCTAACAGGGGTGGAATCACATATTTTAAAATCTAATGAAATTAGTTCAAACTATAATTTGTTTATTTTTATCTCTGTCTTACATTTTTTTAAATTATTTTTATTACTTATATTTTCAAATTTTGTTAGGAAACTCTTATATCTAAATAGTTCAGTAACATGTTCGAATGTTGTGTCCAACAATTACCACCTCCACTTTGATCTCTTGATGTTCTCTTTTCGTCCACAACTGATCATGAGTTTCACTATTTTTACTTTTATTCCAATGCGAGAATTACATAAATTCTTTTGAGAGGTTAATGTAGAATTTTGTGACCACGTATAACACGATGGAGTTTCATTTGAACAAATCAATTTAACCTATTTAAAATAAAGGAGATTCGATCTCTTTAATCAAACATCATGCCTTTTTTGCGGCCGCCCAATTCTGTACGTAATTAGATCAAGCCAATTATCTCAATGACGCAAATTTAGGGCCTCACTGCTATGCCAGGTAACTACTACCTCTACCGTGGGGTAACTCATAAATGTCATGCTACACCTTACACCATGTCAGGTACTTGGTTTATTAATTAGCCGTAGGTCTAGTACGAGGATGGTTACCGGAGATCAGATCAAATCGTTTTTATTTTTATATATATTTTTTAAAAACTTTAAATTATCTTTATTATTTTTAAATATTTAAAAAAAAATTACAACACAATAAAAAGATATTTACGTAATCACGACGTATAAAAAAAAAATGAAAACTATCGAGAGAAATGCTTGGAATCGAAATCCTCGATCCAGAAATATTCCAAGTAATTCTCTTTACATGGACTGCCCTAATATACTAACATTAAATGTGCTCATTAAATGACACATTAGTACAAATAAGTTTTTTTTTTAAAGTATTTTTTAAACGTTCTTAACTAATAAAAAAATAAAAAAATATAAGTTTATTAATCATTGTCACTTCTTTAACTCATTAAAAAATAAAAATTTTAAAAATAAAAATATATGAATAAACACATTTAGTAAATATATTTAATAGTCATACAATCATCTTCCTACTAATAGCTTTACATGAAACGATTGAGATTAGAGAGGTTTGATAGCGATGATTATTATTGATATTGCTTATAATGTATAGCAGCAATCTTGTTAATTAACTTCAATTTGTACCTGATTTTCATGGGTGAAATCGAGCCTCCCGGATTGAATAATATTAAATAAAAAGCATTTTAAAAACAATATTATATTTATATATCATGTATATAAAAAATATATATATCTTATGGGCGGTTATATCTTTTTTATATATTCAAAGCTCATCAAAAGTGTATTGGTCAGGATGACTACGATCATGAGGCGTTCTCTGATAATTATCTCCTTTCCCCAGCCCCCTAGTTATCAAGGATCATTAATTGGGAAGAGGGTGAATTAGGATATAGATCTGTTGATGAAACTTTCCAACTGGCAGGATTTTACATTCAAACTTTTCAACTCATGTATTTACGTTAAACATTTGATCTATTATATTTTGGAGTAGCCGTATATTTTTTAAACTCAAAAATTGAGAACTTTTGTTATATTTTGGGATAATCTAATATTATGGATTCAGACTAGTAATGTCAGCTAATGATCTGGTACGTAGTAGCATATCAATACTTATTAGCTAGCTTTTTTTAAAAATTAAGTGGCTATATATCCAGGATACATACGTCTCATGTGAGAACAACATTTATTCTTCTTCAAACCTGAAAACTACATGCATTGAACTGGTACATGACTAATTGTAAAGTTATTTTATTATAAACTAACTTATTATATAAAACTATATGATATTATAGATGAAGTAGCAGTAAACCAACACTCATAACATTATTGGCACCGGATGTATGAGAACTGCTGCAACGTTATCTCTCATCTCTTTACCCCCACGGGTATATCCATCTCCGTTCTTGTAGATGACATCTATTGCTCGTGAAAGATTTAAAATACACGTAAGGAGAGGCATTGGTATAGCATTAGGCCTTGTAAATTCCTCATTGATGTCTTTCCATGCATTGGAAACTTGTCTGTTCAATTCCTCATATGCCAGTTGTGTTTCAGAGACCCCATATTGGTTCATGTAGCATTCAACTGCCGAGGCAGCATGCCCTCGTTCTTGTTCAAACTACATACATATATAGTTTCCCATTGAGGTAGAAAAAACAAAGTCAGCTATATATATATATATATATATATATATATATACACATAAATACACACAAAATATTGAGAAGTCCATCACAACTTACAAACAAATTCATTCTGCTTTTTATAAAAGGTTATCTTACTCTTTATATTAGGCTTTTTAAGCAAAGAAATGAGTATTTTTTCATAATATCAAAACAGCTTATCCTATAATCAATGATGGGCTCCTACAACCTATCTACGATGTTGGTATTGAAAATATCAATCCACATGTGAGAGGTTATATTATTGAGAAGTCCCACATGATTTAGAGACAAATTAACTCATCTTGATTTTTATAAAGTTTCTCTTATTAGATATTTTAAAAGGATAGGTGGGTGTAATTTCTTCATAAATATATAATGTCAATTTTGTTTCGCAAATTAACCTGCTTCAATTTAGTAATATATATATATATATATATATATATATATATTGATACCTTATGTGAGCCACAGTCATCCATGAGCCTAGCAATTACTGCTGATGCTGTTATAGCCTTTGGGTTCATGCTGAAGATCCATTCAAAGGCCTCCTGTTAGGAAAATTATATGAGGAAGGAAATGGAATCCGAAGATTTATCAAGACTTTGAGGCGTATGAAAATACTGTCTTTAAGACGATATTTGCCCCCACTCACAAAGAGTTTGCTAATAGGTTTCTAGCAAATCGTCTCCAGGATACAACAAAGTCTTGAATTCTACAAATAGCAATTTTGTAGAATTCCTAAAATTACTATTGAAAATGATGGAAACAGAGGGGATTCATTTTCTTACTTTTACAAGTCTTTCACAACTATATTTATAAAGAGTAAGGTGGTGTATGTGAAAAATCACGTCTGTGGGGACTTTACCGTTTCTCGCTCGAGCGAGGTGTCGAGCGAGGGTCGAGCGAAGTTACTGCCTGATCTCTTTATCTCGGGGTGATTCTCGCTCGAGCGACTAGTCGAGCGAGAATGCAACGGTAACTTCACATACCTCTTTGGTTGAGACGCGTCTGTCTTTCAGACGACGCATTCATTCAAATTCTCGCTCGAGCGAAGAGTCGAGCGAGTATCGAGCGAAGTCTCGGGTTTGATCTCGCTCCAGCGACATATTGAGCGAGTGTCGAGCGAAGTCTCGGCCTCAAGTTCAATTCTCAACCATTTCCACACATTTCTTCCCTTCAACTTTATACATATTACAACCTATTCCAACAATCCCCCACTAGGTTGTAATATAATTAAAGTTCTGTTTCACTATTGATATTATCTCTCATAAAAGAATGTATCTTTCGATTTAAACATTCCCTTAGTGTAATTGGTTCAAGATTATGAAAAGTAATTGGTGGCCTAGGCTTAAACCAATACTCTTTCGTTCAGAATCGGAACCAAAACACAAAAGATAATATATCTTTTCCAATAGAATTTCACAATTTTTATTTTAGCACGATTATGGCCTTGTGCTACATCCTGGTTTAATGAACATTTACAAGAGACAAATCCAGATCTCTTGTCAAAGCGGCACCACTTCTATATTCATATAGACGAAGTTTCTCATAAGTCTCTGTTACTAAGACACTTTTAAATTTGAACTTCGTTAAGAGTATAACTCATCCTCTTCAACGTAACAGTCAAGCACTTTCCATCCTGAATGAGACTTTGATAATGCAGTGCTTTACTAATCACAAATCAGTAACTTGTTTTTACCCATTAAACTCTTTTAAGTAAATTTTAAGAGTTGGGTTACCATTACTGGTGATTCTATTAAAATGGATTTAGTCTCATACCAATGGATGTGATCCTTACTTGTTCTCGCGATAAACTTTTAGTAAAAGGATCTGCCAAGTTACAACTTGACCTCACATAAACAATCGTTATGATCCCATCAACTACTAATTGTCTAACATAATCATGTCTTAGACTTATATGTCTAGACTTTCCATTATACACTTTATTGTATGCTCTAGACATAGTAGCTTCACTATCACAATGCAGAGAAATAGCTGGCATAGGTTGTGGCCACAACTCTATTTCTAATAACATATTCCTAAGCCATTCTGCTTCTTTCCCTGCTGCTGCTAAGGCTATAAACTCTGATTCCATTGTGGAATGAGAGATACATGTTTGTTTCTTAGATGCCCAAGAAACAGCACCCCCACCAAGGGTAAATATCCAACCTGTTGTGGATTTATTATCACTAATGCTAGTGATCCAACTAGCATCAGAATATCCTTCAAGAACCGCTGGAAACTTCGAATAAAAGAGTCCTAAACCAATTGTCCTTTTTAAATATCCAAGGACTCTACCAATTACTTTCCAGTGGGTTACACCAGGACAACTAGTATATCTTGAAAGTTTGCACACAGCAAAAGCAATATCTGGTCTAGTACAATGCATAGCATACATCATACTACCAATTGCACTAGCAAACTCCAGTTGTGCAACTGCTCTTCCATTATTCTTATCTAATTTGACACTAGAGTCAAAAGGTGTATTTGCTTCTTTTATTTCTAAATGATTGAACTTAAGAAGCACTTTCTCAATGTAGTGAGATTGACACAACGCATAACCACCGCTATGCTTCTTCACTTTAATACCTAAAATGGTATTTGCTTCATTAAGATCTTTCATTTTGAACTTTGAAGTCAAGTACTTCTTTGTTTCACAAATGCCTTCCAAATTAGTACCAAAAATTAGCATGTCATCAACATAAAGACAAACAATAACACCATATTTTCCAGTGAACTTTGAATAAATGCACTTGTCAGCACTATTGTGCTTGAAACCATCAGCCAATATAACGGTATCAAACTTTTCATGCCATTGTTTAGGTGCTTGTTTTAGTCCATAAAATGACTTAACTAATTTACATACTTTCTTTTCATTTCCTGGTAGAACAAAACCCTCAGGTTGTTCCATGTAAACTTCCTCGTCAAGTTCACCATTTAAAAATGCAGTTTTTACATCTATTTGATGTACAAGTAGATCATATATAGATGCAAGAGCAACAAGTACTCGAATAGATGTTATTCTAGCCACTGGAGCATAGGTGTCAAAATAGTCTATACCTTGTTTTTGACTAAACCCTTTAGCAACCAATCTTGCCTTAAAGGTATGAACATAACCATCAACATTGTACTTCCTTCTTAATACCCATTTGCAGCCAATAGCCTTTGAGTTTGGAGGTAAGTCTACTAGCACCCAAGTATTATTAGATAATATTGAGTCCATCTCATCATTTATTGCTTCCTTCCAAAAAGCTGCATCTTTAGAAGTCAAAGCTTCTTCAAAACTTTTTGGATTATCCTCCATGTTCAAAACAATAGGCATTTTGTTAAGAACTGTGTTTAAGTCTCCTTCCACTAGGAAAACTAAGGCAAGAGTTGATACAAAGTCAGGACCAAAATTCTTTTCTTTTCTAATTCTCTGACTTTTCCTTTGCTCTTTTGGCAAATCCAAATACTTTCTCTTAATTTTATCAAGAGATTTATTCAAGTCAGAGTTAGAACTTTTAGTTTGATTGGGTTCTAATATTAATTCAGAATCACTTTTAAATTTATTTTCAATAAATTCAACATCTCTTGATTCTACTATAATATTTGAACTCAAGTCCAACAACTTATATGCCTTGGAATTTTCAGCATATCCAACAAACACACTTTTTAATGCTCTTGGTCCTAATTTAGTTCTCTTTGGATCTGTAACTCTGTAGAAAGCTAGACACCCCCACACTTTAAGATAACTTAAGTTTGGTTTTCTTCCATTCCAGAGTTCATAAGGTGAAACTTGTAGTTTCTTAGATGGTATTCTATTATGTATATGGCATGCTGTCAATAATGCCTCTCCCCACAAATTAAGAGGCAATTTTGCACTTAGAATCATAGCATTCACCATATCTACAATAGTCCTATTTTTCCGTTCTGCCAAACCATTTTGTTGTGGTGTGTAAGGTGAGGTCATTTCATGTATAATCTCATGCTCTTCACAGAATCTAGAAAATTCATGTGAGAAATATTCTCCACCTCTATCTGTTCTAAGAATTTTAATCTTCTTTTCCTTTTGATTTTCTACTTCTGATTTATACCGAATGAACATGTTATAGGCCTCATCCTTACTCCTCATTAAATACACAACAGTATATCTAGAGAAGTCATCTATGAATGTAATAAAATATCTTATTCCTCCTCTAGTTAAAATACCATTTAACTCACAAATATCAGAATGAATAAGTTCTAATATTTGTGAATTTCTGTTAGCAGTAGGAAAAGGTTTCTTGGTCATTTTTGCTTGAATACAAATTTCACATTTCGAGTCAACTACATTCTTGTAATCTATCAAGCCATGCTTTAACATGTATTTCATGTATTTATAATTCAAATGTGCTAAACGACCATGCCACAAAGAAAAGGAATCAATCATATAAGCAGAATTTGTGATTTCTTTATTAATAATAATACTGAGTTTGAACATCCCATCACAAGAATATCCTTTGCCTATGAATACACCATTCTTAGACAAAATTAATTTGTCAGACTCAAGGACAGCCTTTATGCCCTTCTTACATAGTAAATTGGCAAACAAAAGGTTCTTCTTAATTTCTGGAACATGATAAACGTTAGTGAGTATAAGTTTCTTTCCAAAAGTAAGTTGCATCTCTACATTTCCTTTTCCATGAACTTTGACTGCATTGTGATTCCCCACAAGAACTTGTTCACTCTCAGTAGTCTCAACATAATTCTTGAATTGTGCTTTATCATTGCACACATGCACTGTAGCACCGGAATCAAACCACCAATCAGAATTATTTGCAGTCGAAGCAAGATGCACTTCTGTTATCATGCCAATCTCTATTCCTTCTACCATTGCAATAATTTCCTCAATTGCATTTGTAACATTTGAACTGCTGCCATCATCTTTCTTCTTGTTTTTCAAGAATCTGCATTCACGAATGTAATGGCCTTTCTTTCCACAGTTGAAACATTGCCTATTTTTCTTCATTTTATCGGTAGAATAATCCTTTTTGAAGGTGTTTCCCTTCTTAGGCTTAAGAAAATTATTTTTCTTTTCTTCACCCTTTTGCACATTGTTCACATTTACTTTAGAATCAAAATGGCTATCATCACGAATTCTACTCTCCTCTTCAATTCGTAGATGTTTTCCAATTTGTTCTAAAGTAAGTTCTTCTGTCATATGCAGAAGCTTCTTCCTGTAATTATTCCAACTTGGTGGGAGTTTTGCAATAATTGCTCCCACTTGAAATGATTCAGGAATGACAATGGATAAATCACGAAGTTTGTTGACCAAGACTTGCAACTCATGCATTTGGTCCAACACAGACAGATTATCCACCATTCTAAATTCAAAGTACTTCAAAATAATAAATTTATCAGTACCCAATTTTTCTGTCTTATACTTCGTTTCAAGAGCATTCCATATTTCCAGAGGTGATTTCATAGCAGTGAATAAATCATATAATCGATCAGAGAGAGTGTTAAGAATATGACCTCTGCAGACCAACTCATCCTCCTCGCGTTTCTTCCTCAATGCCTTGACAGTTTCAGAATCTTCTGGAGTTGATACAGGAATTGGCTCCAAACTTGGATCCAAAACATAGAAAATCTTCAGCGCAGTCAGAAGAAATTTCATCTTGTCTTGCCAACGAGTAAAGTTAGAGCCATTGAATCTGTCTAACTTCACAAAATCTTGATTCATTACTTTGAAAGTAGCGGATTCTGAACCTCCTTCCATTGAAATATCGTTTTAAACTTGTTAGGAAAATTATATGAGGAAGGAAATGGAATCCGAAGATTTATCAAGACTTTGAGGCGTATGAAAATACTGTCTTTAAGACGATATTTGCCCCCACTCACAAAGAGTTTGCTAATAGGTTTCTAGCAAATCGTCTCCAGGATACAACAAAGTCTTGAATTCTACAAATAGCAATTTTGTAGAATTCCTAAAATTACTATTGAAAATGATGGAAACAGAGGGGATTCATTTTCTTACTTTTACAAGTCTTTCACAACTATATTTATAAAGAGTAAGGTGGTGTATGTAAAAAATCACGTCTGTGGGGACTTTACCGTTTCTCGCTCGAGCGAGGTGTCGAGCGAGGGTCGAGCGAAGTTACTGCCTGACCTCTTTATCTCGGGGTGATTCTCGCTCGAGCGACTAGTCGAGCGAGAATGCAACGGTAACTTCACATACCTCTTTGGTTGAGACGCGTCTGTCTTTCAGACGACGCA